>OX596376.1:0-1449915 GCA_951394395.1 Colostygia pectinataria
GCTAACCGTGCATTGACCATTTCACCCACAGAAACAGTCACTCTTTGCACAACCTCTTCAATGTTCACTCCTTGAGAAGAAGGAGCACGAGTAGCAGCAGCCTCAGCATTTGCTCGCATGTTTCGCTCTTCATAATCCCGTCGAAGAGCCCTTACTTCCTCTTTTAAAATGGTCAGTTCCCGGCTTAGGCGATCATTATCAGCCCGAAGGCGTTTGGTCTCATCGTCGACCGTTCGAAGCTCAAGGCTGTCTACAATACCTCTAACTGTGATCAGGGATTGATTGATCGCACTCTGAACTGTGCCCTTGAGGTTTTTGGATTTACGAGAAGCTTCTTGAATTACATCCAATTCCTCAAAGGCACGACTTCTTAGCTCATCAGCATTAAAAGTCTCTCCGCTAAAAGGAGTATACTCCTTCTTCTTTTTGCTTTTGCCCGCTTGCGACTCATCCGCGACATTATCTAGCCGGTAAGTCTCCGGGCTGGGCTCGGCTAAATTTTTCTTGGCACTGGCTACTCCAGCAGTGGTGCCCGTAATAGCCAGCAGCCTCCTGCGACCTCGACCAGCTGACGACATTTTTGGAGGTGCCATAGGCTCCGCGTTTTCGTTGTCCGACGTTGTGCGAATACGCTTTGACCTCGTGTAAATAAAGCTAGCCGCAGAATCCGGCGTCACCGTGGCGATGATACCAGATCCCGTGACCGCGTCAACGGCGCAGTCACTTGATTGGTTACTGTCCGACTCTTCTCCTTCTTTATCTTTATCCTCTAACAAAACATGAGACCTAAGTCTCATAAAGCGATTGTCGCCCCCCCCAGAATACGAGGGGCTGAGTGCCGGAGCACCACGGGATTCCCCGACCTCGGAGAGGCCGGTACCCGCCTGGGGTAGTGTTTTTCTACAATTCGCCATTTTCATAATTTTCCTTTTTTATGGAGGGGGTGAGGTCCCCCGAAATAGTGGCGCCCTCGCGGCCAGGTTCCCCCTGACCATACTCAGTATGTGAACCCGGAAATCCACCGCAACCTCCAACCCACGACCGCTTGCGACCGTTTATCGGACGCAACAGTACATGTCCCGATTCACACACTCAATACTCCCCTCGGCGAGCGCCAAACCATTATATTGGGATTTGGTATCTCCTCTTAAACCCACAAAATGGATTAAAAGAAAGCAGCTCCAGAAGCTTGCCTCCGCTTTCGTCTTCCTTTGCTCTCCTCTTCTGGCAGAGTAGGATCTCCTGTCCTCTGCTGCCTCATCTACTGCGCCCTCTGCTAATCAGAGGGATGCGCAGAGAGGCCCTCCGTGTCGGGTTATTGGCCACCATGAAATGATTCTGCAGTACTCTGCAGACGCATTTCATGGTGCCCAGGGTGCACCGCGTGGAGGTTACCCGACCTCGCACCCCATTTGGGGGGACCCCAGACCCAACCTAACCTAACCTAACCTAACCTAACCACATAATAGGTTTTGTTTTTATTTAAGTTAACGCGACTCTCTGACCCTCCTGACGACACCACTCTCCCACGATGTTTGGCATGCGCACGCCTGCCAAAAAACTTAATGTCACTATCGACTTAGATCGCGAACCACCGCCTCAGAAGCAAGTGGCGGGCCCATCTAAAGTCACGCCTGAAGCGAAGATTACCTCGAAGGTTAGGCGTAGCATAGGAGAATGGGAGACCGGGAAAGCTAAGGCCGCCCCGGTTTCCCATTCACCACGAGGGACAGCGACCTCACCAAAAAAGGCTATAGAAACCGTGACCTGTAAGGCTAAGCCCAAAACGGTACTCCCTCAGGAAACCAAAGAGGGAGCGGAAACAAAAACCACGGCCGCTGTCGAGAGCCTGCCTTCGGGGAAAGTTAAGCACAAAGACAGGATGTCAGAAGCAAAAGCGTGCGTTCTTAAGGCAAAGTTAAACCTCGGAAACGCTAGAAATCTCAAGACTGAGATTAAAACCGAGGTCACAATCGCGATCGATAGGCTTTTTCAGCTTATCAAAGAGAGTGAAAGCGTTAAAGGAATGGAAACGAAAGAAGTGATCAGAGAACCAGAGGAAGAAAAAGAAAAAGAAGTTAGAGGAAAAGAGGATTCTGTATTGCTGGAAAAGATGGAAGAACATGCAAAACTCATAGAAGAAAATAGTGCGAAGATGGACAAGTTAAGAGAAACGTTGGAAAAGCACCAGGTAGTTCAAGAGCGGTCAACATACGCTAGTGTGGCGGCGACGTCTGTGGGGAGAAAGTTCCCGGAGCAGACGGCGCTGCACTCGGTAGTGGTGACCGCTAAGAACGAACTTGAAACCGGTGAAGATGTGCTTAACAGAATAAGAAAAGTGGTCAATGCCAAGGAAGGAGGAGTGGAAATAGAAAGGATAAGAAAAGCTAAGGATGGAAAAGTAATAGTGGGATGTAGAACGGAAAAGGAAAGGGAAATAATAAAAGAAAAACTGATGAGAGCGGAAGACCACCTGAATGTTCAGGAGGTGAAAAACAAGGACCCACTGGTGATCCTCAGGAACGTCTTTCAGTATAACACCGACGAAGACGTTCTCAACGCACTGAGGAACCAAAATAAAAACATCCTCAAAGACCTGGACGAACAGGAATGCAGAGTACAGATCCTCTACAAGAGGCGGACAAGAAACCCGCATACACACCATATTGTTATGAGGGTCTCCCCCAGGGTTTGGCGACGACTGATCGATGCAGAGACGGTCCAAATAGACCTCCAGAGAGTGCGAGCAGAGGACCAATCTCCATTGGTTCAGTGCTCGCTCTGTCTGGGATACGGACACGGAAAGCGTTTCTGCATCGAGAAAGTCGAGAAATGCAGCCACTGCGGGGGACCCCATATGCGATCTGAGTGTGCGGACTTTCTCGCGGGTGAAACCCCCTCTTGCTGCAACTGCGTGCACGCTAAGATGGACAAAGCTGACCACAGCGCTTTTAGCTTGGACTGCCCGGTTCGCAAGAAGTGGGAGACACTGGCTCGGGCAACCGTGGCATACTGTTAAGGTGGTCCGAGGCGAAAAAGTCTGCACCTGGTGTGGCAGCCTCAGAAAGAGGATGGCGGAAATTGGAAAGAAAGACGTGCAGGTGTCGAGTTCAGACAATACGCTGATGCTAGAATTAGGAAATAAGACTAAAAATATTTGGAAAAGTAGGAAAGACATCTGTAGCCACTTTTATGATGAAAGAGCTCAGATTCGATCAGAAAACCATATATTTAGAACCATTATTGCATACATAAAAACAAAAATAAGAGTAGAAAATAAAATTTTAAAATACAGTATTAAAATCATGCATTTAACAAAACAGGAAAAGAAAATAGAAAACAAACTTACCTTGTCGTCGGTGTTGGATGAACTCGCCAATCTGCCAAAAGAAACTGGAGCTTATAGAATAAAATTTAGAAGCAGAAAATATAAAAAAGTAGAAAATAATAACAATGTTTGTAATAAGTTTTTAGGAAATAGTATAGTAACAATTAAGCAAAAAGTAATAGATAAATAAATTATGTTGGTTTATGTATACTGAGCATTATATATGAAGGCGCTTCCAGACCTACATCAGAACTTCCTATAAACGGGTGGGCGTGTTTTAGTTAGTGGGCGTTATTAGCCAATGCAGAGTTTCAACTTCTTTTTATGCATTCTATTATCTACATATTCTTCTCTAGAACTATTCTATTCTACTCCTGTCGAATATGATTAGAAACATGAATCAATACTTTACACAACAGGTAACTGGCATATTTACTACGAACATTTACAAGATTCCTAAAAATCACTACACTTGGATTTAGTAAAGATAACTTGTACAATATCGAGTCGTTGTGAACTGTAGCTATGTACTTAGCTTAGTAATGCAACATAATTTCACAATAGTTGTCCAAAACGATTACACATTGTCTAATAACTGATAATTCCGATAATAAATTCTCGAACGATTCGTTCTAGTCAACGACGATCTCAATATGGCTGCCTGCTTACCGAATCCCCTCTCCGTTACCCTTTCTCCTCGCCTTCGCCTCGGTTATTTTCACGTAAAATGGCGCGCGCCGTCATATATGAACAGCATAGTTCAAAAATAGGTAGTTAATTCGAATGTTAAACAATTAGCTATAAGTAAAAAAAAAAAAATTATATAAAAAAAAAAAAAAAAAAAACCTAATCTAACCTAACCTAACCTTACCTTACCTAACCTAACCTAACCTAACCTAAGAAATAGGACACATTTCAAAATAGGAATCCTGGACATAAACTGACGATAACTAAGACTTACCATAGGAAAATAAAACAAAAGTAGAATCATACAGGAACAGATAAAGTAAAGTAAAGTTAATTTAATATTTTAGTAAAGAAAGAAAAGAACTCAATAGTAAACTCATAAATAAATTAGGAACGTACGAATAAGAAAGGCTCCGACCAATGTCGGAGGTGAGTACGTTGGTGCCGTCAATAGACGGTACCACTATAAAAAAAAAAAAAAAAAAAAAACCTAACCTAACCTGCTAATTAAACTAAAAAAAAAAACCTAACCTAACATAACCTTACCAAAACCAAATAAAAAAAAATAAAAAAACTTTAAAATTAGAATAACTTTGACAAACTTTTCCCCTTCCCATCCCAATTTAGATGAACTGTAAATTTTTTAAAAGTTAAAGTAAAAAAGGTCTCTGATTTTGTTCAGAGGAATATCGCGGTTCCGTTAAAAAGACGGTACTAAAAAAAAAACCTAAACAACTTAACCTAACAAAAAAAAAAACCTAACCTAACCCTTTTTTTTTTTACCTTGACAAAAATGCTTCATTTACGCATGCCCGTCTGTGGGGGAAGCAGACGGGCTATGTCGGACTCCGCGTCGCAGAAAATCTGCGACGTCTTACCGACTAAAAAAGCCCACGATGTTCCATCGTCCTCGGTTTATGGACAGAGCTGCGGGACCTTTCGCAAACTCTCCGTGGCTCTGTCTACCAACGTCCGCCTATTCGCAGACCCACCTCCTGACGACGCGTCGGAACATTAACGCGTCGCCCGCTCGTGAAGGCCTTTTCACCTAGTGGTGAGGAGTAGCGGGTGTCTCCACATCCACCACTCCAGGCTCTGGAGAGCGAGCCTGCCTGGCTCGCCTCCGGTTTTGCTGTCTCTGTTAAGGTCGGAGGGATCTTCGTAGTGCCGTTTCGAGACGGCAATAAAAAAAAAAAAACCTAATCTAACCTAACCTAACCTAAATAGCAGTTAATTATAAAGATATAAATGTTGTTGCATTTTAATAGCAACAGGTTAATTTAAGTTTGTGCCATTTCTAGATGGCAAAAAAAAAAACCCTTTTTTTTTTTTTTTTTTTTTTACGTGGGCAAAAATGCATTTACGCATACCCGTCTGCGGGGGATGCAGACGGGCTATGTCGGACTCTCCGTCGCAGAAAAACTGCGACGTCCTACCGACTAAAAAAGCCCACGATGTTCCATCATCCTCGGTTTATGGACAGAGCTGCGGGACCGTTCGCAAACTCTCCGTGGCTCTGTCCACCGACGTCCGCCTTGCGGACCCACCTCCTGACGACGCGCCGGAACATTGGCGCGTCGCCCGCTCGTGAGGGCCATTTCACCTAGTGGTGAGGAGTAGTGGGTGTCCCCACATCCACTACTCCAGGCTCTCCAGTGAGAGACGGAGAGCGAACCCGCCTGGCTCGCCCACGTCTCCGCTCTCTCCGAAGCGGGAGAGAAAGAGGGTTTCTTTCTCTATCCCGCTCCTCATTTTCTCGCTGCACCATTACGGCTTCGCAAAAAGCAACCATCTCTTTCCATGACCTCTCGTCACCGACCATCCTAGCTAGGATGCTCGGCAAGGAGAGGTCTCCACCTACGGCTGCGACTAGACCTAGCCGCGCCTCCTCCGTCCCAGGGCACACTTCTAGCACGTGCTGCGCCGTCTCTTCCGCGCAGCCGCACTGGTGGCACACTGGAGTTGGCTCCTTCCGTGCCACGTTGCACAGGTACCTCCCGAAGCACCCATGCCCCGAGAGGACCTGAGTGAGCCGGAAGGAGAGCCCGCCGTGTTCGCGGCCTACCCACTCGGCAAGGAGGGGCCGGACTGCCTCGATAAATCGAGCAGCCCCGGCACCCCTCCTCTTTTCCACCGCGATGCGCCGGCTCCAGGACTCAAGAGCGGTGTCTCTGGCGTCCTTCCGCCACTGTTCCACCTCCTGTGGTACAGGTCGAAGGTCCTCCTCCCGTGCCTGCGCCCTGCGCCAGTACACGGAGGACAAGACCTCCGCCTCCAGGTCCCATGGAAGGGAACCCGCCAAAAGGCAAGATACCTCGTGGGACAGAGTGCGGTAGCCCCTGCACACTCTGATTGCCATGACCCTTTGGCTCCCATGGAGCCGGGCCACCTCCCTAGGGCCCAGGGTGCCAGCCCATATAGGAGCCGCGTAAAGGGCCATGGAGCGAACCACCGCGATGTACAGGTGGCGGCAGCTCCTCTGCCCACCACCGAGGTTTGGAAGGAGGCGGCTCAACGCACCCGCCGTCCCCATAAGCCTCGGGGTCAACCTCTCCAGGTGTTCTTTAAACTTCCATCTACTGTCGAGTACGACGCCGAGATATTTCAGCGTCGACCCAACAGCGATGGAAGTTCCGCCTACCATTATCAAAGAGCCCGCAGGTGGCGCTTTCCGAGGACCGTGAAAGCAGATAGCCTCGGATTTTTGAAGTGCCACCTCTAGCCCTAACCTCCTTATCCTGGTCACTACTGCCGCAACCCCGGCAGTGGCCAGGATAGACGCTTCCCTAAAAGTCCGGCCCCGGGCGGTAACCAACGTGTCGTCAGCGTAGCAGACTACGTCGACGCCACGAAGGTTAGCGCCCCGCAAGACCCAGTCATACCCGACGTTCCACAGGGTAGGGCCTAGAACAGACCCCTGTGGTACGCCGCGCGTCATCGGGCTACGACCCTCGCCCTCTTTAGTCGGGAAACATACCTCTCTATTTGAGAGGTAGTCCCCAACAAGTCTTTGGAGGTACCCTGGCACCCTGTGGTACCCCAGTGCCCCCAAAATAGTGCTCCATGGCAGGGTGTTGAAGGCGTTGGCAATGTCTAATGACACCGCCAACAAAACCCCACCACTGCCACATGCCTTCTCGGAGAGGTCGCGAACGTAAGATATGGCATCTACCGTTGAGCGACCTCTCCGAAACCCGAACTGGTTGCCCGACAGGTCCGGGCCAACAAACTCGAGGTGGTTGACGAGTCGGGCAACCACCACCCGCTCCAGGAGCTTTCCGGCATCGTCCAGCAGGACAAAAAAAAAAAAAAAAAAAAAAAAAACCCTAACCTAACCTAATTAAACTAGAAAGTAAATTTTGAGGTATCTTCTCAGGTATTATAGTTATTTTAATGTAATATCACTATAGTTTTATTGATTTTATTAGTTATAATGATGTAGCTAAGATTTTAAAATAAAGTTATTTTAAAATCATAAAATAAATTATTTTAATGATAAATGCCATGCTAATCAAAATCGTTAATTTCTTAACATTAATGTTGGACTATGCCAAGAAATTTGATATCAATGTTATTTTAATTTGAAATAATTTATTTTATGGTCGATTTAATTGTAATTTTGTCTAATTCTAGAAAATAGGTTTTGTTGTAGGTTTATTAATAATAAGATAAAAAAGCTGGTCAATAAAATTGTTTGTCTTCGAATTAGAATTATTATTATTAAAAGTTGCTATTAAAATGCAACAAAATGTTGTAAAAGGTTAATTTAAGTTAGTGCCATTTCTAGGTGGCAACAAAAAAAAAACTAACCTAACCTTCTTTGACTACAATAACTTCATAAATATGTTATCAAAAATACGTAAATGAGAACATTATCTCAACATGATCTCATCACGCTGATTCCGAATCCATCGCTAACTCATTTTTCATAAAAACCTTACTTATGAGTGTCTAAATTAGGAGGGCAGGAATAGACGTCCTCATATCTAATAACTAGTTTGTTGTCTACTATTCGGAGAACTGCTACTTTTCTCGCAACAACAAATGAAACAATCTAGCTGGTAATGTAAACGGTTTTATTACAAATCAAACAATAAATTAAAATATCTATTACTTCATTACTTACTTTTAACACATAACATTCAGCGTGCAGACATTCTTATGCCCCGAACCCTAAACATAACCCAATAATAAATAATATTTTGGGAATATTTTTGGGTCTAAATCCCCTTTAGACAGAGCTTGCAGCTTCAAAGGATATTTTGACACTAACCCTTTTTAGCCAGATTGCATCATCATAGAGTAAAGTTTCTTTACAAGTCACGATGACAGTAACCAAGAATCACTAACATCACGTGTTGGATCTTAAGCAAGCGGATGATGTTCGGGGCGCTCTAAGTAGCTACACTAGCAGCGTGAGACCACACCCTACACTACCACTACTTTGTACTAATATTATAAGAGATTCTTGATGTATGAGCTGAGCTGCCAAACATTACACAAGCTCAACTCGACTCGTGCGTTACGTCGTGATTGCGGGTTCGACTCCCACTACGGGACACAATGTTTGCACAATACCCAGATAATAATTTCTCAGAACTGTGAGTGTTGAGTATGTAATTGTTCGTCCACAGTGCAGCAAACATGTCGCTGCAGCCACAAACCTCTGTCAATTTTATAGTCAATATTATTGTTTCTAATAAATGGCGACCGATTTGACCACTATTTTAAATTAATGAGGCGTTCCAACATTACTGTGCATTATATTAATATTTTATCCATTACCACTAGCACCGTGGTAGTGCGTGAAGCGACTATTTTTCTTTGGTGATTTTTTTGGCTTACTGCCCTCTGTAGGAAACTATTTCTTAGAAACTACAGATGTTTACTCTTTCTACCAATGTGACGCTTTAAGAGGTGTTATAACTATTGATTCTTCTTGTTGTCTGTCGCGGGGGCGGCGGCACCGGGCGCCTGCTCCTTGCACTGCTGGTGCAGGTCGTCCAAGTTGAACGCTGCCTTTATGTTGTCCTTCGAGAACAGGAACCTGCAACCAACGAGGTATATGAACATACCCTGAGGGGTGTCAGTGTAGCGGCACCCTGCCTGCTGCCGGGGGTGGGGGTGACACGTACTTGTGCAGCTTGCCGGTGGAGTCGGGCTGGGGTCGGCGACACAGCTCCCGGCCCGCGCGCAGCAGCAGCAGGGTGGGCAGCTGCCGGCTGGCGGCACCGTCCGACACGCGCCAGCGCGCGCCCGCCTCCGGGTACCTGCCCACGTGCACAACACACGCATAAGAACTGAGTAGGATGCGAGGGGTCGGAGAGGCGGGGACGCTCACCTGCTCACGTGCACAACACACGCATGAGAACTGAGTAGGATGCGAGGGGTCGGAGAGGCGGGGACGCTCACCTGCTCACGTGCACAACACACGCATGAGAACTGAGTAGGATGCGAGGGGTCGGAGAGGCGGGGACGCTCACCTGCTCACGTGCACAACACACGCATGAGAACTGAGTAGGATGCGAGGGGTCGGAGAGGCGGGGACGCTCACCTGCTCACGTGCACAACACACGCATGAGAACTGAGTAGGATGCGAGGGGTCGGAGAGGCGGGGACGCTCACCTGCTCACGTGCACAACACACGCATGAGAACTGAGTAGGATGCGAGGGGTCGGAGAGGCGGGGACGCTCACCTGCTCACGTGCACAACACACGCATGAGAACTGAGTAGGATGCGAGGGGTCGGAGAGGCGGGGACGCTCACCTGCTCACGTGCACAACACACGCATGAGAACTGAGTAGGATGCGAGGGGTCGGAGAGGCGGGGACGCTCACCTGCCCACGTGCACAACACACGCATGAGAACTGAGTAGGATGCGAGGGGTCGGAGAGGCGGGGACGCTCACCTGCTCACGTGCACAACACACGCATGAGAACTGAGTAGGATGCGAGGGGTCGGAGAGGCGGGGACGCTCACCTGCTCACGTGCACAACACACGCATGAGAACTGAGTAGGATGCGAGGGGTCGGAGAGGCGGGGACGCTCACCTGCCCACGTGCACAACACACGCATGAGAACTGAGTAGGATGCGAGGGGTCGGAGAGGCGGGGACGCTCACCTGCTCACGTGCACAACACACGCATGAGAACTGAGTAGGATGCGAGGGGTCGGAGAGGCGGGGACGCTCACCTGCTCACGTGCACAACACACGCATGAGAACTGAGTAGGATGCGAGGGGTCGGAGAGGCGGGGACGCTCACCTGCTCACGTGCACAACACACGCATGAGAACTGAGTAGGATGCGAGGGGTCGGAGAGGCGGGGACGCTCACCTGCTCACGTGCACAACACACGCATGAGAACTGAGTAGGATGCGAGGGGTCGGAGAGGCGGGGACGCTCACCTGCTCACGTGCACAACACACGCATGAGAACTGAGTAGGATGCGAGGGGTCGGAGAGGCGGGGACGCTCACCTGCTCACGTGCACAACACACGCATGAGAACTGAGTAGGATGCGAGGGGTCGGAGAGGCGGGGACGCTCACCTGCTCACGTGCACAACACACGCATGAGAACTGAGTAGGATGCGAGGGGTCGGAGAGGCGGGGACGCTCACCTGCTCACGTGCACAACACACGCATGAGAACTGAGTAGGATGCGAGGGGTCGGAGAGGCGGGGACGCTCACCTGCTCACGTGCACAACACACGCATGAGAACTGAGTAGGATGCGAGGGGTCGGAGAGGCGGGGACGCTCAACTGCTCACGTGCACAACACACGCATGAGAACTGAGTAGGATGCGAGGGGTCGGAGAGGCGGGGACGCTCACCTGCTCACGTGCACAACACACGCATGAGAACTGAGTAGGATGCGAGGGGTCGGAGAGGCGGGGACGCTCACCTGCTCACGTGCACAACACACGCATGAGAACTGAGTAGGATGCGAGGGGTCGGAGAGGCGGGGACGCTCACCTGCCCACGTGCACAACACACGCATGAGAACTGAGTAGGATGCGAGGGGTCGGAGAGGCGGGGACGCTCACCTGCTCACGTGCACAACACACGCATGAGAACTGAGTAGGATGCGAGGGGTCGGAGAGGCGGGGACGCTCACCTGCTCACGTGCACAACACACGCATGAGAACTGAGTAGGATGCGAGGGGTCGGAGAGGCGGGGACGCTCACCTGCCCACGTGCACAACACACGCATGAGAACAGAGTAGGATGCGAGGGGTCGGAGAGGCGGGGACGCTCACCTGCCCACGTGCACAACACACGCATGAGAACAGAGTAGGATGCGAGGGGTCGGAGAGGCGGGGACGCTCACCTGCTCACGTGCACAACACACGCATGAGAACTGAGTAGGATGCGAGGGGTCGGAGAGGCGGGGACGCTCACCTGCTCACGTGCACAACACACGCATGAGAACTGAGTAGGATGCGAGGGGTCGGAGAGGCGGGGACGCTCACCTGCTCACGTGCACAACACACGCATGAGAACTGAGTAGGATGCGAGGGGTCGGAGAGGCGGGGACGCTCACCTGCTCACGTGCACAACACACGCATGAGAACTGAGTAGGATGCGAGGGGTCGGAGAGGCGGGGACGCTCACCTGCTCACGTGCACAACACACGCATGAGAACTGAGTAGGATGCGAGGGGTCGGAGAGGCGGGGACGCTCACCTGCTCACGTGCACAACACACGCATGAGAACTGAGTAGGATGCGAGGGGTCGGAGAGGCGGGGACGCTCACCTGCTCACGTGCACAACACACGCATGAGAACTGAGTAGGATGCGAGGGGTCGGAGAGGCGGGGACGCTCACCTGCTCACGTGCACAACACACGCATGAGAACTGAGTAGGATGCGAGGGGTCGGAGAGGCGGGGACGCTCAACTGCTCACGTGCACAACACACGCATGAGAACTGAGTAGGATGCGAGGGGTCGGAGAGGCGGGGACGCTCACCTGCTCACGTGCACAACACACGCATGAGAACTGAGTAGGATGCGAGGGGTCGGAGAGGCGGGGACGCTCACCTGCCCACGTGCACAACACACGCATGAGAACTGAGTAGGATGCGAGGGGTCGGAGAGGCGGGGACGCTCACCTGCTCACGTGCACAACACACGCATGAGAACTGAGTAGGATGCGAGGGGTCGGAGAGGCGGGGACGCTCACCTGCTCACGTGCACAACACACGCATGAGAACTGAGTAGGATGCGAGGGGTCGGAGAGGCGGGGACGCTCACCTGCCCACGTGCACAACACACGCATGAGAACTGAGTAGGATGCGAGGGGTCGGAGAGGCGGGGACGCTCACCTGCTCACGTGCACAACACACGCATGAGAACTGAGTAGGATGCGAGGGGTCGGAGAGGCGGGGACGCTCACCTGCTCACGTGCACAACACACGCATGAGAACTGAGTAGGATGCGAGGGGTCGGAGAGGCGGGGACGCTCACCTGCCCACGTGCACAACACACGCATGAGAACAGAGTAGGATGCGAGGGGTCGGAGAGGCGGGGACGCTCACCTGCCCACGTGCACAACACACGCATGAGAACAGAGTAGGATGCGAGGGGTCGGAGAGGCGGGGACGCTCACCTGCCCACGTGCACAACACACGCATGAGAACAGAGTAGGATGCGAGGGGTCGGAGAGGCGGGGACGCTCACCTGCCCACGTGCACATCACACGCATGAGAACAGAGTAGGATGCGAGGGGTCGGAGAGGCGGGGACGCTCACCTGCCCACGTGCACAACACACGCATGAGAACAGAGTAGGATGCGAGGGGTCGGAGAGGCGGGGACGCTCACCTGCCCACATCCAGCTTGCCGAACTTGAGGTTGTGGAGCGCGTAGGAGGCGGACAGCTCCGCGAAGTGCGGCGCCAGCGTCACGCAGGCCGGGTGCCACGCCGCGTACAGGCACACCAGCCACGTCGTCTCCTAAACACAACCACATCGTTTAACTCCACATTTTGACTTCGTGTCAAAATCAAAATCAAAATCAAAAAATCAAAAATTATTTATTCAGTAGAATCACAAGGATCACTTTGAAACGTCTTACAAGCTAGGAAAATTTACACCAGTTCCAACGCGCCCATGCCGTAAAAGAACTGGCAACAACACCGGCTGGGTTCCTATCGCTTTTTTGGCATGACCCTTGCTATTGTTATGGATTCCAAGTAGAGTTGGAGCACATTCGTCCCAAGCTTTTTTATCATCTAGGTAATCGGTTGTTTTATAGTAAGCTTTTTGAGACAGATTTTGTTTAATTAAGTTTTTAAATTTGACAATTGATAAATTTTGTATGTCGCTTGGGACTTTGTTAAAGAAGCGTACACATTGCCCTTTAAAAGATTTACTGACCTTAGTGAGCCTAACTGTGGGAACAGCGAGTTTATTTTTATTTCTAGTATTAACATTATGATTATCACAATTTTTTTTAAACAGATTAATATTTTTGCGAACATACATAAGATTTTCATAAATATATTGACAGGGCACTGTCATAATATTAATTTCTTTGAACTTATCTCTAAGTGATTCTCTGGGACCCATGTTATAAATTGCGCGAACAGCCCTCTTCTGCAACACGAATATGGTGTTAATATCTGCAGCACTCCCCCACAACAAAATACCGTAAGACATAATGCTGTGAAAGTAGCTGAAATAAACTAGTCTGGCTGTATCGACGTCGGTGAAATGACGGATCTTTTTGACTGCGTATGCTGCAGAACTAAGTCTCTTCGACAATTTATCTATGTGTGGGCCCCATTGCAGTTTATTATCTAAAGTTAAGCCTAGAAAAACTGTGGTGTCCACAAGGCCTAGCTTTTCATCTTTTATTTTTATATTAGTTTGGTTTTGTTTTACATTAGGTAGTATGAAACGAACGCATTTCGTTTTATTTTCGTTTAACAATAAGTTGTTTACATTAAACCACCCTAAAATTTTAGAGATTGCATTGTTTACTTTGTCAAAGTTAGTCTCTTGTCGCTTTAATTTAAATAAAAGTGACGTGTCATCAGCAAACAGTACAATCTCATGATCGTTCCTAACAAGCCGGGGTAGATCATTTATATATATTAAAAACAAGAATGGCCCAAGTATTGATCCTTGTGGTACACCAATTGTTACCACTGATCCCGGAGAACGCTTTCCATTTACGTCAACTCTTTGTATTCTATCACTTAGATATGAAGTGAGAAGGTCTAGAGCAACACCCCTAACTCCATAGTGTTGTAATTTTCTAATTAGTGTCTCATGATGTACACAATCAAATGCCTTAGATAAATCACAAAAAATGCCTAAGGCATCTTGCGATTCCTCCCAGGCTTCAAAAATGTGTGATATCAACTCAACACCGGCATCAGTTGTTGAGCTACCTCTTGTGAACCCAAATTGTTTACTATCAAGTAAGTTATTCATACTAAAATGTCTTTGTAACTGAATAAGAATAAGTTTTTCAAAAATTTTACTAAATGTAGGCAATACTGATTTGAAAAGAGGTGTTATCTTGCTATGTTTCATTAAATCAGGAAACACACCACAGTCAATACATTGGTTAAATATAAAAGCTAGGTCAGGTGCAATGATTTCAATGAATGATTTCACAACGCTAACAGAAATGCCCCAGAGATCAGTGGTTTTTTTTACATTTATCAGTTTAAATGCTTTGATAATATCATTATTATTTACATAATCGAAATGTAATTGTATGTTGCATTGTGGTACATTATTTTTTAACAATGACTCTGCAATTATGTGAGAAGAGTTTAAAGATTTTGTAGTAGAAACTGGAATATCAGTAAAGAATTTTTCGAATGCTTTGGCTACTTCATCATCATGCTTAATATTACTATTATTAATATTTAAATTGAAAACATTATTCTGAGTCTTGACTCTTCCAGTCTCATTATTTATAATTTTCCACGTAGCTTTAATTTTATCTTGACTGTTTTTAATTTTTGAACATAAATATAGTGATTTTGCAACTTGACAAACGCTTTTAAAAATTTTTGAATAATTTCTAACTTTTACTTTAAACTCTTCACTAAAGTTGTATTGTTTTTCGCTGTAAAGTTCATACAAGGTTTGCCTGCTTTTATGAATACCAGCTGTTGCCCACTCACAAAATTTTGAACTGCCTGATACCGTAACCGTCTTGGATGTGAAAATCGAATTGAATACTTTATTAAATTCATTAAAAAATAGATTATACGAGTCATTTGGATTATGATAGTTATATGATAAACCAGGCAATCTAGAAATAAGGGTAAATTTTACTTTATCCAATCGATCAATGGTCACAGGAATAAAAGTTATTTTTCTATTTACTTTTTTTTTGTTTCTTGCTTCTACATGAATAAGTTGACCAAGATGGTCCGATTTAATATTACTTATTATACTTTTTCTTAATACTTTTACATTAGAAAACATATTATCTATACATTTAGCCGAAGTGGCAGTTATTCTTGTGGGCTCCATAAATAATGGTTCAAGGTCAAATGATTTAAATAGACTAGTTATTCTGGTACTTAAAGAGTATGTTTCAAGCAAGTTTACATTAAAGTCACCGCAAACAATAGTTTGTTTATTTGATTTTGATACTATTTTAAACATTACCTCTTCCATTACTTTCTCAAAAACATCAAATGAGGCGGTTGGTGGGCTATAAGTGCTTATAACAATGAACTGCTCTAACTCCACACAGGCTATCTCAATGTGTCGTTCTACAGAGTGGGTGACAATGTCTTTACGTTCTCTAAATTTAATTTCTTTATTAAGTAATATTAATGATCCACCTCTCATAAAGTTAACTCTGCAGAAGGAACTACCAACTTGGTGATTACTGAAATTGAACATAAGCTCATGGCTTTTCAGCCAATGTTCAGTAATGCAAATAATGTCAATATTATTTGAGTTCAGGTACAATTCCAGTTCTAACTCTTTGTTACAAATTCCCTGAATATTCTGATGCACCAAGCTAGTAATATTTACATTCTTTGATTTATTTTGACTTTTTTTATAACAATTATTATTTGACTGTTGAATGCTAGAGAATCCCTCTATTGTCTTACAAACTAATTTAAATGACTTGGAATAATGTCCAGAGTCTGTCTCATGTCATGGGAGTGCCCAATAAAAGCACTTTGTGTAGCCAAGTTTTTGGCTGTTATACTAAAATAATAAGATAGCGAAACAGCTACCTGTCGTTTATAATAATTGGAAAGGTAATACCTACCTTTTGTCAAATAATAATTTTTACTAACAATGTTGTTAGAGTCAATTAAATGAATTAAATTACTATTGCATGACATAGTATGCAAATACAGGTTCAGCTTATGTCTAAGCTCATTTTCCACTTGTGGCAAGCTGTTGCTGTAGGGGAATGTAAACATTACAATTTTATTTACTTTCAATGATATCAGAGTTTCATAGTACTTTACTAAATCAGTTTTGTTTATATTACCCCTATTTCCAAGAAAAATTATTATATTTGAATTAGAGTTGAAGTTATATTTAGTAACTAGTTGCATGATTTCATGCATATTTGAGTCAGGCAAACAATGGTTAATGACTGAATGTTCCATTCTAGTATTGAGCATGTGGCCCATGTCTTTCCCAATTTCATCGCTGAACATCACAGTTTGGGGTGTATGTTTGCATGAACTGACACACAGCTGGGAAGTTGATAAGGCAGGACACACAGGTGTTTATTGTTTGGTTCATAATACTAGCTTTTTCGATTTTTATTTTGCTTTTGTTAAAATTTAATGTTTACACTCACTCACTGTATAACCATTAGGCAAATACTATTAGTATAGAACAATAAGGTTTCTCAGTAAGTGATTCATGTAAATCTTTTGAGAAATAAATATTCTTAAACCGTAACTGGTTGCCAATTCATAAACTAGGGCACGTTAAGCAGTCGGTCCCAGCTTTTTCAAAGTTTTTAGGCCATGACAGTGGCCTTCGGGCAGCCTAAAAACTCTGTCACCAGAGTTGGCCACTGACTCATATGAACTTACTTATTTTATACAAAGGGTCAGAGTGTAGGGGGAGTAGCAAACGGGGCGCTATGGAAAAATAGGACTAAGAAAATTTTTGACAAAAACCTCGCCAAAACTCACTATCAGGAGAGGTGGGGATGTGGGAGTATTAGGGTGGGGGAATCACGACGGGTCACTTATGAGGCCATTGACCTTTGACCTCGCGGTCATGACCTTTAACCTCGAGATCGTGACCTGCGGTCATTACCAATGCCGTGCCTGCGGAAGTTAAAAAAACGTTGATATCCCACGGACTGGCCGTTTCAAGGCGTGTCACGCACTATCGGTTCTGTCACTCATTTTGAACCTAACCTATATAAGTCTAGGTACTCTGTTTTGGACTCCGTGTGGGCTCCACACTTATGGGCGGTCGCCCATAAGTGTGGTTTGTTCACACGAGCTTGAAGCGGAGCGAGGGGCGAGGTGGCGAGCGAAGCGAGCCGGCGACCTCCGTAGCGCAGCCTTAGAGAGCCAGAAACTCAGGACCTCTCTAAGCTTCTGGCTCCCGCACTATTTTATTGCACTACTATCTTCTGTCCCCGCGGCGGCCGCGCTTTCCGTGTAGCGTCAGGCTTTCGGCATACATTTCGAACCTAACCGATTCATGTCGGGGTTGGCAGCGAATGAAATGAAGGAAACATTTGATCCCTAGCTCCGAGGTCATTGAACTTAGATGTCAATGACCTTAACTAAAGTTTCAATTCTCGGCAAGACCTATCTGATGACATCATAAAATATATATACGTTAATTAGGGATGTGATTTTGCGTAAAAAATATTATTTAAATATTTAAATATTATTTAAAGTCTTTTTTGCCTACTAAATGCATGATACATTTTGACCTCTAGCTCCGAAGTCATTAAACTTAGAGGTCAATGACCTTAACTAAAGTTTTATTTCTCTGCAAGACCTATCCGATGACATCATAAAATATTATTAGGGATGTAAGTTTTCGTGAAAAATATTCTGTATTTTTTTCCTCAGCGCCCCATTTGCTACACCCCAACCCTAAAAGCATTAAAAATAGCTCACCTTGTGTCGTGCAAGCTCGTCGTCCAGACTGGCCGCACCCCGGAAGTAGGTCACATGCTCCGGTCCGCAGTATGTAGGCTCGGGGAACAGCAGGCTCACCAAAATCACCAGAGCTCCATATGGTAAGCCATACCTAGAATTGTTCATAGTTGGTAAGACTGCCCGCAGACAACCCAGAAGTCTCACCACTTACATCAACTCGGAATTTATGTAAATGAAAATTCAAATTAATTTGGCACTAGCAGTTCGTCCCAGCTTCGCACAGGTACAATGAAACTACATATGCATAGCCAAGGCAGGTCGCTATCAGTAAATACAATAACTTATGTTACTCAGGGATAATGTAGCAATCTAATGGTGAAAGAATTATTGAAATCGGACCAGTAAGTACTTTTTGAGTTTATTTGTAACAAACAAAAATACCAAAATACAAATCTTCTCTAAGCACCTATCAGATGTACCTCTGTACAGACATGGTAACACTTTATTGTGTTTGTGTATTGCTGTTTGTCAAATAAACAAATTTAATTTATTATTCTATTTAATAATTAAATAACGGAACTATATGCAGACAACCTACCTGATGCCTCACTCAAAGCATCATGTTGACCTACTCATGTTGTTTTATAATATTCCCAAAGCAGGGACTCAGCTATTCTCGGACTAGAGTGAGTACTTGCCACGCCGCGCCGTCGCGCTCGTCTAAATATACTAAATGGATAGGACAGGCGGGACAGGCTATCATAAATTACATACTGTACGTACAATGTAGTTAAAAATGCCTCACCTAATATCAGCGTATAACCACAACACTAGATTGGCCAGCTTAGTATAAACGAAGGAGGACGACAGGTAATTGACCATCGTGACGCTGCCCGCCTTCTTCGTCCGCAGCATGACCACAATAATTAGGAAAAACAGTATTTCCGTTTCTCGACTGTCCAGTTCACAATCTGACTCAGGGAACATTAACTTGCAAATCACGCCGGTTCTTTTACAAGTTACATAACTAATGCTCATCAGGATATTGACCCAGTAATAGGGCTTTAATATTTGCCGCAGATCGGCTTTGAAAGACATGTTTTTGAGCTAGTTTGTCGAGGTTAAAATAGAAAAAGTTAAACCCTAAACTTACAACACTGTGCACTGTGATCTGATCAACTGAATGAGAATTAATGAATGATGGATGGATGAATAAATACCCTCACTCACTCACGCACGTCCCGCTCGTCACTCACTGTCAGTCAGACTGCTTGCTGATAAACTGTGATTTTTATTGAGTCAGTAGCAAAGTCAGTGCTGACTCCAAATCGAGCAAAGTCAGTGCTGACCTGCTACTGACCTAATGTAAGCGCTGTCTCTTTGTAAACAGAGAAAGTTATTTCTCAAAGTCAGCAGTCAGCACTGACTTCATTTGGAGTTAGTCACTGACCCAAATGTGTAATCATCAGTGCTTGGTAGCACTGATGATTTACTTCATCATCTCTGCTAGCTACTGCTAGCTAGATCTGGGGGCTTATTCGCTATGACCTAGGAGATTCCGTACCAATAACGTGTAACTTACTAACGTGTTCTATACGTGCCATGGTGTGAAATTATAAAATTGTTTTCCGTATCTGTGTTGTTTCAATAGCGATAGTTTCGCTATCGATAGGTTGACTTTGATAAACAATCAGACGAGCCCCAAAACGTGGCTCGTCGACAACGATTCCTCGCAGATATCGTAACCAGCCCGCGTTTGGTCATAGCGAATAAGTTACAAAAAGTAGCCAACTCATTATAATTTTTTTACCATAATCCGTTTTTTGTTGGTAATAAAAAAAATTAAACCTTATATTCTGATTACTTACTATATTTTTATTATTCTGAGTTATTGAGCTAATTTAATAGGAGTAGTAGAGTTCTTTGTGATAGAGCTCGTCCGGGGAAGGACTACCACCATACCTATTTTTAATTCTGCTGCCAAGCAGTAATGCTTGCGTTGCTGTTTCTGGTTCGAAGGGTATGATTTCCGGTGAAATTACAGGCACATGAGACTTTAGATTTATGTCTCAGACTAGTAACACGCAAGTGATATTTCTGATGTTGCGAGCGTAAATAGGCTACGGTAACCGTTTACCATCAAGTGGGCCGTACCGTACGATTTGGTTGCCACAAGTGGTATAAAAAATATTGAGAGATTTGCGATCCAGCTGCTGATTCACAATTTTTTTTATAGCTGCGTGTAGCTGTACCATAATATCTATTCTGTGGCTGTGTTGTCATTTGACTGTCACGCGCCTACCGTTGAAGATGTCATTGTCACTGTCAATGATAAAGTCCTTTCATTCATTCAATTTATTTTCATTTGTTTGTAAAATCGGAAAATATCAAAATGGTAATTATATTTCAAATTATAAGTGTAATCTCTCTTCACTTTACTGTGAAAAAGCGCTATTGTCAAAGGCAATCTGTGAATTACCGACTTATGTGTGTATTTTGTGCGGATCAGGTGTATTTTTCGTGAAAAAAGTATAAAAAAACTGCGGTTTTTAAATTTGATTATTTTCGAATTACTTAACTAAATATTTTTGGGTAACTAGTCAAGTGGTTTGGCAAAATGGGTAATAAAAGTTTACTGCTAAAGTTTTCTTTTTTTCGTTGCATTTCTGACTTAGTCAGAAGATGTGAATAAGTTCACAGATAAACTGCTTCCCAGCTGCAAGAGCAATGGGTATGTTCTCAGGTGATCTGTGCACAACTGTTCATGTGACTTGGAATTGTTGAGATAAAATAAATAAATATATCCATGAACTATTCATTTTTAGTTACTGCTGTGTTTAAATATTTGATTATTCATAGATTTTTCCAACTGCTTTTAAAAAATATTCTTAACCTAAGTAAAATTAAATAAATAAATAAATAATGCTGGACAATTCACACAGCATCATCTAGCCCCAAGATAAACTGCTGTTAAACAGAGCTGTGTTAAGGGTACTAGATGATATACAATACAATACATAGATAGATATTTTTTATTATAAATAGAAATACAGAACATCCGGAACAAATATTTGTAGATCATACAAAATTTTTACCTGAGACGGTAATCGAACCAGCAACCTCCTCGTTGCGCAGGTCCGCCTGTGACACATCGGTAGTCTAATTACTTCCATGAGTCACTGTTAACTTCTAGAAAAGGTTGCTGCTATATTTAGCTGGATATTGTATTACTACATTCAGATTACAAATATATATGACAACTACACACTATGAGAGCACCGGTGGTCTAGTGGTAGTGACCCCGCCTTCCGATCCTAGGGTCGTGGGTTCAAACCCGGTCGTGCACCAATGGATTTTTCTGTTCGAAAAATTTATGTGCGCAATGCCAGTGCTCTCATACGGTGAAGGAAAACATCGTGAGGAAACCGGCATATCCAAGAACTAAAAATTCGAAAAGACATGTGCCATCCACCAATCCGCATTGGGTCCGCGTGGTAGATTAAGACCCAATCACTCTCGCCTGAGAGTAGGCCAGTGTCCCAGTAGTGGGAACATTAGAAGGCTGTCATGATGACAACTAACTGATAGTTGGGAGTTGCTTAGGCAAAAACATACACATTTTGACCCTGCATCTCTGTTTACTTGGTCAAATCAAAGTCACACTGAATAAACATTTGCTAAAATGTTACTATGTTTGCTCAAAAACAATTCATGCATTATAATACAGATACAAATTTTGATAAAAAGTCTGTTAGTAACAGCTCTGCCTTTAGAGCTGGTTGTGGGTACAATTCCTGTCCAAGACAAATATTTGTAATGCAAGTAAAATATTTATATATCTTTGTAATGTAGAGTTGTTAGGCCTGGTTGGGTATTATGTATCTACCAGACTGGGCCACTGCGGGAACTGACAGGAAGACAAGGAAAAGAAGGATATAATTAGAATAATTTATTTTGCATCACATGACAAACAATGATAAAAGAAGGGAAGCTTTTGCCACGGCTGTGCAGTGACACTGTGGGACTCTATAATGTGGAAATATATAAACAAATGTAATGTGTGTTCCCAGCAACCCCAGATCCTAGTGCTGAAGGAGGGGACGGACCAGTCGCAGGGCAAGCCCCAGCTCATCTCCAACATCAACGCCTGCCAGCTTGTTGTTGATGCTGTAAGTTGCTAACATCAGTTTCAATTGTAACACTGACAAATTGAACTCAACTACATATAAGCATTATTAACCTGACAAACTTAACCGATTCGTTGCTGCACCCATTTTGAAAAACTTTTCACCAGGGCTGTGAACAAATTTTCTATGACACGACTGGCGTGTCAAGCGCCATAGAAGTCCATGGCACGCTTAGCGTGCCATCAGCCATGTGTATAAAACTACATGCTTTTTTTGCTTTTTTACTGGTCAAGACTTGTTTCAAGTTTAGTTGGAATCAAACCACGGGAGTGTACGGCACGATACGTTAATTACATTGGTTTTGAAGAGGTTAACTAAGTGTTTTTCCTGAAATGGAAGGTAAATGACTTTACTTTTTCAGATGTTTCAAACCTTTTTTGATATTTTATCTAACTTTTACTAAAAATGTCACTTAGTGACTTGTTGCAGTAGTACAACGACGAAATGTTCGGATTATTTTGTCAAATTGACCTACTTTTTCTAGATTTAAATCGAAAACGCAAATACATTCCTGAAACAGAAAACTATGATAATGATGAAACTCAATGTGAAAATGAAGAAGAAATAAATCGAAAACGCAAATACATTCCTGAAACAGAAAACTATGATAATGATGAAACTCAATGTGAAAATGAAGAAGAAACTTTGAATTATATATTTGAACAAAACTCACAATCATACTCAGATGTTGGAAATGACAAGCCTCAAAAGAAATTTAAGAACAGTGGTACATGCACAGAAATTGAAGATTAAGAAATATTATCCGTATTCATATTGATGTAAGGTTTATAATTGCTTATCCAAGTACAACACACATACATGAATGCTATTTATAGTTCTGAGAAAAATATTTTTGTCAGAATAATCTTCATAAAAAGGTATTGTTTTTTACTTTGATTGTACGGATAAACATTCCAAGTATAAAATAAAAGACTTGCCGTACATAAAAATTGTTGGTTTTTCAAAATACATCATATTTTACAACCCTCCTCGGAATTTACTTTTTCTCGTACTTATCACGAACCTTGTGTAATTATCATAGCCTAACTTCGGAATGTTTATCTACTAATCCCTAGACAATTTCATGGAGAATCTAAATATATAAAGGTGTCAATAGGTATTCTAACGAGATAATTGCGAATATGTCGCGCGCGTGTCGCGCGTCCCACTTTGGGACGCTCAGCGTACGCTCACTGCAGAGGTCTGCCACACCAGCGCTTTAAGCGCCGCGAGGTCCGCCCCTTGAGAGGTGGCTAAAGTATTCAGTATTGACACGCCTATCGTGTCATAAGAACGCAATTTAAAAAGGTTGTCAATCCCTGGAACTGTTGAATTCACGCAATATTGAGAGGCTAAGACAACAGGCGTAATCTACGTGGAAAATCTGTATAGTTTCGTTCTGGGCAGACTTTTCTAAAACTTAATCTGAGGGTGTTACAATCGAGGAAAAAATGACACGCCTATCGTGTCATAAGCCACTAGTTAAAACCATTGATGACACGCCTGTCGTGCCATCAGCAACGAATCGGTTAAAGAATATCGATTACGTTTTTCTGGTCAGTTATGAGTTATTCTTGTCGGAAATCAAAAGGCAGCTAGCGGCGCGTATCAATGACCCCCGCGTCAATTAACAGCATATCAATAACCCACGCGTCAATGACCTGCGCGTGTCAATGACCTCCTTACGTGAATGACACTGCTGCGGGGCTCGCGTGTTCGAAAAAGCTCTATTTCTCATTGAAATGGCTAACTTCACGACAGCAGAGATCCACCACTAGAACTAGAAATGCTTAATAAGTTAAAAAAAAAACACAGAATTATGATTATGTAAAGTCAAGTAAACCATAATAATGTTGCAGGTGCGCACGACGCTGGGCCCGCGCGGCATGGACAAGCTGATTGTGGACCACAACGGCAAGGCAGTCATCTCCAACGATGGAGCCACCATTATGAAGGTAACTCATAATAATATCCTTGATGTGATTTGGCCGTTCATATCCCTGGCCCTGGTTAAATATTGTCAAAATAGTTAACTGCTTTTTAAAGGAAATTGATAACTAAGTGTAAAGTCCGTTTGCTTAAAATAAATGAATAATAAATACTGAGTATTTAAAAATTGGCTGTCTGTATTGATTGCGTAACCGATGGTTAAGATAGAGTTACTATCTATCACTAAACGGCTTTAGAACGCGCGAGTGCCGTACTATTAAGAGTTGTTATTGACTCGTACCTATGCCTATGATTATAAACACGGATCCAATTACCGAAAGTATTTGTGGATAAAACGTTTATGAGGCATTTCAAAACTACGTTAATAAAAGAGTAGGGTCTCAAATGTCCTGTTGGCTCAGTACAATGGACCCTGACTCAACTATAATTATTTTAATAATCATCAAAATCAAAATGAATATAACAAGAAGTGACGTTTCAAAGTGATCCTTGTGATTTAATTGAAATAAACCATTTTTTGAATTTGAATTTGAATTGTGCATACGTTGTTTCAGTTACTGGACATAGTGCACCCGGCCGCTAAGACGCTCGTGGACATCGCCAAGTCGCAGGACGCAGAGGTATGCTCACTGCACTACATGCTCACAACACCACCTAACTTGCATTGTCCTGACCCGGTACTATCTAATGGATGGTGGATGGTGAAGGCCTATGTCCAGGGGATCTACTCTTGCAGACAAAAGCGATGTATCGTGGCAGTTTTCATGATTCAGCTTATGTTCGTGAATGCTCTGAACATAGTTGTCAACAACACAAGTTGAACAACGATATTTATTTGCCACGAGTATCGTTTGTTGCTTTCAAGAGTAGACCCTCAGCAGTGGACGTCTATCGGCAGATATAATGATGATGATGATACTACCTACTACCTTGTGTCTTAGGTAACAGAAACTAAAACTACTCTGTTATGTACATTAGGATCCCCGTATCTTAGATATCAGAAAATACGAGTACCTTGTAATGTACATTGTGATTCCTGTGTCGTGGAAATCAAAACCTACGGGTACATCGAAATTTTTATTTTTTATTTAGTTTATTTTATTTTTTTATTATTACATGTTTGGAAAACTAACAGTTTATATAATGTGAGAATGGTAATGCTTAAAATATAGAACAGGATTAACCTAAACAGTCTTCACTAATAGTTCACTTATACTTAACAAAGTTTTAGTTGTCCACAAATTATAACATTTTTAGAAAAAATGAATAAGAAAACAATGATCACATAATGAATAGGTACCTACCTAACAGAAAAATGGAAACCTAAGAATACATGGGAGTCACTCACTACTAATGAAAAAGGTTATGAAGATCATCATCATCATGAAGATCATAGTGTACATCGTAATGTACACTATGATCCTTGATCTTTTAAAAAATTCAACATACAATGATTATAACCACGGATCCAATTACCTAATCTTATTGAGGATATCACTGAATGAGTTCAAACAAAGCTGAACTGTTTTGTATCATACTCTACAAGAGTGATAGCTACCCTGTGAAATTTCAGGTGGGTGATGGAACTACTTCTGTGGTGATCCTGGCCGGGGAGCTGCTGATGAGGCTGAAACCATTCATCGAAGAAGGTATGACATGTGAACCACTATAAGGTTTTGACAAATAGTTCCGGTATAGGTATAATATTGGGTAGTCTTATCGCTAAGTAGCGATCTATGACCCTTAGTTGCAGCGTTTGCAAAAGTGCGATCGGGGTGAGGTCATTCAAATCGGTGGGAGGCAGTTAGTGGCCATTCTGTACCTACTAGTAGTGCTGTTGCAATACCAATAGTTTCGCTATCGATGGTTGACCTTGTAAACACACTCGAGAGCGCGATAGTTCCATTGAAAATATCGAAATGAGTACTGTATACCATCGATAGTGAAAATTTGATGATATACTTGAACTTAGTCGATACTTTCGTGAATATATCGATGGTGAGACTGATTTTGAAGGCCACGATAGTATTACAGAGAGAGATGTTAAGTGGTACATGTGTGTGTGTGTGTGTGTGTGTGTGTTGCAGGAGTGCACCCGCGCATCATAGTGCGCGCGCTGCGCACGGCGGCGCGGCTAGCCGTGCAGCGCGTGCGCGAGCTCGCCGTGCGCATCGACAACAAGACCGAGCAGGAGCAGAGGTCAGTACACACAGCACACTGCACTACACACCCCGCACTACACACCCCGCACTACACACCGCGGCGCGGCTGGCCGTGCAGCGCGTGCGCATCGACAACAAGACCGAGCAGGAGCAGAGGTCAGTACACACAGCACACTGCACTACACACCCCGCACTACACACCCCGCACTACACACCCTGCACTACACACCGCGGCGCGGCTGGCCGTGCAGCGCGTTAGTGCGCAATATTCAAGGAATATGTTCCACACACTAAAATAATACATGTTCTTTTTTATTTTTTTAACATTTTGTCTGAAAAATCTCAAGTAAATTGATTACGTTTTTTTGGTCAATTATTATTTAACAATGTTGAAAATCGCGTAATAATTATGTATGTGGGGGTCATTGACACGCGCAGGTCATGGACGCGCGGGTTATTAGCACGCGGTTCATTGACGCGCCAATGACATGCGCCACACACTCCCCTTTCAATTTCCAACAAGGATAATTAATAATTGACCAGCAAACGTAATCGATTTACTTACTCGAGATTTTTCAGACAAAATGGTTAAAAAAAAATGTTTTTTTTTTTGTGTGTGGAACATATTTTTTGAATATTGCGCACTAATAATCAAAAAGCCTATATAACACATTGTACACTCAGGTGCACAGTCCTTCCCGGTTAGCATGCCCATCTTGAGGTAAGAGTTGGAAGCCGACTGCAGGCGCGCTACCTCATAGCTTCATTTACTTTTTACCGAGCTTGTTACGAACTTGTACCTTTGTGGAAATGTAGATATAATTACAGTTTACTTTGAACTCAACTAAAAGTAGTATAGTGTGTCATTCGCAACTATCTTTTATACAATCTCATCAAACGTCATAGTCTTGTTGGTTCGTTTGGATCAAATCAGTGTTCAAAGTTCGATCATTGAACACAATCAAATGTAACCAGCTTGAAAAATCCTATTCTTTTAAAGATAAGCGCTTACTAAAATGTTTTTAATACATAATGTTATGTAAAGTCCATGTTAATGCATTATACCTATACTTATACGCAAAATATTTTAAATTAGATTAAAAAAGTGGTGTATTTTATTTTTTAATATTTGGTAAACTAACAGTTAAACCACGTGAGAATGGTAATGCTAATAGAACCGGGTAACCTAAACAGTTGTGGAGTTGTAATGTGCTAGACTGTGTTTAGTTATGTTATTGTACTATGCTCATGTTAAACAAACATAAAATAATAATGTGGTAAACGGTGTTAGTTTCACAATTATTATCATATTTAGTTTACTTATAATTACATTTACATGAGTTTATATGGCTTATTATCATCATGATGATCTTCACGACCTTTTTCATTAGGAGTAGTGAGTGACTCCCGTGTATTCTTAGGTTTCCATTTTTCTGTTAGGTATAGGTTTCACAACGGATCTCGGCCGTCGTGAAATTAGCCGTTTCGATGCGCAATGGAGCTTTTTCAAACTAAATTGTCTTCGCGCATCACAAACGGCTAACTTCACGGAAGCCTAGATCCGCTGCGCGAACTATACCTATTAATTATGTGATCAATGTTTTCCTATCCATTTTTTCTAAAAATTATTAAGTGTTGTAATTGGTGAACAACTAAAACTTTGTTAAGTATAAGTGAACTATTAGTGAAGACTGTTTAGGTTAATCCTGTTCTATATTACCATTCTCACATGATATAAATTGTTAGTTTTCCAAACATGTAAAAATAAAAATAAAATAACTAGAATAGTGTTACTGGTTGTTAACTGTGATGCCTGTCTGTCTGCAGGGAGCTGCTGGTGCGGTGCGCATCGACCGCCATGTCCTCGAAGCTGATCCACCAGCAGAAGGGGCACTTCTCGGAGATGGTGGTGGACGCCGTGCTCTCGCTCGACAAGCCCCTGCTGCCGCTCGACATGATCGGTGAGCGCACCTTCTGTACCGCTAGCTCTCTGTAAGCTAACAGTTAGCCATGTGTAAGCTGTTTGTTCATCCTGCTTTCTTTTCTGCGAGTGTCGGGAGTTCCTTAGTGCACGTAAACAAATTGAATTAAAATGCCGGTCTCTAGACTTACTGCTTTGTGCGTGCCTTGTTGTCTGTCAGTCATTATTATAGCTACAAGTGCGCATGCGGTACCGCTCGCGTGGTTCCAACATCAAGAGATGCTATTCTAGATTACTATTTATCCCAAAATTTATTTAAATCGTTTCATACATACAAATATTCAAAATTCATTAATTTTAGTTATTTTTGGTTAATAAAATATTGTATGTGTATTGTAAATAATATATTTAGCATGTACAAATAATATATGTATTACAATATCCCTAGCATTGTGTTATGAGTATGAGCATTAGTTTCGTGTGTGACGTGAGCGGTCGGATAGCTTAGCGGTAGAGAGCTGCGCTGTGATCGCAGGTTCGATTCCCGACGAGGTTGAAATAATTTGTGTGACTGATGATTATAATTTGGATCCAATTTCTGAAACTATGTGTGGATGAAATCACGAGCAGTATTACTATGAGGTCACGCATCACTTGATTACAACATATTTTATTATTTTAATTCAGGGCACTATTGTTATAACATATTATTAAGTTAGTGACGGGAACCCATTTAAAAAAGAAACAATTTAATCGGAACCGTAACTTATTACATTTAATTGTAAGTTTAACTTTAACAATCAGAATGACCAAGAGACATAGATTTAGCTTTAAAACTACTCTCGATAAAAATAAGTCAAAATATGTGTCTGCACAACACAAAGTCTCTAAAAGGCAATGGAGCGCACTGATTTCAAGATATTTATTGGCATAAATAAGTGTTACAGAAGGTCTTAAAAGTAATATGGCACTTAGAACTTATATGCCCTTTTCAAGCATTGCTAATTATATGTAGGCTATCTATGCTGGGCGCTAAGCTGCTTACATAAGAGTACTAGTATCTATGTATTTAGTGATAATTGTGTACTAGCTACACATGTACCAATACGAGTTATAATATAAATTAACAAATTGATTTAACCTACCTACATATCGTAGGTTCTGTGAGCAAGACGCATATGTGTGCTCTACTATTCATTGACTTTCTATGTATTATTTTGTAATGACATTAATTATTATTTTTTGACTTGTAATTTATTTTTTCTGTTTCTATTTTAACTTTTTTATGCAATAATTTAATTGTATCTTGACATTATTTATATCTATGACGACCGATGTGGCGCAGCGGGCGCAGGTCCGCCTGCGACGCGGAGGTTGCGGGTTCGATTCCCGCCTCGGGTCAAATGTTTGTACGATCTACAAATATTTGTTCCGGGTGTTCTGGGTATTCTCTATATATAATAAAAAATATCTATCTATGTATTGTATTGTATTAAGTATATATCAGTCATCTAGTACCATAACACAGCTCTGTTTAACAGCAGCTTACCTTGGGGCTAGATGATGCTGTGTGGATTGTCCAGCATTATTTATTTATTTATTTATTTATTTATTATTTATCTGTATCTACTGCTTATTATTATTGTAAAATATCTTTAATTAATGTAATTGGAACTTCTGTCCGTTTTAATTAAAGTAAATAAATAAAATAAATAAATATATTTAGGTAAGAACCTTTATTTTAAGTTGTATAATTTTTTTTAGCTGTCGCATGTCGTGTCGCTCGGGGTCGGGCGTCCGTGTTCTTAGATGAATCGTAACAACACGAACGCTGTTGTTAGCGGCTTGATGTAATGGCGCCCGACCTAGTACGACCCTCTTGATCATCTCTAACAATACATTCATCCGCGAAATCTGCTCCATAATAAGATAATTCAATAAATAAGTTATGTTTATGTAGTACCTATGCACTGAGCTTTATCACTTTAGTCATACTGCAACACACACATAGATTGTTATATCACTGTATTAGTTTATATAAAGCACTATTTATTTGTACCAATTTTGTATGTATGTGCTTGAAGTTGCAAATAAATGTGTTATCTATGTATTAAAGTGTCCATGAATGATGTTGTCTGACTGACTGACTAGAATATATATATAATGTATAATGTAATGAAACAATCAATTGTGGTGGCACAGGCATCAAGAAGGTGTCCGGCGGCGCGCTGGAAGACTCGTTCCTGGTGGCGGGCGTCGCCTTCAAGAAGACCTTCTCGTACGCCGGCTTCGAGATGCAACCCAAGAGCTACTCCAACTGCAAGATCGCGCTCCTCAACATCGAGCTCGAGCTCAAGGCGGAGCGGGACAACGCCGAGGTAACATCCTCCACATCACATTCACATCACGCGACACGCGACATTGTGCTCGAACTCAAACCTATTGCGAATATAACAACTATTTGTATGTGCCGTTGACTCCTGGTGACGTAGTTATAGTCAAAAGATCAGCATGCCCTTTTAAGGCTAGAATCTTTTAATTTGAATCCTAGGGCTTAAGGCTAACATTCTCTAGTCTAAACCTTAGTGCAGAAAGCTTGCATCCCCTACTCAAAATCCCAAGGCATAGCAGCTCTTAGTCTGAACCCTAGAGCATAGTGCTAACATTTACTATACTAAACCTTAGGGGATAGAGCGATCAGCACCTAGTCCAAACTTTTAGCTGTAGGGCTGGCATCCCAAAACATAGAACCCTAAGGTGACTTGACCAATGATTAGAACTATCAATCTGATACCTACGTGAGGATCTAACAGCAGTATTACTATGAGGTCATTCACCACCGTCCACAACATCACTGCAATGAACCAGTATTTTACCAAATACGCGCTCACTCCATCAAGCTCTCAGTTCTTAAAACCACTTTGGGCTTAAATAACAGCCCTAATTGCAGGTTAGGTTAATATTTGAAAATATTTGTGTTATTAATCTTAATACAAAAGTAGATAGTTTGCGAGAGCACTACTGAGCATCAAAACCATGAAGTTTGTCATAGATAATGTATTAGTGTGTGTTATATGCAGGTGCGAGTGGACAACGTGCGCGAGTACCAGAAGGTGGTGGACGCGGAGTGGAGCATCCTGTACGAGAAGCTAGCGGCGCTGCATGCCAGCGGCGCCAGCGTCGTGCTCAGCCGACTGCCCATCGGCGACGTCGCCACGCAGTACTTCGCGGACCGGTCAGTGTACAGTACAGTACAGTACACTACCAGAGGGACCATCCTGTACGAGAAGCTGCAGAGGGACACTTGAACTCATCCCCATTAATCGCATTTATTTTTCAGAAGAAACCTAACAACAATTTTTTACAACGGAGTTTAGTTATGAAACCGGTCAATGATTATATCTACGGATCCAATTTCTGAAATATTTGTGAGGACCTGATAGTAGACATGAGGCCGATTTCTTGACTACTACGACTACTACGACTACGGCATATTGGATATATGCCGTAAATACATCAGTCATACACGAACAAACATCAGTCGGTTCACAAAAGTGAGAAGCTCATAGATAGATGTGTGTTGGTTGCAGCGACATGTTCTGCGCGGGGCGCGTGGCGGAGGAGGACGTGCGACGCACTCAGCGCGCGTGCGGCGGCGCCGTGCTCTCCTCCGTGCGAGAGCTGGCGCCTGCTGCGCTCGGACACTGCAACCACTTCACCGAGCGACAGGTCGGCGGAGAGCGGTACAACATCTTCACAGGTGAGCCCGACTCACTCCACTCCACTCCACTCCACTCCACTCCCTGCTACCCACTACTACTCTCACATAACTCACTACTCACTACTCACGCTGTCAGATACACACTTTCCAAGTATTCAGATACTCGGACATCGAAAATTGTCAGGTGCATACATACACCTGACAATTATTTATTGGTAACCTTATTTATTTACTAGTGAGTAGCTACAGAAAGCCAATGACAGGTTTTCTTTAGTAGAGACACGCTAGAAACTAAAATAATGTGAACACAACAAGAAAAAGAGCTATGGGGGGAAAAAATAAATTTATCCACCATATTATCCTTATCTTAATGTTCTAGGTATTCTAAAACTCTGTTTGGGCAACCTATAGCCCTATTCAGAGCATTGTCAGTGATTTGTTCTGAAATATGATCCCTGATTCCTATCCTGAATCCATTTCTTTCCTCCCTCCAGGTTACAATAAGGAAGTGGCTCCCGATGGTACGATTGAATTTATACCCACATTTAATAATACAAGTTGTTAGGTAGAAGTAGATTGTACATTATAATCATCGTCATCGTAAAAGCATTAACAGACGATCGCACCGCACCGTGACCTTGGTGCGCTCCGGACCATATTCGATAGTGTGTACATCGGTCCGCCGCACATTATTATTATTATTGACGGTCCGCTCGGTCGGATGGTTCTGTCAAAGGATTTGGTGCGGTTCGCGCGTTGTTCGCTCGTGTGGACCACGCACCGCACCGTTTAGCGCTTTAGTCGCAATTCTGCCTCCGAGCGAGACACGCGTAACGAAGTTGTAATGGCGGCGGCGTCGGAGCAAGAAGCCGTAAATATTACGGAGAAAAAGTTGATTTTAGAAATCATCCAAATTTATAAGGATTTCCCATGTTTATGGGATATGACTGTATGAGTCTCTGTATCTTAAATAAAATTTTGCCCATTCTTTCCTTTTTTTCCTTTACCTTTGGATAGGCGTGCTAGCTACGACGGTTGCCGCAATTAAAGCTATTTTAGCTTCCTTTGACAAGGTTGGAGGCATGTCTGACGCGATTAAGCACGGATAGCACACTGGACCATCTCGTGTGCGGTGCGGTGGTGTGGCGTGTCGAGCGCACCGTACCGGTCCGGCGGTTCGGGCGGACAAGTTCGATCGTCTATTAAAGCTATTAGGATCAGTCATTCACTTGGAAACGACTACTCTCAAGTGAGAGTGATTCAGCACACGGACACATTGCGAGACATAAGTTTCCCCAATATCATCCCATACTTTACCTTGCGAGCTGACGTAACCATATGAAACGTTTCAAAGTGATCCTTCATTTATCGAGTAAAATCAGTTTGAATATGTATTAATAGTGTTGTGATGCGTTTGGTGCAGGGTGTCCCGCTGCCAAGACGTGCACGCTGGTGCTGCGCGGAGGCGCGGAGCAGTTCCTGGAGGAGACGGAGCGCTCGCTTCACGACGCCATCATGATCGTGCGCCGCACCATACAGAACGACGCCGTGGTCGCCGGTGAGCTCGCCCCTCCCCCCTCCCTCTCCCTCCGTGCTATGTCTGCTGGTGCTGCAGCTCCTGGAGGAGACATTTGTTACATGTCATCAAGGCATTGCCTTCGGTGTCAATCAAATAGTTTAATCAGACTGTCCTGTTTCTGGCGTAGTTTAGAACCATAATGTGTGTGCGCAGGCGGAGGCGCGATCGACATGGAGATATCGCGGCACCTGAAGCAGCACGCGGCCACGGTGGCCGGCAAGGAGCAGCTGCTGCTGAGCGCCGCCGCGCGCGCCTTCGAGTGCATCCCGCGCCAGCTCGCTGACAACGCGGGGCTCGACGCCACCAGCCTGCTCAACAAGCTGCGCCAGCGGCACCACAGAGGTAACCACACCGCAGACATGACCCCTCACTACTGTGAGACATGACGCGTCACTACTGTGACACATGACCCGTCACTAGCGTGAGACATGACCGTCACTAGCGTGACACATGACCCGTCACTAGCATGAAACATGACCCGTCACTATTGTGAGACAACCCGTCAGCGTGAGACGTAACTGCACCCGCGTGAGACATACCTGTCACAATACAATAAAAAGTCCCATCTCAAAAAGTTATAGTAATTCATAGATTTCATGAGGGTTATTATTACCTTATCAAATCCATTTTCGAACATTTTTGTTTCAAAATAAATTAGACAAGGCAATTCTTGCATGCAATTATTGTATGGTGTAAATGGGCCTCTAAGGGGCCAGGCACGAGAGTTGCGAGGTGTGACAGTTGTGTGTGTTGCAGGTGAGGTGTGGTGGGGGGTGGACATCCAGAAGGAGGACATCGCGGACAACATGGTGCAGTGCGTGTGGGAGCCGGCCGTCGTCAAGATCAACGCCATCCAGGCCGCGTGCGAGGCCGCCGCGCAGGTATCTACATTGTACATGTATACACCACACATACAGATTACTCACACTTGTACATCACTCGCATATCTGACCATGAATTGACACTTGATTATGACTTGCATGCTTCACCATTTTCACACATTTGACCATTACTTCTTACCTTACAATTACTTACACACATGGTCATTATAAAATGTTTTTATTTTTTATTTATTTATTTATTGGAGAACCAACCAGCTTTGTTTCAATCATAAAGACATTGTTTTAGTAATCAAGAGCCAGTTAAAGGTACTTTGTCACAGATAAGACACAGAAGCCATTAAGAAATCAAGTAATTAAACGGTTTTTTTTACCTTAATTTACATTTGTAGTCTTGTAGACACACTTGAGTTCGACGCATCATTGCCATTGGTATTTTAAAAAGATTCTTATTTTGGTCAGAGAACAATTTTCATAAAAAGTGCGCATTCTGTTCCTCTTGTTGGTTGGCTTCCAATTAGGTAGTTATCGATACTAGATATGTTATAGAAAGGCATTCATTAATTTCAGATAATTTCTGTGGACGAGACGATCAAGAACGCGAAGGCGGGAGACATGCCGATGGCGGGCGGCATGCCCGGCCGCGGCATGGGCCGCCCCATGCGCGGCTAGGCTCCCCTTAGGCCGCCTCGTGCGGCTAGGCCGATCTAGGCCGCCCGTCCGGCTACACGCCGAGTTAGTGGATGCGCAAAGACAATTATTATCGACTGCGCAGTGGAGCGTACTCAATGAGGTCTGAGAGAAAATTCCACCAGTGCACTCTTATATTTGTTTGAACAAAGTTCCAGCTGTGCCTGGGTTCATTTAACTTATGGTATTAACCGCTAAACGCTTTTACAAATGTTAGAATAAGTTATTATAATAAATTAATTACTAAACAGTGCTGTTTTTCTTTGAATGTAATCAACTTGGTGTCGGGATGGCTGGTTGCCAGAGTTAGGGGTCTGGCACTGAGTGTATATTCAAAAGTTGTTACTATTTTGCCGCCTTTTTACCTTACCATTGACCCACACACATTTTATTTAAAAAAAATAGGTGTAGGAGGTAGTACCATAGACTAAATGTAGTACCTATACTGTTTTTTTTTTCTTTTATTTTTACCTTGTTTTGGTACCTACTCACTTTTATCTATGTCAATAAATAATGTTTCTATCTTTTTTAAATAACCTTATAATTTAAGGCTGAGTTTGAAAAGTTAACAGACCATGTAGCCATTCTGACAGGAAGATGGCTGGTAACATTTTTGTTTACTTGAGGGTTTACAATTTTACTTGAGCGTTCGCTTTTCGATTCGATTGTCAACGTAACCAGTGGTTAAAATATAAGATAACATAACACCCATCTGTTGCGAAGACTCGATTCAAGATTTTCTGATTTGCCAGGAAGGTTTTCATAAAAACGACAATATGAATTAGGAATACTTTACTGCACCGATACAATATATTCTTATCGAGAGAAAATCACAACACATTCGAGGAAGAATAATATAATAATATTAAACACCCGCACGCGACTTCGCTCGCGTCTCGCTTCGACTAGAACTAGCCTATGCTAGCCTCCTTATTCATAATCACTTTATAAACATAAACAGCTTTTGTTTTCGGGACACTGGTCTGCTTTCAAACGAGACTGGTGGATGGTAATGTATTTAGTTTACACACGATGTTTTCCTTCACTGCTTGAAAGCACTGGCACTGGCACTGGCACTGCGCACAAGGTTTTCAAATTATAATAATTTGTAACTACTATTACATATCGAGCAATTTAAAACTACAGCGTTTATGAATAAGAGGGATTTCTAATCAGTATTAAAATAATTTAGGGCCTATTTCACGAACATCAAGTCAAATGCCAGGTAGGCTAATCGCTGGTTAGGCAATATAACTGTCTCACCGAAAAGTGATTATCAGACAAACAGTAATATTGGCCTGAGGCTACGTTTCCACCAGAGATGTGCGAGGATGTGTTTGTTAGGAACCAATAGAAGCTGGGCAGTTTTTTTTTTTTTTTTGAAGTGGCAACCAAGCGTACGGCCCACAAGATGGTAAGCGGTTACCACAGCTTATGGGCGCTTGCAATACCAGAGGTATCACTCGCGGGTTGCCACCTTGAGGCTAAGATCGAAAGCCTCATGTGCCAGTAATTTCACCGGAAACCATACCCTTCACACCGGAACACAGCAATGCTCACATTACAGCTTGGCGGCAGAAATAGGTATGGCGGTAGTCCTTCCCCGGACGAGCTCTTATCACAGAGAACTCTACTACTATTTACTGAATAAAAAATAATAAAGTGATTCAATTGGTTCCTAACAAACACATCCTTCGCTACAAATCCTCGCACATCTCTAGTGGTAACGCAGGTAATAACATTAAAAAACTACAACTAACAAATTGATACCTATACTTACCTATACTAAATAGCTACCTATTAAATATTGGCAGACAGCACAACGCCATCTAGCCCCTAACTTAGCAAAGCTAGTACCATGAGGGCCAGATGATTGATAGAATACACACAATTTTATGGAAATCCACACTCTTACACATAAAAACACATTGCGCTTACACCGAAACAATATTTGTAGACCATGCAAACATTTTGTCCCGCACGGGGATCGAACCCGCAACCGTCGGCCACCGATTCCTCAATATATTTGTAAGCTTAAATAAAATATATTAAAGTGTAACTTATGGAATGAGTATACAGGGTGTAATCGTTAAGTGTGCACAGGCGATTATTCCGTAACTATTGCAGATATCAAAAAACTTTAAACTGATATCGAAAGTACTTTACCTAATGAGTAAAATGACATTAATAACTTTTTAAAAATAAAACGAGACATATCCAAAAAAAATACATTAATCACTCCCATACATTTAGTATGAGATAGTAGAAAGGTTTTAGTTTCCTTATTTTAAGTGGAATAGTACCTACTCATTTTACCCTTGTCATTTTATAATTATGTACGATATGAAGGTATTAATGAATTTCAAGTAGATACACGTGTAGATTAATTATCTTACCACTTCAAATTTATAATAAACCTTGTTTCAATATTGTATTGATTTGAACTAGCTGAAAAGCAACATACTAAATAAAAACAAAAAGAAAGATACTCTTTGGTGTTCGTTCTAAATTCAAATTCTTTATCGCGGGTTCTCGTTCCCGCCAATTTATTGTATTTTTCAATTTGCGTTAATAATCGTGATTGTTGCATTTATTGATTGAAAAATTCCAATACAGAAAAGAGGGACATGTTAAAAATGTACTACAAACATGATTGTAACAATAGGGCGGCCATTATCGCCTACAGAAGAGAGTACCCAGATAGAGAAGTTCCTTCTGGTACGTATTTACGTAAGTTGGATAACAATTTGATAAATTATGGATCTTTTAACAGAAAAAAAGGTTCGAGAACAAGAGCTCCGGAATTTGATAATGACTTAGATAACAATATTATTAACTACGTAGTAGATAATCCACAAGAATCAACGCGTTCAGTGGCCCGATCATTTCCAGTGTCCCACAATTATGTACACAAGTTATTAAAAAAACACAACTTCAAAGCATTTAAGATAAAACCTACTCAAACGCTGCACAATGATGATCCTGCTCGTCGGCTGGTCTATTGCAATTGGCTAGTCAATAATTATGTCAATGTAAGGTCAATTTTATGGACCGATGAAAGTAATGTTTCAAACTGCGGCATTTACAATAGAAAAAACTCGCATTATTGGTCAATTGACAATCCTCGCTTAACTACTGAAGTTAGAGCTCAGGTGCGATTCTCAATTAATGTGTGGTGTGGTATTCTTGGAGATCGGATCATTGGGCCATATTTTTACAGTGGAACCTTAAATGGCTGTGTACAGAATGAGAGTTGCACAGAGAGCCATGGAGCGAGCCATGCTTGGCATCAAACTTATTGACCGAGTTCCAAACACAGAAATCCGAAGACGTACCAAGGTCAAAGACGTCGGGAATCGGATAATGGAACTCAAATGGAGCTGGGCAGGACACATGGCAAGACGTGGTGATGACAGGTGGAGTAAGGCGACAACTGAGTGGTGGCCAAGAAGTGGCTACAGAAACGTCGGTCGTCCGTTGGCGAGATGGGTAGACGACATAGTGAAAGTCGCGGGCCGTAGGTGGATTAGATTGGCACAGGATCGTGGTAGATGGCACAAACTAAGGGAGGCCTATACCCAGCAGTGGGTGAAGTCAGGCTGTGGATGATGATGATGATGACCTTAAATGGACAGAGATATTTAGACGATATGCCAAGTCTCTTAGAACCAATTCCAGACGATGAAAGAAGGTCGATAATTTTTCAACAAGATGGAGCACCTGCACATAATACAAATGTTGTAATGAATTTCTTACGAAACAATTATAATGGCTTAATAGCCAATAATAGTGCAACCCCTTGGCCTGCCAGATCCCCGGATCTCACGCCTTGTGATTTCTTCCTATGGGGATTTGTCAAAGACCACGTGTACGCTGAGAGAGTACACAGCCTAGAAGAGTTACAGAATCGTGTACGTCGTGCAATTGCTTTAATTACTCCGCAAATGTTAAGGAAAGTTCATTTAGAAACTGTAAATAGAGCTCGTCATTGTATTGCACAAGGAGGACGTCACTTCGAACATATGCTTTGAACACAAAATTTTGTACTTACTAAGAAATAAAATGTATGGGAGTGATTAATGTAATTTTTTTGGATATTTCTCGTTTTATTTTTAAAAAGTTATTAATGTCATTTTACTCATTAGGTAAAGTACTTTCGATATCAGTTTAAAGTTTTTTGATATCTGCAATAGTTACGGAATAATCGCCTGTGCACACTTAACGATTACACCCTGTATATCTATTGTATTTATTTTTACTGTAAATAAACTTGAATTTAATAAATGAATAAACAAAAGGAACTTTTCCACTTGAAATGACATGACATGAAGAAAATGACACAAAAATTGTTACAGTAGGCATTTAAATATGATCTAGTAAGTACAACATAATATTATTCCACTTAAAATGACAAAACAAAAAAAATTACATAAAATTGCTATAGTAGGCATTTAAATATGATAAATTTGGAAAAAAACCTAACAGTTCAAAGAACACCTATCTAATAAGTACAACATAATATTAATTTTAATACTGAATACTAACTAGGTACTATGTATTTTGTATTTATGCAATATACATTTTAATTTATGAAATTAATGTTTATACCAAGTGTTAGTTCGTGAAATAGGTCCACATAAGAATCATTAGTTATCTAATGTAGTGACCCGACGAGGGCGACGGGGGCGCCCTGGGGGGGGCCGGGGGCGGCCTGGGGGGGCCGGGGGCGCGGGTCACGTGTCGAAGCTGCGCGGCATGTACCTGCGCACAGAGAACCTTATGATAATGGTAGCAGAGGACGGGTCTGTGGGACCCCACACTGGAGCGCGATACACCAGGGTTGGTGGTCTGTGCGACACTGCGCGACACCAGGTGTAGGGGTATATTAACGTGTAGTTCTGACTTCTGCGTTTCCTAATCTATATTAGGTATTTCTTGATGAGGTCACATTTTTTTTTCATGTGGCTATTTAGACACATAAAGCAGCCGGGTGATGAGCGCAATGCAGTGCCACGCAGAACTTATAACACTTTAAGCTTTGGGTGGCACTGCATCTGTTATGGTTAGGCGTGGTACTTAACATCAGGCAGACGCCTTGATCGTCTTGTCACTTGCTGACAAAAAAAACCTACGCGTCAGCCCGATTTCTTGTAGCTACATAGCCGCTACACAGGTATAAGTGGTCTGTGCGACCCCACACTACACCAAGTAGGAGTGGTCCGTGGGGTCGCTCGGTGCGGGACTCACCTGACGCTGTAGTCGTGTATCCTGAAGACCGCGTAGTGCTGGTTGCGGTATACGGGGTACAGGTGGTCCACGGGACCCCCGCGCAGCAGCGTGTCGCACAGCGCCGGCTGCGCGGAGCGCCCTACTTCCGCGTCCCAGATATCGAGGAACGAACACCCCTTGCTGAAACAATTATTTAAGTTAACAGCCAAGTGTACTGATTTGGAGCCTGTACATATAGAAAGAAAAAAACAACATATTTATTTACTCACAGATGATAAATAAACAGTAAATAATAAATGTTTTTTTTACAACAGTTAGGAATAAACTATTTAGCTATAAGTAAACAAACGTATTAGAATAAAAGGTGAGGCGACGTAGAGGTTGCGGGTTCGATTCCCGCCTTGGGACAAATGTTTGTAGGATCTGCAAATATTTGTTCCGGCTGTTCTGGGTGTTTTCTATGTATAATAAAAATATCTATCTATGTATTGTATTGTATTAAGTATATATCAGTCATCTAGTACCCATAATACAGCTCTGTTTAACAGCAGCTTACCTTGGGGCTAGATGATGCTGTGTGGATTGTCAACATTATTTATTTATTTTATTTATTGTCCAGCATTATTTATTATTTATTTATTATTATGTAATGTATGGTGTAACCACTCTCCAAGTCTGCACTTTGCTGTCTCATACAGTTTTCTTTTAAAATGTTTTGAAATACGGAGTGCAGACTTGTAGAGTAGTTACATTAAATTAGGTCCCTGTTCCGTCCTGATCATGTAACGTTAGGACCTGATCTAGTCGGTTCGTAGCACTGACCTGGCCCTGTAGCACTGAGGCCCTGCAGCACAGACCTAGTTCGTAGTAACACTGAGTTGGTCCTGACACTGATGTAATCGCAGCACTGACCGTGACGTAGCTGGCTAAGTTGTTCTTAACAGATCAACGAAGTTAAGCACTGATCCGCGGGTCATCATTTGGATTGGTGACCGCCAGTGGCAATTTCAACTGAGCGCTCCCGTGCTTCGGAGGGCACGTTAAGCAGTCGGTTCCGGCTTTTTCAAAGTTGTTAGGGCATGACAGAGGCCTTCGGGCGGCTTAGAAACTCTGTCATCAGAGTTGGCCACTGAGTCATAGGAACGAAGGAACTGACCTGGTCCGTCCGTAGCAGAGGCTGGTCTCGAGCAGCAGGTGCGAGGCGCGCAGGGGGCGCAGCGCCTCGTGCACTTGCCTCGCGGTGAAGCGCCCGTACGCCTTGTACACCGCGTACGCGCGCGCTCTACATGTACAACCAACGACACGGTGTTACACTTATACTATTCATTCAAATACCATTTATTCATTCAGTGATTCTAAATTGTAATTACTTATTTAGGAAAAATCTGTCTCCAGTATTGGATTAAATACTGATAATAATAATAATAGTGACACCGGAGCAGCTGCACTGGTTCATCAGTGCAGTGTGCAGTGTGCAGTGCGCAGTGGTCACCGTGCATGGTAGTGCTCGTAGTGCGGGTGCGCGAGCACGGCGCGGCGCGTGACGAGCAGCACGCTGGCGAGGAGAGGCAGCGAGCCGGCGAACACGCAGCCGCTGCCCTCGCCCAGGATCCACGACAGCAGCTGCTCCTGCGCAGGGTCGCTGAACTCACCTACACCAATAACATTTCTTTTATTTCATTTTTATTTCTTAGGAAAACCAACTGCGGATACAACTTTATATACTACTAGGAGACCCAGCGCGGTTTTACTCGCGTTATTTTTTTTTAGCAAATTTTTACACCCTGTATATTTCTTCATCGTTTAGAAACTTTCCCTGAACTTTTACAAACATTTCAAGATCAAAATTAGCCAAATCGGTCCAGCCGTTCTCGAGTTTTAGCGAGACTAACGCACAGCAAATCATTTTTTTATATAGAGAAGAAGAATATTAAGGGAAAACAGGAAGCCAATAATAGGTATCCACGTTTAGAATACTTATAAAGCAAGAACAAAGTAAAAGCTACTCGCTTAAAAATAATGTTAATGTTCTGTGGAAGACAGCTTACAAGTTCAACAATCTATATTCGATCGATTCCATATATAAAACCATTTGTTCTTTTTAAAAATCTCTAAAAAAAACATTGTTAGAATCGCAAAAAATTCTTGTGGATGTGTGAAGGTAGGCAGTCTTGTGGATGTGTGAAGGTAGGCAGTCTTGTGGATGTGTGAAGGTAGGCAGTCTTGTGGATGTGTGAAGGTAGGCAGTCTTGTGGATGTGTGAAGGTAGGCAGTCTTGTGGATGTGTGAAGGTAGGCAGTCTTGTGGATGTGTGAAGGTAGGCAGTCTTGTGGATGTGTGAAGGTAGGCAGTCTTGTGGATGTGTGAAGGTAGGCAGTCTTGTGGATGTGTGAAGGTAGGCAGTCTTGTGGATAAGGTAGGCAGTCGTTCTAGGCCTCATTTGTTTGGTATTTAGTTAAAAAGTTAGTTTGTGTTTAGGTAATTCATATTGTATCATTTTGAGTAGGGTATATTAAAATTTTTATTTGTAAAGGAATATTATATTTTTCATTTTTAGTAAATTGATATTTATATAGTTTATTTTTGGGTTAGAGTTAGTTTAAGTGCTTAGTTTAAGATTTATTTACTTTTATTGTCTTCTGTTTCAGTGTGTATCGCATTAGCCGCTGCACTCTCACATCATTTTACGGCAACCACAGAAAACCAGCGCTATGGCATGAGTTGTTCTGCCATAGCACATGCTGAGTGGCCATTTTTGTTACTATATATTTTTAGTAATAGCTGATGTAATGTTTTTAGTTGGTAACGAAATAAACGTTTTTATTATTATTATTGTTATTATTATATATGTATGAAAATGAAACACATATAACTTAACTGCACCTTACCTACCATTGTTAATATGTTTTATATTGTGTGCTATGATGACCATTTTGAAATAAACATTTATCTTATCTTATCTTATCTTACATAAAATGTAAATTACCTAATCAAAAAAAATTCTAAAAACAAAAAGGATAAAAAATAGTGTTTTGTCGTCCCCTGCCTTCATTATTATGCATTAGTAACAAAATGCCCTGTATAATAGTATTGGAATAAAAATGTAAATGTACCGATGTGGTGTAGTTCCTCTGCGAGGTTGATGCGCAGCGCGCGCAGCACGCCCAGCACGAGCAGCGCGCACGCCACCCGACCCCGCACACCCCCGCCCACACCCCCGCACAACCTGACACATACATACAACGTGCACACATATACATTTATTAAATAATTATAATAATACCGGACAATCCGCACAGCATCATCTAGCCCCAAGCTAAGCAGAGCTTGTGTTATCTACTAAATTACTGATATACTTAATACAATAAATAGATAAATTCGGATATTTATTTAAAGTATTGTAAAGTACTTGTAATCCTTATCCTCACAGTAATAAACTTTTTTTCATTTTCACCTACACATACTTACAATAGAATAGTAGAAGTAGAAATATCAATATACATACCTATAATAGTTGTTGTTGAGCAGTAGCGCGGAGACGACGCACATCTGCGGCACGAGCAGCAGCTTGAGGCGCATCACGAGCGTCGCCATCGCGCCGTACGCCGCCAGCTGCGCCACGTTGTAGAACACAGCCGGCTCCACCCCCAGCGCCGGGCGTTGCCGCGCGACTCTGCACCCTCCCCCGATACACACACGATCCACATCCGCGGTCGGGTTCTCGATTCCGCTGTCGGAGTCCGAACCGCTGTCCTTGTCCTGCTTGGGAGATTTATCGCTGTCTCTGTCTGCCCTTTCTGAATGCTTTTCTTTATGTGTTCTAGATTTGCGAGTGGCTGCGCCGCTGTCTGAGTCAGAAGCGTTGTCCTTGTCTGTCTGCTTGGGAGATTTACTGCTGTCTCTGTCTGTTCTTGCTGAATGCTTGCTGTCTCTGTCTGTTCTAGATTCGCGTGTGGCTTTGTGATACTGGTCTTTGGCGGTCTTGAACCAGACCCTCGCTACGTTAGTTAAACTAAACAGAACTAGCGGTAGTAGAAGTGAAGAGCATAGCTTTGTTACCGTTGCCAACGGGAGAAAGTCGAAAACGTCCGAGCAAGTGTACATAAGCGTGTGGAAACTTCGGTAGCTCGTGAACTTGGAGCGGAGGATATCCCATATGTGCGAATCTTCGTTGACGTTCAGGAAGTCGCTTATAACCTTCTTGAGGTAGATAGAGGAGCCGGCGACGACCGCGATCCTGAGCACAACTAGCGAGGACTCTACGAGCAGGTCCGCGCGACTCTGGATCTTAACGCTTAGGGAGCTGAAGAACAGACAGTAAACCGAAAGGACGATGAAGAAGGATGTGTATAAGGATGATTTTAGCATGTCGTTTCCCTGCAACAGCAGCACGGCCAGGTGCAGGCCGCAGAAGTGCGAGTGCAGCAGGATGCAGAGCGTCTTCAGGTCGATGACCCTGAGCTGTTCCATCACGAAGAAGATCGCGAGCTGGCTGAGGAAGATGAACTGCGAGAACTGCCAGAACAGCAGGCAGAGGCAGTTCAGTATGAAGATGGACACCTGGAGCAAATATTGACTTTTTAAATAGTGTGGTCGATGATGTTGATGATGACTTTATAGCCTGTGTAGAGTAGCTGAGTAGCAAGTTGCTGGTGCCGCCATGTTCTCTGTCTCACCTGCAGCTGCAGCGTGGTGCGTCTCTCTCTGTCCCGCAGCTGCAGAGTGACGAGGCAGAGCTGCAGCAATAGCAGCGGCGCCGCCATGTTCTCCCGCTCGTTGGGCGCCCACTGCACGCGCGTGCACTCGCCGTGGTTCGCGAAGTAATGCACCACCGCGACCACTCCGCCCAGAATGGATTCGCTGCAAGTCATTTACAGTTAATGAGCAGTCTTCTAATGGTATATGCTTAGGATTGTTGGGATCTCTAACACCAGAATAAGCTATCAGCAGCTAAGAGTCTATCAGTATCAGTCAGTAAGAGTCAATCAGTCAGTCAGTCAGTCAGGCAGTGAGATGTACCTCAGCGCAGTGGCTTGCAGGTAGAGCGCGGCGACGGTGAGGCCCGCCAGCAGTCACACGGCCTCCAGGTAGAAGAGCATGGGCTATCAGTCAGTCAGTCAGTCAGGCAGTGAGTGGTACCTCAGCGCGGTGGCTTGCAGGAAGAGCGCGGCGACGGTGAGCCCCGCCAGCAGCCACACGGCCTCCAGGTAGAAGAGCATGGGCTCGCCGAGGCCGGTGCAGCTCTGCACGGGCGCGAGCCCCGCGCCGCGCTCCACCGCGCGGCACTGCCGGTGCGCTGACGTGTTCAGCGCCGGCTCCAGGTACCGGTACAGCGCTCCTATCAGCACCTGCATCATGTATTTACCCTTCTTCTGAATCGGTTCACGGTTCGGTTCAAACGCCGTAAGGAGCTACAGAGAGCGGAATCTATTGCGGTTGCAAGACAAGGAAATAATTTTAAACGTAAATGTATAATGGCCGGGAATAAGACATAGGCTACTTTTTATCCCGGAAAAAAGTACGATTCCCCACATACAGTCCCACGCGAACGAAGTCACGGCTCACAGCTAGTGGTGTTCTAACTCTAATTCTAAATGGGGGTATAAGATCTACTGACGTCCCGCATTGGGGTGTATTGTGCATTGTCCCCCTGCTAACCTGACCCCAGCCATCCCAACTGGCAGCAATGTTCTAGCATCTTCGATGGTGTTGTGGACGGTGGCAAGTGCCCATTAGCTCCTGCAGTCCCGACTTCACCCTGGCTTCATTTGTGGCTGCACAGTGAAGAGCCACATGCTCCACTGTTTCTTCATCAACAGCTAGTGGTATAAATGACTTACCTCAGGGTGTATATTGAATCGGTTGAACGCGTTCACTTCATCTGGAAACTCCACCAGGCGGTCGTTCATCAGCTTCGTGATGCCGGCCATGAAGGGACGCTCCTGGAAGCCAGAGCTGAGGATATCTTCACGCTGCTGAAGCTGCCGATCTTGTAGTGACCCTTCTTTCGATCCTCAGGTCTTGGGTTCGAAACTTGTCGTGCACCAATGGATTTTCTTTTACGAAATTGGTATTGCGCACATATTTAATACATATAATAAATAATGCTGGACAATCCACACATCATCACCTAGCCCCAAGGTAAGAGCTTGTGTTATGGGTACTAGATGACTGATATACAATACATAGATAGAATTTTTTATTACAAGTGATATCTATGATGTTGCAAGAGTACATCGGCTACAGTAACCGCTTACCAACAAGTGGGCCGTATGCTTGGTTGCCACTTTAGTGGTATAATAAAAAAACCTTAACACATTTCCTACTAACCTGAACTATTGTCTTGTAGTAGGAGTAGTAGAAACCCATTTCAGTGCGCAAAGACATTTCCCGTTCCATCTCCGACAAGAATGAGAAGTTCCTGTCATTTTCAAACAGATGCGACACATATCGGTAGTGGATGTAGCCCGCAGTGAATGCTGCAATAACATATTTTATATCAGCCTGTGATAGGAGCGCTCGTGACGTAGCTGGCTAAGTTGTTCCTAACAGATCAACGAAGTTAAGCACTGTTCCGCGTACTCATCATTTGGATGGGTGACCACTAGTGGCAATTTCAACTGAGCGCTCCCGTGCTTCGGAAGGCACGAAAAGCAGTTGGTCCCGGTTTTTTCAAAGTTAGGCCATGACAGAGGCCTTCAGGCGGCATAGAAACTTTGTGACCAGAGTTGGCCGGTGACTCATACAAACTTACTAACCATAATAAAGTTGTTTGCGTGATGTTATTTTTTGTAGTTCAAGTTTTTTTGCAACTAATGTTAGTAGGATTTTTATTGTTTTCTTTTCTAAAATTGTATCTTTTGTATCTGTTGTGTGCAAATAACTGTGTGTCTATGTCTTTCTCTGATGTATCCAAAGATTTATGTGTATAGTCAAAGGATGTATCACACCTGAGAGCTTAGCACTAAAAACTGGTTTGACAATCGTAAACATATAGTTCAGCTGTCAATTTGTATAAGATCTATAATAGTAGCTTCATAACAAAAGCTAAAATTTTAAAAGTTCACTCTGAGGCAGTTATTAAGTCTCTTTCCCCAGTAATTTCATTTGCTACAGCCTTTCAAACATAAACACAGGCAGAGAAGCAGATCTATCCCACCGAGACAGACACCTGCTGAATTTGAAGTTGTACCACCAGGATACCCAAGGCCTATTTCACCACATTGACATTTGCAACGTGAACTTAGGCTTAGGCTAGTAGGTATGTACTGCTAAATTCATGAGTTTACTTATGATTATCCTTGCTATTCTAACTTAATAAATTTTAATTTAAAATACAATCAATCAATCAATCAATACATTTATTGCTGTCATATTTATAGAATTGGCAGTATCACACATGAACACTGTTATTAGAGTATTGCAACATGGAGAAAGGCCGAGGTTTATGCATTAGGTATTCATATTAAAAAAAATTACTATGGAACTTTGCTGCACCAACTTGGTTTAGAAAGAAGCAAACTTCTCCCGCCTGGATCCTCTGAATTCCGAAATTCCTTAAAAAGTGTATTCTATGTATTAAAAGGAACACACCTGGACTCTAGAACCTAGACATAGACATATGCATTCATTTATTTAGCACATTAGCACACAATACACATACAATACAATACAATACACATTACATTCGAAAACCATTTGAAATAAACAGATACATAAAAAGAAAAATAAAAGATAACATTTCGTAGACATAAAATAAGTTTGTAAAAATGTTTGATCTAGGTATATTTTGTGCTACAGCAGCAAAAGGGCCTCGACTCAGCATTATGTCCACTAAGAATAGTAGACGCTGGTATTCTTCCGAAACCACTTCACTTAGTCATCAGACCCTGTTTAGGCTGTGTTGATACTTGATTGCTTAGAATAACAACACTATTCTAAGCTTGATTGTCGGTAAGGTAAAGACTTATCACAAGGATTTTATATATTTTGAAACCTGGAGTGGTGAGGGGTACATTAATAAAACAAGTACTCAAAATTCCACTCTGAGGGATGCATGGGAATTATAGGAAATAGCTTTACAAATTGGTAAAGTATTTTTTACCTATTAAGATGATGGAGACGTATCTAATGATCTTTGCCGTGGAAATTCGTTTCTTTTTTGGTGGTGATTCCTCCGAGTCTGGGCCATCAACTGCGTTATCATTTTCATTCATAATTAGTTACTTAACAAATGAAAAACGTATAAAAGCACAAATCTTTTCGTTGTTATTATTCTACGAAGGCCATCGCTAAACGTAGTGCATAAATTTTCTTGAAGTCTTGAGCCATAGCTCCAAGATAATGTAAGCACTACGTTTACCATAGCTCGTTTTTTTATTGGTGCCTGTCAATAATGCGAAAGGCCAAGCATGTTATCGTCGCGCAGCAACAAGCGAAACTATGACAAAATAGTGCTTATTTTATCTCCCTTTTCCTCCAAAACTTTGTATGTTCTGCGATTGGTATTATTTTATTTTACACACACACACACACACACAATTCTGTCAGCCTTCCACCATAGTACAAATAATAATAATTCCAACTAAGCTTGCCTTTTGTTACTTAAAAAAAAAAAAAATACAAAAATATTTATTAACTGACGCAATAACATGGAAGAAAAAAAAGGCGGGAAACCTCGAATTAGGGCGGTCGCGTTTTTTCCCACCAAAATTTTAAAATTAAATTTTTAGCTGTAATTTTGATCAATAGAGTTATAATTTAGTATTAATTTATATTTTATAGTATTTAAAGTAGTGTAGTGTATATATAAAAGTATTTGGTAAGTTTTTTGCCTTTTCTTAATGGAGGAGCCTGAGCCTCCTGATCCCGGTGGGGGTACAGTTCCTCCTGCTAGTAATTATGTAACTATTGTATCTAACACTTTTGCGGGTTTTGAATCTGCAATGGATTCGGACACCTCTATTTCCAAATCTAAGAAACGCAACAAAGCAAAACGTCATGGTAATAAAAGGAAACGACATGGATCCAAGGATTCCATAGTAGTATCTGATAATGATCTTCCTACTCCCCCATCTGGCGATACACCGCCTGTAATTCCAATGCAATGCAATCCTACGAATCCTACTATACCCACACCGAATGTATCACCAAACTCATCTCCACCTGTGCAAGTCACTCGAGCACAATATAACATCGATGATAATGCCCCGTATGTGGTACATGTGCAACGTGAAACTGAATCGCCAAATGACGGCTCCACACTCCATCCCATTATGTTTGGAAAGTACCTTAAACGCATAGCTGTGTACAATGTTGTAAATGGAAGTGTTAAAAGGATAGGCAGAAACAGAGTTTCCATAGCATTTAATAATTATATGGATGCCAATGCATTCATAAATCACGATAGTCTCAGCAGTAACAAATTAAAAGCATTCATACCAACATACAATGTCTCACGCATGGGTGTGGTCCGTGGGGTGCCCACAGAGCTCTCTCCAGAGGAGATGATGGAATGCACCACAGTCCCCAATGGTTGTGGAAAGATTTTAAAACTAAGACGAATTAATTTCAAAGAAATTGTTAATGGATCTCCAGTGTGGAAACCAACTCAGACGGTTGTTGTAACATTTGATGGTCAAGTGTTACCAAACCATATTTATATGTGTTACCATTCACTATCAGTCCAACTATACACCTACCCAACCATCCAATGTTACAACTGCTGTCGTTTTGGACACACAAAGTTGCAGTGCAGGTCCAAACCCCGCTGCTTCAAGTGTGGCCGGGAACATTCAGGTGATTCCTGTGATATTGATGAGGAGTGTATCTCTTGCTGCTCATGCGGGGGAATACACTTTGCCACAAGTAAAACATGTCCTGAATACACAAGACAACAAAGAATAAAATTCTCAATGGCTGAAAAATGTATTTCCTACGCAGAAGCATCCAGAGTCCATCCACCTTTATCACGTTCATATGCAGAAATTTTAGCTACAGCAAAAGACCAAACTACCCCATCCAATAACCCTCCAATAATCAAGACAAACCCGGTTTCACAACCATCTTATAAAAAAACAGTATTTTTGAAACCACGCTCAGCTCCTAACATAACCAAAGGTTATGATCAACAAGCACACCGTGTCATGACTCAGGAACCATCCCCAACCCTATCTAATGGTTGCGCTCTAAAAGAGGGTAGCATGGATAGGCAACTTACTATATCTGATGTTATTGCCCTTCTTAATACTTTAGTACAGTCCAACACCATACAACCGTCCAACGCAGCAAAAATCACAGACACAATTAGTATTTTAAATAACCACAATAATGGATCACTCCAGATCCGCAGTTCAATGGAACTGCAGAAGCGTGGTTAGCAAAAAAAGCGAAATTATATATTTAATAAATAAATTTGACCCTTTCATATTTGCCATCACAGAGTCCTGGCTTCGTCCAGGCTCTGTGTTTAAATTGAGCGGCTTCTCCTGCCTGAGGGATGATAGACCTGATGGTTATGGAGGAGCTGCTCTCATTGTAAAAAATTCATACCACTTTTCACATTTCATTTTACCTAATCATAATGTAAATAATTTCACTGCTGTTTCTTGCATTATAAATAACATATGCTTTGTATCTATTTATGTACCTCATCCTTCTTCTCCTATTTTTATTGAAATAGAAAACTTACTTTCTCTTCTTCCTAAGCCATGTGTTGTCATGGGGGATTTCAATTCTCATCATAGGACATGGGGTAGCTCTGTGTCTAATAGCTATGGTAAAGATCTTTTAGAGATTATAGACAGGCAAAATCTTTGCATTCTTAATGATGGGTCTCAAACACGTAGGACAAAACCCTCAGAAAATAATAGTGTTGTGGACTTATCAATTGCATCCCCTAGCTTAGCTTCTTCAGTATTGTGGGAAACACAATTATCTACTCATGGTAGTGATCATTTTCCTATAGTTATGAAGTTTACTCAATTCAAAGTTACCGAAATACCTAGAGCTCCACCAAGAATGAGACAAAATAATTAAAGATAAATGGTGTGATTTTAAAGACCATGTTGAAAATAATATTAATACTTTGCCATATATTTCTCAAGATATTTCTACATGTGCAAATAGTTTCACTAAAAGCTTAATAGATGCAGCTGATTTAACATTCCCCTTGAAAAATAGTGCTTCTGGCAAAGTACCATCTCCACCGTGGTGGGATACTGAGTGTAGTATAGCTGTTGCTCAGAGAAAGAAGGCAGAGATAATTTATAACATGGATATGACTGAAAATAACTTTGATAAATTAATTGAGTCTATTGCTAAGACTAAAAAAATATTAAAAGAAAAGAAATTACAAGGTTGGAGAAGTTTTTGCTCCTCCATATCTCCCAATACAAAACCGTCAGAGGTTTGGAGAAATATTAGACGCTATAGAACTGGAGTTAGTGCATCTACTTTTACAAATATGCCACTTTCTCTGAGAGACAGTTTCCTGGATCGTTTGGCTCCGCCAACTGTTCCACCTAGAGAATTGTTTACTCCCGTAGTAACAGCAACTGTGTCTACATGTCCCTACGGTCTTGGTGTTCCTTTTTCTCTACACGAGCTAAAAGGTGTTTTATCAGACACTAAAGATACAGCCCCTGGTAAAGATGGCATACCGTATTCATTTTATTCGCATTTGGGCGATAGCGCTTTGCAATATTTACTAGATCTTATCAATTCTGTCATGTTGACAGGTGTCATTCCTTCAACATGGAAAACTCAAATAGTGTTGCCATTTTTAAAACCTTCAAAAAATCCTGCTGATTCCATGTCCTATCGGCCCATAGCTTTGTCACCGGTCATTATCAAAATTGCGGAACATTTGGTCAAAAACAGAATAGAATGGTATGTTGAAAATCTGAATATTTTACCCAATAGTCAATATGGCTTTAGGAAAGGTAGAAGTTCGATGGACAGTATAAGCGTATTCACTACAGATATACGTATAGCTTTTTCACTAAATAAATCTGTTGTAGCGACATTCTTAGACATAAAATCGGCTTATGACAATGTTCTTATTGAAGTGCTCATAAAGAAAATGAACTTTTTGAAAATTCCACATATTTTAACTAACTTTATTAAAAATATGTTATCTGGTAGAGTTATATTACTAAGTTCCACGGATCTGTCAAGAGTTGCTTGGAAAGGTTTGCCTCAGGGTTCTGTTTTGAGCCCTCTTCTCTATAATTTATACACATACGACTTAGAAGCATCTGTGAGTGATACAGTTAGTATCTTACAGTATGCTGATGATTTGTTAATATACTCATCAAGCATTAATATTAATACAGCAGCTTTCAACATCACATTTGCATTGAGATTTTTAAAATCATGGTTAGACAAACATGGTTTGGAACTGTCACCCGAAAAAAGCATTGTGGTTCCTTTCTCTCGTAAAACCAACACGCCACCTATTCATATAGTTTACGATGGTATTAATATGCCTGTCAAAAGTCATGCTAAGTTTCTTGGAGTAAAACTAGACTGCAAACTTACTGGTTACCCACACTGTGAATATATTGTAGAAAAATGCGAAAAGCAACTAAATTTATTAAGATGTCTCACCGGTGTTTGGTGGGGTGCTCATCCCTTTTCTTTAAAACTCGTTTATAATGCATTGATTCGAAGTGTTTTGGACTATGGCACTTACTTATTGGAACCTGGACAGGTGGTGGGTTTCAGGAAGTTGGATGCTATCCAGGCACGAGCAATGCGTATAATTATGGGAGCAATGAAGACTAGTCCCATTAATGCGCTACAGATAGAATGCGGGGATCCGCCATTATATCTGCGGCGACAGTTTTTATCTAATAGATTCTTCTTTCGTTCAATACAGTTTTCAAATCACGAGCTTCATAACAAAATTAAACATCTTTTGGAGCTTTTACGTTCTTCTACATATTGGAAACATAAGTCACCTCCTCTTTTAATTAATAGTCTTTTAAAACTTAAAACATTATCAGCCCCAACCCATCAATCTCTTTTTCTGCCTATATATCACTGTAACTTTCAAGCTTTAATAACACCACCAAATGTAAATTTTGATTTGGGCATTGATCGTAGTGATCCACATGTTAATATTTATTTCAAATCTATTGTTGATGATCGATGGCATGGATGGCATCAGATATTTACTGATGCCTCCAAACATTCGCACTCAGGTAATGTTGGTGTAGGTGTGTATCACAAACAGTACAATATTGTACAAAAAATAAAATTGCCTCCTGAGACTTCTGTTTTTACTGGTGAATGTTTTGGCATCACAAAGGCATTGGAATATGTTTTACTGATGAAACTTGAAAAAACCGTTATCTTCAGTGATTCGATGAGCTCGTTACAATCCCTTACCAAATATCCTTTTCGTTCCAAAGTCTTTTATCCTCTTATAATAGAGGCTAGGGCCAAACTTCTTCAATGTAAAACAAATAATTTTTCAGTTAATTTTGTGTGGATTCCAAGTCACTGTGGTCTGTTAGGCAACGAGCGTGCTGACAAACTAGCTAATGAGGCTGTGGAGTGTGGAGACCTTATTCCGTACATAAACTTTTCACATGATGTTGTTGCTCTTCCCAAGGTTTATCTCAAAAACTCTTGGGATGAAGCTTGGGACGAATCTAGCAAATGTAAAGGTAAACATTACAAATTAATACAAAAGACAATTTCTACAAAACCGTGGTTTTTTAAATATAAATTAAGCAAACGCGCGACCACGATATTGATACGAATGCGTTTAGGACATTGCTGTACACCGGCCCATTTGGCTCGAATGAAAATTGTATCTGACGCATTGTGCACTTGTGGATATGAGTTTTGTGACTTAAATCATTTAATTTTTGCCTGCCCTAACCATGATCGTTCCCAATTCTATCAAGATCTTATTTTTTACCATGTTCCTCTTCCTACTAATATTGTTGTTCTTCTCGCCTCGCTAGATCCCGATGTTTATAATTCTTTAGCTTCTTTTATTTGTATGAATAATATATTGATTTAAATAAATTCTGTGCATATAATTTATATTCTGTAATTTATATAAAGTATTTACGTTGTTTAATCTTTACTTAATATATAATTTTTTTTTTTAAATATAATCAAACATTTTTAACTCTCCTGATCCTTTCCATTTCCTTAGTTCGCGGTTCCTTTTATTTTAATGTTTCCCTAATTTTTGTACTAAAAATTATAAAAAAACGATATAAAAAGAAAAAAAAAATGGCAAATGCGCAAAATGCGCGAAGCCAAGAAGAAAAAGAAAAAAAAAAAATAACATGGAATTAGGTTACCATTGGTTCCCGCACAAGGCTGAGCCTGAATCGCGGGAAGCCGGATTACAATTAGAGATAACCGTATAACTGAAGAGATGACACAGTAACAGGGAGAGCAAAAATTATATAAAAATAAATAATAATAATAATAAAAAGTATCTATCAAATTAAAAATAATTAATCAAAAACAAAAAACCAAATAAACCAAACAAAACTCATAATTTTCTCAAAATATTTTTACAATGTTGTTAAACAGTGTGTGTGTGGGTGTGTGTGGTTAATGTGGGTATGTGTGTAGTATTATGAGGTTGTGTGAAGGTGGGGTGTGTATATGTAGGTGTATGCAAAAAGGGTGTGTGAGAGTATGTAGGAGGAAATGTTTTGGATATGAGGGTAAAAATTTGAGGTTTCCATGTTTTAGGTCTCATGAGAACCAAGCATTTACATTGGTACCTAGTAATGGCAACATTAAATATTACGAGGGAAAGATTAGACTAGAAACCGTAATGAAACTGGAAAAATATTATTTAAGATTGAATTACCAGGAGATTTTCGGTTTCATCATAATCAAGCGTGAGAAGCCATTTCCTAATTCTTTCTTTTACACCGTATAATGAACACGAAAGATTACGATGTTTGAAACTTTAAAACTTTGATTAGAAAATAATAAAACATTTTTAAAGCATTAAAATTTAATTCCTGATTGTTATAAATACATTTGCTCGTCTCAGTCTCGGCCAAAAACATTTTTTTTTGTTTTTATTACTGCAGAGAGTCGTGGTTGCTGCGGAGTTGGCACTGGCACTGGCACACTCGGTCCAGTGTCAGTGTTTAGCTGCACAGAGCAGTGTTGGGTGTAGAGCTGGCACACTTGGTCCGCTGGATGTGGTCGGGGCGCGGCTGCACGGCGTGGATGCGCAGCAGGTGCCGCGCCACGTTGCGGCGCCGCGCGAAGCTGTGCGCGCACACGGCGCAGCGGTACGAGTACTGCGCCGCGCGGTGCCGGTTCGCGTGGATGCGCATTAATGTCACGGACTTGAAGCGAGACGGGCATTGCGGGCACTGAAATTGTATAAAACCTACTGATTATCCAGTATAATGAAAGAACGATAACCAATATTTCTAGCATAATTAACTGTTCATTCTGATTAACCGGTTAACAAAAAAAAACAATATGTTACCGGTATTCCTACTGTAATTAGACGTTCGTTCTGATTTCCGATAATTAGTGTTAGAACCTTAATATACCGGTTCCGGGCCCTGCTTCCAACTCTTCCAAGAGATAGTGACGACCGATGTGGCGCGGCGGGCGAAGTCAGCCTGCGACGCAGGCGGTTGCGGGTTCGATTCCCAAACTTTTGAATCGGACCAGTAGTGTTTGAGTTTATTCGTAACAAATAAAAATACAATTTCCTCTTTATGATATTAATATAGGTAGAAACATTTTTAATAGTTAGTAACGCGAGGCGAGATGGTGGGTGTACCTGCACCGTCTTCTCTGGCAGGTGTATGGCGACGTGCTGCAGGTAGCTGCTCTGACGGTGGAAGCCGGCGCCGCACTGCGCGCATGCGTACGGCTTCTCGCCCGTGTGCAGCCGCTCGTGGATCTACACACACACACACACCCACACACTAACTTAACTATTTGACACCACACACAATGAACACACACTGGATACAGACAGAACGTTCATAAAATTCATGTGAGTTGACAGAGCGGATCTAAATGCGAGTTAAGTACTATAAATTCGTTTGACAATCGTAAACGTAAACGTATTGTCCAGCTGTTAATTTGTATGTGATTTAGAAAATGAACTACAAATTACCATACCAAATACCAATTCACAGCAATACGTTTAGGATTGTCAAACGAGTATTTTGTGATTCGCCCCGCTAACATTACCGTTGACAGAAATTTAAAAGCGTAGTAGTAAAGTATGGGGAGTTTCTTCCGACATTTTACCGTTACGACATGATCCTCCCATTTTAATTGTTTTTCTCGTGTTATTTTGAGTTTAATTGTGTGTTTAACCAATACGACGTGTACGTAGTCTTGGCACAAGTGTAAGTGATTGAATGGAAGGGTGATGTTGGTTTGTAATTTGGTCGAAGATTCTCATAGAAAATTTTGAAAGAATGCCATCATTTCTTCCAAAATTTGTTCGTCAAACTCAAAATTCAAAGACCCAATTTCATAGTGGCCTAGGTCTTAGTACCACAATAGAGGAATTGGAAAAAAATATAAAACTAACATTCTAATACAATTTTGTTTTTATGTAGACAAACAAAGTTCTATATGAAAAATGTTTGTTGTGTTGAGTTTCCTAAAACGGGAACACTGGAGGTCCGCCATGACAGCTATTAGCCAATGATTGTGACGCATCTTGACTTTGACAGTACCTAATAAAGACGACCGATGTGGCGCAGCGGGCGCAAGTCCGCCTGCGACGCAGAGGTTGCGGGTTCGATTCCCGCCTCTGGACAAATGTTTGTATGATCTATAAATATTTGTTCCGGGTGTTCTGGGTATTTTCTATATATAATAAAAAATATTTATCTATGTATTGTATTGTATTAAATATATATCAGTCATCTAGTACCCATAATACAGCTCTGATTAACAGCAGCTTACCTTGGGCTAGATGATGCTGTGTGGATTGTCCAGCATTATTTATTTATAATAACCCAGTTGTTCGTTAAACCCGCCATGTTGTTTTGCATTGTGTTGCACTCCTTCACAAAGATAAACTTACATAAGATTGTGAAAGAAGCTAAAATAAATTAAATAAACAGCTTAAAATGGTTTCTTTATTGAATATCTAAATATCTAGACCCCTACAAAGGACCTAGGCCCGGCTCCATACATCGAGAAACAACTCCTTTGATTCGTATATTTCTGTCTAAGTCGACATTACTTGACAATGGCAATATTGTCTAAATAGACAAGACTGCAATAAAAAAAAAAAGTAAGCAAGCATAAATGTTTACATACTTTGACCTGCTCTGCATTAGATGCTCTGTAATCACAGAAGGAGCATTTGTCCGTCTTCTCGTAGCCGTGCTTCGCCTTGCAGTGCATCAGCAGCAGTCTGCGCGTGATGAACTTCTTGCCGCAGTGCTGCGGACAAGTGTGTGAGGGTGAGCCAGTGGTCAGTGGCAAAGGCTAGAGGTAGTTGCCGGTGGTAGTGGCCAGTTGTAGTGGAAAGTGACAGTGGCCAGTGGCAATGGCTAGAGTCACGGGCCAATAGCAGTGGACAGTTGTAGTTACTAGAGGCAGTGGCTAGTAGCGTGTCTAGTGGCAGTGGACAGTGGTTGAGGCCAGTAGCAGTGGCCAGTGGTAGTGTCTAGAGGCAGCGGCTATTGGTGGTGGTCAGTAGCAGTGGCCACAATTGGTGCCTTCTGAAGCACAGAAGCACTCAGATAAATGCCACTGATAGTTCATCGGACAACATCTGAGGCGCGGCGGTTGTGGGTTCGATTCCAGTAAAATCTATACAAAATTTAATTTAGGAGAAAGTTTTGTATTTTGTTTGTTACGAATAAACTCAAAAACTACTGGTCCGATTTTAAAAATTCTTTCACCATTAGAATGCTACATTATCCCTGAGTAGCATAGGTTACATTTATTACTAGCGATCTACGGACGGAATTTTTCCTCTTTATAATATTGGTATGGATAATATTAGTTAGTTTAATAACTCACCTCGCACACCACATCAAAGCCTGTGTGTATCTTATAATGATTCCTCAATGACAGCTTAGATGTTAGAATCTTGTGGCAGTATTCACACTCAATCTCTACTTTCTCTCTCTCTTTGTTATCTTTCTTTTTGTCATTATTTCTTTTTCTAGATGTGTGCTTTAAAGTCTTACTTTTCTCTTTTGATTTTGTATTCTTGCGTGTCTTTTTTATGGTTTTAACTAGTTTTTCTTCTATTGGGTCTGCCTGTGGACTATTATCATCAAATTCTAAGTTAAATTCATTATGTTTTTCCGGTTCAGAGATAAGTTGATTGCTTTCATGTAATTCTAAGTTGCCTTCGCTTATTGAGTCATCAGTTAAGTGTTTAACATCATTAAGATCTGTTATATCTATGGAATGTAGCTCTTCCGGTTGTAGAATAACCTCTTCTATCTTAATATCACATAACGGGTTAGGTATTTGTTCTGTCAATGATTTCTGCGCATCTCGGCACTTTTTCCTGAATCGATAACATTTGTTTGTAGAGTCTATGCAGGTTGTACACATTTGATGTGGCAGGGAGTCATTCAGCTCGATCTGGAATTAAAATATTAGTATGTCCTATCAACTTAATGGGAAAGTTTCCATCTGGTAGTTATTACAAGCTATCTGTAGAAATTTTGTAGTCTTTCAACAGATGGTTTTCCTTCTAAGACCAATACTTTTTTTATTTGCTATAAGCCAAGACTGTTATAAAAGTGTTTTTTTATTCATTTATGTAAAATATTAACATAAGCCAGTGTCATCCCAGCAGTGAGAACATTATAAGGCTGTCACAATGCTGATCAATATTACCTTTGTTTAATTATATTGAAATACATTTTTATATTAACTTGGTTCTTTAAAGGACAGGACGGAGGGGAGAAAGGTCTTTGCCCTGTAGTGGGATGCTTTAGGCTGCAAAGATATATAATTTTAAGTGGATAAATAGAGATCAATACCTTGATTCCAGTAGCTTCCAAGATAACTTGGGAATATTTTTCGTGGTGCTCTTGCAATCGAAATATAGGATTTAAATTAAGCACACTGAGGCAAGTTCTGCAACACTGCCACAGTTCCATTGTTTCTACTATTTTATTCTAGGATATAAAATAGATCTCATTATCCGGTAAAGAGGTGTAAAACTGAGATATTGTTAGAGTAATTTATTATTAATTATCAACGAAAACACAACAAATTCAAAACAAATACGTTTGTAAACAAATAATTCCCAAGAAAATATAATCACTCACTGTCACTCTCTCACTAGTTTTATTTATCGCAACCAAAGACATTAAGAATAACGCAACATATTTACATTCTGTGTCAATGCCGGTTGCAGTACTTTGGCGCGTGATTAAATAAAATATAAATATTTTGGGTTAGGTACTATTTTGGGTTATATTTAAAGAACCCAAAATAGTAGACCATTTTTTCAAGACATGTCACTAGTTAACGCTGGACTACCTCCAAGGTTTCTCTGCTTGAACCATAGTAGGAGTAGAGTAGGATAGTACGATTTTCTTCATTCTATGATTATACGTTTAATATACACTGGAAGGTATTTATTATATATATAATAATATGTACTTTCGTATTATTCTCTTTAATAATTTCGTATTATTTTAACACACATGGTCAATAAATCAATTTACTCTGTGCACGCACGGTCACTCGCAAAATCATCGGTCTCTGACACTGGCAGAATGTGACAGAAGGTACAGTAAAGTCACAGACTAGAGTTCAGTCAGTTCTAACTGTCATTATTATGCCACCCACAGACACTGACTGACAAGCCATAAACAAAGAAGAAGAAGTACGTAAATAAGTAATTATTTGTTTGTGCTGTGCTGTGTGGAATTGGGCGGCGCAGGTCCATAGCGGTCAACTGCCGGCTTAGATTATCAAATAATACAAAATAAACTACCGAAAGACGGACGATAAAACAGCTAGCAAGCCAACTATCGCTTATTATATCTGTCGCTTCGTCAGCGCTCGCTAACTTATCGCTATAAAATAGTTTTTGTGTGTAATTCTATTTATAAACACGACTGCTTTATTCCTCTTGTATCTGTAACTTCAACAGTCGCATCGCAAAAACAAAATGATCTTTATAAGTTTGTTCACAATGTTTACTGCTGTATTTGCGTACGAGAAGGACGTGACATTTACCGTTCAGGCCGGGAGAACCGACTGCTTCTATCACGAGGTAGCAGTCAACGAAATCATCGACATAGAGTATCAGGTAAGCGGAGAATCTTAACATTTACTAAAGACCTCAAGCCTCAATAGCATGGTGGACGTGCCTGACTCAATCGCGGGATGTGCGGGTTCGATTCCCTGATAAATCCCGCAAATATTTGTTCTGTATGTGGGTAATTTTAGTTTACTTGGGTTCTTAGTGAGTTAGGTAGGTCATTTTTTATTATGACGACAGTGACAGGCAAATTTCCCTGATGTTAATTGCCCCGCTTGCTGCAAAGCTTTAAGTTTTAAGCTCTGTGGCACTGCACTGTGCTTTTCACCCAATTATTAAGTCTTTTGCCCAGTCATTTTATTTGCTACAGTGCCCTAAAAACCTACTACAGAGTGCAGCTTGCACACTATTGCTTGGAGACAGAATATCTGGCACTGCGGTACTACCCTCTAGATAGGGTAAAAGCCTCTTACTGAAGAGTCCTACCAGCTAAATTAATGTTTGTAATTTACTAGGCTTTATATTAATTTATCTGAGTTATTAACTATTCTGTGTCCATTCAAAATTTGTCTGTACTTGAAGAGTTAAAAACAACTTAAAATAAGATAGGTATTTCTTTTACAGTTTATAGTTGTATGTTTTAATGTATGTGTAGTGTGTGTGTTATCAGCAAGTGATAAGAAGTACTGCTAACTGTAAATAGTGTCAGGTGGTCGTTATACTCAAGGTTTTATTTTTAATTGCTGTATATTATACATATTTTATTTTCAACTCTGTAACTATTTGGTTAGAAAACATTAACTAATATTTTCAAGAGAGAAGATTTTTTATTTTTGTTACGAATAAATCAAAAACTACTGGTCCGATTCCAAAAAATCTTTCACCATTAGAATGCTACATTATCCCTGACATTCGCTATATTTATTAATTTGTACGTGCTTAAAAAATAAACCTTTTTTATGTACCTTGTTTTATGAGAGAATAAAACCTATATATTATTTTTTTCGGCTACAAACTTGTACCTTCATAGTCCTCATATCTGTCCTGTGCCTTTGCACTGACGTGTCTAAAGCACATTTGAAAACGATTTATAACCGACGAGCTAAAAACCGCGCAGTGCCACTTTAAGGTTTTTTAGAGTTTTTTTTTTTTTTTTATACAACTGAAGTGGCAACCAAGCGTACGGCCCACAAGATGGTAAGCGGTTACCGCAGCCTAAGGACGCTTGCAATACCAGAGGTATCACTCGCGGGTTGCCACCTTATTGAGGCTAAGATCGAAAGCCTCATGTGCCAGTAATTTCACCGGAAACCATACCCTTCACACCGGAACACAGCAATGCGAGCATTACTGCTTGGAGGCAGAAATAGGTATGGTGGTAGTCCTTCCCCGGACGAGCTCTATCACAGAGAACTCTACTAACTCTACTCTTATGTTATCCAACAGAAAGAATATTTTTTCCGTGATCAAAAGTAGTCTATGTGTTACTCCAAAACTCGTGGAGCGCTCGTGACGTAGCTGGCTAAGTTGTTCTTAACAGATCAACGAAGTTAAGCACTGTTCCGCGTACTCATCATTTGGATGGGTGACCGCCAGTGGCAATTTCATCTGAGCGCTCCCGTGCGTCGGAGGGCACGTTAAGCAGTCGGTCCCGGCTTTTTCAAAGTTGTTAGGCCATGACAGAGGCCTTCGGGCGGCCTTAAAACTCTGTCACCAGAGTTGGCCACTGACTCATACAAGCTTACTTTACTCCAGAACTTAAACCATTTACGTTCCAAATTACTTCACAATCGGTAAAGCCGTCACAGAGATACGTGGTAACAAACATTCACACACACACACACACCCACACACATGCATTTATAATATGAGATTTTTCCCACCTGTCACCCAGCTCTGTCCGCTTAGTGTGACAGACAGCACAAAAATGTTCAGTCTGTCACACTTTAGTAATAGGACACATTTTTACCTTTTGTTTTCTGTGTATCTTCTATGTTTTTGGCTGCAAATAAAATATTATTTATTTCATTTTTCATAGCTTCAATCGTATAATAATTAGTATGTGGTAGGTGATAGACGCGTCGCACGGCGAGCTGGACGTGTCGTTCCAGCTGTCGGACCCGGTGGGCCGCGTGCTGGTCGCCGACTACAAGAAGCCGGAGAACTCGCACCGACACACCGCCCAGCTGCGCGGCGACTACCGGTTCTGCTTCGATAACACCTTCAGCACCTTCAGCACTAAGACGGTGAGTCTGCGCTGAACACTGATGCCTAAGATAATTGATAGATTCGGGCGTTACTTTGCGGAAATCCATTACAAGATAAAAACAGATGAAAAATCTCGAGTACTATTCCGCCTAACTTTTTAACTAATGAGGTCACACAGTTAACACAGTTAAACTTAAAAGAAAAATATCGACACAAGTTTGCATATAATTTTTAAATTATATATATTTATAGGTAACGGTAATCACTCTTGCTTGAGAGTAGGCCAGTGTCCCAGCAGTGGGAATATTAGAAGGCTGTCATGATGATGATGATGATGATTGTAGGTAACGGTGAGGAGCAGCGTCGAATGCAGTGAAGACAGACGCCAATATAAAAAAATAATATATTCCTATCTGTTACCCAGCTCTGTCTGCCTAGGGTAACAGATTGAACTCTTGACAGAAACGAGATTAACTTTTTTGTCTTTGACTGTACTAAAACACCTACTTTTAACAAATTTTTGTGGTTTTTTTTATAACACTAAAGTGGCAACAAAGCGTACAGCCCAGCCAAGCCAAGCGTATGGTCATCGGTTACCGTAGCTTATGTACGCATGCAACATCATAGATATCACTTGCGTGTTACCACCCTGAGACGTTAGATGGAAAGTCTCATGTGCCTGTAATTTCACCGGAAACCATACCCTTCGAACCGGAACACAGCAATGCGAGCATTACTGCTTGGCGGCAGAAATACTGGCACCATTCGGTACCAATTTTTTCGGTACCAGTTGTAAAACGACTCAGCCTGCCGCTGCGCTGTACAGAGGACCAGTGGCTGCGTTTCCACCAGAGATGTTCGAGGATGTGTAGCGAGGAAATTATTTTAAGAAACCAAAAGAATAACTTAATAAGAGTAGTAGAGTTCTCTGTGATAGAGCTCGTCCGGGGAAGGACTACCACCATACCTATTTCTGCTGCCAAGCAGTAATGCTCGCATTGCTGTGTTCCGGTGTGAAGGGTATGGTTTCCGGTGAAATTACTGGCACATGAGGTTTTCGATCTTAGCCTCATGGTGGCAACCCGCGAGTGATACCTCTGGTGTTGCAAGCGTCCATAGGCTGCGGTAACCGCTTACCATCTTGTGGGCCGTACGCTTGGTTGCCACTTCAGTTGTATAAAAAAAAAAAAACTTATCATCTCTCTGGTGGAAGCGCAGGCTGGGCTGTGTGTCGACCTGTCAGTCAGTCAGTACTTGTTTATTGCACACAGGTGTTCTTCGACATGCTGATACAAACGGAAGACGATGCTAGCAAGGACTATGACGATGACAAGGAAATGGAATTAGGTAAGTTGCCGTACCTAACTTCATCATGACAGCCTTCTAATGTTCCCACTGTTGGGACACTGGCCTACTCTCAGGCGAGAGTGATTGGGTCTTAATCCACCACGCGGACCCAATGCGGATTGGTGGATGGCACATGTCTGTCGAATTTTTAGTTCTTGAACACGCCGGTTTCCTCACGATGTTTTCCTTCACCGTATGAGAGCACTGGCATTGCGCACATAAACTTTTCGAATAGAAAAATTCAATAGTCGCGACCGGGTTTGAACCCACGACCTTAAGATCGGAAGGCGGGGTCACTACCACTAGACCACCGGTGCTCACCTTACTTGAGTTTCTTTTTTTTTATGTCAGCAAGTGACAAGACAATCAAGGCGCCCACCTGATGTTAAGCACCACGCCTGACTATTACAGATGCAGTGCCACCCAAAGCTTAAAGTTTTTAAGTGTTTGCGTGGCACTGCACTGCGCTTATCGCCCCGAGACATTGTTGTTAGGCCTCGTTCGCCCAGTAATTTCACTTTACGAAAAAGTTCTACTTTTGATATAAAAATTGATTTATTGAACACAAATCAATTGTTATTTAGACAACGTGTAACATAGAGTCCCATAAGCCCATTTTAGTTTTTAAACATAAAAATCATCTAGATAGAATGCTGTAGATAAAGCTAATAATTATGTTGTGAAATCACATTTTATAGAAAAGTTTCAGGCGCATTAACGTCTCAGGGTGGTAACACGCAAGTGATATCTATGAGGTTGCTAGCGTACACAGGCTACGGTTACCGCTTACCATCAAGTGGGCCGTACGTTTGGTTGTCACTTTAGTGGTATAAAAAAAAGTAGATAAAAACTTTGAAATTTGAAAATTGTTCGCTAAGACATGTGGAATACCCCCTCTTCGGGCTTACAGGAACATTATGTAACACCGTGTAATGTAAAGATTATATTTATTGTGTTTGTACACGTTGCAGGCGACGGGGCGTCGTCGTACATGATGGTGGCGCGCGACGTGGCGCAGTCGCTAGTGCGCGTGCGCGACGCACTCGCCGCCGCGCGCCGTCTGCAGGAGCTGCTCTCTGCACACGAGGCACGCGACCGCAACCTAGCCGAGGGACTGTGCACCAGGTACCCTCTCACCTGCAGGAGCTGCTCTCTGCACACGAGGCACGCGACCGCAACCTAGCCGAGGGACTGTGCACCAGGTACCCTCTCACCTGCAGGAGCTGCTCTCTGCACACGAGGCACGCGACCGCAACCTAGCCGAGGGACTGTGCACCAGGTACCCTCTCACCTGCAGGAGCTGCTCTCTGCACACGAGGCACGCGACCGCAACCTAGCCGAGGGACTGTGCACCAGGTACCCTCTCACCTGCAGGAGCTGCTCTCTGCACACGAGGCACGCGACCGCAACCTAGCCGAGGGACTGTGCACCAGGTACCCTCTCACCTGCAGGAGCTGCTCTCTGCACACGAGGCACGCGACCGCAACCTAGCCGAGGGACTGTGCACCAGGTACCCTCTCACCTGCAGGAGCTGCTCTCTGCACACGAGGCACGCGACCGCAACCTAGCCGAGGGACTGTGCACCAGGTACCCTCTCACCTGCAGGAGCTGCTCTCTGCACACGAGGCACGCGACCGCAACCTAGCCGAGGGACTGTGCACCAGGTACCCTCTCACCTGCAGGAGCTGCTCTCTGCACACGAGGCACGCGACCGCAACCTAGCCGAGGGACTGTGCACCAGGTACCCTCTCACCTGCAGGAGCTGCTCTCTGCACACGAGGCACGCGACCGCAACCTAGCCGAGGGACTGTGCACCAGGTACCCTCTCACCTGCAGGAGCTGCTCTCTGCACACGAGGCACGCGACCGCAACCTAGCCGAGGGACTGTGCACCAGGTACCCTCTCACCTGCAGGAGCTGCTCTCTGCACACGAGGCACGCGACCGCAACCTAGCCGAGGGACTGTGCACCAGGTACCCTCTCACCTGCAGGAGCTGCTCTCTGCACACGAGGCACGCGACCGCAACCTAGCCGAGGGACTGTGCACCAGGTACCCTCTCACCTGCAGGAGCTGCTCTCTGCACACGAGGCACGCGACCGCAACCTAGCCGAGGGACTGTGCACCAGGTACCCTCTCACCTGCAGGAGCTGCTCTCTGCACACGAGGCACGCGACCGCAACCTAGCCGAGGGACTGTGCACCAGGTCTCAACTTCTGAAGCGGACACATTTCATATATTTGCACATCATGCAATCCACTTCTCCGGAGAGTCAGCAGCGAGGTGAAGCAGATCTGTTGCTGATTCTATTTGTCTGTGTCAACCTTTGATTATCTAAATAATTATATTCTCATATTTCGAGCATTTTTTCTGATTTTTTTAATGTTTTTTTTTGTTTTTCATCCATAAAATGCTTCCTAAACTTTTCTACAAAATGTGACTTTACACAACATAACTTATCCTGTAACTAGTGATATTATTGTGTGAAAACTTATGTAATAGTGTCGCGCGCTGCGACGTCTGCTGTTGAGTAGATAAAACTAAAACAAGCACAGGGTAGTCTCAAATTTCTAAAATAACTTTAAAAAAAAACTAAGCTTTATTCAACTTTTGATCACGTGCAAGTATTCACGTGCACGGGCAGGACACGGCTCCCTTCCGGCTTATACGGACATTATGTAACACATTGCATAGGTTACGATTATGAATAAAGCCTATTTCATTTTGTTCCAGCGTCCTGAGTTGGTCGATTTGGCAGATCAGCTTGATGCTGGTAATTGGGATGATGCAGGTAAAATAATTTACACCACTTTCTGAGTCGGCAAGTGACGCGCCTGATGTTAAGCGCCACGCCTGACTGCATATATTGCCATACCTAACCTCCTGCGTCATTTGTCGCGTACTGAAAATGTATTTATATTTCTAATTAAAAAAAAAAAAAATGCTGTACAATCCACACAGCTTCATCTAGTCTCAAGGTAAGCTGCTGTTAAACAGAGCTGTGTTATGGTACTAGATGACTGATATATACTTAATACAATATAATACATAGATAGATATTTTTTATTATATATAGAAAATACCCAGAACACCCGGTACAGATATTTGTAGATCGTACAATTATTTGTCCCTAGGCGGGAATCGAACCCGCAACCTCCGCGTCGCAGGCGGATTTGCGCCCGCTGCGCCACATCGCATGTATTAACTGTAGTACATGTCTGTACAGTCCACAGAAAAGTAAAGTAAGCGAGCTGCTTATAGTTAGAATGAGACAGTATTTTCCAGGTAAGCTAATAACGAAAGTGGTAATATCTGTTGGATTTCTCACCAGGCTCAGCCTGAATCGAGAAATCCTTATTACGAAACAGTTTATTTGTTAATATCTTTAGTTTTTTATACAACTGAAGTGGCAACCAAGCGTACGGCCCACAAGATGGTAAGCGGTTACCGCAGCCTATGGACGCTTGCAATACCAGAGGTATCACTTGCGGGTTGCCACCTTGAGGCTAAGATCGAGAGCCTTATGTACCAGTAATTTCACCGGAAACCATACCCTTCACACCGGAACACAGCAATGCGAGCATTACTGCTTTGCGGCAGAAATAGGTATGGTGGTAGTCCTTCCCCGGACGAGCTCCATCACAGAGAACTGTACTACTCTTAAATGGTATCTAATTGTATACATTATTGACATAATATCCTCCGTTCCAGGTGTTCTTCGTGAAGAGTTTGTTCGAGGACTCGCAGACCAGCCAACTGAACAAAATCATGAGCAAACTGTTCCGATGATACCAAACTGTAGTTCAATCGAGTAGTTAGAATAACAAATTGTTAATGTTCCTTTACACGTGAAGCGCTCGTGTACTACCGTAGCTAAGTTAATAACAGATCAAGTTAAGCACTGTTCCGCGTACTCACCGTTCGGATGGGTGACCGCCAGTGGCAATTTCAGCGCTTCCGTGCTTCGGAGGGTGCGTTAAGCAGTCGGTCAGAACTTTTTCAAAGTTGCTAGGCCACGACGGAGGCCATCGGGCGGCCTATCACCAGAGTTGGCCACTGATTCATACGAACTTACCTTTATAATATACTGATATTATAAAGAGGAAAGATTTGTATTTTTGTATGTTACGAATAAACTCAAAAACTATTGGTCCGATTTCAAAAATTCTTTCACCATTAGAATGCTACTATCATTGAGTAACATAGGCTATATTTTTTACTGAAGTAAGTAAAGTAAAAAACATATTTATTCAATAATATCACAAGGATCATTTTGAAACGTCTCATAGCAAGGTGAATTTACGGCAGTTCCTACCTTTCAAGCATATAAACAAATTTATTTAATTATTTAATTAAATATAATTATTTCAAAGCTAATTATTCTGCCATTAATGAAGACATAGATAATGCCAACTGGTCGCTGTTACTGGGTGATTCACCCATCGAACATTCTCTTGAGGAGTTCTATGAAGTATTATTTGAAATTATAAAAAAACATACACCACTGTCTCAATGCAGACAGGCTTCGTTTCCCTCATGGTTTCCCCGGTCCCTTATTCACATTTTCAAAAACAGAAATAAAGCTTGGTGCAATTGGAAAAAATATAAATGTAAGACCGACTATGAAACATTTTCTTTATACAGATCAAGGTTCAAATCTGAATGCAAAAAAGCTTACACCAATTACAAAAACAGTGTTGAGACATCTTTACCTAATAATATAAAATATTTTTGGGCATTTGTAAAAAATAGAAAAAATAATAAAAAAAGCGGTATACCCTCCTCCATACAATACAAAAATCATAAGTCATCTGATCCTGTAAACATATGTAACCTTTTCGCCACCTTTTTCCACTCGGTATATGAACCCAGCACATGTACACTAAACACGAACCCACCTGTCAGTGGGTTTTCTGAGAAATGCAATATTATTGACAACATCTACTTCAGTAAGCACAAAATCCTTATGGCCTTAAAAAACCTAGACGCATCTAAGGGCCCAGGCCCCGACCACCTTCCTGCATTATTTCTCAAACGCACAGCCGATTCGATCTGTAGGCCTCTCCAGATACTATTTAATAGATGTATGGTGGAAGGAACCTTTCCTGAAATATGGAAGTGTGCTAATGTAGTGCCGGTTCATAAGGGAGGATCAGTAAATGATGTACAAAACTACCGTCCCATATCAATTCTATGCACCCTGTCGAAGCTTTTTGAGAGACTTGTGCACTGCGCGTTGTATCCTATAGTTAATAAAATCTTGATACCGGAACAACATGGCTTCGTGAAAAAGAAGTCTACTGTAACTAATCTTATGATATTTACTGGTCATCTTTTTGATAACATGGACAAGAGGACACAAACTGATGTTGTGTATACTGACTTCCAGAAGGCCTTTGATAGGGTGGACCACGAGATACTACTTTCTAAATTGGCATATAACGGAATCAGGGGAAACCTTTTAAAATGGTTCTTCTCCTACATCAATAACAGACATCAAAGAGTTGTGATCAATGGCTTTCGCTCTTTTAACGTCACTGCTACCTCAGGCGTCCCGCAGGGTTCAATTCTCGGCCCCCTACTTTTTATCCTCTATGTAAATGACATAAAGAACTGTTTTGTTAATTCAAGTTTTTTACTATACGCTGATGACCTTAAAATTTTTAAGCCCATTCGCACCGTCAACGACAGCTCCCTTCTTCAAGACGATCTTGATCGCCTTACGGACTACTGTCAGGTTAATAAACTAAAGTTGAGTATACCTAAATGTAACTTCATTATTTTCACTAAAAACAAATGTATAATCAATTCTCAATATCATTTATGCAATGAACACCTTAAAAAAGTATTTTCCTTGCGGGATCTTGGGGTGTTGTTAGACTATAGGTTACATCTGGATCAGCATATTGAAAATATTATTAATAAAGCGTTTCGCATGTGTGGGTTCGTGACACGAGCGACGAATGAATTTACTAAGCCCTCGAGTTTCATATATCTCTATAACTCTCTCATACGCCCGCAATTGGAGTATGCTTGCGCCATCTGGGATCCATTGTATGAAAAATATAATGTCAGAATAGAAAAAGTGCAAAAAAGGTTTTTAAAAATTATGAACTACAGGTGCAAGGGTAGTGTCTTATCCTATAGGGAAATACTAAGCAAATACAAAATGATTACTTTGAAATCCAGACGCATTCTTCTCCAGACTATGCTACTGCATGGATTATGTCACAGTAAATATGATTGTCCAAACTTAGTAAAAGAACTGTATTACGTGGTGCCTCGTACTGTGCGCGTACGAGCGGCTCGCTTGCACCGTTTGTTCCATATACGCACCTGTCGGACTAATGCTGGTGTGCGATCGCCGCTACGCCGCATTGTTGATATGTACAATAGTAAGTTCATTGATGTTGACATATTCTTGTTGTCTGAACCTCGATTTAAAAAAGAATTGTTAAACATGTTACTAAATGAATAAACGTACAAAATAAACCACACTTTGTTACACTGCCGTACTTGCTTAAACTACTGTAACAACAACAATAAGATTTAATTACCCGAGGATAACGTAGTGGGTTGTGCATTTACTCATCCTTAATTATAACACAATTACTATAAGTACCTAGTACCTAAGTCTCAAATGTGCTAAACTGTTTGTTGTCCCTAATAAAGTAAAATAAAAATAAAAAATAAAAATTTAAGATCATTCTCATCTCAATGTATTTGTTAGGACCTACTAGCGACCCGCCCCGGCTTCGCACAGGTGCAATACGGACTGCTACTTTATAATAATTTAAAACAAATATTGTTGACTTACCCTCTTATTCATAATCATTTTAAAAGGCCTCGCCACGAGTTTGTCGTATCGCCGCCGTACGTCGACGAGAACACTATTCTCAACAATATTTTAACGCCAAAACACTGATGAGGTTTACAAAATGGTTATGAATCAGGGGTTCAGTCAGTTTAGAAATGAGAGCGGGTTTCTTGAACGATAGTCAACGCAACCAATTGTTAAAATAGAGCTTCCATAGTCGTTTGTAATAGCGATGGTTAACTATTTTAACTGATGGTTAACTAATGGTTCATGGTTACTTAACCGGGGTTTTTGTTGCCTTTAAGAGGCTTTTATGCACAACTTCGTCTACGTAAGTAATATAATAAAGTCCCTGTAAGCCCGAGGGGATATTTCACATGTTGACGAACAATATAAAGTAATGTAAAAAAATATAACCTTATTGAAAAAGGGTGACAGATGGGAATAATCCAAAAATATATTGTTATAAAAAATAAATGTTCTACGATCTATGATCTGCAAATATTTGTTCCGGGTGTTCTGGGTATTTTCTATATATAATAAAAAATATCTATCTATGTATTGTATTGTATTAAGTATATATCAGTCATCTAGTACCCATAACACAGCTCTGTTTAACAGCAGCTTACCTTGGGGCTAGATGATGCTGTGTGGATTGTCCAGCATTATTTATTATTTATTTCAATAAAATCACAAGGATCATTTTGAAACGTCTTAAAGCTAGGTGAATTTACGGCAGTTCCACGCGCCCCAGCCTAGAAGAATCTGGCAACAAACTCGGCTGGGTTGTTGTGTTAGTTCAACGATAATAATATTATTTTTTTTAGTCAACCACTTTACGGTTGGGCAAAAGTCTGTTTCTCCTTCTAAAATAAAATTATATTATTAAAAATATATTTATTGACAGAATAAGGGTGTTTAATATTTTATTAAGTTCTTATAATTAAATATTATTATTATCAGTCGCACAAATTCAACTGTAAAAAAAAGTATTTAAGTGCATACCCCCTTCCGGCTTAGAAGGACTATGTTATGTTACATTTTGTATAATAAGTAATTGTTAAGTTTAATAGGCTAGTGATATCATACGTGTTTAGTTGCAATCAATTTCATTCAGTTTCTATTTGAAATCTGTCAATATGCCATAATTTAAAATTAAATAATCAATTAAATAGATTGTAACAAATGAAAAGATATATGTGCTAAAAAACCCTGTTGCGCCGATTTTGAACCCACGACCTTAGGATTGGAAGGCGAGGTGACCACGACTAGACCACCAGTGCTCACACACGCATGATTGATCACACACACACACACACACACAAATTAATAATTAACTGAATTTGTAAATTACATAATTAGGTATCTACGTTATAAATAAATTATTTAAATATTTTTTTGTATTTTATTTCACTAATCACTAAGTTTTTCGAGTTTATGAACCGACCACGAACTGGAAAACGAAGTGTAGGACGGCCCCCCACTCGATGGACCGATGACATGAAAGCGGTCGCAGGAAGTCGGTGGATGGTGAAGGCCCAAAATCGGTCGTCATGGCGCTCTTTGGGGGAGGCCTATGTCCAGCAGTGGACGTCTATCGGCTGATATGATGATGATGTACGATTAAACCACAGAATAGGCATCATTTCGTAATATGCGTTTTTGAATTCAGTGATATAATTTGTTACGATAGATCTTTGCGATAGATTTACCCGAGATTTCCGTATCAATTTTTGAAATAGATTTGCTGAATTTTTTCCCACTCTAGGACGACAAATGAGGAGGGCAGATGGGAATAATTTTACGAGTAGGTACTTTTACTGTCAAATCAAATGAGTTTTATGAACTTTTTTCGGCCTCTAGTATAGTCCGGTTAGTTTGTCCGAATATCGGGACCACCTCTATAGGAGGCGAAGAGAATAATCATGATTCTCCCTTGAGCATTCAATTCATCGTCATTCTTAGGTTACACAGTCTTGATATACTTCTGTGGTAAGTATTCTATTAATTTACCTGTTTCATAGCGCGCATGATTTGTAAAATTAACTATTAATATTTTCCTTAGAAACACAAGGAAGTACCTACTTATGTGTGTATAGACTTCCTTGTAATGTACCTACTTTTAGATTATGATATTATGTAAAACTGGTTCTCTAAGCAGGTACCTACTAATATCTGTTCTGTGGCCAGACGTCAATATTAGTAGGAAGGTCGCAAGATGATTCTTATATACAGCTTATTGCGAGTTTTGCGCGGTAGCCTAGGGTTTTTCTAGGTTTTGCCTTGCCGCTCGGCCTCCGCCTCCGCTTGTGCACAAACTATGTTAGGTACCCTAGGTACTTAGGACCTTTTTTTGTAAGAGTTCTTCTGTTCGACATAAACAATACAGCCCTACGTCGAGCCTGCCCTCGTCACTCCGAGACACCGCAGTGTCAGATATTCTGCCTCCAAGCAGTACTGTGCAGGCTGCGCTGTGTTTAGCTCTGAAGGACACTAGCAAGTGAAATTACTGAGCGAAAGAGTGGCGATTCTGTAGTAACTTGCAGAACTTTAAAGGATCGTTCAAACCAACACGGCGACGCGAAAGCGGAGCGGAAGCGGCGGTTGACGCTGCAATGGCTTAGCAATGGCGCCTTGCACACCAAACGCGACCGCAACGTGGCAACATAGCGTTGGTAAAGCCCGCTTTCGCGTCGCCGCGTTGGTTTGAGAGATCCTACTGCACTTCGGTAGCACTGCCGTTATTTTCAGCCGTGCGCGAAAATGACGCGAAGAACTTGACCGTTTCATAATTTTGCTGACAAAAATAAGGTGCGACGCAAAACTGCCGATCAGCTCACAAAGCTTCTGATTTTTAAACAATATTAACTGGTTATTACAAGTATCAACACCATGGAGTGAAGACTTATTGTGCGTGCCATTAACAGCGTAGGTAACCTTTAGGCACTTTTAGAAACGATATGAAAATGATTGCAAAACTATTTGTAGGATTCATAAATGTTGCATTTATTATTCTTTTCGGTAAGTGTTTTTTATGTATTATTATTAGGCTATCCCACAGGAACAGATTTTTTTTCTGGAATAAAAAGTAGGTAGCCTGTATGTTATTCCATGACTTAGCCATCTACATTCTACATTTTATTACAATAGGTTTCTATACTATATCGGTACCATGTAACGTCTCTGGGTGGTAACACGCAAGTGATATCTATGTTGCATGCGTACATAGGCTACGGTAACCGCTGACCATCAAGTGGGCCGTACGCTTAGTTACCACTTTAGTAGTATAAAAAAAAATAGTGGGCGAAAGAGTCGGGGTGACGACCGACCGACGGTGCCAGCCTTTGTTTGACATAACACGGTGTCACATAATGTCCTCTAAGCGCGGAGAGGGGTATGGTATCCCACATTGTTTGACATAACACGGTGTAACATAATGTCCTCTAAGCGCGGAGAGGGGTATGGTATCCCACATTGTTTGACATAACACGGTGTAACATAATGTCCTCTAAGCGCGGAGAGGGGTATGGTATCCCACATTGTTTGACATAACACGGTGTCACATAATGTCCTCTAAGCGCGGAGAGGGGTATGGTATCCCACATTGTTTGACATAACACGGTGTCACATAATGTCCTCTAAGCGCGGAGAGGGGTATGGTATCCCACATTGTTTGACATAACACGGTGTAACATAATGTCCTCTAAGCGCGGAGAGGGGTATGGTATCCCACAACTCAAATGGCTATTTCAAATTTAACATGTTCACCGTGTACTAAGTCCATCTTATCTATACTACTTCTTATTTTTTAACCGTTTTTCAGCTATTATATTATATGTATGAATACCTCACCGTATTCATATTAAACCATTATTCGTGAGAACCTCTAATTGGCTCCCTGTTGCTAAAGGATGTCTAATTAATTGTAATAAAGCTGTTGGTTTTTAAAAATAAAATAAATAAATAAATAAAATAAATAAACTCTTGGCGAACAATGTTTGTTCAATGACTTTTAGTGACTTAACACAACGGACCTGAGTTATTTTTTGTGTGGAAACTCGTGTATTTTTGTTAACGCGCGCCGTCTAGTGATGAGTAGATGGAACTAAAACTCATAACAAAGAATAGGTAATTAAGTACTTGCTTTGAAGAGGTTCAATGACCATTTTGACTATATACCTACCTATCTGTTTTATTATTCCGTCTGTTTTTTATATATCGGTTATAGAAAAACAACACATAAGATAAAATCTCATTAGTTTGGTGAGCACGGTTTCCTCTGGTTTTCTCTATGGAAGTGCAGAGATGTAGGTACATTTTCTACAGTGCTCATGCTATCCCAGCAAGTCGTATTATATCCAAGTTTTATCAGGTTTATTGGTTCCCATTAACTTTAGTGGGAACAAACAAACGCAAACTATTCTTAACTATATTTATAAATGCATTGCTGTGCGTTAGTCTCGCTAAAACTCGACAACGGCTAATCTTGAAATGTTTGTAGGAGAGCAGTTAGAGAAATATTACGAAATAAAATAACGCGAGTGAAACCGCGCCGGCTCAGCTAGTCTTAAATAATTAACAATAACTGTATTATTTTCAGTTTCCTTGCTCGTTTTATCTACTATTGCAAAGGACACAGCGCTCTCTTGCAGGTTAGTCATTATTATAATAAACACTTATTCAGGGTTTTTCATCACAAAAAAAATAATACATGTAGGTACAGAGCACTCCATTGATAAGTATCCCCCTTGTATAAGACAACTAGCTTCAAATCCATTTGGATTACTATGGAGTTTTGCTCAAATAAATTATATTTAATAACCATGCAAGGAACCGTAATCATAATTTCAACTGCTTTGCTAATAGCAGTGTTGGAACAGTGGTATCATACTTGGATTTCCAATCCTGAGGAACCGAGTTCGATTCCGAGCGGGTTTCTTTTTGTTTTTTTTTTCAACCGTATCAATGAAGTTTGCAGTAAATAATACCTATACACTACTTACTTTTATTATCGTGTGAATTTATTTAAATAATAATAATTGTCAAAATAAAACCTCTTCGTTAGTGAAAACTTTGTTGTTTTATTAATAAGCCAATTTACAACACTTCAAGATAAAACGGTTTTTTTAATCCTACAAAATTATACAAAATGACATTGCCATTTACGTCTGGTAAATAATAATCTTTCATAATTCACCGGCGAACAAACATGTTAATAGTTAGGTATTAACAATTTAGATCTCTTGTGAATATAAGCTATTATTTACCCGTTTTTAAGAAATGTGGGGTCAAATGTTATATCTTCTTATTAAAAAATATAGTGGGTTATGTATTCACTTAAAAAAATACCTAGTAAAATATTATTATGTAGTGAACGAGTATGTTACACTATTATAAAATTGTATACTAATTTTCCTTTTTTTTCCTACTAAAGCGCCCATCGACTTCCACAAGTTCTCCTGGACCCATGGACGATATCCATTCCCAATAATCTAAAAATAAAACACTTTATTATTAACTACTTTAATAAGTGATGATGTGAACAAAACTGACTGGGTAGAAGGTTACACTTACCGTTATATGAAGCTGCCGAGCAAATTATTTAAATTGCTTTTATTTTGATCGCAAATTTCAATTCTTGTTTTCATTAAATTAAATAAATGATGCATTTTATAAAAAGTCAAAAGCTTACGAAGAACACACAAAGTAAACAGCACAGAATACGCCTGACAATGAGAATTATTCGTTGTCTTTGTTCGTTCGTTAAAAATCAACGACCTACCCACACCCTTCATATAATAAATAACGCTTTGCATTCGTTTGCTAGACAAGGACAGGTTATTGGACGCTAGTGATTTATAATTTCAACGCGTTTGTCATCAACACGACAGCCGAGTTAGATAAGCGGTCGGTCATGGTGTGCAAACATGATTGTTCCGAGATCAAATCCTTACGACAGTATAATTTTTGCATTTAATTTGTGATTGCGAGAATTTCTATATTACTGTTTGGTGAGGACGGCTGAGATAAACTTTAGCTACTAGGGAGGATACTTAATAGTGGAGTCCACTGTACCTACGTACTAACCTATCTGTTTTTATTCCCTTTTTGTGCTAAACACTCGAGTAAAACGATACATTTTATCTAGATAATGATGAGTATCATTACTGATCATTGTTGGAAATCGAGTCGGGTGGCGTAATAATAAAATATCTAAGCGCGCGCGGTTAGGAAGGGTTATTTGACACGCGCAGGTCATTGGCGCGCGGCCCGTATCGATTTCCAACAAGGATAACTAATAATAATTGACCAAATGAACTTTATTGATTTATTCAAGATTTTTGACAGAAAATGTATAAAAAAAAGGTAAGTAAGCCATGTAAGATTAGAAAGGCAAACACAAGTTGTATTAACTTATGCGGCTTGCTAAGTATTGGTGTCGACTCTGCTGTAACATTTTCTAAACAAAACTAACTAAAATTGTTGCCGTCCTTTTCTAATGAATTAATAATAAAGGACCGCGATGATTTTAGTTAGATAAGTTTAGGAAATGCTACAACAGAATCGACATTAATGGCAACTGTTCTGTGCTAAGGTGGTTTGGGCATGTAGAGAGGATGGATGAAAGAAGATTGACGAATCAGATTCATAAGGCGAGTGTGAATGGTACAGTTGGTAGGGGAAGACCTCGACGCACGTATTACAATCAAATTGAAGACGTGCTAAAGAAAGGCCAGGTCAGGAGTACCCTAAACCGACGAGCGTGTATGAAGAATGTGATGAGAGTAAATGAAGCAAAACAGGTGTGTCAGGATCATAGTAAGTGGAAATCCGTGGTCTCTGCCTACCCCTACGGGATACAGGCGTGATTTTATGTTTTATTTTATGTATGTTCTGTGCTATTGGCTTAGGATACCTATTCATATGTCAATGAAAAAAAACAATGACAGATTTGAAAGACAACATAGATGAGGAAAGTCATTAGAAAACCTTTGTTGCTCTAGTTCGAGCGAGCACGTGTGCGGCGACGGCGCATGCGTGGGCGCGGCGCGCGTCTGCGACGGTCGCGCGGACTGCGCGGATGGCACGGACGAGAAAAACTGTCAGTCCAGCGCGTAAGTACCTAATCATTTTTTTGAGATTGGACGTAATGTCTAAATATTGGCTTGGTTCGGAAATACCTTTAATAAATCCCCTGCAAAGGGGATTTCAGAACTTTTTGTTAGAAAATCCCCTTACAATCTAATTTAGCTGCGGCAGGGGATTTGTAAAAAAGTCTCAAAATGTGACAGATGTTATAAAAAATACTATAACTTTATAATATAAAAAATTATAGAATTAATAAATAAAAAATGAAAGAAATAGAAGATAATAGAAAACTGATGAATAAATCCCACTGTCCCCATTAACGGGGACACGGTTGATGGGGTCATCGGGAATACACGGATCAATGGACCGATGGATGACATGTCGAAAGAAATCAGTGGATGTTGAAAGCTCAGTAAGCCTAGTGGTTCTATGTCCATTCTATTGGCTGATATGATGACGACGAAAACTTTCGAACAAGAGATTCTCGCGCTGTGCCGCCTGTAGTTCTACCATTTTGTTGATTTTTTTAACACATCCAGTTTTTGTTTAAACAAGGTAATCCAAGGACTTAAGTGAGTAACTAACTACTCCCTAACTAACAAAAACAAAATTGTCTAAATAACAATCATTATTTTCAGAATCGCCCTTTTAATGTCTATTAGAAGAGACATAGCGCGGTTTTTAAATCGCTCGAACGTTTCAACAAATTGCCGGTATGTATGAAGAACAAGATTTATTTTCTCTATTATCTTCTTCTTCTTTAAGTCTCGCTATAACTTGAGAAAAGCTGGATTAATTTGGCAAATTATGGTCATGAAATATTTATTTCCGAGTTTTGACTGAATCGAACCAGAATAAAAAAAAATCAAAATGTTATCCCACAAAAAAAATGCCAAATTTCATGCTAATCGCTAACGGAGATCATTATGACAGCCTTCTAATGTTCCCACCGTTGGGACACTAGCCTACTCTCGGGCGAGAGTGATTGGGTCTTAATCCACCACGCGGACCCAATGTGGATTGGTGGATGGCACATGTCTTTCGAATTTTTAGTTCTTGGACATGCCGGTTTCCTTACGATGTTTTCCTTCACCGTACGAGAGCACTGGCATTGCGCACATACATTTTTCGAATAGAAAAATCCATTGGTGCACGAACGGGTTTGAACCCACGACCTTAGGATCGGAAGGCGGGGTCACTACCACTAGACCACCAGTGCTACGGAGATACGTGGTAATAATTATACACACAGACTTTTGCTTTTATAATTTCAGTAGGATTAAACGGTTAGAAAAGTAACGCGAGTGAAACCGCGCGGGTCAGCAAGTAGTCAAATACAATTAGGTCGGCTTGTACAGGATTATTTTAATTGTGGTTAACTCGTTATGAAGTAAACAAAGTATGCGTCAGATAGTTGTAACAAGAATCAGCTGCTAAAAATAATTAAAAATATGTTCTATCTAAATAAATAACAATAAACACCTGACAGACCCGGACCAAATAATGGGTGAGTGCTAAAACCCCCTTTGAAGATCCCCAGTATTAGCATGCAAACATTTGTCCCGCAGCGAGGATCGAACCCACAACCTCTCGCTTCTCAACCGAGCACTCGTCCACTAAGCCACCGAGCTCGTCAATGTTATCTTATTGATTGAATCTAGGAGGCTATACATTTTTTTATTTGATTTATAAATTGGTTTTGGTGATTATTTTTCTACTTGATAGAAACGTAAAGGATCGTTCAAACCAACACGTCGACGCGAAAGCGGAGCGAAAGCGGTCACGTTTGGTGTGCAAGGCGCCATTGCTAAGACATTGCAGCGTCCGCCGCCGCCGCGCGGCTGACGCTTCCGCTCCGCTTTCGCGTCGGCGTCGCCGTGTTGGTTTGAACGATCCTTAATACTTCAGAGGTGGCCAATATACATTTTATCGAAATAGATTTAGCGCTTTTTGAAAAAAAATATTACATTGACTTCTAAAAATTAAATAAATTAGTTTAGGTTTGCACGTGGTATAGTACCTATTGAAGTCGCTTTTTGTATTTTTATAAAGATGATGCTGTTTGTTTTTTGAAAGATTATACAGAATAATAAATATGGATTACCCTTCAAAGGCGATTTTGGGTTTTTTTTTCATAATCCCCTTTAGACTGAGTTTAACGCTTCAAAAGGTAAATTTTCAAAATCCCCTATAAAGGGGATCTTCAAAGGAGATTTTGACACTAACCCGTTTTCAGAGAGAAGCAATGGCAGTGCAACGATGGCGGTTGCATTGCGTCGGGCGAGCGGTGCAACCGCGTCGTGGACTGCGTCGACGGCAGCGACGAGTCCTTCGCTGTTTGTCGGTCTGTCACTTATTATTATATATATATAGTGGAGCCCTCGTGAGCTGGCTAAGTTGTTCTTAACAGATCAACGAAGTTAAGCACTGTTACTCACTATTTGGATGGGTGACCGCCAGTGGCAATTTCAACTGAGCGCTCCCGTGCTTCGGAGGGCACGTTAAGCAGTCGGTCCCGGCTTTTTCAAAGTTGGCCATGACAGAGGCCTTCGGGCGGCCTAGAAACTCTGTCACCGGAGTTGGCCACTGACTCATACGAACTTAGTCTTGCCAGACCCAAGAAGGGATGGTGAGATGATCTCAACAACTTTAATAGAGCTTGGGGCCAACTGACACAAAACGAGAGGTGATTGGAGAGATCAAGGGGAGGCCTTTGCCCAGCAGTGGGACACAACATGCTAATCGTAATCGTATTATATACCACTAAAGTGGCAACCAAGCGTACGGCCAACTTGATGGTAAGCGGTTACCGTAGCCTATGGTACGCTTGCAACATCAGAGATATCACTTGCGTGTTACCCTGAGACGTTAGATGGAAAGTCTCATGTGCCTGTAATTTCACCTAATTCCAAACCCTTCGAACCGGAACACAGCAATGCTAGCATTACTGCATGGCGGCAGAAATAGTATGGTATGGTAAATTACTCGAGATTTTTCAGACAAAATGTAAAAAAAAGAACATGTATTTTTTTGTGTGTGGAACATATTCCTTGAATATTGTGCACTAATAAATAAATAAATAAATAAAAAGATTTTATTTCGGACAACATGAATCCATAGTGTGTTAGTAACAAAATTTAAAACAATGTGTTAGTAGTAGAGAAATATAAAACTAAGTAGGTGCTGGGTGTAGAGGCTTAAGCTCCTATGCTGAGGATGATCCAAAAAGAAACATATGTAGAGTTCTCTTTAGATCACCCTCAACACAAGGCACTTCCATAGCGGTGATGTGAACCTGTCCGCTATGGTCTTCAGGATGCTATTGTGGCTACCCCGCGTTCTGCCGATCAGGGATACAGTTTTTTTGCGAATGATGGCTTGAAAGCCATCAGTGTGGTACAGCGCAAACATCCCTGATGCACTACAAAACCGTGGCAGCCCCAACAGCATCCTAAAGATATTATTATATTGAACACGCAGGGCATCTAGCGACCTTTTGGTGTATTTGACCCACAGATTTCCCGTGTAGAAGCTCTGACAATATGCCTTAAAAAGCGTAATCTTCACCTCATCGGTACACCGGGAGAATCTGCGTGCCAACATGTTGCCTCGGACCGCTAGAGCCCTACGCTCTCTCTCAATATCGCCATCATCTTTAAGGTCGTCAGTAATTAAATGCCCCAGATATTTAAATTTTGTAACGCGATTAACGTTCAAGCCATTTAGGGTAATGTGGAGTGTGTTATCTGGGCATTTACCGGCGGCCTTAAAGACCATGTACTCACTCTTCTTTACATTATATACAAGTCCATGCTCAGCAGCATAGGACTCACAGACCTTTAATAGCTCTCTGAGACCTCCGACCGTCGGGCTCAGCAGCACCATGTCATCCGCGTAGCTTATATTATTAATGCTGACGTCATCAATCCGACATCCGACACGCATGCTGCTCAGCTCCACGATAAGATCGTTTACATATAAGTTAAAGAGCTTGGGGGATGTTAACCCCCCTTGTCTCACCCCGCTCTCCAGCCTATATGCTTCAGATAGAACATTGGCCCATCTCACACAGTTGGTTTGGTTGGCATACCAATATTTGAAAATATTTAGTGCGCCTGCCGGTACGCTCCTGTCTCCTAACTTTCTCCAAAGCACATCGTATGACACTAAGTCAAACGCTTTAGAGAGGTCAAGAAAACAGGCATATACCGGCGTCCTACGCTCAGTATAGTACTGGACGGTATGCTTCAGACTTAAAATTGCGCCTTCAGTAGAGAGTCCAGATCGAAATCCAAACTGAGCGTCATGTAGAGTTATGTACTTATCTAATAGCGAATCAAGCATACCGTCCAATACTTTAGCAATGATTGTTGCAAGAGAAATAGGCCGGTAGTTCCCCTTATCCGAAATGTCTCCGGTCCTGTTCTTTACAATGGGCACAACGATGGTTTTCATTAAATCGTGTGGTAGGTAAGAGTGACTAATGCACATTGTAAAAAACAGCGCCAGTACCCTCGGAAGGTGAACCCCTGCATACCTCAAATGCTCAATACTGAGCCCATCATGCCCAGGAGATTTACCACCACTCATTTGCTTAAGGACGTTTCTTATTTGATTTGCAGTAAAAAGTACAGGTGGCTCATTTCCCCGACATCCGGACTCCGAAACAGAGTTCGTGAACGCAGCAGAGGGACCAAGTGGAGAGCGCACTTTAAATTGTTCTTTAAACGCATTTGCAATACGCACCAACTCGCTTTCTCCATCCACGCTCACCGGGAGGCCAGGCTTAATATCATACTTCCCCGTTGTTTTCCAAAATTTACCAAAATGTTTTGTCTCTCTATGATTAGCTAGAATGTCCATTTTGAGTTGATCTTGGTTATTTTGGCACCACTTTAATAATCACAGACCCTGTATAGTGTCTCGCGCGTGGCAGTTTTTTTTTTTTTTTTTTTTTTTTTTATGTTAACAAGTGACAAGACAATCAAGCGCCTACCGGATGTTAAGCACCACGCCTGACTATTACAGATGCAGTGCCACCCAAAGCTTAAAGTTTTTAAGTGTTTGCGTGGCACTGCCGCATATCACCCTGAGACATTGTTGATAAGTCTCTTTCGCCCAGTAATTTCACTTGCTACAGTGCCGTTCAAAGCTAAACACAGTGCAGCTTGCACACTACTGCTTGGAGGTAGAATATCTGACACTGCGGTGGTACCCACCAAGACGGACTCTTGCTGAAGAGTCCTACCACCAGGTAAAAGGTACCAGGTAGTCAGTTCTCGTGGTTCAGTTGTGTTTGTTTCCAGTTCGAGTGGCGATGAAGAGGCCGTCGCTTCACCACCATTCGTCGACTCCAACTACTACCTGGAAGACGAGGACACTCCTCAAGAGACCACGGACAAGAATGCAGGTAACGGTACTTTTTTCTGCCGCCAAGCAGTAATGCTCGCATTGCTGTGTTCCGGTGTGAAGGGTATGGTTTCCGGTGAAATTACTGGCACATGAGGCTTTCGATCTATGCCTCAAGGTGGCGACCCGCGAGTGATACCTCTGGAATTGCAAGCGTCCATAGGCTGCGATAACCGCTTATCATCTTGTGGTTGCCACTTCAGTTGTATTAAAAAAAAAAGCGGTATTTTATTGCTTAAGTACCTGCGCCCTGCGGCGCCGGCGCCGGCGTGTCGAATCTAATCTTGATTCTACGACACTTTCTGTAGTCTTTATACAAATAAATAAATGAATAAATAAATAAATATTTATTGCCCCAACATGGAATAAGTTACATAGCTAACATAAACAGTAAAAGTAGAACAAGGCCACATAAGGCTAAGGCGCTTTTAATGCACTGGTTATTAGCACGCGGTTCATTGACGCGCTGGTCATTGACATGCGCCACGCGCTCCCCTTTCGATTTCTAACAAAGATAATTAATAATTGACCAGCAAAACGTAATCATGTGAGTATAGATAATGTGCAGTTCCACTGTCCCCAGAGTGCGGGAGACTGTCTCCCGGGCTGACGGCGGCGGAGGAGGGAGTGCCCAGCTGGCACGCCGCCATCTACAAGCGGAGCGGCGACAACTACACGCTGCAGTGCGTCGGCTCGCTCGTCAGGCGCAACATCGTCATTTCAGGTTAGATGGACTAATGCTTCTTCTACATGATGGCTCAGCGCTGTACCAGCGAGATGGCCATGCGGCGGTTGAAACGCGACTACGCGATTGCTATGGTTTACACTTTTTAAAAGCCAAAATTGATACAAATCACGAACGTCCACACACAACCGCGTCCGAGCACACATTGTGGAATGAATGGGACACGTGTATAGTTCGCACAGCGGATCTAGGCTTCCGTGAAGTCAGCCGTTTGTGATGCGTAAAGACAATTTAGTTTGAAAAAGCTCCATTGCGCATCGAAACGGCTAAATTCACGACGGCCGAGATCCGTTGTGAGAACTATAGATGTGTACTGCCATCGCTGGCCCTCTACCTTTGGTGTGCGGATGAAAAAACCGACACCGCGGCCTTCCCAGCGCTATCTGGCCCATCTTAGTGGGTTAGTAGCCTATCGTGTAGAAGCAGCATAAGGTAAGGACGCGACGTAGTCAAGACGTAGATGGAGCGAGGACGTGATCACAGAACAGATATTAGTACTACGTGGCCACTCCCTACCTCCCGCCGGTTTTACTTACCTCACCCGGTCGCTAGTTTGCCGGCACTGAAGCTAAGGGCTAAGGCACGCGTTTATTTTGATTTTATGTAAGTCCAAGCGCGCACTTGCCAGAGCGAGCGAAATTGTGCTTCTCACTCTTGCTATAGTTGGGTGGGGACAACTATGACACTCACACATACAACAGCACCGTTTACGTACAAAAACTATGCGTGTTAGTGAATGCGACATGTTTGCTTTATACATTTTAATGAGTGTCCGGGGTGTGAAATATATAAAATAACGTATGTGTACTGTAAAGGGTATTGTTACTAAAATTTCCAAAATCCCCCTTGAAGGCAAATGTTAATTTTATCCATTGTAATACTACCTAAACAGACTGAATGTAAATAACAGAGCTTTTAATTGAAGGACAAGCAGGAATTAGCAGGTCTATGTCTCCCTGTTAGTGACAGGCTCACAAGTTTATATCCTCTCGTTACTGACAGGGTGACAGACGGCACTTTTCAAAAATATAATAAGTTAACACTTTTTTGTGTCGAGGGGACAAAACTAGGTGATAGCTGGGAATAATCCATTCTGGAGCCCTAATCGCTATGACCAAACGCAGGTTGGTTACGATATCTGCGTGGCATCGTTTTAAGTTTTAAGGCTCGTCTGAATGTTTTTTAAAGTAAACCTCTCGATAGCGAAACTATCGTTATTGAAACAACACAGATACGGATAACAATTTTACAATTCACACCATGGCACGTATAGAACACGTTACTAAGTTACACGTTATTGGTACGGAATCTTCTAGGTCATAGCGAATAAGCCCCCGACCTAGGAGATTCCTTACCCATAACGTGTAACTTAGTAACGTGTTCTATACGTGCCATGGTGTAAAATTGTAAAAATGGTTTTCCGTATCTGTGTTTTTTCAATAGCGATAGTTTTGCTATGGATAGGTTGACTTTGAAAAACAATCGGACGAGCCCTAAAACGTGGCTCGCCGACAACGATTCCACGCAGATATCGTAACCAGCCCGCGTTTGGTCATAGCGAATAAGGCTCGTGTTGAGGTTGTGAGTTTGGTATTAGCGGCGCAGTGCTTCTGGCGCGACAAGCTGCCGCTGGATGTGGCGCAGTACGTGGTGGCGGCGGGGCAGCGCGCGCGCCCGCTCTGGCGCGACACACGCGCCGGGGTGCAGAGCTCGCAGGTGAGTCACGCACCTCTCACCTCTCACCTCTCACCTCTCACCTCTCACCTCTCACCTCTCACCTGCACACACACACTGTACACGCCCTTTTATATTTATAGCGAATATTCAAAGAATACGTTCCACACATTAAAAAATATACATCTAGGCTCTTATTATACACCAACAGACGCGTTTTTGCAGTTTTTATGCTATCCCACAGCCGGGATAAAAAGCCTACGTGTTATACCAGGACTTAAGCCATCTACGTTCCAAATTTCATCAAAATCGATTAAGTCGTCACGGAGATACGTGGTAACAAACATACACACACACACACCCACACACACTGACGTTCGCATTTATAATATTAGTAGAATTTTATGTTAAAAATCCCGAGTAAAGTTTATCCGGTCAATTATTAGTTATCTTTGTTGGAAATCGAAAAGGGTGGCGCGTAAATACTTTATTAAATGTTTTCTAGTTTAGGTTTTTTTTTATACAGGGTATTCATAATCAACCTGACAAACTTAAGGGGTAGATTCCACACATAAAAAAAAAATATGTACATATAATATTTTTTTTGATGTATATTTTGTCTTAAAAATCCCAAGTAAACAAAAAAAACGATTACGTTTTTCCGCTCAAATATTATTTATCATTGTTGGGAATCGAGTTAAGCGACGTAATAATGAAATATTCGAGTGTGCGCGCCCCGTAGCGGGTCAAGGACACGCGCAGGTCAAGGACGCTCGGGTTATTGACCCGCGGGTCACTGACACGCGCCGAGCGCTGCCTTTTCGATTTCTAACTTTCTAACTAATTACCAAGCAGAATTATGTAATAATTTTTTTTTAAATACAAAAAAAAAGTTTTGAAAAAAAAGTGCAATTTTTTTTTTATGTGTGGAACTTACCCCTTAAGTTTGTCAGGTTGATAATGAATGACCTTATATACAACTGAAGTCAGTACCGGATTAACAACGTAGCAAAAGTAGCAAATGCTACGGGCCCCGCGTGTTGAGGGGCCCCGCAAAACCGCGCCTACCTAAGCGTAAAAATTGTTTTCATTAAGCTAGGTATTATTTTTCAAATTAAAATAAGACATACACACGAAAAATCGCTACGACAGGCCGATGAAAAGATGTTAGTATTAAAATATGCAACGATAATTTAAAACTTTATCACTTTTAAACAAGTTGCTGGCCACACTGCATATTTTCTGCTGAGTTGGTATCAATTCTGTTTTAATTTTGAACCACATGCAAACTAAAGCAAGCCAATGGCCTCTTACGGCCCACAAGATGGTAAGCGGTTACCGCAGCCTATGCACGCTTGCAATAGGTATCACTCGCGGGTTGCCACCTTGAAGCTAAGATCGAAAGCCTCATGTGCCAGTAATTTCACCGGAAACCATACCCTTCACACCGGAACACAGCGATGCGAGCATTACTGCTTGGCGGCAGAAATAAGTATGGTATTAGTCCTTTCCCGGACGAGCTCTATCACAGAGAACTCTACTACTCTTAAGTTTGTTTGCAGGTGAAAAAGATAGTGATACCCAACCGGTATCAAGCAGACCGCGCGAACTACCAGGACGACATCTCCGTGGTGGTGGTGGCGACGCCGTTCCAGTTCACCGAGCTGGTGGGGCCGGTGTGCCTCGACTTCGAGTACAGCTTCAACGGCAGGCAACTCACTCAGGACAACTTTGGAAAGGTAATGTAACGAAGTACTTAACGAAGTTCGTGTGGGTCAGTGGCGCACGGTTAGCTATTGGCGGTCACCTATCCAAAATAATAAGTTTTTTTTTATTTTTTTTATACCACTAAAGTTGCAACCAAGCGTACGGTCCACTTGATGGTCAGCGGTTACCGTAGCCTATGTACGTAGCGACATCATAGATATCACTTGCGTGTTACCACCCTGAGACGTTAGATGGAAAGTCTTATGTGCCTGTAATTTCACCGGAAACCATACCCTTCGAACCGGAACACAGCAATGCTCACATTACTGCTTGGCGGCAGAAAGAGGTATGGTGGTAGTCCTTCCCCGGACGAACTGTACTACTGTGAGTTCAAACAAACGGCTAAACCGACCGGCCGAGTCATCCTGTGGCAGTACAATACATAATATTCAAATTCAAATTATTTTTATTCAATGATATCACAAGGATCTTTATTTTTCTTAAATTCTTATATTTTTTTTGTTGGTACATAATTTTATGCCTGGAAGAAATCGCTCTTAGTGATAAGGCCGCCCTTTGTACTTTGTTAATGTTTTTTTTATATTAGTTAATAAGTATTTTTTGTGTAGGTACATTAAAGTGTTCATTCATTTTATTATTTTAATTTATTTATGTGTAAATCTGTGTTTCCATGTCGGTCAACGACGAAGTGTGTGAGACATTTAATACAAATGGTAATGCTAATACCACACTTCAAGCAAATAAATACTATTTCATTTCATTTTCATTTCAATTCAAAGTCCTTTAGTGCGCGTACGTAACCAAGTTTTGTAACCAGCTACGCAGGATGTTTTTTTTTCTTTCTTCGTAACCCGGTTACGAACTGATCATTTTACATTTGTGTACTTACCTAAAATGGTAAAAGAACCATTTTTAACACAGAAGGCTAAATGTTTATCAAATGTTTATTTCATTACCAAAAATTTAACATTATAATTTTAGTGAAGGTTGGAATCTTCTTATAAGTAAACAATGATGTCAGTTCGCTTGCCAACATCTTAACTATAATTAGCTAATTTTACAATTTTTTACGTTTAGAAATGTTTAGAAATACCTGTATTAATATGTTTAGAAATATCTGTGCAGACATAATGTGTCTGAAGCGCTGGCTACACTGAAAACCAGCGCTACAGACACATTATGTCTGCAGCACATGCTGAGTGGCTGCCTTTTTTTCGTCACAATAGTTAAGTTTTAATTTGTATTGTTATTTTATTTTTATGTTAATAGTGTGGCGTTAAATAAATATTTTTCTATTGTATTGTATTAGAAGACTCCGCGGTTAGGTACAAGTAAAAGATACAATGAATGATAGATTGCGTGATGTTGCAGATAACGGGGTGGTGGGGCGAGGCGTGGGCGGAGGAGCAGCTGCAGGTGCGGCGGCTGCCCTACGTGAACATCACCACCTGCCTCAAGAGGGCCGGACCTCTCCTCAACTACCTCACCAGCGACAAGATCTGCGCCGGATATCAGAGTACGCTCATGTTTCTGTACTCAATGTATAGTTCGCACAGCGGATCTAGGCTTCCGTGAAGTTAGCCGTTTGTGATGCGCGAAGACAATTTAGTTTTAATAAGCTCCATTGCGCATCGAAACGGCTAATTTCACGACGGCCGAGATCCGCTTTGAGAACTACATCATACTTCATGCTTTGAAACGTCTTCAGCATGATGTCGCGAAGGCAGGTGGCGAGCTCACTGTTGTAAAATACGTTCGTTCGTGTGTGTCAGTGGCCAACTCTGGTGACAGAGTTTCTAGGCCGCCCGAAGGCCTCTGTCATGGCCTAACAACTTTGAAAAAGCCGGGACCGACTGCTTAACGTGCCCTCCGAAGCAAGGGAGCGCTCAGTTGAAATTGCCACTGGCGGTCACCCATCCAGTAGATGGCGCCACAGTACGCGGAACAGTGCTTAACTTCGTTGATCTGTTAGGAACAACTTAGCCAGCTACGTCACGAGCGCTCCTAAATTGTAAATGCGCTGTTGTACAATTATGTATTAGGTACGTGTATGTTATAGATATTTATTTGCATTATTATTCTGTTCTGTTCATACGTAAGTCTGTTTTTGTTGATGAATAAATTTTCTTTCTTTCTTTCTGAATCAATTCTTTTCAAAATATACAATTGTTGTACCCGCGGTTTCACCTGCAGTTTTTCAGTTTTTGTGCTATCTCACGGGAACAGTAAGTTTTCCAAAAAGTAGTAGTAGGTATGTGTGTTATTCCAGAACTTGAAACCAATAAGAATTACCCTTCAAAGGGGATTTTGGGATTTTTTTTATGTCAAAATCCTCTTCAGTCCGAGCTTTAACCAAAGGGGATTTTGACACTAAAATTCCTAAAATCCGCTTCAAAGGAGATTTTCAAAGGGGATTTTGACACTAACCCATCTAAATTACATTCCAAATTGCATCACAATCGGTTAAGTCTTTTTTTGTTACTTTTGGCGTAACACTAGCGTCTCTCAGACAGGACAACATTCTGCCAAGGCGACGAGGGCGCCACGGGCGCGGGGTACGCCTTCCCCGCGCCCTCCCCCCCCGGCCCCCCGCGCTACTACCTGCGGGGGGTGGTCAGCATCCTGCCGGTCAAGCCGGAGTACTGCTACGTCGACTTTAACTCCTTCACGCATCTCAAGAAGCACGAGCAGTTCCTCGTCGCTAATATCGAGGAGGAGACGACGGCTGAATCGTAAGACTTTTTATATAACTTATGGCTGATTGACGACCAATGTGGCGCGGCGGTCGAAGGTCCGCATATGACGCGTTCGATTCCCGCTTTGGGATAAATGTTTGTACGATCTGCAAATATTTGTGTCAGTCTTTATATATTTGGTACATGTTTTAATATAATTTTTTGACATTCTATTATTGTTTAGGTTGCTTTAATGATTGAAATTTGTCATGACGTTTATATCGAATGAATTATAACTAGGTACTTATTATTACTTACCTATTTGAACCTGGTGGTAGGACTCTTCAGTAAGAGTCCGTCTTGGTGGGTACCACCGCAGTGTCAGATATTCTACCTCCAAGCAGTAGTGTGCAAGCTGCACTGTGTTTAGGTTTGAAGGGCACTGTAGCAAGTGAAATTACTGGGCGTAAGAGACTTAACAACAATGTCTCGGGGTGATAAGCGCAGTGCAGTGCCACGCAAACACTTAAAAACTTTAAGCTTTGGGTGGCACTGCATCTGTAATAGTCAGGCGTGGTGCTTAACATCAGGTGGGCGCCTTGATTGTCTTGTCACTAGCTGATATAAAAAAAAATAGATGATAACTTGCAGCGCCCTTACAGGGTCCATGTACTCACCTGCTAATTAATACTAATACCATTACACCTAAGCTGAATGTACATTGAGCATGAATAAATCAAATACTTAACATTGTTAAGTAGTACCGTGTCTGCAGGAAGGAGTCCCGCAAGTGCCTGGTGCCGGCTGCGCTGCCGGCGCACGGCACGTACCGGTCCCGCGCCGTGCGGCTCGCCAACGTGTCCGAGTCGGACGGCTACGAGCTGGTGACGCTCTCCGTGAGCTGCGAGCACGGGTACGGCGTGCGCGGCCTCAGCTCCGTCAACTGCTACAACGGCTTCTGGCCCGACAAGATACCCAGATGTGTCCGTGAGTTGGAGACAATCTATCTGATCACTAACTAATCTATTTGTTCCGGCTTTTCTGGGTATTTTTCTATGTATATTGTAAAATTTATCTAATTTGCGTCCCCTCGCCGCTCACAGACGGCGCAGCGCTACACTGCAGCCACAAAAAGCTGCCAACAACGGTGGAATGCATTTATTATACACTAGTAGACCCGGCGCGGTTTCACTAGCTTTTTTTTAATCAAATTTTATTTTCTTATTAAGTTTTACCTTTCCTGAACTTTTACAAACATTTCAAGACCAGAATTAGCCAAATCGGTCTAGCCGTTCTCGAGTTTTAGCGAGACTAACGCACAGCGATTCATTTTTATAGATGAGAAGAAGAAGATTATTAAGAACACTGTCAATATTAAATCAGTAATCGTCAGTAAGAAATCGCTCTTCGCGATATGACCACCTTTTGTAGGACTACATTACATAGTATAGTTTATATCTATATAACTTTTATACTGTTTTGTGTTCTCATTAAAATGTTATTATAAGTGCTATTCATTTATTTATTTTTAGTGTTTATTTTGTATCTATTGTATAGGGATGTGTCCACTGAAGCCGCACCCCTCCGTGGAGTACCGCTGCCTGCTGTCGGGCGCGCCGGAGGGCTTCCGCGAGTGTCGCGCGCACGAGCCGCCCGGCACCGTCGTGAGCCCGCGCTGTCGCGAGCCCAACTACTACTCCTCCAGCCCGCTGCCCTTCATGCACTGCCAGCAGGACGCGCGCTGGGACTACATAGTGCGCTGCAAGCCAGGTACAGCCAGCCACTGCTCCTGTAGCCAGCTACTGCTCCTGCAGCCAACTACTACTACTCCAGCCCCCCTGCCCTTTATGCACTGCTGGTAGGACTCTTCAGCAAGAGTTCATCTTGGTGTGGTACCACTGCAGTATCAGATTCTCCAAGCAATAGTGTGCAAGCTGCACTGTGTATAGCTATAAAGGGCACTGTAGCATGTAAAATTACTGGACGAAAGAGATCGAATAACTACGTCTCAGGGTTACTAGCAGCGCTGTGAACTGCAAAAATTTAAATCTTAAATTTTATATGAAACAACAGTTTCGCCAAGCGTGGCTCTATGCATCGGGCGAACGACTTAACCGCCTCGTTATTTGCTGACTAGAAAAAACTTATTTATAAGTGTCGAAAGTCATCACTGACGACACGCATAATTATTATTATTATTATTATTATTTATGAATTAGAATGGTTATACACTAATTACACTAATAAATATAAACATGTCAAAATGAAATGTAACGCAAGTCGCCAGTGATGAGTTCCGACACTGAGACGTGGTCGTGGTACAGATTGCGGGCGGCCGACGCCGAAGGGCACGGGCCTGGTGCACGGCGGCGTGGACGCCAAGCGCGGCGAGCTGCCGTGGCACGCCGGCGTCTACGACAAGAGTGTGCGCCCCTACCTACAGGTCTGCGGCGGCTCGCTCATCAGCAACGACCTCGTCGTCTCAGGTGAGGAGCCACTCGGTCTCAGTGGTGGTACTGTTTCGAACTCGTTCTCCAAGAAGGCCGTACACTTGTAATATTGACATTATGTCAAAAACCTATGACGTAAGTTTATGGTGTAACGTCTAGTTTAGAGAATCATTAATAAAAAAAAAAGGAAATTATTACATTTTATATATTTTTGTCTCTTTTTTTCTTGCAATCTGCTTTTCTGGACATTGAGCTAGAATTTTTGACACTGATTTGACATAAATGAACTAGGCCTAGAAAACAAAAAACCGACTTAAAGACTATTCCGGTAGGTTGTGGAAAATACTAGAGGTGTAGTTATTTGAACTTTTTTTTTTAAGTGAACCAATTTCGATAAAAAATATACGGAATCACCTCTTAAATATTAAATATCAAATAAAAGAAGAATCATCAAAATCAATTCAAGATAAGGTAGATAAGAATGACTGGTAGAAAATGCTGCATAGCATTAAGTCCTCCCTTTGTACAATTTTGTTTTCTATTGTGCAATAAAGAATAAAATAAAATAATTCATAATTGGCGGAGAAATCGCGAAACAAACATAAAAAGTTTTTGAAGTTGTTATAAACAATGTAAAGGAGAGGGGAGGGTGTGTTGTATTCCAGCGGCGCACTGCTTCTGGAAGAAGAAGGCGGCGTTAGCCGCGGCGCAGTTCGCGGTGGCAGTTGGAAAGATCTACCGCCCCTGGAACGACCCCATGGACGACGCGCAAAAGTCTGACGTGAGTACCCTCGATTTATTTATTGTTTAACATTTAATTCTTGATTTATTTATTGTTTAACATTAAATTTGAATAATTTTAACATTTACCTAATTTCGACGAAATTGTAATAATTTTTATTTGTTAATTAATTTTTTACCTATAAATGTGTTGTTATGAGCCCAGGGACAAAATCTAGAGTTTCTAATTTAAGTTAGCACTACCATTAGCTCTATGTACTTTACAAGCTAAATAAATAAATTATGAATTCATTAATGATATATTGAGCCATTCGCGGTATCGCCTTAATACGGCTTGCACTGAGTCATGCATGGCTTAAGCAAGCAAATAATTAGTGGCGGGATCAACCAGGGAGGCAACTCTCTGTGTTATCTGTCGCGCAGTGTTTAGTACATAGGTACCCTAGGAGTTGAACACTGTCTCTCAAGAACTTATAAATAATTAGTGGCGGGATCAACCAGGGAGGCAACTCTCTGTGTTATCTGTCGCGCAGTCTTTAGTACATAGGTACATAGGAGTTGAACACTGTCTCTCAAGAACTTATAAATAATTAGTGGCGGGATCAACCAGGGAGGCAACTCTCTGTGTTATCTGTCGCGCAGTGTTTAGTACATAGGTACCCTAGGAGTTGAACACTGTCTCTCAAGAACTTATAAATAATTAGTGGCGGGATCAACCAGGGAGGCAACTCTCTGTGTTATCTGTCGCGCAGTCTTTAGTACATAGGTACCCTAGGAGTTGAACACTGTCTCTCAAGAACTTATAAATAATTAGTGGCGGGATCAACCAGGGAGGCAACTCTCTGTGTTATCTGTCGCGCAGTCTTTAGTACATAGGTACCCTAGGAGTTGAACACTGTCTCTCAAGAACTTATAAATAATTAGTGGCGGGATCAACCAGGGAGGCAACTCTCTGTGTTATCTGTCGCGCAGTCTTTAGTACATAGGTACCCTAGGAGTTGAACACTGTCTCTCAAGAACTTAAAATAATTAGTGGCGGGATCAACCAGGGAGGCAACTCTCTGTGTTATCTGTCGCGCAGTGTTTAGTACATAGGTACCCTAGGAGTTGAACACTGTCTCTCAAGAACTTATAAATAATTAGTGGCGGGATCAACCAGGGAGGCAACTCTCTGTGTTATCTGTCGCGCAGTGTTTAGTACATAGGTACCCTAGGAGTTGAACACTGTCTCTCAAGAACTTATAAATAATTAGTGGCGGGATCAACCAGGGAGGCAACTCTCTGTGTTATCTGTCGCGCAGTGTTTAGTACATAGGTACCCTAGGAGTTGAACACTGTCTCTCAAGAACTTATAAATAATTAGTGGCGGGATCAACCAGGGAGGCAACTCTCTGTGTTATCTGTCGCGCAGTGTTTAGTACATAGGTACCCTAGGAGTTGAACACTGTCTCTCAAGAACTTATAAATAATTAGTGGCGGGATCAACCAGGGAGGCAACTCTCTGTGTTATCTGTCGCGCAGTGTTTAGTACATAGGTACCCTAGGAGTTGAACACTGTCTCTCAAGAACTTATAAATAATTAGTGGCGGGATCAACCAGGGAGGCAACTCTCTGTGTTATCTGTCGCGCAGTGTTTAGTACATAGGTACCCTAGGAGTTGAACACTGTCTCTCAAGAACTTATAAATAATTAGTGGCGGGATCAACCAGGGAGGCAACTCTCTGTGTTATCTGTCGCGCAGTCTTTAGTACATAGGTACATAGGAGTTGAACACTGTCTCTCAAGAACTTATAAATAACGAGCTGACCCGCGTTTTTGCAGTATTTATCCCACAGGCACAGTCATTTTTTTCGGGATCAAAATAAAAAAATCAAAATCAAAAATTATTTATTTCAATAGAATCACAAAGATCACTTTGATAAAAAGTAGCCTATGTGTTACTCCAGGAATTGAGCCATTCGAATTACAAATTTTATCACAATCGGTTAAGTCGTCACGGAGATACGTGGTAACAAACATACACACACACACACACACACACACACACACACACACACACACTTTCGCATTTATAATATTGGTACTGCCTGTACTGTAGAATTAGGTAGGTACTGCCGATGTATTTCGGCTGTCGTGAAGTTAGCCGTTTTGATGCGCAATGGAACTTTTTAAATTGTCTTCGCGCAACACATCTAATTTGGGTGGAAATCCAGACATTCCTTTTTTTTTTTATACTACTAAAGTGGTAACCAAGCGTACGGCCCACTTGATGGTCAGCGGTTACCGTAGCCTGTGTACGCATGCAATATAATAGATATCACTTGCGTGTTACCACCCTGAGACCTTAGATGGTAAGTCTCATGTGCCTGTAATTTCACCGGAAACCATACCCTTCGAACCGGAACACAGCAATGCGAGCATTACTGCTTGGCGGCAGAAATAGGTATGGTGGTAGTCCTTCCCCGGACGAGCTCTATCACAAAGAACTCTACTACTCTTCCACGATAGAGCAGATAAAACAGCTAACTTTACGATGATCGAGATCTTGGCAGTACTACATAGACACGATTTTTTTCAGGTCAAAAGTATACACCTGCCTCCGCGGTTCCGCGGCGCCGATGCCAGCTACCAGGACGACATAGCGGTGCTCGTCGTAGCTCACCCCTTCGAATACAAGCGAGTTCAATTCCTTCATTCATTCATTCATTCAGTCCGGTCCAGTCTGGTGTCCTGTGGAACAGGTTTTTTTTTAAACTTTTATCAGGCACCAGTCTCTCACAAACAGGTTAACTAAAACTACCTAAACATGACCTCCGTCTCCAGCCTATGTACTGTTTTATTTACTAGGTACCTCTATTACTTCCATGTTGATTTATAAATTGTAACCTGTGTTGAGAGATAATAAATTTTTATCTTATCTTATCAGTCATCCACAGCTTGACTTCACCTACTGATAAGGCCTCCTATACTAATATTAAAATCCTATACTTACTATTATTAAAGAGGAAAGATTTGTGAAAAGTTTTTGTTTGTTACGAATAAACTCAAAAACGACTGGTCCGCTTTCAAAAACTCTTTCAACATTGGAATGCTACATTATCCCTGAGTAACATAGTCTATATTTCTTACTAGCAACCCGCCCCGGCTTCGCACGGGTGCGGTTTTATTGCACCCGTGCGAGGGTGCACTGCTAGTCATAGATAATCATATGATGATGAGATGATGAGTAAACAACATGTCCGTTAATATTTATCTATCTAGTTTTTTATTTTATAAAATGTCGGTCAGCGTTTGGCTACATCTCGCCTGATGGTAGGCGTAGATGAGGCCTAGTTTACTCACGCTTTCCCAGAAGATGCTGATTCTCTTCTTTTGATGATACCCAAATTATAAGTGGAAGGAAACACCGACTCGGGTAGAGAGACTCCTTTGCTGTTCTCATGACGAAAGAGGATGAGAAGCGATTGTCTGTGTAATAATAATGATAATGTATCAGGAACTACATCCGGCCCGTCTGCCTCAGCTTCGACAGCAACTTCGAGAGACGTCAGCTCCAAACTATTAACAAGGGAAAGGTATGTTCCTGTACAACAGTAATCAAGTATTTAGCAACACGTCTGCCGGAGAACAAGTCGATGGTCCTGAGGATGTCCCGTGGAGGGATGAAACACGTGTCGATATTTTTCTTTTGAGGTTAACTGTGGTAACTGTGTGACCTCATCAGTTAATAGTACTAGAGATTTTTCGTCAGTTTTTATTTTTTTTATTTTTCTGAAAGTCAAAAACATTTCCTAACAGTAGTAAGATTTAACAGGAGACTTATTCGCTATGACCAAACGCGGGCTCGTTACGATATCTGCGTGGAATCGTCGACGAGCCACGTTTTAGGGGGCTCGTCTGACTGTTTTTCAAAGTCGATAGAATTATAACAAACTTTACACAGGGTTGACGCAAAGGAGTTGTTTCACGCAGTATGGAGCCGGGCCGTGGTCTTTTCATTAAAGAAACCATTTAGCATTTATCATATTTAATGAATTCATTAATACTTTAGGTGGCGGGTTGGGGGTTGACGGACGCGAACGGCAAGGCCGCCCCCATCCTGCAGGTGGTGGAGCTGCCCTACGTGGAGGTGGACACCTGCATCGCGCACTCCCCGCCCGCCTTCACGCAGTACATCACCAGCGACAAGATCTGTGCCGGCACCCGCCAGAGTAACTACTGACTTGACTACCCTCACACATATATACAGGGTCTTTGATTATTAGTGCGCAATATTCAAGGAATATGTTCTACACAAAAAAAAAACATTTACATTTTACATTTTGTCTGAAAAATCTCGAGTAAATCGATTACGTTTTTCACGTCAAATATTAATTATCCTTGTTGGAAATCAAAAGGGGAGCGCGTGACGCATGTCAGTGACCTGCGCGTCAATGAACCGCGTGTCAATAACCCGCGAGTCAATGACCCCCTATTACCGCTACGGGGCTCGCGTGCTCTAGTATTTTATTATTGCGCGATTTCCAATAATGATAAATAATAATTGACCAGACATACTTTTTTTTTTACACCATTAAAGTGGTACCGTAGCCTATGTACGCATGCAACATCATAGATATCACTTGCGTGTTACCACCCTGAGACGTTAGATGGAAAGTCTCATGTGCCTGTAATTTCACCGGAAGCCCTACCCTTCGAACCGGTACAAAGCAATGCGAGCATTACTGCTTGGCGGCAGAAATAGGTATGGTGGTAGTCCTTCCCCGGACGAGCTCTATCACAAAGAACTTAACAAGAATAAAGATTTTTAAGAGAAAATATACAGAAAAAAAAACATAGGTAGGTACATTATTTTTTATTGATGTCTGGAACCTGTTCCTTGAATATTGCGCACTAATAATCAAATCAAAGACCCTGTATAAAAAAAAAACAGATGATGCAATATGGATTGTATTTCAGCGAACACCGCGCTGTGCCAGGGCGACAGCGGCGGCGGGCTCGCCTTCCCCGCGTCGGAGAGCCTCGTGGAGCGCTACTACCTGCGCGGCGTCGTCTCCACGGCGCCCAGCGACGCCGCCAGCAGCAAGTGCAACCTCGCCGCCTACACCAGCTTCACCAAGGTGCTGCAGCACCAGGACTTCATCGCGCCCTTGCTCACTGACTAACACCGCTCATTATTTAATAAATAACAAAATACTAGAAGTATAAAACATATTGTACAACCTTATATTATTTGTAATACCTACAACGTGTAACAATAAATAATGTCTCCTTAAGCCCGAAAGGGGTATTCTGCTCATAATATTAAACGTCAATAATAATAAATTATGAGGTGGGCTAAAGTAATATATTATTTGGACGTATTTCATGAATGAAAGAATTGAAAGTCGTTGAACTAACATTGTTTGCCAAGACTTGTAGATTCAATAGAATACCCCTTCGGGTTTTGTTACACCGTATAAAAGACCGTTTATCCTACCATAAAATTAAGTTTACAGTATCTTGTTTTTAAATAAATCTATACAAAATACAACAATGTTTTGAATTAATAAAGTAAATGTTTACGGAGATTTCTGAACTCTTTTTGAGACTACCGCAGCTAAATTCGATTGTAAAGGGATTTGCGGACAAAATGTCCGGGGATTTATTATGGGGATTACCGGACCAAGCCAGTATTACAATGCATCAAACTCGACTCGATTTTGTGCAAGCGATGCAATGGAGCTTTTTCAAACTAAATTGTCTTTGCGCATCACAAACAGCTAACTTCACGGAAGCCTAGATCCGCTGTGCGAACTATACTTGTTGTAAAAAAAATCTTTCGACTGGCGATTTGACCAAGACCAATTCTTCTTTTAATTTGTGTTGACCAAGCCTGTGACCAAGCATTACCTGGCAGCCCCGACGCTTGTCAGACTTGTCATGATGTCATTGTCTGTCATTGTCAGATTTGATTTGTCAGTGATTTACTGCTTCTTGTTTTGCAGTGTTTTTGTTGTGTTTTGTTTGTGTGTGTGTAACATTTCGTTTTACCTTTAGGGTTTACTATAACAGTTGATAAGCTCAAGTTCTGTTCATTAGTTTGTACATAATTAAACAATTCATAGCTCTAATAATGTCGGGAGCTAGCGGTTCCGGGCCGCCGCCCGCTGGAGTCGTGCAGAACAGTGCCTTATCATTCGTTGCGTGTGCGCAAGTAATGCAAGCAACAGAAAACAATGCAGCCCTCCCCGGTGGAGACGGGAACCTGCTCGAAACCACGAGCGAGCCATCCACTCAAGCAGGTAAAACAAATTCAAGTATTCTCTTATAAAAGAGTTATAAAACTTCTCTCTCTCTTGATCAGGTTCTGGCTTCATCAGGTGAATAACTTCAACTTATTTTAGCCGTTAAAAACAATAAGAACCAAAGATCAGCACTCCTTATACCTGCACTAGTTTACTAGAATTAGAATAAGATAGCCACCGGTGGTCTAGTGGTAGTGACCCCACCTTCCGATTCCAAGGTCGTGGGTTCAAACCCGGTCGTGCACCAATAGATTTCTCTGTTTGAAAAATATATGTGCCCAATGCCAGTGCTCTTAAACGGTGAAGGAAAACATTGTGAGAAAACAGGCATGTCCAAGAACTAAGAATTCGAAAGACATGTGCCATTCACCAATCTGCAATGTCTCGCTTGAGAGTAGACCAGTGTCCCAGTAGTGGGAACATTACAAGGCTGTAATGAGTATGGTTCCAGACCGGCTGGTGCCTCCTGGTCTCAAGGCGCTGTGCGGAGCCTGCTGCAAGGCCTACCCGGACCAACCCAACCCACTCCAAGTGACAACCAGACTCAAGTATTGGTAAGAATTATCTCTGTTTTTGATCCTTGTGATATTATTAAACAAAACTAGTACTTCTTCTTCTTCTTTTAATTTGTGGCGTCTGTGGCCGGGTTTGCCATAATTCTTATTTACTTTATACATAATATAAATTTAATGTTATTCAAAATTGTTACACTAAATTAGGATTTTTATTAAATTAGTTACTAAATTAGTTTTTTGTTAATTGTTACTGATTTGACATTTCTATGTGAATTGTAGTTGTGCCAAATGAGAAATAAACTAATTGAATTGAATTGAACTATTCTGTGAAATCTTTCATTAAAATACCTCAATTATTGAATAGAAGAATTCCCCTTTTTGAAGGGAAAATCATTATTTTGATACTAGACTTGTTGTAAGCGTCTTCTGTCGCTACCCTCGCATTCACATAACACTAATACGTCAATCACATAACACTAACACGTCAATCATCTGTCACTGTCTAATGCTACATGTGCATGCTACACCTAGCCATTCATATAACACTAACACGTCAATCATCTGTCACTGTCTCATGCTACATGTGCATGCTACACCTAGCCATTCACATAACACTAACACGTCAATCATCTGTCACTGTCTCATGCTACATGTGCATGCTACACCTAGCCATTCACATAACACTAACACGTCAATCATCAATCGTTTGTTTTCCTTTGAAATAAAAATAAAATAAATAAATAAAATGATTAATAAGATAAATCTTAGAAATTTGCGACATAGATACCAAAACCTGTGTTTGTTATTATTCTGTCTACTCAACACGATACGGCGCATGATAAAATTAATAAAGGGTTACAAAAGGTTTCACACTTAAATGAACAAACATTATTCGCCAAGACCTGTGAAATACCTCCTCTTCAGACGCACGGGACATTATGTTATGCTGTGTATATTGATTTGTATTAACTATGGCGAATGGAACTGTTCCAGGTTGGGAGGTGAGGACCCCCTGGACTACATCAGCATGTACCGGAGCCCTGGCCGGCCGGAGGAGCACATACCTCCTCACTGGCACTACATTAGGTCTGTTTCTGGCTATGTCTCTATATATAATATATATATATTTTTTTTTTTTAATACCACTTAAGTGGCAACCAAGCGTACGGCCCACTTGATGCGGTTACCGTAGCCTATGTTCGCATGCAACTTCATAGATATCACTTGCGTGTTACCACCCTGAGACGTTAGATGGAAAGCCTCAGGTGCCTGTAATTTCACCGGAAACCATACCCTTCGAACCGGAACACAGCAATGTGAGCATTACTGCTTGGCGGCAGACATAGGTATGGTTGTAGTCCTTCCCCGGACGAGCTCTATCACAAAGAACTCTACTATTCTATGGGTTAAAGTAAAAGTTTTTTCTATAGTTATTGTTGATTTTAGCTTCGGTCTGTCGGACCTGCACGGGGACGGGCGCGTGCACCCGCGGGGGTCCGGGGGACCCGGGGAGGCCTCCGGCTACGGCTTCGAGCTCACCTTCCGCCTGGAGGCCGAGAGCAGCCAGCCGCCGCTGTGGCCCGCGCAGCTCTGCCAGGCGCTCGCTAGATATGTCTTCACCACAGGTTAGATACGTCTTTTTTTTAAGTTTAAATCTTTTTTACTTTGTAGTAAAAAGTCAAAGGATCATTTTGAAACGAACATATACAGTTTAGATACCTCTTTACAAGTTAAAAAAGTTTTCACTATAAGTTTGATACGTCTTTACCAAAGGCACAGAACAGATTAAGTACGTCTACTTACCACAGGTTAGGCACGTTTGTATCGCAGGTTAGTTAGATAGATAGTTGAGTACAAGTATCTGTACATAGAGGAGGTATCGTATTGTGTGGGCACACAGGCAACAAGCTGTGCGCAGGCGACCACATCTCGTGGCACGGTGCGCTGGGTGAGGCGCCGCGCACGCGCCTGCGCCACCTGCTCGTGGCGTCCGACGCCGTGCTGCCGCCGCTGCACACGCCGCACGGACGACTCCACTTCTTACAGGTACCACTAACTAACTAGTGCTGACATGTCCCTACCCATCCCTGGAGATACACTATTACTGCCCTGGGGTCTTGGAGGACCCCAAAGTGGCTGTAAATCCGTTTGTGCTTCATCGGTGCATGCGCACAACTGACTAATAGCCGGCCGGTGCCGATTTATGAGATTAGCTAAAATAACGACAACGTGCATTTCGTTATTGCGAAGCTATTTATGCAAATGTAATTTTCACATCGCATAACCCCAGGGCAGGGTTTAAGGATTAAATACTCGTAGTACTGACATGTCGACTTCCTGCAGGGAACTAAATAGTACTGAAATGACGACTTCTTGCAGGGAACTAAGTAGTACTGACATGTCGACTTCTTGCAGGAAACTAGTACTGACATGTCATGTAAAATATATAAAGAACTCTTGCAGATTGTCGGTTGCACGGGCCGGGAGCTGCGGGCGGCGCAGAGAGGCTCCGGGTTCGAGGTCCTGAAGCTCATCGGGGACGATCCCGAGTAAGTTATCTGTTAGGACTTCCGTCCACCAGAGCGGAGACGACTTAGCATAAAATAGCTTTGCATTACTCGGGGCTGAATGGCGTTGTGTGAAATATCCATGAATGAATTTGTCAGATGCGGCGGCGCGTGGCTGGTGACGCGCGTGACGCGGCGTGGCGCGGCACGCGGCGTGACCACGCGCCGGGCACGCGTGCCGCACGCGCGCTCCACGCTCGCCGGCGTTGAGGCCAAGCTCAGCTGGGTGCCGCTGCAGGTGACTTGAGAAAACACTGTGTGTCACTGCCACACCCTCACCCTCTCCTCTCTATGTTTCTCACACAACTCAAAAAAAACACTCTTTCTCCATACAGCCTCCCCCTCTCACACACACCATCTCTCTCTCACACACACTCCCTCTCTCACACACAAACTCACAAACCGAGGTGGTTTGTGGGAGACTACAAATTTATAACGGCTTCATTTTAATCGGAGGTTAAGAAGACTATGCCCACAGCGACTTTTAGTAGCGATACTTTCGCGCGTTTTATGAACATTGCTACAAGTTGCCCGTGGGCGAGCGGTCTAATAGTATTGTGTTGATTCCCAGGTGCCCCCTGGCTCGGGGCAGGCGGGGCAGGCGGGGCAGGTGGGGGAGGCAGGGCTGCCCCCCGGCGCGGCGGGGCAGATCAAGGACACTCTGCAGCGCGGCCTCAGCGCCATGAGCGCCGACACACACCACATCGACGGTAACACATTACTATAACTAACTCTCAGCAGAGAACAGATACTAGTACTACGTACAGAATGTCCACTCCCTACCTCCCACCGGTGCCACTTACCCCACCCCGAGAGCGAGTTTGCCGGCACCTTTCGCCGGCACTGAAGCTAAGGGTACGGCATTTATATTATGTAGGATCAGGACTGTGTGACTTTTGGCTGTGTTAATTTTTTTTATACAACTGAAGTGGCAAACAAGCGTACGGCCCACAAGATGGTAAGCGGTTACCGCAGCCTATGGACGCTTGCAATACCAGAGGTATCACTCGCGGGTTGCCACCTTGAGGCATAGATCGAAAGCCTTATGTGCCAGTAATTTCACCAGAAACCATACCCTTCACACCGGAACACAGCAATGCGAGCATTACTGCTTTGCGGCAGAAATAGTTATATGGTAGTAGTACTTCCCCGGACGTGTTCTATTACAAAGAACTCTACTAGTTTTTGTTGTTCTCTTTCCATTCGTTATATTAAGTCAATAAGGTTATTGTCTCTTTCAGAGGTCGGCAAGATGTCTACAGACAGCTTCGAGATGTCGAGCATGGAACGTGCGCTCCCTCACATACCGGACACCTTGAACGTTAGTATATATCCCATTAAGGCGAGCGTATGACGTAGCGATAGATATCTCTTTGTTTTATTGTGACGACAAATATTGCTTTACTTAAACATTTTCTCTCGAAACTAGAATACCTATTCCATAGTTATTTCTCCAAATAAAAAAATATTTTCATAGCGGGTATCAAACAGTAACTACAACCAGTTGTACTACCTGCCTTTTCGGTCGGCCCCCCACTCGATGGACCGATGGCACTAAAGCGGTTGCAGGAAGTTGATGGATGGTGAAGGCTCATGTAATTTTGTTTGCTGCGATAGCCATAAATAAAGAAGTCAAGCCAACCTTGTTTTCAAGTTCCACATCAATTTGCCGGGGTTTTTTGACAATTTGACAGTTGATGGTTAGTTTTTTTTTTTAATCTTAAAAAACAAAAACAGGTCTAGTGGGCGCAAAAAGCACGTAATTTGTAATCAGTTCATAATTAAACTCCCAAAATCAAGGAAGTCTACAGACTTCCACAGACCCAAAATAGTTTTAAAACTCTGTTTTATTGAACTCTGTTTTAAACATATAAAACATTCTAAACACTTCAAAAAAACATTGTTTCTTAAAAACTGTTTTAAACACTTTGTTTTAAACTTGCCAATACTGAGTAGATTAAAATTGGATTTAAATTAGGATTGGATCGGAATTGTCAATGAATTCAAGAATAATTCCCATTGTTCGCCATCACTAATGAAACCGACGAGCGTGTATGAAGAATGTGATGAGAGTATGGACACAATGGAGCTTTTTCAAACTAAATTGTCTTTGCGCATCACAAACGGCTAACTTCACGGAAGCCTAGATCCGCTGTGCGAACTATAAATGAAGCAAAAGAGGTGTGTCAGGATCGTAGCAAGTGGAAATCCGTGGTCTCTGTCTACCCCTATGGAATACAGGCGTGATTTTATGTATGTATGTACTAAAGAATAACCTACTAATAAATGTGTATGTTTGTTTGTAGAGCTGGTGGTCGGAGAGAGAGAGACAGAGGGGAGGGGAGGAGGAGAGAGAGGAGAGGGAGGTGCTGGCCGGTGCACACGTGCTGATGAACGCGGAGGCGGGCGCGCTGCTGCCGCTCGCGCTCCGGTCAGTGACTCTACTACTATTCTATACTATATTTACGTTGATTTGTGAGTTCTAATGATTCCCGGCGTCATACGCATACATTGGTCAAATCAATTTATCCAAGGGTTTTTTAGCACTGTACCTATTAATATTGCTATTTCTAAAAATGTTTATTTTTATGATAATTTCATTTAATTCATTTCATTTATTATCGTGGCAAATATCAGGCTAAATAATTCTTGAATATCATTGAAATAATGATATCGATAGAATGATAAAAGCAATTCTATCTTTGTTGGAAGCAATTTGTTCGTCACTTCAACATTTATTCTAACATTTAATCAATACTGATATTATAATGAGGAAATATTTGTATTATTGTATTTATGTTTGTTCGAATAAATTAAAAACTACTGGTCCGATTTCAAAATATCTTTCACTATCAGATAGCTACATTATGCCTGAGTAGCATAGGTTATATTTATTACTAGCGATCCGCCCCGGCTTCGCACGGGTGCGGTTTCATTGCACCCGCACGTAGCTGGAACGGAGTGCTAGTACGGTAAGTAAGGTAAGGTAACAATGTATATGGTTGCAGGGGTCGCTTGGTGACGGGCGCGCACTTCACATGGCGCAGCGCGCACGCGGCGCTCACGCTGTGTCCCCCGCGCATGCGCGCCTCGCTCGCGCCGTGTGCCGCACAAGGCGCCTGGCTGCAGGTGACTACACGTTGCTTGTCTACATCACCTCACTGTTCTCACCTCATTACTTGCTTGATAATCTCATTACCCGCCTGATGACCTCACTGTTCTGACTCATTACCCGTCTGATGACCTCACTGTTCTGACTCATTACCCGTCTGACGACCTCACTGTTCTGACTCATTACCCGTCTGATGACCTCACTGTTCTGACTCATTACCCGTCTGAAGACCCTACTGTTCTGACTCATTACCCTTCTGAAGACCTCACTGTTCTGACATCATTACTCGACTGATGACCATATCCTTTATCTGATGACCTCAGCTGGTTTTGTAATATGGTGTATACCCAGGTGGTGATCTCCGAAGAGGAGGCGGAGGCGCTGGCCCCGCAGGTGGCCCCCCTCGCCGCGCTTGGGGCCTCCGACTCCGAGACGGACTCGGAGGGCGAGGGGCCCCCGCCGACACTACCCCTCACCGTGAGGACCAAGAGCCTTGTTATAACAGTGCTGCCGGACTCGCATTTCTTATAGCGTTTTATTAAAACTTTTGTTAGGTTAGTTATTTTCGTTTTTATAATGTTAACCATAAGGGGATACTAAGGATTATAATACCCCAAAAATTATTTCGCCTCAAGCGGGATTTGAACCCGCAACCACCGCTTGATACGCGGGTGCTCTACCAATTGAGCTATCGAGACATATCACGCTTGGATTAAGTTGTTAGGCCACGACAGAGACCTTCGGGCGGCCTAGAAACTGTCACTAGATTTGGCCGCTGATTTATACGAACTCTCTTTTATCAACAAAATGGTATATACTGACGGTGAATCTAGACTGTTGTGAAGTTAGTTACTATACGCGATGGAAGCGCTTGTGACGTAGCTGGCTTAGTTGTTCTTAACAGATAGAACGAAGCACTAAAGCACTGTTCCACGTAGTCCATTCGGATGGGTGACGAATGGCAATTTCAACTGAGCGCTTCCGTGCTTCGAAGGGCACGTAAGCAGTCGGTCCCTGGTTTACAAAGCTGTTAGGCCATGTTAGCCTTCCCTAGCCTAGTTGGCGAAACCGCCCGAAGGCCTCCGTCGCGGCCTAACAGGATTATTAGACTCTTATTATTATAAAAAAATGTTTAAAAATAAATTACGTAAATAAATTAGTAACAATTTGTAAAGTAATAAAGATGTTTTAAATAAATAAATAAAAATGTAGTTATTTTTTGTAATATCTTAGAAATAAAAACACGGTTTGGAATAAATAATTTATTAAACGTGCAATAAAGTGCTTATAAATTAGTTTCATTTGGAAAATACAGTTTTGTCGGTACAACTAAACAAATTCTAATAAAAAGTGAGCTTATTTAACTTTTAAAGTTAAGTAAGTATCAGATATTTCTGAGTCTGACTGATAACAAGAGCAATCACTAGATTTCCCTAAAAGTTGATTACAAACTTCCCGCTCGCCCCTCTGGGCTACTGAGAAACTATTTTGGCGAAGTAGTGCCGATTTGCTCCGCTTCCCGCTGGCCTCTATAGGGGTGAACGGGAAAACTTCCCAGTCCCCAGTGGGGGTGAAATGTAGGAGTTGGAATAAACCGTTTACATTATGAAGATAGCATCCATAAGGAGTTGTTTCACGCAGTATGGAGCCGGGCCCTGGTCTTTTGTAGGGGTCTAGATAGTTAGATACTCATTAAAGAAACCATTTAGCACTGTTTATTTATTTTAGTTTGGCTTCTTTCATAATCTAAAGTAATTTTATCTTTGTGAAGGAGTGCAACACAATGCAAAACAACATGGCGGGATTAACGAACAACTGGGTTATTAGGTACTGTCAAAGGCGCGTCACGATCATTGGCTAATAGCTGTCATGGCGGACCTCTAGTGTTCCCGTTTTAGCAAACTCAACACAACAAACATTTTTCCTTTAGAACTTTGTTTGCCTACTTAAAAATAAAATTGTTTGTTACTGTTAGTCTTATTTTTTTTCCAATATTTCTATGGTGTATAAAAAAACCCAGGCCACTATGAAATTGGTCCTTTACCTACATACTTCAATGTATTGGTGGATTAAAATCGTTAGTTATATCGACAGAACTAAACACACTACAAGGTGTCCCATTACATGTATGTTAATCCTAAAGATTTAGCCCCTTTAAATCAAATATTTCAAGTGTTTAAATCCAAAAACCAGCTGTTACTTCAACTTTGTAAACTATTCAGGAACGTGTAACCTTAGAACTAGTACAACACATGTTAGTAGTTTAACATCAAGATTATGCTTGACAATCCACACAGCATCATCTAGCCCCAAGCTAAGCAGAGCTTGTGTTATGGGAACTAGATGATATATAATACAATCAATAAACGAAACCGATTTCCAAAGCATATGAGAACAAAATTTTATGTGCAGTGCACTTCGGAATAGTACACATGTAACGGGGCACCCTGTTATTAACTAGGTGTAGGTAGAACAGTGGCTAAGCTTCGTAGCTTAGCTTGTAGCAACTCGCGATGCTTAGTACTCATCGTGGAACGGATACTCAGGGTGGTGGGTGCTGGAACAAACAAACAACATTAGAAATAAATAAATATTTGCGGCGCCATCTAGTTCCAAGCTAAGCAAAGCTTCCGCATTGGGTCCGCGTGGTGGGTTAGTGTCAAAATCCCTTTTGAAGATCCCCTTTGAACGGGATTTTGGGAATTTTAGTGTCAAAATCCTCTTTGAAGCGTCAAGCTCAGTCTAAAGGGGATTTTGAAACAAAAAATTCCCAAAATCCCCTTTGTACTCTTTAAAGGGGATTTTGGGATTCTTATTTACTATGTGGATTAAGACCCAATCACTCGCCCGAGAGTAGGCCAGCCAGTGTCCCGACAGCGGGAACATTAGAAGGCTGTCATGAGATAGTACTCACTCGGCCATATCGCACAGGCGTCCATTACACTGGAGGCTAGCGACCGCCGCCATGTCCGTCGGCGTCAGCTTGAAGTCGAACACCTCGAAGTTGGCTGCGATGCGCGCTCGGGTCACTGACTTGGGGATTACTATCATGCCGCGGTCGATCGCGTATCTGGAACAAGTTTTTGTTGTTAAATACCACTTATGACCTGCTAAATATCACTTAAGACCTGTTAAATACCACTTGAGACCTGTTAAATACCCACTAATACCTGCTAAATATCGCTTAAGACCTGCTAAATATCATTTAAAATCTAGGGCGGCCTAGAAACTCTGTCACCAGAGTTGGCCACTGACTCTTACGAACGAACTTAAAATCTGCTAAATATCAAATAAAGACCTGTTAAATACCACTTGAGACCTGCTAAATATCAAATAAAGACCTGTTAAATACCACTTGAGACCTGCTAAATATCAAATAAAGACCTGTTAAATACCACTTGAGACCTGCTAAATATCAAATAAAGACTTTAAGAAAATTTAGAATGCAGATGGTTTAAGTTCTGGAATAACACGGCTACTTTATATCCTAGAGTTGACTGTTCCTGTTAACATAAAAACTGCAAAAAATACTTCTGTGGCAAAAACGCAGATTGTACCGCGCGGTTCAGCTACTTTTATTTATTTATTTATTCTAATAGATCACCAACGAGAAATACACATTTATAAATAACAGAGGTACATAAGCCAGGTGCTCTCTCAATTAGAGGTGACCACATCATGCACTAAAATAAAAGTTGTTGTGAATTCAACCGAAAACTGACTCTAAACATTACTCGAATAAGAAAAATAAATTGAAGTCTAAAATAATTATTTATAAATTTAATAATTTTTTTTAAATACAGTTTAGCAATGTATTTAATAATATTACGATCTAGCCTTATGTTTAGGCTAATGAGTAATTTAATGTTGGCCTAGTTTTATAGAATAATATTATTTGCTGAGAATGTGTCCACTGGCACTTATCTTAATGTCTCTATTTATTAAGGGGAAGTCACTATGTTCATGTGTTCTTTATAAGTAGTTTTACACTTTCACTACGTTAGGTACACTATTAATTTACACTACTAACTCAAAAGGTTTAGTCCTTTTGAGCCTTCTCACTATGTCTGTGTTGTCGAGGAGCTGGATTGCCTCGACGTTCACGTGATGATGAAGCCGGCACTCATGAGCTTCTGCATGTTTTTGAATAACAATATGGACGCCCTCTATTTACTTAGGTAAATGAAATTACAAGATTATAATCATGGGTCAAAAAAGAATGTACGCAGGTTTGCAAGCGAAACATACAAAATATAATGAGGATGCTGACCTGATGAGCACCTGAGCGACGCTCTTGCCGTGTCTCCCAGCTACCTCCTGGAGCCGAGGGTCCTTCATCAGCTCGGGATCTCCCGGCTTGGCGAAGGGCCGCGCCGGGGAGCCGAGAGGAGAGTACGCGGTCACCGCTATCCCGTGGGCCTTGCAGTACGTGAACAATTGCTGCTGATTCATGTACGGGTGGACCTCGATCTGAACGGTGAGATAAATTGATGTTTGAGTGAAGAAGAGACTTGCTCAGATCTTGGGGCAATAATCGTTATTATAAGCAGTAGGTAGGTCATCATGGCAGCCTTCTAATGTTCCCACTGTTGGAACACCGGCCTACTCTTGGGCGAGAGTGATTAGCTCTTAATCCACCACGCGGACCCAATGCGGATTGGTGGATGGCACTGTCTTTAGACAGTAGGTAGGTGGTTTATATATATATATTTTATATCCTGCTCTTTAGCTATCTGTTATTAAATAATAATAATCTACTGTGGTGCCTGGTTTGGGTTTTTCAGGTACCTAGGTACACACAAAAATTGGGGCACATAGAAGAACTGGCGCCTATTCAATAAACATTACAAGCCCAAATTGATTTTTTAGTAATTTTATTTTGTTAATAAAGTTGCAAATAAGCTGAGTTAAAGTGTAATTATAGGTGTTTACCTGAAGCACAGCTGGCTTGATAGACGCCACAGCTAGGACCCTGTCGATCTGTGCCTTGTTGAAGTTGGAGAGGCCGATGCTCCTCACCAGGCCCTTGGCCACCAGCGGCTCCATGGCGCGCCACGTGTCCACGATGTCCACCGCCGAGGGGATCACCTTGCCGTCCGCGTCCTTGGGGATCAGCTCCTCTCCTTCCTGGAACAGATATATCACAATTATATAAAAGTCTATCATGAATGACTGACAGATTAACGCACAAGCCTGGCAACCTTGTTCTGGAAACATTAAATACTAGCAGCTCGTCCCGGCTTCGCACGGATGGACATAAAATATAGCCTATGTTACTCAGGGATAATGTAGCTTTCTAATGGTGAAAGAATTTTTGAGATCGGTCCAGTAGTTTTTGAGTTTATTCGAAACAAACAAACATACACAAATCTTTACTCTTAGTAATAGTATAGATAAAGAATTCTTACATTGCTCACGAGCAAAGTAGAAATTCTTGCACTGAGAAAGGAATTTCCGAAATTCGACTGCTGAAGGACGCAACATTTGGTCCGAAGCGGGGATCGAACCCGCGACCGCTTGCTCCTCAACCGGGCACTGCCCACCGGGGTTATCTGTCAGTAGCTATTTTGCTTAGTTTGGCCACAGAACAGGTATTAGTACTACGTACAAAATGGCCACTCCCTACCTCCCACCGGTTTACTCCACTCCTGTCGCGAGTTCGCCGGCACTGAAGCTAAGGGCTACGCATGCGTTTATTTTGGTTTTGTGTAGGCGCAGTGCACTCTTTCCACGTGCGCGAGCGTAAGCGTGCTATCTCGCTTTTGCGATATGCGAGGCCAACCATGACATGACACACACACATATAACGGCACTCTTTACGTTCCTACACAAACTATGCATGTGGTGATTACGCGTTTGTTTCATACAGTTTATTTAGTTTCCGGGGTGTGATTTGGGGCTGAATAGTGTTGTGTAAAAATTTATTTATGCACATCGGCAGGTGAACAGAACTTGCCTGGTAGGCCTGGGGCCAGTGGATGAGGTACAGGTCCAAGTACTCCAGCCCCAGGTTCTGGAGAGTCGTCTTCAAGGCACCTTCCACCAGGTCCGGCCGGTGGAAGGTGCACCACAGCTTCGATGTTATGAACATATCCTCTCTGTTAACAATAAATTAATTTAATGAAACCCTGACACTCTTAAAAGTAAGTAAGTTCATATAAGTCAGTGGCCAACTCTGGTGACATAGTTTCTAGACTATGTCACTTAAACTTTGAAAAAAGCCGGGACCAACTGCTTAACGTGCCCTCCGAAGCACGGGAGCGCTCGGTTGAATTTGCCACTGGCGGTCACCCATCCAAATGATGAGTACGCGGAACAGTGCTTAACTTCGTTGATCTGTTAAGAACAACATAGCCAGCTTTGTTACGAGCGCTTATAAATCAAAGCTTATTGTATCCTCATGAACTAGATATAAAAGAATTAATCTCTTATGTAAATCGGCCTAGTACCTATCAGTAGTCTGGGGGCTTATTCGCTATGACCTAGGAGATTCCGTACCAATAACGTGTAACTTACTAACGTGTTCTAAACGTGCCATGGTGTGGAATTGTAAAATTGTTTTCTGTATCTGTGTTGTTTCAATAGCGATAGTTTCGCTATCGTTATGTTGACTTTGAAAAACAGTCAGACGAGCCCCTAGACATGGCTCGTCGACAACGATTCCTCGCAGATATCGTAACCAGCCCGCGTTTGGTCATAGCGATTAAGGCTCCTGGTCAGATGATCGGGCTAAGGCTTTGTCGTCAGTAGTTCGGTGATTGAAAACCCGGGCTACGGAGACTTTTTGTCCAACAAACTAACATAATTTTTGACGACCGATGTGGCGCAGAGGGCGCAGGTCCGCCTGCGACGCGGAGATTGCGTGTTCGATTCCCGCGTCGGGTCAAATGTTTGTACGATCTACAAATATTTGTTCCGGGTGTTCTGGGTATTTTCTATATATAATGAAAAATATCTATCTATGTATAGTATTGTATTTAGTATATATCAGTCATCTAGTACCCATAATACAGCTCTGTTTAACAGCAGCTTACCTTGAGGCTAGATGATGCTGTGTGGATTGTCCAGCATTATTTATTTATTTTAATTTCTATAACAACATGGAGGTCGTAGATCAGTGACCATTTTTAGAGAAAAAAAAAACAGTAAAAATGTATGCATGTTTCCATCTAATCTTTAGGCAAACAACCATAACCGATGAGAGTGAGATAAGAAATGAAAACAATGGATCAGTGATAGACTTTGACTATTTGATAGCAAGGTCAGATTGATAGTAACTTGGTAAGTAGCGTGGCGGAGTAATGAGTCTAATTATGCAGTGCTGACTTGCTGAAATACAGGCGGGCAGTAGTCGAATGGTATCTCCCCTATAGATAGAAAGTGAGTCCACAATTCCACAAAAAAATATTTTAAAACTGGAAACGTCATTTTTTTCCGTTAAAAATGTAACACTGCCGCCCAACACGTAACGCTTGATGAAATAGATCACTGCGCGATAAAAATACGACGCGTTTTAACATCTATTTAGAAATACATTCTTGTTCTATTTGAGCAGATTTTTAACGCGCGGTAAAAATACGCTCGTGCGAACGAGACCTTACAGATTTTTTTTTATACCACTAATGTGGCAACCAAGCGTACGATGGCAAGCGGTTACCGTAGTAGCCGGATAGTACACTATACGCCAATATATTGCGTACACGCAAGCGACATCATAGATATCGCTTGCGTGTTACCACCCTGAGACGTTAGATGGAAAGTCCTCATGTGCCTGTAATTTCACCGGAAACGCACCCTTCGAGCCGGAACACAGCCATGCGAGCATTACTGCTTGGCGGCAGAAATAGGTATGGTGGTAGTCCTTCCCCGGACGAGCTCTATCACAAAGAACTCTACTACATAAAAGGTGTGCTCTTTTGCCATCCCAATAGGTTCCTGCTGAAAGAACTTTATGTATACCTTTTAACGACCCTCTCAGCGAACTTGTCGGCCAGAGCAGTGCCGACCTCCGGCTCGTTGAGGTAGATGTGCGCGCAGTCCACGTGCCGGTACCCGATGTCGATGGCGTCCCTCACCGCTTGAGACACCTCGCCAGGCTGAGACTGCGAGAGGGACACAGATAGATTCAAACACCTCACACTTCAAAGTGACGAGCGATGTGGCGCAGCGGGCGCAGGTCCGCCTGCGACGCGGTTGCGAGTCGATTCCCGCCTCGGGTCAAATGTTTGTACGATCTACAAATATTTGTTCCGGGTGTTCTGGGTATTTTCTATATATAATAAAAAATATCTATCTATGTATTGTATTGTATTAAGTATATATCAGTCATCTAGTAGGTACCCATAATACATATTATTATTTAATTAATAATTCAAAGGTTATAAAAGCAGCTGTACACTTTCACCGAGGCAGGGCGAGGCTCGAGCGCGAGATTGCACATGCGCTCGCCCTGTCTCGGTGTTCCTCGCAAGCTCTCCGTCCCGGGGCGGGCCTCTCGGGTGAGACGTAGCGAGTGTTCTCGTGCGGGAGTGTACAGCCACCATTCAACAAAATTCAGAAGATTTGGATTTGATTCAATTTCGTTTATATGTGCAAGTGGGAGGGAGACAGATAACTTCAAAGACCTCAAAGATTTTAAGACCATGAAACAAAATTCCAAAGTTTTCTTATGTATAATAAAAATGAATTGATGTTCGTTAGTCTCGCTAAGAACTCTAATTGAGAACGACTACCAATTTGGCAAATTTTGCTCCTAAAATATTTGTGTGTCCAGGGAGATTGGAACGGTGAGAAATAACGCAAGGGAAACCGTGTGGGTCAGCTGGTAATACCTTCAGGACCATCCATTAGACCCATTTCTAATAGTAATAGTAGGTTAGGTGTGGAGCACTATCAATCCTTATTACAATGTGCTTAGCTTGGCCACTTAGCACCCCAACTTGTGACTAATGTAAAATCGATGTCGTTGTATTTGATGGAAATGGAGAAAGTTTCTATGGTAACAAGGCCCCAGGCAAAGCTACTAATGACAATAAAATTACTATTTAATCATACAAAACTATACATTATTATTGTAGATTAGTAGACCCGGCGCGGTTACACTAGCGATATTTTTATTTTAGCAAATTTTTACAACCTGTATATTATCTCACCGTTCAAACCTTCCCTGAACTTTTACAAATATTTCACCGCGTTTTCAAAATTATTTCCGGGCGTCTTGTCCAAGCGACGCGTGATCCAAAGGCTGGTTCATATCTGGCTCAAAGTATCAGCATTGCCATTCAACGTGGCAATGCAGCCAGCATGTTGGGAACGCTTCCTACTGGTAGTGATTTGGATCAGTTGAGCTATCTATAGGTCGTTTGTAACGGTCTTTAGATGGCTCAACTGTTTCATAAGTATTTTGTATATTTTGTAATGTAATGTAATTACATTTGTTTAATAAAGTATATTTATTTTAGACCAAAATTAGCCATATAGGTCCAGCCGTTCTCGGGTTTTAGCGAGACTAACGCACAGCGATTCATTTTTATATTAAGAAGACTACGAAGACTCTGTAGTCCTTTTTGGAGGAAACAATAAGCAGCATAAAATATCTATAAATTCGTAAAACCCTCAGTCTAAATGTTCTACAACGGAGTCAAACGGGGTACACACCACTGAAGACCAAACAAAACGATCAAGTCGCCTGCCTGATGTTAAACATAACATGAGCCTGACCATAACACATGCAGTGCCACCCAAATCTTAAAGTTTTTTAAATTCTGCGTGCCACTGCACTTATCACCGCTAGTGGCAATTTCAACTGAGCGCTCCCGTGCTTCGGAGGGTACGTTAAGCAGTCGGTCCCGGCTTTTTCAAAATTGTTAGGCCATGACAGAGGCCTTCGGGCGGCCTAGAAACTCTGTCACCAGAGTTGGCCATTGGCGCATACTAACGAACGAACGAACCCCGAGACTTTGCCCAGTAACACTTGCTAGGTACCTTAAACACAGTGCAGCTTGCTTAAATGTAATAGTTTTATTATTTATTAGTGTATTATATTATTGATGGTATTTAAGTATTATGTATTTATCAGTTTTAACTATTACCATAGTTTGTGCACCCCCGTCCATTATAACTTTGCTCTTGCTATCCTACCTGGTTGCCTGGAAGAAATCGCTTTAAGTGATAAGGCCGCACACTGTACTATATCTACTTGCTACATTTAAAATTATGTAATCCTTGTGTACAATAAAGTGTAGAGCTATCTATGTATCTTGCACACTACTGCTTGGAGGTAGAATATCTGACACTGCGGTGGTACCCACCGAGATGGACTCTTTTTGGAGGACTCTTCGTTGGAGGTCCCACTTGAATTAAACTATGAATTATCTTCTTCCACTGGTTTATTCGTAGATAACAGTCTAAGAGTGTTACACACAATATTAATAGGTAGGTACAGTGCGAATCTTATTGACCTCTTGTCATCGTCTAAAGTAAGGTAATGGCCGACGGAAACAATCTCCGTCGAGCGAAAAGGAAGTGGCTACATTGTTGCCAACATAAAAATGACAAGTGACGTTTTGATACGCCACATCTTGCTGAGTCCACCAGGTATAACGACGTCGAACATAGTTTCCATTAGTAGCAATGCCCGTTCAATTCACAATGATTGATTAGGTACTGTGTAAGAGGTGGCGAGGTCGAGCAAACAAGGTGTTAATCGATTTTCACATATCAAAGATAACATCTACTGACTCGGAATTTTCCGATAAATATTTTATAGCATCCAATTTTTGAGCGCATGTTTCGAGAACATGAACATAGAGCTTCCCCTTAATGAATATCTAGAGACAGTAAGAAAAGTGCCAATGGACACATTCTTAGCAACTAATTTGTTTTATAAGACTAGGTCAACTTAAAATTACTCATTAGCCTAAACGTAAGGCTAGATTGTAATAATATTGAATACATTATTTTAAAAAGTATTTAAAAAAGAAATCGAGCTAGCTGGTTTTCGGACGGTGACTACCGGTCATGGTGTTTTCAGTTTGTAAGACGTTTCAAATTGATCCTTGTGTATTGTAAGTTTGTATGAGTCAGTGGCCAACTTAGGTGACAGAGTATTTAGGCCGCCCGAAGGCCTCTGTCGCGGCAAAAGCCCGACTGCTTTAACGTGCCCCCCTCCGAAGCACGGGAGCGCTCAGTTGAAATTCCCATTGGTAGTCACTTATGCAAATGGTGAGATAACTTCGTCGATCTGTTAGGAACAACTTAGCCAGCTACGTCACGAGCGCTATATTGTATTAATTAAATTAAACTCACAGAGGCCTTCGGGCATCCTGAAAAGTCTAGGACCAGTTGGCTACTGACTCATACGAACTGACTAAAACTCTTTTGACTCCGTCTGTCTCTTAGAAACCTTAGACTTTGTTTGTCTTAGATCTTAAAAACAACGAAACGGATTTTTCACCGACGACCGATGTGTCGCAGCGGGCGCAGGTCCGCCTGCGACGCGGAGGTTGCGGATTTGATTCCCGCCTCGGGTCAAATGTTTGTACGATCTACAAATATTTGTTCCGGGTGTTCTGGGTATTTTCTATTTATAATAAAAAATATCTATCTATATATTGTATTGTATTAAGTATATATCAGTCATCTAGTACCCATAACACAGCTCTGTTTAACAGCAGCTTACCTTGGGGCTAGATGATGCTGTTCAATACAATACAATCCAATCATTTATTTCTTGCAAGTAAATGATTTACCAATGTTGGTAAAAGCATATTTTTACAGTGTCAATGATACTTATAAAAAAATATAAAACAAAACAAAATTATATCAACATAGGCATTTACCTATACCTTATAACTAATCATTATCATGTGCCGAGCTCCCAGGCCCTTTTGTCTTCAAGGTAGGCATTCACATTATAGTAAGCCTTTTGTGTAAGCGTGCTTTTTATAGTTTTCTTAAATTTATTTTCAGTTAGGTTAACAATGTCATTTGGTATTTTATTGTAAAACTTAACGCCTTGACCAATAAATGACCTACCAACTTTAGCCAGTCTAGTGGTTGGACAAGCTAACTTATCTCTGTTTCTAGTATTGTGTGCATGCCCATCACCGAGCTTTTTAAATTCTGTTGGATTTTTCCTAATGTGCATAATACTCATGTGTATATACAAAGATGGCATTGTTAATATGTTTATAGATTTGAATAGTTCTTTAAGAGAAACGCGTGAACAAAGCCTATAAACTGCCCTTATTGCTCTTTTTTGTATAATAAAAATAGCTTCAGCATCGGCTGAATTTCCCCAAAGCAGTATGCCATAAGACATCACGCTATGGAAATAGCTAAAGTAAACAAGACGTGCAGTGGGAATGTCCGTCAGTTGCCGAATCCTGCGAACTGCGTAAGCTGCGGAACTGAGTTTTTTTGAAAGAGTTCAATGTGTGCTCCCCATCGCAGTTTCGAGTCCACAGTAAGCCCCAAGAATACAGTGCTTGCTACTGATTCAAGTTTGATATTATCTATAACCACCTCTGAATTATTTGAATGTTGGCAAAGACTAAATTTGACGCATTTAGTTTTTTTGGTGTTGAGTAGTAAGTTATTTGCACTGAACCAACTATGAATACCTGCTAGTATATTGTTTACTTTTGTTAAAGCAGTATTAGAATTTCTTTTGGTGCCAAAAATGAAAGAGGTATCATCTGCAAATAAAATGATATCAGTAAGCTTCTCAACTTGAAATGGTAAGTCATTTATATAGACAAGAAACAAAAACGGTCCCAGAATAGAACCCTGCGGAACTCCGATGTTGACTTTTGAAGCATATGAATTACTCTTATTAATAACTACAGTCTGTTGTCTGTCGGAAAGGTACGACTCTAACAACTTTAACGTGAAGTGTTCTAATCCGTAATGTTTAAGCTTTATTAATAGTATATCATGTCTGACGCAGTCAAAAGCCTTAGAGAGATCGCAGAAAATACCATAGGCATCCTCTGATCTCTCCCAAGCGTCATATATCAATTTCACTAACGATACCCCAGCATCTACGGTGCACTCACCCCTGGTAAATACAAACTGCTGTTTGTGTAATAAATTGTGTTTATAAAAATATGATGACATTTGATCTAGTAATATACGTTCAAAGATTTTACTCAATACAGGAAGAATTGATATGGGTCTATAGTTTGAAGGATCACTGCTATTCCCGTTTTTAAATAAGGGAAGGACCTTTGAGTAGAGACCTTATGAAAGGTCTGGAAAATTACCATCATCTATACATTTATTAACTATGAATGCTATATGGGGTGCTACAATTGGAATAATTTTACTATTGAAGAAATGAACTGACATTCCCCAAAGATCTTCTGTCTTTTTGATGTTGAGCGATTTAAAAGTCTTTATAATAACATCTGAGTCGACTTTATGGAAATTAAACATTTCTTCGCGGAAAATTACATTATGCAACAAAAGAGACCTTGCTTTATCAGCACAAGATCTTAAGGTCTTAGTGTTTTCTATAGGAATATTTGTGAAAAAATTCACGAAAGTATCAGCTATTTCCTTATCGTTACCTATGGTGATGCCATCGACTAGTAGTTCAATATTTTTTGGTGGTCCTGTACATTTACCGGTTTCTTTATTTATAATACGCCATGTCTCTTTGATTTTATCTCTGGAGTGCTTGATCTTATTACTCAGATATATTGCTTTAGCAGTTATACACGTTTTGTTAAGTATTTTAGAGTAGTTTTTTACATAACAAATGAAACTATCATCACAACTTTGTGATTTCTGTTCGTAAAGATCATACAATTTATTCCGGCAGCGTTTTAAACTAGGTGTTGCCCACTCATCAAATTTAAATTTAGTATTTTTCAAGATAATTTTTATTTTAAATTTTTTATTAAAGTGTTTATTTAAACAAGAGAACATTATTTCATACAACATGTTACCATTGCATTCAACATTGGATATGAATTTTTCGATAGGAATGTCATTTATTATTCCTGTGTGGATTGTCCAGCATTATTTATTTATTTATTTTTATTTCAGCAACAGATATTCAAGAGAAAGGTTTTTGCGTAGTTTATGCCCCCGTGCTAAACCGGCGCGGGTTTAAATATAAAATTATGTTTAAATATAAAAAAAAGACTGCTAGTTCATTATACAAAGTACTACACTACGAGTAAAAGTACCACCCTATATTAGTAATGCACCTATCGATCCAATTAATAATGTATACCGCATTGCAAATCAACGTGGGCAATGCGGCGTGTTGGGAACCGTCTGCTAGTGATCTGGATCAGTTGAGCTATCTATAGATTGTTTAATGGTCTTTAGGTGGCTCAACCGTTTCATATGTATTTTGTATATTGTGTAGGCAGTTCCAGCGCCCCAGCCTAGAAGAACTGGCAACAAACTCGGCTGGGTTCCTAGCACTCGGCTGGGTTCCAGCACTCGGCTGGGTTCCAGCACTCGGCTGGGTTCTTAGCTTTTATTTTTGATATAATTGTATTTTTGTTTGTAACGTTTAAACTCAAAAACTACTAAATTCCATTTTTTTTTATACCACTAAAGTGGTAACCAAGCGTACGGCCCACTTGATGGTCAGCGGTTACTGTAGCCTATGTACGCATGCAACATTATAGACATCACTTGCGTGTTACCACCCTGAGACGTGAGATTGAAAGTCTCATGTGCCTGTAATTTCACCGGAAACCATACCCTTCGAACCGGAACACAGCAATGCGAGCATTGCTGCTTGGCGGCAGAAATAGGTATGGTGGTAGTCCTTCCCCGGACGAGCTCTATCACAGAGAACTCTACTACTCTTATCTCCATTTCAAATCAAAGGTTCTTACACCATTATAATGCAACTACATTATTTATCCCCAGAGTGACAGCTTTATTGCCTATAACACTTGTCCACCCGAGCAAAGCCGGGACAGACCGCTAGTTATTAACTTGGTTTTGAAATTGTTTAATAAATTTGTTAAATTGTTTAATTACCCCGGTGTTTCTCTTACCCTACCTGACCTTACTTATATTCCGTGTTGTGTAGGTAAGTACGAATACGAATATCTACGATTAGCCACTTGTGTCCCACAGCTGGGCAAAGGCCTTCTTGATCTCTCCAGTAATCTCGGTCTTACAGTTGGAACGAAGCTGATCTCCATCTTTTTGTGTAAATCATCATCATCATAACAGCCTTATAATGTTCCCGCTGCTGCGACACTGTCCTACTCTCGACCGAGAGTGATTGGGTCTTAAACCACACGGCCGATGATTTGTGTAAATAAATAACTAAGTAAGTAAATTAAAATAGATATATGCAGGACTTCAGTTTCCAGTTTCCACCCTGTATATCAATATACTGCAAATAGTTAGGTTTTCACTTACGTTCCATGTCCCTAGACCAATCACGGGGCAAGTATGTCCATTGTTGAAGGTGATTGGTGCCGGCACTGCCATTTTAAAGAAATGTGTTAGCTGTTCTAAATTCTAGACCAAACTGAGCAAGGGAGCTGAGAGAACCAAGCTTATATAGGCGCGTGGTCTGAGTTTAGCCACAGATAACCTAATAATAGGTTTAGCCTAGCGAGTTGAGTCTAGTAGTTAGTATTAAAACGGTGTTTTGTCCCTCTCTGTTACTATAAGAGTAGATGAGACAGAAATTAAATTTACCAATACATTAAACATATTTTAATTTTACGGTAAAGTAGGATTTACATTGTGTCAGTAGCGCAGACTTTGCAGCGCTCACTCCAAATTCGATCAAAGTCAGTGCTGCTGAAATGGATTTGGAGTCAGTAAAACGTCGTCGTGTCGGGTCAGGGGGGGTTACTCTTGCGGACAAAAGCGATATATCGTGACGCTTTTCGTGGTCTAGCTTATGTCCGTGCATGCGCTGAACTTAATTGAAACCAACTTAAGTTGAACTACGAAATTCGCGACAATTACCGTTTGTCGCTCTCAAGAGTAGACCCTCAGTACTGAGGGTTTACTCAGTAGGTACTGAGGGTTTACTCTTGGAACCGACAAACGACAACCGTGGCAAATATCGTAGTTCAACTTATGCCATCTAGGTACTTAGCCGGGGGGGCCCACGATACGTTTGCCAAGTCGCGTTTGGTTATCTACCTAAAAATGTAAATTAGTTTGAGTCAGTGGCCAACTCTGGTGAGAGTTTCTAGGCCGCCCGTCATGGCGATCCATGTCATGGCCTAACAACTTTGAAAAAGCCGGGACCGACTGCTTAACATGCCCTTCGAAGCACGGGAGCTCTCAGTTGAAATCGCCACAGAAATTAAAGCTAGGACTAATATCTGTTCTGTGCTTTAGGTATAAAACTGTTGTTATGGTCAGGCGTGCCACTTAACATCAGGCAAACGACTTGTCCGTCTTATTGTCACTATAAAATGTACATTAGCAGACACGCTACGGATGGCCCTGGCTTCATCGACACAGTTTCCTATTCGACACCATTTGAACTAATGTTAATGAATAAACAGACATGTACCTACCTACGCACTGCGCCTAAACTGGGTTATTTTCGACAACCCCCAAGATTTCGCCCCCACTAGGGGTCAATAGGAAAAAAAATCCCGTTCGTCCCCATTTGTGTCAAGAGGATGAATCCGCTCGTCCCCATTTCAATTTAAATGGGGACGAGCGGGAATTAATTTTCCCATTGGTCCCAATTTAATGCTAGATTTTATTAAAATAACTGTAATAAAACTTGTTTGAATTCATTTGTTATAAATATTTACCTACGTATTTCCCTAACTTTACAGAACCCTATAGCTTCCGTATTCCGTACCTACCTGATGATCACGCATCTACTCGTAGCATCAGAGAATTGTTTAAATTACATATTTTTAGTCGAAAATCTCCAATTTTAAACTTATTTCTTAATTGTGTCACAAAGGCTCTGCATTCCCAGAATAGAGGTTTTTCATGTTTGCCATTTCCATACAAATGTTATCATCATCATCATCACCCACTGCTGGGTATAGGCCTCCCTTTGTATGTGCCACACCTCTCGGTCCTGTGCTAGTCTCATCCAGGTTCGTCCCGCGATTTTTGTTATATCGTCTGCCCATCGCGCTACTGGTCGACCAACGTTATACCACATTTATTGTCATATCTCTATATATGCCTAGGATTAGGACCTTGACAGTTCTACCATAGACCTACTAAGACAAAAAAGTTTTAGCAGTTCTATGACGTCACAGTCCTAATAGACTTAATGGGAGTTAGCTACCAATTTTTATGGAACATAAGCTCGCAGACTTATATATTAATGGTATGAATTTTAAGTTGATATTATATTCAGCCGTTCTTGAGAATGATCTCTCTCTGGCTACTCTACTCCATGTCTGCAACCTGCCTGATATAATTGTCCCATCTTTTTTGTTGTCTATAGAATAGCTTATATAGTATAAATTAATCTTCTTCTTTGCGCTGCTTTCCCCCCACTGCACCAGGGACACAATTTGTGTGTCAGTTATGAATAAGAATAATTTATTTGTCATTATGGTGTGCATCGGTACATAACATTACATAACAGGAAGGTAACAAACATGAGTCAGGTGTAAAAAAAATTGTAGCACAGGTTAGGCTCTGTTCTTCTCACTAGGTCTAAGAAAACCTGTTGTGAGGAGACATGCGCGCGTAGCTGTCACTCTCGTATCGGCCTTTTAAATGGACGCTGCTTTAAATAAATCACCTTTATATATTATATTATTTTATTATTTTTTATATTATTTGTATTGTTATTTTTATTTTTATGTTAATTGTGTTTTTTTTTTTATACAACTGAAGTGGCAACCAAGCGTACGGCCCACAAGATGGTAAGCGGTTACCGCAACCTATGGACGCTTGCAATACCAGCGGTATCACTCGCGGGTTGCCACCCTGAGGCTAAGATCGAAAGCCTCATGTGCCAGTAATTTCACCGGAAACCATACCCTTCACACCGGAACACAGCAATGTGAGCATAACTGCTTTGCGGCAGAAATAGTTGTGTGGCGTTAAATAAATATTTTTCTATTCTATTCTATTCTTTTTATAGATGGAAAAGGCCTATGATGATAAATTATAAACCTAAAGCTGTTATAAACTGAACTAGAGTTGAAACTGAATAGAATGTCAAACGTTGTCTATAGAATCGGCCTCCACTGTATGTGACTGTTGGAGGTGAAGAAAGTATTCATCATTTGTATATTTTTGAACAAATGACAAAAAGTCATCTAGAGGTCTTCGTAATTATTTGCATGAGTTATAAATTATAATACTTAATTGTGTTAATATAATTAGCGTGACTTAGTGGTAGGTGGTAACTAATAGGTAATTGTAACAACTAAATAAGTTATGAAAACCGTCATAATTTTTGATCACATTATTTTTAAACATGTTACAAGAACAAATTATGCATGCACACATAAATAAAAAATATTATTAACTATTATAGTACTGCTAGCTGCTTCAGCCAAGAGACACTTGAATCCAATGACATTTCCGATCCAATCCTAATTACAATCAAATTCTAATTTACGGAAAAATGTACGATTCTCGATTTCAACGCGAACGAAGTCGCGTGCAACAGCTAGTAAAATATAAAACGACATTGTCTAAAACGACAAAACGGACGAAACTAATGTTGCGATGTAGCCAAGCACAAACTTTAACGATTATTTTACTATTGTTCTCACAGAAGTAGGATAAAGAGTAGTACAGTTCTTTGTGATAGAGCTCGTCCGGGGAAGGACTACCAACATACCTATTTCTGCCGCCAAGCAGTAATTCTCGCTTTTTTTTTTATGTTAGCAAATGACAAGACAATCAAGACGCAACCTGATGTTAAGCACCACGCCTGACTATAATATATGCAGTGCCACCCAAAGCTTAAAGTTTTTAAGTGTTTGCGTGGCACTGCACTGCGCTTATCACCCCGAGACATTGTTGTTAAGTCTCTTTCGCCCAGTAATTTCACTTGCTAAAGTGCCCTTCAAAGCTAAACACAGTGCAGTGCACACTACTGCTTGGAGGTAGAATATCTGAGACTGCAGTGGTACCCACCGAGACGGACTCTTGCTGAAGAGTCCTATCACCAGGTACCACCAGGCATTGCTATGTTCCGGTTCGAAGGGTAGGTATGGTTTCCGGTGGGCAGGCACAGGCACATGAGACTTTCCATCCAACGACTTAGGGTGGTAACACGCAAGTGATATCTATGATGTTGCAAGCGTAAATAGGCTATGGTAACCGCTTACCATCAAGTGGGCCGTACGCTTTGTTGCCACTTGTTGGTATAAAAAAAAACATGTGACCGCCTGCCTTCCGTTCTTAAGATTGTGTCATCATTATGGTCAAAAGAGTTTAATTCGATAAAATCACAAGGATCACGTCTTTGAAACATCATAGAAATTATTATGTGAATTTACGACAGTTCCACGCGCCCCAGACTATTGATACAGACAAACTCGGCTGGTTCCTAGCTTTTTTAGATGATTCCTCTTCATCAAAAAGCTCCAGTGTGGTGCTAATCGAACTAGGTGAGGCTCATCTATAGGTAGTTTTTTTTTCAAGTTATCTTCTTCTTCTTTTGTTTTATGGCCTCTGTGGCTAGTTTGCCACAATTTTGCCAGTGTCAAGTGTATTAGTTTGATTGTCGCTTAGCAACGTAAACAAACGAAATTTGGAAAGAAACAAAGACTTTTCTTTCAAAATTCTCCTGGAAAGTCTTTGACTAAATTACCAACCAACATTACCCCTCCATTTCAATTACTAACACTTGTGCTAAGTAAACAAGTTAAATTGGATAAACTGCCACCAAATTTACGCAATAAAACTTAAAATAACACGAGAAAAATAATTAAAATGGGAAGACCCATGTCGTTTTGACAAGATAGCCAAAGACAATCCTCTTCAAGTTATAAACTATATGGATTACAAGATCTCAAGATTTACAGAAACAGAACTACTTCTACTCTTTGGCTAGAGGTAGGTTACTGTCACAGTTTCCCTATTTATCAAAGTACCTACTCTGTGACTGAAACCCAAAAGCCCGTCAGCATGTCTCGTCAAATCTAGCAGTTAGTTTGACAGTTGGATGTTGTCGCCCATATCCACTGTTTGTAAATAAAAACATGAAATTCTAAAAATATGGACGTAAGTTTTGTAAACGAACGTCATTTAATACCGGTAGTCAGCGTAATTATCCGAGCGAGCGAAGCAAGCTTAACATCTCCGGTTTATGTTGGCAAAATCTGATTTCGTTTGTCTGTTTGTTGGTACTATAAGTGCTCTTGTGTAGAGGAGTACTAACCACCATGGGGTCTTTCTAGCGGTAGTGACTTCGCCTCGCCATAAAAAAAATGTATGTGCGCATTAGTTAATCTCATAATAGTGAAGGAAAACATCGTGAGGAAAGCGGCATGTCCAAGTACTCCTCTACAGGTCGTATTTAACAACCGATTTGGATAAAACTTGGTAGGTAATTGGTTTTACGACTTTTTTTAGTCGTCGGAGATTTTTAGGGTACCTTTTTGCCCCTTTTTGGATATTTATATCCTGATATATCCGCCCTAAGGAATCCGATTACGATGGTTCTTTTTTTATTTTAAAGGTACTAACTATACGTAGGTCTCATAAAAAATTGGTCAAGATCTGATGAGGATCTTCAGCGTGATGAGCAGAATAGCACCTCAAAATGCCGTGAATTACTCACTTTTAAATGTTTGTGCTTGCGAAGTTAGTGTTTTGCAGAACAAGGTCTATATTGGGCTTAGGTATTCCAAAAATCTCCTGCGATGATCCCTGAAGGTTTCTGGACTTTTTGTCCATTTTCCTTCCGGCTTTCAAAAGATCAGCAAAGGGGATTTCTGTTCCTACAGCCTCGCTACCCCAACAACCCTGGCGGTGGGTACCCCCCACAAGGTGGCTACCCTCAGGGAGGGTATCCCCCGAATTACGGACAACCTCCCGGATATCCGCCACCGGTACTAAAACTCTTATTTCCTAAATAGCGACCCGCCCCGGCTTCGCACGGATGCTTAAGCTACTAAAACTTCCTCTTGAATCACTCTATTAAAGAAATCCATCAAAATCCGTTGCGTAGTTTATAAGATCTAAGCATACATAGGAACAGACAGACAGCGGGAATCAACTTGACTATGATGTGATAGTGAAGTCCGGTCCTCATGATAATGTAACACCTCTAGGTGCGTTCTCGTCGTATCTTTTTTGTGCCCCAGGGTTGGGTGTTGCAAATAAAGGCTTTTCTAATCAACAAAAGGATAGAAAACATCTGGAACAAATATTTACATATCTTGCAAACATTCTGCGGGATTTGAGTTGGCACTTGGGCGCATTTCCCAATGTTTTCAACTTAGTTATACTTTTTACAAAATAAACGTCAAATGAAACTATGCTGCTAGTGTGAGATAACCTTTTACTTTAAGTTATTTCATATTTAATTTATTTCATGCTCAATGTATATTCAGCTTGGGTGTAACTTAATGATAATGCTGCAGGTGACTAGTTGACCCGGCGCAGTTTCACTCGCGTTATTTCTTATTGCAATTTTTTCATACTTTCTCACCGTTTAAACCTGCCCCGGACCCCTGCAAACATTTCAAGATCAAAATTAGCCAAATCGGTTCAGCCGTTAGTTGTCGAGTTTTATCGAGCCTAACCACAGAAATCGGGATTTACCCTAGCTAATTAGAGTGCATAGATTGTCAGCAAAAAGGTCGACTTGTTGAAACTCGTGTACAAATGCGTTTATGAGAGAGATCGCCCGGAGTGTTGGCATAGGTAAGTATTCCGATTTCTGTGAGCCTAACGCACAGCAATTATTTTTTATATATAAAGGTCATTCATTATCAATCTGACAAACTTAAGGGATAGGTTCCACACATAAAAAAAAATACTTGTACTTTCTTAAAAAAAAAAAAGAAACGTAATTCTGCTTAATAATTAGTTATCCTTGTTAGAAATCGAAAAGGCAGCGCTCGGCACGTGTCAGTGACCCACGCGTCAATGAACCGCGGGTCAATAACCCGCGCGTCCTTGACACGCGGGCGCGCACACTTGAATATTTCATTGTTACGCCGCTTATCTCGTTTCCCAACAATGATAAATAATAATTGAGCAGAAAAACGTAATCGTTTTTTTTTTGTTTACTTGGGATTTTTAAGACAAAATATACATTAAAAAAAAAATTGCAGGTATATATATTTTTTATAGGTTCGACACATAAGTGTGGAACCTATCCCTTAAGTTTGTTAGGTTGATAATGAATGACCCTGTATATGAAGATTTTAATTATTTAATGTATTCAGCCTCCAGGTCCTCCCGGCGGCTACGCCTACCCCCCGCCTCAGCAGGGCTACCCTCAAGGCTACCCCCCACCACAAGGCTACCCCCCACCACAAGGATACCCACCACCAGGTACGTAGTACCAGCAAGGTATACCATATCCTCCAAGTCATGCCAAGATACCAAGCAGTGCCGGATTAAGCCCGCTCGGGCGCGGGGCCCCTAGCCAAAGGCCAGTCAGCCTTTGAATCTGGGGTTTAATTGTCAATGTTCTGCCAGGAAAGGCTCCAAAATACTAAATTTAAACTTCTGGCATTGACGCTCTAAATAATTATGTAAATTTTTTATAAACTTTTGAACTGAATTTACTTTAATCGCACGCTATAGATAGATCAAAGGCGAGCGTAGCGAGCCGCTAAAAATTTTAGTTAAATATCTTAAATTTTATGAGCGTATCAACTCAACTTACGTTAGTAGTCTGCAATATAATAACGGCGAGCGTAGCGAGCCGCGACAAATTTTCTGTATTGCTTGCTATCTTAATTTTTTATAAGCTTTTCAACTCAATTAACTTTAGGGTTAGTATACAAAACTGCCAATCAGTGCGATGCAAATTCGCAACGTAGAAAACTGCGACAAGTGGCGATTACGTGTGGCGAAAGAATAGTCACCCGAATCATGGAAGACACCTTCCACGATTCGAGTGACCATTCCTTGCGATGCAAATCGATTTGCAAGTTCTTGCGATGCGTCGCGCGTCGTGCGAGCTTATAGATATTTACGATGTGACGTTGCATCGCAGTTTTGTGTACAAGCCCTCAGTTATTTGTAATAGACAGTTCAACAGCGAGCAGAGCAAGCCACAAAAAATATAGCTACACAAAGGAAATACTAGAAATACGCAAAAGATTACAACCCAAAGTTTAAGAAGAATGAAAAAAAAGGCAACATAGCTTACTTAAAAGTCGATAAACTGGTAGTCAAAAATCAAACAGACGCAAATCGGGAGAAAAGGAAAAGGGATCTATCTTCTTCGCCCAGTACAACACAGGCAGAAAAATCAGTATCGTACGTAGCCCCGAAAAAAGCAAATACAACAAATGCATACGAGTATATGGCACGTGCCAGATCAAACTCAATAAAAGAAAAGAATAATTCATAGCTTCTAATCTTAAATTAAGAGCTTATCAACTCAATTTATGTTACTAGCCCTTAGCATACAGTTCAACGGCGAGCGCAGCGAGCCGCGAAAAATTCTGAGTGTTTATTTTGTTCAACCGCAAAATGAGCAAATACTTAACGGTGCACTCAACGCGGCTTGCATTATAATGTATTTGAAGATTGTTTGCTGCACAGGCTACGGAGTATACTAGGTAGGTAGGATAACAGTGTGAAAATTAAAAACAACTCGTAAATTCCTTCTTTTTTTATTTCTCTGATCTACCTACATGCTAATTTTCACTTGCTTGGAACCGCTGTTGCCCGTATCAATTTCTATCAAGAAGCCCTTGGCTTGCTTTAGTTCTTACGCATGTGGTTCAAAATTAAAACAGAATTTATACCAACTCAGCAGAAAATTTGTAGCACTTACTTGTGTATATGTGATAAAATTTTAAATTACCTATCGTTGTATATTTTAATACTAACATCTTTTCATCGGCCTGTTGTAGCGATTATTCGTGTGTGTATGTGTTATCTTAAATTTAAAAATCATACCTATCTTAATTTAAAACAATTTTTATGCTTAGGTAGGCGCGGGTTTGCGGGGCCCCCCAATACGCGGGGCCCGTAGTATTTGCTACTTTTGCTACGTTGTTAATCCGGTACTGATACCTGTTGATATTAGGTTTTTGAACGAACTCTGAATGTCACTGTCATTATGTCTTATGACGTATGTGTATCTTTTGTCTCGCTCTCTCTTGCCCTTCTGTTCTTGTGATCGACTGTTGTTTTTCTAAATTACATTAATCTTAATATATTAGTTTAATCAATATAATGTTGACGACCATTGGCAGCATAGATTTTGTGAATAAAATCATCTTCAATGGACCCTGCGTATTTCATTTCTGGCAAGCTTCGATACAGTACCAATCCACAATCAGATCCACAATCCCTCTTATCAGGTTATGGGCCCAGGTGCTAAGCACTTACAGAACAAGAAATCTGAATAAATCTACAGTACTGTATCTAGCCAGAAAATATTGAGGGGTCGGAGACCGCGTGCATTATATTTTGTGTCGCATGCGCGTGACTCGTGCTGCTCGTCATGGCGCCATCGCCTACATCGCCGACCGCAGGCGAGAACACCGCTGCTGCCACGATGTCCACTGGCGGCTCCAACAACAACAATTCTGCTAATGGTAATTATTACAACGTCGCTATGCTTGAGGGCATGAGCAACTATAACACATGGAAATTTTGTATGAAAATGGCATTGACCCTGGAAAATTTATGGTCATGCACTCAAGGCCAAAATGTTGAAGAATTAAAAGATCAGCGAGCCCTCGCCAGAATCTGCCTAGCAGTGAAACCACATTGTTATCAATATGTCCTTAACTCTAAGTCTAGCCAAGAAGCATGGACTAATTTGGCTAATGTGTTTGAAGATAAAGGGCTGTATCGTCGTGTACTTCTTCTACGGCAACTGCATCGAGTTGAGTTAGCAACTTACTCATCGGTCACTCAATATGTAGATGCAGTCATGACACTTGTTCATCAGCTGGCAGATATAGGAAAACAAACCGAAGATGGTGAGATTGCAGAGCTACTCCTCAGCGGATTACCTGAGAGTTATGATCATCTTGTTTCCAGCCTTGAGACTATCTGCTTAACTGGAAGTCTATCAAGTGAACTAGTTCGTACCAGACTATTACAAGAAGAATTCAGAAAGTCCGAGCCAGGTGCTACATCGACCGCCTTTGTTTCAAGACAACACACCAAAGTCTGTTCCTATTGTAAGAAGAAAGGTCACCTGAAAGCTAAATGTTTCAAACTTCGGCGTGACAAGAAGAACAAACAAGAAGACGGTGAAAAGTCATTTGTTGCTTCAGCATTCTTTGTCAAGGAACAAGAATGGGTAATTGATTCCGGCTGTTCGACGCACATGTGTAATAACAAAAATTGGCTTGCAAATTTTAAGGACTGTAAGAGTGAAATAAAAATAGCAAACAATGCACAAATTGCATGTTTGGGGTCTGGGGAAATTCTATTGGAAACAGATGACTCGGTAAGGGGTATTCAAAATGTTTCTTTTGTCCCTGAATTATCGGTTAACTTACTGAGTGTTAGTAGATTATGTGAAAAAGGCTTTACTGTAACTTTTAACAACAAGGGTTGCCATATCTATGAAAATTGTGTTATCTCTGGCAATTCAATTTGTAAGGCCTATAATAAAAATGGCATCTACAAATTATCTGGTAAGGCCCATGTTCCAAGTCTGTCGTCTACGTGCGGTTTGGTGGCGCATTCTTCGGCGCTCCTGCCTGTGCAGGAGGCACAGAGTGCTAACATAGCTGAGGTGCCGATTGATGTCTGGCACAGGAGGCTAGGCCATCTTGGAGTTCAAGGTATGCTTGCATTAAGGAATGGTGTGGCTAATGGTGTATTGTTTCAGATTAATGATAAACAGGATTTACAAAACTGCATACCATGTATGGAAGGGAAAATGGCGGCAAAGTCATTTCCAACCAAAAGTGCTCACCAAGCAAGTAAGCCTTTAGAACTCATACACTCGGATGTCTGCGGCCCCATGCCAGTTGCAAGTTGGGGTGGCGCTAGATATCTGGTAACCTTCACGGACGATTTTACTAGGCTTTTGGCTACCTGCTTCAGAGGAAAAATGAGGTAATGTCTACTTTTATTGATTTTAAATCTCAAGTAGAAAAACAATTGGGTTTACCAATTAAAATACTACGTTCCGATTATGGGGGGAATATTGTAATAGCAAATTTTCTGATTACCTTAGAAAGGAAGAAATTGTCCATCAGACCACTATTCCATATTGTCCTCAGGAAAATGGTGTTTCTGAGCGCCTAAATAGGACACTCTTAGAAAAAGCGAGATGCATGCTGCAAGGGGCAGGTCTAGGTAAACGATTTTGGGGTGTGTGTAGCAGTTATGACTGCCATTTATTTAAAGAATAGGTCCTCAACTTCTTCTTTATCCGGCCTTACTCCACTGGAGAAGTGGACTGGATCAAGGCCAGATCTTGGTCATCTCCATATATTTGGCTGCATTGCTTATTCACTAATCCTCTGAGCGAAGAAGGAATAAGTTGGGTGCTAAAAGCAAAATGTTTATATTTGTGGGCTATAGCGAGACCTCTAAGGGCTATAGACTTGCAGACCCCGCTAACCCTACAAAGGTTATTATATCTAGGAATGTAGCATTTATAGAAAATAAATTTTATGAGACTGACAATAATATTAATTCTAGTAATAATTATATCTTTTATGAATGTAATGAAAATGAATTGAATTATAATATTTGTAAGTCTAGTCATCAAAAAGATCAAAGATCTAATATAAATATTTTAGATTCTAGTAATGATGTTGAACTGAATTCTAGCATTAATAGTAGTAAGCCGAATTCTAGTCACACAATTGAACTGAATCCGAATATTATTGTATCAGATTCTGAAACAAATAAATCTGTTTCAGAGGCGGAAGAGTACTACTGCACTGGCAGCGAGAACGAGGCCGGCTCTCCAAGCTCGCCCATCGCAGGCGCACCCTATGAGCGGGTGACGTCACCGCGTCCCGTGGCACCTCAAGGGGAAGCTGATGCCGCCCCAGAGCCTTCGCCTTTACTCTCTACTGCTCGTCCTGTTCGGTCTACTCGTTCCAAATTGCCATTGAGGTATGAGGACTATGAAACTGACTTCTCTCTCATGGCACACCATGCACTTCCAGGCGATCCTTGTACATACGAGGAAGCCATATCGTGTGCTGATGGTCATCATTGGCAATCTGCCATGCAATGTGAATATGATTCACTCATTGCAAACAATGTGTGGGAAATAGTCGACAGGCCAGCAAATACGAATGTCATCAAATGTAAGTGGGTCTTTAAACGTAAACATGATGCCTCAGGTAAATTTGATAGATTTAAAGCTCGCTTGGTCGCCAGAGGTTTCACACAAGTTAGAGGCATAGATTACAATGAAACCTTTTCTCCTGTAGTTAGACATAGCACTATGAGAATCTTGTTTAGTTTGGCAAATGAGCTTAATCTAAATATAGACCATGTGGATGTAACTACTGCATTTCTTAATGGAAAATTAGAAGAAACTATCTATATGGAACAACCTCCAGGTTTTTCTGACAGTGGTAATAGTAAAGTTGTTTAAGTTTGTCTTTTATCCAAAGGAATTTATGGCCTTAAACAAGCCAGTAGAATATGGAATGCAAAAGTTCATACACTATTATCTGAAAACGATTATAAACAGAGTAAATGTGAACCTTGTGTTTATAGTAAGAAAGTAGGTAATGATCTCATAATTATAGCTCTGTATGTCGACAATTTCTACATATTTTATAGCTGTGATAAAAATGAGTTGTTGCCTTTGCTAGAAAATAATTTTAATGTTAAAAACTTAGGTTCAATAACAAACTGTTTAGGTATGAATGTGTATAGAGATAGGGTTAAACATATTATAAAACTTGACCAATCAGAATATATCAATAAATTGTTAATTAAATTTGGCATGAATAATTGTAAACCGGTGTCAACTCCCATGGTACTAAATTGTAAGTTTGATTATAATGAGAGTGAACACCTTAATGACTATGTATATAGCTATAGAGAACTTCTTGGTAGCCTAATGTATTTATCTGTGTGCACTAGGCCTGATATTGCTTTTGCATGTAGTCAACTTAGCCAGTTTAGCAACAATTTTGATAGGACTCATTGGCTAGCTTTGAAGCGCATCCTGAGATATTTAGGAGGCACAATAAATTATTGTCTATGTTTTAATAGGTCTAATAATTTAGATTTAACTGCCTTCTCTGATGCTGATTGGGCTAATGACATTGTTGATCGGAAATTGTCAGTAAAGATATTCAAATAACATTGTATAATGACAATCAAAGTGCACACAAGCTACTGGAATGTAAAGAGTATTGTCATAAAAGAACAAAGCATATAGATCTTCGTTATCACTATGTTAAAGATTTAGTTAAGAAAAATTTCTGATCAAATGACAGCTGATGTACTAACAAAAGCCTTAGGTGGATGTAAACATAAATTGTTCACACATGAGTTGAATGTAGTTCCTAAGTAGGCGTAGGTGTTGCTTTTATATTCATGTAATTAAAGTTATTTGTACCCACCTAGGTACCTACTTACTATGTCAAGATAGATTTGCATAATAATTTGTTGTAGAGTCTTTTGTTACAGAATGTAGAGTCTTTCGTTTGTTACAATGTAGAGTCTGACCAAAATTTATGTAGAGTCTTAAAGATAATGTAGGGTCTGCATGTTGCATGTAGAGCATGAATTGTATTGACATGGTAGAGTCTCAAATTAAGATTTCTTGTGAAATGTATTTTGTTTGAGTCGCTCAAAATCCTAAGGGGAAGTGTTGATATTAGGTTTTTGAACGAACTCTGAATGTCACTGTCATTATGTCTTATGACGTATGTGTATCTTTTGTCTCGCTCTCTCTTGCCCTTCTGTTCTTGTGATCGACTGTTGTTTTTCTAAATTACATTAATCTTAATATATTAGTTTAATCAATATAATGTTGACGACCATTGGCAGCATAGATTTTGTGAATAAAATCATCTTCAATGGACCCTGCGTATTTCATTTCTGGCAAGCTTCGATACAGTACCAATCCACAATCAGATCCACAATCCCTCTTATCAATACCAAGTCAAAAGTGTTGGTTGTAACATTTTCTAAACTAAACTAACTAAAATGTCAATAGTGTCGATTCTGGTTGTAGCATTTCCTAAACTTAACAATTTTAGTTTTGTAAGTTAGCCCATAAATAGGCTTGCACCACTGATTTGATTACAGTCTGTTCATACCGCGCCAGATGTGAATACCTATAATACATCTCGTTAACTAAACTCTGTAATCACGCACCTTGTCCTATTGACATTACACGCACATTAATCAAATGACATTTATTTTATTTTAGCACCCTATACTTGCCTTTATAAATACTAACCAAGTAATCCTAGGTAGGTATAGGGAAAAGCTAAAACAGGTTAGGATTTTATTGAATAAAGATATTTTTAATTTGAATTTGTTGACCTTTGTGATAAGTTAAAGTAGAAAGCCGTAGTCTCTGTCTATCCCTACGGGATACAGGCGTATTTCATGCATTTTTGTATGTATTCGTTATGTTACGCAGGTCAACAAGCTCCCGGGGCGCAAGCGGGGCCGAGCGCAGGCAAGGCGGCTGCGGCGGGCGGACTGGCAGCCTGCCTCACCTGCCTCTTCTGCTCCTGCTGCCAGGGGCTCCTCGGCTCCATGGGAGGGGGGCACGGGCATGACGCTGGGGGCACTTCGGGGGCACCGGGGGCAAACGACGCGAACGCCGACAATGATGCCGACGACGCCGACATGGATATGGATATGGGAGACTGATGCTTGTCGGATACTTCGTTCTAAATCTTGAAAGACGGTAGTGGTGGTATACCTATCGTAGTGTGACCAGGGGGGTAACCACGAGCTCTTATAGCAATATTGAAAAAACATTACGCTGTTTTTTTTGTATGCCGAAATGTCAGTCTAACATTGTTTCAATATTGCTTTTGAGCTTGTCATATGTCCGTGAATGCTCCGTAACTTCACAAACACTGCTGGCCGTCCTATTTTTAAAAGGCCAATAAGTGGTACGAGTTTAGTATAACCTTATGGCCTTTTAGAAACCGGAAGGCAGAACAGGGTTACTCACCTGTTGGTAAACTTGCGGAGCATTCACGGACTGTAAGCTGAACCATGAATGGTCATGATCATTCACGCTGGACGACCGCGACAATCTTACTTTTAATAACTTTGGGGCTAAAGTATTTTTCGATCGCTTGTTGTCTCTTTCACATACAGTGCATACCTTATGCGTGTAAGGGATCGACAAGCGATATAGGCGATAGACTTACTAAAGGGGGCTTACCGTTATTGTCTCTGCTCATTTTTTATATTCTTATAAAATCTGAATTGAGTGTGATATTGTGTTTAAATTACTTATTGAAATATCGATGACTCGTGACTATGATTTTTAATTTCGAAATTTTTCTTTTAGATACTTATTAATTAAAATTGAATTAATGAATATAATAAATGATAAAATGTACCTAATGTAAATCATTTTTGAATCTTGAAATGATATGATAAGTAATATACTTACATAAATAAGTTTTTTTTTTCTCTAAAATTTAGTATGTGAGCTAGGAGTCTCATCATTACTGTATTTTGTGTTAAACATATTAGGATTTTTCAATAAATAACAATATCAATTAAATACGTGTCGTTATTTTAATATTCTATTTACCTATCACTGTAAAAGAGTCATCAACATCAGGCGTAAGCATAGCGTGAATAATTATCATCTAAGTACCTACCTCATGATAGCCTTCTAATGTTCCCACTGCTGGGACACTGGCCTACTCTCAGGCGAGAGTGATTGGGTCTTAATCTACCACGCGGATCCAATGCGGATTGGTGAATGGCACATGTCTTTCGAATTTTTAGTTCTTGGACATGCCGATTTCCTCACGATGTTTTTCTTCACCGTATAAGAGCACTGGCATTGCGCACATAAATTTTTAGAAAAGAAAAATCCATTTGTGCACGACCGGGTTTGAACCCACGACCTTAGGATAGGAAGGCGGGGTCACTACCACTAGACCACCGGTGTTCCTGTACCTACCTACCTACTAAATAAAGAGAGCTAGCTTGATTACGTTGCCTTGCAGCACTCCGATCGAAGCTTAGGTATAGATCTCTCGGCGGATCTAGGCTTCCGTGAAGTTGGCCGTTTGTTATACGCAAAGACTATTTAGTTAGAAAAAGCTCCATTGCGCATCGAAACGGCTAACTTCACGGAAACCTAGTGTCGCCGAGAGAACTATACCTGTGGTTCTACTCTTGAAAGCGACAAACGATAATCGTGGCGAATATTGTAGGTAGTTCAACTATTTTTTTTTTAGTTGTTCAACTAATGTAGAGGTGGAAAGATGAGGGCGCGGAGCAAAACCTAGTTTCTTAAGCTGGCTCTACACTCGCTTCACGAAAGCCCGCGAAGGCCGCGAACCACGACTCTGGAAGGTTTCGCGGCTTCGTGTTCGCGCTTCGCGGCGTTCCTCGTTCGGTGGCGGTCTTTTGGTCCGCGACAAAAGGTTTGCGAAGAGCGAACGAAGCGCGAATGCGAACGCATCCACATTCGTTTTAATTTGTATTGTTATTTTTATGTCTATTGTGGCGTTAAATAAATATTTTTCTATTCTATTCTATTCTATTCGCGGTATGTTCGCAGTTGTGTGCATGACGCAGTGGCAAGGGGACTTAAGCAATAAACAGGGTCATTCATTATCAACCTGACAAACTTAAGAGATAGGTTCCGCGTTATATTTTGGCTTAAAAATCCCAAGTAAACAAAAAAATCGATTACGTTTTTCCGCTCAATTATTATTTATCATTGTTAGGAATCGAGTTAAGCGACGTAATAATGAAATATTCGAGTGTGCGCGCCCCGTAGCGGGTCAAGGACACGCGTAGGTCAAGAACGCGCGGGTTATTGACCCGCGGTTCATTGACGCGCGGGTCACTGACACGTGCCGAGCGCTGCCTTTTCGATTTCTAACAAGGATAACTAATTATTAAGCAGAATTACATAATTTTTTGTATGTAATATTTTTTTTAAATAAATATAAAAAAAAAGTTAAGAAACGCGAAAGGTCGCGAGTGTAGAGGGCTATATTTTTTGCGCCGTGTTCATGTGCGAATCACGGCCGCAATTTTCGGCCGCGGTTCGCGGGTGAGTGTACGTATATATTGCCCATGCCCTAATAGCGGGCCATACACTCACCCGCGAACCGCGGCCGTGATTCGCGCGCTCGAACACGGCCCGAAAAATATAGCCCAAAATACCGCCACCGGACTTAACCAGACCGGATGAGGAACGCCGGCGCCGCGAAGCGCGAACGCGAAGCCGTGAAACCATCCACACTCGCGGTTCGCTGCCTTCGTGGGCTTTCGCGGCGCGAGTGTAGAGCCGGCTTAAAGAGCCAGCTTAGGGTAGAAGCATGGTAGAAGTAAGGAGCCTGGTAAATAGCAAAAAACATGCAGGCTACGGACTTTGTAAAAATAGAGTTTTCTGTGTAAAAATCGTGTTTCGGTGGCCTTCGTTGATCCCATCACTTCATTTGTTTCTTGCCGGCCGGCACATGTAGTGCCGGCTTGAGTGTTCCTGATAATGTGGAAACGCTTGCCACCTCATTGCATACAAACCTTTTTGCCACTGCTGTAGAAATAGAACACCAAGAAATTGAAAAAGAAGAATAGTTTTTCAAACTTCGAAGAATTGCTTCAGATCATTTTTTCCGGCCCACAGGTTTGGTCGCTCTCCTATCATGGCCCAAATTTTCAAGTAAAATAATTCCAATACCTACCTACCAAAATTTTCAAGTAACAAACCGGCAATAAATTAATCAAATAATCGTAAAACATGGCTCTAGTATTGAGGAAGGCTGTCCTGCCGAAAAACGTATCCCTGCTAAAATGCATCAAAGGACGATCTCTTGCCTCTACGGCAAACAAGAAGACCCCTGCATCTCTATGTAAGTTGTTCTGCCAGTTCCATTGTTCATTCTGTAGAGAACTAGTATTTTGTAGCTAAAGTCTGTTACTACGCCTAAATTGGAATATCATGTAGGTAATTCATCGATAATAGGACATCACTAGCAACGAGCTATTCGTTGTACCTATCTAGAGCTAGGTATGAATTTTGGAACAAAAGTAGGTATAGATTTTCCATCCATCCATTCATCTTTACAGAATGCAATTATCTCGCTGGTAAGTCCATTCGGATTGTACCTTTAGAACCCTACGCTTTAGAGTAGAAATAATTTTCCCTAAAAGTTGACGATCGGTTTTTTGACATGTCACTTTGACATAGTCTTGTAGTTTTGAAATTTGAATTTGCGGAATTTTACAAAACGCGCGGCTTACTTCCACTCATTTGAAAGGAATCTCGTGTTAGTTTTCGCTGCTGGTGTGGCTCTGTTGTTTCGGAGAACGGTGGTCGCCGCCGCAAGACTCCAAGGCTATAATACTCGGCGAGAGCGCGCCTACGTTCTTCGAACAGCAACGAGCCGGCCAGCGGCTGTCTCGCCCAGTATTATAACTTGGATGTCTTTGCAGTGGCTCGCAATGCTGCATCTGTATTCGAAACAATGGACATCGGACACACCAAGCTGCTGTGCTGCGGCGACCAGCGAGGATCGTGGCGCCACTTCGCGGAGAAGAAGGATGAGGAGATGAAAAAGGATGGTTGCCCAACTTGCGGATGTCCCTGTGGCCCCTGCCCCTGCGGACCTTGCGGCCCGTGTGGCCCTTGCGGTCCGTGCGGTCCTTGCGGCCCCTGCGGGCCTTGTGGACCATGCCGCTGCCCCTGTCCTTGTGGCCCCTGCGGCCCCTGCGGTCCTTGTGGTCCATGCGGCCCATGCGGCCCTTGCGGTCCCTGCGGTCCCTGTGGTCCATGTGGTCCATGTGGCCCTTGTCGCTGCCCCTGCCCCTGTGGCCCTTGCGGACCCTGTGGCCCGTGTGGGCCCTGTGGTCCTTGCGGCCCTTGTGGCCCATGCGGCCCATGTGGTCCATGCTGCCCATGCCCTTGTCCGTGCCCCTGCCCATGCCCTAAATGCCCGCCAAAGAAATGCGAGTGCGGCTCGTGTCCTGCTTGCTCGTCTCCCATGGGTATGCCTTACAAACAAGAAGAGCACAAGAAGGATGATAAAAAAATGCCCTCACGAATGAGCGCGGCCGGAGCTGTCAAAATAACTCCATGACAAAAGTTGAATGATAACCGTTTACAATAGTTTAAGCACATTGAAAATGTTTGAAATACACGATTTTTATTTTAAATAAATTTTTACAAACCCTAAAGTTATTCGTTTTATTAGAGAATTAGGTAGGATCCAAAGACTAAACATCAGGAATTCGTAATAGCGGAGCTTAATCGAGGTGAACAGCGTAAAATACCTTTGCAGCCACGGCGGTGCCTTGCCGAAGTTTGAAGGAGAGCATGGCGCGGCCCTTCGGGTGCGTCAAGATTGAGCAAACGAGGCAGCTGGCCACCACCAGGGGGCGCCGCGCGCCTGCTAGGACCTTGCCACTGCGGCTCTGCATGTCGTGCCCCAACCTCGTGCCAGAGTCGCGGGCCAAGCCGCGCGTGCCGCTGCGACACTTCAGCCCTCTGCGAACTAGGCCCGTGTCCTACGACTTCGTCCATCCATTTGCTAAAGCCCTGGCGACATCCGGTCACTGCTCCCCTAGTCTTTTACAACCGGCGGCTTCTCAAGTGACATCTAGGAGAAACTACTCTTGTTGCAAGCCGTGTAACTGCGGATGCCCTTGTCCGTTCCCTTGCGGCCCTTGCGGGTGTCCTGGTGGGTGTGGCTGCCTTCCGCCACCCTGCAACCAACCTCCTCGCTGCATCCAGTACATGACTGGCTATTACTACTACCCCTATGGTTATTGGTTTTGTGGACCGTATCATGTCACCGGGACTTGCGCTCCAGTAGGGGGTTGCGGTCCCTGCGGCCCTTGCGGCCCTTGCGGTGGTCCTTGTGGCCCATGTGGTCCATGCGGCCCGTGTGGCCCGTGCGGCCCGTGTGGACCTTGTGGGCCATGTGGACCCTGCGGTCTAAAGTGCCCCTGTCCTATTTGCGTGTGTCCTGGAATGCTCGGTGAAGCTGCAGCTGCAGGAGCTGCCGCTAAGGTTTCACCCAGATCTGGTGTAGTTCCTGGAAATCAAATCCAGACTCCTTTGCCGAGAGATAGTCCCAGTCACACCCGTACAGGCATTTCTAAGTTCTTCCCTTTTAACACCGTAGCTTCGCCTATGGCTATGGCTCCTAAAGAAAAAGTGCAGTATAGGATGCCCCCAACAATGTCTTCTTTGGTCACTCCTTACAGTACCCAGGCTAGTCCTAAAAGAAATGATTATTTCTGCTCGGAATTTAGCCAGCCGAGGGGTGCAGACCAAAAGCCTAGTTCCACTAAATACGCACCCAAGTCTTGTTTCTGTAACAAATCTGGACATAAAATGCCTTATATCGGGAGGTACTTTTCCGAATATGACAAAAGCAAGAGCCCTATTCGTCACAAAAGGTCTGCAAGTAAGGTTTTGTACGAAGCTATTTGCCCCCCTCTTGAGAAGCCAAAGATCATCTTGACTCAACAGGAAAGAGACACACCACGAGTAAAACCAGGTTTCTTTGACTACTCTTCTGTTCCTAACTATAAAAATCCACATTCTCAATCCTACAACACTTTTGGCTTAAAAGTCTAACCCTGAATATTATCATAGTGTGACCAACGCCTGAATCAAAACTTTACATTACAGTGATCAATTATCAATAATTTAAAACTCTGTTAATCCATACACTAATAAACACTGAAATCGCATGCCTTGTTTCATTTGTTGATTTAGATAGTAGCAGGTAGGTATATCAACTTCTGTAATTTAGGAACTAAACGTTAGGCAAGCTTAGGCTAGTGGTAAGAAGACGGACTGCGATTACAATACGAAATCATCCTTTCAGCAACTCTTGGATCGAAGAAGTGCTTGAGAGAGCAACTTAGAGCAATTCGTGACATTCCTATAAGGAGAATGAAGCAGTTGCAGCCGGTGAAAGCAGAAGAGCCGCAGAAGAAAGAGAGCACGTTGCTCAAGAGTGAATCCTGCCCTTGTCTCGCAAGCAGCTCTCCCCAGTACCCGTTGTGCTCGTGCCAGACCATGCAAAGATCCCAATCGGCCATCTTCAGTTCTGACTACTACCCCTCATACGTGCCGACGACGCGGCCTATCGTCACCATTCCCGCATGCTTTCGCTCGTACTACTACCCCTTTCCATACCCTAGTGTTTCTCCAAACAGCCAGGGACAGTTCATGCAAACTGAACAGTCTACAGAGTCTAGCCCCTCGGAAGCAGTGACCCAGATTTGCTCTGTATGCGGATGCACCCCGCCCTGCTGCTACGGGAGCTGCCTCCCCGCCCCCTGCAACCAGCCCGCTCAATGCATCCAAGCTATGACCGGCTACTACCACTACCCTCATGGCTTCTGGTTCTGCGGTCCGTACAACGTCATGACAGGACCTACAGCATGTCAATTCGGTCCTGTCACTCCTGGCGGCCCGTGCGGACCGAACCCGCCTAGCCCAGGAGGGCCCTGTGGCCCTGTGGCTGGGTCATGTGCGTGTATAGTCCCAGGGGGTGCCTCTGTGGCCAAGTCGTGTGCATGTGCCGTTCCAGGCAGTGCCACTGTGTCTGGGTCGTGCGCATGTGCATGTGCCGTCCCAGGTAGTGCCACTGTGTCTGGATCGTGCACGTGTCCCGTGCCAGGGGTCCCCCCCGCCTGTGGCTCTGCGGTTGGCTCATGTGCAGTTACAGGAAATGCTACTGTGGCTGGATCCTTGGCTTGCGTTCCATGTGGATTGTGTCGTGGCTGCGGTCCCTGCTCTTGCAGCAAATACTTTAGATGTTGTCCTAGCCCCTTATGTAGGCTTTGCCGCACTTGTGGCCCTTGGAGTTGTTGTGGACCGTTTAGGCCATGGGGACCTTGTGGTCCTATGGGTCCTTGGGGTCCGTGTGGTCCGTGTGGTCCGTGTGGTCCTTGCGGTCGCTGCGGCCCCTGTTACCCGTGGGGTCGTTGGGGTTGTGGTCCTTGTGCCTGTAGTTGTGCTTGCGGTCCATGTGGCTGCGGTCCTTGTGGTTGCGGCCCGTTTGGCCCTAGTGGCCCATGTGGTTTTTGTGGTCCCTGCGGTCCTTGCGGTCCTGGTGGTTCATGTGGTCCTTGCGGCCCTTGTGGATCATGTGGACCTTGTGGCTTCCCTTGTGGTCCCTGCGGTCCCTGTGGCCCTTGCGGACCCTGTGGCCCTTGCGGACCCTGTGGGACTTGTGGTATCTGTAGTCCCTGCGGTCCTTGCGGTCCCTGCGGTCTTTGCGGTCCCTGCGGTCCTTGCGGTCCCTGCGGTCCTTGTGGTCCTTGCGGTCCCTGCGGTCCCTGCGGTCCCTGCGGTTCTTGCGGTCCTTGCGGTCCTTGTGGGCCTTGCGGCCCTTGTGGTTCATGCGGACCTTGTGGCTTCCCTTGTGGCCCCTGTGGCCCTTGCGGTCCCTGTGGTCCTTGCGGTCCCTGTGGTCCTTGTGGTTCCTGTGGCCCTTGCGGTGCTTGTGGCCCTTGCAGTCCGTGCGGTCCTTGTGGATGTGGTCCATTCGGCTGCGGCCCATGTGGCTTTGGCTGCGGTTGTTTAGGATGTTCTCGGCCCTGGTGCGGACCCTGTGTTGATTTCCGCTGCGGGCCCATCCCTGTTGGCCCTATTTCTCCCGGCGGCCCCTGCGGGCCTTGTAGCCGTGGGCCGTTAGGCATTTTCGGTTCTTGCGCAGCCCTCGAACAAGTGGATAAAGACTCTCCTGCAACTGCCCAAGCTCTTCCAATGGACGTGTCTGAGTCTCCCAAAAATTTAACTCCCCGACCCTCAACCACGGCTTCGTCTCCGAGCCCTGATATAAGCCCGAAGCTGGTGCGAACATACCCGTTCAACAAGCCTAAACCCAAACTGCACGAACGATGTTCCCCACTAATTACGACTATCCTCACCGCCTACTTCTCTACCACCTGTGGGATTCCGAGGACTGGTTACCAAGGTGCAGCGCCTCCTTGTAAGAAGGTCCGATGCCCTTAATTGGCAACATGGCGATTAGTGCTTGCTCTGCGGTATTTGCAGAGCAAGCACCAATCAAACCGATCAAAAAGTAAACCTTGAGCTCTGACGGCCCAAAACCCTGCTGAAAACGAGGAGCAAGACTTTACAGTCCAGCTAATTGCTAATTCGTTTAAAAACTCTGAAAACCTGTCTCAAGCCAATGTCCTGCTCAGGGTCTTCGCAGGGGTACTATGAAAGGAAGGCATCCCTGTAGAGACCTTGGTAGAATTCCAGGACATTGTTAGGATTTTTTTTATACCTACTGTTATGCTGATAGACGTAAACTAAATAAGAAAATATAAAAAAAATGATAAATTGTTTTTAATTTTGGAGATATTAGATAAGATAGGGTAAGGATAGGTAGGTTCAATGACTGCCAACTGGGATGAGGCTAGATGCAGATTACTCCTTGTAAATAATAAAGCCTGGGTCCGCCGCTAGTTCATCGTGTTCCTGTAGTTACGTTTCCACCATTGAGTCTGCCCATTATAATTCTGAGGGTCTACTCTCGGAATAATATAGGCTAGGTTTACTCGATAAACAGCTACTACTAGTAGTCTAGTAGGTACCTACTACTGCCCGAAAATCTCGGCTCGTGAGAAGTTAGCCGTTTGTAATGCGCAAAGAAAAAGCCTCCATTGCGCATCGAAACTGCTAACTTCACGCACGATAGCCGAGATCCGCTGATTTACATTGCTATGCGACAGCATCACTGGATTCCGGCGCTGGATCAGCACTATCAATGTAAACATGTTTCAATCCAGTCCAACGATCAGTATTCATCACGGATCGAAATAGACCGGCCGGCCGGCGGGACGGCGGCGCGGCCGGGGCGGCGCGCGGCGGCCGGCCTGGTTATTTTTCGATCCAGTGACAGACAGCACGCCAAGCAGCTTGTGCCAGTGGCATTGGATCTTCATAAACACTACGCGCCAGTGATAGATAGTAGCGCAGTAACCACAAGTTTGGATTGTCCAACAATCAACACATTTTGTAAAACGTGTAAACGACGCAATCTAGTGCCAGTGCCAGTGCAGCGCTGGAATCCAGTGATAGGCGAAGAAGTGAAGTGTTATAAAACTATATCCACGCTTGCTTCACATCTTGCGTCAAGCCCATGCAATATTGCTTGCCAAAGACGCATGCATGCAGCTTATCGTCTACGCCCGTCTTGATACCATAATATCAAGTGGCTCGAGTTTCCATGCTTTCCATGGATTTTATCAAAGAATTTTAAAACCTTTTTATCGATGAATGTGTTGAATTATTGATCAAGTTCCATCTGTAGATGACATGGTGCTTGAACGTCTACGAGCGGCCTAACGCTTCGTTCACCTCACCGCCTGCCTGCGCCCGCCATTTTGGTTTTGATGGACGATTTGCGTTGCTTGCGGTTTCGCGTGAATTTGAGTGTGCGGAGCAAGTTTTTTATGTACAAATTTTAACTAAAACCAAGCAATTGCGTTACGGTAATGTTTTATTTGAATGCATAAAATAGTTAAAGGTGGATATATAATGGAGGAAGAATACAAAATGGACATGCAAGAAGCGTCCATGGCTGAAGCGGGGAACGGTATTGATTGTGTTGACAATGACCCAAAGGACTTTGGTGATATCGCAGGATACGACGAGGGCTACGAAGACGAGGATGGCTTCCGAAACAATCGCGGCCGGGGTAATTACAGGTGAGTTTGTTGTGTTATTAACTGATGGAGCGCGATCGATAACGAGCACCGCTCAATGAGAAACATGTCTTGCTATGACGATTATTTATTGTGATAGCTTGTACAGCTTTCAAGTTTGGAACTAAAGAAACAATACAGCATAATTCAGAGCTTTTTTTACTTTGTTTTTATTACACTTGTCATAATAAAGCTTGCAATTTTGCTAAGTATGTATGTATAACAAGGTATAAAGTCATAGACAAATTGTCTCTTACAACAGAAATAGCGACTTGCTCCCGCTTTTAACGAGTAAAATAAACATATACAGCCTTACAAATAAATGTGGTCTAAAGTTTCATTTTTCCTGTGCTTATTCTTAGTTTATTCCAAGGCTTCCAGCAATTCTCAATGTCTTTGTTCCAAGGAATAACTTTATAGGTACTTACCACGTTTATTTGTAAAGCTGTTATACCAAACACTTGAATCACTTACTCTATTCATGAAAACCGCATTAAAGTCCGTTGCTTATTTTATATGATCTAAGGGTCTAAACAGAAGGACAGACTATGCAAAGCGACTGTTTTATGCTATAATATATAGTTACATAGCCTAAAACAATTCAAGGGGGGGCCTTACTCTTGAACGCGATAGGTATTGGACAAGTATTATTGGAGTATGGCATTTCGTACGTTGGACAGCAAACCGAGCGCTAAATTCAACCTCGTTTTCAAGAGTAAAAAATTGGAACCCATCAAATAGAAATTGGGATTGGATCGGAATTGTCATTGGATTCAAGATTAAGGCACCTAGTGGTAGGACTCTTGAACAAGAGTTTTGTCTAGATAGGTACCACCTCAGTTACAGATATTCTGCCTCCAAGCAGTTGTGTATGGCATTACCACACCTCAGACACTCAAAAAATGTATGAAGCAAACACGTTGCAATCACCACATGCAAAATTTGTATTTAAATGGTGCTGTTGTATGTGTGAGTGTCATGATTGTCCCCACCCAATTATAGCAAGAGTGAGATAGCACAATTTCTGTACTAATATCTGTTCTGTAAGTTGAGATGGTCACTGATTGGTAACCCAGAGATGGCAAGCGCAATAGAGGGTGTCAACAAATGTGGCAGCTGGACAACACTGGAGAAGGGTAGCTAGCTAGAACCCAATGGAAAGCGTTAGAGGAGGTCTATGCCAAGAGGCACACTGATCTGAGGGACATTCTATAGTCAAACCTAAACCCATAACATTACCAAAAACATGTAAACCTCATTTATTGAATATATGAATAGAAGGCTCATTTATTTTTAATTTTTTATTTTTATTATCTGTTTGTGGCATTACTGTGTTTAGGTTTGAAGGGCACTAGCAAATAGTATTACAAGGCGAAAAGACTTAATAATAACTATGTCTAGGGGAGAAGCACGCTGTACAGTGACACACAGAACTTTGAAACTTAAGCAACTCTATTATATAAATAAAAAGTTTTTATTTCGGACAACATAAATACATCCTGTAAAAGCGGCCAAGCTCAAGTGGGATTGGGCTGGCCATGTCTCTCGCATGCCGGAGGAGCTGTGGGCAAAGATTACCACAGAGTGGAGCCCTGACACAGCGAGCCGGCGTCGTGGCAGACCACGTAGAAGGTGGCGCGATGAGATCGACACATATGACAAAGCCTGGCGAACAACTGCCCAGGATCGCAAATCCTGGAGGAATGGGAGGGAGGCCTTTGCCCAACACTGGGATCCAGTAGGCTAACAGTAACAGTAACAGTAACAGTAACATAAATCCATAGTGTGTTGGTAACAAAATTTAAAACAATGTGTTATTAGTAGAGAAAAATAAAAATTAAGTAGGTGCTGGGTGTAGAGGCTTAATGGTCAGGCATGGTGCTTAACAACAGATAAGTGATCCTTTTGTCGTGTTTTTTTTTTTTTTTTTTTTTTTGACAATCCACACAGCATTATCTAGCTAGCCCAAGGTAAGCTGCTGTTAAACAGAGCTGTATTATGGGTACTAGATGACTGATATATATATATTACAATACCCAGAACACCCGTGTTGCTAAGTATTATCTTTTCTTATTTTATAACAAGATGATGATCGATTTAGAAGACACATTAGCTAACAGAGGTTTGAAGTACACTTATCAATCTTGTATATAAAAATCAATTACTGTGCTTTTCACCTTCCCAATCATCACCAGTATTTTTTTTGTTCCACTCTCCATTAAAGTTTTATGAAACTAGCATGACTGAGACACTAAAAGTAAGTGAGTTCGTATGAGTCAGTGTCCAACTCTGGTGACAGAGTTTTTAGGACGCCCGAAGGCCTCTGTTATGGCCTAACAACTTTAAAAAACCGGGACCGCCTGCTTAACGTGCCCTCCGAAGCACGGGAGCAGAAAGAGACAAAAATAACTGTGAAACTGCTCGCGTAGCTAGCCAATATACAAAGAAATAAAATCATGAAACGTTTAGTCTGGAGCCTTATTCGCTATGACCAAACGCGGGCTGGTTACGATATCTGCGAGGAATCGTTGTCGACGAGCCACGTCTAAGGGCTCGTCTGACTGTATTTCAAAGTCAACCTATCGATAGCAAAACTATCGCTATTGAAACAACACAGATAAAAAAAACAATTTTACAATTTCACACCATGGCACGTTTAGAACACGTTAGTAAGTTACACGTTATTGGTACGGAATCTCCTAGGTCATAGCGAATAAGCCCCCTGTTCTTGTTAGCCTTAGTTCTCTTTGGTAAATAAATAATAACTGTGTGAATGTCAGTATCAATCAACAACTGTACACACATTGCAGTACCTAGAACTTTTCAACTTTTCATATATAATATACTGTTATAGCGGTTTAATAGGCATGATAGCTGATTTTAAAAACCTGTACTGTGTGCAAATAAATGTTTCGATCTGGGGTTTTGGGGACTGAATAACCGAAAAATTAAGATACCCTTATTTATCGGTGTCACGTCATACCGTTATATTCCGGTTACAGAAATATTTCAATACCTAAAAAAATAGCGGTACCGAATAATAAATAAATAATTCTGGACAATCCACACAGCATCATCTAGCCCCAGGTAAGCTGCTGTTAAACAGAGCTGTATTATGGGTACTAGATGACTGATATATACTTAATACAATAAATACATAGATAGATATTTTTTATTATATATAGAAAATACCCAGAACACCCGGAACAAATATTTGTAGATCGTACAAACATTTGTCCCGAGGCGGGAATCGAACCCGCAACCTCTGCGTCGCAGGCGGGCCTGCGCCCGCTGCGCCACAACGCTCGTCAATAACCGGGTTATGTCTATGTTTGTTTATGAACAGGAACACGCGCGGTCGCATCCCGCACGCGTGGATGAACGGGCCCCCACGGTTCCGGGGACGTGGCTACGGGCCTCAAGGGCCCCCGATGCGCGGTCGCGGCTTCTTCCGAGGCCGGGGGGGAGCACCTCGCTTCCCCAACGCGCCCAACTTCGACGGTAACTGGGGGCCGATGGGGCCCCCGCCGCCGGGTATGATGGGAGGCCCGCCGCCGTTCGGGCCTCCGCCGGGCATGATTCCCGGCGGTCCGATGGGGCCGCCGCCTAATATGATGGGGCAGCCGCCTCCGCCGTTCAACGGGCCACCGCCTGTTGGCATCTCAGGCATACCTAATATGGTGAGATTATGCAATTGATTCTACTTTATTACATTACTAGACTAGACGATCTGCCCCAGCTTCGCACGGGTACAATGTAAACTTAAGCACCTATGCTAAGCCGGTGTGGGTTGCTAGTAATATAGCCTATGTTACTTAGGGATAATGTAGCAACCGCTCTGTGACACAGTTTTACACTTCCACAGACGTCATCGGTTCTCACACTTGTTATCGTGCTACCTATGTATTTTGTTCCAAAATAAAGATATATAATTTATATATTAAAAAAAAAACTAATGAAAGATTTTTTAAATTGAACCAGTAGTTTTTGAGTTTATTCGTAACAAACAAAAATACAAATCTTCTTTCTTTATTTATTTATTTATATATTTTAGGAAAACCATCGGCACAAAATACATATTAGGCTCTTAAATAGTTAACTATGAGGCCATTTAAAGGTCTCCACTGATAGACACATAATGGCTAACTAGAAAACGACATAAAATTAGCAAAACAATAAGTAACTAAACTATAAAAAACCTACTTGTCATTCACATTCACGGTATCCACATATTCACATTCTCTAATAAAATGAATTCACATTCCACAAACTTAAATTGGTCTAAATAAACTGATCAAAGAAAGTTCTATTAAGTTTATTTCTAAGTTTTATACTATTAGTATAGATTGGAAGACCTCGGTGGCGCAGTGGTTTTTGTAAATACATCATTGAATCATCAGCATCATTTTCCGCCTGTATCCACCCACTGCTGGGTATAGGCCTCCTTGATATTATGTCACATGTAAATACATTTCACATACATACTTATAAAATTACATAATACATACTTATAAAACAGAATATACAGACCCATGGAACAAATATTTGTAGATATGTAACCCGAAGCGGGGATCGAATCCGCAACTCTTAAACGCGCCACCGAGGTCTTGATTTAAGTAAATTTAAATATCCCGTTTTTAGTGCAAACTATGTTAATAAATAGTTTTAAAATGGCATGTTATATGTACACTGGAACCTTAAGATGAAGAGAGATAATCAAAAATAAAAGCTAGGAACCCAGCCGAGTTTGTTGCCAGATTCTTCTAGGCTGGGGCGCGTGGAACTGCCGTAAATTAATCTAGCTTTAAATAATAAATATAAAATAAAACTATCGTGAACTATATCATACATTTTTACAAACGGGTGTTTTCACGTACCGGTATATCGGTGAATATCAGTGCATATCGCGACGCGGAGGAAGACGCTCGCCGTGTCACTCAACCCTGATGAAGACTCTCGAAATTGAGTCGAAACAGTGTCGGTACCTCTTCACCGATATACCGGTACGTGAAAACACCCGTTTGTAAAAATGTAAAATATAAAATAGTCGTACAAATGGCGGTGTTATCGCAAAATAGCAGTATCTTCCAGACAAACCTCACTAACTAAACTAAACCTAATATGAATAACTAAGCTACTAACTTTATGACGTTTCAAAATGATCCTTGATATATAATTAAATAAATATACATATAATTTCGTTTGTTCCGTAGCCGAACCCGGAGCTGTGGGTGGAGACGACGTCCGAGGACGGCAAGTCGTACTTCTACCACGCGCGCACGCGCGAGACCACGTGGACGAGGCCCCAGGAGGGCCCCGGCATCAACTGCAAGGTCATCTCGCAGGCGGAGATCGAGGCTATGGCGGCCTCCGGTGAGTACCATCTTCTTTTTTTGTATTTTTTATACCACTAAAGTGGCAACCAAGCGTAAGGCCCACTTGATGGTAAGCGGTTACCGTAGCCTATGTACGCTTGGAACATCATAGATATCACTTGCGTGCTACCACCCTGAGACGTTAGATGGAAAGTCTCATGTGCCTGTAATTTCACCGGGAACCACACCATTCGAACCGGAACACAGCAATGCGAGCATTACGGCGGCAGAAATAGGTATGGTGGTAGTCCTTCCCGGACGAGCTCTATCACAAAGAACTCTACTACTCTTATGTATTTATTTAATATTCTTGTATTTATTTAAAACATTACACCTATCATTACATGTTAGACCTAATACACCGATGTGGCACAGCGGGCGCAGGTCCGCCTGCGACGCGGAGGTTGCGGGTTCGATTCCCGCCTCGGGTCAAATGTTTGTACGATCTACAAATATTTGTTCCGGGTGTTCTGGGTATTTTCTATATATAATAAAAAATATCTATCTATGTATTGTATTGTATTAAGTATATATCAGTCATCTAGTACCCATAACACAGCACTGTTTAACAGCAGCTTACCTGGGGCTAGATGATGCTGTGTGGATTGTCCTGCATTATTTATTTATTTATTTATTTATTTATACAATAGAGTAGAGTCATCAAAAATAATATGTTATAAAGCAAAATAAATTAGTTAACAAAATATACAAATCTAAAAAAATAATAATTAATAATTACATTCAAGTCTTAAATAATCCTATCTCGCAAAGATGATGTTTTTTATGATTAATTAATTAAATTAAATAATTATTAATTATTAGATAGATAGATAGATTATATATTTATTACACACCTTATGATACTAAAAGAAAAATATAACAAAAAAGTGTTACAATGGGCTGCCTTATTGCTAAAAAGAATTAATTAAAAAATATATATATATTATTATTATTAATTACAATAAAGAAGAACTGCTTATATTTGAAGGTCTGAACTAAGCATACAATGTGGATGAAATGTACATTAAGAATCCTATCCATGATAGCCCGCGAAGATCGAACACGATTGTGGCTCGTGTGTTGGAGATATTTTAACGAAAATAAAAACATATTAAAGCTTCATCCCTTCAAATTTAAGTAAGTAGGACAAATATTAATAAACTCAAGACACAACTGATTAAAAAAATAATTAGTAACGCACATTTTCGTAAAATGAGCATTTTCAGTCAACTTTCGATCATGATATCTATGAAACAACAAGGTCTAACATATTTTCAAAAATGTAATTCAAATAATCATAGTTTTAAAATTTAAGTAAGTAGGTAAAAAACATAACCTTAGTTCAATATTTTGAAAAAAAAAAGGTCTAAAAACGCGTACTTTTCCCAATTTTACGCTCGTTGTTTCTTCGAAATTAGAAAGTTTATAATAAAAATATACCTACTACATTAAAGTTTTGATATTTATTTACAAAATAAAATTTAAAAAATGGTCTAAAAGTTTTAATTTATTTTTATACGATTTTTTAAAGAATCCTCCGAAACCACTTTATAGCTTGATGCAAAACGCGGCTGCTCTCACTACGCGCTAAGCGCTCGTGGAGGGAGGACGTATCGCTGTTTGTCGCGCGAGCTGTTACGTATAATCATAGGGAGCTTATACAAATTATAAAGCGATCGTGTGGTTTTGATCCGTGATAGTTAAATCTCTAAGTAAGTACCTATGATATAATAATGTAAGTAGTAAACCACACTGGTTCTAGAGAACTAGTGATACGAGTAAGTAGCTTAGAATGTAAGTAGTAGTACATAGTAGTAATACATAGTATACTAGTAAGTAATATTAGTAGTAAACTTTTATGACATTATTAAAATTACCTTCTTCGTGGTAGGTACATAATCTAGCACTAAGTAGTAGGTAAAATTTCTACCTAGATACAGATACCTACCTACGTACCTACTTAGTAGCTAAATCGTGGGTATCAGAAACTCTAGTACCAACCTACCATGGTAATACAAGACCCAGACAGAAGAAGCAATTACGTGTCAAGTAAAAGGTATTTATTTCATTTCAAGTTCCTAGTACGTTCCTAGGTGTTTGCAGGACACGTAAACATTTTTACCACTGCAGAATTCGAACCCGCACTTCTTGCATCTCAGCTCAGTTCAGCTGCTCAGCTGAATACTTGCCAGCCACGCCACCAAGATCGTCAAAGTACCTAGGCTCTGTGACCTAGATCAGGTACTAGGTAAATTGTTTTACGTAAGTTTACAAAGGGCACGGATGTCCCTACGTAGATGGGTACCTATACCATAGGTACTTACACAATCTAGCTACCTACTAAGTAGGTAGACACTAGACCTAAACTAAACTTACCAGACCTACTTTGACGATCTCGGTGACGTGGCTGGCGAGAGTCCAGTTGAGACGCATGAAGTGCGGGTTCGATTCTTGCAGTGGTTATTATGTTTGCGTGTTCTGCAAATAGATACCTAGGAATTTGAAATGAAATAAGTAGGTACCTACTTTTCTATTTGCGATACAATTGCATTTATCGATTTACTAACTAGAATCTAGTTAGGAGAGCTGGTACCAACTTTATATAAGTACAGGTAGGTGTATCTGTAGGTAGGTATGCAAAATAATGAACCCACCGTAACTATACAAGTACCGATAGGTATGATGAATAACACGTTATTCGAATGTTAGTTTTTAGACATAGGTACGTACCTACTGGTTTCCTCACGATGTTTTTCTTCACCGTGTGAGATAGATCATTGAGAAGCGATTCTAAGTTTTTATCTATATATGGTTTTTATCTTTTTATGGTAAGTAGGTAAAGATAGACAATTAAATTCAATGTCATTCCAGCACCGCTGGACTTAGGTTGTCTTTCAAATTTGGACTCTATTGTCACAGGTTATGGTATGTTATTATTTGCACTTACCGAGCTCGCTAACTCTTGATAAAATCAAAACTTTGAATCGCCTCTTTGACCTGATGGCATTGCGCACATTATTATTACGAATAAAAAAATCCATTGGTGTGCGACCAACCGTCTTCAAACCCACGACCTTATGGTCGTCGGTCGGTTCGAAGCGCAGCGCAACTCTGTGGCGCAAGCCAGAAAAAAGCGACCGGCGCGCATCGGGCGGGCGCGCCGCACCACTTCATACAAAATATAGGAGAGGGAGAGGGACGTGGTGCAAAACAGATAGAAGAATAATGTGCGCTGGCCGATGGCGGGGCGCGCCCCCGCGCGCCCGCGCGTCTTCTATCTGGCCTGCGCCTTGATCACAAGACAGGGTCACTCACTACCACTAGAACACCAGTGCTCCGGCCAAATTCTATGTAAAAAAATGTAAACATAGAAACGACAAACTCGGGTCAAACCCGTTTTTTTTTCACTAGCTGGGGTCTCTTTCCCGTAAATCATGTAGGTAGGTATTTATTTATTATTATATACTTACTAGTAGGTACCTACCTACCTATTTAATTATTATTAGACTTACCTACCAAAGTAACAACTTATGTAAGTATCACCCTCCCTATGTACTTACCTAGGTACTAATAAAATTATTGACAGGATAGATGAAGCAGTTGTATAAGTAGATAGCCTCAATTTCTTTTGAATCTAATAGAAAACAGAATCCTTTATGGTAAAATGCGAAAGTTTGTGAGTTAGTGAGAGTGTATGTTTGTCTGCGCTTACTCCGTAACGGCTGAACGGATTTGGCTGATACTTGAAATACACATAGTTTATGTCTTGGAATAATACATAGGTTATGGTATGGTATGTTTTGTTTTATGATGGTGTATGGTATGGTAGAATGAATGAGAACACTTACTTAGTTAGTTTAAAAAAAACATAAGCACGACGGTATGGTACGGTATGATCTAGTATCATAGACGTGTAGGTAACAAAATGTCCCCATAAACCCGAAAGGGGGATATCCCGCCGAAGCACGTATAATACACGTCGTCCTCGTGTATACTTTGACGTGTGCAAAAGTTGAATAGGTACATCATAAATTCGTAATTCATTCATTACCTTACAAAAATTAATGTAACATTATTAATTAACTTGGAGTTTACACAGATAATTTATTTATTATTAATTTATGAATGAAAAATCGTCGTCGTCAAAAGTCGTTGAAAAAACATTGTTCACCAAGACCTGTGGAATAGCCTCTTTTCGAGTTTATAGGGACATTATGATACACCGTGTATGAAGTGATTACCTACTCTCGAACGCCCTTTGTGAGTAAAATCTAAACGGTTTAAGAGTAGTAGAGTTCTCTGTGATAGAGCTCGTCCGGGGAAGGACTACCACCATACCTATTTCTGCCGCCAAGCAGTAATGCTCGCATTGCTGTGTTCCGGTGTGAAGGGTATGGTTTCCGGTGAAATTACTGGCACATGAGGCGTTCTTAGCCTCAAGGTGGCAACCCGCAAGTGATACCTCTCTGGTATTGCAAGCGTCCATAGGCTGCGGTAACCGCTTACCATCTTGTGGGCCGTACGCTTGGTTGCCACAACAGTTGTATAAAAAAAAAAACGGCTATAGATATGGAAAAATGTTGTCGTTTAGATTTTACCCTCAGCGGGCGGTTGAAAGTACTCACTCTGTAGATAGTAAAGCAATAAAAGCAAAAAAAGTATAGCATAGTAGTGCATCAAGTAGTAACATACCTATAGCATAAAATATTAATATACATAAGTACTTCTTTCAATAAAGTACAAAGCAGTTGGTATAATGGATATAAATGAAAATGTAATAATATAATGGATATAGATGAAAATAATTGTCATTTTCTTTGTGAAATTATGTAATTACGTAAATAATAACATATTTATGTTTGTAACTTTCAGATTATTCCGAAAAATTCAGTTGCGTTAAAAGAAAAAAAAGGTTTGAAAAACATATTGAAACTTTTTTTTTAATTTTCAATTTATTTGTTATGTACTTTTCGATAATAGTTCGCTGTAGAAGTAGTAGCACTTTGGTGAAACCTTTGTAGTTCAATAAAGTTTATATCAACTTCACAAAAAAATATGGATCATCATCCAAAGCCCATAAACCACAGCTGAGCTTCCCCATTCATTCTTGGTCTAGTGAGTGCCCAATGCACTTAAAAGCTGTAGTGACCTCCGATCACTTCCAAATTTTCGGAATTTCAGATATTGTACCTAACATTTCTGTAGAATTATAGGTAAAATTATAAAACGAATGTTCCTTTATAAATTCTACTTGTATTACAGACTCTTGGCCCCTGATACTGTGAACTCTATAGCCAGAGAAAATGTGCGCATATTGACAAATGAAAACGTCGATAGATTGATTATTCATGAGAACAATGATGGAATGGTTTATGAGAACGACAGTGGATTTATTCACCATAACAATATTGGATTAGTTCAGGAGAAAGATGATGAAATGATCGATGACACGGATGATTATGACACAGTTATTTCGGATGAAGTAATAATAAATTGCATAATACAAGTTGATAGTTATCTGTAATCAGTATATTAAAATCCACTAAGCAAAGGTTTTTTTCGTGTCCTCGATAATATTTTCCAACGTTTAGGTTTCTTCAAGAAACCAACATAATATTGCGTTTTAATAAATACGTTTAATAAATACTCTGTTTATATAAATAGTCTGCGACACAGATGAGGGGTTATTTGATTTTTTGTTTTAGTGTAAAATAACCTTATGAAAGTACAGTCAAACTGTTCTTGTTTATTTATTTTTGCAAGAAAAAAATTCATAATTATTATGAGGTTACCTACTTATTAGAAAAAGAAAATACTCAAGATACAAAATACACATCGTGTAAAAAAACGACTAGAGATAATTATAAAGTTGTGATCTTATTTTGTTGTACTATGTGTATGAAACTAGAAAAAACCAAAAGGACGTAAACAAGACAACATTATTTTTTGCGTTTTTTTCCGCTAAATATTTTCAGAATCATGGTCTGATCTTTCACACCTGATTAATCACGGTAGAAGTCTTTTTACACCCTGTATAAGTACATGGTGTAACCTAATGTCCCTCTATGCCCGAAAAGGGGGTATTCACAGGTCTTGCCAAAATTTGGCAAGATCTGTGGAATACTCTGACAGCTTTTGATCTGGACAGCTTTTCACTCTATACAAAGCACAAGTCCGGTCAGGTATGGAGTATTGCTGCCACCTATGGGATGGTTCAGCTCAACACCAGCTGCCTTAGACTCGATTGAGCGAAGGGCTTTGAGACTTGTGGGTGAGCAACAAGTTGCGGAGACTAAGTTCCAGAGTCTCGAGCACCGCCGCAAAGTTGCGTGCCTATCTATCTTCTACAGATTGCATTTCGGTGAATGTGCCCAGGAACTGCATGATCTTATCCCACCATCTCCTTTTCATCAAAGGAGTAGCAGACGTACGGCGCAGTACCACCCGTACCTTGTCAGCATACCACCCATTCGCACCAAGCGTTACAGCTCAACATTTCTTATGCGAACTGCCAAGGTGTGGAATACTCTGCCGTTTTCTGTTTTTCCTGACAATTACAATCCGGGCCTCTTCAAGGCTAGAGTGAATAGGTGTCTCATAGACCTTCGTGCTCCACCGTCGGCCACATCATCGCTTTCCACCAGGCGAGATCGTGGTCAAACGAAGGTCTATTCTCGATAAAAAAAAAAAAAACCCCCAATGTTATTTCAATTACTTTTTTTTATACAACTTAAGTGGCAACCATGCGTACGGCCCACAAGATGGTAAGCGGTTACCGCAGCCTATGGACGCTTGTGATACCAGAAGTATCACTCGCGGGTTGCCACCTTGAAGCTAAGATCGAACGCCTCATGTGCCAGTAATTTCACCGGAAACCATACCCTTCACACCGGAACACAGCAATGCGAGCATTACTGCTTGGCTTCAGAAATAGGTATGGTGGTAGTCCTTCCACGAGCTCTATCACAAAGAACTCTAATACTCTTTTATGCACTATGACTTTTGAAATTTCAAAGTTTTTCATTCATGAAATGCGTACTGTATGCGTAGGTAAATGAAATGAATACTTACTTACTAATTGGACTTTTTAAATACGATATACTAATTCAACTTTTGCACCGTCAAAGTGTTCACGTGCATGGGTGGAATACCCCCCTTTCGGGATTATAGGTACATTATGTTACACGTTTTAAATAATTAGATATCATACACCATCATACCAGATTAATTAAATTATTAATAGCATCCGTTCGCGTACCTACCTGGTTTATGTGTTCTTCCAAATCATAAATTATGTCATGTGTATTGTAAAACATTAGTAGGTACTTAGATAATAATCAGTACGATTTTGTTTTTATCAAGCGCATCATAAAATAGGTAGGTAGGTAATGAAAAACACTAACTCAAATATTTCATGACCATGACTAAAACTGCACTCTCTCAAGAATTGGACTACCAGCGATTCCAAGCTCTATCACAGTTCCCCGAAAGTTTATATTGCTCCGCTCGCATAGTACGGCGGCTATAGCACTCGCGCTTTTTAACCGCACTTATTTACTATGCTGCCGCCCTGGCAGGCAGTTGTATACGCTTCAAACTATTTTATCTCGTCTCGTCGAGATAAATAGTTTTAGGTAATTACCTAGGTACTTACTGTTAGTGTGATTTCAAATTAGCCGCAAAGTGCCGCGCGGGCACTTTCATCAAGTCACCCTTATTTGTACCTCTAACCACAGAACAGGTATTAGTACTCTCCAACCCCAGCCCTGCCTGTATGGTAGCCGCGCGCTACACGCGCTAATACAATCAAAAGTAGGTAGGTATCATGTGCTTGTAATTTCACCGGAAACCATACCCATCGAACTAGAGCATCGAACTAGAGCACAGACGCGAGCATTACTGCTTGGCAGCAGAAATAGGTACTACAGGGTATTACCTACCTACCTACCTACCATGTAATGGTTCCTGTTTGAGGACAAAACTGAGAGTAGGTAGGTATAACGTTGAAAAGAGCGTGTGGTCCCCAGTCATAATAATAGGTAAGTAGGTACCTAACCTAGCTAGAGTAGGTACCTAGGTTTTAATAAAAAAAAGTAAGTAGGTAGGTACTTACATGTATATTTAAATATATACCTACCTACCTATTTTTATTCACGTCATTATCTGTTCAACAAGTAGAGTTAGGTAGGAACATAAGAGTATGCAGTAGACACCTATTTTTAAACATAATCACCCAGTCGACATGACAAAGGATCAAATGTATTTGTCCTTTACTTAGTTGTGTAAGTTACTAACGCACACAACGGTGAGCCGCGCACACGTAGAGCCTCGCGTCGCGCGCCCGTAAATACCTAAACTTGACAGCGCTGGATCTTGGAACGGACTCTTAACTCACTCGACCCCCTCCCTGACTTATCTCACTCCGTTGGAGTGTTCGTGGGCACTATCGTTGGCGCTGCAGATAATCGAACATTAGGGGTGAGTTGCACCATCTAACGCTAATGTCAAATTGTTCAATGGTCGTCGAACAGTTTGACGTTAACGTTAGATGGTGCAACTCACCCTAAGTTTGTTGTCAGCTGAGACTACTGCATTGTCAACTTATCGTACTAATTTCCACAACACAGGATTTTCCTAGGGTGGAGAATAGTACACTAACAAATCGCACGACCAATTTGCACGACAAATGGTCGAATACAGTGATTCGAATATTACCTATGTATAGGTCTCACGACGGATCTCGGCCGTAGTGAAATTAGCCGTTTCGATGCGCAATGGAGCTTTTTCAAACTAAATTGTCTTTGCGCATCACAAACGGCTAACTTCACGGAAGCCTAGATCCGCTGTGCGACCTATAATAACTTTTTAAGAACCAATGCACCTGTATTCTGGCAAACAAATCAAATTTCATTTCATTTCCGTGTATCCAAGGTTCTTATGAAATTAGCACTGGAAAGTAAGTTCGTATAAGTCAGTGGCCAACTCTTGTGACAGAGTTTCTAGGCCTCTCTGTCATGGCCTGTTAGGCAACTTTGAAAAAGCCGGGACCGACTGCTTAACGTGCCCTCCGAAACACGGGAGCGCTCAGTTGAAATTGCCGCTGACAGTCACCCATCCAAATGATGACTACGGGGAACAGTGCTTAACTTCGTTGATCTGTTAAGAACAACATAGCCAGCTACGTCACGAGCGCACTGTAATTAGCACTGTAATTAATATTGTTATACCTAACAACTAAGTATTTTTTTTTATAAGTCTACTTAATATCAAAAAATGTTTTGGTTACAAATAAAAAAAATATTTCATATTATTTCATTTCAGGTTCGATGAACATGATGCCGCAGGGCGGGCCGCAGCAAATGCAGATGGGCATGGGCGGCGGCATGGGCGGGCCGATGCCCAACGGCGGGCCCATGATGCAGCCCGGTCAGGGGCCGCCCTTCATGAACCAGCCGCCGCCCTGGCTGAAAGATGGTGAGATACTATCGTACTATCCTGCATCTGTATACTGCATCTGTAATAGTCAGGCGTGGTGCTTAACATCAGGCGGGTGACTTTCAATCTTAGCCTCAAGGTGGCAACCCGTGAGTGATACCTCTGATATTGCAAGCGTCCATAGGCTGCGGTAGCCGCTTACCATCTTGTGGGCCGTACGCTTGGTTGCCACTTCAGGGTGCCTTGATGTGCTGACATAAAAATAAAAAATAAAAACATATATAACATTTACTATCTTACTAATATTATAAAGAGGAAAGTTTGTTTGTTTGTTGGAGTACCACAACAGAACCGCCAGGCCCGCCTGCGACGCAGGAGATTGCGGGTTCGGTTCTCGCCTTGGGACATTTGTTTGTAAGATCTGCAAATTTTGTTTATTTTTACGGCTGCAAGTGACAAAACGGTCAAGTCGCCTGCCTGACCATAACAATTTCAATTTCAATTTAAACTTATTGCATCATGTAACAATTACAACATTAACAACTGCAGTGCCACCCAAAGCTTTAAGTTTTTAAGTTCAGCGTGGCACTGCACTGCGCTCATCACCCCGAGACATTGTTGTTAAGTCTCTTTTGCCCAGTAATTGCATTTGCTACAGTGCCCTTCAAACCTAAACACAGTAATGCTTGCAAATATTTATGTACTTATGCCCTTATTCTTCTATCTAGTTCCCATAACACAAGCTCCACTTAGCTTGGGGCTAGATGATGCTGTGTGGATTGTCCAGCATTATAAAAGGTCCGCCAAATAACTTTTTTTTTTTTAAATGCTATAAAAAAAATACTACTGAATATTTTCTAAATTTTTTTTTTTATTTAATAATTTAAATTAATTAAATAATAAAATAATAAGTTATTTCACAAAAAGCAATGTCTTACACTAATATAAGTAGGTTTGTTAGCACAAGTTTGTTACAGTAGGTTAGTTTAGCTAAGGGGTTAAATGTAGTGTCCATGCGGCAGGCATATAACCGTGACCCCACACTAGGATACCCTGTATTGTAGTATCTAAGCCACACACACACACAGCCAAGAGTAGTAGAGTTCTCTGTGATAGAGCTCGTCTGGGGAAGGACTACCACCATACCTATTTCTGCCGCCAAGCAGTAATGCTCGCATTGCTGTGTTCCGGTGTGAAGGGTATGGTTTCCGGTGAAATTACTGGCACATGAGGCTTTCGATCTTAGCCTCAAGGTGGCAACCCGCGAGTGATACCTCTGGTATTGCAAGCGTCCATAGGCTGCGGTAACCGCTTACCATCTTGTGGGCCGTACGCTTGGTTGCCACTTCAGTTGTATAAAAAAAAAAAAAAAAAAACATACCAACCTCATAGGCAACACTTATTTATATAACTAGGTACTGTTTATTTATAGTGCTAAGCAGGTATTGTATAGCCTCTTATTTATAGTGTAAAGGGTTCACCTGTAAACTCCACACTAGGCTAGCCTGGGTTGTGGATATGTTATGTATAATAATAAACCTCTCACAAGATTTATTAAAAAAAAAAAAAAACAACACAAAAACCAAACTAAAAGAACTTCTTATTAAATTAATTTTACAAAAATGAACAGCAATTCTATAGCAAAGTACAACGTCCGTCTATCTCTGGTGTCAAAGCAAAAGTGTGCTCTGACTGGCGAATGCCCCTCCATTCCGTTTGCCTGCGGTGATGTCAGCAGGCCACGCCTCTTAACGCTGAATTTAATGCTAAATGTATATATATTTGTTATGTAGCAGGTCAAAACCAGCAGCAAGATGAGAAGCCTCCGGCCGATAACGACGAGATGCCGCCCGGAGAGGCGCCCGTCCAGCCGCCCATGAACCAGCCGCCGCCTGCCAGTGAGTGCATCACACACACTCATACTCATGCATCATTTGGATGGGTGACCGCCAGTGGCAATATCAACTGAGCGCTCCCGTGCTTCGGAGGGCACGTTAAGCAGTCGGTCCCGGCTTTTTCAAAGTTGTTAGGCCATGACAGAGGCCTTCGGGCGGCCTAGAAACTCTGGCACCAGAGTTGGCCACTGACTCATACGAACGAACGAACGATTTCAAACAAGGAGGTTTAGGCTGCGTTTCCACCAGTGATGTGCGAGGATGTGTACCGAGGGATGTGCTTGTTATGAACCAACGTTCTCTGGTGGAAACGCAGCCTAACATAAGAATACACGTATTTTATTTCAACCAAGAAGGTTTATAACACGAATACAAATGAGAAGAGAATGAGAATATTTTATAAAAAAAAAAGTAATATGAAAAAAGAATACATACAGCAGTTTTTTTTTACAATCTTCTACCATTGACGACCGATGTGGCGCAGCGGGCGCAGGTCCGCCTGCGACGCAGAGGTTGCGGGTTCGATTCCCGCCTCGGAACAAATGTTTGTACGATCTACAAATATTTGTTCCAGGTGTTCTGGGTATTTTCTATATATAATAAAAAAATGTCTATCTATGTATTGTATTGTATTAAATATATATCAGTCATCTAGTATCCATAATACAGCTCTGTTTAACAGTAGCTTACCTTGGGGCTAGATGATGCTGTGTGGATCGTCCAGCATTATTTATTTATTTATTTATTGGTAAACAAAATATTTCACAGATAACCCTATGGGTTTCCCCGGCATGCCTGGCGGACCGAACTTCAACCAAGCGCCGCCGAACTTCAACGCGGGCGGTCCCGGGGGCCCCGGAGGGCCCGGCGGTCCGCCCGGAGGCTTCCCGGGGGGGCCGGGGGGCTTCCCCGGTGGCTGGGGTGGCTGGGGCGGGTGGCCTCCGCCGATGGTGGCGCAGCCCCCGCCGAACCTAGCCGCGGCCGCTGTGCCGGATAACGGTAAGCCACTGTGTACCCACCCTACACACACAGTACAGTACACAAATATTAGTGTCGTGTCGTATCTGTTGTTGCATTTTCTAAACTTAGCTAACTAAAATTATCGCGGTCCTTTGTATTTTAATTCATTAGATATTAGATTTAGTTAGTTTAGTTTAGAAAGTGTTACAACAGAATCGACACCATTGTCAAATAGCTGTGCGTTAGGCTCGCTAAAACTCGACAACGGCTGTACTGATGTAGCTGATTTTGGTCTTGAAAAGTTTGTAGGTGTCCAGGAAAGTTTTAAACGGTGAGAAATTATGGAGTAATTGCAAAAAAACTAACGTGAGTGAAACCGCGCGGGGTTAGCTAGCAAATTATATAAGTAAGTTTGTATGAGTTAGTGGCCTACTATATACGAACGAACGAACGAGTGGCCAACTCTGGTGACAGAGTTATTAGACCGCCCCAAGGCCTCTGTCATGGCCTAACATTTTTAAAAAAAGCCTTAACCGACTGCTTAACGTGCCCTAGTAACTAGCGTGCTTCGCACGGGAGCGCTCAGTTCAAATTGCCACTGGCGGTCACCCATCCAAATGATGAGTACGCGAAACAGTGCTTAACTTCGTTGATCTGTTAGGAACAACTTAGCCACTTAGGCTACGTCACGATCGACAATATACAGGTTGGTCCAAACATAGACGTCAATAAGAAAAATTTAGATGCTCTAGATTCAGGGGTATCCTAAAATACCCCATGTATGTTCCCCGATTTTTCGAGTTATGATTTATGATTTTTTTAATGTTTTTTTTTTGAGAATGTTTGGTCGGAACGTTTGAAAGTGATAAAAAAAATTTTGGAGGTTTTTTTTCAATATTTTTTTTTGTAAAATAATCAACTTCCTAGCATTAGTGCAAGTTACAAAAGTTTTGATGAAAAGTGACGAATTTGTGTTTGAGAGAGTCAAAGTTGAATTTTCAACATTAAATTAAAAATCAAAAAACCATAATCCATGGTTTGTAAGTGTTCTTAAAAACTTTCAAGGACTCTAAGCTTTCATAATACCACAAAAAATTGCAACTTAATAGACTATATTTTGCTGAAATCTGCCTTTAAAGATACTAAGGTGATGATGATTCCCAAAGTTAGCAACTTGAATTAACTTGATCCAAGTAATATTTTATGAAATAATGTAACTTAAATAATAATCCTAAATATGTTACACACAAGTATACAGACCGGAAATAGGATGGAATGATCGGCCTATATTAATAGGTAGACCAGACAGGTAGGTATCCGGACCGAACAGCGTGTGTGTGTAAACACATTGTTAATTTTGAAATATTATCCATTAAAAATATTTAATTAGGATAATCGATTAGTATACCCAATATCCAAGTTGACCCCTCGGACGCTCCATAAACCGTAGTTAGTTTGTCGTACGTAGTACTAAGCGCTGGGGCCCCGGGACGGTGGGGGCCCCGGGCAGGTGGCGGCGGGCCGCGGTCGTCTTTTATATTACCTAGTAATAATATTGAATGAACTACCCAAGTTGACCCCGCGAACTCTCCATGAACCGTAGTTAGTTGGAGTCGTGTGCACGTATGGTGGCCGCCAAACGGTCCACAAACGTAGTTAGTTAGTCGTACATTGTACTGAGCGCTGGGTCCCCACGGGGGCCCCGGGCAGGTGGTGGCGGGCCGGTGGCGGGGGCAGGTGCCGCGGGTGCGAAGGGCGGCTGGGGCGGCTGGCCGCGCGAGCCGCGTGAGGCCACGCCCGCACTACCCGACCTCTACCGTCCCGGTGAGTGCGCAGCTTTACCATGCTCATGCTCTCCACTTACCTAGCTAGATATACTCTGTTCGATAACATAACCGTCCTGATTCTTGACAAAAAGAGATACATCGTCTAATTACACGGATATAGTGAGAAGACTTAACAGGACTAAACCTTTTGAGTTAGTAGTGTAAATTCAAAGAGTAGTAGAGTTTTTTGTGATGGAGCTCGTCCGGGGAAGGACTACCACCATACCTATTTCTGCCGCCAAACAGTAATGCTCGCATTGCTGTGCTCCGGTGTGAAGGGTATAGTTTCCGGTGAAATTACTGGCACATGAGGCTTTCGATCTTAGCCTCAAGGTGGCAACCCGCGAGTGATACCTCTGGTATTGCAAGCGTCCATAGGCTGCAGTAACCGCTTACAATCTTGTGGGCCGTACGCTTTGTTGCCACTTCACTTGTATAAAAAATAACACATAAAAATTATATATTTTCTTATCTCGTATAGTCTAAATAAGTAAAGTATACCTACTGTATACTAAGTCAGTAAGCATTATATAAGGCTTTTAAGTTAATTCTATGTTAAGTTTTATAGTATTTATATAACACGTATGAGGAGTTATGAGAGTGTATGAGGAAATCCGTAGAAGAACCAAGGTCACCGACATAGCTCTTAGAATTAGTAAGTTGAAGTGGCAATGGGCAGGCCATATAGCTCGCAAAACCGATAACCGTTGGGGAATAAAGGTTCTCGAGTGGCGACCACGAACTGGAAAACGAAGTGTAGGACGGCCCCCCACTCGATGGACCGATGACATTAAAGCGGTCGCAGGAAGTCGGTGGATGGTGAAGGCCCAAAATCGGTCGTCATGGCGCTCTTTGGGGGAGGCCTATGTCCAGCAGTGGACGTCTATCGGCTGATATGATGATGATGATGATGATGATATAACACGTACCTATGTATGTACCTGATAATAATTTGTTAAAAATTACGATTTCTTATTGAACAGACTCTAATTGCTTAATTATTTTAAATATTGACTTGCGTTTTGAATCTAATTGTTTAGATGTCGGTTAGTTTCGTTTTGTTGTGCGCTAAGGGCCTACTACACGGTCATCGAGTAAAGGTTGAATTGCTCTAACTGAATCAAGGGTGGATTCGACCAACATCTAGAATAACTATTCCGCGGAAAAATAAAATGCTGGACAATCCACACAGCATCATCTAGCCCCAAGGTAAGCTGCTGTTAAACAGAGCTGTGTTATGGGTACTAGAAAATACCCAGAACACCCGGAACAAATATTTGTAGATCGTACAATTATTTGACCCGAGGCGGGAATCGAACCCGCAACCTCCGCGTCGCAGGCGGATCTGCGCCACATCGGTCGTTAAAATAATAATATAGTTATTTATTCAGACAACTTGTAGTCCAATGGTGTTAGTGAAGCTTACAAAATATCTTAGGCTAGGTTCATTTTTTAAATTTTGACAGATTTACACAATAAAAACATACATACTACTTAATTTCAATTTCAATTTCAATTTATTGCATCATGTAACAATCTTGTATAAGCTCTTAGTAATACAATGTTTTTTTGTCAGGTACATGAACCCTGGTAAGGGCGCTGCAGTTTGAGTTTGATTATAATTTAGGCACAAGTAATTTTATAAATGTTTAAAATTATTAAAATTATTATTTTATGAGGCTTTCGATCTTAGCCTCAAGGTGGCAACCCGCGAGTGATACCTCTGGTATTGCAAGCGTCCATAGGCTGCGGTAACCGCTTACCATCTTGTGGGACGTACGCTTGGTTGCCACTTCAGTTGTATAAAAAATAATAATATCAAGTAATAAATTGCAGTAATTAAGTGAAATTAAATGAATTCACTCGCATCCGGATCAAATAGACACACTTGAGTCTATTTGATCAGGACCCGAACGAAAGATTTAATTATAGGCAGGTCATATCCATGAGGATGACCTGCAGGATGGTGTTGGCGCTGCTCCGCTGCCTGCTGAGCAGTGATGCCGTCTTGCGGATGATGGCATGGAACCCATCAACCCTCGCCTCCGCAAACATGGCAGATGCAATAACAAATGTCAAATACAAGTAAACTGTCAGTTTACTCGCGAATAATTACGATTTATTCGGAGGATGGTCCATTCGAGTTTGGTCGAATCCAACCGTAGTCTATATAAGGTCATTCATTATCAACCTGACAAACTTAAGGGGTAGGTTCCACACATAAAAAAAAAACTTACTTTTTTTTTTCTAAACGTTTTTTTTATATATAAAAAAAAAGTAATTTTTCTTAATAATTAGTTATCCTTGTTACAAATCGAAAAGGCAGCGCTCGGCACGTGTCAGTGACCCGCGCGTCAATGAACCGCGGGTCAATAACCCGCGCGTCCTTGACCAGCGCGTGTCCTTGACCCGCTACGTGGCGCGCACACTAGAATATTTTATTAATACGTCGCTTAACTCGATTCCCAACAATGATAAATAATAATTGAGCGGAAAAACGTAATCAATTTTTTTTTGGTTTACTTTGGTTTAATGAATAACCCTGTATAGATAAAAGTCAAAGATGTTCGAACTATTTTTCATTTGCGTTGATCTAAATAAGATATTTTTAGTTAGTCCTGTTAGCTGTCACCACACTTTTTTGTAGTGTCAATTTTAAACTATTTAGATTTATAACTTAGTTGGTTGTTCTCTTTCTAGCTTTCTAGATTTTATAGCTCTTTTCATAGCTCGTTGTTCAACTTGTGAAGCTTGAGTGAGCTTGTGAATGCAATTAGTTAGCGTTTAGTTATGCACGTATTTATTGTTTTTGTGTAGGTGCAATGCACTCTTTGCACAGCGCGCTATCTCGCTCTTGCGATAGTTGACCAACAATGACACACACATATACAACGGCACCGTTTTCATACACAAACCGTGCATGTGGTGATTGCGGAGCATTTGTTTCGTACATTTTATTGAGTGTCCGGGATGTGACCGAGCGATGGCAAGGCAAATTTGCCACACTTTGGTATTGGCGTTCAAGAGTACAAGAGTTCTTTATGATAGAGCTCGTCCGGAAAAGTACTACCACTGGACCTATTTCTGCCGCCAATCAGTAATGCTCGTATTGCAATGTTCCGGTTCGAAGGTTATGGTTAGGCACATGAGACGATCTACGTCTCGGCAACCCGCGAGTGATACCTCGGGTATTGTAAGTGTCGATGCCTGCCTTAATTGTATTATAAAAAACACGTCTCAGTGCCGAAAGTCATCACTAGCGACACGCGTTAACATCTCAGTACCGAAAGTGATCAGTAACGACATGATGAAGTATAACAAGATGTGGTTGTGCAGGTGCGGGTGCGGCGGGGCAGCAGCCCATGGCGGGCATGGGCGCGGGCGCGCAGCACTCGGCGGGGGGTGGGGGAGGTGCGGGGGGCGCGGGGGGCGCGCAGCCCGGCGTGCCGGGGCAGGCGCCCGCGCCGGACCCCGCGCCGCGCGCCCGGTCCGACCCCGAACCCAAGCCTACCAAGAAGGACGAGATCGTAAGTAGACACATAAATACACCTGGTGGTAGGACTCTTCAGCAAGAGTCCATCTTGGTGGGTACCACCGCAGTGTCAGATATTCTGCCTCCAAGCAGTAGTGTGCAAGCTGCACTGTGTTTAGCTTTGAAGAGCACTGTAGCCAGTGAAATTACTGAGCGAAAGAGATTTAACAACAATGTCTCGGGGTGATAAGCGCAGTGCAGTGCCACGCAAACACTTGAAAACTATAAGCTTTAGGTGGCACTGCATCTGTAATAGTCAGGCGTGGTGCTTAACATCAGGTGGGCGTCTTGATTGTCTTGTCACTTGCTAACATAAAAAAAAAATACATATTAGGTTACAGACGGAAACCCATTAAAAAACGATTTAATCAGCATCGTAACTTATTACATTTAACTGCAAGTTTAACTTTAACAATCAGAATGATCAAGAGACATAGATTTAGCTTTAAGACTACTCTCGATTACAAAATAAGTCAAAATACTTGGGGCTAGATGACGTGAAAAAAAAATAAAAAATGTTGCCATTTCATCAGAGCGCTTTACTACCTTTCTCTTATTCCCTCTCTCTCTTCCTCTCTCTGATTAAGTTTATTTGCGTGTCGCAGAAGATCCCCCCGGAGGTGGTTGCTGCCGCGTCCGCGTGGACCACGCACCGATCGCCTGACGGTCGCCCGTACTACTACCACGCGGCCAATCAAGAGAGCGTGTGGGAGAAGCCGCAGCCGCTCAAGGAATTGCACGGTAGGATAACATTAAGATAGCGTTTATTAACCAGACGGTAAAGATATCGTTTATTAACCAGGAGGTAAGGTAATATATCATTTATTAAACAGGAGGTAAGGTAAGATATCGTTTATTAACCGGACGGTAAGATATCGCATGTTAACCAGACGATATGATAATATATATAAGATAGCTTTTATTAACCAGACGGTAAGATAAGATAGCGTTTATTAACCAGACGGTAAGATAAGAAAGCATTAATTAACCATGAGGTAAGATAAGATACCATTTATTAACCAGGAGGTAAGATAAGATAGCGTTTATTAACCAGGAGGTGAGATAAGATAGCATTTATTAATCAGGAGGTAAGATACGATAGCGTTTATTAATGAGACGGTAAAATAAGTTTTTTTTTTTTTTTTTCAGAAATCCAAAGCAAAATAAACTCCGAAAGACTGAAAGGAAAGAGAAAGCTCGATATTGACTGCGGCAATATTGTTGAAGGTAAGAAGCTTCTCACGAGTACCGCCCGCGACCTCGGTCAACTATAAATAAATAATGCTGGACAATCCACACAGCATCATCTAGCCCCCAAGGTAAGCTGCTGTTAAACAGAGCTGTGTTATGGGTACTAGATGACTGATATATACTTAATACAATATTTATACAGAATACTGACTTTCAGTTGTATAGTAACTATTGTGTTGTCATCAAAAAAAAAAAGCTAGAAACCCAGCCGAGTTTGTAGCCAGATTCCTCTAAGCTCGGGCGCGAGGGACTTTTTTTTTTATGTCAGCAAGTGACAAGACGGTCAAGTCGCCTGCCTGATGTTAAGCACCACGTCTGACCATAACAGATGCAGTGCCAACCAAAGCTTTAAGTTTTTAAATTCAGAGTGGCACTGCACTGCGCTCATCACCCCGAGACATTGTTGTTAAGTCTCTTTCGCCCAGTAATTTCACTTGCTACAGTGCCCTTCAAACATAAACACAGTGCAGCTTGCACACTACTGCTTGGAGTTAGAATATCTGACACTGCGGTGCTACCTCGTTTTTTTTTAATTTATTTATTTGGGAACAACAAACAGTTACATAATACATATGAACGAACAAATTATACATAAAACTATCGTGAACTATATCATACATTTTTACAAACGGGTGTTTTCACGTACCGGTATATCGGTCAACCAATCAATCGGTCATGACGAGCGATGTGGCGCAGCGGGCGCAGGTCCGCCTGCGACGCAGAGGTTGCGGGTTCGATTCCCGCCTCGGAACAAATGTTTGTACGATCTACAAATATTTGTTCCGGGTGTTCTGGCTATTTTCTATATATAATAAAAAATATCTATCTATGTATTGTATTGTATTAAATATATATCAGTCATCTAGTACCCATAATACAGCTCTGTTTAACAGCAGCTTACTTTGGGGCTAGATGATGCTGTGTGGATTGTCCAGCATTATTTATTTATATTTATTTATATTTATTTATATTTAACCCTGATGAAGACTCTTGAAATTGAGTCGAAACAGTGTCGGTACCTCTTCACCGATATACCGGTACGTGAAAACACCCGTTTGTAAAAATGTAGAACAAATTATACATATTATTATGAAGCAATAAACAATAATATTATTAATAAGGTTACCAACTACGCTATTCACATATTAGCTTTAACACGTTTTGTGATCATGATGAAATGATCCTTGTGATGTGATTTAATAAATATATTTAGGAATTTGAGTATAGTATTGTATTGTATTGTATTGACGTAATAATATAAACGCAGTGATAGACGTAGAGGCGCACGCGGAGGCGGCGGCGGCGGCGCAGGCGGCGGAGGCGCAGGTGGCGCAGGTGGCGCAGGCGGCGCAGGAGGCACAGGCACAGGCACAGGCGGAGCGCGACCTCAGGGAGAGGGAGGCGAGGGAGAGGGAGCGACAGGACAAGGAGCGCCAGGAGAGAGAGAGAGCGGACAAGGAGAAGGCGGATAAGGAGAAGGCGAAGGCGGATAAGAGCCGACCTGTCTCCAGTACGCCCATCTCGGGCACGCCCTGGTATGCACTTTGTTTTATTATACCACTAAAATGGCAGGTGTACGCCCACCTGATGGTAAGCGGTCACCGTAGCCTATGTACGCATGCAACATAGATATCACGTGCGTGTTACCACTCTGAGACGTTAGATAGTAAGTCTGATGTGCCTGTAATTTCACCGGAAACCATACCCTTCGAACCGGAACACAGCAATGCGAGTAAAACTACTTAGCGGCAGAAATAAATAAATAATGCTGTGCAATCCACACAGTATCATCTAGCCCCAAGCTAAGCAGGGCTTGTGTTATGGGTGCTAGATAACTGATACATAAAATACGATACAATACATATATAGATATTTTCTATTATGCATAGAAAATACCCAGAACAAATTTTGTAGATCATACAAACATTTGTCTCGAGGCGGGAATCGAACCCGCAACCTCTGCGTCGCAGGCGGACCTGCGCCCGCTGCGCCACATCGGTCGTCCATATATAAATCGATCGTCTGTAAATAGGTGAGGTGGTAGTCCTTCTCTGGATGAGCTTCTCAAAGAACTCTACTACTCTTAGAACATTTTGTATATACATTTTTATATGATGACCGTTGTGGCGCGGCGGGCGAGGGTCCGTCTGCGATGCAGGAGGTTGCAGGTTCAATTCCCGCCTTGGAACAAAGATTTGTACGATCTGCAAATATTTGTTCCGGGTGTTCTGGGTATTTTCTATGCATAATAGAAAATATCTATATACACACATCAACATTGTCTAGGGATATTCAATATTTTGTTGATTTTTACAAAAACTGAAAATAATATCTTCAGAAAACTAGGTATGGCAAGAATCTTTATTTTGTGTTTAAAAATATTTAAAAAAATAATTAAAAGAATTTTTTTTCAGTTTTTGTAAAAATCAACAAAATGTTGAATATCCCTAGACAATGTTGATGTGTGTATGTATTTTATCGTATTTTATGTATCAGTTATCTAGCACCCATAACACAAGCTCTGCTTAGCTTTGAGCTAGATGATGCTGTGTGGATTGTCCAGCATTATTTATTGAAAACCTGTAATTGGCTTTCTGTAGCTACTAATAAAATGTTATGTAACGATCTATCTAGCCAGATCATTACAGGTGTTTTTTTTTTGTCTAAATGAAGTAATATTTTAATTTTAAGTACCTATTCCCGTTCTGCACTATTATGCTAACCTACCAGTACTTATTTGTAAGACACTTATGTATTTCTCATCCAAGTGAATGTATTTCTTTTTGAGATACAAATTCCAAAAGCCGTATCTGTTGGTTTAGTATAAGTATAAAATTTATATTAATTTATTTAATTTTAATGTAAAAGCAACAGCTAAATATAGTAATGTTAGAAGTAGTAAGTAGGTAGAGAGAGAAAGGCAAATAGATATGTATGTATGTATGTGCAGGTGCGTGGTGTGGACGGGCGACGGGCGCGTGTTCTTCTACAACCCGACGGCGCACACGTCTGTGTGGGAGCGGCCGCCGCAGCTAGCGGGCCGCGCCGACGTCGACCGCGCCGTCAGCCAGCCGCCGCACGCGCACGCGCACTCGCACTCGCTGCCATCTGCCGACCAGGTACTGCACTGCACTTCTCTGTGATACACCTCGTTCGGATACGACTACCACCATACCTATTTCTGGCGCCAACCACTAATGTGAGCATTGCTGTGTTCCGCTGTGAATGGTATGCTTTCCGGTTCAATTACTGGCACATGTGGCTTTCGATCTTAGCCTCGAGGTGGCAACCCGCGAGTTATACCTCTGCTATTGCAAGCGTCCAAAGGCTCCGGTAACCGCTAACCATCTTGTGAGCCGTACGCTTGGTTGCCATTTCAGTTGTATAAAAAAAAACACTGAGTCCGCCAACCAGCCGCCGCATGCGCTGCTTGACTGGGTACTACTGCCTACGTGTGCACGTCAGTGTCATAGTCTAGTGCGTGCGTGGACGCACCACACTGACACTGACGTTGCACATGTCGATGTGGAAGCGGGCCAATGCCAGCATTACTGCTTAACGGCAGAGAAGGTATAGTGGTAGTTTTTCCCTGGACAAACTCTAACACAAAGATCTCTACTACTCAGACAGGCACAGACATTTTGACATCTGTACTACCTAGTCCCGGAATCCTAGTAAGTATTGTCTCACCTTGTTCATATATCAGCGAACAATGACCATGATAGATTTGATAAATGGGCTATCGTACTATTGTAGCGTACTTTATTGCGTTATTTCGACTAGCGATGTGCCTTGGCGGGCGAAGGTCCGCCTGCGACTCAGAAGGTTGCGGGTTCGATTCCCGCCTTGGAACAAATGTTTTTACGATCTGCAAATATTTTGTATTGTATTGTATTAAGTATATATCAGTCATCTAGTATCCATAACACAGCTCTGTTTAACAGCAGCTTACCTTGGGGCTAGATGATGCTGTGTGGATTGTCCTGCAATATTTATTTATTACTTGCTCGAGAGTAGGCCAGTGCCCCAGCAGTGGGAACATAAGAAGGCTGTCACGATGATAATATATTTAATTATGGTTTTTGTTAATAAGTTTATTTTTTATTGTAATGCTTATCCCCACAGTAATATACTATTAATATTCACAGAAGAAAGAGGGCGGTGTGTCGACGCCCGGCAAGTCGTCTAACGGCGAGACGAAGCGGAGCGTTACCGACAGTGACGACTCCGACTCCGAACCAGGACGGAAGAAGTCCAAGCAGGAGGAGAGTGAGTACCCGCTGCAGCTGTGAGGCCGACGGAGACCTTCCGGCGGCCTATACTCGAGAGTTGGCTCGTACGAACTAACTACAAACAAACAGTGACATACACAGCCGTAGTCTTGTTTATACAGGGTGTAAAAAGACTATTGTCGAAAACAAGGAGACCATATCAATATCAGACCATGATTCTGGATATATTTAATGAAAAAAACGAAAAAAATAATGTTGACTTGTCTCACTGTCAACATTATTTACTCACACAAGACCACGCCTATCTAATTATCTCAGTAATTAGTTAATTGCTAATTTTTTAATGTAAATGTTTAAAGTCGTGAACCGCAACTATTTCTCTCAGCAAAGGAAATATCGGCCTGATTGACATCAGCAAGGGAGGCGGCCATCGAGAGGAAATACAGTGTATATCTCCTCGGTGGCCGGCGATATTGTTATTTCTTTCAAAACATGTGACTACTTATAGCTTTTGTTTGGGTATGCAATATTTCGCTCTAATTTACAAAATTCATCAAAGTAGGTAAGCTCGTACGAATCAGTGGCCATCTTTGGAGACCACCCGAAGACCTATATTATGACCTAGAAATGTTGAAAAAGTCGAAACTGCGGGGTGACAGATCGCACTATTTGAAAAAATAAAAGTGCGATCTATCTGTCACCTCAAGGGGAAGTAGGTGAGAGATGGGAATAATAGTTGGTTGGTTGGTTGGTTACAGAGAAGAGCAGCGGGCCGGCGCTCATCGACCTCGGCAAGGAGGCGGCCATCGAGGCGGAGGTGCGCGCGGCGCGCGAGCGCGGCGTCGTGCCGCACGAGCAGCGGCTGCGCTCCTTCCAGCACATGCTGCACGAGAAGCAGGTCTCCGCCTTCTCCACCTGGGAGAAGGAGCTGCACAAGATCGTGTTCGACCCGCGCTACCTCATGCTCAACTCCAAGGAGAGGCGCACGGTGAGTGTGTACAGTACAGTGCAGTGCCGCAGCTCCTTCCAGCACTGTGTGTGCCATTAACTCCCAACTGTTTAATAACAAAACTCCAATTCTGTTCCCTTGTTTTAATTGCAATTCATAATGCTTAGTACATTTATTGATAAGAATGTAATAGGGACGCGTGTATAGTTCGCACAGCGGATCTAGGCTTCCGTGAAGTTAGCCGTTTGTAATGCGCGAAGACAATTTAGTTTGAAAAAGCTCCATTGCGCATCGACACGGCTAATTTCACGACGGCCGAGATCCGTTGTGAGAACTATAGCTGACGAGTCGCTTGGCGAGTGCGCCTGCCTTCATTTGCCCTCCCTCTCCCGGGGCCTACCCCTTCAGCGTCCTAGGGCTACGCGTGGACACCAACTCAGCTCCATTACACCAGTTCATATCATCATCACATACATCTAGTTCCATCTGGCTCCGATATCATAAACTTTGTCCTCGATACTTATTATCTTTCATACAAAGTTCACAAAAATACAGAAACAACAAACAGTCACACACAGTCCCGACCTCACACTAGATCTCCAGATCAGGCAACAGAATACCACACATAAGTATGTGGGTACAACCAGACCTGGAACCCTGGAAGTCACGAACAGTTCTAGTTTACTTATAAAACAACACCCAGACTTGGAACCTTGGAAGACCGGGATATCGCGAGGAGTAGTTTACTTCAGGTTGTATTTGCAGGTGTTCGACCAGTACGTGCGCGACCGCGCGGAGGAGGAGCGCAAGGAGAAGAAGAACCGGCTGCAGCAGAAGAAGCTGGTCTTCCGGGCGCTCATGGAAGAGGCCAAGCTGCATTCCAAGTTAGTACCAGCCTTTTAGTCTTCTGGTGGCAAATTCGACTGAGCGCTTCCGTGCTTGGGAAGACACGTTTAGAAAGTGATAAAGATACGTTGGCCGTTCAGCAAGATGGGCGATAGACAATTGCGATCGTCTGCCCATCTTGCTGCTGGGCGATCAACGTTTCTGTATCCATTTTGTAACGTGCCTTCCGAAGCACGGAAGCGCTCAGTTGAAATCGCGTGCCGAACCTGGGTAAAGTAAGTAGGTTCGTGGTGAATCAGTGGACTCTGTCATGCTATAACAATTTTGAAATACAGAATAGGCTTGATCACTGATTTTGAAAAACTGTTCATTTGTGTTCAGAAGTTTCGACTTTATGAAAAAAAACACATGATATTCCAGAAACTAATGGTTAGTAGTAGAAAAGCGCGATTTAAATTTGAATTTCAAAATTCACGCCAAAACGCTTCCAAGTCACGGCGTAGCTGTAGTATCTAGTATTTAGTATTTATTTAAACTTTAATAGCATATATAGCATTACAGTATTACAGCAAGACGCTACGCAATACACAATTAACTCAAAAATAGTAGGTAATAATAAATAAATAAATAAATAAAATAAATAATGCTGGACAATCCACACAGCATCATCTAGCTAGCCCAAGGTAAGACAGAGCTGTATTATGGGTACTAGATGACTGATATATATTTATTACAATACAATACATAGATATATATTTTTTATTATACATAGAAAACACCCAGAACACCCAGAACAAATATTTGCAGATCCTACAAACATTTGTCCCAAGGCGGGAATCGAACCCGCAACCTCCGCGTCGCAGGCGGACCTACGCCCACCGCGCCACATTGGTCGTCATATAACAATAATAACAATAAAACAAAGATATAAAAAATAAATAAATGCAACAGTATAGTTCGCACAGCGGGTCTAGGCTTCCGTGAAGTTAGCCGTTTGATGCGCAAAGACAATTTAGTTTGAAAAAGCTTCATTGCGCATCGAAACGGCTAATTTCACGACGGCCGAGATCCGTTGTGAGAACTATAGATAATTGACGAATTGAAGTAATTCTAACACTATCAATCATCTCACAAAACCTCAGACATTCTCTACACACATTCGGCCATCGGTCAGCAAACAGATCACACGGTGGTGTTGATGCCAGGAGCGCATTTAGCTATTTTAAAGCCCGTCGTATTAGTGACGTCATAGTTAGTTTTCAATGTAAAATTTTAGCAATAAGGTTCATGCCTATTCTTAGTTACTGTCATCATGCCTATTCTTGGTTACTGTCATCATGCCTATTCTTGGTTACTGTCATCATGCCTATTCTTGGTTACTGTTATCATGCCTATTCTTGGTTACTGTCATCATGCCTATTCTTGGTTACTGTCATCATGCCTATTCTTGGTTACTGTCATCATGCCTATTCTTGGTTACTGTCATCATGCCTATTCTTGGTTACTGTCATCATGCCTATTCTTGGTTACTGTGATCATGCCTATTCTTGGTTACTGTCATCATGCCTATTCTTGGTTACTGTCATCATGCCTATTCTTGGTTACTGTCATCATGCCTATTCTTGGTTACTGTTATCATGCCTATTCTTGGTTACTGTCATCATGCCTATTCTTGGTTACTGTCATCATGCCTATTCTTGGTTACTGTCATCATACCTATTCTTGGTTACTGTCATCATGCCTATTCTTAGTTACTGTCATCATGCCTATTCTTGGTTACTGTCATCATGCCTATTCTTGGTTACTGTCATCATGCCTATTCTTGGTTACTGTCATCATGTCTATTCTTGTTTACTGTCATCATGCCTATTCTTGGTTACTATAATCACACGTCTGAATCTCGACAGATCATCGTTCAGTGAGTTCTCGTCGAAGCACGGTCGCGACGAGCGCTTCAAGTCGATCGAGAAGTCGCGCGACAGGGAGCTCTACTTCAACGAGTACGTCGCGGAGCTGCGCAAGAGGGAAAAGGACGATAAGGAGAAGAAACGAGAGCAGGTGAGTGCGCGCGCGCGATAGAGACGGCAGATCCTTGCTCATGTTGAGCGCTGTGCTCACACGGCACTGTGCTAGTTAGAGGGAGACACTTCGTCGCTTAACATCTGACGAGATAGTGGTCAAACGTTAGCCTACTCTAAGTAAAAAAAAGACTTATGTGAACTTGACCCGAATCTTGAAGGAGCATTATTAAGAGTAGTAGAGTTCTCTGTGATAGAGCTCGTCCGGGGAAGGACTACCACCATACCTATTTCTGCCGCCAAGCAGTAATGCTCGCATTGCTGTGGTCCCGTGTGAAGGGTATGGTTTCCGGTGAAATTACTGGCACATGAGGCTTTCGACCTTAGCCTCAAGGTGGCAACCCGCGAGTGATACCTCTGGTATTGCAAGCGTCCATAGGCTGCGGTAACCGCTTACCATCTTGTGAGCCGTTCGCTTGGTTGCCACTTCAGTTGTATAAAAAAACTTGATATGTCTACTGAGCGCTTCCGTGCTTCAAACGGCACGTTAAACTGTCGAGCACGCGTTAGTTAAAGGCGCGCCCGAATCTTGCATGAGCATTATTAATCTAATTTCTGTGGCTGACGGCCCGAACCTTCCTAATTCTAGTTTTAACTAAGCGCGCTGACGTAGCTGGCTAAGTTGTTCTTAACAGATCAACGAAAGCTAAGAACTGTTCCGCGTACTCATCATTGGGATGGGTGGCCTTCGGGCGGCCTAGAAACTCTGTCAGCAGAGTTGGCCGCTGACTCATACGAACTTACTTACTGAGCGCTTCAGTGCTTCGGATGGCACGTTAAGCTGTCGAAGCTGTAAGAGGACAAGGCACTTATTAATCTTATTTTATATGCGCTTCCGTGCTTCGAAGGGCACGTAAACTCCGTCTTACAACTTTTATAAGGTTCATTTACCTTATAATATTTTGATACAAATGTTCTGAAGTTTTCATGCTTGCGTCAGAGGGCGAAGCCCGACTTATTTTTATTTCAACTGAGCGCTTTCTAGCTTCTGAGGGCACGTTAAGTATTCGGTCCCCGGGTTAGCAAAAGTTTTTCGGCCTTGTTGGGGCCTACAGGCCTACTCCGTCACCAGAGTAGACCTCATACGAACATACTTTTCGCGGTCATCGTATAATTTAACATGAGCTTTTCCGGCCATCGCTGCCGTTTATGATACAATTAGGCCGCGAGGGAGGCCTTTGGGCGGCCTACTGTCTATATTACTGGAGTTGGCGATCCATTTAATACAAAATTCACAGTTACAATGATTACTTTACAAAACAGCTATTTAAAATAGCTCCATGAGTATGGATTTTATAATGTAATTTGTATTTGACATTAGTATTCGATACATAAAGCCTGAGTTATTTTACTACTAGCTGTCGCCGGCGACTTCGTTCGCCTGGAACAAGGGAACCGTACATTTTGTTACATGTCCTATTCCCTGTCATTATCTGTTTGTGTTTTAAATTTCAGCCAAATCGGTTCAGTGGTTGTCGAGTTACAGAGCAAACTTTCGAAATTATAATATTAGTGTGATTTCATTGAAATCGGTTCAGCCGTTTAACTACAAACAGACGAATACTCACATGTTTATTCGCAATCAAACTCATAATAATTTGAGTTAAAAGGGTTATTTTGAAACGTTTTGTAATATATGCCATCTTCAACGCGCCCATGCCAGAATCTAGCAACGAAAACAGCTGGGTTTCTTTCGTTTAGGCATGATCCTTGCTATTGCTACTGATGTTGAGTGGAGTTCTATGTTTCTATTTCCTTTTTTTGTAATAACATTTTTGATGTGTTTTGCATATTTTTATGATTAGTAGTAAGATTCGAATACTATTGTCAAATATATTTGCTGATATATCTACGCTCAAATAATTACTGTTTTATACTTTTAACACTTGAAGTTTTTCTATAATTATTATTATAATGTTATTTTTTTCAGCTTACATGTTTATAGCGATCATTAGTGCGGGTTCGATTCCCGTTTATTGCAGTGGGTTCGAGTCCCATGTGATTTTGTTCTGTTGATTCTAATGATGAAGAAAATAATTTAATGTATTAGATTTGATACAATAATACAATATGATGCAGAATTGATTAAATACTTATTTTGATTACTATGGTAATAACTTCTTTTATTTCTAATTATTTTATTTAAATTGCGATTATATTTATAAATATAGAATTAACGATAAAAGACGTTATTATTATATTGTTTGAATATTAATATTATTAAAATATAAATTGGCAGACTTATTGTCCGCAATTCAATTAATTCAGTTATTTAATGATCTCTTGATGCAAATGTATGTCATGAAAATGCTCTTTTAATTGTTATAATTAAACATATTAATGCAATAGAAGTGCTGTGCGTTCACCAAATATATTCACATAGTACTAGCAGATCTGCCCCAGCTTATGTTTTCATTGCACCTGTGCGAAGCTGGGGCGAGTCGCTAGTGGTATATAGCCTATGTAACTCAGGGATAATGTAGCATTCTAATGGTGAAAAAAAAATTGAAATCGGACCAGTAGTTTTTGAGTTTAATCGTAACAAACAAAAATACAAATCTTCTCTCTTTATGTTATTATAGATAAAATAGTAACTTCTCGTCTGTCCCGCTGTTTGTATGTCTGTCTGTATCTAGTACATAACACAAGCTCTGCTTAGCTTGGGGCTAGATGATGCTGTGTGGATTGTCCAGCATTATTTATTATTTATGTATGTATGTGTATGTATGCTTATATCTTTTAAACTACGCAACAGAATTGAATGCGATTTTCATCAATAGTTCAGAGTGATTCAAGAGGAAGGTATATACGTTCAAGCACCCGTGCGAAGCCGGGGCGGGTCGCTAGTGTACGTATATACCGCACAACTAGATTGTGTGCTCTTACGTAGTTGGCTAAGCTGTTCTTAACAGATCATCGGAATGAAGCACTGTTGGGTCACCAGTTGGATGGGTGACCGCCAGTGTCAATATCTGAGCGCTTCAAAGCAAGCTAAGCTGTCAGTCGCGGCTTTTTAAAAGTTGTTAGTCCCTATTAGGCCTTAAGGCTGCGGGAAAAAGTAAGGTAAAAAATATATTTATTCAATCATATTACAATGATCATTTTGAAACGTCTTAAAGCTAGGTGAATAAAAAGCCTATGTGTTATTCCAGAACTTGAGCCACCTACGTTCCAAATTTCATCACAATCAGTTAAGTCGTCACGGAGATACGTGGTAACAAACATACACACAGACTTTCGCATTTATTAGTAGGATAAGTGATACAATGGGCGGTCTTATCGCTAATAAGCGATCTCTTCCAGACAACCTGGACTGGATAAGTTAAGACATTAAACGGACGATGGCGCACATTTAACTAAATAACAGTGAAATTTTGAGTCAAAGCTTAGACTATACAAAAACAGTAAACTTCTTTTAAGGCGATGAACGTAATTGAATAATATAATTTCTTACTGTCAAAGCTATTGTCATTACATAAGCACAGAGATATCTTTTCTGTCTCAATATCTAATTGGTTTATTAACTAAAAAGGGCACTTTCATGTGTATACGCTCGCTACGCTAATTTATATGAAGCTACTAGAACTACTCATTGTATAAAAAAGTGTTACACACTTTTTTTCAAATCTCGTAATACATATTTTATTAATTAATTCATGAAAATGTTAATATTATCGATCGCGTAGCTTCATATAAAGCTATGCAAATGTGTAACTGTGTTGTCTGACCGAGCTATATTGTCAAACGATAAAGCCATTTGAAATTTTAAAAAATGTGGTAAACTTTTTACATTACCCGTTACAATGTTACATGTTTTAGCAAATATAGTGCAAATATCCTTAGCAAATATAGTGCAAATATCCCGGACAGACAACGCCCTAAACCGTTTACCATTTTATTATAAATTGTCCCGGCACTATTTAGCAATGGGATCAGCTTGTTGGGTCGGTGTCGGCGAGGACGAGGAGGGCGAGGAGGGCGAGGGCGGCGCGCGCGGGCCCCGGCGCCGGGGATGATCATTTGACGATGCGTGTCCAAACTTTGAGGATCATTTGATACTGCCCGCTCTATGGTGAATACTTTACACTTAGACAACATTCCTATCAAACTTTTTCGTTTGCTTATGGAGGAATACTTTTTAGAGACAAAATTCATATCAAACTTTTTCGTTTGCTTATGGAGTTTTTTTAATGTTAGCTAAAGACGGCAGCATTTTAAAATTGCGTGTCCAAACTATGAGGATCATTTGATACTTGGGAGCCGCGTTATGGAGGAATACTTTTTATAGACATAATTCATATCAAACTTTTAATTTGCTTGTGGAGTTTTTTAATGTAAGCTAAAGTTTTTTTTTTTGTAAAAAAATGGGTCAGCGTTTGGCTACATCTCGCATGAGTAGCGTAGATGAGGCCTAGTTTACTTAAGCTTTCCCAGAAGATGCTGATTGACTCTTCTTCTAAAGAGACCCAAATTATAAGTGGATATAGCAGCATTTTAAAATTATTGATCTTACTATTAGTAAGACTAGTGGGAAGAAGATTCCCAGTAGTCCGCCTGGTAACACAACTCGGTAACACTACTGGGAATAGCCCGATTGATAGACAAGATATAACTTGCTTTTACAAATTAGTACTCACAAACATACAGTAAAACAAACATACTTTATTTCAGAAAATGTATTTGACCGACTGTATTATGGAATACATAAAATGATAATGTTAACATCGTCAAATGGTCACAACCGCTACATCCCACTATCTAAGGTTAGATATTACTTTAAGATGATCAAACAAAATAACAAGCGATATAGACTCTTAACACAGCTCAAAGAAGGTTCACAACGGAGTGTATGATTGACTTACAATGATGTTCAGAGAAATATAATATATATATATCACTATAAATTGTAAAGATGCTCCACCAACCTCCTGTTTACTTAGTTTTAAGTTTATTTATTTCGTTGCTTCAAACATGAGGTGGAACAATAAATGCAAACTTAAATACTTTGATTATAAATACAAGAGTAGTACATACTTATGTAACAAACCAGTGAGCTAAATAAACATTATAACAAATGTACTTCGGACGACCGATGTGGCGCAGCGGGCGTAGGTCCGCCTGCGACGCAGAGGTTGCGGGTTCGATTCCCGCCTCGGGACAAAAATTTGTACGATCTACAAATATTTGTTCCGGGTGTTCTGGGTATTTTCTATATATAATAAAAAATATCTATCTATGTATTGTATTGTATTAAATATATATCAGTCATCTAGTACCCATAATACAGCTCTGTTTAACAGCAGCTTACCTTGGGGCTAGATGATGCTGTGTGGATTGTCCAGCATTGTACTTACAAATTTACAAGTGCGCTAACTCCCACCCCCCTAGGCTCCCACCCTAGGCGAACCTGTGTTGTAGGTAGCCTCGAAGTTCGATTTACGTACGCATAGTTCAAGTGCAACAAATTCAAACAGTCTTATGTATAGATTATTGAGGTGTTATTTAAATAATTTATGTATTATACTATACAAAATAAAATATGTACATAATTACATTACATTACAAAATATACAAAATACATATGAAACAGTTGAGCCATCTAAAGACCGTTACAAACGACCTATAGATAGCTCAACTGATCCAAATCACTAGCAGTAGGAAGCGTTCCCAACATGCTGGCTGCATTGCCACGTTGAATGACGTTGAGACAGATATAAATTTAAATTAAAAAATTATCAAAAGTTATTTAAATTGGACAGTATAAAAAAGACAAAAGACTTGATAAATTTTGTGTTTACAAATAAGTACAAATTTAATTGGTTATTGGTTTTAATAGTGTTAACCATCACATATTAATAATATCGTTATCTTTAACAAATATTAAAAACAAGAAAATGTTGATAGCTGCAAAAGTTAAAAAAACTGTGTAGCAGTGTCAGCGCCCGTCTCCATAACTGATACAAATAATTTTTTAATTTTATGTGATAAAAGAAATAAACTACAAGTTAAAAATACTTAATAATATAATATTTACCATACCTATTTCTGCCGCCAAGCAGTAATGCTCGCATTGCTGTGTTCCGGTGTGAAGGGTATGGTTTCCGGTGAAATTACTGGCACATGAGGCTTTTGATCTTAGCCTCAAGGTGGCAACCCGCGAGTGATATCTCTGGTATTGCAAGCGTCCATAGGCTGCGGTAACCGCTTACCATCTTGTGGGCCGTACGCTTGGTTGCCACTTCAGTTGTATAAAAAAAAAAAAAAATATTGAGTAACTAATTACAGTACATACCGTTACAACAATTAAGTACATTAAGTACACAGATTAACAAATGTAGTTTAACAAAGTAGGTATACGCAATAGTAAAAGGGGTACATATAATTCCCGGCTCCTAGCGCCCTCCTTCAGAATACTTTAATACAAAAAAAGCTTGATAGATTTGTCCAAAGAACAATAATTACTGTGACTGGAAACACTTATACGGGATTGAATAGACAAATATACACACTTAGAGGATTAGTTCGGTTGTGATGAGGCTGCTCCCGGGAACTGAAACTACACATTTAGACTAGGCTATGAACTACTAGCTGATCCGCGCGGCTTCACTCGCGTTTTTGCAGTTTTTGTGCTATCCCACAGGAACAGTTCATTTTTCCGGGATAAAAAATAGCATGTGTTATACTGTGTGTGAGATTGTGTATGAATAGACGTATTATTATTATTTAGATGGGTGACTGTAACTGTAATTTCACGTGAGCGCTCCCGGGTTTCGGAGGGCACGTTAAGCAGTCGGTCCCGGCTTTTTCAAAGTTGTTAAGCCATGACAGAGGCCTAAAAACTCCCAGAGTTGGGCCACTGACTCATATTAACTTACTTTTTAGTTTAAATAAAAAAAATGTGGTAATCTATTTATTCTACAACAAGTATGGCTAAACCAGTTCTAGACTGATAATCTAGAATCTGATTTTATGAGTAGTAGAGTTCTTTGTGATAAAGCTCGCCTGGGGAAGGACTACCACCATACGGTTAGTGTCAAAATTCCTTTTGAAAGACCCCTTTGAAGGGGATTTACCTATTTCTTCTGCCGCCAAGCAGTAATGTGAGCATTGCTGTATTCCGGTTCGAAATGTATGGTGTCCGGTGATATTTTCGGTACAGTTTTCGGGAGCTGTCTTGTAACACTGTGCATAATATAAATCAGTTTTATTTAGGTTTGTCATGTAATTTAGATATTTTATTATTTCCTATAGAGATAAGTCTTTGAGATATAATTTCAATTAATAATGAATAATACATTATTAAATAAACATGGTTATGATCCTTACTTTTAGTGATGTCAATATCTGAACATTATTGTTGTCAAATACAGGTTGTTTCGACAAAAAAAAAAGAAAAAAAAACATAATTATGCATGCCAATGGCAGTGTGCTCATCAGCTTGAGACTACACGAACGGTGACGGTTGTCTGATGCATACTCGCAACACAGAGAGCCCGGGTCGTGTCCGTCGCGGGCCCGTCGCGGGTGTAGTTCGTCTCATTAGTATGGCCGGACAACACACTGACACGACCCGACCCGCGCAGACCCGCGCCCGCGATCTGCTGGGCGATTCTCATGCATCGATAAATGTTCACATGTGATATGTGTCATATGTATCGTCATAACTGTCAAAAATGTATAGAAATTTAGTCAGTTTTGACGATATATATCACATGTGACCATTTATCTATGCACGAGAATCACCCTCCTGTGTTGTCATTTGTCGTCTATACAAATTAGACGAAATACACCCGCTTCTCTGTGTATTGCGCTATCGAATCTGTAAATACGAACCCCGAACTGCCACGAAATATGCATATTTGACATTTAAAACTTGAAAAAGCCAAATATCATTCATTCGAGTCCAGTATATACAGTTCAATCATCTTGGCTAGGCTAATCGCATATTTTTTTCAGGAATTCTTCATCTATTTATAGACAACAGAAAGTAATAGAATATTTCTTGATTACTGTTTTTATTTGTAATGTTTTGAGGAAAAATTAGATTATAAAAATAATTACCGTTATGTCAGTGCATACTTGCACTGATTCGACTCAATTTCGAGAGCCTTTCTCAAAGAGAGAATCGCCCACTCGTTTCTGCATCGCGTTTTGCTCACAGAGCAATAATTATAACTTTATGCACAATAAAGTGTTACTTGTTTTACCGAGACTCCTATTCACATATATAATGTATAAACAACAGTACTGAAGAAAAAATTTATTGCTTTTATTTTTGTAGATTATGTAAACGATATTTATATGTATCAAAACAATGAAATAGTTCAAATAAAGATGAGGTACATAAATCCCTTCAGGATAACCCTATGTATTGAAACAGCTAATTGTGCTTTTGGAGAGACAAGAATAGATAGATGTGAAATCATTTTGCCGGAAATATACTCGTGGAAATTTGACTAATCTTTGTTCGCATTGGAGTGAAGACATGCTTGTTAAAAATCATGTGTCCAACTTAAAGAAACTCACTGCAATATCACAAGATTAGTTGTCTTATTGACAAAGCTTGGTTAAACTTTCTTAAACGTCGACTTACCACGAATGTGTTTCCGCTAAAAGTAAAAAGAAATTAGAGTCTAAGCACGATCAATTTTACGTACAAACATTTTTATTATTAAGTTTTTATTTTTAAGCCATTAAAATGTAATTTGAAAGACGTGGGTTCGAATCCCGCGTGAACGACAAATTATGTTTCCTGTTAGCATAGAATTACGGTGTGTTTTTAAAAGTGTGTTGTGAACAGTAAAAACATTGGCGTGCCAGTGATATTACAGGCACTTATCTGAGACTTGTATCTATATCTCAGAGTGGCAGCAGCGTACCAAATATTACTGGTATTGCGTGCGTGTGTAAGCTACGGTAACTATTCTAACGAGTGGGCCGTACGCTAGCTAGCTCAGTGGCATAAAATTCATCGTCGAATTTCTGCTATCAACGCCGCCAAGAAAGATTTTTGTTCAGGGCTAGTTAGCCTGTTAATATGATTGTGCCTTTGACAAGATACTTAATGTCTCAGGGTGGCGAACAATACATAAGGCAGAAAAAGGTGTAGCATACCGGAACTGAGTCATGATACTGAGCATAGGTGTTATAACATTACATAAAGCGGTTTTTAAGTTCTTAGACATGTCGGTTTCTTGACGATGTATTTTTTCACCGTTTGAAAGCACTGACACTACGCACATTATTCGAGGGAAGTTCTACTAGTGCACGGTTTTAAACCCACGACCTTCGGACCGGATGACAATTCTGTAAATACAACACCAGTGCTAGTTAATCGTAGTTGGAAATGACGACATTAGTTGTCACGAGTTGGCGACACTTCTGACGGCATTGATAACTTTAGGGACAACAGTCCCCGGCTGAAGTGCGTGAGGCGGGTTCGATTCCCGCTGTCTGTTCCGAACAAACGTCTGTATGATCTGGAAATATTATTTCTGGGTCTGGGTCTGGGTCTGGCACACAGTTTTTGATAAACACAACACTGGTTGTTGTAATATTTTAGTGAGAATATTGTGTGTATGTGATTGCTGAATCAGCATTAGTGTACACAAACACAAATGGAAATTGAAAACTTCAATATACTAGGTATGTTACCTGGATTTGTCAGCATTGGGCTGTGTTTAGTAGATTTTGTTTCCATCTGTCGTTTATCCCGTGTTCGCGCGTAAGGTTGGTCGTGTTTCATGGAAAATAATTGAAAAGCTATAAAAATAGATGTAGGTTTGGTTCAGTGGATGTTAAGATATATCATTTTTATACGGTGTTCGAATTCTAAAAGCTTTAAAATAAATATTCAAATGAAATGTCATGGGTGGTTTTATGATATTAGTAAACGTTTTAATTTTTGTGATATTTTTTACTTTAAATTTAGATTTGTATTTCTCAATTACAATTTGAGTATCTCTACATCCCTTGATTTGTAATACTAATCATTTATTTTCTTTCAGAAACTAATAAATGTTTATTTCCACAGCTTCTAATGTTCCCAATGTTTTCAGCGTCTAATCGTAATTCTTTCAGGAGCAGCTCGCACTCGTGTGCTCATTTTAGGCCCCTATTATTTAGGTCCCCGCGTATTAGCCTGTGGGGGAAGTGGAGTTTTTATTTTTTGGTTCGTTTCTCTTGCCGAGCGAATATAATCTTAGAATTCCGTCCTCATCCATCCTTAATCCTTATCGAAATGAGTAATCGCTCAAAAAACAGGTTTTTATAACAAAAAAATAGATGTACCTTAAAATTAGACATGTTTCCTTAAAATAATAATAAATAAGAGTAGTAGAGTTCTCTGTGATAGAGCTCGTCCGGGGAAGGACTACCACCATACCTATTTCTGCCGCCAAGCAGTAATGCTCGCATTGCTGTGTTCCGGTGTGAAGGGTATGGTTTCCGGTGAAATTACTGGCACATGACGCTTTCGATCTTAGCCTCAAGGTGGCAACCCGCGAGTGATACCTCTGGTATTGCAAGCGTCCATAGGCTGCGGGCCTACCATCTTGTGGGCCGTACGCTTGTATGCCACTTCAGTTGTATAAAAAAAAAAAAAAAACCTAGTTGTCTTTTTTTATATTGTTCTATTTACTACTTGAATTAGATTATAACTTATTCCAATAGACTACAAGTATATTAAGTTGAACCACAGTAAAGAGGGGACTCCTCTACTACATACAGGTCTTACGACTTAAAAGTCTTTTAAAAGTACTTTGACGACCGATGTGACGCAGCGGGCGCAGGTCCGCCTGCGACGCAGAGGTTGCGGGTTCGATTCCCGCCTTGGAACAAATGTTTGTACGATCTACAAATATTTGTTCCGGGTGTTCTGGGTGTTTTCTATATATAATAAAAAAATATCTATCTATGTATTGTATTGTATTAAATATATATCAGTCATCTAGTTCCCATAATACAGCTCTGTTTAACAGCAGCTTACCTTGGGGCTAGATGATGCTGTGTGGATTGTCCAGCATTATTAAAAAAAAAAAAAAAAAAAAGAGGAGATCCCAAACAACCTAAATGAAAAACTTATTTTTTTATAGCTTGTATACATTTTACCATAAAAAAAAAGTTGAATGGATCTTTTTGGGGGTCATCTGAAAAGTTTGAGAACTTGTGACTTTTGAAATGTTATTTGATTAACCAATCGTAACGCGAATTTTTATTTCTAAACCTTTGAATTTTGTTATTGATATTTTTATTAATTCTTTTGGCGTGTAACTAAGACACATAATATTACTTGACTTTACTTGTAACGAATGTATGTACCCAGACAAACCCTAGGTGGTAATTATGGTTAAATACAAAAAAATCCCATAAAAATACTTTTTTTAGTGTCACAGTACAGCTATAAATGTTTATTAGCCACAAATAACGGCGGGCAAGGTTATCAAAATCAACACACCAACTTATTAAAAAAATCAGTGATAAAAAAGTTTCCCCTAGCGAGTAGCTCGTACTTCGTCATTTCGCTATGAGTATTCTAAACGGGAAAAAAAACGTTCCTATTCAAAATGAGCGCTTCCTAAAGTGTTTATAATACATAATGTTATGTAAAGTCCATGTTCATGCATTATACCTATACTTACATGCGAAATATTTTAAATTAGATTTAAAAAGTGGTGTAATTTGTTATAAATCTGTTTATTTAAAAGCCTTTTTTATATATATATTTTTTAAACCTATTATTAACTTCCTGTTTCTCATAAAATTGTATCCACTGTAGTTTTCCTAATCAATAAAAAAAAATGATATTTTCAATGGAAATCGTTCACCTCACCCACCGTAGAACCAGCCACGAAGCAAGAGCTCCACTCTCCCCGGCATCCGCCGCCCCCGCCTCCACTAACGCTCTTCTCCCCGTAGGTGAAGGCGGAGTATCTCGCGCTCCTGAAGGAGAAGGCGGTGGACCGCCACGCTCGCTTCCAGGACCTCAAGAAGAAGCTGGACTCTGACGCGCGGTACAAGGCGGTCGAGAGCGGCGCCGCCCGCGAGGACTACTTCAGGGAGTACTGCAAGCAGTTGAAGGACGACCGGAGGAAGGATAAGGACTCTAAGGGTTAGTAATCAGTCAATTTATAAAATGTCATTACATGATATCGTTCACAGGGTGAATCACGAAAAACTCTTGACGATCGTAAACTAAAGCCTGTTTTTTTGTTTTTTTTTACAATCCACACAGCTTCATCTAGCCCCAAGGTAAGCTGCTGTTAAACAGAGCTGTGTTATGGGTACTACATGACTGATATATACTTAATACAATACATGGATATATATTTTTTATTATATATAGAAAATACCCAGAACACCCGGAACTAATATTTGTAGATCGTACAAACATTTAGCTTCACGGAAGCCTAGATCCGCCGAGAGAACATCATTATTAATAGAATGTCAGTCTGTTTGTTCGTACAAAAAATACAATAAACCTGGAATCGAACTTTAGTTAACGATTGACATTAGATATGCTTACGTCGGCGTCGGCGTCGGCGTCGGGCGGTTTACAGTTTTTGTAGGTAACATTGTCTGCTCACTGCCACTTCAATTTGCAAAATTTTGAAATATGTCTGTTTCCTTGGTTCTACTGAGTTCCTCATTTCGGATTCTGAATTAAATTATTAGCATATAGCTCTTTCCGTAGGCTGGCGCGCGACTTTAAACTTGTGAATGAGAAGTGAGAAGAGTCATCATCATCATGACAGCCTTCTAATGTTCCCACTGCTGGGACACTGGCCTACTCTCAGGCGAGAGTGATTGGGCTTAATCCACCACGCGGACCCAATGCGGATTGGTGGATGGCACATGTCTGTCAAATTTTCAGTTCTTGGACATGCTGGTTTCTACACGATGTTTTCCTTCACCGTATGAGAGCACTGGCATTGCGCACATACATTTTTCGAACAGAAAAATCCCGTGCTCTGAGAAGCAGTGAGAAGAGTAAAATCTTGGAAAATAATAGCAACAGGTAATTTAAGCTTTACGAGATGCCAAAAACGAAACAAAAAACTTGTAAATGTGACCAAAAGTTTACGACCACGTCTCAGTTCCGTATGTCATCACTGGCGACACGCACTGTTAGTGTTGAGGCATATATTTGATGATGTTATTTCCAGACCGCGACCGCAGCGTGAAGAAGGACAAAAAGGAGAAGGAACGCGATAAAGAGAAGGAAGGCAAAGAAGGGAAGGAGAAGAAAAAGAAGGAGAAAGGAGAGGTCAGTGACTCTTTCACTCTAACGCCCGAATACTTAAACACTATAAATATTTAAGATCGTGTTAACTGTTTATGAAAAAAGAGTAGTAGAGTTCTTTATTAAAGAGCTTCTCCAAAACTACCACATATTTCTGCCGCCATGCAGTAATGCTAGTAGTATGCAGTAATGCATTGCTGTGTTCCGGTTCGAAGGGTATGGTTTCCGGTGATCACAGGCATTGAGATTTTCGATCTACGTCTCAGTTTGCCAACCCGCGAGATTTGGTATTGTAAGCGTCCATAGGCTGAGGTAGCCGCTTATATAACCGTTATCTCTCTCTATAAGGAGAAGCGACAAAAAGTCATCACTTCGTTTATTAGTAAAGTAGTGTTGCAATATAAATAAATAAATAAATAATGCAGGACAATCCACACAGCATCATCTAGCCCCAAGGTAAGCTGCTGTTAAACAGAGCTGTGTTATGGGTACTAGATGACTGATATATATTTAATACGATACAATACATAGATAGATATTTTTTATTATATATAGAAAATACCCAGAACACCCGGAACAAATATAAGGGCGTAACTACACTAATTCTTTATCTATTTAGACAATTTTATATGGTATTCGCATTTTAATTGTATAGCGTGTTTAGTTTTTTTTTTTTTTGTGTAGATTCGGTGAATGTTTATCCAATATAACTCGATTTCGTGAAAGTGTATAGTTCGCACAGCGGATCTAGGCTTCCGTGAAGTTAGCCGTTTGTGATGCGCAAAGACAGTTTAGTTTGAAAAAGCCCCATTGTGCATCGGAACGGCTAACTTCACGACGGCCGAGATCCGCTGTGAGAACTATACGTAATTATGATGGTGGGATAATTTTGGTATGTAATTGAGTAAGGACTTCTAGAAAAGTTTAAAAGCATCTACGCGGAAATTCTAAAAATAGTAATTATAAGCGTTTATTCTGTTACTACAGAATATGGAATTACTATAAAATACTAGTAATATTATTGTTGACGACCAATGTGGCGCGGTGGGCGAAGGTCCGCCTGCGACGCAGAGGTTGCGGGTTCGATTCCCGCCTTGGGACAAATGTTTGTAGGATCTGCAAATATTTGTTCCGGGTGTTCTGGGTGTTTTCTATGATAATAAAAAATATCTATCTATGTATTGTATTGTATTAAATATATAACAGTCATCTAGTACCCATAACACAGCTCTGTTTAACAGCAGCTTAACTTGGGGCTAGATGATGCTGTGTGGCTTGTCCAGCATTATTTATTTTTATTTATTTATTATTAATATTTATTTTACACTACTATATTACAATAACTAATTTAAATAAAAATTGTTACAAAAATTGCTACCAATCCACATGTGCTAGGGCAAAACAAATCATTCCACAGCGCTGGTTTTCTGTTCAATCGCTCTGGTATTGCAAGCGTTCATAGGCTACGGTGACCGCCTATCATTAGGTGGGCCGTAAGCTTTGTTGCCATTTTATTATAAAAAGCTATTTTTTTTTACATACTCTTTTTACGTAACCTTGACGTTGGCAATATTGGAACAGAAAATATGGCCTTTTACTAAGTTATATAATACTAGCGGAATGTACTGGCTTCGCACATATGGACACCAATGCCTTTGGGATATCAACTGAGCGCTCCCGTGCTCCGGAGGGCACGTTAAGCGGTCCCGGTTTTTTTTAATTGTTAGGCCATGACAAATATTTGTAGATCGTACAAACATTTGACCCGACGCGGGAATCGAACCCGCAACCTCCGCGTCGCAGGTGGATCTGCGCCCGCTGCGCCACATCAGTCGTCCTATATTAGTATAGAAGTATAGATAACAATTTATGATTAACAAAAATGAAAATACTTGTTGTTTATTAGTACCATATTTTTATTATCAATTAATAAACCTTCCCTGAACTTATACAAACATTTCAAGACCAAAATTAGCCAAATCGGTCCAGCCGTTCTCTAGTTTTAGCGAAATTAACGAAAGCGAGCGAGCAAAAGTGTGCTATTATTGTGCTATAATTGTGTGGTGCCAACCAGGGGGGTCCGCTAGTACCATTGAAGGGGATTTGTTTTTTATGTCCCTTAAGTTACGGAATTAATTATAAGTAGCATTGCGAATATATTATTAGTTTTATTGTTTTTATAACCTTGTTTTCTTTTAAGCACGCCAATTTTTAGGTCGGCAGATAGAAAATGCTCTTAGCATTAAGTCCCAACTTTAGTACGTGTGCATAAAATATTAAAATAAAATTAATACAACAAATACGTTACTGTTTCGGACACGATAATTCATTTTTGCGGCCGTGTTTTAATAGCCTAAGTGAAATAGTGATCGGCAGTTTAAAACCCGTATGAAGTAAGTACACAACACTTGTATATATTTACCTGAACGTCGGTAATCTGAGTGCTAAGCTGCCCTTAAAGTATGAGAATTATATACATACACAAAAAAAACTAAACTTGCTGTATGTTTGCAGTATAACGGGACACACGGAGGATATGGCGCCTACATCGGACATGGTAGATAGTCGACACACGGCCTATTGCCTAGGCTATGGGGTGGTTACGGGCTAGGCCGGGGAACATTTTGGTTTATTGCCTAGGCTATGTGATGGTTACGGGCTAGGCCGGAAAACATTTTGGTTTATTACCTAGACTATGGGGTGGTTAAGTATATATCACACGGGTCATTCGAATGAATGTTTAACTTTTCTAGCGTTCACTTTTTGTTTAAACGTTTCATTTCGAGTGAAAGGCGCCGAATAAAAGCCGAAAATTAATGATAAAAGACCCGTCTGATATCACCTTTACGGGCAAGGTCAACAAAATTTTATGACCTAGGCTATGGAGTGAGTGATTTGGTTACAAATAAGGTCGAGATTTTTTTCTATTACCAAGATATGAGCTATGCATAGTCTGGTTTACGGGCTATGTCGTAATCGTTTTACTTACGGCGTAATTTGACCACAACCATACAAAAAATCCGTTTATAATATAGTAGAATTCGTTTACAATATTAGTAGGATTCGTTTATAATATTAATGAGATTCTTTTATAATTTTTAGTTGGATTCGTTTTTAATAATAGTAGGATTCATTTATAAATTAAGTAGGCTTCTTTTATAATAATAGTAGCCTAGGATTCGTTTATAAATTAAGTAGGATTCTTTTATATAACATTAGTAGGATTTGTTTATAATAATAGCACTTCTTAGGTTTCATCAGTTTTCAAACTTAGGACGGGTTATGCAAACTAACAGTTATATATCTTATAAATTATTGCATTACTGAGTCTTATCGAACATTTATTTATGTATTGAACTGAATAATATCATAATACATAGATATGGCGTTTTATTTGTTCACTTAAGGCCGTAACACTAACTATCGTGTCCGATGCAGGTTCGTGTGTTCTAATATCCTGTAGTATTAAGTGGTTATACTTTTGTTAAATGCTAAGCGGTATCTCTAAATTATGCTTTAGGTGGATTCCATCAAACTCGCGTAAGACTCTTAATTTTACTTTTTGCGTTTTTGACTTTATGCTTGTTTGACTTAATGCTTGTTTGACCTTCACAGTTTAATCCATAATAACACGAATCGCAGAATACAACTCAAATTAGTTATACTAAATCAAAAGAAATTGTTAAAAAAAACGCTTTTCAAACTTAAAATTTTAACGGTTTTTTTAAAATTAAAGATCACTCTGAAACACTTTACAAGGTGAATTTAGTTTGCACCACCATTCCACCATATTCACCTTACATTTACCTTATTCTAAACACAATAAAAACTAACCAACTTTTCTTAGTTATACCAGAAATTGGTTGAATCCATACTAGGAAAGTAATGCGTCCATTTGAAATTGATGAAGTTTAATAAAATTAATTCAACAAAACTGGGTTTCAAATGCCGCTTAGCATTGTAATGAGGGTACATTAGCATGTAATATTAACCCAGATTGGCAATATCAGTAAGCTTATAACGATAAACTCATTTGACAATCGTAAGGCTGCGTTCCCACCAGATATGTGCGAGGATGTGTACCGAGGGATGTGTTTGTTAGGAACCAAAAGAATCACTTCATTTACCTAGCCTCGCTCTGACATCTTTAATTAACACTACACTACACATCCTCACACATATCTGGTGGAAACGCAGCCTAAATGTTAACGTATAGTCCATCTGCCAATTTGTATGAGATTTTTTACAGCGCCTCTACTATTTAAAATGAACTACAAATTGACAGTTGGATGATACGTTTGCGGATATCAAACAAGATTTTTTGTGAGAAGCCCGCAGAGGTTTATAGTTCAGTAATAAAAGCGCTAAATTAGATACAGGACATGGCTGTTCATATGACTGAACATCTAGCTCGAATCGAGTAGGTGTCAAAATAAAAGTTTAATGGTAAAAATGTTGCAGTGACAAAATGAAAAAAGTTCACATTGCTATTTGCAGAGCACGGAGGAAGAGACGAGGAAACAGCCCACGCCTCCGCCCGACCAGTGGGCGGAGATACTGGGCATCCCCGGCGAGGAGGCGCGCGCCCGAGCCAAGCGAGCCAAGGAGCTGGAGCTAGCACTCGACTCCGACAGGACCGGCGGCTCAAGCCCCGACGAGCCACTCTCACCCAAACAGCTCCGCTCATCCAAGAAGGACACCCCCACCAAAGCAGACACCATCAAATCCCCCCCCAAAAAACGAAAACTCGACGAACTCAAATCCCCAGAACCGGAGAAGAAGAAGACGGACAAGAAGAAGGCGCCAGAAAAGACTGAGAAGAAGAAACGGAAGAAGACGGAGAAAGAATAGTGTTTAATGTACGTTTTCGGTAAGAAATGACGAATGCAGTGAATGGACAAGTGACGGTATTACTCGGTTCGTTCTTTTTATTTTGGCGGGTAGTTTGATATTTTGAAGATTGTAGGTTAAAATGGCGGTGCCTTGCGGTGTGCGGGGTCGAGTCTCGCTTACCACTGTTTTGTGTTACCAACACCTATTAGCACTATAATATTGCTATCACTAAGTTTCCCATAATGTACACATGTTTTGACAAACTATTTTGAGTTATTTGAAAAAGCTTTGAAAGTTCTTTTGTAATTTTAATACCTATCCAAAACCTTACTCTGCTGTAATTTATTTAATTTTGAAACCTGTCAATAAGTCGTCATTTATTTCAGTTGCAAGTTGAAACTGAATTAAATTGGATTGTACAGTGTAAAAAACGTGTCAATATGATAAAATTTAAATAGAATATGTCAGTTACAAGATGAAACTAAATTAAATTGTGTTCTAGCCTTATTTGATGTCATATACTTACATGTATTTAGAATTCAATCTTAGAGTCAGAAATAGTAAAAAAAAATTATATACATATCCATTTGTTGGGTTTCTAAAACATATTTAACAAATCCAAGTCTTTACTAATTTTCTATTTTATGTATTTAGAAATAGTGATACAATTATGTTTTTAGATTATATTCAATAATAAGTATTTTTAAAGGAATGGTGGAACACCGCCAAGGATAAGAACAAGTGGAAAGACTTTGGGAAGACCTTTGCCCAGCAGTGGAAAAATACAGGTTATTAAAATAATCATAATAATTAGTCTTTTAATATGATGTTCTTGAAGTAGTCAAAATAGGCATGACTGGTTTTGAAAAACTGTTATATTGTGTTCATAAGTAGTATAGACTTAATGCAATAAAAACTTATGTTTCCATAATTTAATGTTTTAGTAGTAAAAAAATGCGTTACAAAGTTGAATATTAAAATTCACACTAAAACGCGCCAAAGTCACGGCGCAGCAGTACTGACGTCATAGTTTAATGTAAAATTTTAGCAATGAAATTTCTGCAAATTGGTTCGATGTTACCAATCAGAGAACCAAGACGCTTTGATTGGTGTTCAACCTTTGATGGCGGATTGCTATTTCGTAGTTTTTTTTTTTTATATTATCAATTGCATCTAATGTAAAAAGGAATATGATTTTTATATTCCTTGAATCCTTTTTCATATAGTGAAGGCGTAATTTTAGTGATTGTTGGTTACTGTCATTATGCTTATAGTGACAGCGTGGACTCGACAAAACGCATCGCAACACATCTTGTACTGACACAAGTATTGAAATAGAATGATATATTTTACGAAGTATTAGTAATGGAGTAATTCTCCAAGCAGCTGGCATTGTGCCGTCCGACCGAGTTACTTTCAAACTACTTAAAAGAATCACAATGATCACTTTGAATCTTTTTAAAATAATCACAAGGATCACTTTGAATCGTTTTGAAAGTTAGGTGAAATTATGCCTGTTTCGCAGCCTAGAAGTATCTACAACATGTAAGTCAATGTTATATAGATTTATAAAATAAAATTACATTGATAATTTTGAAACATACAAATTTGTGTACGCCTAGAATGGCTGAAACGCCTAGAATAATCTTCCAACATCAAGTATAATATTAAAAATAAAAAAACAAAAAAATCTACCTATCTCTATTTTTGGGGTGGGACCCGACCCAACCAAAAAGTGAGGTGGGTCGACTTTTTTTCCGGCCAATGTAGTTTATTTCGGAACAGAGCACAAGATTCCTTATTAAAACATTCGCATTTTATAAATAAAATCACGTCAATCACTTGAAATCATTAAAATCATTTGGATCACTTGAATCACTTGAATCACTCTGGAGTATCGTTGAAAGCGACTAGCTCGGCGGCACGACGGCGGTTCTTATCTCAAACTACTCGCATTTGATCAAAATTCCAACAGCGTCACAGTAAATGTTGTATTTTATATCGAATATTATTATTATTGTGTATGTTTTAAATGTGTTATCTGTGCGTGCCTCGTAGGATACTGAATTGTATTTGTGTTCTATGACCGCCATTTGTAGGACTACAATTTTTTTTTTAATTATCATATTTTTAAGAGTAGTAGAGTTCTCTGTGATAGAGCTCGTCCGGGGAAGGACTACCACCATACCTATTTCTGCCGCCAAGCAGTAATTCTCGCATTGCTGTGTTCCGGTGTGAAGGGTATGGTTTCCTTTCCAGTGAAATTACTGGCACATGAGGCTTTCGTACGCTTGGTTGCTACTTCAGTTGTATAAAAATGTCAACAATTCAATTGTACATAATCACATTACATTACAAAATATACAAAATACATATGAAACAGTTGAGCCATCTAAAGACCGTTACAAACGATCTATAGATAGCTCAACTGATCCAAATCACTAGCAGACGGAAGCGTTCCCAACATGCTGGCTGCATTTCCACGTTGAATGGCAAGGCTTATATGTATTTATTTATTTACTTTAATTAATACGGATAAACTCAATACCATTATTTAAAGGAAAAAAAGAATCTGTATTTTCTTTTTTTAAGAAAACAGCCAAAAAATATTTAAAAAATAGTTAGTCATTTCCATGTATAGGTCTCACAACAGATCTCGGCCGTAGTGAAATTAGCCGTTTCGATGCGCAATAGAGCTTTTTCAAACTAAATTGTCTTTGCGCATCACAAACGGCTAACTTCACGGAAGCCTAGATCCGCTGTGCGAACTATACAGGTTGTATGTTCATTATTTCTGTTTGAATTTCAGTTTTCGTTAAATTAGTAGGTATTTAACTTGTTAAGTTTTTTTCACATCAATTAGAAAGGTCACATCAATGTACGATATACTTCATACAATCTATTACAATACAGAGATATTTTTGATTAAATATTGAAAATTTGACGACCGATGTGGCGCAGCGGGCGCAGGTCCGCCTGCGACGCAGAGGTTGCGGGTTCGATTCCCGCCTCGGAACAAATGTTTGTACGATCTACAAATATTTGTTTCGGGTGTTCTGGGTATTTTCTATATATAATAAAAAATATCTATCTATGTATTGTATTGTATTAAATATATATCAGTCATCTAGTACCCATAACACAGCTCTGTTTAACAGCAGCTTACCTTGAGGCTAGATGATGCTGTGTGGATTGTCTAGCATTATTTATTTATTTATTTATACCCAGAACACCCGGAACAAATATTTATTAATGTTGTAAAAGTTTGTATTTGTAGTTATTTCAATACGTAGATAGATATTTTTGATTTAAACATAGAAAAATATAGAAGACGCGATATCACTCTCCTACGATGCACACATGTTTTATTATAAAATATATTTAATCGATCACTAACCAAATTTGACGTTGTAAATATTGAACAAAATTGTATAGGTAATATCTAAGTTAGATATAAGTGTTTATAAAAGACCTCGACGCCGTTAGGCCACACTGGAGGCCTTTGAGCGGCCTATACTTGTATTACTAAAGCTTCTATCAGGGGCCTTTTTCTCGCATCGTTTGTTGAGAGAGATATGACTCTAAGGCTGCGTTTCCACCAGAGATGTGCAAGGATGTGTAGCGAGGGATGTGTTTGTTAGGAACCAATAGAATCACTTCATTTACCTAGTCTCGCTCTGACAGCTGTAATGAAGTGATTCTATTGGTTCCTCGCTACACATCCTCGCACATCTCTGGAAACGCAGCCTTATGCCGTTATTCATAAAGTAAACGGTCAATTTAGCAGCTTGCTAATTGTCTCTCCTTGTCATTCTTATGTCAATGAACAAAGACGAATTTGAAAGATTCTATTTCGATTGGTATCGATTGTAACATTTTCTAAACGGAACTTCGGTTTTTTTATTTTTTTTTTATTTTTCGGTTTATTTGACAAACACACAGAAAGAAAACAAAAAAAAATATAAAACAAGAGACTTAAGTAATAAAAAGAAAAGAAAATAGGTAGTAAGTAGGTACATAGGATAAACAACATGACATTTTTTAAGCAAGATTACCTACTAACTGGTGGACTGTGCCCTACTGTGCCAATTAGTTTTCTGCTGTGTGTGGGTCAAAGAGGCTCTGTCTCAGTTTAAGAAATCAAATAAATCAAAATCAAAATAAAAAATTATTTATTCAGTAGAATCACAAGGATCACTTTGAAACGTCTTACAAGCTAGGAAAATTTACACCAGTTCCAATTCGCCCATGCCGTAAAAGAACTGTCAACAACACCGGCTGAGTTCCTATCGCTTTTTTGGCATGACCCTTGCTATTGTTATGGATTCCAAGTAGAGTTAGAGCACATAAGCTGCGACACATACATATATAACTTAATAAAATTGTTGCTTTCTAATGTAATTGAAATACAAATAACAGCGAGTTAGCTAAGTTTAGAAAATGCTACAACAGAATCTATACTATTAGCTAACAGAGGTTAAAAGTACGTTAATGAATAAGCCTCTTAGAAGTACCCATACGAGGATAATGCCTCTGATAGAAACTTAACTTCTCAGGGTCTACTAAAGTTCGTATGAGTCTGTGGCCAACTCTGGTGACAGTTTCTAGGCCGCCCGAAGGCCTCTGTCATGGCCTAACAACTTTGAAAAAGCCGGGACCGACTGCTTAACGTGCCCTCTGAAGCACGGGAGCGCTCAGTTGAAATTGCCACTGGCGGTCACTTCAGGGTCTACTGAAAACGACAAAAGATAATTATGACATTTATAGTGGTGCAGCTTATGTCGGTGGTAACTTACTTCAGAGCAATCCCCAATATAATCTGAACCATGGTGACACGTTAAATCGCTTTTGAGACCTAATGGCCTACTTCATTTCGTATCCACAACAGAACCAGTAGGGTGTTTGACTGTTTCTGGAATCTTAAGTTGTCTGTCTAAATAATCGTGTTATTTAAATAATTAAAAGTATGATTTCTATCAAAAGTTTTTTTTTTGTTAATAATAATTTGACTTATTAATTTTAAAAAGTAATTCTTATATCCCAATTTTCGAAGTCAGGCAAGAGTTTAACCCGCAACCTTCCGCGGATCTACCAGTTGAGCCACCAAGTCTTTGCGTCGCCTTCTTGGGATTTTTAGCTTTGATTTTTTTTTAATTAGTAATTTTCTAAGACATTGCCTACATTTTTGGACACAAACTGTCAAATACCTTATTGTGTTTGGAACGCTGGTCTAGTAATTAATTGTCTGCGAGTCAAGGACGTCATGTGGTTACGAACTAAGCAGTCAGATATGACGCGAGTAGTGCAAGTTCGATTCCCGTCTCGAGAGATAATAACTGTAATATATAACTAACTGATTCACGTATTGAGATGTAAAATATACAAGTTTAGCTAGATGCGCGTAAGCTCAAATTTTACTACGTTGTGACGCCATTTTGGTAACCTTATTTCAAACAAAATGGCGTACTTATTGGCTATAAAAAATACATTAGAAATTCGACCCTGTTCTTAAATTTAATGTATTTTTATTGAAATTGTGACAGCCACATGTGAATAAACATTCACTAATGTCTAGTAATATTGTGGCTGATTTTAATGTTAGAATATCATTAAATACATTTACGACTTCAAATCGAAATATTTACCTAAATGGGGTTTGCGACACAGTTACTATGTCGATCGGTAGTTAACTAATATTATCTGTTTGACATTATGTTTTATAATCGTTGGTTGGTTATAAAAATAATAATATCGGGACTGTATATTTAAATGAAGTTTTAAAGAATTCGTTGGTATCGGAACTGTATATTTAAATGAATTTTTAAAGAATTCGTTGGTATCGGAACTGTATATTTAAATGAAGTTTTAAAGAATTCGTTGGTATCGGAACTGTATATTTAAATGAAATTTTAAAGAATTAAATAATATTGGATATCATAATCATAAAAAACATAAATAGATGTTTAAACTAATAAATAAATCAATGCAATTAATATAATAAGTGACAGGCCACGTACAGTAACGCCATCTATATTTCGAGCGTAAAACAGAGGCATTATTTAAGATAAGTTTTACAATATAGTTTCGAAACGAATGATTAAAGGTTTGTTTAAATCTTCGAGTAAGTTTCAAGTAGGCTATTATATAGCTGGCTAACCAATTTAACTTTCGCGATGAACGGTGTCACTTATGTTGGGTTTCTATAATACACAAGCAACCGTCAAGTAATTTTTCTTAAAACGAACAGTTAACGTCTCATAGAATAAAATATTTTTTTTAGAAAACGTCTATCACCTATAAAACATAAACGAATAATTAAAATCAATTCATAGTTGGAAGAGAATTCACGTAATAAACATACAGTCGAATTGATAATACCTCATTTGAAGTCGGCTAAAAATCCTACTAGTGTAATGGATGCTTGTATAGTTCTCACAACGGATCTCGGCCGTCGTGAAATTAGCCGTTTCGATGCGCAATAGAGCTTTTTCAAACTAAATTGTCTTTGCGCATCACAAACGGCTAACTTCACGGAAGCCTTGATTCGCTGTGCGACCTATACATTTAGGAACGTGACATTGCCCTACTTGGCATTTATTTTCGAAGCTTGTGAGGCTGTTTTATGTGTAAAAGGTCACAAGAGTTTACTCAGGATAGATTATACATATTTTCACGTGACTTTGTTATGTTGATGGATTTTTTGTACTACTTTATCGATATTATTGTTTGATAAAATCTATGAAACTATGTAATTTGTTTTATAAAGGCTAGATATCTGTAAGAGCAGTTTCCTACAAGGACAGATTTATATAGCGTCAGATTCAAAACGGAAATAATACTAGCGAATAATAAAGTTTGGAGTATATCCTTGATTTATTCCCCAACACTTTCCCCGTAGACATACTTTTAGAATATAGTTTTTAGAACTGTCATGGTTATTAACATATTTTTTTTCACTAAAAACGGGGATTTTACTATAATGTGAGTTTTATTGAGTTCTCCCATGATCATGGTGCACGTAAGTAACTGCGCCGAAATATTGTGAATCAATTAAACTCACAAATTATGGTAAATATCCCGTTTTTAGTGAAATTTATACATTTAGAATAGTTTCGCTTGTTTCTTTCTTATGTTTTTTAGATCTTTTTTCGGCTAGTACACTAAAATAGAAAAGATTTTTATTACCCAATGTCAAAGTCAAAGTCAAAAATGATTTATTTCAATAAAATCACAAGAATCATTTTGATACGTCTTATAGCTAGGTGAATTTACGCCAGTTCCACGCGCCCCAGCCTTGAAGAATCTAAAAAATCTAAATGCTATACAATTCGTAATTTATTAGTATAGGGACTGTTTATTTGAATGAAGTTTTAACCGATTCGTTGCTGCACCCATTTTGAAAAACTTTTCACCAGGGCTGTGAACAAATTTTCTATGACACGACTGGCGTGTCAAGCGCCATAGAAGTCCATGGCACGCTTAGCGTGCCATCAGCCATGTGTATAAAACTACATGCTTTTTTTGCTTTTTTACTGGTCAAGACTTGTTTCAAGTTTAGTTGGAATCAAACCACGGGAGTGTACGGCACGATACGTTAATTACATTGGTTTTGAAGAGGTTAACTAAGTGTTTTTCCTGAAATGGAAGGTAAGTGACTTTACTTTTTCAGATGTTTCAAACCTTTTTTGATATTTTATCTAACTTTTACTAAAAATGTCACTTAGTGACATGTTGCAGTAGTACAACGACGAAATGTTCGGATTATTTTGTCAAATTGACCTACTTTTTCTAGATTTAAATCGAAAACGCAAATACATTCCTGAAACAGAAAACTATGATAATGATGAAACTCAATGTGAAAATGAAGAAGAAATAAATCGAAAACGCAAATACATTCCTGAAACAGAAAACTATGATAATGATGAAACTCAATGTGAACAAAACTCACAATCATACTCAGATGTTGGAAATGACAAGCCTCAAAAGAAATTTAAGAACAGTGGTACATGCACAGAAATTGACGATAAAAATACTAATTCAGTACCCTCCATATTTTACATACATTTACCTAGTTTAAGAAATATTATCCGTATGCATATTGAAGTAAGGTTTATAATTGCTTATCCAAGTACAACACACATACATGAATGCTATTTATAGTTCTGAGAAAAATATTTTTGTCAGAATAATCTTCATAAAAAGGTATTGTTTTTTACTTTGATTGTACGGATAAACATTCCAAGTATAAAATAAAAGACTTGCCGTACATAAAAATTGTTGGTTTTTCAAAATACATCATATTTTACAACCCTCCTCGGAATTTACTTTTTCTCGTACTTATCACGAACCTTGTGTAATTATCATAGCCTAACTTCGGAATGTTTATCTACTAATCCCTAGATAATTTCATGGAGAATCTAAATATATAAAGGTGTCAATAGGTATTCTAACGAGATAATTGCGAATATGTCGCGCGCGTGTCGCGCGTCCCACTTTGGGACGCTCAGCGTACGCTCACTGCAGAGGTCTGCCACGCCAGCGCTTTAAGCGCCGCGAGGTCCGCCCCTTGAGAGGTGGCTAAAGTATTCAGTATTGACACGCCTATCGTGTCATAAGAACGCAATTTAAAAAGGTTGTCAATCCCTGGAACTGTTGAATTCACGCAATATTGAGAGGCTAAGACAACAGGCGTAATCTACGTGGAAAATCTGTATAGTTTCGTTCTGGGCAGACTTTTCTAAAACTTAATCTGAGGGTGTTACAATCGAGGAAAAAATGACACGCCTATCGTGTCATAAGCCACTAGTTAAAACCATTGATGACACGCCTGTCGTGCCATCAGCAACGAATCGGTTAAATAACTTATTAGTATCGTGACTGTATATTTGAATGAAGTTATAAAGAATATATTAATATTGAGACTGCATATTTAAATAAACTTTTAAAGAATACATTAACATCGGAACTGTATATTTAAATTAACTTTAAATAATTTATCAATATCGGTAGGTAGTATATTCAAATGAAGTTTTAACATTTTCCCATGCGAACTAAACAGAAAAAATATTCGAAAAGTATTATCCAAAGGGGATTTTGACATTCATTATTATTATTATTTTTATACAACTGAAGTGGCAACCAAGCGTACGGCCCACAAGATGGTAAGCGGTTACCGTAGCCTATGGACGCTTGCAATACCAGAGGTATCACTCGCGGGTTGCCACCTTGAGGCTAAGATCGAAAGCCTCATGTGCCAGTAATTTCACCGGATACCATACCCTTCACACCGGAACACAGCAATGCGAGCATTACTGCTTGGCGGCAGAAATAGGTATTTTGAATAGCTTTTGGGAGACTGACTTTATAGGCATCTGGTGTTTTAAAAAACAAACTATTGTTGTATTTCTTGATAATAAATAAATATAAATGGTGCGTAAAAATCGCATCTAAATCCGTCTAGCAGTTTAATCATGTAAGACAATATCAAAAAATCAATATTTCAGCGTATATTTCGCTCTTTAGCCGTAGTAAGGTATATGAGCGATCTGCCGTGTACCTACGCGATACCGTTTCGCTTTTGTTCATGCAACCAGTGGTGGTAAGACTGAGTCCGTCTTGGTGGGTACCACCGGAGTGTCAGATATTCTACCTCCAAGCAGTAGTGTGCACTGCACTGTGTTTAGCTTCGAAGGGCAATGTAGCTGGCAAGTAAGTTCGTATGAGTCAGTGGCGAACTCTGGTAACAGAGTTTATAGGCCGCCCGAAGGTCTCTGTCATGGCCTAAAAAGCCGGGACCGACTGCTTAACGTGCCCTCCGAAGCACGGGAGCGCTCAGTTGACATTGCCACTGTAGCTAGTGAAATTAGCGAATGAGACTTAACGTCCCACTTCTCGGGGTGACTTCTATCAGATATGTAGTTCCCATTGTACAAGCTTAGTTTATGCACACCCTGGACACTCAATAAAATGTATGAAGCAAACGCGTCGCAATCACCACATGCATGGTTTGTGTACGTAAACTGTGCCATTGTATGTGTGAGTGAGAGTGGTTGACCCCACCCAATTATAGCAAGAGCGAGATAGCACATTTTCGCTCGCGCTGTCATGCGCGTGGACCTATAAGAAATCAAAATAAACGCGTGCCTTAGCGTTTAGCTTTAGTGCCAGTGTGGTGCCGGCAAACTCGCTCTCAGGGTGGGGTAAGTGGCACCGGGGTGGGAGGTAGGGAGTGGCCGGCCATTCTGTACGTAGTACTAATATCTTCTGTGCTTTAGGGTTAGATGATGTAAATATTAATGTCAAAAATGGCCGCCAATATTTATTATAGAAAAGCGAAACGATACCGCGTAGGTTGCCCTTAATACAGGTAGCATTTTGTCCGCTAATTTATGGGATTTTAAATGATTTAAATGTAATCATGTACCTATGTTTGTTTTGTGCAATTTTATCTTAATTTTTAGTTGTTATAAGAGAGTTATTTAGTTATTGTGCGATCTAGCTGACAAAAGCTTGTGGCAGATATATCGGCATCGCCTCTGTTGTTTCCGGAGCGAGGTGACGTCGAGAAGACATCTCAATGATTATTTTGTCCAAGAGAGATATATCAGGATAGCTCAATTGGTAGAGCACCCGCGTATCAAGCGGTGGTTGCGGGTTCAAATCTCGCTTGAGGCAAAAATATATTTTGGGATATATTAATCTTGAGGTGACGTCGGTTCTATGCTGTCTGTGTTGCAGTAGGTATCAAGTTTCAAGAAAATAATACTGAACCAGTTGGGGCAACGTTGATTGCGACTCGTCTGCCACAACTTTTATTGTAGACTTTTATTATTAGGTTTCTTTTTGAGTGCGTTTTGAAGGTTTTTCAAATCTTGTTAAATACATTGCTTAATTGCATTAGCAATGCATTTAATGCTAGCAAGCAATTGGAGTACCTTTCTTGCTTGTTGAAGCTTTATACCTTAACTAAAGGCAATGGACCAGCAGGGCGATTGTTGCAATAAATGTATTGCTTGATTGCATTAGCAATACATTTAATGCAAGCAAGCAATTAGAATACGTTTTCTGCTTGTAGAAGCTTTATATTTTTACTAGCCAAAAGTCCAGCGGGGCGATTGTAGCAATAAATGTATTGCTCAATTGCATTAGCAATACGTTTCCTATTAGTAGAAGCTTTTTTTTACATTTAACTAAAGGCAAAAAGTACACTAATGTGCTATTTAAGTTTTCTTATTAATTTTATTATTGTAAATAGTTTTGGCATTGTTTATTTTGTAATTTGAAGAATTGTGAATAAATTGATATTTGTGCATTTATTGTTTTATTTACCTGCCTTCAGACACCCAGCAGTCTTACAAAATAAGTTTGAATTTGGAGCTACGTTTGCACTCGAAAAGTACGAAATGTCATATTTTTTACACACCATACATACATTTTTACATATTTACACACCAACAACAGTAACATAAAACATTATTAAATAGGTACAGTGAAAGGTATTAGATTGTAAGTAACCAGCACTTGCAGGGTTATACAGCTTTCTAGGTGTACATTCATTGACATTGTAATGGAAATATGTAGATTTTAATTTAGTTTGATTTTTTTTTTAACTAAAATAAGTAACATTTTTAATCTTGATGTGAGAGTATTTGGTCTGACATATTTTTGTTATTGTAAAGTTAGGGTACTTTGGACCTGTCTGTAAACTCTTACTTTGTTTTTTTGAATAAATATAAATATTCCATACCGATCGCGTTCAAGAGTACCTAAGGCCCCTGGTCCACAAATGAGGAACTCTCGTAAATTTCTATAATAAATCATGGTTCTGCACGTATATAAGGTCATTCATTATCAACCTGACAAACTTAAGGGGTAGGTTCCACACATAAAAAAAAAAAATGTACTTTTTTTTTTTTTTTCTAAACGTTTTTTTTTTATAAAATTAAAAAAAAAATTACGTAATTCTGCTTCATAATTAGTTATCCTTGTTAGAAATCGAAAAGGCAGCGCTCGGCACGTGTTAGTGACCCGCGCGTCAATTAACTGCGGGTCACTAACCCGCGCGTCCTTGACCTGCGCGTGTCCTTGACCCGCTACGGGGCGCGCACACTCGAATATTTCATTATTACGTCGCTTAACTCGATTCCCAACAATGATAAATAATAATTGAGCGGAAAAACGTAATCGATTTTTTTTTGTTTACTTGTGATTTTTAAGACAAAACATACATAAAAAAAAAATTATAGGTACATATATTTTTTTTTTTAGGTGTGGAACCTATCCCTTAAGTTTGTCAGGTTGATAATGAATGACCCTGTATAACGCGATTTGAATACTATTCTATTGTTGGCCCGTTTCGGTGGATATTTAAAAAAGTTAAATAAAACGGAATGGACTAGGTAACAGTTGTTGTAGACGAATGGAATTAGCGCTAGATCGACTTCGCCTCGCCCCAATGACTTGCCGTTGACCTCCCATCAACAGATTGTACGTCACTCCGGTCACACAGCAGCAGCAAAAAATGTAAAATTTAAATATTTACTTAGCATTTGACTTGTTCCGGGAGTATACTGAGTTCTACATCAGTTTTATTACTAAATGCGTTATACTATAGCGCGTTATAGCCGAAGAAGGCGCGTTCTAAAGAGTCCTTACTCAATCAATAATACTTTTTTCAAAAACAAGTGATACCTACATAAAACATTGTTCTAAATAGATACTTGTATGTAAACATAGTTATGGGGAAGTCACTGTTTTTCTGTAATACAGTTTAAATATTAAACTAACACAGAAAGCAGAGCTGCAACAATTACTAGTAAACATGAATAAATGAATTTTGTATTTGTAATAAATCCCCAGCCGAAGAAGGTGCGTTCTAAAGAGTCCTTACTCAATAAGTCCCGTTCTAAAGAGTCCTTACTCAATAAGTCCCGTTCTAAAGAGTCCTTACTCAATAAGTCCCGTTCTTAAGAGTCCTTACTCAATAAATCACCAGTTAAATAAGTCCCGTTCTAAAGAGTCTTTACTCAATAAATCCGCAGCCGAAGAAGGAGGAGCCAGCGCCGGCCGAGGAGGTGGAGACGTCAGAAGCCGAGGTGGAATCGGACTCCGCGGCGAAAGAGAAGCAGGCGCGCGCGCAGGCCTCCATCAAGGAGAGAGAGCGAGAGGTGCAGCGCGCGCTCGCCACCAGCCTGCGCGACAGGGACAAGGAGCGCGAGCAGCACAAGCGCGACGAGGCCGTGCAGGTGAGAGCGAGACGTCATCATGAGATGAGAGCATCTCATCGACACGTGGGTATCTCGCACAACACGCTTTACGAGAACTTTTCTTCCCAATACGTGCAAGTTGTGGAATGAGCTTCGTTCCGCTGTCTTTCCGCTGAGCTACAATATGGGCCGCTTTAAGGGAAATATAAAAAGAGTCATCCAGGGCAGGCAACGCATCAACTGTACATCTGGTGTTGTTGATGTCAATAGGCGACGGTAACCGCTTACCATCAGGCGGGCCGTAAGCTTGTTTGCCTCCAAATGACTTAAAAAAAAAAAGCGAGACAACTGCAGGATAAAGGGAGAGAGGTGTGGGAGATGCAGGTGAGATGAACAGTGGTATAGGTGAGACAGAAAGGTGCAAGTGAGAGGGTACAGGTGGGGAGATTGAGAGTTCCACAGGTGTAACAGAAAGGTGTAGGGGAGAGAGAGGTGAAGCGAGACAGAATGGTTGTTCGCTAAGATATTTAAAAACATTTCTACTTGTAAGGAAAAAAAATCCATGATGTTCTCTGATCTGTCTCTAGCCGAAGTTAAATTTATTCTACAGAATGAATAACAAAGATAATTTCTATTGTTTATCGGATCAATGTTTCTCAGTGATTGTTAAGATAGCAATACCAGCAACACTGTTTTCTTGAAATAAACTATTTACTACTATGTATAGGCCCTGAGCGTATTCATCTTTTATTAAATTAATTAAGTGCTAAAACCTACTAAGTGTTAGCACCTACACTATTATTATTTATTGTGGACAACTAAAACTTGTATAAGTGAACTATTAGTTATTTACGACCGTTGTGGCGCAGCGGGCGCAGGTCCGCCTGCGACGCAGAGGTTGCGGGTTCGATTCCCGCCTCGGGACAAATGTTTGTACGATCTACAAATATTTGTTCCGGGTGTTCTGGGTATTTTCTATATATAATAAAAAATAGCTATCTGTGTATTGTATTGTATTAAATATATATCAGTCATCTAGTACCCATAATACAGCTCTGTTTAACAGCAGATTACTTTGGGGCTAGATGATGCTGTGTGGATTGTCCAGCATTATTAGTGAAAACCGTGTATGTTCCTGTTATATTAGCATCACCATTCTCACATGATATTATTATAAGCTGTAAGTTTTCCAAATATGTAAAAATAAAATAATATTATGTTCATTTGAATAACGGGTTTTTCACGTACCGGTATATCGGTGAAAAGGTCGCGATATAGGATGCGCGCCGTGTCACTCAACCCTGATGAAGACTCTCGAAATCGAGTCGAAACAGTGTCGGTACCACTTCACCGATATACCGGTACGTGATAACACCCGTTTTTAAAATGAATGATATAGTTCACTATAGTTTTATTAGTAAAATAATATAATGTTGTTGGTTGTGTGGGCAGCACCTGAACGCGCTGCTGGCAGACCTGGTGCGGAACCCGGAGCTCGCGTGGCGTGAGGCCAAGAAGCAGCTGAAGAAGGACCACCGCTACACCCTCGCGGACCTGCTCTCCAAGGACGACAAGGTACGTACGAACACTACCTTCTCAACGAATACAGTTTGTCACTTGTAGTGCAGCTGTTCAGTTATAGTACAGGTGTTTACTTATAGTACAGGTGTTCACTTGTAGTACAGGTGTTCACTTGTTTAGTTATAGTATAGGTGTTTATTTAGATATATGCAGGTGTTCAGTTATAGTACAGGTGCTCACTCATATGCAGGTGTTCAATTATAGTACAGGTGTTCACTGATATTACAGGTGCTCACTCGTATGCAGGTGTTCAGTGATAAAAAGATAGTATTATAAAGATCCTGTGGGGTCCCACTGCGGCGATGGTACAGTTAGATGGTATCGCATGTCCCCAGGAGCGTCTGTTCACGCAGCACACGAGCGCGCTCGCGAGCAAGCGGCGCGACAAGCTGCGCGCCATCCTCGCGGAGCTGGGCGTCACCTGCACCTCGCACTGGAAGGACGTGCGCGACCAGATCAAGAACGAGCCCACGGCGCCCGTCTACTCCAGCTCCTCGCAGGTACTACTCATCACACTAAATTGTTTAAAAGTCCAAGACGTTTCCAGCTTTTAGCAAGTCTAGCCGTGATGCAGCTGCTTGCAGGTGTAACTATAATTCAGTTGTTTGCATGTCCAGGCATAATCTAACTGTTTGTAGATCTAGGCATAATCCAGCTATTCGCAGGTTCAAGATTACCTAATCCAGCTCTGCGCGGGTCTAGGCATAATCCAGCTATTCGCAGGTTCAAGATTACCTAATCCAGCTCTGCGCGGGTCTAGGCATAATCCAGCTATTCGCAGGTTCAAGATTACCTAATCCAGCTGTGCGCGGGTCTAGGCATAATCCAGCTATTCGCAGGTTCAAGATTACCTAATCCAGCTCTGCGCGGGTCTAGGCATAATCCAGCTGTTCGCAGTATAATAAATAAGATACATTGCCATCAGATGGAGCGCGAGTTCCGCGACTACCAGCGCGACCAGCAGTCCCTCGCTAAGACGCAGCTGCGGCAGCTGCTGCTGGAGACGCGCTCCATCACGCACAGGAGCCTCGCCGCCGTGCGCGAGCACGCAGCCGCCCTGCGCGCCGTGCACGACTCCCTCGCGCACGACGCCAGGTGACACATGCACATGCACATGCAACAAGACAACAACGTGACATACTATGACAACAACACATATTATCACAATTGTAACTCATGACATACTATAGCAACATGACATATTGTTACTGTACTGTATGTATAACTCAACAACACTGAAATCCAATATGGCGGCACTCACTGTCACTATTCACAAACACTCGCGTAACTTATCCGGCACGGTAGGACCAATGTATGTATAACTATATTAAAACACGGTAGTATAGTAGTAGCCCAGCATAGCCTACATATAATTTGCAATGCCTGAAAAGGGCAAATAAGTTCTAAGTGCCATATTACTTTTAAGACCTTTTGTAACACTTATTTGTGCAAATAAATATCTTGAATCTTGAATCTATATATGAGAGAACTCAATTTATTTGAATTTAAAGAAAGTGCATGAAACCTCAGGCAAAACGCATAAACAACCATTACTCCCTCAGATATCTTGCATTAAACGTGACATATTGTAACACCATGACATACTATGACAAGGCATGTAACAACATGACATATTGTGAGTGCAAGACATATAACACCATGACATATTGTTACAAGACGTAATATTTCTCTCAACATTTTCTAAACAATCGTTATCCCTCAGATACCTAGCACTGGAACACATTCCTGATGAGCGACAAGCCATCATCAGCTCGTACCTCGAGGAGCTGGACAAGAAGGGCCCTCCGCCGCCGCCCACCGCCACCGAGCCCTCGCGGAGACCCAAGCCCTGATGGTAAGGAACCCACCGCTGGGACTCTGCCCACTTTTTTTTATGTCAGCAAGTGACAGGACAATCAAGGCGTCCGCCTGATGTGAAGCACCACACCTAACTAATACAGATGCAGTGCCACCCAAAGCTTAAAGATTTTAAGTGTTTGCGTAGCACTGCACTGCGCTTCCAAATTAACAATGACAGCCTTATAGTGTTCCCACTGCTGGGACACTGAGACCTACTCTCGAGCTAGAGTAATTAGGTCTTAATTAACCACGCAGACCCAATGCGAATTGGTGGATGGTACATGTCATTCAATTATTAGATCTTGGTGATACCGGTAATGGGAAATTATTTTTTGATTGATAGAAATGGGTTATGGTCAGAATCCTCTTTGAAGATCCCTTTTGCGAATTTGAGTGTCAAAAAATGGGATTTTTACACAAAAAAAATCAACAAAATCCTTTGAAGGGAAAGTTTTAAATATTCTAATTTAATCATTTATCTTCAGATTTAAAAAACATGTTTTTTTCTATTTCCAGTTACCAAAAAAGAATCACCAAAAACCGGACAGCAAAGCGGTCTGCCGTCGTAATATAAACTTAGGCTAGACAAATATGACCGAAATATCGCGGTGGCATGACGCGCGCGTAAATTCGCGCAACCTAGTAATGGCCCGAAAGCTATATCTAGTTGACAAAAACCTCGCACAAAGCGAGGAAACCACCGCGATTTTCGCTCACATTTGCCTGAAGCCTTGCGTACAAAATGTATATCCTGAGTCATTTTGTGAATAATTCCTCCTACTTAGTTGATATATTTAATTGAATAAAATGCGTTTGTTTTTCAATTTTATACGTTTTTTAATTAAAAAATAATTTTAAGCTAAGAATAAAGATATAGGCGAGATGACAGTGTTGTAAATCCTAATTAGCCTGTGGTCGTTCATTTCTTTTGTTCAGCAAAAGTCTGTTAATTTCTGCTTTCACTTTTTCTTTTAATGCAATAGGTATTTGACGGACTGGTAAAAATTTTGGTTTGGCCTCACTTTTTAATTTTAAAGTGATGTGTTCCCCTTTAAAATCTCCCCAGCCAGGAGTGAATACTTCTTTGAACTTTTCCCTTATTAAGCCTACTGGATTATAGGTTTCATTAATTTTTAACTCGCGCATAATATCATGACTTAATTGTAATGGCCACTGGTTAAATGAATTTAACCAATTTCTTCCTACTATTCTAGGTTTATCGTTTTGTACTATATACACCTCTAGTTGCTTGTGTAATCCATTCCATGTGACATTCATGTTTTTTACTATGCCAACTGGTTTGGAAGTGCTTTGATCAAAGTTTTTGAATGTGATATTACATTTATCTATTTTTTTATCAGGAAAAAGTTATATGTGATCGTTTAACCAAGATGCACTAAAATTACGTCTTCACCTTATGAAAAAGGATTCAAAGAATATAAAAGCTCCTTTTAACATTAGATGCGAGATTACTACTATTATATAGGTACTAAATAGGTAGAGACATACTGGTCTTACGTACGTAAAGTTTATGAAAGGTCAAATGAAGTGGAAGCCAATCCGTGCTGTAGAAAATTTATGCGCTTTATTCATAAAAAACTCATTTAGGCTTGCTACACCTATCATCAAATAGATGAGGTTCTTAAGAAAAGCCAAGCCAAGAGTATCGGCTAATGTCTTCAAATCTGTTACCATCTGTACCATAAGAATGACAAGACACATCATCTCCATACTGGCTGGGGGCTGCCCAGCTTAAGCGGGCGGTAACTGATCAGTGGGCCTACGATGGACCCTCCCACTGACGGAAGTGACCCCTGGCGTCCGCACTTACGCCCGTGTGTACAGGACTTATAACCGGTAACTGCTACTCCCCGTGTTGTTTTCTACGTAGCAAAACTATCGCAGGTGATGTGACTTCTCCACAGACACTGCCTCGCCTGGGACGCGATTGAGGAAAACGTCGATACGTGTAGCACCAGTAGAGTTGCAGGAGTTTGGCAAAGATAGAAGATGTTAATTTAATGCCTTTACAAGAACTCCAACTCCGGGTTATATTACGGAGTATTCCCCTCCTCTAGCGCGTCGTGAGAAATTTATTTCATGATGAAAGATAAATAAAATTGTCTCACTTCTCCCTCTGCCGGCTTTTACGGCATGCACGGGTAGTAAAGCAGCTGATACACTCTACGTTTTTCTTTCGCTCCCAGAACAGCATGGAAGATACCAAAGACATATATACCTTTAACTAGTTTTTTATGGTGCGCGAGCTGCAGGCAGCTCGCGTGTGCGTTTGAGGCTTTGAGGAAATTGAAAAAGGTATAACATGTTTACATTTGGACTCCTACAAAAGATACAAGTAAAACAAAGTAAAAATAAGTAGTAATAAAAGGTTTAAAAGTTGGGTATTACTTGCACGGATAAAAAATATAGGTCGCGTGGTGCGCTCGCTGCAAGCAGCTCGCGAGGGGTTAAAGTTTCTGTGGAGGTAGCGTGGTGCGCTCGCTGCAAGCAGCTCGCGAACAGGGTGTTCTTCTATAGAGGTTGAGCGGTGCGCTCGCTGCGCTCGCGAACGGGGTTCGCTCCTGTAGAGGTTGCGCGGTGCGCTCGCTGCAAGCAGCTCGCGAATGGTGTGTGCTCCTATAGAGGTTGCGCGGTGCGCTCGCTGCAAGCAGCTCGCGAACGGGATGTGCTCCTGTAGAGGTTGCGTGGTGCGCTCACTGCAAGCAGCTCGTGAACTGGGTGTGCTCCTGTAGAGGTTGCGTGGTGCGCTCGCTGCAAGCAGCTCGCGAACGGGGTGTGCTCCTGTAGAGGATGCGTGGTGCGCTCTCTGCAAGCAGCTCGCGAACAGGGTGTGCTCCTGTAGAGGTTGCGTGGTGCGCTCGCTGCAAGCAGCTCGCGAACGGTGTGTGCTCCTATAGAGGTTTCGCGGTGCGCTCGCTGCAAGCAGCTCGCGAACGGGATGTGCTCCTGTAGAGGTTGCGCGGTGCGCTCTCTGCAAGCAGCTCGCGAACGGGATGTGCTCCTGTAGAGGTTGCGCGGTGCGGTCGCTGCAAGCAGCTCGCGAACGGGGTGTGCTCCTGTAGAGGATGCGTGGTGCGCTCTCTGCAAGCAGCTCGCGAACGGTGTGTGCTCCTATAGAGGTTTCGCGGTGCGCTCGCTGCAAGCAGCTCGCGAACGGGATGTGCTCCTGTAGAGGTTGCGCGGTGCGCTCTCTGCAAGCAGCTCGCGAACGGTGTGTGCTCCTATAGAGGTTTCGCGGTGCGCTCGCTGCAAGCAGCTCGCGAACGGGATGTGCTCCTGTAGAGGTTGCGCGGTGCGGTCGCTGCAAGCAGCTCGCGAACGGGGTGTGCTCCTGTAGAGCTTGCGCGGTGCGCTCGCTGCAAGCAGCTCGCGAAGATAAAAAGTGCTCTCCATAACAGGGGCAATAATATAAAAAATATGAAAAAAAAAAATGGTCATGGTCGATTCGATGTTAGTCTGGGATATATTTGACATTCAGTTGTACTTCCATGGACTAAACCTACACGAATCTTGAAAAAAATTTCCAATCCCCTCAATCGTTTCGGAGATAATACGAAAAAAAAAACGGGGGAATTTAGGGGGGATTCAAAAATTGATTTCTACTAATCAGGACACCCTCTATACGATTCTCAAAAAAAAACGCGACTTTTCCAACGACAAGTAGAAAATCCCCACAACGACCCCCTCAAGGGAGGGGAAAATGGAGATTTTGGAATTTTTCTAGAAAGTTTCAAAACACCCTCCCGAATACGAATCCGTAATCGGTTTTACCCCACCCCTAGCGCAAGTGCCTCAACTCACATGTCAGTGAGTGAGTGAGTCAGTGGTAATTAAGCTTTATATAGTATAAAATAATAAAAATAATAATGTTCCCACTGCTGGGACACTGGCCTACTCTAAGAGTGATTTGGTCCATCACGCGGACCCAGTGCGGATTATTGACTGACGACCGATGTGGCGCAGCGGGCGCAGGTCCGCCTGCGACGCAGAGGTTGCGGGTTCGATTCCCGCCTCGGAACAAATGTTTGTACGATCTACAAATATTTGTTCCGGGTGTTCTGGGTATTTTCTATATATAATAAAAAATATCTATCTATGTATTGTATTGTATTAAATATATATCAGTCATCTAGTACCCATAATACAGCTCTGTTTAACAGCAGCTTACTTTGGGGCTAGATGATGCTGTGTGGATTGTCCAGCATTATTATTATTATTATTATTATTATTATTGGATATGTATTTCGAATTTTTAGTTCTTCTTTTAATTTGTGGCGTCTGTGGTAATTTTTAGTTCTGGCCATGCCGGTTTCCTCACGATGAAGTTAGTGTCATAGTGTTTTATTTTATGGCTTCTGTGACTTTTATCTGTCTGCCAGTGTCCGTTTGTCTGGTCTTCTTCTTCTTTTATGGACTTTGTGGCTTATTTGCCACAATTTTGCCATTGTCAAGTGAATTAGTTTGATTGTCGCTTAGCAACGTAAACAAACGAAATTTGGAAAGAAATATTACCAACCAACTTTACCCCTCCATTTCATGCCGGTTTCCTCACGATGAAGTGTCCTACATACTTTTCTAGTGTCAATAAATGACTAAATGTCAATGTCAGACACGCGGCAGTACCCGGGAAAGCGTCTGGCATTGACATCTATTCATCTAATGATTAGGACGGTTTACTTTCACCGTATTGAGAGCACTGGCATTAGGACAATACATAAACTGCGTTTCCGCCAGTTAAGCTAGGATCTGTTTGTTAGGAACCAATAGAATCGCTTCAGCGCTCTTGTGCTTCGGAGGGCACGTTAAGCAGTCGGTCCCGGCTGTTTGAAAGTTGTTAAGTCATGACAGAGGCCTTCGGGCGGCCTAGAAACTCTGTCACCAGAGTTGGCCACTGACTCATACGAACTTACTTTTATTGGTTTCTAAAAACAATTTTCCTCGCTACACATCCTCGCAAATCTCTGGTGAAGGCTCAGAAAGACAGTGAAAGAGTGGTAAGTTTTTTTTTTACAACTTAAAGAGGCAACCAAGCGTACGGCCCACAAGATGGTAAGCGGTTACCGCAGCCTATGGACGCATGCAATACCAGAAGTACGGGATTGATCGCACGTTGTCCTCACGATGTATAAGACTACTGGAGAGTACTGGCATTGAGACAAAACATACAGCCGTTTAAGTGACATTTTGTATATTGAACAAAGGAGTAAAGAATAGTCTAGAAGTCCAACTCGTCTGGGTTGAATCTCACGTGGCGGGAAGGCAGCTCCCACACGCGCACGCTCCCCTCAGCGTCGCCGCACGCGATCCGACACGCACTGCAACCATTCATTATATGTATATCTTTACCTGACCTAGTTCGATTGGCACCACACTGAAGCTTTATGATGAAGAGGGATCATCAAAAAAAAGCTAGGAACCCAGCCGAGTTTGTTGCCAGATTCTTCTAGGCTGGGGCGCGTGGAACTGGCGTAAATTCACCTAGCTCTAAGACGTTTCAAAATGATCCTTGTGATTTTATTGAAATAAATCATTTTTGACATTGACTTAAGAGCTGAACCGCGTTTTTGCTGTTTGTATGCTATCCCACAGGAACAGGAATTAGATCTAGCTCTAGTTCTGTGGATTCTACCAAACTCGAATGAGCACTTTCCTCCGAACAAAGGTCGATTCACATCTGCAGACATTGAGCGTGGCAGACAGCACAGAATTTTGGCCGAGAATGCTGGCCGACACCGGCCCGTGTCTGTGCGCTATTATGTGAATACACCTATAGACAGTTTAGACAGTGTATAAAAATAATATTGTTTTGTCTGTCACGCCACGCCACGTGTCTAACACGTGTAAAGGTCGATTCATTATCTGTAGACATTGAGCGTGTCAGACTCGTGGCGTGGCAGACGTGGCACAGAATTTTTGCCGAGAATGCTGGCCGACACCAGCCCGTGTCTGTGCGCTTTATATGAATACATCAAAGACAGTGTATAAAATGCCGTTTTTTCATGGACCTACTATTTTCTCCTATTAGTAGGACCACGAGGGAGACCTATTTCTGTCTTTCCTATTATATACTATAAATAGAAACAACCAATAATTTATACACCCTGTATATATTATTGTGTAATTACATCCTGTATATAAAAGTATGTGGTTACCAAAAGAAACAATGATAATAAAAGTATCAACTTCATATTATTTAGGTAAGTATTTACAACCTAAAGTTGATTGAAACAAATACTAAATTTCTGGTGCTTCGGCGGCCGCTGCCGCGGCACGCTCGCTACGCTCGCTCGCCTCGCGCGTAGTTTTTCACTAACCTAACATAACCTAAACTACTGATTTCAATCTAATGAATAAGTGACATCCGCTTAGATCGAAATGAGTAGGTTAGGTTATGTTAGGTTAGTGAAAAACTACGCGCGAGGCGAGCGAGCGTAGCGAGCGGGCCGCGGCAGCGGCCGCCGAAGCGCCAGAAATTTAGTATTTGTTTTTCGATCTAATGAATAAGTGACATCCGCTTAGATCGAAATGAGTAGGTTACGTTATGTTAGCAAGAAGAATACCTATATACAGGAGGATAAATACGTTACTGAGCATAGGAATGGGACTACGAGAAACAGTTCTCCCTTGTGGTCCCATTAATGGGACAAAATCCTTGGACCACGAGCTAAATAATATGAAGTTGATACTTTTATTATCATTGTTTCTTTTGGTAACCACATACTTTTATATACAGGATGTAATTACACAATAATATATACAGGGTGTATAAATTATTGGTTGTTTCTATTTATAGTATATAATAGGAAAGACAGAAATAGGTCTCCCTCGTGGTCCTACTAATAGGAGAAAATAGTAGGTCCATGAAAAAACGGCTGTATAAAACAATATTTCTTTTGTCTGCCACGCCACGTGTCTGACACGCTCAATGTCTGCAGATCTGAATCGACCTTAATGCTTGCAGATATAAATCCACCTTATAACATAGGTATTCGCGAGTAAACTGACAGTTTAATTGTATTTGACATTTCCTACTCTCCGGAATAGTTATTCCATGTTGGTCGAATCCACCCTTAGCTACGTTTCCACTAGAGTTGTGCGAGGATGTGTAGCGAGTAATATGTTCGTTAGGAATCACTTAATTTACCCCTCGCTCTACCTAGATTTAATGAAGTGATGCGCTATGTCTTGCCCGAGTAGCCCGACCCGTGACGGAGAGCTTGCGAGGAACACCGAGAAAGGACTAGCGCTACCATGTAGTACACTCTCGCGTTCGCCCTGTCTCGGCCTACCTCGGTGAGAGTGTACAGCCGCCTTAACAAACACATCCCTCGCTACGCATTATCGCACAACGCAGCCTTAGTCCAAGATACTAGGCCAACCCCTTAGCACACTACGGACACTCAATAAAATGTATAAAGCAAACACATCGCAATCACCACACGCATAGTTTGTGTACTTAAACGGTGCCGTTGTATGTGTGAGGTCATGGTTGGCCCCACCTTATAGCAAGAGCGAGATAGAAAACTTTCGCTCGCGCTGGCATACGCGCGTTTGAACCTACACAAAATCAAAACGAACGCGTGCCTTAGCCCTTGGCTTCAGTGCCGGCAAACTTGCGGCCGGGTGAGGTAAGTGGCACTGGTGGGAGGAAGGGAGTGGCCATTCTGTGCGTAGTATATCTGTTCTGTGCCGTTGGCGTAGCTCCTCACCCGCTGTGGTCGAGGAGGAGTGCGAGGGCGGAGGGCGCGGGCCCGGTGAGCCCGGCCACGGGCAGGCGGCGACCGCGCGCGGCGTCGAACAGCATCGCGCCCCCCGCGGTCCCCAGCGCGCCCACCAGCCCGCCCGCCACCCAGCACACGCACGATATGGGACTCTCCAGCTGGTACACCTGGGGAGCATCGGGAAAAGCTAGGAACCCAGTCGAGTTGTTGCCAGATTTTTAGGCAAGTGGATCTGGCGTAAATTCAAGCTTTAAGACTTCAAAATTATGGTTGTGGTTAAGCAGCTTCGTCTGCCTATTCTTCTTACATATAAAAACTAATTTCTGTGCATTTAAGGTTTAAACGGTGAGAAAATATGGAAAATTTCACTCGAAATCGCCCGGTTCAGCTAATAATGAGATGGTCAATTTGCCCGCCTGAATATAACAGCAAATTGATTTTAGAGTAGGTAACTGCGGCACTGCGCTCGTCAACCTGAGGCGAGAGGCCATGATGGAGGCCTTCGGTATAAACTCGCATTACCAAAGTTGGCCACATAAACGAACTTACTTCGAGACGTACCTATTTATTAAGTCAGAGTTTTTTTTTATTCACAATAAGCTTGCGCTTGACCTCTATCTCGCCTGATGTTGAGCGATGATGTGGTCTACGGTGGAGCACGCTTGCCTAAGAGCAACCTATTCGCTCGTGACTTGAAGACACCCAGGTTTTAGGTGTCGGGAAACACAGACTCTGGCGAAGAATCTCTCTAACATCCACAACGAACTCTTGTCGTAAGATTGTCAGTAAAACTAAGTTAACCTAACTTTTGTTACTTCACGTACCTTCAACGGACAAGCTTGATTGATATCGTACACACGAAGCTCCGAATCGATGGACGCCGAGATAAAGATACCGGGTCTCTGGTAGCTAAAGGCTACGTTGAGCACGCACGTGCGATGTCCTTCCAGCACCTCCTCCACCGGGTCAGGACTACCCAGCTGCGGGGCCTTGATCTTGCACAGGAACAGAGTACCCGACTTAGTCCCAACCACAAACAAGTCATCAGGGACCCGCTCCTCACTCGGCCGTAACGGATACGACTTGATGAAGTCGAAGCAGGTTATATCTGGCGCTGGTAGATTCCTCGCCCCATTTATCGTGTAGGATACAACGATTTCGAATATCTTCAGGCTCGCGTTGACTTGCCACACGTTCACCGTGCCGTCGCTGCCCGAGGAGATCAGGATCTGATCGGACGCGCCTCGACGCTTCCCTGTACTGTTGATCTGCATGGTTAGGTATGTGTTAGCGAGCGGTGCATCGGCCCATTGCAGCATAGACACTCTTTTAGACCCGTGGCAGCCAGGCGGCGAGGTTAGCTGAGTCACTTGAGAACTACCCTCTTTTAAATCGCACATCACAACTTCGCCTGTGGTAGTCCCGTACGCTAGTACTGCAGCGATCGATGGATGGTACTTCACGACTGATACGCAGTTCTTTTCAGTGACATCCATTACGTGCACTAGCTTGTCTCCCTCGCTGCGCTTGACCGTGTAGATTCTAATCAAGCCATCGTGGGTGCACCAGTTTTCGTGCTGCGTCTTGCCGGTGGAAACGGCTAGGGAATTACCAGCGCTGCTCCAGGATAAGTCGAGGACGGAGGAAGCTTGGTCGCCCGCTCCGTCGCACTCTTGGACCCTGATCTCCTGGGTAAGCTTGGCTGTGATGCTGTCTTCGTCTTCGGAGTCAGAGGACCCGTAGATTTCTTTGTCGTTTTCGTCTAGTTGTTCGATCATGGCAGGTACTACTCTGCGAAGGAACTCATTCAGTCCTGGTGGAGGGTATTCCTTCAGGATGTCGTCTTGCGCGTTCAGTTCTTCAGGAGTGGCCATGGAGCCGCAGTCTTTGGACAGACAGGTCTGGGAAGAGACTCCACTTTCGTCGAATTCGGTAGTTTGCGTTGAACAGCTGGTTTCAGATCGTTTCTTCGAGGTTATGGAATCAAAGCCGACGGCTTCGCTGTCGTATCCACTTAAATTCGACATTTTACGCTAAGAATTAAATACCTAATTATTTTTGACCTGGAATTAGGAATTAACTACCTATAATTGAAGTTGGAATTAGATCTTGTAGGAGAACTATGTTTACAAACAATAATTTATTGTTTTGTTTTTAATTTCGTTGCCATAGCAACAGTTTTTTTCTGACAGATGATAATAGTTTTAAAGTTTAAAGGTTTTATTCAGTAGTTTTACATAAACACGTATTAGGTATATACGTACAACATAGTACCTTAGCGGACCTAGGTAGGTATTATGTGGGAACCACCGCGTATCAGATATTCTACCTCCAAGCAGTAGTGTGCAAGCTGCAGTGTTTAGGTTTGAAGGGCACTGTAGCAAGTGAAATTACTGGGCGACACAGACTTAACAACATGTCTCGGGGTGATAAGCGCAGTGCAGTGCCGCGCAAACACTTAAAAACATTAAGCATTGGGTGGCACTGCATCTGTAGGTAATAGGCAGGCATCTGGTGCCTTACTCTTGAATCCAATGACGATTCCGATCCAATCCCAATTTCTATTTACTGCTTTAAAATTTTTATACTCTTGTAAACAAGGTTGAATTTGGCGCTAGGTTTGCTGTCAAATTTACGAAACGTCCTATTCCAATAGTTGTCCAATACCGATCGCGTTCAAGAGTAAGGCCTCTAACATGCACCTACATACTTATTACTTATCAATAATATTTATTACATTTATTAGACTTATGTGTATTATATTAGTATTGTCTGTGTTGTCCTTTATTCAGGATGTAATAACAATTCACCTTGATACAAAATTATGGTCTCCCTCTTTTATACCGACCATCCTAAGTCTCAGATCCTCCATTGTCTTACTGTTTCAACCCTGTCGACATTGACATTGGCAAAATTGTGGCAAACCCGGCCACAGACGCCACAAATTAAAAGAAGAAGAAGTAAGGCCTCAGGAAAGACTGAATAAAACACACAAATCAAAACATAATATTTACTAAGCATTATGAAAAACACTCTTCGCTTTCCTCTCCCTCTTCTTCCTGTCTCGCTTGCGCTTCAGCTTCTCAGTGCTCCGGAGCAGCTGCGCGATCGCCTCGTCCGAGGTGGTGCTGCCCTCTGTGGACGGCTTCACCCTCTTCGCGGGGCTGGCTTCTTCGGAGGGTAGTTTCTTTTTAGGTTTTTCTCTGGAAAACATTAATCAATAAATAATGCTGGACAATCCATACAGCATCATTTAGCCCCCAAGGTAAGCTGCTGTTAAACAGAGCTGTGTTATGGGTACTAGATGACTGATATATACTTAATACAATATAATACATAGATAGATATTTTTTATCATATATGGAAAATACCCAGAACACCTGGACAAATATTTGTAGATGGTACAAACATTTGACCCGAGGCGGGAATCGAACCCGCGCCCGCTGCGCCACATCGGTCGTCAAAATCGTAACAATTTATTAAATTAAATAAATAATTACATGTAGTAGTAGGAATCTTTGTGATAGAGCTCGTCCAGGGAAGGACTACTAGCATACCTTCTTGTTCATTGACTGAATGACATAAAAGTACAAAAACAAACCGCTGAAATGAGTTTTTTACGAGTAAGGGCAGTGTGTGACTGTTGTCTGTGTGATTTCCTCTACATACCCTACAGTCTCCATCCGGTCGAAGAGCGCGTCGAGATCATCCTCCACCTCCTCTCTGTCCTCGACGTCCTCCTCCTTGACGTCTTCCTGGACGTCCTCCTCCTTGACGTCGTCCGGCGCGTCTCTCAGCGCGGTGCTCGTCTCGCTCTGCACCAGCACCGATGACAGCTTAGACGTCAGGTATTGCTGGAAATGTCATCAAGCTAGTTTATATTGTCTGACATTTTTTTGATTTTCAACTAGAATAACTAATAATTGACGAGAAAAACGTATTCTATTTACTCGAGATTGTTACGACTAAGGCTGGATTCGACCAACTTTTGCGGAATAAGAAATGTCAAATAGAATAGAATAGAATAGAATAGAATAGAAAAATATTTATTTAACGCCACACAATTAACATAAAAATAAAAATAACAAAACAAATTAAAACTAAACTATTGTGACGAAAAAAAGGCAGCCACTCAGCATGTGCTGCAGACATAATGTGTCTGTAGCGCTGGTTTTCAGTGTAGCCTACGAGTAGTAGTAGCAAATACAAGGGAGATGTCAGTTTACTCGCGAATAACTACGATTTACTCGGAGAATAGCGCCTGTTCGAATTTGGTCGAATCCAAACTAAATTTAAAAATAAGGTACATGTATTTTTTATTAAGTGTTCTATTCCATAAATTTGTCAGGTTGATAATGAATAACTGATAAAATACATATACATTTTTATTGTATTTTTTAATACACACATCTACATTGTCTAGGGATATTCAACATTTTGTTGATTTTTACAAAAACTGAATATAATTTATTTTAATAATTTTTTTTTATATTTTTCATTATTAATAGGCTTTTATTATTTTTAATAAACAACCAAAAATAAAGATTCTTGCCATACCTAGTTTTCTAAAGATATTATTTTCAGTTTTTGTAAAAATCAACAAAATGTTGAATATCCCTAGACAATGTTGATGTGTGTACATAGTACCTGTAATACATTGAAACACAGACTAAGAACACATATTTGCAGATCATTCGAACATTTGTCCCACAGCGGGGTTCGAACCCGCAACCTCCTCACCCGGACACTCGCACCACCGCACTGATGGAATACTTTTTTTTATATAAAAATTCTTTGTCTTTTCCTAAAGCAAAGAAAACAACTTAGTCTTAAACATATAACATCATCATTCAATCATTGGGATGTGTTCGGCTTTATGCGCCGATAGCTCCACCTACAGGGGAAACGTTGCAGTTATCCAAGCCTGTTCCATGTTATAGAAGTAAGCGCATATTAGTGACCTCCTCACCTTATAGAGGAGCTCTAAGGTGAGGACCAGCTGACGTGGTCGTGGATCCTCAGGTGACGGTCGAGGCTGGTGACGACCAGACCGTTCTAGAGACTGCTGTAGAAGTGAGCCCATCTTAGTGACCTCCTCACCTTATAGAGGAGCTCTAAGGTGAGGACCAGCTGACGTGGTCGTGGATCCTCAGGTGACGGTCGAGGCTGCTGACGACCAGACCGTTCTAGAGACTGCTGTAGAAGTGAGCCCATCTTAGTGACCTCCTCACCTTATAGAGGAGCTCCTTGCTGACGTGGTCGTGGATCCTCAGGTGACGGTCGAGGCTGGTGCTCACCACCAGACGGCTCCGGGAGCAGGTTGCTATAGAAGTGACGGCGCCCCCCGCGCCCTTGTACCCCTTGTCCTGCCTGCGCGCGCGCAGGTCCACCTGGTGCAGCTGGCCGCGCCCGAAGCCCACCAGGACCTGGCTGCAAGTGCAGATATTATCGTTTTTGTTTTATTATACCACTAAAGTGGCAACCATGCGTACATGGTACTTGATGGTAAGCAAAAGTAAGTAAGTTCGTATGAGTCAGTGGCCAACTCTGGTGACAGAGTTTATAGGCCGCCCGAAGGCCTCCGTCATGGCCTAACAACTTTGAAAAAGCCGGGACCGACTGCTTAACGTGCCCTCCGAAGAACGGGAGAGCTCAGTTAAAATTGCCACTGGCGGTCACCCATCCATATGATGACCACGCGGATCAGTGCTTAACTTCGTTGATCTGTTAGGAACAACTTAGCCAGCTACGTCACGAGCGCTCCACGATGGTAAGCGGTTACCGTAGACTATGAAGTAGAGATAGACGACCGATGTGGCGCGAACGTCCGCCTGCAACGCAGGAGGTTGCGGGTTCGATTCCCGCCTTGGAACAAATGTTTGTATGATTTGCAAATATTTGTTCCGGGTGTTCTCTATGAATAATAAAAATATCTATCTATGCATTGTATAGTATATCAGTCATCTAGTACAAAACACAAGCTCTGCTTAGCTTGGGGCTAGATGATGCTGTGTGGATTGTCCAGCATTTAATTACATTATTAATTATAGATAATTGAAGATAAGAGAGACAAGAATAGGAGTTAGTAACTTACCGCTCATCAAAGCTAGGGACGATACAGGTGGCAGGCATGTGGCCGGTAAACTCCACGTTTACCACCGGCCGTCTCTGCACCCTTGTATCGTACAACCTGGAACAACACTATTTATATCAAATCAAATCAAATCATAAATGGTTTAATTCAGTACAATCACATGGATCACTTTGAAACGATATAGTTTTTAAAACTATCATGGTTATTAACATAATTTTCACTTAAAACGGCATATTTACCATGATTTGTGAGTTTTTGCTGCACTTTGAAACGTCTCACAAGCTAGAAACATTTATGCCAGTTCCAACTCTGGAAGAACTGGTATGAAGTAGAGGCCTATGGGTGGCCTAGGGCACATTATGTTCTCTTATGACGTCACCAGACACTAGTGCTGATGAGTTTGAGTCGTCCTGCCTGCTCTTATTACCACCACATGCTAATCACAATGGGCATGGTTCAGGCGGCAGCAGGCAGGCCCCGACACAGCTGCAGTACCTCACGTGTCCGTGGCGGGAGCAGGCAGGCCCCCGACACAGCTGCAGTACCTCACGTGTCCGTGGCGGGAGCAGGCAGGCCCCCGACACAGCTGCAGTACCTCACGTGTCCGTGGCGGGAGCAGACGGCGGCTAGCGCGCCCCCCGCGCCCGGCAGCAGGCAGGCCCCGGAGACCCACACCGCCTGGCGCAGCTCCAGCCAGTCGTTGGCGAGGTTCTTGGCTGCGAAGATGGGTTCAGGTGTGCCGATGCGCCAGATTTTCAGGTCATTCTCTTCACCACCTAGAAAATGATGTGAAGAATTATATATGACTCTAGTTTGAAATAATGTATAGTTCGCACAGCAGATCTAGGCTTCCGTGAAGTTAGCCGTTTGTGATGCGCAAAGACAATTTAGTTTGAAAAAGCTCCATTGCGCATCGAAACGGCTAATTTCAAGACGGCCGAGTTCCATTGTGAGAACTATAAATAGCATGTGTTTGTAGCTCTTCCTTCCGCGCTGAAGGTTATGGGTTTGATTCCTGGCTAGGACAAACATTTGTCATAAATTAATGAGCATAGATATTTGTTCTGCATCTGGGTGTTATCTATACTAATATTATAAAGAGGAAAGATTTGTATTTTTGTTTGTTACGAATAAACTAAAAAACTACTGGTCCGATTTCAAAAATTCTTTCACAATTAGAATGCTACATTATCCCTGAGTAACATAGGCTATTCTTTTTACTAGCGACCCGCCCCGGCGCGCACGGGTGCGGTTTCATTGCACCCGCGCGAAGCTGGGAGGGACTGCTAGTTGAGTATTATAGGTACTATTTAGCGTATTTTATTATTTTACCGTTAGCGTAGGCATTACCATAGAGTAATTACGAAAAAAAGTTTTACAACATATATTAAAAAAAAACAAGCTTTACTTAGTTTGGGGCTAGATGGCGCTGTTTGACATATCTCATCATCATCATCATCAACCTATTGCACTCTACTGCTGGACGTAGGTCTCTCCCAAAGTGTGCCACTGAGCAAAATCTACGGCTTTTCCTAACCACTTTCTGCCTGATGAGTCAAGTACAGTGTGAGTGAAATATCTACCAGTTTATTTAAAGAACAAATTAATAGAAGTACCTGTAACAAACAAGGTAGAGTCATCTTCCGACACCCTCATAGTATCCAGTTTCCCACCGGTCTGAACCACAAACTCCTCCTTCTTGCTCCATATCCTCACGACTCCTGAGGAGGTGGCAGCCAGCAGCTTTCGGCGGCTGCGACCGAGGCCTACTACATGACCGGGTGCAAAGTCAGCGCTGTGAGTTGCAGTGATGCTGTTGGTTGTTGAGTAGATTTGAATCTAAAAAAAATATTTATTTACAAGCAGTCCTTCCCAGCTTCGCGCGGGTGCAATGAAACCGCAACCGTGCGAAGCCGGGGTGGGTCGCTAGTAATAAATATAGCTTATGTTACTCAGGGATAATGTAGCATTCTAATGGTAAAAGAGTTTTTGAAATAAGACTAGTCATTTTTGAGTTAATTCGTAACAAACAAAAATGCTAATCTTCTCTCTTTATAATATTAGTATAGATATAGATTATCTTAATCATAAACTAAAATACATATGTACAAATACGCAAAATGTTACACGCTCGGTTTCCATACAAATCGACTAACTCTTTCATTCTACTTATTTATAGTTCTGTGGTCTAAGTATTTAATGGTTTCTGATAGTACCTGTTGGTTCTTCCTCCCGATGAGTATCTCCGTCTGGTCCGCGTTCCCCCACTGCAAGCAAGTGATGCAATCATCCTTCTGCAGAGTCTTGATATCCGCTAGGTTTTCTATGCATTTCTTATTGTTTTTCGACTTTTCTGTGTAGTATTTGACATCTGTGGGTTGTAATATTTAATATTAGATTTGCATTAAAGTCAAACAGACACAATAAGTAACAAAAACATGAAACAGAGCACTAAAATGGTGAGTTTTTAGCCTACCCGAAGGCCTCCACTGTAAAATTGCATAAAATGCTTACGGAACCGCTTAGATCAAAAAGCTCTTGGCGGTCACCCATCCAAATAATGACTGATTGCCCGCGAAATATCGCTCTAAGTACCGTGTAGATGATGTGTTAGGAACAATTACTTTTAGCCTTTACTTACGTTTAAATGAACCTATTCTGCTAGCGACAAATATGTCTACTTCTTTGTCTGGTGTAATTATCATGTTTTTAGATTGTAATTACTAATTTTTCATTATATTTACAAGTAAAATAAACTCAACAAACAAACAACACGTGTGTTTACTGTGAAAAAAAACCCATCACATGTTGTTGAATTTGACAACACATTGACTTGACATTTTGACATTGACATCATAATTAACAATGAGAGACCAAAATAAGTTCAAGTTGATTGCCTTTGGCTATCTTGTCAAAACGACATGGGTCTTTAACCTTCATTTACTCCCCCCCCATCTCCCCCACTTATTTAATCTGTGCTTAGATTACCTATTATATTGTAAATGTCAGGAAACAAGGGAAAAATAGATTTGCTTGGCTCAAAATTTTACGGATCGTCATCTTTCACACCGATCACTCTCTCACCCGACTTCTTATCGTCGTGCAAAGGAGGAACTTGCAACGTGACATTGGCGAAATTGTGGTCATCCCCACAAAGGCCACATAACCAAGAATTGAATTGACATGGGTCTTCCCATTTTAATTATTTTTCTCGTGTTATTTTAAGTTTTATTGCGTAAATTTGGTGGCGGTTTATCCAATTTAACTTGTTTACTTAGCACAAGTGTAAGTAATTGAAATGGAGGGGTAATGTTGGTTGGTAATTTAGTCAAAGACTTTCCAGGAGAATTTTGAAAGAAAAGTCATCGTTTCTTTCCAGATTTCGTTTGTTTACGTTGCTAAGCGACAATATAACTAATACACTTGACACTGGCAAAATTGTGACAAACTAGCCACAGAGGCCATAAACAAAAGAAGAAGAAGAATAAGTTCAAGTTTTTGCATGTCTCACTTGTACAGTACAACCGAAGCCAGCTGAGATTGGGCAGAACTAAAATTTTCAGTTCTATAGACCGCGTAGTTTTTTTAAAAAACGAAGGTGGTATAGCCAGCCTGCATTATAGGCTAATCGTAGTGCTTTTAATCTCTCTACTTTAGGCAAAAAAGCAAAAAAAAGGAATTTTGTTTACAAAGGAGTTGTTTCACGTAGTATCGAGCCGGGCCTTGGTCTTTTGTAAGGGTCTGGATAGTTCGATAATCATTAAAGAAACCGTTTATCACTGTTTGTTTATTTTATTTTGGCTTCTTTCATAATCTAAAGTACCAATTTCATAGTGGCCTAGGTCTTTGTAACACCATAGAAAAATTGGAAAAAAATTGATGAAACTCAACACAACAAACATTTTTTCTTTAGAACTTTGTTTGTCTACTTAATAATAAAATTGTTTGTTACAGTTAGTCATAATTTTTTTTCCAATTTTTCTAAGGTGTTACAAAGACCTAGGCCACTATTCCACTATGAAATTGGTCCTTTACAATGCATGCGCAATGCATGCGTGTAGTCATGGAAATGATTGCTATATTAAAATCATTATCATATGATGATATTATAACATTTTGTCACTGCTATTTCACATGCTATTTTTCACAGGCAATGATTTTCATTTTGACGGTCTAAAATAGAATAAAATAGAATAGAATAGAAAAATATTTATTTAACGCCACACAATTAACATAAAAATAAAAATAACAATACAAATTAAAACTTTACAAAAAAAAAATATATTAAAAATGTCATTTGGTGAAAGCTACTAGTGCTATCTCTTCTTCTTCTTTTAATTTGTGGCGTCTGTGGCTGAGTTTGCCACAATTTTGCCAATGTCAATGTCGACAGGGTTGAAACTTGAAACACAATGAAACACTATATCCACTAGAACGTCCAGTGGCACTATAATACCACAAAAGTTTTTACCAGCATACGTCCATGGTACTAAAAGGCCACAAATCAATTCAATAAGAAACCTTAGTGGATTCTATTATGATTCAACTTTAGTCGATCAGGAACTTAGTCGATTATATTAGAGTGTTGAACTACGATTCTTTTGATGTACAACACTAGGCAAATAAGGAAGCGAATATTTTACCGTGATTTAATATGTTTTATGTCACGTCATGGCGGGTCGAATTTCACGTCCGGACTTAATTGCTTTGTTTTATTTCTTATTTTATGTCTAACTATTTATTTTATACCAAAAGAAAGCCAGATACGTCTGCTTTATTACAAAAATAATAACCGGTAGGTATCGTTTGTATAATTTAAACTCTAAGCTAAATAAAATAAAAAAAGTCGTGAAAAAAATGAACGAACGGATGACGTACTTTGGTATATTGTTATCATGTTGTCGCACTTGAGACGGCCTACAAAAAGAAGAAGAAACACAAGGTTGACAATGGAGGATCTGAGACAGAAGATGGTCGGTTTATAGTGCTATCTCAGATTATTAGTGCTACAGAAGGTGATATATAATGAGTAAAGTCGCTCTCTACGCCATGATGATTGTTGGTTTTATATATATACAGTTTATATATATACAGCTGTTGTACGTTTCCCCCGCACAGCTGATGAGCGCATTTTTATTTTTTATTTGCAATCAATAATTATATCAAATTCTGTCAAAGTCAATAAAAGTGTCAAAGTGTTTAAAGTGTCAAAAGTGACGTTTTTTGACGTGGCAGAATGAATTTGCCTTGCACTGCCACAAAAAAAGAGACAGCCACCAGAAAAAAAAAAAGAAAGTTAGTTGACGATTTCTTAGACAAAATAAATGCAAAACAGAACTTTACGGGCATGTAGGTTAAAATTAACCCGCACTAAAATTAAAGCTTAAAATTAACCCGCACTAAGATGCCAAGTTCGGTCAAAATAAATAAATAAAAATAAAATCTGTTTAGTTCGAGTAACTTTTTTGACTCATAGAAGTAGGTAACAGTCAAAGGTCATTATCGTTTGACGACGTACGTATCGACAATGTATTTTTCGCTCTTTTCGCACGCCGTAAATAGGCATTTAGCGTGTCTCGCTCTCGCTCGGGACGGTTTTACCGACCGAATGCTCCTCACCAATCGAATCACCTGCTACAGACACGATTACTTCCGATTAAATCCGAACGCTCTTTGATATCATTTGCTGTGAAATATAGCTTAAATAGCAGTCATAGTAGTGCTCTGCACACGGAATGACGTGATGATTTTATTATTTGCTGTGATTTAGAGCAAATAGCAATGCACCTGACACGATGATTTCCGATGAATACCGAACAATCTGTAAAATCATTTTGCTGTGATTTAGAGCAGTGTGTGTGTAGGTAAGGAGCAGGTGTGACGTATGAAAACTTATTTCATATGATTTTGCACTGCTATCTATGATATGTTCCATGGCTACATGCGTGTGATGCGATTTTTGATACATGTAAATTCATTTCCACAAATTACATAGGAAATGGTTGTTTAGACAGACATAGATCTTTATCCAACGTATTACAACAATGGATTTTAATTCTGTTTGCCGAACATGTTTGGGTACAAAATATCTAAATCCAATTTTCAAGACTCAAGAGCACCACGAACGTTTCTCCGTGGCTATGATGAATACTACAGGGCTGAAGGTAAGTTCTCACGCAGTTTCATATACCTAACATATTTAAAGAACTTTTAGATTCACAAAGTCTCTAATGCCCGAATAACAACATAATTTAAATATTAAATGCTCATCACCTTAAAGTCTCTTTCGCCCTGTAATTTCGCTTACTACAGTGCCGGCAAACTTGCGGGGTGGGGTAAGAAAACCAGTGGGAAGTAGGGAGTGGCCATTCTGTACGTAGTACTATTATCTGTTCTGTGCTTCCAGGTAAACTAACTTAATATGAGTAAATGATTGTTTGGAAATAATTCCAGGTAGAACTAAATGATGGTCTGCCACAAAACATTTGCAGAGATTGCATGTGGCTCATCAAAAAGTCTCTCATGTTCAGGGTCCACTGCAAGGAGTCCGAAACCAAACTCTTGCAAATTGTACACAACGAAGAAACAGCTAAAAATGAGGTTTTCTTTGACGATGAGAACAATATTAGAGATATAACAATACATGTTAATATACCTCAAGAAAATGATGTGAAAACTGAAAATCCCGATGTGGAATTGGAAATTATGTACAGCTCGGATGATGAAAAACCATTGACAGACTTATTTGATAAACAAAATGAAAATTTCAATACAGAAAACTCATTCGATATCAAAAAGAAAGAAAGTAATGAGAACATCAAAAATGTTACTATTTTAGAAAATACAATTGTAGATACCAAACTATTTATAGAGACCAATACTGATTACAATTGTTTAGAAAACAGTAAAAACAAGACTGACTCAACTGAAGCTAGCACAACAGTATTATATAAAACTGAGACAGAAGATCTGAAATGTGTTAAAGATGAAAAGAGAAAGGTGATATGTAGAATATGTAAGAAGATCTTGTCTATCCGCAGTGTAGACGCGCATATGAATAGAAGACATCCCGGTGCGGATGAGAGGAAAGTCAAATGTGAGCTCTGTGACACATATGTATTAAGGGCGAAATTGAACCGGCACTCTCAAATGATGCATGGGAAAGACTGCTCTATATGTAAGGTGGGTATTTAAAACCATATTTTAAGAGTTTACTAAATAAAATAAATAAATAATGCTGGACAATCCACACAGCATCATCTAGCCCCAAGCCAAGCAGAGCTTGTGTTATGTTATGGGTATAGTTCTCACAACGGATCTCGGCCGTCGTGAAATTAGCCGTTTCGATGCGCAATGGAACTTTTTCAAACTAAATTGTCTTTGTGCATCACAAACGGCTAACTTCACGGAAGCCTAGATCCGCTGTGCGAACTATACTAGATGACTGATATAATTAATACAATACATAGATAGATATTTTTATTATAGTAAAAAAGTAAATTCACCAAGGCTTGTAATATAAATTGATTTCAGTACTGCAAACTGGAGTTGAACAGCAAAGAAGCGTTAGTGGAGCATGCAGCTATATGTACTCTTAAGAAGCGGAAACGGAAATCTAACGATATGGTATGTTTTATCATAGAAATAGACATAGACATATATATATATTTCTTTAATACTACTAAAGTGGTAACCAAGCGTACGGCCCACTTGATGGTCAGCGGTTACCATAGCCTATGTACGCATGCAACATCATAGATATCACTTGCGTGTTACTACCCTAAGACCTTAGATGGTAATTTCACCGGAAACCATACCCGGAACACAGCAATGCGAGCATTACTGCTTGGCGGCAGAAATAGGTGTGGTGTGGTAGTCCTTCCCCGGACGAGCTCTATCACAAAGAACTCTACTACTCTTAAAGTTATGTCTTGTTATTTCCAGGGTAAGGAGATGAGCGAGTGTGACATCTGCCACAAGTCGATGCAGAAGGCGAGTCTGAAGATGCACCAAAGGATCAAGCATGCTGGCCTCGGCCCCGTCTGTGATGTAAGTTCATCATACAATAGAATATAATAATTTTTATTTGCAACAATACACAGCAACATAATCTTAATAAAACTAAATTAAGTAGCTGCTTATAATAATAAAAGAAATATTAATTAAAAAAAAAAATATGATACTTAACCTACTCCCTCAAATAGATAATCGATGCTGCAAAAAGGACACTAACTCAGCATAATGTGGATTGTTGAAAGCAATCCACGCTGGTCTTCCGTTAGGACCATCATGACAGCCTTCCCTGCTGGGACACTGGCCTACTCTCAACCGAGAGTGATTGGGTCATAATCCACCGGACCCAATGCGGTGGATGGCACATGTCTTTCGAGTTTTCAGTTCCTGGACATGCCGGTTTCCTCCCGATGTTTTCTTTCACCGTATGAGAGCACTTTTTTGTATTTTTCCAGTTTTTTTTTTTTTTTGAGAATGTTTATGTACTTCCGATCGATTTGCACTTATGATAAGAGATTGATTTTCTAATGCATGATTGTACAACTCATTGAGATAATTTTACAGTTTTTTTTTACCAGTTTCAAACGAGCGTTCTGGCCAAACATACTCAAAAAAAAAAACAAAAAAAAAACCATCAATAGTTTTGGATAGATGGCTCTGTGAGAAATGACCGCCAGCATTAATAAATATTGGTGTAATCAGCAGTACTGCGGCAGGAAGTTCGGCAGTAAGTTTCGCCTGAACGAGCACCTGCGGTCCAAGCACGGGTACGACAAGTACAAGTGCACCCAGTGCCCCTTCCAGAGTGCCAGCAGCCTCGCCCTCGCGGTGAGTGAGTCATCGTGCCTAATGCTCCCACTGCTGGGACACTGGCCTACTCTTTTTTTTTTTTATACCACTAAAGTGGCAACCAAGCGTACGGCCCACTTGATGGTAAGCTGTTACTGTAGCCTATGTACGCTTGCAACATCATAGATATGATGATACTCTCGGGCGAGAGGTTTAAAAGTTCTTTATATAAGTTCATTCATTATCAACCTTTCAAACTTAAGGGATAGGTTCCACACATAAAAAAAATACTTGTCCTTTTATTTTTATATTTGAAAAAAAATTACGTAATTCTGCTTAATAATTAGTTATCCTAGTTAGAAATCGAAAAGGCAGCGCTCGACACGTGTCAGTGACCCGCGCGTCAATGAACCGCGGGTCAATAACCCGCGCGTCCTTGACCTGCGCGTGTCAATGACCCGCCACGGGGCGCGCACCCTCGAATGTCTATTATTACGTCGCTTAACTCGATTCCCAACAATGATAAATATAAATTGAGCGGAAAAACGTAATCGATTTTTTTTTGTTTGGGATTTTTAAGACAAAATATACATAAAAAAATTATAGGTACATATATTTTTTTTTTGATGTGTGGAACCTATCCCTTAAGTTTGTCAGGTTGATAATGAATGACCCTGTATACATTGTGCAGAACCACGAGAGGCGTCACCGCGGCGAGACTCCGTTCGTGTGCGAGGTGTGCGGCGCGCGCTTCCACGCCGCCTACCTGCTGGCGCAGCACGCGCAGTCGCACCGCGCCCGTCGCCCCATGCAGGTCACTCTCTCATGCCATTGCCATGCCCATTACAAACACAGCCGTACGTGTCTCCATGTCTCGTCTAACTGTGTTTCATGTCACTATGTTTCATGTCACTATGCATCGTGTGACTATGTCTCGTGTAACTGTGTTTCATGTGACTATGTTTCATGTCACTATGTCTCGTGTAACTGTTTCTGTGACTTTGTTTTATGTCTAAATGTCTCATGTGACTATGTCTCATGTGACTGTTTCATGTCTAAATGTATCGTGTAACTATGTCTCATGTGAATATGTTTCATGTAACTGTGTCTCGTTTGACTATGTCTCTGTCACTATGTCTTGTGTAACTATGTTTCATGTGACTATGTCGCTAGGTCTTACGTCACTATTTCTTCACTGTCTCATGTGACTACGTCTCATATCATGCTCTTCAAAGAAACCCAGCCGCACTTGTAACAAGTTTGTATAACATTTCCAGTGTGACCTCTGCCCCGCGAGCTTCAAGGCTAACAACAGCCTGCACATGCACAAGATGGCGTGCCACAGCACCAGCAGGTACAAGTGCACTCTCTGCGAGCGCGCGTACAGCTGCCGGCACTACGCGGTGAAGCACCTGCGCAGCGTGCACCGGTACAGCGGGCCCGTGCCGCCCCTGTTGCAGCGCGCCGCTGTGTAGGCTGCTGCCTGCCGCGGGGCGTACAGCTATAACCTGCTACGAGCGTACAGCTGCAACCTGCCAGGAGACGTACAGCTGCAACCTGCCAGGAGACGTACAGCTGCAACCTGCCAGGAGACGTTCAGCTGCAACCTGCCAGGAGACGTACGGCTGCAACCTGCCAGGAGACGTACAGCTGCAACCGGCCACGGGGCGTACAACTGCAACCTGCCAGGAGACGTACAGCTGCAACCTGCCAGGAGACGTACAGCTATAACCTGCCAGGAGACGTACAGCTGTAACCTGCCAGGAGGCGTACAGCTGCAACCTGCTACGAGTGTACAGCTGCAACCTGCCAGGAGACGTACAGCTGCAACCTGCCAGGAGACGTACAGCTGCAACCTGCTACTCTTAGACATACAGCTGGCACTGTGTAAGGCGTACAGCTGTAGTGTACTGCTGGCACTGCGCAGCAAAAATACATTTTAGTAAACGAATTAGACACCAGTCTCCAAGCACTAGCCTCCAAGGACAGCACTAGCCTCCAAGGACAATAGTAATTTCTACGGACCCGTCCCTCGACTCAACAGTGTTGACAACGGGGTGTTACCAAGCTGTATTGATTCCTTGTTGTATTGTAAATTATACAATAAATTTAACAGATAATAAAACCTCAAATAAATAATTATAAAATGCTATTTATTTATTAAAAATTACATAATATAAACATTGCATAGCGATTTAATAATTATCAAAAAATAACTACGACATAACATTTACATAGATATAGGTTTAGACTGTCGCTTACACAAAATAATCTATGAGTATTTCTACAGTACGTAAGGCAGTTTACCCACCTAAGTGGCACTAAGTGTCGAATGACAACCGACAAAGGAGTACCTACTTTAAATCGATACTTAGTAATAAAATTGTTTGTTTCACTACTGTGTTCGTTAAATATAAAAATATAAATAAATGCATCGTTTTTTTATACTACTCTTAATTGGCAAACGCCCACCAGATAGTAAGTACCGTAGCCTATGCCCGCTTGCAATACCACAGGTATCACTCGCGTGTCATCCTGGGAGGTAGATCTGGTCTCATGTGCCAGGATTTCCACCGGCAACCATACCCTTCGAGCAGGAACACATCAATGCGAGCATTACTGCTTGGCGGCAGGAATAGGTATGGTGGTAGTATTTCCACGGACGAGCTCTATCACAAAGAACTCTAGTCTTAAACTCGTTTTAAAGTTAGTATTCCTGTCGATTCTTTTCACGTTACTTTGTGCTTCTTGGTTTAGATGGGCTGACCGCCTTAAACTGCATAACTTAAGTAGGTAGTGTTATTGTGACTGTCGAATATGGCTCTTGAGGCCGTATTCTCAAACGATAATAGCTCCACACTTATATCCTTATGAACCCACGACTAGTGTCGGAAGGTGGTCACTACCACTAAACCACCAGTCGAGGCAATCCAGTAAGTCATTCCAGTCCAGTCAGTCGTCGGCGAGTTAGGCTGCGTTTCCACTAGAGATGTGCGAGGATGAGTTTGTTAGGAACCAATAGAATCACTTCATTTATCTAGCCTCGCTCTGACATCGTCAAGTGATTCGATTGGTTCCTAATGCTGTAAATAATCCCATACAAATTGAAAGCAGAACGATACGCGTTCGATTTTGAAAAAAAATACCCAAGATCCGGCCGGGCCGGCGGCGGAGCAAGGCGCGGGTTCGAATCCCGACTGATAGTTTTCTTAAACAAAATCAGGTAATGTAGTTGATATGTCCACAAAGTAAAAACCAATTAAAATATTACATTTATAATCCCCCACAAAAAAAAAGTATTTATCGCGACGAAAAAGAGGGACATATGTTTGCAAGATGTATCTGTATGGCATCATAGCTCCTAAACGGATGAACCGTTTTCGATTAAGTTTTTGTTTGAAATTATGTGTCTTCGAGAGTGTTAGCTATGTTTCAAGGAAGTCTGATTGATGATGATGATGAGCACTTCCTTTATTAAGGCTGGATTCGACCAACATCTAGAATAAACTATTCCGCGAATAAGAAATGTCATATACAAGTAAACTGTCAGTTTACTCGTGAATAACTACAGTTTATTCGGAGAATAGCGCCTATTTAAGTTTGATCAAAACCAACCTCAGTCAAACATACATAAGTAAGTAAGTATGAGTCAGTGGCCAACTCTGGTGACAGAGTTTTTAGGCCGCCCGAAGGCCTCTGTCATGTCAAACTTATGACATTGTTACCACTTTGTAAGTAAGTCCAAATTAATTCAGATTACAATATTTATTAAATACTTAATAAATTACATTCAATTATTACCCTCATTATAATAATAGACATTTCTACGTATACATTTTTTTTATTCCTATATATTTGCTAAGGTTTTGGCCGAAAACTAATACACTGGCCAAGTCCTCGGCAAAATATGGCTTAGACCAGGCCCAAAGCGCTAACCGCGGCTTAAGACTGCGTTTCCAACAGAGATGTGCGAGGGATGTGATTGTTAGGAACCAATAGAATCACTTCATTTATCTAGCCTCGCTTCTTCACTGTTGAATGAAGTGATTTTATTGGTTCCTAAGAACACTTTCCTCGCTACACATCCTCGCACATCTCTGGTGGAAACGCAGCCTAAACCGTTGACAATAAATTATTTAAATAGCGTACTTTTGACCGTTCTTAAATAATCAGTTGACAATAAATTATATAAAGCACAAATTTCCTCCATTTTTACATAACCCATTGACAATAAATTATATAAAAAGTGTAATTTCTACCATTCCAATGTATCCCGTTGGCAATAAATTATATAAAACAACGTAATAGGCATGATGACTGATTTTGAAAAACTGTTCTATTGTATTCAGAATTATTGAGTTTAGGCAAAAAAAAAAACAATTATTCCAGAAATTAATGGTTTAGTAGTAAAAAAATGCGATTGAAATTTTAACTTTACAATTCACGCAAAAACGCGCGAATTTTATCAATCTCGCATCTAATGTAAAAAGAAATATGGTTTTTGAATTCCTTGAATCCTTTTTCATAAGGTGAAGACGTGATTTTAATGATTATTGGTTACTGTCATCATGCCTATTGTCACCATTCCTAAACTAGTTTAGTTTAATAGTAATATACTAATAAACTAGTATAGTAATAAACTAGTTATAATAGGGTTAATTATGTTACAAACCCGCGATTTTAAGACGAAACATTTTGAATATTTTATTATTTTGTGAATGCTTTTTTTTATATTCATCATCATCATCATGACAGCCTTCTAATGTCCCCACTGCTGGGACACTGGCCTACTCTCAGGCGAGAGTGATCTGGTTTTAAATCCACCACGCGGACCCAATGCGGATTGGTGGATGGCACATGACATTCGTATTTTTAGTTCTTGGACATGCCGGTTTCCTCACGATGTTTTCCTTCACCGTATGAGAGCACTGGCATTGCGCACATACATTTTTCACACCGAAAAATCCATTGGTGCACGACCGGGTTTGAACCCACGACCTTAGGATCGGAAGGCGGGGTCACTACCACTAGACCACCGTTGCTCTTAAAAATTCATTAATATTTATTACTCCCGTGCTTCGGAGGGTACTTCTGGAGGGTCGTTGAGCAGTCCCGGCTTTTTCAAAGCTGACAGAGGCCTTAGGGCGACCTAGAAACTGTCACCAGAGTTTGCCCACTGACTCATACGAACTTACTCACTTATCTAGACAAACCTATCTAGATTTTTAAGTTATAATATTTTTTTTTTTTTTCAATACTTTGTAATAGTTAAGTGATTATTCATAAAAAATAAAAAAAACTTATAATTTGAAAAACTCCAATTTTTATCATAATTGATATAAATGCGAGTATTAGAGTAGATATTTGGAGCATCGTTGAAACTGGTATAAATTCACCTAACTTGTAAAACGATTCAAAATAATCCTTGTGAATATGATTAACATTAAACTGATATGCAGGCGTTATGTTTATGAACTAACCACGCGAGCAAAGTCATGAATGGAAGCTAGATTAGAAGCAAATAGTTAGCAACCATTTTCTAATCTAAAACACACCGGAACACTTATTATTACCAAGCTAATGAGAACAATAAATTCAATTCAATATATTGCACAAAATTATTTTGATCGTTTTTGTTTCAATGATATGTAAAAACAAAATAATCCTATAATATTATATGTATGTTTATTACCACGTATCTCCGTAACGGCTTAACAGATTGTGATCAAATTTGGAATGTAGATGGTTTAAGTTCTCGAATAACACATATGCTATTTTATATCCCGAAAATTACTGTTCTGTGGTATAACATGAAAACTCCAAACCGCGGGCGAAGCCGCAAAATAACACATATTTATAGCCAAAATACAAAATGTCATAGATATGATTATTTAGTTTAGTAAAAAAATAGCATTCACAAAATATTTTAAGATTAAAATACATAGATACACATTTATTTACAGATGAAAATAATATACAATAAACATTAATTATAACTTATGGCATTTCTAAAAATCTAGTTGGCGTTTCGTTAATTGTGTAAAAACTATGATTTCACTTAGAATTATTGTAAAATCTCCGAATGACTGACTGACAGAGCTGTTTTAACTTCTACCAAAATAATTATTAATATTATAAACGTTAAAATTTGTGGTTATTCATAAAACAAGTACCCTCTTACTCATAATCATTTATCATCATCTGCTTGAAACTTTTTTATATAACACTAAAGTGGCAAACAAGCGTACGGCCCACTTGAGTAAGTGGTTACCGTAGCTTATGTATACTTGAAACATCAGAGATATCACATGTGCGTTACATCTTAGATCTAAAGTCTCATGACCGTAATTTCACCGGAAACCATACCCTTCGAACCGGAACCTCAGAACAGATAGTACTACGTACAGAATGGTCACTCCCTACCTCCAACCGGTGCCCCGAGAGGGAGTTCATATGCACTTACGCAGGCACTGAAGCTAAGGGCTATTGCACGCGTTTATTTTATTTTTGTGCAGGCGCAGTGCACTTTCCACAGCGCTAGTGGACATGCGCGAGCGAAGACGTGCTATCTCGCTTGTAGAGGATGGGAGTGCGCGGAGTGGTGAGTAGGTACTCGTGAATGAGAAGAAGATTTATATTTTTGGAAATCCCGGCCGTTTGTGCGCGGACGCGGTACTGCGCGGTGTCAGAGCCACGGGCCAACTGTTTTGTCGTCCGTTGAGCACAAGCGGAGGGTAGATTCCGTTTTATTGCAGTAAGATAGGGTAATTACAAGTGAGTTTTAATATCTACCTACATAATTAAAATAGAAAAATAACTGTAATTATTTCGCGCGGTACGTCGTTTACACGCTCTTGCTATAAAAGTTGCCAACCTCACTCATATAAAACGGCACCGTTTACGTACACTGCGCCTCACCTAGTTCGATTGGCACCACACTGAAGCTTTATGATGAAGAGGGATCATCAAAAAATAAGCTAGGAACCCTGCCGAGTTTGTTGCCAGATTCTTCTAGGCTGGGGCACGGAATCGAACCCGCAACCTCTGCGTCGCAGCAGACCGTCGCCCGCCGCGCCACATCGGTCGTCATTTTCATCAATAGATTCGATTCACGGGTGTTTTATAGTACGTTTAGTTTTGACGAGCTATGCGGCGCAGCGGGCGCAGGTCCGCCTGCGACGCAGAGGTTGCGGGTTCGATTCCCGCCTCGGGACAAATGTTTGTACGATCTACAAATATTGGTTCCGGGTGTTCTGGGTATTTTCTATATAAATAAATAGCTATCTATGTATTGTATTAAGTATATATCAGTCATCTAGTACCCATAACACAGCTCTGTTTAACAGCAGCTTACCTTCGGGCTAGATGATGCTGTGTGGATTGTTCAGCATTATTTTTTTTAAAGCACCCGTGCGACGCCGGGGAGGGTTTCTAGTTTAAGCATAAAAATGATTATGAATAGGGGTATTTGTAGATTTAAGACTCAGAAGTTCGCTCTGCATCACTTAATATTGCAAAAATAATATACATTATTCTGTTACGTAATAAAAACAATTTGTATCATTATTCACTGCAACATAATGGCACAGAAATTCTTAAAAATAATAATTTCAAAGTATTTTCGTACACTTACAAGTAAAGGCTTATTCAGATATAAGCGAGACGCCGCGTACTGACGCGGTAAATTTTCGCTTCTGTTTCGATACCGATTTTAAATTAAAAAAAAACTATTATAATGAGTTGTTTCCGTCTCAAATTATTTAAAAAAATACTGTCTATTTAGACGGCGGTAGCTCCACTGGCGAGCCCAAGAGAATGTAAGCACTACGTTTGGCGAGCTATGGTGAATGTGTAGGGAATTCAACATTGGTTGCTCCTACTGTCACTGTCATACCTCTGGCTGGTGTCAAAGTCATAGTACGTACTACGTTGTACATTATCTTTGGACGTACTGCAGTGGAAATCAAATACAAACGAAAAGAAAAAAATAACTTGACACGAGACGAAACAAAAACGGAGTTACCAACTTTTTTCTTGTCTTGATAACCTTTCACAGTATGGCAGTAGGGCAGATAGCGCCATCTGTCGAAGCAATCGGAACTACTTTTTTTTAAAATCTCGAATCGAAATCGAAAATTTCGAATGTCTCATTAAAAAATAAGACATTCGAAATTTATAACTCCCTTGGCTGACGAAATAAAAGCTAAAAATAAAAGTTACCGAGTGTGTACACTGTGGCACGCTTATACAGGGTCTTTGATAATTAGTGCGCTATATTTAAGGAACAGGTTCCACACATCAATAAAAAAAATAATGTAGGTACCTATGTTTTTTTTCTGTATATTTTCTCTTAAAAATCTCGAGAAATCGATTACGTATATCTGGTCAATTATTTATCATTATTGGAAATCGCCTATTAATAAAATATTCGAGCACGCGAGCCCCGTAGCAGGTATAGGGGGGTCATTGACACGCGCAGGTCATTGACGCGCGGGTTATGATCACGCGGTTAATTGACGCGCGAGTCGTTGACATGCACCACGCGCTCCTCTTTCGATTTCCAACAAGATTCATTAAAATTGACCAGAAAAACGTAATCGATTTACTCGAGATTTTTCAGACAAAATGTAAAAAAAATACATGTTTTTTTTTGTGTGTGGAACATATTCCTTGAATATCGCGCACTAACCCTATATATGAATAGGCCTTGGCCTTTAGACAGATGTGGATAAATACCGGCCACAAGTTGTCCCTGTTTGACGGACTATACTAAACCGGCAACATACATACCATTAGGCTGGCAATATTAATGCCACCAAGAGCCAAACTCTGCTAATACAATGACTTCAAAATATAGAAGCATCGTCGTTTTGTGACACTTTCAGTATAAAATATCAATATTCTACAATACAAATGTAGTTTTGACGTCATTGTTAGTAGCTTTTGCCCTCAGACCTGACTTATACTGCCATTACATCTACAATATACATGCCATTACACTGGCAATATACTTTCCATTAGACCGGAAACATACATGTCATTCGACTGAGTTATATACATGCTATTCGGCTGGCTACATATATGCCAGTACACCTGTCATATAAATACTATTCGACTGGCAACATTCATGCCATTAGACCGGCAACATACATGCCATTACACCGGCCACATACTTGCCGGATGCACGGTATTTTGTACAATTAGTAGGATAGTAATAATCCGGTATGTATAACTGTTGGTCTTGCAAAGACACCATTAGTCGCTATTGCGTTGTGTTACAGTCGTAATTCCTATGTTACCTAACAGCTAGCTTAATATAATTATGTACATAATACATACAGGTTGGAGAGTCCGTTATTATTTGGCAGTTGCGTCGCGATCACAGCTTATACCTGCAATTGAAAAATGTGCATTATTCATAATCATAGTGTAAACCTATGTTAGCTAAAGATATAGATCCACACAGCATCATCTAGCCCCAAGCTAAGCAGAGCTTGCGTTATGGGTACTAGGTGACTGATATGCTTATTACAATACGATACATAGGTACTTATTTAACTTGTTTTAATCTTGTCATTATTGTCTATAAGTTATCTTATACATGGTATTTCATTATAACGCATTATTTTAAAAGAATAATTTCATACTAACAAAAATTATACATGTACCATTCTTTTATAAATATTGTGTTAATAATCTCAATTAAATCGATAAAGTTTATCCGGTCAATTATTAGTTAGCATTGTTGGAAACCGGGACGGGTAGGGTAACAATAAAAGGCCCTATTCTAGTAACGTACATGTTAGAGGAAGAGCACGGGTCGCTGGTGGTGCGGCTGCGGCGGCTCCTGCGGCAGCGAGGCGCCCGAGCCGGAGGAGGTGCTGCGGCGCTCCGCCGGCGGCTCCTTGCCGCGCTCCGAGCCCGAGCCGGAGCCGGAGCCCGAGACCACGCTCTCCTCGCGGTTGTATCTGGAAACATAATTAATTATAAGTTTAACAAAAAAAAAATAGCCTATTTTACTCAGCGATAATGTAGCATTATAATATATGATAATATAATAAGAGTAGTAGAGTTCTCTGTGATAGATCTCGTCCGGGGAAGGACTACCACCATACCTATTTCTGCCGCCAAGCAGTAATGCTCGCATTGCTGTGTTCCGGTGTGAAGGGTATGGTTTCCGATGAAATTACTGGTACATGAGGCTTTCGTTCTTAGCCTCAAGGTGGCAACCCGCGAGTGATACCTCTCTGTTATTGCAAGCGTCCATAGGCTGCGGTAACCGCTTACCATCTTGTGGGCCGTACGCTTGGTTGCCACTTCAGTTGTATAAAAAAAAAAAAAAAAAAAAGATGATGTATGAAAGAATTTTAAAAAATCGGACGAGTAGTTTTTGTACTCGTTATAAACATAAATACGAATCTATCCTCTTGAAAATCTAAAAAAATCTAAAATAAAATCGAGGTACATCATTGCTTTTTCAAAGTTGTTAGGCCATGACAGAGGCCTTTGGGCGGCCTAGAAACACTGTCACTAGAGTTGGCCACTGACTCATACGAACTTACTTACTTTATTGGGTAAAGGGAATGGATGAAAAATGAGTGCATGTGGCGGAGATGCGAATGTTAAGATGGATGTGTGGAGTGACGAGAATGGATAAAATATCCCATGATGACATCACGGGATATTTTCAGATACCCCTAGATATGTTTGGACCATCCTGTATAAGTACGAGCCCGCTTACGGCGTGTAGTTAGTACAGCATGTAGATAGCACGGCATGTAGTCAGTATGGCATGTAGTCAGTACGGCATGTAGTTAGTACAGCATGTAGTTAGCACGGCATGTAGTCAGTATGGCATGTAGTCAGTACGGCATGTAGTTAGTACAGCATGTAGTTAGCACGGCATGTAGTTAGTATGGCATGTAGTCAGTACGGCATGTAGTTAGTACGGCATGTAGTTACACTCACCCGTACACGGTGTGTTCACTGTTGAGGCAGGAGGCGTACTTGAAGGGGATGGGCTGGTAGCCGTACGAGCCCGCGTACGGCATGTAGTTAGCTCCCAGAGCACTGGAACATGACAACATCATCAGTTATCCTATTCTCGAGCGAGACTTGTATAGTAAATGAAAAAAAAAAAGTTTAGTAAAAGATTAACGGGCGACGGCCGTGTGGAAGGTCCAGAAGGAGATGGAGGGACGAACTTGATGTATACCTCAAAGAGTGGTCCCAACTAGCCGGTAACAGAGAGGTATGGAAAGAGAGAAGGGAGGCCTTTGCCCTGCAGTGGGACACTACAGGTTTATAATAATAATAATAATAACGTTTTTCATCCTCTTTTCTCATTAGCACGAGTAAAGAATGGAATTCGTTGCCGGGGTCTGTTTTTCCGGACCAATACAATTTGGGAGTCTTTAAGGCTAGAGTGAACAGGTTCTTTCTAGGCAAGCGTGCTCCATCATCGACCACACCATCACTTACCATCAGGTGAGGTGGTGGTCAAACGCTTGACTATAATCAATAAAAAAAAAAAAAAAAATAATAATAATAATAATTAGTAAAAGATTCCCGCCTTGGGACAAATGTCTGTACGATCTGCAAATATTTGTTCTGGGTATTTTCTATGTGAAATAAAAAATATCTATCTATGTATTGTATTAAGTATAACAGTCATCTAGTACCCATAACACAAGCTCTGCTTACCTTGGGGCTAGATGATATAATTTTTTTATACAACTGAAGTGGCAACCAAGCGTACGGCCCACAAGACGGTAAGCGGTTACCGCAGCTTATGGACGCTTGCAATACCAGAGGTATCACTCGCGGGTTGCCACCTTGTGGCTAAGATCGAAAGCCTCATGTGCCAGTAATTTACCCAGAAACCATACCCTTCACACCGGAACACAGCAAAGCGAGCATTACTGCTTTGCGGCAGAAATAGGTATGGTGGTAGTCCTTCCCCGGACGAGCTCTATCACAGAGAACTCTACTACTCTTGCTGTGTGGATTGTCCAGCATTATTTATTTATTTTTTATTTACTAGCCGATCTGCCCCAGCTTCAACCCCCCCGATGCCGGGGTGTGTCGCTAGTTATAAATATAGCCTATGTTACTCAGAGATAATGTAGCATTCTAATGGTGCCAGTGCAATTGGACCAGTAGTATTTGAGTGTATTCGTAACATACAAAACTACAAATACTTCTATTTTTATAATATTAGTATAGATTATTACTCACTTGGGGTTAGGCAGTGGCAAGGCGGTGCTGAGCAGGCTGTCGGCGTCGCCCGCGGCGCTGCGCAGGCGCAGGGACGCGAGCTCGGCGCACAGCTCGCCCGCCACGTAGTAACATTGCTCGGAGAATGTTATTTTGTTGACTGTATGTCGGATGAAACCGGCCTGAAGAAACACATTATTTTATTAAACACTATCTGTGCGTCCCGTGCAAAGCCGAGGTGAGTTGCTAGCAATAAATATAGCCTATGTTATTCAGGGATAATGTAGCATTCTAATGGTGAAAGAATTTTTGAAATCGGACCACTAGTTTTTGAGTTTATTCGTAACAAACAATAATATAAATCTTCTGTCTTTATAATCTTCTTTTATATAAAAATTAACTTCTGTATTACTGTGAGTTAGGCTCGCTAAAACTCGACAACGGCTGGACCGATTTGGCTGATTTTGGTCTTGAAACCTTTGTATGAGTCCAGGGAAGGTCTTAAACGGTGAGAAAATATACAGGGTGTAAAAATTACGCGAGTAAAACCGCGCGGGTCAGCTAAGTAAGTAAGTTCGTATGAGTCAGTGGCCAACTCTGGTGACAGAGTTTCTAGGCCACCCGTAGCTCTGTCGTGCCCTAACGACATTGAAAAAGCTGGGACCGGCTGCTTAACGTGCCCTCCGAAGCACGGAAGCGCTCAGTTGAAATTGCCACTAGCGGTCACCCATCCAAATGATGACTACGCGGAACAGTGCTTAACTTTCGTCAGCTAGCCTATGGACGCTTGCAATACCAGAGGTATCACTCGCGGGTTGCCACCTTGAGGCATAGATCGAAAGCCTCATGTGCCAGTAATTTCACCGGAAACCATACCCTTAACACCGGAACACAGCAATGCGAGCATTACTGCTTGGCGGCAGAAATAGGTATGGTTGTAGTACTTCCCCGGATGTGTTCTATCACAAAGAACTCTACTACTTTTACTCATAAAACTATAGTGAACTATATCATACATTTTTTCACGTACTGGTATATCGGTGAAGAGGTACCGACACTGTTTAGTCTCAATTTCGAGAGTCTACATCAGGATTGAGTGACACGGCGAGCGTCTTCTTCCGCATCGCGATATGCACTCAACCCGGATGAAGACTCTTGAAATTGAGTCTAAACAGTGTCGGTACCTGTTCACCGATATACCCGTTTTTAAATGTATAAATAGAATAGAATAGAAAAATATTTATTTAACGCCACATAATAAACAAAACAAATTAAAACTAAACTATTGTGACGAAAAAAAGGCAGCCACTCAGCATGTGCTGCAGACATAATGTGTCTGTAGCGCTGGTTTTCAGTGTAGCCTACGAGTAGTAGTATAACTCTACTACTCTTAAAGAACTGTAGTACGTCATATAGAATTTAATAAGTTTAATAAGTTTATTTATTTCACAAAAAGCAATGTCCTTACACTAATATAAGTAGGTTTGTTAGCACAAGTTTGTTACAGTAGGTTAGTTTAGCTAAGGGGTAATGTAGTGTCCATGCGGCAGGCATATAACCGTGACCCCACACTAGGATACCCTGTATTGTAGTATCTAAGCCACATACCAACCCCATAGGCAACATGAATGTATACCTTGAGCATGTGCGATGCGTACTTCCTGGCGTCGCGTCGGTCCGCGATGCCTGCCACGTGGTGAAGGATCCACTCCACCACGTCAGCACCGATAAACGCGTTCGGTATCGTTATCTTCAGCCACATCCTGTCCCGGATCTCCAGACCTACAGGCATGTTTTGTTTTTAAAAAATATTTATTTAAGGCCCATACCCCACCTCAAGTGGCGCCGCCACCTTATTTATCTTATTATTCCGTTTAACAAAGGAATTTTCAAAAATCCATCTTCCAGTTTGTGATACCTATCATAAGCTTTTTTTTAATGCCTCTGTAATAGTTTTATTCTATTTAGTTTAGGAAGAGATACGAAAATAGATTTTGGTGGCCACCAAGGGCAACTTCGTATCTCTGCCTAAGCTAAATAGAATAAAACTATTACAGAGGCATTAAAAAAAAGCTTATGATAGGTATCACAAACTGGAAGATGGATTTTTGAAAATTCCTTTGTTAAACGGAATAATAAGATAAAGTAGGTGGTGGAGCTAGTTTAGGTGCTGTATGCGCCTTAATGAAAAGGATGGGAATGCGCGGAGTGGTGAGTAGGTACTTGTGAATGAGAAGAAGATTAATATTTTTGGAAATCCCGGCTTTTTGTGCGCGGACGCGGTACTGCGCGATGTCAGAGCCACGGGTCAACTGTTTTGTCGTCCGTTGAGCACAAGCGGAGGGTAGATTCCATTTTATTGCAGTAAGATAGGGTAATTACAAGTGATTTTTAATATCTAAATACATAATTAAAATAGAAAAATAACTGTCTTTATTTCGCGAGGTACATCGTTTACATTTAACATGAGCATAGTACAGGACAGGACTCTTCAGTGCCGCGCAAACACTTAAAAACTTTAAGCTTTGGGTGGCACATCTGTAATAGTCAGGCGTGGTGCTTAACATAAGGTGGTGGTAAAGTGCTGACATAAAAAAAAAACATAATTAAACAGTCTAGCACATTACAACTTAAGATCTAAGTGACCAGCCAGCTGTAGCGCGTCTTTTAAATTAACAGATTTATATCAAAATACACAGATTGCATACTAAGTAAGTAAGTTCGTATGAGTCAGTGGCCAACTCTGGTGACAGAGTTTCTAACCACAGAACGTAATAACAACCTGTAACTTAACCATAACACGGAATTGTTGCCCAGCCGAGTTTGTTGCCAGATTCTTCTCGGCTGGGGCGCGTGGAACTGGCGTAAATTCACCTAGCTCTAAGACGTTTTAAAATTTGAATAAAGATATTTTTTACCTACTTTACTTTGAATAACAGGATGTAACCTAACCATAGCAAAGAATAACAGATTGTAACCTAACCATACCGCGGAATAACATGCTGTAACGTAACCATACCACGGAATAACATGCTGTAACGTAACCATACCACGGAATAACAAGCTGTAACGTATTACGTAACCATACCACGGAATAAAAAGCTGTAACGTAACCATACCACGGAATAACAAGCTGTAACGTAACCATACCATGCTGTAACGTAACCATACCACGGAATAACATGCTGTAACGTAACAGATTGTATCCTCACCTGACTCCGGTCTCAGCATGGCGCGCACCACCAGCGCCATATCCATGTTGACGGAGAGCTGCGGCTCGGCGCCGGGGGCGCAGTCCTGGCGCTCCGACACGGAGGAGGGCAGCGCGGAGAGCGAGGGCGGCGGCGGGGGGTACGCCTCGCGGAGCGCCGCCGTGTGCGCCACCCACGCACCTGAAGAGACATATAACGGCACCGTTTACGTATACAAACTATGCGTGTGGTGATTGCGACGCGTTTGCATCATACATTTTATTGCGAGTGTCCAGGTGTGGTAATAGCATGGACAAGACTCACTACCACGAGTGCTGACACCGGAGGGTAATAGAGTAAACAAGTTCGTATGAGTCAGTGGCCAATTCTGGTGGCGGATTTAATAGACCGCCCGAAGGCCTCCATCATGGCCTAATTTGAAAAAGCTGGGACTGACTGCTAAAAGTACCCTCCGAAGCACGGAAGCGCTTATTTTCTGTAACACCTTTGTACTTACATGTAATTCAGCAATAAATAATACTTTGACTTTGACAGGGTACTGACCAGGGTCGATGGGTCGCACAGGCTCCGTGCGGGGTATGGTGAAGTAGCCCTTAGGGTTGGGATCCCAGCACTTGGCCACCACTAGCTTGATGGGCCCCGGCTTCTGGACCACCTCCCGCAGCACGCGGACAGCCTCGTCGTTGGTCATGTCCTCGAAGTTCACATCGTTCACCTGGAATAACATATTCTGTTTAGGTCCTTTCCTCCTGTTTAGCTTTTTGGTATTCCAAAGTTGAAAAAATTCCGAGCATGAATGAATTGTTCAACTCTGCCATCCGATTTCTAAAAGGCTGTTATTTGAAACAAGTTTAGGGTCACACCTTTTAAAAATTGGACAGCAGAACTAAGTATAATTGAACATTTACAATATTTAAATTGACAAAAATACCTGTAAGATCATATCACCAGGTTCTATCCTTCCATCCAACGCCACCGCGCCTCCCTTCATGATGCTTCCCACATAGATACCACCATCACCACCTTTATTTGACTGCCCCACTATGGAAATCCCAAGAAAATTTACCGTGTCCATGTTAAGTGTAACCGTAATTATATGCATAGACATTGTGGAGTCTGTTATGGAAGAGTAGGATGAGGTACGGGACATAACTTGCGGTCTTTTCCGCCTCCGCTGAGGTCTTTTGCGAGAACTGACTTGTAGGTGTGAAACGCTACTACATTCTGTCAACGCTCGATCTACTGAGGCGTTTGTGTGCCGGCCTGTGGTAGTGGTTATCTCTGATTGGCTGTCGAATAAACTGGTTGAGTCCAGGTCTGAGCTAAGGACTGATGCTGTCTCATACTCCAAGCCGTGGTTTCCGTATTTCGAATGACCGTTGATCCTGAGACCTCTGTACTTGTATTTGTCACAGGAAGCTCTGTGGCCCGGTCGGGAGCTGATAGTACTGTCTGTGTCGGTGCATGTGTCGCGAGTGAGCGGTGCGGGCGGAGCACCCTGGTTCGTAGTTTTACCCTTGCCAGGGTTACTATCTGTACATTGTGACGCCCCATCGGAGGGGTTGGAGCCTTCAGCGGACACAAGCCACGACACAACACGACCGTTGAAACAAGGCAGATGAGCGTTATCATCAACTATTTCTTCTTTCACAACACCAAAATCATCGTCCATCGACTTGAAGAAAAATTTGTAATTCGGTCTGTTCAGCTGGTTTTTGAAGTCCAATAACGTCACTTTCTCAGGGGATATGGGGATTTTTACTAAATACGGCGTCTCCTCATCGTCTATGTAGTAAATTACTTTAGTTTCCTCCATTTTAGTGCATTTATTTGTTGGAAAACAACACCCCTACAATCTATAAATAACAGCCGCCATCACAAAAATGGCGATTGAATGAATAAAGTACTGCTATTCGACGCTGCTAGGCGCCACTGTTTAATTTGTTTTCAATTACATTTTTGACACTCTTTATGACATTTTAGTCGATTTTTCATTCGATTATTTGGTATCTCATGTTGAGAGCCACTGACTTGTTAGATTATCTGTGTGAGATTCTTTCTTGTCTATGTATGATTAATTGTTTTGAATTTGAAAATTTCGAAAATCGAAATCGCCGTTGTTTGTTTGTATTGGGGCTGTGCTTCTAAAGTGTGAATTATCGTAATTTTAAAGAAAATGATTACTGAAATAGAAAATAAATACCATCTCAATATGTGCTTAGAAGTTATTGAGCAGCTAGAAGGATTTTGCAAGCGCTTAGATGGTAACTTCTTGCGCTGTGTGATTCTTCAGTTTCATGATAATTTCTGAGAATTTACTGTATTTTTCTAATAAATTACAGAAAAAATTGATAAGGAGCAACAGCAACTAAAAGCTTGCAAGAAGAATACTGAATTAGAATTAAAACTTGCCCAGGAAATGAAGTTGCATGTAAGTTGTAGAAAGGTTGATATTCGTAAGAGGAATTGTTCATGTCTTTTACAATTATTGTATCATTCATCAGGACGACCAATGTGGCGCGGTGGGCGAAGGTCCGCCTGCGACGCAGAGGTTGCGGGTTCGATTCCCGCCTTGGGACAAATGTTTGTAGGATTTTCAAATATTTGTTCCGGGTGTTCTGGGTGTTTTCTATGTATAATAAAAAATATCTATCTATGTATTGTATTGTATTAAATATATATCAGTCATCTAGTACCCATAATACAGCTCTGTTTAACAGCAGCTTACCTGGGGGCTAGATGATGCTGTGTGGATCGTCCAGCATTATTTATTTATTTATTTATTTATTTACAGAATGAGCTGAACGAGCGCTTATCGAAGCTATCAGATCGCGGCAGTGAGCTTGACAGGGTGTGCGCTAATTTTGAGTCTCACCTGACCATCGCTGACAGCGACCGCAACCGTCTTGAAACAGCAAAGTAAGTCTTGCCTGGTCTTATGGTAATGAATCGACTTATGCAATACATAGTATCATATATTTTCTTGTCATTTTGATGTGAATTCATGTTGTCTATCTATGTTGACTGCTTAACATACCCTTCGAAACAGAGTTAGCTCAGTTAAAATTGCCACTAGCCACCCATTCAAATGGTGATTACAGGAGTTAGGGACTCTCATATTGGTCATAATCCTAGATATAAAGATATTTATTTGCAGTGAACATGGTAGATGATGCAGTTGTTATGTATAAACATAGGTGCTAAACACATTTAGCCATTTGTCATGACGTACAAAATTATATTTACTGTTTACTATCCAAAATTAAATTTTAACATACTTAACTAAAAAAAAAATATATATAACAGAATTTTGTATGAAATTAAATTAGAAATAGTCGTATGAAACTGTCAACCTTAAAATAATAGTAATAATAGATTAAAATTTACATGTCAAAATTTCTTCAAAATGGTTAACTTCTAAAAATAAAAGTTTTAGGAGAGTGATGGCTAGGGGATAAGTTAGCTAATATAGCCAAGTTATTTAGCATAACAATTTAATATATTTGAATTGTGTAATTTTCAGAGAGACTTATCAACTTGAGAAAGAGCTGACTGGCATCCGACTAGACTTCAGAGCACCGCCCAATGTTGCCAAGGGATGTATCCTTTTTGGGAGAACAAAACTAGATTTTAATTAAAATTAGCTTCCACCTGCGGCTTTGCTCGCATGGTATTATATAAAAACTAACCTAGGTCCTTCCTGAGACTTCAAAGGGAAGGACTACCACCATACCTATTTCTGCCGCCAAGCAGTAATGCTCGCATTGCTGTGTTCCGGTGTGAAGGGTATGGTTTCTGGTGAAATTACTGGCACATGAGGCTTTCGATCTTAGCCTTAAGGTGGCAACCCGCAAGTGATACCTCTGGTATTGTAAGCTATGGACGCTTACAATACCAGAGGTATCACTTGCGGGTTGCGGTAACCGCTTACCATCTTGTGGGCCGTACGCTTGGTGGCCACTTCAGTTGTATAAAAAAAAAAAAAAACATGGTTTCACAGTTCCACACAAATGAAATAGCGTGCAACAACTAATGGATTTATCAATGTTAAAATTTCTCAACACAATAATTCTTTAGATAATTTTCTTAACGCACTACAGACATTAAATCCGAGTCCCGTAAGTTGCTGCAGCCGTTTGAAGTCCCGGCGACTGACTGCGAAGCCCTATGGGCGCTGATCCACGCCACCGCAGCCCCCGGCTGGCCCTACTCGCCTGATAAAGAAAACTCTCCTAACAATTGAATAAATTATACATATATTGATTTTTTATTTAAAATAGGCTTGTTTTATTTTTAATTTATCACTTGGGTATAGTTCGCACAGCGGATATAGGCTTCCGTGAAGTTAGCCGTTTGTGATGCGCAATGACAATTTAGTTTGAAAAAGCTCCATTGCGCATCGAAACGGCTAATTTCACGACGGCTGAGATCCGTTGTGAGAACTATACCTAGGTACATCTATCTTTAAAATTTAGATAAAACCTTTTACAACTAATAAATGGTATTAAAAACATCCATAATGATTAGGTATAGTTCTCACAACGGATCTCGGCCGTCGTGAAATTAGCCGTTTCGATGCGCAATGGAGCTTTTTCAAACTAAATTGTCTTTGCGCATCACAAACGGCTAACTTCACGGAAGCCTAGATCCGCTGTGCGAACTATACCTACCTACTTTAACTAAAGTATAATTTTTGTCGTCTTAGTTCATGGTTGTCCTGAGTTAGGTTAATGAACAGCTACAACGATCCTCTGTAAAAGGCCATAATTATTAAAGGATCAGTACAATTAACAAAATTCTAATAATTATTGTTTTTCAGGATAAAATCAACTGTTTAGAAGTCAGCTACTCACTACGTACGTACGTTCGTATGAGTCAGTGGCCAACTCTGGTGACAGAGTTTCTAGGCCGCCCGAAGGCCTCGGTCATGGCCTAACAACTTTGAAAAAGCCGGGACCGACTGCTTAACGTGCCCTCCGAAGCACGGGAGCGCTCAGTTGAAATTGCCACTGGCGGTCACCCATCCAAATGACCTTGCGGAACAGTGCTTAACTTCGTTGATCTGTTAAGAACAACTTAGACAGCTACGTCACGAGCGCTCCTCACTGACAGGTGGCGCTGTCTGCGAATATATTTAATTCATAGTACATACTAAAAAAAAAATAGATGGCGCTGCATAATAATTAAGTTATTTAATTTCTTCTGCCTAAACCACTAGGTACGTAGTTACGTACGTAGTACCTACTAAGGGCTCCTGTACACGAGCGGCACGTTGCCAACGCCCATCGAGGAATTACCCTAAATACTCGATTGATTTCGGGTAAATACTCGATGCCAATGGCAAGACCCGACCGTTTATTCCATCCACGGTCGCGACGGGTCAGAAATTTAGTATTTGTTTCAATCAAGACTGTACTGACTGTACTTCGGAGGTTAGTAGTTCTATTTGGAATAAAATCCATGTTTCCAAATAGTTCTATCCGTCAGTATAACAATTTGGAAAAAAAACATCAAACAGTTCGACTACGAACTACTGGTAGGACTGGATGAAATAAAGCGTCGCGACGGGTGTAGGGCCGCCCAGACCCAAAGATCCCAGACCTACGTGGACCTACCAGCGCGCCGCGCGCCGGTTAAGTTAGCGTGCTAGAGCGAGCTAGGTATGTAGGTACTCGTTTCTAAGCAGCTTTTATACCAGTTCTACTGGAATGACAACCGGTTATACATCGACTACTTATATTAAGATGACATTCACATAGCTTGGGATGTAGGAGTTCAACCCGTGTGTTTTTTTTGCTGGACAATCCACACAGCATCATCTAGCCCCAAGCTAATCAGCTTGTGTTATGGGTAATATATGACTGATATACCTACTTAATACAAACACGATACTTAGATAAACATATTTTATTATACTTACATAGAAAATATCCAGAACACCTGGAACAATAATTTACAGATCGTACAAACATTTGTTGCGGGAATCGAAGCCGCAACCTCCGCGTCGTAGGCGGACCTTCGCCCGCCGCGCCACATCGGTCGTTATTTGTTTTTATAATGTTTTCCACCATCTGAGGGCAAATCACGTAAAACTCAGTGACAAACGTAAAGGTAGGTAAACGTATATTTTAAGACCAAAGCCAAAGCAGTCCAGAAGCACAGAACAGATATTAGTACTACGTACAGAATGGCCACTCCCTACCTCCCACCGGTGCCACTTACCTCACCCGGTCGCAAGTTTGCCGGCACTTCCGCACGCGTTTATTTTGATTTTGTGCAGGTCCAAGCGCGCTTGCCTGCGCTAGCGAAAGTGTGCTATCTCGCTCTTGCTATAAGGTGGGGACAACCATGGCACTCACACATACAACAGCACCGTTTACGTACACAAGCTATGCGTGTGGTGATTGCGACGTGTTTGCTTCATACATTTTATTGAGGGTCCGGGGTGTGACATAAGTTCCCATGTTTTCGCGAGAATCGACCCATCTTCCGCACTGCGCGTAGGGCGATCTTTACATTATATACGACAATACAATACATGTTACATTACATCTTATAGATAAACAGGTACTACAATGTCAAAGGCTATGTACTATAGCATCAGTAACAAAGTCACTGACCTTTCACAGGCTCAGGTAACCAAGAAAAACCCAGTGATGAAGCGACTCTTACTGTTTATCGACTTTATTAATAGCATTATCAATATGTAGCACAAAGAACTTGACCTCGTAAGTACTTTTATCTCTACATAATTCTAAGGTCTTTCATAATTATTATATTATTATTATTATATCAGCCGTTGGTGTCCCACTGCTGGGCAAAGGCCTCTCCCCATTCCCTCCAGACGTCTCGATCCCGAGCCAAAAACCTCCAATCTACCAAAAATTTATCCAGTTCGTCCCGCCATCTCCGTTTTAGTTAATTAATTATAAAATTTTAAAAAATAGATATTCAATTCAAGGAATAGGTTCTAAACACAAAAAAAACATGTTATATACAGTTTTCACACACCAAAAAAAAAACATAATTATACCTATTTTATTACATTTCGTGTTAATGAATCGTTTAAAGTTTATCTGGTCAATTATTAGTTATCCTTGTTGGAAATCGAGACGGGCGGATCGTACGTGCCGTCATTAACCGTAATAGTTAAGTTTTAATTTTTATTGTTATTTTTATTTTTATGTTAATTGTGTGGCGTTAAATAAATATTTTTCTATTCTATTCTATTCTATTCTATTCTAATAATAAGCCCAATAATATTAATTAGTTAATCCTAGAAATGTACAGTACACTATGTCACATCAAATTACATGTTTTAACATATACAAATAATAATATACTGTGGTATCTTAATGATAAGGCCGTAATTAATTAAATACTCTTATTCACTAATGGAACCTACCACACTGTACACGAGGAAATCTCAAGAGAGCAAAGGGATTGAATGAGTGAGCAATTAGGAGCCACTCAGATGCGTCCAATATACCACATATACAAAATACAATTTGAGTCATAAACATACAATCACACATCACGCTCACAGAAACTTAAATATTTTCTATTAAATTAGTATATTTTTATGCGCTAATAATAAAAGTCCCTGTATGTGTATGTCAAGATAAGTATAGTATTAAAAATAATGTCGGTTCGGTTTGCTTGAAGGGGTTGATGAAGAACTTACTTACTTAATGACTACCGATGTGGCGCAGCGGGCGCAGGTCCGTCTTTGACGCGGAAGTTGCGGGTTCGATTCCCGCCTCGGAACAAATATTTGTACAATCTGCAAATATTTTTTCCGCGTTTTCTGGGTATTTTCTATGTATAATAAAAAATATCTATCTATGTATTGTATTGTATTAGGTATATCAGTCATCTAGTACAACACAAGCTCTGCTTAGCTCGGGGCATTGTCCAGCATTATTTATTTATTATTATAGATTTATTTATTTTAAGAACACTTTGAATACGCAGAATTCCTCGGGAGTTCCGCTAACTCCTAAAATTGAATACGCAGAATTCCTCGGGAGTTCCGCTAACTCCTAAAATAGGGGTTACCCCACATTCTAAGTGTAAAGATCCCTCGTATGACGCATGCAAATCATACTGTGTCAGATATCTCAGAAATAAGTCGTAGTCAGTCTGTGGTATAAGCAACGCACCGCATACATACGCAGTACCTTTTCGACTTTGATCTCAATGGATCCAAGTTTTGAGAGAACAATAGATTTGCACTTAACCCAATAGATTTATATCTGTAATCTTTAATTCATGGTATCATTTTCGTTTTAATTCTAATTAAATATTAGCTATCTATAGATCGTTTGTAACGGTCTTTAGATGGCTCAACTGTTTTATAAGTATTTTGTAATGTAATAGAATTTGGTATGTACGTACCTACCTAGCAGTACATATTTTTATTTGTTAATAAATTTACCCTACATAAAATTAAATATTATAAATAACCTCTGCCGGCACTTAAAGGAGAGGCTAAGGGAACTTCTGGAAAAAAGTCTAAGTATCCCCTGCGAAGGGAAATGTCTACGAGGTTTTATGGAATAGACGATTCATCGAGATGTGTAAAATCCTAACGTATGGACACTGAATATAAAGTTAAACAATTAAGCGTATTTTTAGAGAACCAGACTCCAGTTTTCGTGGAATATTGCTCTTTTATATGAAATCAAATCAAATCAAAAATGCTTTATTCAATAAAATCACAACGATCTCTTTAAAACGTCTTACAAGCCAGGAAAATGTACGCCAGTACCAACGCGCCCATGCCGAAGAACTGGCAACACCACGGTTGGGTTCATAACGCTTTTTACCATGTATGACCCTTGCTATTGTTATGGATGCCGAGTAGATATCGAAGCCTATTATTACTAAAGTTAATAAACCCAAAACAACCTTATTCATCTATGACGTCACTAAAATTCTCACAGATTAAACAGTATAGGTTATTTAACGGTATAGTATACAACGAGGAAAACAGGTCTTATACTTGCTATTATCATCAGTACGTCTCAGGATTCCCCTGAGACAGAACATCTTCACAAAAGTCGAAAAATATCAATAGTACAATGATTAAAAGTGATTAAAATATCTGTACTCATAATTGGCTAGTCCTAATTTAAGTTTAGTTTACGCAGAAGTGTATAATGATTGTGAATATTGTGTGTTTTTCGCTTTTTGGTGAGTTTTGGTTTTTTATCTAAAATAACAAAAACAAGTTAACATTGTGTAAAAAAATTGAGTGAATTCTTTACCTACCTGCGTAAATCTGCCCTAAAAATAAATATCACAGGTGTATAATTTAAAAATGTAGGTATGTACGTAGTAGGTTACATTCATTATTAGTGTTTTGTGATTCAAATGAAAAAAGCTTAGATTATGCTGGCCACTTAGCATTTTGCTCAAATGATTGTTTATTTTCGTCAAAGTCAACACTGCGGTGTTGACTAAATACTAAAATATTTTTTTTTCATATATTTTTAATATTTAGTCAACACCGCAGTAACAACAACATTTAAAAATGTTTTTTTTTATTTCACATGTGAAAGTAAAAGAAAAGCTTAGCTTGTGTGTAAATGTTTGAGCAAATAGGTACGCCAAGTGAATTAGAGTGCACAGGGTAACTCAATAGTGAAACTACGGTCATAAAGTGGCAACCAAGCACACGGCCCACAAGATGGTAAGCGGTTACCGCAGCCTATAGACGCTTGCAATACCAGAGGTATCACTCACGGGTTACCACCCTGAGACGTAGTTCGAAAGTCTCATGTGCCTGTAATTTCACCGGAAACCATACCCTTCGAACCAGAACACAGCAATGCAAAACATTACTGGCGGCAGAAATATGTATGGTGGTAGTTCTAGTCGCTAAATGCCAGTGCTCTCAAACGGTGAAGGAAAACATCGTAGTGGCCAGATTTATTAACGAACTATAAACCTCTGTTAGCTAATAATATACCTACCTATTTAAATTTTTTTCATGAATGAAAAGAAAATACATATATAGGTAGTTTAAAAACATGTAGTACCTTTAAGTACTTACCTACACCTTTTGGTGGTTTCCACAGAACAGGTAGTTCCAAAACATCATCATCATGAAAGCCTTCTAATGTTCCCACTGCTGGGACACTGGCCTACTCTCAGGCGAGAGTGATTGTGTCTCCCCACCACGCGGATTGTATAATCCCAATGCGGATTGGTGGATGGTACGGTCGAGTTTTTAGTTCTTGGACATGCCGGTTTCCTCACGATGTTTTCCTTCACCGTGTAAGAGCACTGGCATTTTCAAAACATGAATTTAAATATTAATATTTTAGAAAATACGGCTTGCTATAAAGTTTTGTCATGACACCTCAAAAAACAACATTGTATTAGTTAGTAAATAATGAAATACCTACCTATAATACTAGCTAGCTATAATAGGTTTAAATATTAACCTCTTTATCTTTGACGATATCCGTACCTACTTAGAAATATTTACTCATTATCTTAGTACCTAAGTTCATAACAGATCAACGAAAAGTTTTCCGCGTCGTCACCATTTGATTGGGTTACCGTCCAATTTTAACCGAGCGCTTCCGTGCTTCGGAGGGCACGTTAGCAGTCCCTTTTTGCTAGGCTATAATGGAGGCCTTTTGGCCTTTGGCTCTCTGTCAGTGACATAGTTACCAGTGTTAGCCAATGAATTAACCGAACTCACGATTACGATTCCGATTAGCCTGTTGTGTCCCACAGCTGGGCAAAGGCCTCTCCTTGATCACTCCAGTCATCTCGGTTTTGTGCCAGTTGGACCCAAGCTCTAACTCACTCATTTATTATAACCTAAAAATACTATACTTTACTTTATTACTGTCCGTTCGAAGGTGGCATGTTCAGTTATGAACAAACCTTTATTATAAATAAATAAAAATAAAAAAATAAAAATACTATACTAATTTATTATTTGATGCGACGTAGGTATGTAAATTTGAATTTGCTGCGAATTTGAATAACATGTTTTAAACATGAACTCAAAAAGGCCCTGGAAAAACTGGTTCCTCAAAATTCATCTCAATTTGAATACCTACGGCCATCTCCGGAGTCACAGATGTGTTCCGTTTTTCAAAACTGATGTAAAATGCAAATTCAAAATAGGTACATATCTAATCCAATCTTTTGACGACCGATGTGAAGCGGAGGGTGAAGGTCCGCCTGCAACAGGTTGCAGGATCGATTCCCGCCTCGGAACAAATGTTTGTAGTTACGATCTGGGAATCGATCCCGTGACCTCTTGCTTCTCAACCGGATGCTCGCCCAACGCGTCATGGAGGTCATCTAAAAAGTAGGGTTCTAGGTTAGGTACTATAAAACCAGTTCTTCATTTTTGATTTATAGAGTTGCGTTCATTTTTGCACATTTTTCCTTGATTATTAGACATTGACGAGTAATTATTGTCTAAAGGTTATTTATAATTACTTGGTTAACAGGTTTCCTGTGAGATTACTGGAAAGATTTGAAATTTGAATTTTTTAACAAAAATGTTTTGCCAACACTCGGGGACGCTTACTTATTGGGATGAACTTTTCGTCCGAAAATACTCTGGCAACATTTAAAGGGGACGCGAAGGGGATTTCTGGACAACAAGTACAAATATCCCCTGCGAACGCGATTGTCTATAGATATTTCTGGATTAAGTACTTACTCATTGCGTGGAATAAAATGAATATAACAAAACTGTATAATAATATTTTTGTTCCAGTCACGTCGGTTTTGTCTGCCGTTGCAAAGGATGTCATCTATTCATGCAGGTAAACTTTCTAACCGACTTACGACGGGGCGAGTCGCTTGTAATAATATTAGCCTATGTTACTCAGGAATAATAGCATCTAATGGTGAAATAATTTTTGAAATCGGATTAGTTGGTAGTTTTTGAGTTTAGTCGTAACAAACAAAAATAAGTACCTACTAAAATACAAAAATACAAATCTTCTTTCTATATAATACTTAGTAGTGTAGATATCACCATCACCACGATCATGACAGCCTTCTAATGTTCTCACTGCTGGGACACTGGCTTAATCTCGGAGCGAGCCATTACCTATTACAGTGTTTACAACAATTTTTCAAAGAAAGATACACATAAACTACCATACTGATGTATGGTCATGTGGCAGATCCTTTTATTTCTGCCGCCAAGCAGTAATGCTTGCATTGTTGTGTTTCGGTGTGAAGGGTATGGTTTCCGGTGAAATTACTGGCACATGAGGCTTTCGATATTAGCCCCAAGGTGGCAACCCGCGAGTGATACCTCTGGTATTGCAAGCGTCCGGTAACTGCTTACCATCTTGTGGGCCGTACGCTTGGTTGCCACTTCAGTTGTATATAAAAAAAAAAAAGATTGACTTAATGTAGCTGATTGACAATTAGGGTGTTGAGCAGCACAAGCGCATGCGCGGTGGGCGCGTATAGTGCAGTGTTATGCGCGCTGCGCCAGCAAGCGCTGCATTCTGTTGTATGTATGTTGTTCCTTACTATATTATATAAAATAGACTAATAGCCCGGTTCGGATTTATGTTTCAGTTTAAGCGAGTACCCGTGCAGTGATGGCGCATGCGTCAGCGCAGAGCTCGTGTGCGACGGACGCGCAGACTGCGCAGACGGTAGCGACGAGATGGCCTGTCAGTCTAGTGCGTGAGTATAACTTCTATGACCTTATTGAGTTAGTGTCAAAATTCCCTTTGAAAATCCGCTCTAAAAGAAAAATAAATACATATTTCTGCCGCCAAGCAGTAATACTCGCATTACTGTGTTCCGGTGTAAGGATTTCCGGTAAAATTACAGGAACATGACACTTTAGATCTAGGTCTCAGCTGGCAACGCCCAAGTGATATATCTGATGTTGCATGCGTACGTAGGCTATGGTGACCGCTTACCATCAAGTAGGCCGTACGCTATGTTTCCACTTAGGTAATATAAAAAAATTGTTTTAGCATTCAACGTGGCAATGCAGCCAGCATGTTGGGAACGCTCCCGTCTGCTAGTGATTTGGATCAGTTGAGCTATCTATAGATCTTTTGTAACGGTCTTTAGATGGCTCAACTATGCATTTTGTATATTTTGTAATGTAATATAATTATGTAGGTACATATATTTTATTTTGTTAATAAATATTTTTAATTTCTATGGCCAGTGCAAGAGGATTTTGGGATTTTTTTTGTGTCAAAATCCCCTTTAGACTGACGCTTCAAAGGGGATTTTGACACTAAAATCGCACACTATGCTTGCGGCGATGGCGCATGTGTCCAGCGCACAGCTGACATTGCGCTGACGATTGAGACAGCGATATCTTGCATACATTTTAACTATAGATTTTTAATGACCGATATTTCATTTCAGATTGACTCTTCCTGGGCACACGACTGTTTTGAATCGATCGAGACGTCAAGCAACCTGTCGGTAAGTTTACCCCGACTGATAGTGTATGTACTTATGTTTGTTTGTTCATAACCCGACAACCTCTAAACTTTTATCCCGGAAAAAACCGAGTTCCACGCAAAAGTCGTATCTATCCCATTAGAAGCTCATTTGCATACAATAATTGCATGCAAGTATTGCCTTGTAGAATTAAATTTTGGAACAATTTTGTTCCAAAATCAATTTGACAAGGCAATTAATAATAATAAATAAGTAAATAAAAATAAAAAAATGTGTTTATTTCCAAAAAAGGTTACAGAAATTTTGTAAAACTTAAATAAATAGGTACAAATAACCGTGCATACAGTTATTGTATGGTAAAATCCTGCATACAGTTATTGTATGGTGCATATGGGCTATAACGAGAAAAGGTTTTATGTCCTGTCCTGTGATCTGATGCTCGCATGTTTTTTTTATTTTTTTTTTATACAACTGAAGTGGCAACCAAGCGTACGGCCCACAAGATGGTAAGCGGTTACCGCAGCCTATGCACGCAATACCAGAGGTATCAGTCACGGGTTGCCACTCTGAGACTTCGAAAGTCTCATGTGCCAGTAATTTCACCGGAAACCATACCCTTCACACCGGAACACAGCAATGCTCATTACTGCTTTGCGGCAGAAATAGGTATGGTGGTAGCACTTCCCTCACGAGTTCTATTACAAAGAACTCTACTACTCTTATGTATTGCCTGGTTGCAGTAAGAACGAGTGGAAGTGTCGTGACGGCACGTGCATCTCGTTTGACGGGAAGTGCGACGGCGTGGTGGACTGCCCCGACGCCAGTGACGAGACCCACGCCGTCTGCTGGAAGACGCAGTAAGTTGAACCCAAGGAAAGAAAACTTTATTGAGTCCCTACTCAAAACTAAATAAATAAATAAATAATGCTGGACAATCCACACAGCATCATCTAGCCCCAAGGTAAGCTGCTGTTAAACAGAGCTGTATTATGGGTACTAGATGACTGATATGTACTTTATACAATACAATACATAGATAGATATTTTTTTAGTATATATAGAAAATACCCAGGACACCCGGAACAAATATTTGTAGACCGTACAAACATTTGTCTCGAGTCGGGAATCTAACCCGCAACCTCTGCGTTACAGGCGGACCTGCGCCCGTTGCGCCACATCGGTCGTCATTTAGAGCACCCGTATCCAACGTAGGGTTGTGAATTCAAATCCCGCTTGAGGCGAAATAATTTTTAGGTTAACTTTTCCTGAGTTTGTCACAATTTTGGCAATGTCAATGTCGACAGGGTGGAATAGTAAGACAAGGGAGGATCTGGGACAAAAGATTATCGGTTTAACGACGAAAAATGTTTAGAGGGAGATTCAACCATAAATTTGTGTTTTGTTATTACATCCTAAAAAAATTTGACAACACAGTATTAAACGAGACAACACAAATTGAATACATAAGTTTATTAAATGTAATAAATATTATTGATAAGTAAGTATGTAGGTACAATTTTATTTTATTATTCACAGTATAGTTCTCACGGCGGATCTCGGCGGTCGTGAAGTTAGCCGTTTCGATGCGCAATGGAGCTTTTTCAAACTAAATTGTCTTTGCGCATAACAAACGGCTAACTTCACGGAAGCCTAGATCCGCCGTGCGAACTATAATAAATTACTTATCAGCGCTACATAGGAAGAAAAAATAAGAGATAGTATTGGAATAACTTTCTGACTCCCTGTTGGCAGGTGTCAATCGAACTGGTTCCGCTGCACGTACGGCGCATGCGTGGATGGCAGCGCCCCCTGCAACGGGCTGCAAGAGTGCGCGGACAACTCTGACGAGTTGTTGCCGCGGTGCCGGAACGAGACGCAGGAAGTGCGGTGAGTCTCATCACCAACCAAGAATGACACATCTGTGATGTGTGATGTGAATGACACATCATCTGTGATGTGTGATGTGAATGACAGATCTGAGATGTGTGATGTGAATGATAGATATGTGATGTGTGATGTGAATGACAGATCTGTGATGTGTGATATGTATGACAGTTCTGTGATGTGTGATGTGAATGACAGATCTGAGATGTGTGAAGTGAATGACAGATCTGTGATGTGTGATGTGAATGAATGACCTGTAATGTGTGATGTGAATGACACATCATCTGTGATGTGTGATGTGAATGATAGATATGTGATGTGTGATGTGAATAACAGATCTGTGATATGTATGACAGATCTGTGATGTGTGATGTGAATGACAGATCTGCGATGTGTGATGTGAATGACAGATCTGTGATGTGTGATGTGAATGACAGATCTCTGATGTATGATGTGAATGACAAATCTGTGATGTGAATGACAGATCTGTGATGTATGATGTGAATGACCTCTTGGATGTAGTAGTCCTTCCCCGGACGAGCTCTATCACAAAGAACTCTACTACTCTTTACTAATACTGTTACTGTTAGCCTACTGGATCCCAGTGTTGGGCAAAGGCGTCCCTCCCATTCCTCCAGGATTTGCGATCCTGGGCAGTTGTTCGCCTTTATCATGTGTCGATCTCATCTCGCCATCTTTCACGTGGTCTACTCTTCACTAATATTTATTAATATCATCATCATCATGACAGCCTTATAATGTTCACACTGTTGGGACACTGGCCTACTCTCAGGCGAGAGTGATTGGGTCTTAATCCACCACGCGGACCCAAGATAGCAATGTCTTTCGAATTTCTAGTTCTTTGACATGCCGGTTTCCTCACCACGTTTTCTTTCACCGTATGAGAGCACTGGCATTGCGCACATACATTTTTCGAACAGCAAAATCCATTGGTGCTAACCGGGTTTGAACCCACGACCTTAGGATCCGAATGTGGGGTCACTACCACTAGACCACCAGTGCTCTATTTACTAATATTCCAGTGGTAAGTTCAAATGTCTGGATGGTTCGCTGATCCCTGCGTCGAACCACTGCGACGGTCTCAAGGACTGCCCGGACGGCTCCGATGAGACTCTCCTGGCGTGCGTCGGCAAGGTCTGCCAGGCCAACCTGTTCCAGTGCGCGTACGGCGCCTGCGTCGACAGCGGCGCCAACTGCAACCAGGTACGCGAGCGGACACTGCCAATGAAGAGATCGCACAAAAAAAGTGCGATCTGTCACCCTTTAAAGTGAGATCTGTCACCCTTTAAGGTGCGATCTATCACCCTTTAAAGTGCGATCTATCACCCTTTAAAGTGCGATCTATCACCCTTTAAAGTGCGATCTATCACCCTTAAAAGTGCGATCTATCACCCTTAAAAGTGCGAGCTATCACCTTTTAAAGTGCGATCGATCACCCTTTAAAGTTGCGATCTATCACCCTTTAAAGTGCGATCTATCACCCTTTAAGGTGCGCTCTGTCACCCTTTAAAGTGCGATCTATCACCCTTTAAAGTGCGATCTATCACCCTTTAAAGTGCGATCTATCACCCTTAAAAGTGCGATCTATCACCCTTTAAAGTGCGATCTATCACCCTTTAAAGTGCTATCTATCACCCTTTAAAGTGCGATCTATCACCCTTTAAAGTGCGATCTATCACCCTTTAAAGTGCGATCTATCACCCTTTAAAGTGCGATCTATCATCCTTTGAAGTGTGACAGATGGGAATAATCCTGCCAACCGACCGTACTGCCCACTTAATGGTACAGTTCGCTTGCAACATCAGATAGGTATATCCACAGAACTATATTTAAGTGGAATGAAAGAGTTCGTCGATTTGTATGGAAACCGAGCGTGTAACATTTTGCGTATTTGTATTTTACACACAAATGTTTTTTGGTGATGGGAAACATAAGCTGCAAGAGAATAAATAAATAAATAATGCTGGACAACCCACACAGCATCATCTAGCCCCCAAGTTAAGCAGATCTTGTATTATGGGTACTAGATGACTGATATACTTAATACAATACAGTACATAGATAAATCAATAATACAATACATCGAGAATACACGAAAAATCGTGTATTCCCAATGTCCCCATTAACCGTATCCCCGTTATTGGGGACAATGGTATTTTAGTAAAATTTCACAAATCACAGGTTCAAGAGTGCGCAGACAACTCGGACGAAGCTGACGATCTGTGTGGTACCAACACCGGTTCTGTCATTATCAAACCTGTGGTTGGGAACTGCGTTTTACCACCATACCCTGACCACGGGTCCTACTCCACCAACATCATCGGGGCGGAGCCCGGCATGAGCTACAAGTACGTCACCATCAACGTGACCTGCCACCGAGGGTACGGAGTGCAGGGCCTGAAGAGTATCTACTGCCAGGATGGCATCTGGCAAGAAAATATACCGAGCTGTGTTCGTGAGTACCTACAAGTTTTCGTTGTTGACGAGCTACGTTTAGGGCTCGTCTGACTGTTTTTTATAGTCAACCTTTTGATAGCGAAACTATCACTATTGAAACAACACAGATACGGATAACAATATTCCAATTTCACACCATGGCGCGTATAGAACACGTTACTAAGTTACACGTTATTGGTACGGAATCTCCTAGGTCATAGCGACTAAGCCCCCTGGTGTCGGTGGTTATATATCGTCAAAACTGTAAAAAAATTATAGAATATTTGACAGTTTTAGGTAGTTAGGACTCTTCAGCGAGTTTGTCTTGGTGGGTACGAGCCAAATATTCTGCTTCCAAGCAGTAGTGTGCAAGCTGACCTGTGTTTTTGTTATTCTGATTATTCTAGTAGAAGAACCAAGGTCTTCGACATAGCTCCTAGAATAAGCAAGTTGAAGGTAGTGGGCAGGCTTGCAGAACCGATAACTGCTGGGGAATAAATACTAATATCTTTATTCGGAACAATAACATATGATAATAAAACAATGGAAGCGATGGTATCTGCAGGAGTGAAACACTGTGTCGCAAATATCAACGCCCTCCTCCTACCTTAAGTTAACAGGGTTCCAAAAGAAATAAAAATCTAGGGTTTGAGAATAAAGGTTCTCAAATGGCGACCGCGAACTGGAAAACGAAGTAGATAGGACGGCCCCTCTCGATGGAGCGATGACATAAAAGCGGACGCAGATAGCCTGTGGATGGTGAAGGAAGACTCAAGATTGGTCGTCATCCGTTGGAGGAGGCCTCTGTCTAGCAATGGATGTCTGTCTATAGATTGATATTTTAATGAGAATTTTTGTAACAAGATAATGAATCTCTCGTGACGTAGCTGGCTAAGTTGTTCTTATCAGGTCAACGAAGTTAAGCACTGTTCCGCGTACCATTTGGATGGTCTACTAGCTCTATCTCTAAAGTTACGAACTTGGTCATTTTTGTTTTAACCATTTCTTTTTGTACCACTAAAGTGGTAACCAGGTGTACGGCCCACTTGATGGTCAGCGGATGGTAGCCTATGTATGCAACATCATAATATAACTTGCGTGCTACCACCCTGAAACATAAGATGGAAAGTCTCATGTGCCGGTAATTTCACCGGAAACCATACCCTTCGAACCGGAACATAGCAATGCGAGCATTACTGCTTGGCGGCAGAAATAGGTATGGTGGTAGTCCTTCCCCGGACGAGCTCTATCACAAAGAACTCTACTATTCTTAAAACCATCACATTAAGGGAATACTAAAGATTATAATATCCCAAAAATTATTTCGTCTCAAGTGACGAAAATTGAGGCAAAATAATTTTTGGGATTCGGCAATCATACGAACTTACTTAACAGGGCAATGTCGTCTGGACCCGCATCCTTCAGTTGAGTACCAATGCCTCGTCCTCGGAGAGATCACCGGCACTAGAGCGTGCAATGCCTACGAACCCGTCGAGACTTTCGTGCAGCCCGAGTGCCGCCGCCCCAACTACTACAACCCTAGCACCTTCAGCCTCATGCAGTGCATCGACGGATACTGGAACTACGTGGCCAGGTGCAAACCAGGTTTGGTCAAAACAGGCTCCAATATCACTATTATTATCAAGGATACGGTAGAAGTGTTCAGAAGCGAGTTCAACTACACGGTTCCGTTGGAAAGTGATGTAGGTGTTAGCAATAGAGATGGTATTGGGTATTACAGTGGACAGTTTGTTCCTATAACTGAGGGTAGTCATGTACCGGGGATTGAAGATCTAAGTTTGAATTTTAATGATGAAAATACTGTTGATTATGATATAGATCAGGTAGATTGGAGGATGGGAGGTGCTGATGGAACCAAAACTAATACAGCTATCAAAAATAAACCAAGCACAGATAAAACGTCAGATAATATACGTTTTAATATTACCAATAGTAGTGTTTATATCAATATGGCCGATAGAATAGTGTTTCGCGAATAGAATTTGATTTGAACAGTAAAATAAAGTTTGAAGCATTTTTTTATCGTTGAGTATTTATTTATGTATTTGATGTTGGAAATTCAATTTTAATGATAAATTATATTGTAACTATGTTAATTGTTATACTTTATGAACATTTTTAAAGGTAACTTTATTTTTTAATGTCAGCAAGTGACAAGACAATCAAAGCCGATTCTCGTGCCATAGATAAATGGTCACATGTGATATATATCGTCAAAACTGTCAAAAATGTATAGAAATTTTGACAGTTTTGACGATATATATCACATGTAACCATTTATCTATGCCTGACTATTACAGATGCAGTGTCACCCAAAGCTTGTTTTTAAGTGTTTGCAAGGCACTGCACTGCGCTTATCACCCCGAGACATTGTTGTATTTATTGTGAAATGGTGTTCTTTTAGGAAATAGTACAAAATATGATAGATTCTTAGATAACTTCCGTAGTGTATTTTTCCTCGACGACATCGGTAGCGCGGTGAGTATTATGTCTAGTTGAGAAGTGAAAGGCAGGTTTGGTTCCGCATGTGGGAGAAATGTTAATGATACAAGTGATCCTTGTGATTTTATTGAATACTAGCTTTGCTTCTCTTTTCTCGACTTACATAAGTTTCGAGTCTAAATGGTGTTGTACCATTAACATTGGTACGGTATCTAGTTACCATAGTAGAGGTAATAAGTAGCACACGTATATAAACTGACGAGCGATGTGGCGCAGCGGGCGCAGGTCCGCCTGCGACGCGGAGGTTGCGGGTTCGATACCCGCCTCGGGTCAAATGTTTGTACGATCTACAAATATTTGTTCCGGGTGTTCTGGGTATTTTCTATATATAATAAAAAAAAATATCTTTTTATGTATTGTAATGTATTAAGTATATATCAGTCATCTAGTACCCATAATACAAGCTCTGTTTAACAGCAGCTTACCTTGGGGCTAGATGATGCTGATGAAATATATGATGAAAATAGAAAATAAAAATATAATTTCTTATGACGATTATCCCAATATAGATATTATGCATCTTATAATCAGTCATTTGATGGAAATGTAATTTTAAATTATATACAGAGTGATTTTTTTAAATGGGACAGTATGGGGAAATCCGAATCTAAAGGAGATAGAGGAAAAGTGTCTAAGGAGACATTAGGTGTTTTTTTATGTAAACAAATTTGGCTCGTTCAAATTTGTGGTCAAGCGTGAGTTGTTCTTAAAAAATTATAAAGTTGGTCAATTTTTTTTTTGACGCGGATCGACTCTGTTTCATGTAAGGATTATTTCATTGTTTGGAAAGAAAAAAATCTGAACAGCAGAAGTTGGTCAAATTTACTGAAAACTAATCTTCATACAGTTGCAGTATTCGCCTTTTAATATTGTTACAAGTGCCTAGGCGTGTAAAAAAATATTTAAAATTATTCCATTTTTAAATTTTGATAATCGATAAGAGCTCCAGATGATTCAAGAGAAGAACATTTTTTTTAATCTTCGTAAACATCATGGCAACCGATAGTCTTGAAATTATAAAAAAAAGAATTCAAATTTGGAACGTAAGTTATTTCTGCAGCTGTGATTTTGTTTCCAATCAGTTCATGCTTGTAATTGTATTCATCATGGCGTTAACTAATTCACATAAAGTTGATTTGATTGAGGCGTATTTTCTTAATTATCGCAGTAGAGATAATGCACTTAAGTGGTATCAAGAACGCTATCCTGACCGTGTAGTACCGAATCGCAAGATATTTGATAGTTTAATAAAGAACCTAAGACAGGAAGGCTGTTTCAAGCCTAAGCGTAAAAGGCCGACAATAGTCAATAGTGAGTTTATAACTTTTGCCGTATTGGGATATTTTGAAGCATACCCAAAAGCTTCGTTACGGGAAGCAGCTGAAACTATCGGTATTCATAAATCAACTGTAAGGAAGATATTGAAGGCTCATAAATACAAGTGTTACATAGAAGGTCGACTTGTACAAGCGTTACTACCTGGAGATAAAGACCGCAGGTTACATTTCTGTAATTGGTATGTGGCTCAGACTATTAGAAATAGATGTTTTCCTAATTTTATTATTTGGACTGATGAATGCAACTTTTCGAACAATGGCATGTACAACAGGAGAAATAACCATTACTGGTCAAAAATAAATCCGCTAAGAACTACAGAAACCCACAACCAAATCCGATTTTCTTTTAATTGTTGGTGTGCGATATTACATAACAGAATTTTTGCTATCAAAATTTACCAAGGAACGCTAAATAGTGAAAAATATCAGGAAATATTGAACATGGCTGCAGATTTAGTGGATGAGACTATTAGCTTAAGGAACTTTGGTAAGATAATCTACCAACAAGATGGTGCACCAGCCCACAACAGTAGGGCAAGTAAACTATGTTTGGACGAGCAGTTTCCAAACCCGTTGGATGGGTACATATGGGCCGATAAAGTGGCCCTCACGATCGCCCGACTTAACGCCATTCGATTTTTTCTTATGGGGTTACCTTAAGGGTCGAATTTATGTATCCCGATACAACTCCGTACAAGAATTAAAAGATGCTGTTTACTACACTTTAAACACAATTCACCATAAGTCTCTGTTAAATGCAACTAGAAGTGTCTTGAAGCGTGCTCGTACCTGCATAAGACAAGACGGCGGCCACATCGAACATTTACTCAAGTAATAAACCAACTGTATGAAGATTAGTTTTCATTAAATTTGACCAACTTCTGCTGTTCAGATTTTTTTCTTTCCAAACAATGAAATAATCCTTGCATGAAACAGAGTCGATCCGCGTCAAAAAAAAAATTGACCAACTTTATCATTTTTTAAGAACAACTCACGCTTGACCACAAATTTGAACGAGCCAAATTTGTTTACATAAAAAAACCCTAATGTCTCCTTAGACACTTTTCCTCTATCTCCTTTAGATTCGGATTCCCCCATACTGTCCCATTTAAAAAAATCACTCTGTATTTCGACGACCTCGGTGGCGCGGTGGGCTTACAGTTGACGTTACGGGTTCGATTCCCGCTGCGAGACAATTTTTTGCAAGATCTGCAAATATTTTTTTCGGTCTGAGTGATTATATGAATTTTAAGTATTTATCAACAATAATAAATTAATAAATAAATAAATAATGCTGGACAATCTGCACAGCATCATCAAGCCCCAAGGTAACCTGCTGTTAAACAGAGCTGTGTTATGGGTACTAGATAACTGATATATACTTAATACAATACAATACATAGATAGATATTTTTTTTTATATAGAAAATACCCAGAACACCCGGAACAAATATTTGTAGATCGTACAAACATTTGACCCGAGGCGGGAATCGAACCCGCAACCTCCGCGTCGCAGGCGGACCAGCGCCCGCTGCGCCACATCGGTCGTCATATAACAATATTATAATACATAAGTAATGTATTCTATCAGTACCTTGTTGCCATAGTACCTACCTATGTACATGCTTTGCTTAGTAGACGTCACTGTGTACAATGTCCGCCAATATTTATTTTATTTATTTTATAAACTACTTAAGTACCTACTTACGTAGGTAAGGGTTACTTTAACTTAAGGTTTTTAAGGTTAACCAAACTATAGTTAAGTATAATTGATTTTCCGACGCCTACCTCGCACGAATTTTTTATTTAATTTTTAAACGGTGTAACACTATGTCCTTAGAAGCCCAAAAAGGGAGTAAGTATATTACACAGGTCTGGGTGAACAATGTTTGTTCAACGACTTTTGAAATTTCGAAGTTTTTCATTCATGAAATGTGTCCTAAACTATCCTAGAAAATGTGTTCACACAACATAAACTTGCCTCTCTAGTCTCTACCCCTCTTCGGGCATAATGACACAATATTGCATAGGCACTTATAAATATATTTACTTTAAATTTAACGTAGATACTTAAAGATTATTTCCCGTTCCCGGGAATCGGGGTTATATTTATTCCCGGAAATTCCCAGTCCCTGGAAGTCCTGGAATACCGTACCTAACCTACTTTTATGAGTAATTTATAAAGTAAAGTAATGCTATTTATAAAGTATGTAGGTAACTAGGTATGTTAACAGGATGGAACGGATTTTTATAATAAATTGATCTTTTTACAAGTTTTGTTTTATTTATTCTGTATTTCCATCCTATTAGCATAAATTCTAAAGCCAGGGTTACATTATTCTGTCGTGGAGTGTCGTGAGCGTGACGCTTCATAGTATATTGTGCCAAGTGCTCATGCCAAGAATAAGTAGGTAAGAATGTAAAAAAAAGGAAAAATAAATAAATTAAGAGCTAAGTTCTTAGCAATACACGCTACGCTTGATGAGTAGGTACACATTATTAAGGAATACTAAACAAAGACAAGGATACAATAGCATAGACATTGCAGTTATACTAATTTTGCTAGTTGTCGGGGAGCAGAGCGGCCACATCGGGCGCTTTAGTAATATAATTCTTACCATACATACCATACAAGGTATGGATACGATATACTTACTTATGACGCATCACGACACGCCACGACAATAATGTAAACGCGGCTTAATTAATTAATAAGCCAGCGTCACACACAGTTCTGAGGTTCTAATCGTGACAGTTTCCGTGGTTCAGCTTATGTCCGTGAATGCATTGAACTTATTTGTCACCGACATAAATTGAACAATGATAAAGCTACGATCGATTACTATCGTTTGTCGCTTTCGAGAATAGAGCCTTCCACCCCCACACTCATAAGTACTTGAGTGTGAATCTTCATGACTGAAGCATCGTTTTTTGACAGTTCTTCATAGAAAAATTATGTCAAATCGATGCTTGAGTCACGATTCACACTTAAGTATGGTTCCTGAATACGGGTAGTAGTGTGTCGTGGGTGGATATCAGAAACTACCAGGCCCCTATTCAATAAACATTACAAATTGATTTTGGCGTGCGTTTTTTACTCTCTTTTGAACTAATTTTTGGGTGTTACAATTGTAAGAAATATACTTGTAGACTAGGTTTTTTAAACAGCATTTGTCGTAAAATCGAACGAAAATCTACAAAATTGTCACTTTGTGGACTTGTAATGTTTATTGAATAGGGGCCAGCTTAGAATAACAACACGTTCTAAGGGGGCCAGTACCTACTATGCTATCATAACACAGGAGGGCGATGCATAGATATATGGTCACATGTGATATATATCGTCAAATACTGCGTGAAACAACTCCTTTTTTTTATGTTATTCGGAGGCAAACAGGCTTACGGTAAGCCTGAAGGTAAGCGGTTACCGTCACCTATTGACATCAACAACACCAGAAGTACAGTTGATGCGTTGCCTGCCCTGGATGACTCTTTTTATATTCTTCTTTTTCTATACATTTTTGACAGTTTTGACGATATATATCACATGTGACCATTTATCTATGGCACGAGAATAGCCCTTCTGAGCGGTAGGTAAGCCAGTTTAAATAAGTAAGCCAGTCGCTATCGCCCGCTTGTTGCTACGTCAAGCAATTTCTTTCCCATTTACATTCTATCTACCTTTGAAAATGTCAAAGATTTGTTCTGAAATCGATTTAGAATGGCAATTCTTGCAAGCAATTATTGAAAGGTGCCGGCTGGTCCAAGGTAAATAAATGAATAAATAAATAATGCTGGACAATCGAATGCATCATCTAGCCCCAAGCTAAGCAGAGCTTGTGTTATGGTACTGAATGACTGATATTAAATACAATACAATACATAGATAGATATTTTTTTTAATATTAAAAAATACCCAGAGCCCCTGGAACGAATATTAGCAGATCATATCGAACAAACATTTGTCTCGAGGCGGGAATCGAACCCGCAACCTCCGCGTCGCAGGCGGATCTTCGCTCGCCGCGCCACATCGGTCGTCAAAGGTGTTAGGCCAGCATGTTGGGCTAAAATAATTGTCGCTGTGTCACAGAACAGATATTAGTACTACGGCTGTGTTGTGTACACATTGGCGTAAAATTATTTGTAAACTACACTCACGCACGACAAAAAGCCGACGCTATTTCGTTTGCCGGCCAGTATTGGTCGCCAACTACTAGCATACGCAAAGTCATCAACTTATTTCTACACGTTGGCCCAATATGACGGCACAACACCTTGGCCCAACGTGTAAGCCAGCATAAAAGGCGGTCTGACGCGGTGACAAACGAACAAATGCGAGAAGCTTATTACTAATAACTCTACCGACACCTCTGTCGAATACTTGTCGATCCCTTACACGCTTATGGTACGCACTGTAGGTGTGAAAAAGACGCAACAACGAGCGATCGACAGCGATAGACTAATATACAACTAATATACAACGTGTAACATAATGTCCCTATATGTATATTACTACGGGACTAATATACCTACAACGTGTAACATAATGTCCCTATATGTATATTACTACGGGACTAATATACCTACAACGTGTAACATAATGTCCCTACATGTATATTATGCCTGTAGAGGGGTCAAAATCTCCTTTAAAGGGGACTTTGAGAATTTTAGTGCTAAAATCCCCTTTGAGCTTCAAGCTCAGTCTAAAGGCGATTTTGGCACGAAAAAATCCCAAAACCCCCTTTGAAGGGTGAATCTCATTTACTGCTGCAGTGGGCATCGAAAGCGCTTATCTATAGCTATACTATACCTATTGATGCGTGGATGACGCGAGGATTCTGCGGGCAGAATTCAAATTCAAAATATTATTACTGCACTTACCTACTCAATAAAACCACAAGGATATAATTAGCTAGGTAGGTGAATTTACGGCAGTTTCCCGCGCCCCAGCCTAGATGAATATGGCAACAAACTGCTAGGTTCCTAGCTTTTTTCCATCAAAAAGCTCCAGTGTGGTGCCGAATTCAGTACCTAGGTATGATGATGATGATTTCTGTGCCTATTTTTATCAGATAAAGTAAAGTAAAGTAAGTAACTTTACTTTACTTTACTTTATCTGATAACCCCTTTCCACCAACATAAAGTACGAGGATTTTGAAACTTATTGTATAAAAATCCCCGCCGCAGATAAATTCGATTGTAAGGAGATTTTTAGACAAAAATAATTATATTTAAAAAAATCTGCACAGTAACAATACCTGGGTCAGTTATTAATACTGTGCCATGCACGTTTTTTATGATTTATTCGTAAAGTACTGAACCGATTTCTATAAAATTTAAATGAGACCTATTCTGACCTATCTATCAAACAAAAAAAGATCCATCAGAATCAATTCATAATTGACGAAGAAATCGCGTAACCTACAAAATAACATAGTCGAACTGATAACCTCATCCTTTTTGGAAGTCGTTTAAATAGTATACAAATCCTTCGCAGGAGATTTGTATAACAAGCCGGACTTAGAAGGTTTGTTTTATTAGAATGCGGCACGGTGACGCCGGAAGGCATGGAGCTGGTCTCCGATGGAGTCTCCGCCAAGAAAGGGCAGCTGCCGTGGCACGCCGGGATATTCAAGAAGACCTACAACCCGTACATGCAGGTGTGCGGCGGCTCCATCATCAGCAACGACGTCATCATCTCAGGTTAGACAACCTCCAACAAAAAGTTCTTATTGCTTTCTCTGTGCCCGCGTTTTTTAATTTGTATGCTATCCAAGGAATTTACTACGTACTAGCTGTCGCTTGCGACTTCGTTCGCGTGTGACTCGGGAACCGTACTTTTTTCTGAGATAAAAAGTAGCCTATAACCTTTTTCCGGTCATTATCTATTTATGTTTTAAATTTCAGCCAAATCGGTTCAGATTGTCGAGTTATAGAGGAACAAACATACAAACATACAAACTTTCGCATTTATAATATTAGTGTGATAAAGTTCTATGATGCCATTTATCACAAATTTTATCCGCCACTACTTCTACTCTCACTTTCTCCATCCATGGTTGCCTGGAAGAAATCGCTCTTAGTGATAAGGCCGCCCTTTGTACTTTGTTAATGTTTTTTATATTAGTTAATAAGTGTTCATTCATTCATTCATTCATGTGTGCGGTACAGCGATATTAAAAAAAAAATGCTGGACAATCCACACAGCATCATCTAGCCCCAAGGTAAGCTGCTGTTAAACAGAGCTGTGTTATGGGTACTAGATGACTGATATATACTTAATACAATACAATACATAGATAGATATTTTTTATTATACATATATAGAAAATACCCAGAACACCCGGAACAAATATTTGTAGATCGTACAAACATTTGACCAGAGGCGGGAATCGAACCCGCAACCTCCGCGTCGCAGTCGCTCGTCATTTTGCCAAGATACATAATAGTAATCGCAAGTATTCAATCTCTAGCCGGCTAGATTGCAATGTATTGATTGCACAATTAAATGCAGCAAAGGTATAACTTGCAAGACTGAGCTGAGTAAAAATTGCCAGCAAGATTAATTTTTTGTAGCCCGTTATCAGGCTTTATCCTTAATGGCCAACGCACTTAGGGACGGTGTATTGTCTACTGATTTACAACTAAAACTCACTCACCTACGCGTTAGTGAGTCGTTGAGAGGCGTTGCAACGCCTCACCACGCACGCAACTTGCTTGTCCGACCGTCGTGTCCCGACTGCCTCTGACGTAGGCTTGACGTAGGCGCTTGAGACGATAGCTATACATTACAGACGGCATGGCAAGGGATTTTCAATTTTTACCAATCGAGAATGGGAGATTGAGCGCTAATAGTAGCGTCTGGATCCCAAAATAAAATTAATTAATTAAGTAGATAGATTTGTTTCTTTTTCTTTATTTCATGTGTAATTTGGTCTTCAAACAAGCTATTAACATATTGTCACATATTGTCACATATTGTATTGGGGGCGATTCTCGTGCCATAGATAAATGGTCACATGTGATATAATATCGTCAAAACTGTCAAAATTTCTATACATTTTTTAGATATAAATTTTACAAATTTTAGATATAAGTATGATTTTTGTTGTTTGTATCGTGTATTGTGTGCCTAAATAAATAAATAAATAAATAACTCAGAAATACAGATTTCATTGCACGGCATTGAAAGACGCGCCACTGGCTCCCGCGGCGAGATGCCGTGGGCCAGTGCTAAGGCACTGCAATTTCTATTCCAGCTGCCCATTGCTTCTGGGATGACGTGGCGAAGCAGCTCCCAGCCTCTCAGTTCGCGGTCGCAGTCGGCAAGCTGTTCCGACCGTGGAACGACAAGATGGATGACGCCCAGAAGTCTGAGGTCAGTTGGCGACGGAAACCAGTCTACTTGAAAGCGACAACAATCGCTCAGTCACGATATATCGGTAACAATGCTCTGGAAGGGCGGGGCAATTCTCGCTTCCTTCGATAAAATATCACATTCGATCCTAAAAATTCAATTAATTGATATTTTGACTATTTTTATTACGATGTTATTATATCACCAAGAATCTTAAGAATTAATATCACGTTCCACATGTACATAATATATGTGAAAATATTGTAAAAACTTTCAAAATATGTACCTCTACCTACATCTTATAAGGGCGATTTACATTGGGTCAGCACTGACTACAAATGAAGTCAGTGCTGACTTTGTCTGTTTACAAAGAGTCAGTACGCGAGAATTTGAAGTCAGTACCACCTACTAACCTGTCAGCGTTTACATTAGGTCAGTAGCGGTTCATAACTGACTTTGCTCGAATTTAAAGACACTTTTTGCTACTGACTCAATCAATGTAAATCATAGTTGCGGACAATGCGGATTGGTGGATTTCCTTGCTCACAACATAAAAACAGAAATGTTTCAGGTTAAGCAGATACACATACCGAAGCGGTTCCAAGGCGCCGGCGGCAGTTTTCAAGACGACATCGCCGTGGTGATAGTCGTGGACGCGTTCGAGTACAAGTATTTCATCCGGCCCGTGTGCCTCAGCTTTGAGGTCAACTTCGAGAGCCAGCAGCTTCAAACGATCAATAGTGGAACGGTACGTGGACATTCACAAGGCAATGCTACAAAATTATTAATATTATTATTATTTTTATACAACTGAAGTAGAGTTCTCTGTGATAGAGCTCGTACGGGGAAGGACTACTAACATACCTATTTCTGCCACTAAGCAGTAATGCTCGCATTGCTGTGTTCCGGTGCGAAGGGTATGGTTTCCTGTGAAATTACTGGCATATGAGACTTTTGAACTACGTCTCAGGGTGGTAACCCGCGAGTAATACCTCTGGTATTGCGTCATAGGCTGCGGTAACCTCTTACCATCTTGTGGGCCGTACGCTTGGTTGCCACTTCAGTAGTATAAAAAAAAGTTTGTTCTTCATTAACTGCGAATAATGATAGGGTCTTCATGTAAACGAATCAGTTTACTTCTAAATGTCATTCCAACTTTTATTTTGCAATAATTTCATTAAATTTTTAAGACATTGCATAACCATTGCCAAATAGATCAGCTGACTGAAAAGCAAATGTTTTCCTTACTAAGTAAGTTTACGCTGTCGAGTTGCTGTTCTATCGCTTGTCGATCTCTTACACGCGTAAGGTACACACTGTTGGTGTAAAAGGGACGGCAAGACGCAACAAGTGATTGCCAGGTCTATTTGATTAACAGCCGGCGAGCAAGTGGATGTTAATTAAAGCAACAGAACCAATAATAAAAATTGTGTATAATTAACTTTAATAAAACCGCAAATAAGTTAATATTATGTTTTCACTTCAACGGAGATTTTGAGATTTTTTTGTGTCAATATAACCTTAGTTTTGACACTAAAATTTCCATAATTTAAAAGGGATTTTGAGACTAACCCCAACAAATTCCATTGCTTAGTTCTCCCGTTGTAAACGCCTTTGAAAAGGGACAGACGGGACGGAAAGCAACTGTTTTATGCTATATTAGAGGTACCTGGTGGTAGGACTCTTCAAGAGTCCGTCTTGGTGGGTACCACCGCAGTGTCAGATATTCTACCTCCAAGCAGTAGTGTGCAAGCTGCACTGTGTTTAGGTTTGAAGGGCACTGTAGCAAGTGAAATTTTACGAAAGAGATTTAAAAAAAATGTCTCGGAGTGATAAGCGCAGTGTAATAGTCAGGCGTGGTGCTTAACATCAGGCGGGCGCCTTGATTGTCTTGTCACTTGTTGACATGTGACGGCTGTGGTCACAGCTGTGGTGGAGTGCTTACGAGGTACTCAATAGCGGCTGTCCCCAGGTGGCGGGCTGGGGGCTGACCTCCGCGAACGGCAAGGCGTCTCCGGTGCTGCAGGTGATAGAACTGCCGTACGTGGAGGTGGACACGTGCCTCCGGAACTCGCCGGTCGCGTTCCGCGCGTTTATTACCAGCGACAAAATCTGCGCCGGCACGCTGGACCGTAAGTACTTTGCAGGGAGAAACTAGCTCGTTATCTCTTTACCAGAGAGTTAGGAGAGAGAGGAGAGAGCTAACTACTTTTAAAATGCATATAATTGTAATAAAAATAAAAATAAATTCAATTAAAAAAAGATTTTTTTTTTTTTTTTACATGTTTGGAAAACTAACAGTTTATATAATGTGAGAATGGTAATGCTTAAAATATAGAACAGGATTAACCTAAACAGTTTTCACTAATAGTTCACTTATACTTAACAAAGTTTTAGTTGTCCACAAATTACAACAGTTAGTAGGTTTTTATTTTTAGAAAAATTAATAATAACAATACCTACTGAGAATTAATGCCAACAACCTTCTTAATCTATCTACTTAATTTATCTACGTACTACCTAGGTACTTATTTAAACTTCGGCCTATCTCCATGTTGTCATACCCTTTTACAGGGTTCATATGTGATACTACAACATATATAAATAACAACTGTAAATGAACCAACCCATATGAGAGCAATAAATGAATTGAGTATTGAGTATTTCTTTTTTTTTATAGAGTAGAGTTCTCTGTGATAGAGCTCGTCCGGGGAAGGACTACCACCATACCTATTTCTGCCGCAAAGCAGTAATGCTTGCATTGCTGTGTTCCGGTGTGAAGGGTATGGTTTCCGGTGAAATTACTGGCACATGACGCTTTCGATCTTAGCTTCAAGGTGGCAACCCGCGAGTGATACCTCTGGTATTGCAAGCGTCCATAGGCTGCGGTAACCGCTTACCATCTTGTGGGCCGTACGCTTGGTTGCCACTTGTTGTATAAAAAAAAATGTTCACAATATTTTAGTTTGGTCGTAGTGGCACGCAATGTTTGTGTTATATATATATATATATATATATATATATATATATATATATATATATATATTTAAAGTAGTTTTCACACATAAGTTTTTATTGTGTTTCTGTTAGCAAAAACCTGTTATTCGCTTTCTGTAGCTACTTACTAGTTCTAAGATAATTATGTTTAGCTGTTGGTTTTCCATAAAAATTAAATAAATAAATAATATGATTGGTGTAGGTCGCGGCGCGCTGTGCAAGGGCGACAGCGGCGGCGGGCTCGCGTTCCCGAGCGAGGAGCAGGCGGTGAAGCGGTTCTACCTGCGCGGGATCGTCTCCACGGCGCCCAGCAGCGAGGACCTCTGCAACACCGCCACCTACATGAGCTTCACGCAGATCACCAAGCACGAGAAGTTCATTAAACTCTTCTGGAGAGAAGCGTAAACGCTTTAAGTTATCGTCCGGTATTGCAGTGCTGGGGACTTATTCGCTATGACCAAACGCTGGTTACGATATCTGCGTGGAATCGTTTAATCATAATCATAATCATAATCATTTATTGTTTGCGAACCTAGGTAACATAAAATGATGGTAATGCTAACATAATGAGCTCTAGATTCTGCCATTTGCATACAAACATTTACAAACATTACATTTAAAATAGTTTAAATTAACTCAAAACAGTAATATTAAAAAGAAAATATCAAATGTGGTTAAATTATTAAAATTTCAAAATTAAAGTGTGTCATGTATAGTTCGCACAGCGGATCTAGGCTTCCGTGAAGTTAGCCGTTTGTGATGCGCAAAGACAATTTAGTTTGAAAAAGCTCCATTGCGCATCGAAACGGCTAATTTCACTACGGCCGAGATCCGTTGTGAGAACTATTTTTAATTAAATTGTTCAAATGTCAAGAAAATATTATATTATTAATAATTAGTGAGAGGATTGTCTTTGGCTATCTTGTCAAAACGACATGGGTCTTCCCATTTTAATTATTTTTCTCGTGTTATTGTAAGTTTTATTGTGTAAATTTGGTGGCAGTTTATCCAATTTAACTTGTTTACTTAGCACAAGAGTAAGTAATTGAAATGGAGGGGTGATGTTGGTTGGTAATTTAGTCAAAGACTTTCCAGGAGAATTTTGAAAGAAAAGTCATCGTTTCTTTCCAAATTTCGTTTGTTTACGTTGCTAAGCGACAATCAAACTAATACACTTGACACTGGCAAAATTGTGGCAAACTAGCCACAGAGGCCATAAAACAAAAGAAGAAGAAGATAAATAGTGAGTTCAATAATAATTCGATCATTCAAGAACTCATTTACGGTGTAATACGCTTTTTGAACTAGAATCTCATCCAATTTGTTTCGTTGTTGACGAGCCACGTTTTAGGGCTCGTCTGACTGTTTTTCAAAGTCATCCTATCGATAGCGAAACTATCGCTATTGAAACAACACAGATACGGATAACAATTTTACAATTTCCCTAAATTTTTACAATGGCGCGAATATAAAACGTTAATAGGTTACACGTTAATGGTACGGAATTTTCTAGGTCATAGCGAATAAGCCCCTGATTTGTTAGAATCGACGGTAATGGCCCATTTAAACCAAGAATTGACTTATCAAATCCATTTTCAAACATTTTGATATACCTATTTCGAGCCGAAATATTTGTGGGATATTATCTACTTTGTTATTTAGTAGGTATTATACTGTATGTACTTAACGCTTAGAATTTATTTTGGTTTTCATCAACAGATAGTGATCCAAGGGGAACGACAGCCTTTAATGTTCCCATGGCTGGGACACTGGCGCCTACTCTCAAGCGAGAGTAATTGGGTCTTAATTGACCACGCAGGCGTATTTGTGGAAGGCACATGTCTTTCCAATTTTTAGTTCTTGGACATGCCGGTTTCCTCACGTTGTTTTCCTTCACCGCACTGACATTGTTTTGGCGCATAATTTTTTTAAATAGAAAAATCCATTGGTGCACGACTGGATTTGAACCCACGACTTTAGGACGGTGAAAATAATCTAATCTAATTTACAAATGGTGATTAAATAAAAAACATGAAAAGTTTTGATTTAGTTTATTTTACAATAAATAGCATATAATTATTTATGACTTGACAATATAACATAACCACAAGTACAGCAGCCATCCTTCATAAAAAAAAACAACCAGTGTAATACCGTAAAATATCTCTAACGCATAATTTAGATTAGCGACTTTAGCACACATGCGTCGCCCAGACAGACGGGCACAGAAACTGGTTTATTTCAGTAGATATCTGTTACATCTCTACTACTCTACTCTGAGCCGCTAAGCAAGCAAGCCACGAAACTTCGTTTTAACCGGTTATAGGTACACTAACCGAAATTCGTACAAAACCGGTTCTTTTTTAACCGGTTATCGAAATAACTTAACCTAAAACCGATATCCTATTCGATTTACGGTAAGTACCCTGAACCAGCTTGTAATTTAAGCGGTTTATGAGCTCTGCAGACAAGGATGGCGAGTTATTGTTTTCTCATGAGTGAGAAGAACAGACGATAGACATTATATAAGGTCATTCATTATCAACCTTACAAACTTAAGGGATAGGTTCCACACATAAAAAAAATCGTAATTCTGCTTAATAATTAATTATCATGGTTAGAAATCTAAAAGGCAGCGCTCGGCACGTGTCAGTGACCCGCGCGTCAATGAACCGCGGGTCAATAACCCGTGCGTCCTTGATCTGCGCGTGTCAATGACCCGCTAACGCTATAGTTCAGTAATTTTATTAAAAATATTATCAATCTCGCATCTAATGTAAAAAGAAATATGGTTTTTGAATTCCTTGAATCCTTTTTCATGGTTACTGTCATGCCTATTCAGTAACTTGAGTGAATGACTGCATACTTAAAAATCATTTGTCTGTCTGTTTCGATACAAATTTTTCTTAAATAAGCTTTATAATCTCAACATGCGTGGTGCGCCGTCTAAAGCGTACTTTATTGCACATACCGTGCGATATACATCTGAACGTGCGTTGTGCCGTCTGAAGCAGCCTTTATTATATTGTTATTTTATATCGTATTTTACGATCGATTTTAACAATACCGTCAATACAAAGATTCTCTATATTTTTTCCTACTAGTTTTACCGTCGAACTATTAATTAATTAATATATTATAGTTTAAAAAAAGGTTGTGAAAAATACTTGTTTCTTGCCCGATTCATCTTGGACATGATGAAGTGATCCTTGTGATTTTATTAAATGTTTTTAACTATTGACGGCATTGACGTATCGAGGTGTCCATTATTATGTGAACTATTCAGAAAGGGAGCAATTTTACACATAATATTTTGTTTAAAACAGCTTTTTTACAGTCAGCATTCTTTATAAAAAAAATTAAGTCAAAGTAAGTATCTTTTAGTTGTTCTCCGGGTTTAGATCTGGATCCTGAATCACCCCCTATAACATATTTTAGGACACCTTTTACATTGATCGATCGTGGTTACATGACATTCCAGCACCTATCTGCAGCAAATTTAGAATGTCTTCCGTAGCACTGCGCGGTGACCCTCCTCGTCGTACTCGCGCTTCGACACCCACATCTTGCGGAACGTGTCCAGGGAAGCGAGAATCGAACCCCCTATCCACGTTGAGTACAGACGCTCCTGTGGCGCTGAGATCTGTAAAGATACAATATTATAATATGAAATATAGTAAGTTTTTAAGATGATTGATAGATTCAGGCGTTACTTTGCGGAAATCCATTACAAGATAAAAAATAGACGAAAAATCTGTAGTACTATTCCGCTTAACCTTATAACCAAATAACCTCAAAAGAAAAATATCGCCACGTGTTTCATCCCTCCACGGAACATCATCAGGACCATCGACTTGTTCTCCGGCAGACGTGTTGCTCCGTCGAGCTCTGGAGCCAACTTTGGTTAAAGGTTAAGCGGAATAGTACTAGAGATTTTCCGTCTGTTTTTTAAGTTTTTAAGAGTTAGTGACGGATTCTGGTAACGGGCGGTTAATAGGCCGCTTGAAGGCCTCAGTCATGACCTAGTAATAAGTTAATCAAACAAATAAATTAAAAATTAATGTAAAACCTACACAGTTACGCCTTCAGCGCTACTTATCATTTAATTATTGTTATTATCTGTCTTTAATTATTGTAATTGGGATTAAACCCGTTTTAATTAAAGTAAATAAATAAATACAGGACAACACATTGTCTGTTTATATATAAACATCTTGAGTAAATCGATTACGTTTTTAATGGTCAGTTATTAGTTATCCTTAGGGTAGGTTCCACACATAATACCATATGTAAAATATGTACCATATGTACCATACCCACAAATGTAAAAATGTGACTTTTCCAAGTGTACAAAATGTATCAAAATGGAATAAATTTTTTGAATTGAATTGAAAAATAAAAAAATTACATGTACTTTTTTTTTCTAAACATATTTTTCATTTTAAAAAAAAATTACGTAATTCTGCTTAATAATTAGTTATACTTGTTAGAAATCGAAAAGGCAGCGCTCGGCACGTGTCAGTGACCCGCGCGTCAATGAACCGCGGGTCAATAACCCGCGCGTCCTTGACCTGCGCGTGTCAATTACACGCTACGGGGGGCGCACACTCGCATATTTCATTATTACGCTGCTTATCTCGATTCCCAACAATGCTATATAATAATTGACCAGTAAAACGTTTTTTTATTTGGGATTTTTAAGACAAAATACAGGTACATAAAAATAAAATATAAGTACATATAATTTTTTTTATGTGTGGAACCTATCCCTTAAGTTTGGCAGGTTGATAATGAATGATGTATATCGATCCTTACTCTGATCTTCATATCCTTGGGCGCGAGTCTCCGGATCTCCGCCAGCAGGCGGTCCCCGAAGCCGCGGAACAGCGTGGAGCCGCCGCTCAGCACTATGTTCTGGTACAACACCTTGCGCAGGTCCATGTCAGACTTCTGGATCGCGAACATTAGCACCTCGTGGAGACCTGCACGGAGTTATTTAATCATTTGACTTTTTTTTTATGTCAGCAAGTGACAAGACAATCAAGGCGCCCACCTGATGTTAAGCACCACGCCTGACTATTACAGATGCAGTGCATGCTTAAAGTTTTTAAGTGTTTGCGTGGCACTGCACTGCGCTTATCACCCCGAGACATTGTTGTTAAGCCTCTTCCGCCCAGTAATTTCACTAGCAACAGTGCCCTTCGAAGCTAAACACAGTGCAGCTTGCACACTAGTGCTTGGAGGTAGAATATCTGACACTGCGGTGGTACCCACCAAGACGGACTCTTGCTGAAGAGTCCTACCACCAGGTAAAATCCGGTACATCCGGTGGGTGACTGCAGGTTTTAAACTAGCTGTCGCCCGCGATGTCGTTCGCGTGGAACTCGGGAACCGTACATTCGTTCGTTCGTTCGTATGAGTCAGTGGCCAACTCTGGTGCCAGAGTTTTTAGGCCGCCCGAAGGCCTCTGTCATGGCCTAACAACTTTGAAAAAGCCGGGACCGACTGCTTAACGTGCCCTCCGCAGCACGGGAGCGCTCAGTTGAAATTGCCACTTGCAGTCACCCATCCAAATGACCCCGCTGAATAGTGCCTAACTACGTTGATCTGTTAAGAACAACTTAGCTAGTTACGTCACGAGCGCTCCATTACATTAACCGGGATAAATATAGCCTATGCCTTATTCCCGGGCATTATTATAATAATGCTGGACAATCCACACAGCATCATCTAGCCCCAAGGTAAGCAAAGCTTGGGTTATGGGTATTAGATGACTAAATACTTAATACAATACCCAGAACACCCAGAACAAATATTTGCAGATCGTTGTACGATCACATTTGTCCCAAGGCGGGAATCGAACTGCCCGTTCGGAAAACATACCCTTCGAACCAGAACACAGCAATGCGAGCATTACTGCTTGGCGCCAGAAACGGCAACCCGCGAGTGATACCTCTGGTATTGCAAGCGTCCATAGGCTGCGGTAACCGCTTACCATCTTGTGGGCGGTACGATTGGTTGCCACTTCAGTATATAAAAAAAAATATACCTTCGCATTCCTCCCCGATGAGATCTGGTCTGAAGAGTACTTCTGGTGCCCGGAACCTGGCTTGACCAATCTGAAACCAATCTTGCATTAAGATTAAGAGTACAGTTCTTTGTGATAGAGCTCGTCCGGGGAAGGACTACCACCACACCTATTTCTGCCGCCAAGCAGTAATGCTCGCATTGCTGTGTTCCAGTTCGAAGGTGTTATGAACTTACTTGGCTATTTCAGGACTGGGAAAAACGAGGTAGTTGGAGAACTTGTAGTTAGCGTCTTCTGTCGCTACCCTCGCATTATATATTATATTATACAGAGGCCTACGGGCAGCCTAGGTACTCTGTCACCAGAGTTGGTCACTGACTCATACGAACGAACGAACGAACCCTCGCATTCACATAACACTTAAACGTCAAACAACTGTCACTGTCTCATGCTACACACCTAGCCATTGCATTACACTACAAAAGGGTATGGTTTCCGGTGAAATTACAGGCTCATGATACATTCCACCTAACGTCTCAGGGTAACACGCAAGTGATATCTATGATGTTGCAAGCGTGCAATGGTTACGGTAACCTCATACCATCAAGTGGGCCGTTCGTTCGTTCGTATGAGTCAGTGGCCAACTCTGGTGCCAGAGTTTCTAGGCCGCCCGAAGGCCTCTGTCATGGCCTAACTTTGAAAAAGCCGGGACCGACTGCTTAACGTGCCCTCCAAAGCACGGGAGCGCTCAGTTGAAATTGCCACTGGCGGTCACCCATCCAATGATGACCCCGCGGAACAGTACCTACTTAACTTCGTTGATCTGTTAAGAACAACTTAGCCAGCTACGTCACGAGCGCTCCGTCATCATCATCAAGTGGGCCGTAAGCTTGGTTGCCACTTTAGTGGTAAAAAAAAAAAAACTTTCTCTCATCAATAGCTCTCATTCCCGGCTACTACTAGCACTTGTGCGCTACCAACATCTAAAGTAGACCTGCAGTGCCCTTCAAAGCTAAACACAGTGCAGTGCACACTACTGCTTGGAGGCAGAATATCTACCACTGCGGTGCTACCCACCGAGACCGACCCTTGCTGAAGAGTTCACCAGGTTCCTCACCTCGAGCTGTGTTCCATCAGGCAGCTGGTACTGCGCTCGCTCCGTGTCCAGGGTCTCCTCCTTCAGAGGGTTGGGTGACAGGTAGCAGGACTTCTCCTTTATCGCCTTCACGATTTCCAACTCGGCTGATGTGCGGAGGTTGACACCTTCTTTGCGGAGTAATAATCTGGAAGCAGTATGGATACTTAATAAAGCCAAGTTTTAGTTGTTTTAAGTTGTTTTATTTTATTTAAGATGTTCAGTAACAGAGCAAAGGTTAAAACGTATAAATTTTTGTCTTTTTCGGAATTTGTCGTTTTAGGAAGTTGTCATTTTAGGAAATTGACGAGTTTAGAACAGACGTTCTCGGAAATTGTAGGATGTTGTCATTTTAGGAAGTTGTCGTTGTCACCCTGAGGGAATAAAAACATATTAAAAATCTCAAGTATTCATTTTTGTTCTTGAAAGTTTTTTTTTTTTTTTTAATCTCCTTTTTTTCTTGCAATCTGCCTTTCTGGGCATTGAGCTAGAGTTTTGTCTCCTCTTGCATTTTGACATGGATGGAGTAGGCCCAGTGGCGTATCCATATTATGAGTTCGTCTATATTATAAGGTCTTGAGGGGCTCTCCTCTTTATCCTTTTAAAGGTTGTCGTTTTTGTCATGAGGACATTAGCAAGCTCATTCGGATGCATTTCTATTCGTTTGGCGTAGGATTCGAGTTTGTCGGTTATTTCCTTTTTAACTGTTGGCATTTTCAGGTCGCGGTGTAATTGGCAGTTGGTAATGTACCATGGTGTATTCACTATCATCCGTAACATTTTCGATTGGAAGCGTTGAATAATGTCTAGGTTAGAGTTTGCTGCTGTCCCCCAAAGCGTTCTTGAAAGTGTGTTTTAATAGTTTTTTCTTTCTTTCTTACTATACCTGAGGTATCTGGTGACGTCTCTGCCAGCGACGTCGACCCTCATGATGCTGTGCGGCATCGCGAACCCCTCGTATATAGGCACCGCGTGCGTGACGCCGTCCCCCGCGTCCAGCACCACGCCGGTCGTGCGCCCCGTCGCGTATCTGTTCATGTATAATGCTGGACAATACACACAGCATCATCTAGCCCCAAGCTAAGCAGAGCTTGTGTTATGGGTACTAGATAACTGATGTACTTAATACAATACAATACATAGATATATCAGGTGGTAGGACTCTTCAGCAAGAGACCGTCTCGGTGGGTCCACCGCAGTGTCAGATATTCTACCTCCAACCAGTAGTGTGCAAGCTGTACTGTGTTTAGCTTTGAAGGGCACTGTATCAAGTGAAATTACTGGACGGAAGAGACTTAACAACAATGTCTCGGGGTGATAAGCGCAGTGCAGTGCCACGCAAACACTTAAAAACTTTAAGATTTAGGTGGCACTTTATCTATAATAGTCAGGCGTAGTGCTTAAAATCAGGCGGGCGCCTTGATTGTCTTGTCACTTGCTGACATAAAAAAATAGTTATACAGAGTGATTTTTTTAAATGGGACAGTATGGGGAAATCCGAATCTAAAGGAGATAGAGGAAAAGTGTCTAAGGAGACATTAGGTGTTTTTTTATGTAAACAAATTTGGCTCGTTCAAATTTGTGGTCAAGCGTGAGTTGTTCTTAAAAAATTATAAAGTTGGTCAATTTTTTTTTTGACGCGGATTGACTCTGTTTCATGTAAGGATTATTTCATTGTTTGGAAAGAAAAAAATCTGAACAGCAGAAGTTGGTCAAATTTACTGAAAACTAATCTTCATACAGTTGCAGTATTCGCCTTTTAATATTGTTACAAGTGCCTAGGCGTGTAAAAAAATATTTAAAATTATTCCATTTTTAAATTTTGATAATCGATAAGAGCTCCAGATGATTCAAGAGAAGAACATTTTTTTTAATCTTCGTAAACATCATGGCAACCGATAGTCTTGAAATTATAAAAAAAAGAATTCAAATTTGGAACGTAAGTTATTTCTGCAGCTGTGATTTTGTTTCCAATCAGTTCATGCTTGTAATTTTATTCATCATGGCGTTAACTAATTCACATAAAGTTGATTTGATTGAGGCGTATTTTCTTAATTATCGCAGTAGAGATAATGCACTTAAGTGGTATCAAGAACGCTATCCTGACCGTGTAGTACCGAATCGCAAGATATTTGATAGTTTAATAAAGAACCTAAGACAGGAAGGCTGTTTCAAGCCTAAGCGTAAAAGGCCGACAATAGTCAATAGTGAGTTTATAACTATTGCCGTATTGGGATATTTTGAAGCATACCCAAAAGCTTCGTTACGGGAAGCAGCTGAAACTATCGGTATTCATAAATCAACTGTAAGGAAGATATTGAAGGCTCATAAATACAAGTGTTACATAGAAGGTCGACTTGTACAAGCGTTACTACCTGGAGATAAAGACCGCAGGTTACATTTCTGTAATTGGTATGTGGCTCAGACTATTAGAAATAGATGTTTTCCTAATTTTATTATTTGGACTGATGAATGCAACTTTTCGAACAATGGCATGTACAACAGGAGAAATAACCATTACTGGTCAAAAATAAATCCGCTAAGAACTACAGAAACCCACAACCAAATCCGATTTTCTTTTAATTGTTGGTGTGCGATATTACATAACAGAATTTTTGCTATCAAAATTTACCAAGGAACGCTAAATAGTGAAAAATATCAGGAAATATTGAACATGGCTGCAGATTTAGTGGATGAGACTATTAGCTTAAGGAACTTTGGTAAGATAATCTACCAACAAGATGGTGCACCAGCCCACAACAGTAGGGCAAGTAAACTATGTTTGGACGAGCAGTTTCCAAACCCGTTGGATGGGTACATATGGGCCGATAAAGTGGCCCTCACGATCGCCCGACTTAACGCCATTCGATTTTTTCTTATGGGGTTACCTTAAGGGTCGAATTTATGTATCCCGATACAACTCCGTACAAGAATTAAAAGATGCTGTTTACTACACTTTAAACACAATTCACCATAAGTCTCTGTTAAATGCAACTAGAAGTGTCTTGAAGCGTGCTCGTACCTGCATAAGACAAGACGGCGGCCACATCGAACATTTACTCAAGTAATAAACCAACTGTATGAAGATTAGTTTTCATTAAATTTGACCAACTTCTGCTGTTCAGATTTTTTTCTTTCCAAACAATGAAATAATCCTTGCATGAAACAGAGTCGATCCGCGTCAAAAAAAAAAATTGACCAACTTTATAATTTTTTAAGAACAACTCACGCTTGACCACAAATTTGAACGAGCCAAATTTGTTTACATAAAAAAACACCTAATGTCTCCTTAGACACTTTTCCTCTATCTCCTTTAGATTCGGATTTCCCCATACTGTCCCATTTAAAAAAATCACTCTGTATATTATACTTACATAAAAAATACCCAGAACACCCGGAATATTTGCAGTTCATACAAACATTTGTTTTAAGGCAGGAATCGAACCCGCAACTTCCTGCGTCGCAAGCGGCTCTTCGCCCGCAGCGCCATCACATAGGTCGTCATAAATATAAAAATATGTAAAAATAACTGTTATCTTAGAACAATCTTAGACATAATTGTTTTTTGGACCTTTGGCTGTTTTTTTTTTAAATATTTTTTTTTTAATCAGAACAAATTACTGTTTTAATGGAACAATTTACTGTTTTTAGAATAAAATTTATGACTGTTGTTCATGAATATTTACTTAGAACAAATGCCTATTTCCATAAAACAAATGAATATTTTCTTAAAACATAAACTACTCAAAGACTAAGTCAAAAACAAACTTACAAACTAAGTACTGCCTGCATCGAAAGGAAAAGAGCTGGTACATTGAAGGTCTCGAAGAACACCTCGGCTGCTTTCTCGCGGTTCCTGCGAGGGTTGAGAGGTGCCTCTGTGAGTAGGACTGGATGCTCCTCTGAGAATGTTGATAATTGATCCTGGGAATATATTGAATAAAGATATATAATGGTAGTAAAGATATTTAACATCTGAATTCAAATCTATGTCTTAATGGTAACACAGGGTAGATATTAGTATCTCGTACAGAATGAGCATTTTTTAATAAATTATGTAGTATTATTATTATTAATATTACAGAAAGGCCACTCTCCACCTCAAACTAGTTTGTCACACCTCAATCCCAAGTACTGCATTTTCGGGGCACTAAAACTAAGTGCATTCTGTTTGTGTATTCCATTCAAAACAGATTTGAATGGGAGAATACTAAAAAATTACATTTGTTCTAAGAAAACATTTTTTCTTTGCATATCTATATCTACTACAAAAATGAACACCTTGCTATAAATATAGTTCCAAACGCGCTCCATGTCATTCCAATCTGTGACAATGCCGTGTTCCATGGGATACTTTATGGTGAGCAGGCCTCGATGCTCTTCAGCCCGGGGCCCCACAAACAGCTCGCCTTCCAGTGCACCCGCCATCACTCGCACATGTTTTGGACGACCGATACTGAAATATAGTTTTTTTAGTTGATTATTGTAATAATAACTAGGCCCCTAAGCAAGGCCATGGGAGCCAGGACTGATAGAAAAGCTAAGTATACTTTATTTTGTAAATACAAGATACCTACAGTGTGTAAAAAGACGACTACCGAAAACGAAAGGGGTTACATATTTTCAGAATCATGGTCTGATTGCAACCTTCCAGTTTACGGTAGCAGTAACCCTGTATAATCATCAATACATATAATAATGCAATTAAGTCCCGCAGCGGAAAACGAACCCGCAACCTCTCGCTTTTCAATCATTTCAAGCGGCGCCACCGAAGTCGCCGATCATTATATTGCTTGTTTTTACGAATACAACTACTTACTAGTTTGGAAATCTGCATTTTGGTATTTGGTCTCCTGCGAAGCCTGCTTTGATGACTCCGGAACCCTAAAAAACAACCGGTAGGTAAGCAAAAACATTCTAGTGGTGTCGACGTCATTTCGTGAGTCACCGTATAAATTAGAGAAAAATAAACTCAATAAATGGCCAATACTCGTGGGAAAGGTTATACAGAGACGTTGTGATATATAAATTTGCCCTTGTGGCTAGTTTTGTTAGCAAAGGCCTTTCTGTAAACATGTGTAATGCGGTAAGGTATAGCATTTTTGTTGTAATTACATTATCGATAACAACGGGTTGATTCACTATCACGTCATTTAACTCCATAATTCACTATTTGATTGAAATCTTATTGGTTTTTATAAAAATTATTGATTCTAAATCTGCAATTTAAATAGAATCCACATTCAGTCGATACTTTTTACAGTTTTTTGCCAAGAGAATTTAGGCACTACGTTTACGTCCGATTGCTATCAAATTCTGATTGACTGACCGACTGATGTGATTGATGATGGATGGATGGATCACTGATTATTAGACGTCAAGTCAAGTCAAGTTGCTGTTTTTTTTTATACAACTGAAGTGGCAACAAAGCGTACGGCCCACAAGATGGTAAGCGGTTACCGCAGTCTATGGACGCTTGCAATACCAGAGTTATCACTCGCGGGTTGCCACCTTGAGGCTTAGATCGAAAGCCTCATGTGCCAGTAATTTCACCGAAAACCATACCCTTCATACCGGAACACAGCAATGCGAGCATTACTGCTTGGCAGCAGAACTAGGTATGGTGGTAGTTCTTCCCCAGACGAGCTCTATCACATAATGTTTCTTTAAAATGCTAAAAAATGACAAACAAAAAACATTATGGTGTTGCTAGAGCAAAATAATTAGCAGCGTTTCGTACGTAGAACGAAATGCTTGATAGGTAAAAACTTGCTATTTTTTCATGCAATATTGTCACAGAACAAGTACTACATTTTGTATTCGTGTTATTCGGGATTTGTGGCTATCGCGTGGTTAATTTATCTTCATTTTGTGTTTTTTTTTCCGAGATTGACAGTATCCAAAGAATTTAAGTATCTAACATTTTATTTGTAAGTAAAACAAGGATTGTCTTTGGCTATCTTGTCAAAACGACATGGGTCTTCCCATTTTAATTATTTTTCTCGTGTTATTTTAAGTTTTATTGCGTAGTTTTGGTGGCAGTTCATCCAATTTAACTTGTTTACTTAGCACAAGTGTTGGTAATTGAAATGGAGGGGTAATGTTGGTTGGTAATTTAGTCAAAGACTTTCCAGGAGAATTTTGAAAGAAAAGTCATCGTTTCTTTCCAAATTTCGTTTGTTTACGTTGCTATGCGACAATCAAACTAATACACTTGACACTGGCAAAATTGTGGCAAACTAGCCACAGAGGCCATAAAACAAAAGAAGAAAAAGAAGTAAGTAAAACAATAGTCATTTTATCAGTGCTGCCATTGTAGCGCTTTCAGCGATACAACTAGCGTTGCTATTGTAGTTTTGGCGCTCATCTGTAGGTTAACGTTTTGAACATTTTGGCTTACTTTTACATTAACTTATTACATTTGGCGCTTAACACGTTTCTGTTCAGTAAGGGCTTGGATGTTTTATTTATTAGTCAATAAGAAATCATTCCTACGAGATAAATGAATGAATTATTTTTAAACATCAATTTTGTATGCGGTGCTGTTAGCGCCAAGTAGGTTATTACTATCTGGCAGCACTGTCATTGTTTTTTTCGAAGAGAGTAAAATCACTATAGAAATCTTTGCACTATGACTTAATTTTGCTCTAGACTTCTTCCTTTGTTTTTGATATTCACAAACTTCTCAAAATTTATTCTAAAAATGATAATTGCAAGCCTCCTTTTCGCTAATTTACTTCTTGTATCAGCTGAAATAAATTCCATCGACGGTTTTTGTGATAGCGAAACAAAAACATGCACTGAAAACGAGGATCATATGAAACTTATATTTTACGACGTGAATCCTCCAGAGGGCTTCAATTTAAGGCGCGATGTGTACATGAGGTTCGCAATCATGCTTGCTGAGGCTAGAAAAAGCGGCTCGAAGCTTAACTGGCATCTAGTTTTGCCTCCATGGTATAACATATACCACTGGAAATCGCAGAATCACGAAACTAAACCAAAGCCATGGTGTTTATTCTTCGACATCAGCTCCCTCAAATCCTACGCTCCTGTTCTAGAAATGTATGAGGCATCAGCCGAAACATCTGTTAAAGGCCTTCAAATTGATACCTTGTACGTACTTCAAAACTTTGAAGATGCATTTAAAAATGGTGTTTTTGAAGAGAAATGGGAAATTGTTGGACCTTGTGAGTACGACGGGTACTTCTGGGGGTACAATAACGTCACAGCTAAGGAAACCATTTGTGTGAAGTTCCAGGGAAAGATCTCCCAACTTTGGGAGTTGATGGTAACTCATATAACAGATAAAAAAGTAATGTTTGCTCATGGAGAAATACCGTTACATGACCAGTACGGTACTAAAACATTTTGGGATTGTCGTAAAAGCATGAAGTTCAATGATAAACTCATACGAGCTGCTGAAAGCTACATATCTGCATATTTAAAATGCTTCACACGAAAATGTCCGAATTATATATCCGTCCACTGGAGAAGGCAAGACTTTGCCCGCTTCCGTAAAACAGATGTTCCATCTATTGCTGGCACGGCAAAGCAGATAGAAAAGGCCATTCGAAAAAACAAATTAATCACCAAAAAGGTTTTTGTAGCATCAGATGCATCAGACTCGGAACTGAAGCAGTTAGAAAAAGAGCTTGGTAAATATGGGCTTGTCCCATATTTTTATTCCCGAACAGAAGAAGATTTAAATGAATTTACTGAGGGCGAGATAGCTATTGTAGATCAAATTGTATGCTCACGTAGTGCATATTTCATGGGTACCCATGAAAGCACATTTTCTTTTAGAATTCAAGAAGAAAGAGAGATACTAGGGTTTGACAGTAAAACTACTTATAACCGCCTGTGTCCTGATAAAGGAAACTGCGAAAAACCATCTAAGTGGACTATTGTAAATTAGTAATGTTATGTCGAATGCTAAATTACTATCAGAAAGCAGTTGCTTCTAACTTTGTGCCATAATAAATACCAAAGAATATTTATTAAAATTTTTAGTGAAAATAGGTACTTTAAGTTTTTTATTCTGTCCTATGCCCATAGCCCACAATGATAAAAGCTCCTTTCCATAGTTTCTGAGTGTATAGTTCGCACAGCGGATCTAGGCTTCCGTGAAGATAGCCGTTTGTGATGCGCAAAGACAATTTAGTTCGAAAAAGCTCCATTGCGCATCGAAACGGCTAATTTCACGACGGTCGAGATCCGCTGTGAGAACTATACTTGGTGATCCCTACACATAGACTGATACCTACTTTGTAGATTTTCTGTAAAAAGGTGCCCTAGAATACTTCTGAAGATAGAACCAAATACATTTTAGATGACTTGAGAAAATGTAGGCAGAGTTTAATGTTACAAGCCCTAGTTGAATCATTTGACTTTGGGCTTTCTAATCCTTTAAAGACATTGAGAATAATATACTTTTGTTTTTTGTAGTGATAACATAATATAATTTAAATATGTGTAATGGAACGTTCTAAAGTTTCGTTCAAAAATAATCTTTCGCCTATGTAATAGAATACATTTTTTAATAAGCAAAAGATTATTTATGAACGAAATATAAAATGTCAACGTCAAAGTTTTAATGTTACCAGCAGTAGTATTGCTTCCAAGTCTAGCATTATATTTACGACATTAGGCTCTTTAAAATTTTTGTAATGACAAATCCAACACAGAATAGATATTAGTACTACATACAAAATGGCTACTCCTTACCTCCCACTGGTTTCATTTACCCCATCCCAGTCGTGAGTTTGCCGGCACCTTTCACCGGCACAGTTTTTTTTTTTTTTTTTTTTATACAACTGAAGTGGCAACCAAGCGTACGGCCCACAAGATAGTAAGCGGTTACCGTAGCCTATGGACGCTTGCTATACCAGAGGTATCACTCGCGGGTTGCCACTTTGAGGCTAAGATCGAAAGCCTCATGTGCCAGTAATTTCACCGGAAACCATACCCTTCACACCGGAACACAGCAATGCGAGCATTACTGCTTGGCGGCAGAAATAGGTATGGTGGTAGTCCTTCCCAGGACGAAAATTATAGGTTATTACGCACGCGTTTATTTTGATTTTGTGTAGGTTCAAGCGTGTGCATGCCAGAGCGAGCGAAAGTGCGCTATCTCGCTCTTGCTATAATACCCAATTATTTTATAAGTAAAGTAAGTAAGTAATTAAATATGTACTAAAAACTGCTAAGTGCTATGTAACCTAAAAAAAAAGCAGTAAACCTACTCGGTTTGACGAAAGCACAATCTTTGATGTTGGTAGCATTCGCGTAAAGCTAGCATGCTTTGCAACTGTCAAAAATAGTCAAAAAAAAAAATCAATCGATTTGTTTTGTTGTGTGTGGTTCGTTTATTCAGTTTTGTTTGTTTTACTAGCTAAATGGTAAGAAATAAATCTCTAACTAATCATAAATAATACTAAAGCCTATTACCGAGCGTTCTGTATCATTTAATAATTAAATTACAAGACCTAAAATCAATAAACACTTCAAGATTTAAACCATTTAATTTTACGTTTATAATCATGAATTTTTACCAGGATTTTCAGGCAAAAAATTCAAAGTTCGCTATAAATGGTAAGTCTTATTTGTGATCTTTGTAATATAGAAACATAACATACCCAACATCACAAACGTAGACATAAAGCTAGGATTCTAGGACCCCACACTATTTTTTATTTATAGAAATCCTCGTCGTGGTTATTAAAATACTACAAGTAGGTACTTTGGTAACACAACACCCAGACCAGATACATATTATTAATTTTGCATATCAAATAATTGTCTCACAGCGGGAATTAAACCCGCATTCTCGTTACTCAATCGGGCACTTATTCACCATGCCATTGAGATCTTCATTTATCTTAGGCATCATCAAGTCAAACACTGATTGATATCATCATCATGACAGCCTTCTAATGTTCCCACTGCTGGGACTCTGGCCTACTCTCAGGCGAGAGTGATTGGGTCTTAATGCACCACGCGGACCCAATGCGGATTGGTGGATGGCACATGTCTTTCGAATTTTTAGTTCTTGGCCATGCCGGTTTCCTCACGATGTTTTCCTTCACCATATGAGAGCACTGGCATTGCGCACATACATTTTTCGAACAGAAAAATCCATTGGTGCACGACCGGGTTTGAACCCACGACCTTAAGATCGGAAGGCGGGGTCACTACCACTAGACCACCGGTGCTCTTTTACTTACTTACTCCTGAAGAATAGCTTCTAAATAGCTTAGCAACATCAGTAGTAAATAGCTGATTATATATAAATGTTTAGTTTTTTTATATTTAAATACAGTTATTAACTCTAATACATATAATTATTTATTTTTTACATAACTACCACCAGCAATTGAGTCTATGGTAAGTAAAACGATGTATTGTATGACATAATGCTGGACAATACACACAGCATCATCTATCCCCGAGCTAAGCAGAGCTTGTGTTATGGGCACCAGGTGACTGATGTACATAATGCAAATAATACTACAGATATTTTTTATTATACATAGAAAATACCCATTTTGAATACATGAATATTGAATCCAATGACAATTTCGATCCAATGCTAATGCTAATCCAATAGTATTTTTTTATTGCTGTATGATTTTGGTCAGTAACGGATTATACAATATTAACTCAAATCGGAGTTTAGTTCAATCATTATCCACATACCTAATTGAGATTAATTTGGCGCCAGGTATGCACCCAAGAGTATGATAAGTCATCATTCTCTATCTGATTGGAATAATAATTGTATTGAAGAGAGGCCTCTCTCAGGGGCCCCTGGGGCCCATAGTACAAGCTTTGCTTAGTTTAGGGCTAGATGGCGCTGTTTTTATTTAATTTATTGTTTATGGTTGCAGATGTCAAGCCGGGTAATCAGTTCTACCTCAGACTTCATAATGCCAGAGGAGCCAGTCGCCCAGAAAAGACCGTATAATGGAAGAAACTGTAAGCATTTAAGAAATTATAATATTTAAGCTATTTCCAGTAGTCTTACCGAGTTATCTTACCAGTCGGACTACTGGGAGTTTTCTTCCCAACAAACTTACTAATAGTAAGACTACGCTAGGTGTTATTTTTTCCCCTTTAGTTTTACTTGAGTTGGCCACTGACTCACACGAACGAACTTGACGACGGTGCGAACGGACGGCGGAAAAAATAGCCATTACTTGTACACATTTTTTTTGTAAATACTTATTATAGACACCAGACTGAATAAAATATTTGCAAAAGTTTGCATTTTCATAACGGGTATCGTACCCGTAACCTCTTGCTTCTCAGCCGGGGGCTTGCCCACCGCGATACCAAGGTCTTAAACCTGAACCAACCCAAATCAAATATATCAGACGAGTAGGCAGCGTCGGACGGGCCATAATAGCCGGGCCCTAGTTTACGCGGGCTCTTGACGGGCGTGGCTTCCGGTAGTCAAGACAGGGGGGCCCGCGCAGGCTGGATCCCAGCTTTTGCGACCTTAAAACTAGATCAGATAATTTGTAATACAATTAGAGACAAATAAAATAGCTTCGAGCTGATTCTGAGCTGGTTTTCCCTGTTCCCTGAAACATGGTGGTGATAACTGTTGATCTAATCAATTAAGTTAGTTAGACGTTAATAGATAGATTCAGGCGTTACTTTGCGGAAATCCATTACGAAATAGAAAAACAGACGAAACTTTGCGGAATAGTACTAGAGATTTTTCGTCTGTTTTTTATTTTTTTTATTTAGTTAGACGTGTATAATTATATGTATATTGGTGTCGATTCTGTTGTAACATTATCTAAACTAAACTACCTAAAATTGTTGCCGTCCTGTTCTAATGAATTAAAATATCCTTTGTATTTACCGCGATAAATTTAGTTAGCTAAGTTTAAAAAATGCTACAACAGAATCGACAATATTGCGTATGTAGATATAGCATAATACATTTGACCCCGGGCCCCAGGCCGCGGGCCCCGGGGAGCTACGCGGCCCTTCCGCCCCAATTCGACCCTGCGAGTAGGAATTGAATTGCTATTCATAAAGATGGTTAGCTAATTCTGCTTTCTGTACTACCCCACCACGATAAGTCGCAATGTTTATGTGTTTCAAGATGCAGTTACAGTTGAAGTCATAGTTTGTTAGGATCGCGCCATAGCGCCGTAAATCACAAAAACCGATGCAGAAATCTATACTAATCTATACTAATACTAGCAGTCAGTCCCAGCTTCGCGCGGGTGCAATGAAACCGCACTCGTGCGAAGCCGGGGCGGGTCGCTAGTAATAAATATAGCCAATATAATAATATTAGTTTAGATTATAAAGAGAGACGACCAATGTGGCGCGGTGGGCGAAGGTCCGCCTGCGACGCAGAGGTTGCGGGTTCGATTCCCGCCTTGGGACAAATCTTTGTAGGATCTGCAAATATTTGTTCCGGGTGTTCTGGGTGTTTTCTATGTATAATAAAAAATATCTATCTATGTATTGTCTATGTATATATCAGTCATCTAGTACCCATAATACAGCTCTGTTTAACAGCAGCTTACCTTGGGGCTAGATGATGCTGTGTGGATTGTCCAGCATTATTTATTTATTATTTATTTATTTTTGTTTGTTACGAATAAACTCAAAAACTACTGTACAATTTTAAAAATTCTTTCACCATTAGTATGCTACTTTATCCCTGAGTAACATAGGCTATATTTATTACTAGCGACCCGCCCTGGCTTCGCACTGGTGCTTAAGTTTTCATTGCACCCGTGCGGAGCTGGGGCAGATCGGCTAGATCGACAGACAGACAGACAGACATTATATTATTTTAACTTAATTTTTTTTTGCTTGACTGTACTCAACTGGATGGTGTCCGAATCATTAAAAAATATATCAAAATATATATCAATGGGGACACTGTCCTAATAAATTTTGTCCGAGTCCGAGAGACAGCAAGTCTTAGCTTAAATGTGTCTTGTTAATATATCCTGTCGTCTACATTGACATAAGAACGACAAGGAAAGACAAATATAGCAAGCTGCTTAAGTTACGGTAGGTAGGTTTAGTGAGTCGTCGAGTCCGACAACCTCACACACCCCCGTCGTACCCTTATGCGACGGGATGTCTGGATGCAGATTCCTCCCCGTTAACAAAAAAAAAAAGGTATTTTAAAAATAAGACACTTACTCTGCAAACAGCCAGTGGCAATTTTAACTGAGTGCTTCGGAGGGCATGTTAAGCAGTCGGACTCGGATTTTTTAAAGTTGATAGTGTATTGAAATTATGTTTTTTTTTTATACAACTGAAGTGGCAACCAAGCGTACGGCCCACAAGATGGTAAGCGGTTACCGCAGCCTATGGACGCTTGCAATACCAGAGGTATCACTCGCGAGTTGCCACCTTGAGGCTAAGATCGAAAGCCTCATGTGCCAGTAATTTCACCGGAAACCATATCCTTCACACCGGAACACAGAATGCGAGCATTACTGCTTGGCGGCAGAAATAGGTATGGTGGTAGTCCTTCCCCTGACGAGCTCTATCACAGAGAACTCTACTGAGAACTCTACATTTCGGACTCTTGACACCGGGCTCAGTGGCGCGTATTGGGAGAGGCCTATGTCCAGCTGTGGACTAATTAGGGCTGATGATGATGGACTCTTGAGTACAAACCTGGCGCTCAATAAAATTAATCTCAATGGATATTGAGTGAACTAAACTTAGATAGGATTTGTTTGTTTCGCCTCAAGCAGTATCAACTCAAGAGTAGTAGAGTTCTCTGTGATACAGCTCGTCCGGGGAAGGACTACCACCATACCTATTTCTGCCGCCAAGCAGTAATGCTCGCATTGCTGTGGTCCGGTGTGAAGGGTATGGTTTCCGGTGAAATTACTGGCACATGAGGCTTTCGACCTTAGCCTCAAGGTGGCAACCCGCGAGTGATACCTCTGGTATTGCAAGCGTCCATAGGCTGCGGTAACCGCTTACCATCTTGTGGGCCGTACGCTTGGTTGCCACTTCAGTTGTATAAAAAAAAAAGAAAGTATTTAAACTAATTTTTTTTATGTCAGCAAGTGACAAGAAGATTAAGTGGCCCGCCTGATGCGCCGCGGCCCACGCCTGACCATAACATAACAGATGCAGGGTTAAGAGCTTTACGACTATAGTTCGCACAGCGGATCTAGGCTTCCGTGAAGTTAGCCGTTTGTGATGCGCAAAGACAATTTAGTTTGAAAAAGCTCCATTGCGCATCGAAACGGCTAATTTCACTACGGCCGAGATCCGTTGTGAGAACTATACATCTCTATTTGACTAGGCAGCAGATATGACTAGGATTGTCTTTGGCTATCTTGTCAAAACGACATGGGTCTTCCCATTTTAATTATTTTTCTCGTGTTATTTTAAGTTTTATTGCGTAAATTTGGTGGCAGTTTATCCAATTTAACTTGTTTACTTAGCACAAGTGTTAGTAATTAGAAGGAAGGCAGGGCCGCAGACTCCCTCTGCGTACCGTCCCATTTGCCTGCTAGACGAAGCCGGCAAGCTATTCGAAAGAATACTTGCTGTCCGTCTATGCACGCACCTGGTGCAGGAAGGTCCCGACCTGTCGGAAGACCAGTATGGTTTCCGGCGGGCGCGTTCGACAGTGGACGCGATTCTTCGCGTCCGATCACTGTCGGATCAGGTAGTGTCCCGGGGCGGGAGGATGTTGGCGGTGTCCTTGGACATCGTCAACGCGTTTAACTCTTTGCCCTGGAGGGCGATCAGGGAGGCGCTCATCTACCATCGAGTGCCCCTCTACCTGCAACGCATTGTTGGTGCTTACCTGCGGGATAGGTGCGTGCAGTATGTAGGCAGGGATGGTACATTGCACGAGAGGGAAGTGTATTGCGGGGTTCCACAGGGGTCCGTTCTGGGACCGCTGCTGTGGAATCTCGCATACGATGCGGTCTTGCGTGTCGATCTCCCCGCCGGCGTACACGTTGTCTGCTACGCAGACGACACTTTAGTGTTAGCTGGTGGGGACTCCTTCGACAGGACCAAGGAGCTCGCCGAGCTTGGGGTGGCTTGTGTCGTGGACAAGATCCACGAGCTGGGTCTGCGGACAGCGCCTCACAAGACCGAGGCGCTGTGGTTCCACAAACTCCCGAGGAGTAGGGAACCACCCAGCGTGTCGATTCGGATAGGTGACGTGGATGTCCAGGTGGGGCGGTACCTCAAGTACCTGGGCCTCACCTTGGACAGCCGTTGGGACTTCGGGGAGCACTTCAAACGCTCCGTCCCCCGGATTCAGAAGATAGTGGGTGCTCTGCACAGACTGCTGCCAAATCTCGGGGGACCACGGGAAGGAGTTCGCCGCCTGTACGCGGGGGTGGTGCGATCGATGGCTCTCTACGGAGCACCCGTCTGGTCCCACAGACTAGCGGGTGTTAGGCGCTACAGGTTGCTGTATAGCAGCTTGCAGCGTCCTATGGCCATCAGGATCGCACGGGGGTATCGTACGATATCCCTAGAGGCGGCAACAATCCTGGCGCGGTTCCCGCCCCTCGACATCTTGGCGGAGACTGACGCGCGTGTGTACGTTCGTCTCCGACATGATGACGGGAGCGGAATCGCGCCTTGTGAAGTGCGAGTGCAAGAGCGCCGGCGTGCGTTTGTTAGGTGGCGCGAATGGCTCGAGGAGCCGCGGAGTTCGCGCCAACGCATCGTCGGCGCAATTGCACCCAACCTCGAAGCCTGGCTGGGACGGGAGCACGGCAACGTCACCTATCGACTTACTCAGGTACTCACCGGACATGGATGCTTCGGTGAGTACCTGAGTAGGATCGGTCGCGAGTCGACACCACAATGTCACCATTGTGGGTGGGACCGAGATTCCGCGCAGCACACGCTGGAGCAGTGCTCAGCGTGGTGCCTGGAGCGCGGGATCTTGGTCACCAGGATCGGGCAGGATCTTTCTCTGCCAAGCGTGGTTGAGGCCATGTTGGCAGATGAAACGGCGTGGAGGGCCGTGGCCTCTTTCTGTGAGACCGTAATGGTTCAGAAAGAGGCCGCTGAGCGAGATCGGGAGAGAGCCGATCCCGCTCGGAGAAGGCGGCGGCGGGGTGACGGCAACGGCCGCCCCGCACTGCCTGCCCCATAAGGGGCCAAGCGGTATCCCCTGCCGAGCAGGGGAACTTTCGGGTTCGTGGGCGGTCTAGAGTAAGGGCTCTGGTCGTCCGTTTTCAGCGAACCCGGGAAGGGCGGTAGCACAGGGGTGGCCCTGTGTTGCCGCAGCACTGCGAGGTGCTGGGGCTGACTATTTTTGACTATTAGCTGCTGTTAAACAGAGCTGTATTATGGGTACTAGATGACTGATATATATTTAATACAATACAATACATAGATAAATATTTTTTATTATACAAAGAAAACACCCAGAACACCCGGAACAAATATTTGCAGATCCTACAAACATTTGTCCCAAGGCGGGAATCGAACCCGCAACCTCTGCGTCGCAGGCGGACCTTCGCCCACCGCGCCACATCGGTCGTCAAATGTCAAAGGTCGAAAAATGTGTCCATAAGCCATACTATCAATTATTCTCCAGTAAATTCACTTGCTACAGTGACCTTCAAACCAAAACACACTAATGCTTGCACACTGTTTACCTTATTTATCATGACTTTACAAATTACTGAACCGATTACAATAAAATTTACATGGGACCTCTGACTGAAGTATGGTACTTAGCAAACAAAATAAGAGTCAACAAAATTAATTCGCCAATAATGGTGAAAAATCGTGTATAGTTCTCACAACGGGTCGTGAAATTAGCGGTTTAGATGCGCAATGGAGCTTTTTCAAACTAAATTGTCTTTGCGCATCACAAACGGCTAACTTCACGGAAGCCTAGATCCGCTGTGCGAACTATAACAAACATAAAAAAACGTACAATCGAATTGTTAACTTTCTTTTGGGATTCAGTTATAAATAGGTAAAAGTTATAGGTTTATCAACATTGATCTAAATTCACGAATCAAGGACGTTTTAGCTAGTTGTAAGTTGTAACTTCTAAGAATTCACATAATTTTTCTAGACCTACGATCATTTCGTTAAAGAAACTAGTAAATAATGTTATTTTATTTAAATCAGAAGTAATTTGTTAAATAAATGGCTAAGAGAGAGTCGTTTCATCGCGATTTTAGTTCCGTACATTTATTTGCGAAATTGGTTATTTTTTACTCTGGTTTTGATGTTGTTGAACACAAATAAAAATAATAAATAATTCTGGACAATCCACACAGCCTCAAGGTAAGCTGCTGTTAAACAAGGCTGTGTTATGGGTACTAGATGACTGATATATACTTAATACAATACAACACATAGATAGATATTTTTATTATATATAGAAAATACCCAGAACACCCGGAACAAAAACTTGTAGATCGTACAAACATTTGACCCGAGGCGGGAATCAAACCCGCAACCTCCGCGTCGCAGGCGGACCTGCGCCCGCTGCGCCACATCGCTCGTCAAACACAACTTTCAATGTTAGTTTAAATAGTTCTAGAAGAAAAGAACTGCTTATTTAAACTAAAGCTAATTTACTATTCTAGTTTTGTATTATAACAAAAAGCGGTTTGCTAGTAACTATAAAAACCAAATACTAATTTGCTATAATGCTAAGCCTTTTTCGAAAATCTCGACTCGACGCTTCGCGCACTATATGTAGGTATAGCTATCCTCTTGATCACTCTATGTATTAATGAAAACCGTTTTAAAATCCGTTGCGCAGTTTAAAAGATCTATGCGTACAAACATACAGCCGAGGCGGGTCGCTAGTAATAAATATAACCTATGTTACTCAGGGATTATGCAGCATTCTAATGGTGAAATATTTTTTGAAATCGAACCAGTAATTTTTGAGTTTATTCGTAACGAACAAAAATACAAATTTTCTCTTTATAATATTGACTAGCAGTCCTTCCCAGCTTCGCGTGGGTGCAATGAAACCGCACCTGTACGAAGCCGGGGCGGGTCGCCAGTAAAAATATAGCCTATGTTTCTCAGGGATAATGTAGCATTCTAATGGTGAAAGAATTTTTGAAATCGAACCCGTAATTTTTGAGTTTATTCGTAACGAACAAAATACAAATCGTCTCTCTAAAATATTGATGATGATGATAATATTAGTATAGATTAGTATAGAAGTAACTTACTTAGTATAGAAGTATAGATGAAATGTTTAAATGCAAGCGTTTTTGCTTCTATTTTGTGGGCCCCCAATATTACCGTTTGTGTCATTATAAATATTTCATTTGTCATTGTTTATCAGTATCTACGTAATAAAATTGGTTAATGATGAGGGTAGTTCTGATATTTTTCGAAGCGCCTGTAGTTGCTCCGTGTTTGTGCGTGGCACTCGTGTTCTTCCTCGCGTATTTCGTCGTTTGGCAAAAGGAATTTGAAATATTCTCATACCATAGTTGTTATTTTATATTTTGCTTTGAAATATTTAGTTTCTTTCCCGAATTGGGTGAGAATGTGCGAGGTGAAAAACACTGTTTGCAGCGTTGACGAAGGTATGTCATTGTGATGGTAATCTTCAGCAAGCGCTCGTCTTGATGAAGTCCACGGCAGTGCCAGATATTCTGCTTCCAAGCAGTAGTTCGTTCGTCCGTTCGTATGAGTCAGTGGCCAACTCTGGTGACAGAGTTTCTAGGCCGTGAAAGCTGCACTGTTTTTAGGCTTAAAAGCCACAGTAGCAAAGTACTGTGCTAAAGCATAAGCTAACGAGAATTAATACGTCTTAGGCGGGTACTACACCTACAATAACATTGCGCAATATCACGAATTGCGCAATACAAATGATCGTCTAGGGTTAGTTTTGTAGAAGTATTGAAGTTTGCGCAATGATTGAACGAAAGTTTGAGCGAGTTTAATTTTTATGGCACCATATTATCATTGCTCCGTGTAGGATCTGTATTGCGCAATATTTATTAGTCTGTGTGTCGCCTTGACGAAGATCGGACGATGCTCGTGGGTATATTTTTGCCTTTTCATGTAGCAGTCTTTCGTACGGCGACGTATTTTATTTTTATTTTTAGCCACAAGTAGCAACATTATAGCTGCAACCAAGTTTTGGACTGACATTTTGTTCACGGAATAGTTCCGTTTGATCCTGCTCACGCGAAAAGATTAACGCTTATGAGTCGTCAATGATTGCGTCAAAATAATAATTGATCGTTTGAGTGAGAAGGCCGATTCAATCATATTGCGCAATAAAAATATTGTGCAAACTTATTGTAGGTGTAGGGTCCGCCTTAGGCTGGCTTTCGACCAAACTCGAATAGGCACTATTCTCCGAATAAATTAGTTATTCGCAAGTAAACTGATAGTTTACTTGCGCTTGACATTTCTTGTTCCGCTTATAGTTTTTTTATTAAATAAATAATGCTGGACAATCCACACAGCATTATCTAGCTCCAAGGTAAGCTGCTGTTAAACAGAGCTGTGTTATGGGTACTAGATGACTGATAGTAGTAGAGTTCTCTGTGATAGAGCTCGTCCGGGGAAGGACTACCACCATACCTGTTTCTGCCGCCAAGCAGTAATGCTCGCATTGCTGTGTTCCGGTGTGAAGGGTATGGTTTCCGGTGAAATTACTGGCACGTGAGGCTTTCGATCTTAGCCTCAAGGCAACCCGCGAGTGATACCTCTGGTATTGCAAGCGTCCATAGGCTGCGGTGACCGCTTACCATCTTGAGGGCCGTACGCTTGGTTGCCACTTCGGTTGTATGAAAAAAAAAACTATGCTCGTGATTGCGACGTGTTTGCTTCATACATTTTATTGAGTGTCCGGGGTGTGGTAATGGTTAACATAATACTTGACTGTCGCGTCATTTGGTGGGATCTGGTGATGAATGGTGTTTGTTTGTAGATGGGGAACCACCGGCGAAGAAACCAGCTGCATCAATCCGCGTTGGAGGTAGCTTCAAGTGGAACTTACAGGTCAGTTACCATGTTAAACAATCATCATGACAGCTGATGTTCCCACTACTGGGACTCTGGCCTACTTACCAGCAATATAAGTCTCAATCCACCACGCGGGATAACCTTCTAATGTTCATGGACATGGCCTACTCTCCAGCGAGAGTGGCCACAATGTACAAATATCACACAATGCGAATGGTGGATGGCACATGTCTTTCGTATAGTTCTTGGATTTCCGCTACGGCCCCTGGGGTTGGGCCATTCCCCCCGGCAACAGCCCAAGCCGAGGTTCGTACCTAAGTAGTGCCCTTGCGCTTGTTGCCAAAAACTCTTGCGGGCAGCGCCTTCTGTGTTCGCCAAAAGTTCGTGTAACGCTGTCACGGACCGTCAGACGGTCTAACAGCATATGGTTCATTAGAAAAAAAAAAAAAATGAAGTCTTTTATTACGAGGGCTTCCATACCCTGGCAACTAGGTGTGCACTGCCCGCACAAAAATCAAAATCAAAAATTATTTATTCAGTAGAATCACAAGGATCACTTTGAAACGTCTTACAAGCTAGGAAAATTCACACCAGTTCCAACGCGCCCATGCCGTAAAAGAACTGGCAACAACACCGGCTGGGTTCCTATCGCTTTTTTGGCATGACCCTTGCTATTGTTATGGATTCCAAGTAGAGTTGGAGCACGTTCGTCCCAAGCTTTTTTATCATCTAGGTAATCGGTTGTTTTATAGTAAGCTTTTTGAGACAGATTTTGTTTAATTAAGTTTTTAAATTTGACAATTGATAAATTTTGTATGTCGCTTGGGACTTTGTTAAAGAAGCGTACACATTGCCCTTTAAAACCACAATAATCATGATAGTTTTAAAAACTAAATCTGTTGCTATTGGATTCGAACCCACCACCCCAGGATCGGAAGGCGGGGTCGCTACGTCTACACCAGCAGTGCTCTGTGAACCCTTGTTCAAATTATGCATGCTTTTCAGCAGTTATGTTTAAAAGTTGATTACTATCTTCGACTATCGATAATGCATTTAATAGATTCTGTTTGCAATAAACGTTGTTAGTAATTGTCTGTTAGTATTTATGTATACAGGGTGTTTTTTTACATTTAAACAACTAACTGTAGCCCGTGACTTCGTTTGCGTAATATACGTATAAACCTATAATCTTGAATCACTATAGTATCTATTGACGACCGATGTGGCGCAGCGGGCGCAGGTCCGCCTGCGACGCGGAGATTGCGGGTTCGATTCCCGCCTCGGGTCAAATGCTTTTACGATCTACAAATATTTGTTCCGGGTGTTCTGGGTATTTTCTATGTATATTAAAAAAATATCTATCTATGTATTGTATTGTATTAAGTATATATCAGTCATCTAGTACCATAACACAGCACTGTTTAACAGCAGCTTACCTTGGGGCTAGATGATGCTGTGTGGATTGTCCAGCATTAGTAGGTATTAGTATAGATGACTGATATATATTTAATACAATACAATACATAGATAGATATTTTTTATTATACATAGAAAACACCCAGAACACCCGGAACAAATATTTGCAGATCCTACAAACATTTGTCCCTAGGCGGGAATCGAACCCGCAACCTCCGCGTCGCAGGCGGACCAAATCAAATCAAATCAAAAATTATTTATTTCAGTAGAATCACAAGGATCACTTTGAAACGTCTTACAAGCTAGGAAATTTACACCAGTTCCAACGCGCCCATGCCGTAAAAGAACTGGCAACAACACCGGCTGGGTTCCTATCTCTTTTTTGGCATGACCCTTGCTATTGTTATGGATGCCAAGTAGAGTTGGAGCACATTCGTCCCAAGCTTTTTTATCATCTAGGTAATCGATTGTTTTATAGTAAGCTTTTTGAGACAGTTTTTGTTTAATTAAGTTTTTAAATCTGACCTTCGCCCACCGCGCCACATTGGTCGTCAAATCCGCATATCCGCACTGTGTTTAATGTCTTATAATAACTGAGCATCCTGTATAGTTAGTAACACAGTCAAACCCCACGCTAAGATCTGTGTCGGTTTCACAAACTATCAGTACTATGCTAGCTGAGCGCTCGTGACGTAGCTGGCTAAGTTGTTCCTACAGATCAACGAAGTTAAGCACTGTTCCGCGTACTCATCATGTGAATGGGTGACCGCCAGTGGCAATTTCAACAGTCCCGTGCTTCGGAGGGCACGTGAAGCCGTCGGTCCCGGCTTTTTCAAAGTTGTTAGGCCATGAGAGAGGCCTTTGGGCGGTCTGGAAACTCTGTCAGAGTTGGCCACTGACTCATACGAACGTACTTTTTTAATACTATCTGTAACATTAAACCATGTACTTAGACTTACTTAATAATGTGTATAGTAATACAGTTATCTATTGGGTGATAGCTAGTGACATGTGGGCACTTCTGTGCCTCGGAGGGCACGTTTTATTGTCGAACCCGGTTAACTCTGTCGCGAAAGTTCGCTAATAAGTTTTTATAATGAACTGGCTTAATTATAAGAGAAATATATATAAATGTACAATTTATCAATGATGACAGTAACCAATAATCATTAAAATCACGTCTTCACCTTATGAAAAAGGATTCAAGGAATTCAAAAACCATATTTTTTTTTTACATTAGATGCGAGATTGATAATATTTTTAAGACGACAAAATACAGCAATCCGCCGTAAAAGGTTAAACAACGATCAGGAGCATCTAGGTTCTCTGATTGGTGGCATCAAAAATATTGCAGAATTTTGAACCTTAATGCTAAAATTTTATATTGAAAACTGACATAGTGACGTCACCGCTGTCATTTCGCGATTCAGCGCGTTTTAGCGTGAATTATAAAATTCAAATTTCAATCTCATTTTTTTTACTACTAAACCATTAATTTCTGGAATAATATGTTATTTTTTGCCTAAAGTCGATACTTCTGAATACAATAGAAAAGTTTTTCAAAATCTGTCATCATGCCTATTCCCGCTGTCTGTCTGTCCCGTAGACTGAGTATAATATAGACTGGCTGCTCATAGAATAATAATTGCCAGAGTGAGAAGGATTAGATGTAAAATGAATAAGAGGGAACAAGACGAAGTATGAGTTTTTTGTCTCTCTTTGCGTATCGGTTTGTGCCACCGGCACCGATGGTAAACAAAGCGCAAATAATTTTTCCGTTGTATGCCAGCCAGAGTTAATTAATCAAGTCTAAATAAGAAAAAAACAGTCATAATCGTACCATTCGTTGATCTATCGCTATCTCACTCTGTATACGCTGATGATCTGTCTACTGTCTGTGCCTACGTTTGCTTAGATCTTTAGCAATCAATCAATCAATCTTTTTTTTATTATTTGCTTCAAATATTAGGGTTACAAATACAACAAAGTTCATTAATTTAAAACTACGTAACGGATTTTGATGCGGTTTTTTTAAAATAGATAGAGTGATTCAAGAGGAAGGTTTTCATGTAGGTTAAGCACCCGTGCGAAGCCGGGGCGGGTCGCTAGTAATGAATAAATATCAAATAACAATGTATTTACATAACATACATACTAACTTTTATAAATTGAATTGAAACCCACATGACCCAATCACCCCGCTCGAGAGTAATCCAGTGTCGATAGCATGAACAGTGTCCCAGCTGTGGGAACTCATGATGTGTGATAACGGGAGCCTGTGCACCCAGGCGCTGGCGACGGCGGCAGACGCCGTGGAGTCAGGCGGCAAGTCGCCCGTCTCCGCCCTGAACGAGCTCGGCGTCCGCGTCACATACTCGCTGCTGAGGCAGGGCGGGCCCGCCCACTGCCCTATCTTCACGGTGGCACTTAAAGTAAGTGTTGTAGAGATGAACTATTCTAAACTGCCCCTAAAGTAAGTGCTGTAGAGATGAACTATTCTAAACTGCCCCTAAAGTAAGTGCTGTAGAGATGAACTATTCTAAACTGCCCCTAAAGTAAGTGCTGTAGAGATGAACTAAACTAAACTGCCCCTAAAGTAAGTGCTGTAGAGATGAACTATTCTAAACTGCCCCTAAAGTAAATGCTGTAGAGATGAACTATTCTAAACTGCCCCTAAAGTAAGTGCTGTAGAGATGAACTAAACTAAACTGCCCCTAAAGTAAGTGCTGTAGAGATGAACTATTCTAAACTGCCCCTAAAGTAAATGCTGTAGAGATGAACTATTCTAAACTGCCCCTAAAGTAAGTGCTGTAGAGATGAACTATTCTAAACTGCCCCTAAAGTAAGTGCTGTAGAGATGAACTATTCTAAACTGCCCCTAAAGTAAGTGCTGTAGAGATGAACTATTCTAAACTGCCCCTAAAGTAAGTGCTGTAGAGATGAACTATTCTAAACTGCCCCTAAAGTAAGTGTTGTAGAGATGAACTATTCTAAACTGCCCCTAAAGTAAGTGCTGTAGAGATGAACTATTCTAAACTGCCCCTAAAGTAAGTGCTGTAGAGATGAACTATTCTAAACTGCCCCTAAAGTAAGTGCTGTAGAGATGAACTATTCTAAACTGCCCCTAAAGTAAGTGCTGTAGAGATGAACTAAACTAAACTGCCCCTAAAGTAAGTGCTGTAGAGATGAACTATTCTAAACTGCCCCTAAAGTAAGTGCTGTAGAGATGAACTATTCTAAACTGCCCCTAAAGTAAGTGCTGTAGAGATAAACTATTCTAAACTGCCCCTAAAGTAAGTGCTGTAGAGATAAAAACTATTCTAAACTGCCCCTAAAGTAAGTGTTGTAGAGATGAACTATTTTAAACTGCCCCCAAAGTAAGTGCTGTCTATGTATATGCTCTCTACGACAAATTAGAAAATTGGTCTGAGATACTACCTAACTACCTGGGTACATAAACACAGAAATCGGATTATGTAAGTACATAGAACCATGGTAGTACTTTGATCATGCTTAAAACTAATGTTGATTCCGCGAACGAAACGGAACGATTTTCTTCAATCAACCAACCAACCACAACCAGCCATTTATGTTTTTGCTTGCTTTTGTTTGTTTTGATTTTGGCGGCAAGCAAGCTAACGATACGCTTAGTTGTATGAAAAGTTTTACTAGGTAAGGTACTCGTTTCATTTTGTGCGTGCCTTTCAACGTCTTTGGTGCGTGGAAGCAATGCTAAGCGTTTTTGTAAACTTGAAAAAGTGACTAAAAAACTTTAAATTAAGTGAATTACAGGATTCAGTGGATTGTGTTGTTAAAAAACCGTGTTTCATTAATTTTAATCATAAATTGAGAAAGATTTTTGACTTGCAAAACTTTCTTGGGTGGTTTTGTAAGTTTAGTCGTAAGTTAGCTTCTTTTCTTTATATTTGTCTGTTGCTTATTGTAAACGTTATTGTAAACAAACTATTATTGTCCTCGATACTATGATTATTCTCAATGTCTTAGCCAACTGACTTAAAGCCGGTTTATGGACATAACGTGCTCTCCGATTAAGTATGTTAATAGGTGACTCCGTTGTAAACTTGTAAAGTAGATAGTACCTTACCTATAGTTCGCACAGCGGATCTAGGCTTCCGTGAAGTTAGTCGTTTGTGATACGCAGACAATTTAGTTTGAAAAAGCTCCATTGCGCATCGAAACGGCTAATTTCACTACGGCAGAGATCCGTTGCGAGACCTATACCTATTTACCAAATTTTACGTATAATACATTTCTCTGAACGTACTAAACAACCTACCTAGTTAGTCAGCCGTTAGCAACCAACCCAGAGTTCTCACTGCGGATCTCGGCCGTCGTGAAATTAGCCGTTTCGATGCGCAATGGAGCTTTTTCAAACTAAATTGTCTGCGTATCGCAAACGACTAACTTCACGGAAGCCTAGATCTGCTTTGCGAACTATACACGTGACTCCGTTGTAAACTTGTAAAGTAGATAGTACCTATAATACCTTGCCTACCTTTTTACCAAATTTTACGTGTAATAAATTTTCTCTGAGCGTAATAAACAACCTACCTAGTTAGTCAGTCGTTAGCAACCAACCCAGGGTTAGTTAGGTACCTACCTAATCAAAAAATCGTAATATATACGTTGGGGTCTTTATCATTTTATAGGTGGGGAAAGTGTATTGTGTATTGATGCGTTGGGGTGTACATAATGGCGTACATAACAGTGGCAATTTCAACTGAGTGCTCCCGTGCTTTAGAGGCACGTTAAGCAGTCGGTCCCGGCTTTTTCAAAGTTGTTAGGCCATGACAGAGGCCTTCGGGCGGCCTAGAAACTCTGTCACCAGAGTTGGCCACTGACTCATACAAACTTAGGTATTTACCGATCATGCAGGCCTATTCTGTTCCCTTGTTGTTCCCCCCCTTAGTGGCCGTTTACAGTTCACCTACTACCTACTACGTACTTTGATCCCTATGTCCATAATTATGTCTATGGTCCCATCTCATTCCATCTTACCCTCTATGATTCACATCATGACAATTTTTGTCTTTTAATAGGTCTCGTTCGGATTGGTAGAGTACATTAACATTGTCAGACTCACCTGGGGATGTGTGAACTATTATTTTGACCATTCTAATTCAAAATAGGGGTTGAAGATCTAACATCCTTCTTAATTTATCTCCTTACTTCCTACTTGTTTAAACTTCGGCCTATCTCCATGTCATACCCTTTTACAGGGTTCATATGTGATACACCTATTAGATAACAATTGTAATTGAACCAACCATATAAGAGCAATAAATAAATTGAGTAAACTGACGTCCCACATTGGGGTGTATTGTGCATTGTCCCCCTGCTAGCCTGAGCCCAGCCAGCCCAACTTGAAATAACGGAGGAGGATTGATAGCATCAACCTATTTTGACCATTATTTGATTCAGAATAAGAAGAACCGCAGAAACTAAAGAAAATGGATCAAATGAAATGTAAAATAGAAACAGAATTGAAAACTAAGCATCCTATAATGATACTGAATGAACTGCGCTTGGAGTATAAGTTCAGGGATATTTACAGACTCGGGCAGGATCATAGGCCTACCTTTGGTACGGCGGTGCAGGTTTGTATGATTTTTATTTGTCAACAAGGTGGTCAAGTCTTTCTCTTGATCTTAGGAGCCTGATCATAACCGATCTGACCATGACTATTTACTTTGTACTAATAATTCTAATTCTAAATAGGGGTATAAGATCTGCACTGACGTCCTGCATTGAGGTGTATTGTGCAATGCCCCCCTGCTAACCTGACCCCAGCCAGCCCAACTCTTGAAATAACGGAGAAGGACTTTAGGTTGATGGCAGCAATGTTCTAGCATCTTCTTTGTACTAATTTGTGGGCAGCTTTTTCTGGATTGTGCTTGTAGAGATACATAAAGTTGGAACCATCGGGCATTTGGTGTTACACTGTTTTAGTGCAGAGCGTGTCCTTTTAGATGACCTACATTTCTTTTAGATCGGTTAAATGTCCGACAGCTAGAACTAACCACGGGAAGCATATTTATAAAATGACGAGCTGACCAGGAGCGGTTTTACACGCGTAATTTTTGTCGCAATCTTTCTATAATTTCTCACCGTTTAAACCTTCCCTCATAGGAATATTTCTAGATCAAAATTTTTTAAATCGGTTCAGCCGTTCTGAAGTTTTAGCGAGACTAACGCACAGTAATTCATTTATGTATATAAGATGGGCATGGAAATGTAGTTACAATTTTTTATTTTTATTTATTAACGAAATAAATAATAATAAGTATATAAATGTAACAAATAGTACGTAAAAAACCACAGAGGTTTATAGATATATGCTACTGACATGAGTCTTTTGAAGACCGATGTGGCGCAGCGGTCGCAGGTCCGCCTGCGACGCAGAGGTTGCGGGTTCGATTCCCGCCTCGGGACAAATGTTTGTACGATCTACAAATATTTGTTCCGGGTGTTCTGGGTATTTTTTATATATAATAAAAAAATATCTATGTATTGTATTGTATTAAATATATATCAGTCATCTAGTACCCATAATACAGCTCTGTTTAACAGCAGCTTACCTTGGGGCTAAATGATGCTGTGTGGATTGTCCAGCATTATTTATTATTATTTATTTATTTATGAGTCAATGTCGATTTTAGTTGGTAACGCTACGTAGGTTTTTTTGTTATTTATCTGCAATCGGCCCTTTAGCCATTATCAGATTTGTTCCGGGATTGTGGTTTGGGGAGCAATTCCAACGACAATGTCACAATAAAGTTTAGTAGGAGTCAGTATCTTTAGTGAAGGTGTGTGGTGATATTGTAGGTAGCGGACATGTCGTTCGAGGGTTGGGGGCACAGCAAGCGCGACGCGCGCGCGGCGGCGGCGCGCTCGTGTCTGTGCGCCCTGCTGGCGCGCGCCGGCCGCGTGCCCGCGTCTGCGCACCGCGCGCGACCCTCCCAGCCCAGCCCGCTGCTCCTCGACTTCACCAGCGACCTCGCCGACAAGTTCACAGGTCTCTTGTCTTATTTATATTATTATCTAAATTACGCACGGCGTTACATAAGACATAGACATAGACATAGACATAGACATAGACATATTTTTATTTGCTATTAAGACACACATATACAGTACATACAAAAAAAAAGAAGAAAATCAGCAGTACTCGTAACAGCAACAATTGACGCTGTCATGTACTTTCGTGCCACAACAGCAAAAAGGCGTCGACTCAGCATTGTGCCTTGCCACTAGGAAGAAGCTAGGCGCTGATATTCTGTCGATACCTTTAGCCAATAGACCCTGTGAGATAGTGTGTTAAATAAATAAATAATGTTTTTAACTAAGCAAAATACTTAAATATTACGAAAAGTAATAATAATATAATAATAAACATACTTTGTACTTAATAAATACTTATATACTTACTTACATAATGTCTATACAATCCCGAAAGGGGAGTATTTTACAGGTCTTGGCAAACAATATTTGCTCTAAGACTCTTGAAACAAAGTTTTTCATTCATAAAATGCGTCCTAAACTTTCCTCCTAAATGTGATTTCACTACAGAATAAGCCGGTAGATGGCGCGTATAAGAGTCTAGAGTTCACTCAGGTCAAACAATAACAGCTGATCATCAGGGCTGCTGTACTGTCAAAGTCAAGATGCGTCACGACGATCATTGGCTAATTAGCTGTCATAACGGACCTCTAGTAATCCCGTTTTAGGAAACTCAACACGATAAACATTTTTTTCTTTAGAACTTTTTTATCTACTTAAAAATAAAATTACTGTGTTAGCCTTATCTATTATCAATAAATGACTATTATGACCATTATGTGTGTAGTGATGCCCAGTATGACGCAGTGTGTAGTAATACCCGCTCTGCTCTACATCTACGTCTCAGGATGGCAACCAGCAAGTGATATCTCTGATGATGCAAGCGTAGGCTACAGTAACCGCTTACTATCAAGTGGGCTGTGCTAGAAACCAGCTAGAAACCAGTAGGATTAAGAATAACATTGCGTGTACAGTTTCAGAGTTCCAATGCCTCGAAGCTAATTCGCACTCGACGCCTAGCGTGCCAGAGGAAGTTGTCTCACTACCCGGTAAGTGCAATAAATCATGTATCACTACCCGGTAAGTGCAATACATCATGTATCACTACCCGGTAAGTGCAATACATCATGTATCACTACCCGGTAAGTGCAATACATCATGTAGCACTACCCGGTAAGTGCAATACATCATGTATCACTACCCGGTAAGTGCAATACATCATGTATCACTACCCGGTAAGTGCAATACATCATGTATCACTAACCGGTAAGTGCAATACATCATGTATCACTACCCGGTAAGTGCAATACATCATGTATAACTAACCGGTAAGTGCAATACATCATGTATCACTACCCGGTAAGTGCAATACATCATGTATCACTACCCGGTAAGTGCAATACATCATGTATCACTACCCGGTAAGTGCAATTCATCATGTATCACTACCCGGTAAGTGCAATACATCATGTATACCTACCTAAGATCAGTTGATCATTCCTGAGAACTCATCTGTGGTGACAGCGGACATTTTGTCATCAAAGGCGAGGCTGAAAAACAGCGTGGCTGAGTCCTCGACCTATTCACATCCACCATTTCTATAACAATAATTGCCAAGTTGAATGACAATGCTGATACGTTGAGCCAGATATATACCAACCTTTGGATCACGCGTAAACTTTACTTTACTTTATGTGTACAGATTCCCCCACCACAGTGTCACCGTCCACGGCTTTGTTCGGGGGAGTGCCAGCTACGCCATCGTTCTCCAAGAGCCCCATCAACTTGTTGTACGAGAATTACCCTGGACTCTCGTTTCTCTGCACATTTGGAGATGGCTCCCCTCTCAATGGACCACAAGGTATGTATCGATGGGTTAGTGTCGAAATCCCTTTTGAAGTCCCCATTAAACGGGATTTTGGGAATTTGATTGTCAAAATCCCCTTTGGGGCTTTAAGCTCAGTCTATAAAATGAAATTACAGGTACATGAGACTTTCCATCTAACGTCTCAGGGTGGTAACACGCAAGTGATATCTATGATGTTGCATGCGTACATAGGCTACGGTAACCGCTGACTATCAAGTGGGCCGTACGCTTGGTTGCCACTCTAGTGGTATAAAAAAAAAACTCGCAAAAAGATTGATCTCCATCTCAAACTGGACAGCTTTTTACCTGGTGGTAGAACTCTCGGTGGGTACCACCGCAGTGTCAGATATTCTACCTCTAAGCAGCAGTGTGCACTGCACTGTGTTTAGCTTTGAAGGGCACTGCAGCAAGTGAAATTACTGGGCGAAAGTGTAACAACAACGTCTCGGGGTGATGAGCGCAGTGCAGTGCCGCACAGAACTAAACAATTTAAGCTTTGGGTGGCACTGCGTCTGTTATGGTACTTACCATTCTTACCTATCTGTCTACTTTTTTAATATGAATACCTTATGCATAAACCTCGTCCTTTCTCCATGTTGCAATACCCTAATAACAGGGTTCATGTGTGATACTACTTATTCTGTAACAACTACATAATGTACCATTCAATTCAATTCTTGGTTATGTAGCCTTTGCGGGGATGACCACAATTTCGCCGATGTCACGTTGCAAGTTCCTCCTTTGCACGACGATAAGAAGTCGGGTGAGAGAGTGATCGGTGTGAAAGATGTCGATCGGTAAAATTTTGAGCCAAGCAAATCTATTTTTCCCCTGTTTCCTGACATTGACAATATAATAGGTAATATAAGCACAGATTAAATAAGTGGGGGGTGGGAGGGGGGGGGAGTAAATGAAGGTTACAAACAATTTACAATTTAATTTTACATATGACAGCAATAAATGTATTGATTGATTCATTGGTTAGGCGTGGTGGTATACTCCAGGCAGACGTCTTGATTGTCTTGTCACTTGCTGACATAAAAAAAGCTTCACTGTCCTTATTACAGTTTGAGATAGAGATCAATTGTAATTGGTCGCGGATTGTCTTGGGCTATCTTGTCAGAACAACATGGGTCCTCCCAATATAATTATTTTTCTCGTGTTATTTTGAGTTTTATTGCGTAAATTTGGTGTCAGTTTATCCAATCTAACTTTGAAATGGGGGGGAGGGTAATGTTGGTTGGTAATTTAGTCAAGGAATTTTGAAAGAAAAGTCTTTTTTTCTTCGTCCTATAATAATTAACGAATAATGAACAATATTTTCTATCTTTGTTACAGCCCCTCTACAGCTCAGTCACAGCATGAGGTTCAAAGTTATCTGTCAGATCAAGGAGCAAGTATTCGAAGGCTATGGTTAGTTATTTTGCATTTTTACTGTAGAGCAGTATGTGTGCGAGGGTGATTGGGTGTGTGTGTGAGGGTGATTGGGTGTGTGTGTGAGGGTGATTGGGTGTGTGTGTGAGGGTGATTGGGTGTGTGTGTGAGGATGATTGGGTGTGTGTGTGAGGGTGATTGGGTGTGTGTGAGGGTGATTGGGTGTGTGTGTGAGGGTGAGTGTGTGTGTGTGTGTGTGGGTGAGTGTGTGTGTGTGTGTGTGCTGGAAGTTAATTTTACTAGTAATATGTCAATAATCTTGTTTTTTATTCTTCATATAACTAGTAAAGCATACACAATACTAGCAACAGCACACAGAAAAAAAAACAAAGGCAGAACTAGTAATAACACACAAAACTAGTAACAAACAACTACACAAAAATAGTACCAGCACACAGAACTAGTAGCAGCACACACAAAACTATTAACAACACAAATTAAACTAGTAACAGAACTCACAAAACTAATAACGATACAAAAGGTCGAGTAATAATTTGGCTAAAGAGTTGGCCACTGACTCATACGAACTTACTTACTTCCACAGGGTCGAGTAAGAAGCTGGCTAAGCTTGCGGCTGCGAGAGCTGCGCTTGCGGTGCTCTCGGACGGCAGGGTCGAGTGCACCTCGGAGGTCAGCGATGATTCCCTCCCCCAGACCCTGGCAGACCATGTCTCCAAGTAAGTAGCGCTCGTGACGTAGCTGGCTAAGTTGTTCCTAACAGATCAACGAAGTTAAGCACTGTTCCGCGTACTCATCATTTGGATGGGTGACCGCCAGTGGCGATTTCAACTGAGCTCCCATGCTTCGAAGAGCACGTTGAGCAGTCGGTCCCGTTTTTTACAAAGTTGTTAGGCCATGACAGAGGCCTACAGGCGGCCTAGAAACTCTTTCAGAGCTGGCCACTGACTCATACGAACTTGCTTAGTTAATGAAGAAAAAGAAGTGTGGTACCGAAGGTAACCAATGGAAATATTTGCACATAAGACTAGAAAAATAGACATTCTTACACATTTCCATCAGCTCCCCGAGTTCGTAATTCGGTTGCAATCGATTTCACTTGATTTCAATCAAAAACTGACGTATTTTGTATGAATGTGACAGCTTATTGACAGTTCGATGATTGAAATCGGATTGAAACCGAGTTCGTAATTCGGTTGCAATCGATTCCACTTGATTTCAATCAAAAACTGACGTATTTTGTATTCAATGTGACAGCTTATTGACAGTTCGATGATTGAAATCGGATTGAAACCGAGTTACACAATCGGGGGGCAGGTCTCAAACTAAGCAAAGCTTGTCCTATGAGAACTAGATATCTGATAGAATAAAATGTATATTATTTTTAAATACATAATTACTTACTCAAATTACTGCTCTAATTTTTTTGTACTGCTCCAATGTAAGTTAAGAGTAGTAGAGTTCTCTGTGATAGAGCTCGTCCGGGGAAGGACTACCACCATACCTATTTCTGCCGCAAAGCAGTAATGCTCGCATTGCTGTGTTCCGGTGTGAAGGGTATGGTTTCCGGTGAAATTACTGGCACATGACGCTTTCGATCTTAGCCTCAAGGTGGCAACCCGCGAGTGATACTTTTGATATTGCGATCTTGTGTGCCGTACGCTTGGTTGCCACTTCAGTTGTATAAAAAAAAAAATGTCCCGGTCATTATCTATCTATGTTATAAATTTCACCCAATTCGCTTTAGTGGTTATCAAGTGGAACAAACATCCAACTTTCGCATTTATAATTAGTGTGATTTAATTAATTAATTAATTAATTCAATCATTCATTCATTCCGACCGATGTGGCGCAGCGGGCGCAGGTCCGCCTGCGACGCGGAGGTTACCGATTCCCGCCTCGGGTCAAATGTTTGTACGATCTACAAATATTAGTTCCGGGTGTTCTGGGTATTTTCTATATATAATAAAAAATATCTATCTATGTATTGTATTGTATTAAGTATATATCAGTCATCTAGTACCCATAACACAGCTCTGTTTAACAGCAGCTTACCTTGTGGCTAGATGATGCTGTGTGGATTGTCTAGCATTATTTATTATTACTTATTCAGCATTATTTATTTATTATATTGGAGCACCGGTGGTCTAGTGGTAGTGACCCCGCCTTCCGATCCTAAGGTCGTGGGTTCAAACCCGGTCGTACACCAATGGATTTTTCTGTTCGAAAAATTAATGTGCGCAATGCCAGTGCTCTCATACGGTGAAGGAAAACATCGTGAGGAAACCGGCATGTCCAAGAACTAAAAATTCGAAAGACATGTGCCATCCACCAATCCGCATTGGGTCCTCGTGGTTGATTAAGACCCAATTACTCTCGCCTGAGAGTAGGGAGTGTCCCAGCAGTGGGAACATTAGAAGGCTGTTATGATTATGATGATTTATTATTATTTATTTATTTATTCATTGATAACGCTTCAGATTGGTGAACGAGAAGTTCAATGAGCTGATGAAGGATGACCTCACGCACTCGAAGCGCAAGGTCCTCGCGGGGATCGTACTCACCATAGACAACAAGACGGAAGGCGCTAAGGTAAACCCGAGCTTCCTTTATACAGGCACCAACGGAAGACCAGCGCTGGGTTGCTATGCGTACGAATGTGCTCCAACCTATTTCTGCCGCCAAGCAGTAATGCTCGCATTGCTGTGTTCCGGTGTGAAGGGTATGGTTTCCGGTGAAATTACTGGCACATAAGGCTTTCGATCTTAGCCTCAAGGGGGCAACCCGCAAATGATACCTCTGGTATTGCAAGCGTCCATAGGCTGCGGTAACCGCTTACCATCTTGTGTTGAAACATACAAACATGTAAACTTTCACATTTATAACATTAGTGTGATATACGGTGAATTGAAACATCGTGAGCGAACAGGCATGTCAAAGAACTAGAAATTCGAAAGACATGCGCCATCCACCAATCCGCATTGGGTTCGCGTGGTGGATTAGACCCAATCACTCTCGCTGGAGAGTAGGTCAGTGTCCCAGCAGTGGGAACATTAGAAGGCTGTCATGATGAAGATAGCTACTATTACGGGCTGTCACTCGTGCGTTGCCACCTTTAGGGGCCTGCGCATATTGGCAGACGGGACGGCAAAGGATTTAAAATTTAATTTAGTAGTTATCCAATCGAAATAAGGTATATATTTCAATGCACGGTATATTGACAGGTAATAGCGGTGACAACAGGCACGAAATGTGTCTCCGGCGAGCACATGTCAGTTAGAGGACGAGCTGTCAACGACAGTCACGCTGAGGTAAGAGTTCATTCATTCATTCATTCATTCATTCATTCATTCATTCAAACAGTAAATTATTATAAAAGGCATGATGACTGATTTTAAAAAACTGTTCTATTGTATTCAGACGTATCGACTTTAGGCAAAAAATAACATATTATTTCAGAAATTAATGGTTATGTAGTAATAAAATGCGGTTGAAATTTGAATTTTAAAATATCTTTTCGAGTCGCGGATGACGTCATTATGTCAGTTTTCAATCTAAAATTTTAGCAATAAGGTTCAAAATTCTGCAATATTTTTGATGCCACCAATCAGAGAACCTAGATGCTCCTGATCGGTGTTCAACCTTTTACGGCGGATTGCTGTATTTTGTAGTTTTATTTTATTAAAAATATTATCAATCTCGCATCTAATGTAAAAAGAAATATAGTTTTTGAATTCCTTGAATCCTTTTTCGTAAGGTGAAGACGTGATTTTAATGATTATTGGTTACTGTCATCATGCCTATTATTATATTATATTATATTTATTATATTATATCAGCCGTTGGTGTCCCACTGCTGGGCAAAGGCCTCCCCCCATTTTCTCCCATGCCTATTATGATTCAATTATTAATTTATTCGATATAATTGTATAAATGGAGCGCTCGTGACGTAGCTGGCTAAGTTGTTCTTAACAGATCAACGAAGTTAAGCACCGTTCCCCGTAGTCATCATTTGGATGGGTGACCGCCAATGGCAATTTCAACTGAGCGCTCCCGTGCTTCGGAGGGCACGTTAAGCAGTCGGTCCCGGCTTTTTCAATGTTGTGGCCATGCCAGAGGCCTTAAAACTCTAGCGGCCTAGAAACTCTGTCACCAGAGTTGGCCACTGACTCATATGAACTTACTTTCTTTATTGTATAAAAGCATTCATATTTTTTTTTGCAATTATTAATTTATTAATTTTATTGTTAATTAATTAATTCGTTAATTATAGCTTATGGTTCAATTAAAGAAAGTAGTTAAATAAAATAAGTGTATAATTATTGAACCGATAAGCTTATTAAATCAAACGCAATTAGTAAATGTGTATTTAAACAAAAAAATAGCGCACAATCATTTATACTACTCTCTAAAGTAGTCTGTCCTTGTCACTATTAAGTCAATGAACAGAGACGGCAGATTATAACAGTGTTATTGATACCAGGTGGCAGCGAGGCGTTGTCTCCAACGATATCTGTACGCTCAGCTGTTGAAGTATGCAGCGCAACCTAGTAAGTATACTATATGTTTACAAACATTGTATGTTTAGACGAGCGATGTGGCGCAGCGGGCGCAGGTTCGATTCCCGCCTCTGGTCAAATTTTTGTACGATCTACAAATATTTGTTCTGGGTGTTCTGGGTATATTTTATTTATAATAAAAAATATCTATCTATGTATTGTATTGTAATCTAGTAGGTACCCATAATACAGCTATGTTTAACAGCAGCTTATAGTTCTCACGACGGATCTCGGCCATAGTGAAGTTAGCCGTTTCGATGCGCAATAGAGCTTTTTCAAACTAAATTGTCTTTGCGCATCACAAACGGCTAACTTCACGGAAGCCTAGATCCGCTGTGCGAACTATACCTTGGGGCTAGATGATTTTTATGTATAATAATATATTGTATTGTATTAAGTATATATCAGTCATCTAGTACCCATAACACAAGCTACTTAGCTATACTTATATACTTAATATCAATAAAAGTAAGTAAGTTCATATGGGTCAGTGGCCAACTCTGGTGACGAGAGTTTCTAGGTTATTATCAATATAATACATAGATATATATTTTTTTTATTATACATAGAATTTTCTAACCCTGAACACCCTGAACAAATATTGGCAGATTGTAAAAACATTTGTTCCAAGGCGGGAATCGAACCCGCAACCCGCCGCGCCACATCGCTCGTAGTTGGCAACTGACTCTTGATACTACTTTAACTGACCCTCACACCTAGTTTCACGAACAATAAATATTTGAAACTTGCAGATCCTCAAATACCGATACCGGATTTAGACCTGGAGCCGGTAGCGGGCGGGGGGTACCAGCTGCGCCCCAACCGGCACCTGCACCTGTACGTGAGCACGGCGCCGTGCGGCGACGGGCGCATCTTCTCCCCGCACGAGCCCAACGAGCCGGCGCCGGACCGACACCCCAACCGGTAACTGACCTACGTGCCATCTGACTTACATCCCACCCAGTACTTGAGCTACACGCCACCTGAGCTGCAGCCAATCCGGTAACTGAGCTACACGCCACCTGAGCTGCAGCCTATCCGGTTACTGAGCTACACGCCACCTGAGCTGCAGCCAATCCGGTAACTGAGCTACACGCCACCTGAGCTGCAGCCTATCCGGTTACTGAGCTACACGCCACCTGAGCTGCAGCCTATCCGGTAACTGAGCTACACGCCAACTGAGCTACACGCCATCTGAGCTGCAGCCCACCAAGTAACTGAGCTACACGACGCCACTGTAACTGAGCTACACCCCATTCGGTAACTGTGTAGCTACACCCCAATCTGTAACTGAGCTACACCCCAGCCGGTAACTGTAGCCGGACCAGCTAACTCTAACCGCTCCATCATACAATAAACCTCTATTAGCTAATGTGTCTTTGTTCATTGATATAAAAATGACAAGGACAAACTTAGCTAGCCACTAAAATGTTATTTTTTTTTACATGATATGAACAGAGGGAGGGTATGTGTATTATCACGGTGGATATCCGCCCTAATAGCGATAGTTTCTTACAGGCAAGCCAGAGGGCAGCTCAGAACTAAGATCGAGTCGGGTGAAGGAACCATTCCTGTGAAAAACTGCACCAATATTGTGCAGACTTGGGATGGTGTTATGCAGGTAAGCTCAAGCAAGTTGTACGACGGTCAAGACTTTGCGGATGTTAAGTGCCACGCCTGACCATGATAGTAGCAGTATCCCCGCTGCGGTACAAATGTTTGCATGATATGCAATAAATTAGTATGCTAATTAAGTTCGTATGATTCAGTGGCCAACTCTAATGACAGTTTCTAGGCCGCCCGAAGGCCTCTGTCATGGCCTAACAACTTTGAAAAAGCCGGGACCGACTGCTTAACGTGCCCTCCAAAGCACGGTATAAGTATAAGAAGACTCGATGGAGCGATAACTTTAAAGCCGTTGTAGAAAGTCTGTGGATAGTGATAGCTCAAATACGGTTGCATGGCGCTCTTAGGGGTAGGCCTATTTCAACCAGTGGATGTCTATTGGCTGATATGGTGATGATGATGAAAACAAGTGTTCTATCGGTCATCTGGTCCCACAGTACTAGTTTGTACACACAACAGATATTAGTACTACATACAGAACGGCCACTCCCTACCTCCCACCGGTTTCACTTACCCCACCCCAATCGCGAGTTCGACGGCACCACACGGCAGATTTCGCCGGCACTGAAGCTAAGGCTTCTAAAGCACGCGTTTATTTAGTTTTTGTGTGGGTCCACAGCGCGAGCGAAAACGTGCTATCTCGCTCTTGCTGTAATTGGGGCCAACCATGACACTCGCATACAACGGCACCGTTAACGTACACAAAACATGCGTGTGGTGAATGAGCCGCATTTGCTTCATACATTTTATTGACAGTGTCCGGGGTGTGGTTTGGGCCTAGTTGGCGTTGTGTGAAATTTCCGTCAATATTTGTATAAATATTTTTCACCTAAAATTGAAACTAAACAGATGACTCTGATTAAACAGGGCGAGCGGCTACTGACAATGTCGTGTTCAGACAAAGTGGCGCGGTGGTGCGTGGTGGGGCTGCAGGGCGCGCTGCTGTCGCGGCTCCTCCGGCCCGTGTACCTGCACTCGCTGGTGCTCGGCTCGCTGCTGCACCCGCACCATATGTACAGGTACGTGCGCCCCGGCTGAACCCGGTTCTACGTGCGCCCCGGCTGAACCCGGTTCTACGTGCGCCCCAGCTGATGCCCGGTTCTACGTGCGCCCCGGCTGATGCCCGGTTCTACGTGCGCCCCGGCTGATGCCTGGTTCTACGTGCGCCCCAGCTGATGCCCGGTTCTACGTGCGCCCCGGCTGAACCCGGTTCTACGTGCGCCCCGGCTGATGCCCGGTTCTACGTGCGCCCCGGCTGATGCCCGGTTCTACGTGCGCCCCGGCTGATGCCTGGTTCTACGTGCGCCCCAGCTGATGCCCGGTTCTACGTGCGCCCCGGCTGAACCCGGTTCTACGTGCGCCCCGGCTGATGCCCGGTTCTACGTGCGCCCCGGCTGATGCCCGGTTCTACGTGCGCCCCGGCTGATGCCCGGTCCTACGTGCGCCCCGGCTGATGCCTGGTTCTTAGGTGTATACAAGTAAGTGCGTCCCGGTTGATGCCCGGTTCCTCGGGTTCCTATGTCTATACATGACTTAGATGGCGGTAACACATTTGACAAGGATTGGTCCTTAAAAGATGAAAGTGGATAGGGAGGCCACAATATTTATGGCGCGAGAATTATATTGTTTTTACTAGAAAATAAAATTAAACAATTCAGTTAATTTCACATTTATTAAAATTTAATGGTAACAGACATCTTAAAACAAAACTATTCTAAGGAGTAAGGGGACGTTTTTCTTGTCATCAAATAGTAAACACCTCGGGCCCTATAAATAAAATAAAATTAAAAAAAAATCACACAAAATATTTACCACAAGAAACTGATTACGTATGTCTGGTCAATTATTATTTATTATTATTGGAAGTCGCGTAATAATAAAATATTCGAGCACGCGCGCCCCGTAGCGGTTATAGGGGGGTCATTGACACGCGCAGGTCATTGACGCGTGGGTTATTAATTATTACAGATGCAGTGCCACCCAAAGCTTAAAGTTTTTAAGTGTTTGCGTGGCACTGCACTGAGCTTATCACCCCGAGACATTGTTGTTAATTCTCTTTCGCCAAGTAATTTCACTTGCTACAGTTCAAGATAAGCTTACAAATGGTTTGTTTAGTTTATAATTGTGGGTTCAGCTTTTACTGTATGTCTGTTCTTGAAAGTTTACAAATAAATAAATAAATAAATAAATAAATAATGCTGGACAATCCACACAGCATCATCTAGCCCCAAAGTAAACTGCTGTTAAACAGAACTGTATTATGGGTACTAGATGACTGATATATATTTAATACAATACAATACATAGATAGATATTTTTTTATTATATGTAGAAAATACCCAGAACACCCGGAACAAATATTTGTAGATCGTACAAACATTTGTCCCGAGGCGGGAATCGAACCCGCAACCTCTGCGTCGCAGGCGGACCTGCGCCCGCTGCGCCACATCGGTCGTCAATAGTTTGAACTGTGTAAGTTTTTTATTTAGTTCGTGAAACAAATTATTTGATAGATTTATTGATATTTACAAATAGCGGGTAGAATTATAAATAAATGAAACAAAATAAAATGTTTTTATTTCGGACAACATAAATCCATATTATATGGGCTGTTCAGAACTGAAAGTCTACTCCTAAAACTCTACTCGGAATCCATAACAATAGCAAGGGTCATGCCGAAAAATCGATAGGAACCCAGCCGGTGTTGTTGCTAGTTCTTTTACGGCATGGGCGCGTTGGAACTCGCGTAAATTTTCCAAGCTTGTAAGACGTTTCAAAGTGATCCTTGTGATTCAAATGAGTAAAGCACTTTTGATTTTGATTTTGAAAGATTACAAATGGCTTTTAGGTCATGAAAATGTATAAGGCTTAGTTCATAAAAGCTCACAAATTTATTAATCAGTTCATGATTTATTCGATAACCGCAAGATCTAAAGCAATATTGAAATAATGTAAGACTGACATTTCGGCAAACAAAAAACAAACATTGTAATATTATTTCAATATTGCTATAAGAGCTTGTGGTTACCCCCAATACCTGAATATTTAGAAATGGTGGGATTATTCAGTTCATCGAAGTTTAATTCACAATTTGTTCAGTGAAGGTCAGTTATGACAGCCCATACTACTTCCCCGTACCTATAGTAAGCCTGTCACCTTTAGGTATCACCCCAAAAAGCTTTTTAACAAACGCCATCACCCTATTTTCATTCCCCAACTCCAAGTTATAAGTGACTGGGGTAAAAACAGGTGGTGTTGCCCCTATATAGTTATTACTCTCCTTACTTATATGATTCAACTCTCCGTTCGCACTTTTAACAAGGGTGTTTATTTCGCGCATAACTGTGAATACTGGCAACACATTTTTGCGGTTTTTTATTAGGAAATCTAGCATTCGGAAAAGTATGTTGTTACTGTCTTCAGTGCGTTGGAAGAATGGTAGGAACCTCTTCTGACGTTTGAGAATGTTTCTCTTAAGTTTAGAATTGGCTGGATTTAATTTAGACCCTCTTGTAGTGAAAGTAGCTTTGATTTTATCACTAAATTTGTTCTTGAGTGAAGCAAACTGTGCTTTGTTTTTAGATCTCATTTTGTTGTTAACTCTTGGCATGATTCTTATTATTTGTCGGAGTATAGGTCTCCTTTTAAAAAGGTTGAATTTAAAAGGTGTTTCTTTCTTTTTGACATCAGCTGTGTGTGTCTTTTCGTCCTCAGCATCGTCTAAACTGATTTCAGACTCATCATTGCTAACTGTGGGTTTAGCGTCCAATTCTGGTGTTCTGGTAATAATTTCATGCTCTGTATTATCATTTTCAACATTTATTTCCGATGCTTTTTCAATATCAGTTGTGTTATTGTTATTTCTTTTGTTATTTTCGTCTTTATCGCTATCTCTTTCATCTTTCACTAGCTTAAGATTCCCGCTTAAAACTGTCAGTACCAACTTCTCATCAGTTTTGTTATTTGATAGATCGCGTTTCCTTCGCGACATGACGTCAGATTTATCTTCTTTTGTATATTTTTGATCGGTTCTGGCTTTGGCATAAAAATCGGATTCTTCCGCTATTTGATCTTCTAATATTACTTCTTTATTATAATCACTCTGAGTTTTATTTATCGTTTGAGTTTGGTCCTCATCAGCTTTCTTGTCTACTCCATCTTCATTTACCTTACTTTTATTTCTATTATCATCCTTTTCTGCGCGCTTTATAGTTATTTTATCATCATTTTCACTATATTCAGTTGGTTTATCAGCAGTTTCATCACCATAATCGTTTAAATAATCAATAATACCATCTTTGAAGTCGTATAGACCGATAATATTAGCTTTAACCTTATCCAAGGTAACTTGACTACCCTTCTTATCACTCTTAGCTCTTACAGCTTGTATAAAACTGAACAGTTTCTCGAGTTTGTACTCTAAACTGTTGCGTCTGTAGGTCGAGTCTTGTTTACCCTGCAAGTAATACGTGAAGAAGCCGTTTGTTTTTGTGCGTACGTCACCTGAAATACCAGAAAGTGCATGTGCTATTACAGTGCTTAGTGCTCCTGGAAATCTTCGTAAATGTTCATAAAGGTGATAAAAGCGTGTATTCAAAAACATGACAAAACAAGACCTTAATATCTGCCCATACCTACAAACAAGCATAAACTTGCACACCAACGTAATTAAATTCAACTCTATTCCCTTCAGATAAAGTTCTCCAGATATTTACTCCAATATTACAAAATCTAACGGTGCGTGCGAATTTCAAACCTTTCTCCTTCACATAGTCTTGTGGTATCAGCGCCATAGCCCATAAAAACAAACCTAAAGAAGTGCAATTCAAATTCAACTCTACTCCCTTCTAATAAAGTCTGTCTATCCTCAAGCTTTTACAAAATCGTGAACGGTGCGTGCGAATTTCAACCTTACCACCTTCAGACAAGGTCTCACGTTATATCAGTGCCGTAGCGTGTATGTATGCATAGTGCTATAAACATTCCTAAGGAAGTGCAATCAAAATTCAACTCTACTTCCTTCGATAGTCTGTCTATCTCCGAAAATTACCCCAAGCTTTTACTCATGCACTGTGCGTGCTAATTTCAACCCTACCACCTTCAGATAAGGTCCTACGTTGTATCAGCGCCGTAGCCCATATAAACATCTAAATGCAATCCAATTTCAACTTTACTTCCTTCTAATAAAATCTCTTTCCCCATACATTTACCCCAAGCTTTTACTCATGAACTGTGCGTGCTAATTTCAACCCTACCACCTTCAGATAAGGTCTCACGTTGTATCAGCGCCGTAGCCCATATGTATAGTACGTCCAAACGCGCACGCCCCGCTCGTGTATTCACGCCACGAGCGACACTCCGTCGCCTTGAAGCCGATTGGGCGTATCACTGACTCCGTGTAATATTGGTACGATTTCCAGTGGCTGCAGAAGACTGGACGGAAATAGGGGATGGTATAAAATGAGGGGTAGTTTTAGGGTTGAGACTGGCTCGGGACTTTAAAATAGTAGGATTGGAGACCAAAATAGTAGAATTGGAGACCAAATAGTTAAATTAGAGGCCATTTTGACTAGGAAGTCAGACATAAAAGTACTAGGCATTCATAAATGTATAGGAATACGTACATTTGTTGAGTAAGAGCTGCTGGGGTAGTACCACTTCCAGCTCACAGCCGGGCTGGGGGCTGATGCCCGCGTTAGGGTAGAAGTCCACGTGACCTAACGGCGCCTTGTACCCTGGTAATAAGGGAAACTTTTAGGCATTGGCACAGAACAAAAATCTTCTCCACATATTATAAAACTAGCAGTCCGTTCGCGCGGGTGCAATAAAACCGCACTCGTGCGAAGCCGGGGCGGGTCGCTATATATATAGTGTCTCATTTTGTCTGAAAAATCTCGAGTAAATCAATTAAGTTTTTCTGGTCATTTATTAATTATACTTGTTGGAAGTCGAAAGGGGAGCGCGTGGCGCATGTAAATGACCCGCGCATCAATGAACCGCGTGTTAATAACCCGCGCGTCAATGACCTGCGCGTGTCAATGCCCTATAACCGCTGCGGGGCTGGCGTGCCCGAATATTTTATTATTACGCGCCACGCGCTCCCCTTTCGACGTCCAACAAGTATAATTAATAATTGACCAGAAAAACTTAATCGATTTACTCGAGGATTTTTCAGACAAAATGTAAAAAAAAACGAACACTTTTTTGTGTTTGGAACATACTCCTTGAGCATTGCGCACTTATAATCAAAGACCCTGTATATCCTATCAGTTACTCAGGGATAATGTAGCATTCTAATAGTGGAAGAATTTTAAAATAGGACCAGTAGTTTTTGAGTTTATTCGTAACATACAATAATACAAATCTTTTCTCTCTATAATATTAGAATAGATAGATAAATTCGCTCCCCACAATCTGTAACTTTATATATGTTAGGTCTACTACTAAAGTGGTAACCAAGCGTGAGGCCCACTTGATGGTCAGCGGTTACCGTAACCTATGTACGCATGCAACATCATAGATATCACTTGCGTGTTACCACCCTGAGACGTTAGATGGAAAGTCTCATGTGCCTGTAATTTCACCGGAAACCATACCCTTCGAACCGGAACACATCAATGAGAGCATTACTGCTTGGCGGCAGATATAGGTATGGCAGTCCTTCCCCGGACGAGCTCTATCACAAAGAACTCTAGTACTCTTAAATGCTTGTGCTTGTGTTATGTACTAGATGACTGATATATGAAGGGCCTTACCGAATATACCGGCGTCCGTGTGTATAGTATCGACAAACTTAGCGTCCGTGGGGTCCAGTCTCTGCTGCAACGGTAGATGCTCGAAGAGCGGCAGGGCAGCATCCAGTCCGGTGATCCTTGCCACTTTGCCTGTCACCAAACCATTTAGTTTATGCAAAGTTTTATTTTTTTATGTGTCAGCAAGTGACAAGACAATCAAGGCGCCCACCTGATGTTAAGCACCACGCCTGACTATTACAGATGCAGTGCTTGCTTAAAGTTTTTAAGTGTTTGCGTGGCACTGCACTGCGCTTATCATCCCGAGACTTTGTTGGTCTCTTACGCCCAGTAATTTCACTTGCTACAGTGCCCTTCAAATCTAAACACAGTGCAGCTTGCACACTACTGCTTGGAGGTAGAATATCTGACACTGCGGTGGTACCCACCGAGACGGACTCTTGCTGAAGAGTCCTCCCACCAGGTAAAGTAAAGCAAAAAGTTACGTTAGGTTAGTGAAAAACTACGCGCGAGGCGAGCGTAAGCGCCAGAAATTTAGTATTTAGTATTAATGAATTGTTGGCGCTACCCTCAATTTTGTGCTGCCTTTTCGATTTCTTAAAAGGATAACTAATTATTAAGCAGAATTACGAAAAAAAATTTTTAAATATAAAAAAAACGTTTAGAAAAAAAAAGTACAAGTATTTTTTTTATGTGTGGAACCTACCCCTTAAGTTTGTCAGGTTGGTAATGAATGACCTTATATATGTGTGAAATCGTACCATCCATAAATACTGCTCATCTTTAAACATAGTAAACAGTCACTCACCTGATTTCAAGGCACTGCCAGCGACACCGGCTACATGCGCTCCCAAGCTGTGCCCCACCAAATGTGTGTTGTTCAGATTTAGACCCCTGCAACATAACATAAATAACATCTATGGCTCACGACTTCGACTTTGTCGTCTCATCATCATCATCCACAGCCTGACTTCACCCACTGGGTATAGGCCTCCCTTAGTTGCCATCCACCGTGATCCTGTGCTAATCGGATCCACTTACGGCCCGCGACTTTCACTATGTCGTCAACCCGTCTCGCCAACGGACGATCGACGTTTCTATAGCCACTTCTCGGCCACCCTGTGGGATAGCATGTGTCTACGCGCAGCCCTAGGACGCGGGAGGGGTATGCCCCGGGGGGGAGGGGAAGGTAGGCTGCGCACTCGCCATGCGACTCATCAAGCGATACTCGTCCCTATTATTTTGAACATTATTCTAAGTACCAAACATTAGAAATATAAAATATAAAATTTTACAGTAAAAATACATGTAGGTATAGCTCACACAGCGGATCTCGGCCGTAGTGAAGTTAGCCGTATCGATGCACAATGGAGCTTATTCGAACTATCTTTTTCTTTGTTTTTTTGTAGTTTTGTTTTTCTTTTTCTTTTTTTTTTGTCTTTGCGCATCACAAACGGCTAACTTCACGGAAGCCGAGATCCGTTGTGCGAACTATACAATACACAGAAAAGCAAAGTAAGCGAGCTGCTTATAGATAGATAGATAGAAAATACTTTATTGCACAACTTAAAATACGCTTACGGCGAACTTAATGCTAGACAGCATTATCTACCAGTTAACCTGTGGGTAACGAAGATACAAAATAATTATGTAGGTAGTGCTAAAAACATTAAGAATAATCTAGACAGAGCATTCGTCTCGAAAAATGCAGCTCGTAAAGACAATACAAAACGGCAAACACAATACAACGGCTTGTCAGTCCGCCGCGAGCTACTGAGCGAGCGAGACGTGCGTGTATTATCATAAAAAGATGCCGTCCTGGAGGCTTATTAGCTATAAACGCGGGCTGGTTACGATATCTGCGTGGAATCTTTGTGGACGAGCCACGTTTTAGGGCTCGTCTGAATGTTTTCCAAAGTCAACCTATCGGTAGCAAAACTATCTCTATTGAAACAACACAGATACGGAAAACAATTTTACAATTTCGCACCATGACACGTATAGAACAAGTTACTAAGTTACACGTTATTGGTAAGGAATCTCCTATGTCATAGCGAATAAGCCCCCTGTGTGGTTACTTATGTTAAAACAGTTCTACATGCATCAAAAAGTCGTCAGAAATCATTTTTAACAATTAAGTTGTTGTTTTATTTATAAATGTTCGAAGGGTAGTGCACAATAAAGAGATAAGTATAGTTCTCACAACGGATCTCGGCCGTCGTGAAATTAGCCGTTTCGATGCGCAATGGAGCTTTTTCATACTAAATTGTCTTTGCGCATCATAAACGGCTAACTTCACGGAAGCCTAGATCCGCTGTGCGAACTATACTTAATTGATTTCTATTATAACAGTTAATATACTTATACATAGACTGTTTATTAACTTATAGTTCACGTAAACTATAATTAAAACAAGGGAACAGAATTTTTTTTTTATACTATTAAAGTGGCAACCAAGCGTACGGCCCACTTAATGGTCAGCGGTTACCGTAGCCTATGTACGCATGCAACATCATAGATATCACTTGCGTGTTACCACCCTGAGACGTTACTTGGAAAGTCTCATGTGCCTGTGATTTCACCGGAAACCATACCCTTCGAACCGGAACACAGCAATGCGAGCATTGCTGCTTGGCGGCAGAAATAGGTATGGTGGTAGTCCTTCCCCGGACGAGCTCTATCACAAAGAACTCTACTACTCTTTACTCTTCTACTACTTTTCGTTTTGTTTATTTAGCGTCATAAAAATTGAAACACCGTTGGTGAATCGCGCGGGTCAGCTCGTGGGACATACGAGTATTTCGTCGGCTCTGAAATTTCTAGCAGACGTTTTCTAGTACATTACCTGGTGACCAAGTACTCGATGAACTGCCCCGCGAACCGGCCGATGTACCACGTGTTCTGAGCGGCCGTGGTGTACCACGGACCGGCTTGTAGGCTCCTCGCGTCCACCATTATCACATTCGTGTCACCTCGTTGCATGTACGCTGAAAACAAAGAAAATAAGTTCTAAGTGCCATATTACTTTTATGACCTTCTGTACACTTATTTATGCAAATAAATATCTTGAAATCTTGAAATCTTGAAAACATCAACAGTCACTTGGAACGCTTGTGACGTGGCTAAGTTTTTTTTTTTTTTTTTGTACAACTGAAGTGGCAACCAAGCGTACGGCCCACAAGATGGTAAGCGGTTACCGCAGCCTATGAACGCTTGCAATACCAGAGGTATCACTCGCGGGTTGCCACCTTGAGGCTAAGATCGAAAGCCTCATGTGCCAGTAATTTCACCGGAAACCATACCCTTCACACCGAAACACAGCAATGCGAGCATTACTGCTTGGCGGCAGAAAAAGGTATGATGGTGGTCCTTCCCCGGACGAGCTTTATCACAGAGAACTCTACTACTCTTGTTACTAAGTTGTTCCGATCAACGAAGTTCCTTTTTCTTTCCTTTCCTGGGGGCCTATAAAACGTAGAAATTACTCGTGCAGACTTTATTGTCGAGAATGAAGCTTTCTTCCATGAATGCTAATACAATATACAGGGTCATTCATTATCAACCTGACCTGGAACCTATGTTCCAGACATAAAAAAAATATATATGTACCTATATATTTTTTTATGTATATTTTGTCTTAAAAATCAAGTAAACAAAAAAGAATCGATTACGTTTTTCTGCTCAATTATTATTTATTATTGTTGGGAATTGTCTTTATTTAAAACAATTAGCAATTTTTATAAAAGAGAACCCATCTTTATTTAAAACCCATCAAGACGTTCGTAGCCGCCAACTTAGAACACAAACAAATACTAGGCTCTTTATTCCATTGTGTAAAAAGTCGCTTCAAAAAAATGCCAACTTTATGGCCGCAAAAATCTCTAATAAAATACCTGAAGAGCTCAAAGAACTATCCGGTGACCTTTTTAAAATAAAACTACACAGATGGTTATTGGAGAGGTGTTTTTATTCGGTGGATGAATTTCTAAATTGGAAGAAGGTTTATTAGATGCAAACATTATTGTCATTATTATTATTATTATTATTTTTTCATTATATTATACTCAAAATTTGGATTTCTGACATTTTGTTATTAATTTTAACCAAGTAATAATTCATTCATTAGGTATTGATTTTTTTAATGATTTTTTTTTTTTAGTAAGTGATCACATTTTTAATATTGTACCTACTACTCAGACCTTTATTGCTTTACCTCAACTATAACATTTGCATGCTTGTGAAGCAAAAACATGTTGTACTTCATATTATTATATTAAGACCTATAATGTATCCTACCGTGTTTTAGCAAATAAACTTATTTCATTTCATTCATTCATTCATTCATTCATTCATTGAGTTAAGCGGCGTAATAATGAAATAATCGAGTATGCGCGCCCCGTAGAGGGTCATTGATACGTGCAGGTCAAGGACGCGCGTGTTATTGACTCGCGGTTCATTGACGCGCGGGTCACTGACACGTGCCGAGCGCTGCCTTTACGATTCTATTTCTAACAAGGATATGATTATTAAACAGAATTACGTAGCTTTTTTTTAAATATAAAAAAAAATATAAGTGCAAGTATTTTTTTTTATGTGTGGAACCTATCCCTTAAGTTTGTCAGGTTGATAATGAATTACCTTATAGACTCTAACCATACACCCAAAAGTTGAAATTACCTTCTCTGACCATAACCCCGCTCCCGTCTTCCGGCGTCTCCATCCACGCGTGGAAGTACAGCACCGTCTTGTCGTGGAAGTCCATGTTGGACGCGAACAGCTTCTCATCGTCTCCCACCTTCAGGTCTTGGAACACCGTCGGGTTGTGTCTGAGAGATGAGGATATTAATATATAATAATAAATATAATAATGCCGGACAATCCACACAGCATCATCTATCCCCAAGGTAAGCTGTTGTTAAACAGAGCTGTGTTATGGGTACTAGATGACTGATATATACTTAATACAATACATAGATAGATATTTTTATTATATATAGAAAATACCCAGAACACCCGGAACAAATATTTGTTGATCGTACAAACATTTGACCCGAGGCGGGAATATTCAGGATTAGGTACTATTAGAGGGGGTTTAAAGACTAACAGTTCAATACAAGATATATTTTCCAAGGCCACAATTATTCGGAGTCAAAGATATATTAATCTGAAAGAAGAAAGAATGAAAGAAAACATGTTTATTGAACCCCAAAAACATAAGTACTTAATACATTAAAAAAAAATGGTGTTTCCAACTTGCCTGTAGCTGACCTTATGTTTAGTGCACAGCGATATTTATCGTTAGAATGCTACAAGCGCTCCCGTGCTTCGGAGGGCACGTTTAGCAGTCGGTCCCGGATTTTTTAAAGCTGTTAGGCCTTCGGGCGGGCTAGAAACTCTGTCACCAGAGTTGGCCACAGACTAATACGATTGAACGAATTTTACAACAGTGAGCTTAAAACGGACACTCGCCACCTAACCATGAACATATTCCATACTAGCGGCTTGTTTCGGCTTCGCACGGGTGCAATGAAAACTTAAAAACCCGTGCGAAGCCGGGGCGGGTCGCTAGTCATTCATAAGAAGCCGACCGCGAGTAAATCCGCGCGCAAAAATACAAAAATACAAATCTTCTCTCTAATATTAGTATATATTTTATGTCCACCCGTGCGAAGGCAATACGAGCCGCTCGATAAATAAATAATGAAGAATTACTGAATATACTGAATACTTAGAGTATACTAAGATTACCTAGTAGAGTTCTCTGTGATAGAGCTCGTCCGGGGAAGGACTACCACCATACCTATTTCTGCCGCCAAGCAGTAATGCTCGCATAGTGTGTTCCGGTGGGAAGGGTATGTTTTCCGGTGAAATTACTGGCACATGAGGCTTTCGATCTTAGCCTCAAGGTGGCAACCCGCGAGTGATACCTCTGGTATTGCAAGCGTCCGGTAACCGCTTACCATCTTGTAGCCGTACGCTTGGTTGCCACTTCAGTTGTATAAAAAAAATGCTCTAACCTGGTGAAGAGTTGGAAGGCGACATCGTTTCCATCCTTCACGTAGGGGCATTTCGACTTGTCCACTGGAGCTATTTGGAGCAATGAGTTCTCATATTGCACTCCTGGGGGGCCTGGAAACACCATCATTATAACAGCCTTCTAATGTTCCTACTGTTGGAACACTTCTCTCGAGCGAGAGTGATTGGGTCTTAAACCACCACGCGGACCCAATCCGGATTGGTGGATCGCACTGTCTTTAGATATTTTTCTTTGTTCTTGGACATTTCCTTAGTTTTCTTTCACGTATGAGCACTGGCATTGCGGACATACATTTTTTGAATAGTAAATCCATTGCACGATTCGAACCCACGACCTTAGGATCGGAAAGCTTGGTCACTACTAGACCGCCAGTGCTCATTGGACCCTAAATCATACAGACAGACTATAAACCTAGATTTAAGTCATAACCTGTGGTTGGAAACGAAAACCGCTAACCACTATTACAACCAGGAAATTGTACATCTGCCTTGCGTAAGAAAATGTATGAGAAAATATTATTATCAGGTTACATATAGCTATTCTCAAGAGCACTGGGGAGCGATGCTGATACTCGTAATAGTGTTTAAACTTAATTTCTTTAACTCGCGGACCCAATGCGGATTGGTGGATGGCGCATGTCTTTCGAATTTTTAGTTCTTGGACATGGCGGTATCCTCACGATGTTTTCCTTCACCGTATGAGAGCACTGGCATTGCGCACATTAATTTTTCGAACAGAAAAATCCATTGGTGCACGACCGGGTTTGAACCCACAACCTTAGGATCGGAAGGCGGGGTCACTACCACTAGACCTCCGGTGCTCTATGAAATACTTTCAAAAATCGATGCTTGAGTCTCGATTCACAATCAAGTATAGTTCTTGAATACGGTCCTCATTCACTTAGCTCATAAAATTTTAACCAAAATTGTCAGACCTTTCGAATTCATTGCATGCCATGCCCAGTGACACTTCAGCTTACTTATTCTCAGAGCTATGTCGGTGACCTTGGTTTGTCTACGGTTTTCCTCGTTGCGGATTCAATCGCTCGGTCAATTAACTAATTAATTCATTGTAACATTTATTAATTAATTGGATGTACTTGTGATATTATGTTCGAAAACATTTAACAGCTATCTATTTCATCGTAACTTAGCACTTATAGAGCATCTAAAAAATATATTTGCTTAGAAACGTAATAAATACATACAAACTTCTAACTCTTACGAGTATATCTCATTTCGGACTGAGGATAGAGACATGCATGCTAAATAAGTTTCGTTTGTTACACTTTTCTGTACTAGAAAAACAAGGTTTGGTTGATGGATGCGAAAATAAAAGGCGCCAATTTTAGGCATTGCCTTTTAATAATTTGACGACCGATGTGGCGCAGCGGGCGCAGGTCCGCCTGCGACGCGGAGGTTGCGGGTTCGATTCCCGCCACGGGTCAAATGTTTGTACGATCTACAAATATTTGTTCCGGGTGTTCTGGGTATTCTCTATATATAATAAAAAATATCTATCTATGTATTGTATTGTATTAAGTATATATCAGTCATCTAGTACCATAACACAGCTCTGTTTAACAGTAGCTTATCTTGGGGCTAGATGATGCTGTGTGGATTGTCCAGCATTATTTATTTAATTAAATAAATAATATTTATTTAATTCTTCAATTTCGTATTATTTTAATTTGATTTTTTATTTTTGTTTAATTATAATGATTAGGTAATTATGTTTGTATGCTAATTAGCAGAATCTAGAGATTCATACTTTTTATAACACCTCAATGTAACTCTTACAATACCTGGATTCACAAACAATTATTTTTTTTACAACTGAAGTGGCAACCAAGCGTACAGCTCACAAGATGGTAAGCGGTTACCGCAGCCTATTGACGCTTGCAATACCAGAGGTAATACTCGATCGTAAGCCTCATGTGCCAGTAATTTCACCATACCCTTCACACCGGAACACAGCGATGCGAACATTACTGCTTGGCGGCAGAAATAGGTTTGGTGGTAAGTAGTCCTTCCCAATAAACAATAATTTATTTACAATTTATGTGCGCAATGCCAGTGCTCTCATACGGTGAAGGAAAACATCGTGAGGAAACCGGCATGTCCAAGAACTAAAAATTCGAAAGACATGTGCCATCCACCAATCCGCATTGGGTCCGCGTGGTGGATTAAGACCCAATCACTCTCGCCTGAGAGTAGGCCAGTGTCCCAGCAGTGGGAACATTAGAAGGCTGTCATGATGATTATTTACAATTAGTGTTAATATATAAGCCTTACTCAATATCCTGATACTGAATAGCCTAGACTTTCTATATATCTAGGTAATGTAAGCGCTTTTCCTGGTTTTTCCTGTTTCAAGATTACCGACCAGTAGTATTGCGTTCATGTTGCGCAAGCTTTGTATTTAGTAACATTTAAGAGCGTACATAACCCTTAGTTTACCTATTTCTGCCGCCAAGCAGTAATGATCGCATTGCTACGTTCCGGTGTGAAGGGTATGGTTTCCGGTGAAATTACTGGCACATGAGGCTTTCGATCTTAGCCTCAAGGTGGCAACCCGCGAGTGATACCTCTGGTATTGCAAGCGTCCATAGGCTGCGGTAACCGCTTACCATCTTGTGGGCCGTACGCTTGGTTGCCACTTCAGTTGTATAAAATAGATTAGCACTACGATGCGTACCCTATTAATCGACATCAAAAAAGGAGTGTTTTTTTTTTTTTTGTGTTTTTGACGCGATTTCTCAAATTTATGAATTGATTTTGTTTTTTTTTTATTAGGTACATATAAATTGTTTGAGCATTTTTTGAAAATATCATAAAAACGGGTCAATAACTACATCCTCTTCTAACTCAACATTGAAAAATTTTTTTTTAGTTTGACGTTGGTTTGTGTTTTTTTCTATAAATAAGTTATTGATTTCAAACTTAATGTCGTTAGATTAAAGTTTAAATTAGAATGCGCTTCGCCGTGGCACTTATGACAGCCGCGCGGTCTCACCTAAAAGAAAAACTCAGTATTTTGCTTGTTACTAAAAAATATCATAAGTATTTTAAAAATGTAGCATTGCATTATAAAATATATTTCGCTTCAAGCGGGATTTGAACCCGCAACCACCGCTTGATCGCGGGTGCTCACCTGCTACCAATTGAGCTTATACGAAATAATCATTGGAATGTCTTCGGCTCGAAGCGCCGAGCTCCACCCGCAGAGCCACTGACTCACACGAACATCATCATTTTCCTGCCCTTTTTCCCACGTTATGTGGGGTCGGCACAACATGTTCCTTTCTTCCATTCCTCTCTATCACCCGTCATCTCAGTACTCACTCCTTTCTTACTCATGTCATCTTTCACACAATCCATCCATCTCTTCTTTGGCCTACCTCTACCTATATATCCATCATACATGACTCACACGAACATACAGAACAAATAAGAATAAAAATAAAAATAGCCTTTATTTCCCTCAAAAAAAAATTTTTAGGTAATACTTAAATACTTAAAAAAAAAACGCATGCAATTTGTAATTGTTCTATAACACTATTCCATTTATGTAATTATACGAATAAGAGTTACACCCTTTTATTTATGGTCATGGTGAGTGCTCCCAAATTGCCTACAACCAATACAGTGTTACCACATAATGTGCAATTTATTACATAAAATTGGCAACACTTATGAAATGTTAACTGAATACTTGGCCACTGGACCGGGGCGCGACAGCTTGCTAAACAGTTAACTAGGACATTTTCATGAATATATTATTAATGCATTATTAAGCACTTGTAGTCTAGTGGTAGTGACCCCGCCTTCCGATCCTAAGGACGTGGGTTCGAACCTCGTGGAACTCCCAACGGATTTTTCTATTCGAAAATAATACGCGCAATGTCAGTAAAAAAAACGTCAGTGTCAGTCAGTGGCCAACTCTGGTGACAGTGTCTAGGCCGCCCGAAGGCCTCTGTCATGGCCTAACAACTTTGAAAAAGCTGGGACTGCTTAACGTGCCCTAAGCACGGGGTTTAGTTGAAATTACCACTGGCGGTCACCCATCCAAATGAGTTAACAGAGGTAGCAGTTACAACTTCTTCTGGTAGCATACGATATATCGTTTTATCACCAAGAGTAGGCCCCCGGCTAAATTTATTTTCGTTGTCAGTTTTTTGGTACTCTTCTGGTTCAAGTATTTTACAACAAAGGAGTTGTTTCTCGATGTATGGAGCCGGGCCTAGGTCCTTTGTAGGGGTCTAGATATTTAGATATTCAATAAAGAAACCATTTTAAGCTGTTTATTTAATTTATTTTAGTTTCTTTCACAATCTTATGTAAGTTTATCTTTGTAAAGGAGTGCAACACAATGCAAAACAACATGGCGGGTTTAACGAACAACTGGGTTATTAGGTACTGTCAAAGTCAAGATGCGTCACGATCATTGGCTAATAGCTGTCATGGCGGACCTCCAGTGTTCCCGTTTTAGGAAACACAACAAACATTTTTCATATAGAACTTTGTTTGTCTACATAAAAATAAAATTGTCTTATAATGTTAGTTTTATATTTTTTTCCAATTTCTCTATGGTGTTACTAAGACCTAGGCCACTATGAAATTGGTTCTATGAACGAAAGTCGAGGTTTTACGAATTTATATAATTTTTATGTTGTTGGGGATTATTTTATTGAAGGAGTGCTTCCTCCAAAAAGTTGGCAACTGAACATCTCTGCTTTAAGAGATCCGATTTAGATGGTTACATTTTTATTTGAAAGGTAAAAAAAAATCATTTATCAAAAATTAAAATCTGAAGAAAATTTTCGGCGTGGCTCAATATGCTGTAAAATGCTTACTTTTAAAAGTTTGTGCTTGCGAAGTCTACTGTTCGCAGTGTTAGACGGTTCTAGGTAACGCGGGTTCGAATCCCGCTTGTTAGATAATATAGGTAGTTTAATAATTTTTGATTTCATTCGTAGATTACGCCAAAGCCTTTGATTCCATAGCCCACACTGCCATATTTACTGCTCTGTTTAACCAGAAAATTGAACCAACCTACATCAATCTCATCCGTAATATTTACCTCAATAGCACAGCAGCAATTAAATTACAAACACAAGGTCCTACATTTGCAATAGAAAAAGGTGTCAAGCAAGGTGATCCATTATCGCCAAAACTCTTTACCAGTACCCTCGAAGAAGTCTTCAGAAAGTTAGCAACCAGGTGGGAAAGAAAAGGCATAGACGTTGGCGGAACAAGGTTATCTAACCTTCGTTTTGCTGACGACATTGTTCTTTTTTCATCAACTGCCCACGAGTTACAACGTATGCTTGAAGACCTGAGCACTACAAGCCTCGAGATTGGACTTAAAATGAACATGACAAAGACCAAAGTCATGACGAACACTACCAAGCGAAAAATCGCTGTCCATGGGGAGGATATGCAATATGTCAATGAGTACCTTTACTTGGGCCAAATAGTCTCCTTCCAGTCTAGACAAGAGCAAGAAGTTGCTAGACGGACAGAAAACGCATGGAGGAGCTATTGGTCCATGAAAGATCTTATGAAAGGTACTCTTCCGATATCATTAAAACGGAAGCTCATGGACATGTGTATCCTTCCCATATTAACTTATGGCGCACAAACTTGGTCCCTCACCAACATCCAAAAGTCCAAACTCGGGGTTTGTCAGCGAGCGATGGAGCGCAGTATTCTTGGTGTTAAACGTACCGACCGTATACGTAACACAACTTTGCGCTCCAGAACCCAAATAGCTGATGTAGCTCACAAAGTTGCGACGCTTAAATGGAGCTGGGCTGGTCACGTCTGTCGCATGCCGGATGAGCTGTGGGCCAAAATCACCACTCAGTGGAGCCCTGAGACAGCCAATCGGCGTCGTGGCAGACCCAAAAAGAGATGGCGAGACGATCTCGACAGCTTTAATAGAGCTTGGGTCCAACTGGCTCAAAACCGAGATGACTGGAGAAATCAAGGGGAGGCCTTTGCCCAGCAGTGGGACACAACAGGCTAATCGTATCGTATTCGTATTCGTAATAATTTTTGATATTTTACACAATAAGACAATTTTATTTTTGACATTTTAATTTAATTTTATATACATAGTACTTAACTCAATTGACATTTAATATTTTACTTATTTTACTAATTTGTGCATGCCTCAAATGGTAGGTATAAATAGGTGGTACTATCTAATAATATGTGAACCTTATAACCCTATTTGGCACCGCATTTGGATTCAATAAAAATATACATACGTATTACTGACAGGAAACAGGCTAGCGGCACCGCTGTTTGCATTATCACTTCAGTGTCCAGAAAATATAAAAAAAAAAACAAACCAGTCAAATGATATACCCTCTTTGCATAATAACTTTTTACAGACGTGACCGTTAAGAAATCCGATATTTGAATATTAAAAAATTAGCGTTTGTTATACGCGACCAATCGTAGCGCTTATGCTAACATTATTAGGTGCGTTCCCACTGAACTGACTAGGCCAAAAGGGGGGAATATTAATACATACTCATGTATTTTACGACTCAATGACTTAGACGACATCAGTGGCGCAGTGGGGTGTGCCCGGTTGTGAGAGGCTGCGGGTTCGATTCCCGCTGCGGAACAAATTTGCATGATCTGCTAATATTAATTTGCATTGTTATTTTTATGTTTAATGTGTGGCGTTAAAAAAATATTTTCACTCGTGATTTGAAAACACCCAGGAGCCTTATTCGCTATGACCAAATGCGGGTTGGTTACGATATCTGCGTGGAATCGTTGTTGACGAGCCACGTTTTAGGGCTCGTCTGAATGTTTTTTAAAGTCAACCTTTCGATAGCGAAATTATCGCTATTGAAACAACACAGATGCGGATACAATTTTACAATTTCACACCATGGCGCGTATATAAAACGTTACTAAGTTACACGTTATTGGTACGGAATCTTCTAGGTCATAGCGAATAAGCCCCCTGGTTGTAATTATCGGGAAACACAGAGTCCAGGGAAGGTTTGAAGTTCCGGGGACATTGTCAAATGACTATAACACGATTGCACATTTTGGCAGTGGGTACTATTGTTGTCATAGGATCCTAGGATCATTATGACCAAAGCATGTTGTACATTTTGACCAAGGCAATGTTGTACATTTTGACCAAGGCAATGTTGTACATTTTGACCTAGGCATGTTGTACATTTTGACGATGAAGCGAAATGACCCAAGTACAATTAGAAAACTTTAAGCTTTGGGTGGCACTGCATCTGTAATAGTCATGCGTGGGGTTTAACATCAGGTGGGCGCCTTGATTGTGTTATCACTTGCGACATAAAAAAAAAAAGACTCTTTTTACTCGTTTAAGTTTCAGGCCGGTTTAAACGGTGAGAAATTATAGATATATCGAGGCAGTCTTTATGTTAATAAAGAAGTTCCTGGTTCGAACCCACGACCTTAGGGTCGTGAGCCAGTATCACCACCACCAGACCAGCAGTGCCGCTCCATAACACGATAGACCGGTATTACGAAACGCATTTCCTTGGCGACTAGTTTTCGTAACTCACTGTTTTAATATGGCATGTTTCGTAACTTCACTTAAAATGTACCTTTTTTTAGATAATAAACTTATATTGAACTTATATGACGACCGATGTGGCGCAGCGGGCGCAGGTCCGCCTGCGACGCAGAGGTTGCGGGTTCGATTCCCGCCTCGGAACAAATATTTGTACGATCTACAAATATTTTTTCCGGGTGTTCTGGGTATTTTCTATGTATAATAAAAAATATCTATCTATGTATTGTATTGTATTAAATATATATCAGTCATCTAGTACCCATAATACAGCTCTGTTTAACAGCAGCTTACTTTGGGACTAGATGTTGCTGTGTGGATTGTCCAGCATTATTTTATTTATTTATTTATTCATAATATTTAGATCGTGTTATAATCAGTCCTAACTAACACTGTCAAATCAAATCAAAGTTTTTTTTTTCACTAAAGTGGCAACCAAGCGTACGGACTTGATGGTCAGCTGCCGCCAAGCAGCAATGCGAGCATTGCTGCTTGGCGGCAGAAATAGGTATGGTGGTAGTCCTTCCCCGGACGAGCTTCACAGAGGTTCACATCATTAAGTTCATTTAAATCACAAGGATCACTTTGAATCGTCTTACAAGCTAGGAAAATGTACGCCAGTTCCAACGCGCCCATGCCGTTAAAGAACTGGCAATAACACCGGCTGGGTTCCTATCGCTTTTTTGGCATGACCATTGCTATTGTTATGGATGCCGAGTAGAGTTGGCGTATTCGTCCCAAGCTTTTTTATCATCTAAATTATTTATAAGATTATTTTTTAATAACGTGTCGCTTGGGACTTTGTTAAAGAAGCGTACACAATTCCCTTTAAAGGATTTACTGACTTTAGTGAGCCTAACTGTGGGAACAGTTATTTATTTATTATTTATTTATTATCAATTTGACATAATATTATCATGGAATAAATTTCACACAAAATAGATGTACCTTTTATTTTTATATACATTTTGTCTTAAATATCTCGAGTAAATCGATTACATATTTCTGGTCAATTATTAGTTATCCAAGTTGTAAATCGAAAGGGCACCGGCACGGCGTGGCCATTCTGTACGTAGTACTAATATCTGTTCTGTGGCTTGGGGCTAGATGATGCTGTGTGTCCAGCATTATTTATTTATGTAATAAGTAATCATGCGGTCTCAAACGGTGAAGGAAAACATCGTGAGGAAACCGACATGTCCAAGAACTAAAAATTCGAAAGACATGTGCTATCCACCGCACCGCATTGGGTCCGCTTGGTGGATGAAGACCCGCACACTCTCGCTCGAGAGTAGATCAGTGTCACAGTGGGTACATCAGAAGGCTGTTATGAATAAATTAAATTAAATAATGCTGGACGATCCACCCAGCATCATCTAGCTCCAAGGTAAGCTGCTGTTAAACAGAGCTGTGTTATGGGTACTAGATGACTGATATATACCTAATACAATACAATACAATACATAGATAAATATATATATAAAATACCCAGAACACCTGGAACAATATTTGTAGATCGTACAAACATTTGACCCGAGGCGGGAATCGACCGCAACCTCCGCGTCGCAGGCGGACCTGCGCCCGCGGCGCCACATCGGTCACCTTCACATGATGAACCATGAACCACCATACAATGCACAGAAATCGGAATAAGACACTGATGGTGGTTCCTTAGTCACCTATGCGGCGACAAGGTCACGCGGTTATGTGACTTTTAGTACTTATTCCGATTTCTGTGGTACAATGTGTGGTGTGGTTGCAGAGCGCTGTGCGGGCGTATCGAGGGCTTCATCTCTATGCTGCCGGTGCCGTTCCGGCTGCACCGGCCGGTGCTGGCGCGCGCGGCCAGCACGGAGGCACGCACGCCGGCGCGCGCGCCCTCCTTCTGCGTCGCCTGGGTCACCACCTCGCCGGTCAGTACACTACAATTTTTTCAATTTCAATTTTTTTTTTTTTTTTTTTTTTATTATTTGGTTCACAAATTGAAATTTTCACATGAAATACATAATGAGCTTACATAAGAAAGTCAAAACACAGTGTAATTTCTTAAACAGTGAACACAGCATGCATTGTGTGGACATGATAATAATACCTACCTAAAAAAAAACAAAGTAATTAATTTAAAATAAAAAATAACCAATTAAATTGTCACATCAGTGACAGATCTAGGAATTTTGACCTTAGCTGAGGCCAGAGAACCCGAGAAGATATCATATTTTAATCGTATTCCATTATAAAAACGGAACATTCGGTACAGCGGTGAATGCTGACCTACATTCGTTCGAAATTGGGGTAATCTAAAACATTTTCGATTCGCTAAACGGCTACCCGATCGAGGGACTTCTAAATTGACGTGTTGTAAGATATCTGGACATTCCACAAGACCGTGTATAAGTTTGTAAAGAAACAAAACATCTGTTACCTTACGGCGAACGCTAAGAGTCTGCATTTTATAACATTTCAATCTATGCTCGTAAGATGGGAGTTTCTTACAGTTATTGTTTGCATAAGTCAACTGGTACAGAAACCTCTTTTGGACTCGTTCTAGTCTGTCCGAGTGAACAGCATAACTTGGAGACCACACACAACTGTTATAGACTAGTTATAGACAGAACTAGAGCGCTCCGAATTAGACAATTATAGACAGGTATGACCACTTTCGGATCTTTAAACGATTTGATTTGCCTTGAAAGAAATCCCGATAGTTTTGAGGCTTTTTTAACTATTTTGTCCATGTGGTCTCGGAAGTTCAATGACCTGTCCACCACGACTCCCAAATCTTTTATGTGGCTAACTTCATTTAAATCATAAGTTCTTATTGTATATATGGCAGTTTGTGGGTTTTTCTTCTTCGTAAATTTAACGTGATAACATTTAGTTATGTTTAACACCATTTTATTGTTAGAGCACCAATTGTCTACTCTATTCAACTCATATTGTAATAATTCTATATCAGCACTATTTTGAACATGATTATATAACTTTAAATCATCAGCATACATCTTAAATTTGCATTTTAGTTTGAGAGCAAGTTCATTTATAAAAATCACAAAAAATAAGGGACCAAGATGCGATCCCTGCGGTACACCCGCAGGGATGGACTTTGTTCGAGATGTGTATCCACGAATTCTAACAGGTTGTGTTCTATTTTCCAAATATGACTCACACCATCTGAGCAGAGAACCATGTATACCCATCTCTGATATCTTTTTTAGCAGCAAGACATGATCGATTAAATCAAATGCCTTGCTGAAGTCCGTGTATATAGCATGGACTTCACCCCCATCATCTATGGCTTGAGTAACATCGGTAATGAAACCAAGTAAATTGGTAGCAGTAGACTTCCTTGGTAAAAAACCATGCTGATCGGGATGAAGTTGTTCTTTAACATGCCAATAAATTTTATCCTGCACTATTGATTCAAAAACCTTGCCTAATGCAGGAAGGATCGAAACCGGGCGATAATTAGACGCAAGACCAACATCACCGCTTTTGTATATTGGCGTAAGACGTGCTTTTTTCCACTCGGCCGGGAAGCATCCAACGGAAAGAGAATTATTAAACAAAACACACAAAGGACCTGAAAGACTCTCAGCGCATTTTCTCAACAAAACGTTCGGGATATCATCTAAGCCAGCACCTTTATATGGGTTAAGTGTTTTTAATGCTGTACGTATTTCCAGCTCATCCAAATTCAAGCGGCTAAGGGACGATGAGTGATCTTGACTGTTATAGTCAGGACTAACGACTTGTGTGTTGCCGTTTACAATATCATAAACCGACTGAAAATAGTCTGAAAATAACTCGCATACCTCTTGCCCACCATTAGCTGTCTTATTATCCAACATAAGCTTATTAGGAATAGAGTTACTGTTACCTTTTAAACCATTCACATAAGACCATATATGTTTTGGATGAGAACGCATTGTTTCGGCAGCATTATTTTTAAACGTTTTAAAACACTCTTTAACCATCACATCGTACCTATTTCTAATTATTTCATATGCCTCTTTATCAAGTGGATTATGATACAATTTATATTTTTTGTGGTACTTAAGTTTTTCCTTTGAACATTTAATTAACGCAGTGCTAAACCATTTCGGGTAATGTTCATTTTTTGGCACACAAAGAGGTACGCTCTCTTTAATTATGGGCATAAGCGTTGAGTAAAAGGTATGCACCATCTGATCAATACTTTCATCTTTTTCCCATAGCCTTTGCCATTCTATTATTGATAGCTTTTCGTTGACCTCATCATAGTTTGCTTTTTTGAAGTTCAGTACTGGACTTCTGTTCTGTTTAAGGGTTTTATGGTTTCTCGGCAAGCGAAATTCGATTTCGAGAGCTGGGTGATGTGGATCCAACTTAGAAAGTGGAGAAGCACATGCGTTGATTTTACAGTTTTTTGGACAATCAGTTAGTATCAGATCCAGAACACGGCTCTTTTCATTTTTCACGAAATTACATTGACTTAAGTCATTGAATATCATTTCGTCTATAAATGAAACTTCAATGTTACTACTATTAGCATTATGGGGCAAACACACTGATTCATCGCTGCTGCGTTCCCATGCAATATTAGTTAAGTTGAAATCACCAATAAGAATAGTGGTGGGCTTATTAATTTTATTGCTAAATATACTCGTAAAGTTAGAGAGAAACAAGTCCAGGTATTCCTTACTAATTGGTGGAGGAATGTAGACAGCACAGATGTAAAGGTTCTGATAACGAGACCCATTGCCGATTTTGATGCTGACCCAAAGGTCTTCGCAATCTGATTCCCACGAGGGCTGCCGAATAACTTCTAATCGTTTGTGTACCGCGATACCTACTCCACCACCATCTTTTTTATTAGCAGAAGAAATCGCAGAGCTCCGATCTCTACGAAAAACGCTATACCTATTGTCCAATATCTCGTTGTCAAAAACAGAAGAATTCAACCAGGTTTCCGTTAGTATTATAATGTCATATTGATTTTGCAAAGCATTCAAATGAAATTCGTACGTCTTCGTTCTAAGGCCTCTAACATTCTGGTAGTATATCGATAAAATTTTTAAACAAAAGTAAAACCTAGATGAAAAAACAAACAAAAAAAAAAAATTTTTTTATATAATAATATTGATATCTATTTTATAGTTTCTGCAGAGCACCTTCGCTACAGATCACCTGTGCCTTTGAGCTGACGTTTTTTCGAACAAAAATCTTGCCGTTTCGAACCCACAGGAACTCGTACTGCTTTTCTTTTACCACTGCTCTAGCTGCAGCATGCAACTTTTTGTTTGCTGGTGACAAATGTTATGCCACGTAGACAGACCGTTTGCTGCCTGAGATCCCCAGATGTCCAGAGTGCAATTTTTCTTTGTGATTGACTCTATTGAACTGCCTCACTGCTACTAGTACTTCGTCTCGAATACGGGAACTAGCCAGTTTTGCAACAATCGCTCGAGGTCTATTTGAGTCTTGATTAAGCTTAGGTACTCGATGGAAGTCCAAGACCTCGTTGTCGCTTATTTCTCTAGCAACTGTCTTTCCAAGCTGCTTGATAGTGGTAAGCAGATTTTCGGTTTTGCTCTCTGGAACACACTGAATTTCAATATTGCATGCTCGACTCTGCTGCTCTATGATGTTCAGCTGTGTGTTAATTACGTCTATTCTTGATCGCAGTTCTTCGTTTTCCGATTTAAAACCTTCTATAAGTTTTGTTTTCTCACTAACTTGTCTACTTAAATCTTCAACCTGCGCATTCACGTAGTTAAAGCTTGCTTTTACGTCCTCGAACTCTCTGTGGATAGCTTTGTTTTCCTGAGCAATCTGTTCCCTCACTTGAGACAGAATAGTGGATGTTGCCTCTTTTAGCTTCGCCTCAAAATACGCCTTAAGCTCTTCGACAGCAGTCACCGACAAGTCTCCGGTGCTGCTGGATTGCGTAGGAGAGCTTGAGCTGCCCGCGTTAAACTGACGTATAGGATTATTATCTCCTTTCTTCTCAGTACTCTTACAGTCAGGGCACCTCCAGTTAGCCTTCGCTAGCTTTGATTCCTTATTAAAATTTTCAGTAGTTATACCCAGGCACTGGTAATGGTAGTAGCCGATGCACAATAAACATGTCTTGGCATCTTTAGCCTTTATAATCTCTTTGCACGTTTTACACTTCATAGTCAGGTATACTTAGACAAATTAGAAGCCCAAACATAGACACGATGAGAAATAACTTTAAAAATCCGTTGCTAGGGAACAAGTCTCGAGTGTGTATTCTGCCTTATACCTACTTTTGTCAGGCGCCACGGAACTGTACCAACTGAGTTGAGTATTAGCAAAGGTCAGTAAATAAAGTTTTAAAAAGTGGGTAGATCCGAATTCAAATTCGACACGGATGATTTGTTTTATGTAAAATAAACTAATATGAGCCACAAAAACACATAAAAGTACTTGCGTTATCCGGGCAAAATAATCCGTAAAACTGTAGATTGCAGTTCACCACAAAATAACTGTTTTAACCACTGCTGCGAATTTTTCTAAGCGGAGCAAAATTACACACGTCCGATTTCCAAACACCTCCGTGAATGCTTTTTAATTTCAATTTATTTGTACTTTACACGTAACATAGTAACTAAAACTTATGTCTACAAGATAAAGCAAAATGTATATAATAATAATAAATATTCGTATTTATGTTTAACTAAGTAGGTCATCATTAGCTATGCTTTTTTTTTTTTTTTTTTTTATACAACTTAAGTGGCAACCAAGCGTACGGCCCACAAGATGGTAAGCGGTTACCGCAGCCTATGGACGCTTGCAATACCAGAGGTATCACTTGCGGGTTGCCACCTTGAGGCTAAGATCGAAAGCCTCATGTGCCAGTAATTTCACCGGAAACCATACCCTTCGAACCGGAACACAGCAATGCGAGCATTACTGCTTGGCGGCAGAAATAGGTATGGTGGTAGTCCTTCCCCGGACGAGCTCTATCACAGAGAACTCTACTACTCTTAATAATGGTGCGCTAAGAAACGGACTAGATAGTCTGTATCCCGGTTCTCAGCACTCTCTCCTACAGATGATATAAGTAAGGTTAGGTAGGCAATTATTGTAAGTATAAATAGATAGGCAATTTAAGTATCAACAGAACTGAGTGTAAGGTAAATAATGGGTGTATGTCAGATGTAAGATTGGTTTGATGGATGAGGGAGGCTGTGTGTGAGGAAGTGAAGGTGTGGGTATAGAGGTGCGGGTGTGTGGGTGTGTGTGCATGTGGACTTCCATGTTCCTTCCAGTCTCTTAAGAGTCTGGTTATCACAGAGGGAAGTCCACAGCGTAAAGAAGTGTTTGAGAAGGTGATGAGTATGAGTATATGAGTGTAAAGGGGGGTTTGTACTAAGTATGGAAAGGAACGTGCATGTGCGCCGTGTTTTTTTTTTTTTTTTTTCAATATGGTGTGCGTTTGTGTAAGAAGATGCGTTTTTTTTTGTTTACTTGGGATTTTTAAGACAAAATATACAAAAAAAAAAAATATAGGTACATATATTTTTTTTTATGTGTGGAACCTACCCCTTAAGTTTGTCAGGTTGATAATGAATGACTTTATATAATCTTGGCCTCACCTAGTTCGATTAGCACCAAACTGAAGCTTTATGATGAAGGATCATACAAAAGCTAGGAACCCAGCCGAGTTTATTGCCAGATTCCTCTAGGCTGGGGCGCGTGGAACTGGCGTAAATTCACCTAGCTTTAAGACGTTTCAAAATGATCATTGTGATATGATTAAATAAATATATTTTTTACTTTACTTTACTTTAAATATTAGCTGTTAGTTTCCAATAAAATATATAAATATCGTCTATATCAGGTATTTTATTATTAGTGCATAATATTCACGGAATGTGCTCCACACACAAAATAAAAGTTTTTTATTTAACATATTGTCTGAAAAATCTCGAGTAAATTAATTACTTTTTTTGGTCAATTATTAGTTATCCTTGTTAGAAATCGAAAAAGCAGCGCAAGGCGCGTTTCAATGACCCGTGCGCCAATGTGTCGCATGTCAATACCCGCGCGTCAATGACCCGCGCGTGTCAATGAACCCCCCATAACCGGGTGCTCGAATATTTTATTATTACGCGATTTCCAACAATCCTGTGTGTTTATGTTTGTTACCACGTATATCCACGACGACTGAACCGAATAGCATGAAATTAGAATTGTAGATAGCTTAAGTCCTGGAATTACATATAGGCTTTTTATCTTAATAAAATGAACTGGGTCTGTGGTAGACGCCTGTGAAGCTGCGCGGTATCGTAACAGATAATAGAGAAACATTGAACACATAATTTTTTTTTTTTTTTGTGTTTTCTTTTTCACGAAATAGAGAATTTCGGTAATTATGAAATTCACGGGCCAGAGCCAAGTGAATAACATTTTTATGAAATGAAAGGATATTACGCTTCTTCTTGTAAAAACTTTCGAACAGTTCGACATGTATTTAAAATAGCCGCTTTTTCCATAGTGGCAAAAGTATTTTCTGGTAGATCTATTGTTTTGAGGGACTTTGTTATTATTATCAACCTGTAGTGTCCCACTGCAGGGCAAAGGCCTTTTTTTTTGTCATCAAGTGACAAGACAACCAAGGCGCCCACCTGATGTTAAGCACCACGCCTGTCTATTACAGATGCAGTGCCACCCAAAGCTTAAAGTTTTTAAGTGTTTGCGTGGCACTGCACTGCGCTTATCACCCCGAGACATTGTTGTTGAGTCTCTTTCAACCAGTAATTTCACTTGCTACAGTGCCCTTCTAACCTAAACACAGTGCAGCTTGCACACTACTGCTTGGAGGTAGAATATCTGACACTGCATTGGTACCCATAAGAGTAGTAGAGTTCTCTGTAAGAGTAGTAGAGTTCTCTGTGATAGAGCTCGTCCGGGGAAGGACTACCACCATACCTATTTCTGCCGCCAAGCAGTTATGCTCGCATAGCTGTGTTCCGGTGTGAAGGGTATGGTTTCCGGTGAAATTACTGGCACATGAGGCTTTCGATCTTAGCCTCAAGGTGGCAACCCGCGAGTGATACCTCTGGTATTGCAAGCGTCCATAGGCTGCGGTAACCGCTTACCATCTTGTGGGCTGTACGCTTAGTTGCCACTTCAGTTGTATATATAAAAAAAAAAAAAAAAAGCCCACCAAGACGGATTCTTGCTGAAGAGTCCTACCACCAGGCCTCCCTTCTCTCTCTGTTATCGGCTAGTTGGGACCACTCTTTGAGGTATACATCAAGTTCGGTCATAAATACATAAATGTTAGTTATAAATGTTGCAGATCCCGGAGGTGCTGAACGCGATGACAGGCAAGCTGGAGAGCGGGCAGCCCTCACTGCTGTGCAAGCAGAGCATGTTCGCGCGCTACCAGTACCTCATGCAGCGCCTCACTCCTCTCAAGGTACTCGCAACACCTTCATGATAAATAAACAAATAAATAAATAATGCTGGACAATCCACACAGCATCATCTAGCCCCAAGATAAGCTACTGTTAAACGGAGCTGTGTTATGGTACTAGATGACTGATATATACTCAATACAATACATAGATAGATATTTTTTTATTATATATAGAAAACACCCAGAACACCCGGAACAAATATTTGTAGATGGTACAAACATTTGACCCGAGGCGGGAATCGAACCCTCAACCTCTGCGTCGCAGGCGGACCTGCGCCCGCTGCGCCACATTCCCGCCTAGGGAGAAATGTTTGTAGGATCTACAAATAATTGTTCCGGGTGTTCTGGGTATTTACTATATATAATAAACAAATATCTATCTATGTATTGTATTGTATTAAGTATATATCAGTCATCTAGTACCATAACACAGCTCTGTTTAACAGCTGCTTACCTTGGGGCTAGATGATGCTGTGTGGATTGTCCAGCATTATTTATTATGTAAGTTTATCGCTATCGATCGCTTGTTGTTGCGTCTGGCCGTCTTTTTCACACCTACAGTGCGTACCTTATGGTACGTACTGTAGTGTACATACAGTGCGTACCTTTTGGTACGTACTAACAGATCAACGAAGTTAAGCACTGTTCCGCGTACTCACTATTTGGATGGGTGACCGCCAGTGGCAATTCAATTTCAACTGAGCGCTCCCGTTAAGCCCGACTGTTAAAAGTTGTTAGGCTATGACAACTTTTGAAAAAGCAAGGTCCCGGCTTTACGAAGTTGTCATGGCGCTTAGAGGCCCTCGAGCGGCCTAAAAACTGACACCAGAATTGGCCACTGACTTATACGAACTTACTTACTGGTCACTAGAGTTGGCCACTGTGTCACACAAACAGACTTACTGGTCAATAGAGTGGGCCACTGACTCATACGAACTTACTTACTGGTCACTAGAGTTGGCCACTGACTCATACAAACTGACTTACTGGTCACTAGAGTTGGCCACTGACTCATACGAACTTACTTACTGGTCACTAGAGTTGGCCACTGACTCATACGAGCTTACTTACTGGTCACTAGAGTTGGCCACTGACTCATACGAACTGACTTACTGGTCACTAGAGTTGGCCACTGACTTATACGAACTTACTTACTGGTCACCAGAGTTGGCCCCTGACTCATACGAACTTACTTACTGGTCACCAGAGTTGAGCCCTGACTCATACGAACTTCATCTTCCAGGAGGATCAAACCGCCCAACAGCGTCTGTCGAAGCCTGATGAGAATCTACTTTACAACGAGGCGAAGTTAATGTGCCCAGCTTATCAGGTACCTTCCTATATTTAAACACTTTTCTTTTTTTTATACACTTGATGGTAAACGGTCACCGTAGCCTATTTACGCTTGTAACATCATAGATATCACTTGCGTGTTACCACCCTGAGACGTTGGATGGAAAGTCTCATGTCTTTCTTTTCTTTCTTTCTTTCTTACTGCTTCGCGGCTGAAATAGGTATGGATGGTAGTACTTCCCCGGACGAGTTCTATCACAAAGAACTCTACTACTCTTAAACATAATCACTTATGTATATTTACCTCTTGCAGGAGGCGAAAACCCGTCTCTTCGAGGCGTTCGAGCGCGCGAAACTCGGCCGGTGGATCAAGAAGCCTCAGGAGCAAGACCAGTTTGTGTGCGAGCTGGTGGACGCGGATCCCGTGTTTCTGTTCGCCTAGGCGGGAGACGGTCTACGCCCTTATAACTCTCTGCAGCGCACACTTGATACCGTGCTCGGGGAACCACGGGGAAGGGGTGTAGGGCAAAATGGGGATATCGATGGAAATATAGGTGAAATTGGTCAGAATCGTGACGACAATGGGGATGAGGGTCAAAAGATGGGTGAAATTAGTGAGAATGAGGATGAAAATGAGGATAAGGGTCAAAAAAAGCGTGAAATTGATGAGAATAGACATGGAAATAAGGGTGAGAGTCAAAATATGGGAGTAGAGGTGAGTAGTGATGGTAATGAAAGTAGGAGAGAAATAGATATTCAAGATTTTAATGATCGGAATAAGAAAAAAGTAGATTTTAAAGTCGATTTAGATGGAATGGTCGCTGGAGCAGTAATTACGGACGGAATTGAAGTAAACAGATATCATAATGTTAAAGTAGGCGATAGAGTAGATATTAAAAATGGTCAAACTTTAGTAGAAAATAATCTAATAAGTGACAAATTCGTAGTTGTAGAATTTACAAATATTCATCAGAATAGTTTAGCGGGTAAACTTAGTCATAAGAGAGAATATAATATATCATCAAGTGATAAAATTAAACTAGGTAGTAGGGAAGTAAGTTTAGATGAAACTGAAACTAATGAAGTAGGGAAAATTAAAGTCAATTTAGAAATGCTTAAACTTAGAGTCGAATGCGATGAGTTTCAAGGCAATGAAAATATTGAGCAATCTTGTAACGCAAGCAATATCAGAGACTTTAAAGATTTCAGCGAAATAAATGAGAAAATTGATAGAAATATAACTAACGTTGATCAAAATATCATATATTTAAATAAAACAGACAGCGATAAACTTAAAGACACTGAAAAGAAAGCGAATAGAAACATTCACCGCAGCCTTGATCGGAATATGGAAGACTTAAAATATCGATACTTTCAAGAGGCGGAAAGGTTTTGGAACTCTGACAGTCAAAAATACAAAAAAGATGAAACTTCTAATGCCCATGTTGACACGTTAAATATAAAAGTAGATGAAACAAACTATAATACTGATGTTTCAAATGATAAAAATAATAAAACTTATGATCCAAATGAAACAAACAAGAAAATTGATGATCCAAATGATACAAATATGAAAACTGATATTTCAAATTATCCAAAAAACAAAAGTTATGCTCAAATTGATAAAACGGATGTTCCAAATGCTACAACTAATAAAAATGATTTTCCAAATGATACAAAGGTCAATGTTCAAAATGATACAAATAATAAAATTAATGTTACAAAGGATACAAATAACAACAGTGATGTCAAAAATGATATAACAGTAAAAAATAGGCGTAAAATCAATGATATAATTAACAATATCAAAGATTGTTATATACAGAATGACAAAAAAACTAAAGAGACTATGGCGTACTACACGCATCCAAATGCTACGGGAAATATAAGTATCAATGTCAAGGAATATAGCACAAATAATAGTTTCATAAACAAAATCAGAACAAAAAAAACAAAATTTGAACCTTTCGAGAAAAATTATAACTTTGAACATAATTCAGAGCTAGACAACCCTCAATTATGTTATAAGATATCAAATGTTAATGATTTTGAAACCTATAATACAATAGAAAAAGATTTTAATATACCTCAAAGTTCAAAAAACAAAGGTTACCAGAATAAAACATACTCATCTAAAATGGAAGATAATTACAAAGATTGTTATAATAACTCAAGGTATATAAACAAGTATAATGCCAACGTTAATCAGTCATATCATACGAATGTAGACTTTAATCAACAAACAGATCATAAGAGGTCTGACGGTAAAGTACCGTATACATTAATTCCCAGGTTTAGAAATTACTGTAGAGTAAATGACACCAATAAAGATAATGTCACTAAAAATGAGAGAATACATGACACCAATAAAGAGAATGCCATCTCAAATGAGAGAGTATATGACACCAATAGAGTAAATATCACTACAAAGAGAGTGAATGGCACCAATAAAGATAATGTCACTACAAATGAGAGAGTATATGACACCAATAAAGTAAATGTCACTACAAAGAGAGTGAAAGGCACCAATAAAGATAATGTCACTACAAATGAGAGAGTATATGACCAATAAAAAGAATGTCATCTCAAATGAGAGAGTATATGACACCAATAAAGTGAATGCCACTACGAAAAGAGTAAATGGCACTAATAAAGATAATGACACCACAATTAAGAGAGTAAATGACACCAATAAAGATAATGTCACCACGAATGAAAAAGTAAATGACACCAATAAAGAGAATGTCACCACGAATGAAAATTTAAATGAAACCAAAAAAGAGAATGACACCACGAATAAGAGAGTAAATGACACCATAAAAGAGAATGATACCACATGAGAATGTAGATTCGTATCACTTGAAAAGGTCGTAAGAGCTCGTAAGAAAACGATGAGAACCGTATAAGAAGCGCTATGTTATTAAGAAAACTAGAATTCGCAAAAATACTTAGTTTTGACTTGATTGCAAACATATTGTCAAAATATAAGATTTTTGGTTGGATTAGTTATAATCTCTGACACTGGTCTACTCTCGGGCACTAACACTATCTTTACATAAAAAAAACAATGAAAATTTTAAAAATAAACTGTTGGAAAAATGAAAATAAGGCACTTCAAAAATAATTATGGTAGTTAAAAAATATGGTATTACTAAAATAATATTAAAAAATATTCTCCACAACTTAACACAAAAAAAACACCTTGTTTTATTGTTCTCCCTGTTGGGACACTTTCTACACTCATCCTACTCTCGGGCAAGAGCAAAATATAATCACTCCAAAAAACTACCAAAAAAATTGCTTCCTCAACTTAAAAACCACCTTTTATAACTTACTTACCCACCTACCTAAAACTATTCTATCCTATTTGAACACTCAATTGCTATATCAATACAGTTTGCTCCAAATTCTAAATGATCACTTTCCAACCGATCACGGGATCGTTCATAACCTATTAAGTGATCTGTTAGGAATAAAAATAATCTTACCCAGTTTTAAAGCTGGATTTTAATAACACTGATAAGTTAATGGGATATTCAAGTTTGTTTGAACTACAGAACTATATTTATGTGTTTCGCGGCGAATAAAGAGGTTACTCAGCCCTTACTTAGCCCGTGTTTTCGGCACGCGAGGTACATACACTCACTCATTCTATTTAAATATAGTTTTGTGGTTTATATAATATTCGACAATAGAAAATTACAAAACAATATTTCTACACCTATGATCTACACAAATACTAGGGCAGCTATAGCTATGTATCGCGTGATCGGTTAGGTTACATGACCGATAATGTGATTCGTTGAGAAATATTCAAGTATCTATCGCATGATTGGTTAAGAAGTATTACTTTTTATCGATTAGAAAATACTTAATTTTCCTTTCGTTCATCGTTAGATGAGTTAGTACGCGAGATAGTTTAGAAAAAACTGTGTTCAATCTTCATGTAGTTATTTATCGCGTGATAGGTTACGACGTGATCAGTTCGCGTGATCGGTTAACACCCTGTTCAATATTCTAGTCGTTAGTTTGTATAACATTATGATGCGATCTATAAACTATTTTTACATGAAAAATTCGACGCAGGTGGGAGTTTCTTCCGCTTGATACGCGGGTACGCCAGATGAGCTACCGAGTCACGCCCCGCCTGCTCGAATATTTAGTTCCTCTTGGTTCCCTGACCATTATATTATCATGATAACACCATTGGTTTGTGATTGTCCGAGTGTCATTGCAACTAGATAGCAGTGCGGTTGTTATGTAACTTGGTTGCAATCAACTTGAATAACTGAAACTAGAGGTCGCGGGTTCGAGCCCCGCTGCGGTACAAATGTTTGCATGATATGTAATTATTTGTTCCTGGTCTGAATATTTAAATATAATACATATGTATTAAGTGTTTTTTATCAGCTATCTAGTTTTTTTAGTACAAGCTTTGCTTAAATTGGCGATAGATGGCACTGTTTTAAAATGTCCGTCAATATTTATAATTTTTTTTTACACTAGGGAAATGCTAACGTTTTTATGTTATCCCAAATTTTCGACTAAATAATGCTTGGAGCCGAAGACATCACAAGGATTGTTTCGATCAAGCTAGACATGACTCAACGGCTCAACTGGTAGAGCACCGGTAGAGAAGGTTGTAGGTTCAAGTCCCGCTTAAGTTGATTGGGATTTTGTAAAAACTTTAGTACCTACATAGTTAGTATTTATCGTCATATTAAAAGTGTTAAATTTCAATCATGCAACTTTAATTTGGTTGTTATTGTATTAGGAGCATTGCTTTCATCGTGCATTTGGTTGCAATCGATTTCACTTGGTTTAAATAAAAAACTGACGTATTTAGATAAAAACTGCTTATTTCGCTGATTGAAATCGGATTGCAACCAAGTTACGTGATCGCCATACTGGTTCCTATAACAAGCTTTGCATTGTTTGCGGTTAGATGGCGCTTGATATATTCGCCAATATTTGTTCCTCTAAAGCTCAATTCAGACGAGTCATTTTACATTCATTTCTGTTTCATTGTCGTTGCTTTAATAATGACTAATGGAGCGCTCGTGACGTAGCTGGCTAAGTTGTTCTTAACAGATCAACGAAGTTTAGCACTGTTCCGCGTACTCACCATTTGGATGGGTGACCGCCAGTGGCAATTTCAAAGCGCGCACGTGCTTCGGAGGACACGTTAAGCAGTCGGTCCCAGCTTTTTCAAAGTTTTTAAGCATGGCAGCGGCCTTGGGGCGGCCTAGAAACTGCCAATAAAGTATTATAAGTATTCAATCAGTTATCTAGTTCCCATAGTACAAGTTTTGTTTAGTTCGGAGCTATTTATAATAAAGCTTCAATGAATAAAAACATGCGCAAACGCATTTATAACAATACTTCAGACAATCATAAACCAATTTTAACAACTGCATAGTTTTATACGAGGTTAGAACGTCATCATCCTTGGCGGCAGGTCTATGCCACGACGAGCGGTCTTGAGCCCACCGCGTTGGTGCATCGTTTAGCTTTAAGGTTGTTTTTAAACCAAAAAAAATATCGTTAAATGTAATTTATAGTATTAATAAAAAGTATTTCTGCCACAGGTAAGTAAATAGTGAAAGTAGAAATAAGTGTTCAATTTATTTGTTTCAATTTATGGTGGATTCGACCAACATTTGGAACAACTATTCCGCGGAATAAGATAAGATACAAGTAAACTGTCAGTTAACTCGCGAATAACTAGGATTTATTCGGAGAATAGTGTATATTTCGTTTGGTCGAATCCAATCTAAGTTTAAATTATTGATGTAAATGTTATTGTCATTTCCCGCCGATCGATAGACCTTACTCTTCAATCCAATGATAATTCCAATTCAATTTAAATTCAATTCTAATTTACTTTTTTTTTTATGTTTAAGAGTAGTAGAGTTCTCTGTGATAGAGCTCGTCCGGGGAAGGACTACCACCATACCTATTTCTGCCGCCAAGCAGTAATGCTCGCATTGCTTTGTTCCGGTGCGAAGGGTATGGTTTCCGGTGAAATTACTGGCACATGAGGCTTTCGATCTTAGCCTCAAGGTGGCAACCCGCGAGTGATACCTCTGGTATTGCAAGCGTCCATAGGCTGCGGTAACCGCTTACCATCTTGTGGGCCGTACGCTTGGTTGCCAATTCAGTTGTATAAAAAAAAAATATGTCTGCAAGTGACAAGACAATCAAGACGCCCGCCTGATGTTAAGCACCACGCCTGACTATTACAGATGCAGTGCCACCCAAAGCTTAAAGTTTTTAAGTGTGTGCGTGGCACTGCACTGCGCTTATCACCCCGAGACATTGTTGTTAAGTCTCTTTCGCCCAGTAATTTCACTTGCTACAGCCCTTCAAAGCTAAACACAGTGCAGTGCACACTACTGCTTGGTAGACTATCTGACACTGCGGTGGTACCCACCAAGACGGACTCTTGCTGAAGAGTCCTACCACCAGGTAGGTTACTGCAGTGCTTATAATTTTAGTCCGTAACGGATTAGACAATTTCAATTCCAAATGTTGTTTAGTTCACTCTATATTCACGTTATTGAGATTGTAGCGTAGCTGGCTAAGTTGTTCTAAACAGATCAACGAAGTTAGGCACTGTTCCGCGTACTCACCATTTGGATGGGTGACCGCCAGTGGCAAACTCAACTGAGCGCTCCCGTGCTTCGGAGGGCACGTTCAGCAGTCGGTCCCGCCTTTTTTGTTGCTGAGCCATGACAGAGGCCTTCAGGCGGCCTAGAAACTGTCGCCAGAGTTGGCCACTGACTCATACCAACTTACTTATTGAGATAAATTTGTCGCTAGGTTTGCACTTCGAGTACTAAATGTCATATTTCCAATAGCGATCGATTAGAATTGCGTTGAAGAGTGAGGCCTAAAGGTTGGAGCTCACTTACACAACACTGCTGCGGCACGGCAAAAGAATATCATCATGACAGCCTTCTAATGTTCCCACTGTTGGGACACTGGCCTACTCTCAGGCGAGAGTGAGGGTCTTAATCCACCACGCAGCAATGCGAATTGGTGGATGGCGAATTTTTAGTGGACATGCCGGTTGCCTCTCGATGTATTCCTTCACCGTATGAGAGAACTGGCATTGCGCACATATATTTTTGGAACAGAAAAATCCATTGGCGCACGACCGGGTTTGAACCCACGACCTTAGGATTGGATGGCGGGGTCACTACCACTAGACCACCGGTGCCCACAAGGCCCACCCGCAGCCTACAGACGCTTGCAATACCAGAGGTATCACTCGCGGGTTGCCACCTTGAGGCTAAGATCGAAAGCCTCATGTGCCAGTAATTTCACCGGAAACCATACCCTTCACACCGGAACACAGCAATGCGAGCATTACTGCTTGGCGGCAGAAATAGGTATGGTGGTAGTACTTCCCCGGACGAGCTCTATCACAGAGAACTCTACTGCTCCTACCCTACGAACCAGAACACAGCAATGCTCATTACTTGGCTGAATTTGACGAGCTATATCACAAAGAACTCTTACTTAAAAATACATAGAGCGAGACGCGTTGCCGTGTGTTGTAAGACTGTCGTGCCGTATAAGTGAGCTGCAACCTTTATATTGTCCCGAACATCTAACTTTTTCAACAAATGTTCTTAAATGTTGATTCATTTCTAAAAAGACCTACTATAATGAAAAATTTTGGTATAATCAGATTTATTATATCAGTAAACAGACGTCCACTGCTGAACATAGGCCTCTCATAGTGCCATTACAATCTTGAGCCTTTACTAACCTCCTGCCTGCGACCGCTGTCATCGGTCCATCGAGTGAGATCCATAATCAAAACTATTAAATGATTGTATAAATTATTATTATTTAGTAAAGTAAAAAATATACTTGCAGATATCAAAAAGTAAAAGGTCAAAGTATTTTTTCTGTTTTTTTGTAAACATTCTGAGCGTAAATGTGATTGAATTATAGCGAATTAATTTATAGCGAAATACTTACGTAATTTAATTCAATATATCATTTTAGGTTGCAGTTATTTATGAATTTGAATTTCTTGTATGGTTAATTAGCGTTTTGATTAGATAATCAGACTTGTAATTTAGAAATGAATCAATAAATATGTATTTACGAAACTATCTAAACCGATAAAGGGGCACTCTTAATATAAGTAAAAGTGATTCTCTGCGAATAAATGTAGGTCTGAATAAGTTGAGGTTAAACGGTGACGGAAAACACTATGTAGTCATCTAATCGGTGTTTTTCATCACCGTTTGCTATCGACTGGATCAACACTGTTTAGACTGTAGTGTTCATTACCGTTTGACCTCGACTGGTTCCACACTAGTTTACATGGTGTGTTTCATCACTGTTTGATCTCTACTGGTACAACACTGCAGACTACATGGTGTTTTTCATCACCGTTTCAGGGTGATTCCTACAGCGGTAATTCGAAAGAATGTTAGTAGGTACCAAAGTTCTAGAGTTACTAACTTTTTTAGTATTAAATTTCAATTAATATACGCACAATTTTTGTTAATAAATTTGGTTTTTTATTTAATTAAACCGATATTGTACAGGGCGTCCCACGGCTATACCACGTAAAGGAAAAGTATCTTGAATAATGTAGATTTTTTTACGTCCTGTATAATAGCGACCCCTTTCCCTTTCCTGGCTTCTCACGGATCTTAGCTAACAGAGGTTTAAAGTACTTTTTTTATTTTTTTTATGCCAGCAAGTGACAAGACAATCAAGACGCCCGCCTGATGTTAAGCACCACGCCTGACTACAGGAGCAGTGCCACCCAAAGCTTAAAGTTTTTAAGTGTTTGCGCGGCACTGCACTGCGCTTATCACCCCGAGACATTGTTGTCAAGTCTCTTTTGCCCTGTAATTTCACTTGCTACAGTGCCCTTCAAAGCTAAACACAGTGCAGCTTGCACACTACTGCTTGGAGGTAGAATATCTGACATTGCGGTGGTACCCACCAAGACGGACTCTTGCTGAAGAGTCCTACCACCAGGTAATATTATAATATATGTATAAGGCTATATAACCTATTTCACATAGGAAGGGTGCTGACACATTTCTGTTTTTCCTTTTATTTAGCAATTTTATATTACTTTTAAGACCTTTTGTAACACTTATTTGTGCAAATAAATATCTGAATCTTGAATCTTGAATCTTGAATCTTGAATCTTGAATCTTGAATGTCTAAGTTATAAAATACAAATAATTATTGATATCAGAACACTGGGACCTGTGATGAATAAATCTGGATTGTATGCCATGTTTTAGTAATAAAGTAAGTAGTTCCCGTAAAAACTACTCTTTCAATTTTTAGTTCTCTAGTTCAAAAGATTTGAGCATTTGCTTGGGACCTGTCAGATCTCCGTAACTAAGGATCGGAGAGAATTTGATATACAAATTCATAACAAAATTACTACTAAATCTTTTGCCTTTGAGCAATTCTCTCCGATCCTTAGTTTGTGGGTACCACCGCAGTGTCGGATATTCTACCTCCAAGCAGTAGTGTGCACTGCACTGTGTTTAGCTTTGAAGTGCCCTGTAGCAAGTGAAACTACTGGGCGAAAGAGACTTGACAACAATGTCTCACATCCTGATATCAGGATGTGAGGACCCAAACAAATGCTCATATCTTTTGAACTAGAGAACTACAAATTAAAAGAGTAGTGTTTACGGGAACTACACCAGTGAAAGTGGCACCAGTGACTGAGAAAATGAGGAGTAATAGGTTAGCGTGGTATGGGCATGTTATGAGGAGGGATGAATGTCATCTGACAAGAAGAATGTTAGATATGAATGTGGATGGATATATAGGTAGAGGTAGGCCAAAGAAAAGATGGATGGATTGTGTGAAAGATGACATGAGTAAGAAAGGAGTGAGTACTGAGATGACGGGTGATAGAGAGGAATGGAAGAAAGGAACATGTTGTGCCGACCCCACATAACGTGGGAAAAAGGGCAGGAAAATGATGAGTGTTTACGGGAACTACAAATTTGTTACTAAAAGATGGCATACAAGATTTATCCATCAAAGGTCCCAGTGTTCTGATATCAATAAATAATTTACCACAAATTATTTTACGAGAAGTTTGCTTCAATTATAAACAGCAATTTAGAGTATAATCTTCTTATTTATAAAAAAAGAAATTGTTGTGCGTTAGTCTCGCTAAAACTCGACAACGGCTGAACCGATTTGGCTATTTTGGTCTTAAAATATAGGTTCAGGGAAGGTTTAAACGGTGAGAAAATATACAGGGTGTAAAAATTCGCAAAAAAAAAAATAACGCGAGTGGAACCGCGCCACTAGTCTAACTAGTCTACTACTATCTTGTTAAAGTTTAGTGTGTAACAAAATATTAATACTGCAACACTGGTGTGGCAACACTTGGCAATAAACCTTCTTCTTGTCTGTGACAACCAACCAAGGTGTTTTATTTTATATATCTACTAGTAGGTAGTAGATAAAAATGCACCCTGCCTATGTGAAAGAGACTAGTCAGAACAGTCAATTTCAATCATTTATTCTCTCGAGACAAATGGTTTATCATAAATCTAGGTACACAAAAGTAAGATGAAGTAAATTAAAACCTACTTTGTGCGAGACTGAAGAGTAGTAGAGTTCTCTGTGATAGAGCTCGTCCGGGGAAGGACTACCACCATACCTATTTCTGCCGCCAAGCAGTAATGCTTGCATTGCTGTGTTCCGGTGTGAAGGGTATGGTTTCCGGTGAAATTACTGGCACATGAGGCTTTCGATCTTAGCCTCAAGGTGGCAACCCGCGAGTGATACCTCTGGTATTGCAAGCGTCCATAGGCTGCGGTAACCGCTTACCATCTTGTGGGCCGTACGCTTGGTTGCAACTTCAATTGTATAAAAAAAAAAAAAAAAAGTTGGTGTCTGCATTTAGAAAAAAACCTGTATTGCGAGTCACCAGGGCCCTCCTCCGTGGAATCGATCAAAAACATAGTAGTACTACGTACAGGAGCCATATTCGCTATCTATATATATATCTGCGTGGAATCGTTGACGAGCCACGTTTTAGGGCTCGTCTGACTGTTTTTCAAAGTCAACCTTTCGATAGCTAAACTATCGCTATTGAAACAACACAGATACGGATAACAATTTTACAATTTCACACCATGGCACGTATAGAACACGTTATTGGTACCTACGGAATCTTATAGGTCATAGCGAATAAGCCCCCAGGATGGCCACTCCCTACCTCCCACCGGTGCCACTTACTCCACCCCGAGAGCGAGTCTACTGGCACCACACCGGCACTAAAGCTAAGGGCTAAGGAATTGATTATGTAGGTCCAAGCGCGCGCATGCCAGCGCTAGCGAAAGTGTGCTATCTCTTGCTATAATTATGTGGGGCTAACTATGACACACACATAAAACGGCACCGTTTACGTAGGCACAGAAGGGATATAAGTACTACGTACAGAATGGCCACTCCCTAACTCCCACCGGATTTACATTCCCCACCCCGGTTGATAGTTTGCCGGCACCACACGGTACCTTTCGCCGGCACTGAAGCTAAGGGCTAAGCACAGACTGTCTGTGGGGCTAAGGCACGCGTTTATTTTGATTTTGTGCTGGTCCAAAGCACGCGAATGCCAGAGCAAGCGAAAGTGTGCTATCTCGCTCTTGCTATAATTGTCTGTGGACAACCATGACACACATACAACTGCACCGTTTACGTACACAAACCATGCGTGTGGTGATTGCGACGCGTTCGCTTCATACATTTTATTGAGTGTGTGTGACATAGTGTAGGTTCAGGAATAACTTAAAAACACGGTAAAAAATATTGAAATATTTATTGATGCAATAAATCCAATAACAAAATAGGCACATAGCATTCAATGCTTTCTTACAACTATACAACTGGTAACTATAAATAGTACATAACAATGATGTCGATTCTGTTGTAACATTTTCTAAACTAAACTAACTAAAATGTTTGCTGTCCTTTTCTAATGAATTTAAATAGAAAGGACCGCGATAATTTTAGTTAACTAAGTTTAGGAAATGCAACAACATAATCGACACCATTAGCTTTATAATGTATAGTTCGCACAGCGGATCTAGGCTTCCGTGAAGTTAGCCGTTTGTGATGCGCAAAGACAATTTAGTTTGAAAAAGCTCCATTGCGCATCGAAACGGCTAATTTCACTACGGCCGAGATCCGTTGTGAGACCTATACACCTAATTAATTGCAAAGTAGAACAATGTACAAATTACAAACTTTTCTGGGGCCTTATTCGCTATGACCAAACGCGAGCTCGTTACGACATCTGCGTGGAATCGTCGACGAGCCATGTTTTAAGCTCGTCTGACAGTTTTTTTCTAGGTCAAGTATCAATAGAAAAACTATCGCTATTGAAGAATTTATGAATGATAAAAATATTTCTATTTCTTAAACGGACATTGTAACTGAATTCCTTTTATTGTTACTAAGGATTGTTAATTCATACTATTAATTATTGATTGTTTGTATTTTAATATAATTTTTATATTCTCAAATTTTTTAACATTGTAAATCATATATTGCATGCCTCTTAGGGTATAATACATTGGTACACAATCTAAATAAATAGCATCTAAGTGTAACATGACATGTATTTCAAGCAATAAAAATACTTTGACTTTGAAACAACAGGAATACGCAAAACCATTTTACTATTCCACACCATGGCGCGTTTAGAACACGTTATTGGTAAGGAAAATCGTAGGTCATAGCGAATAACTCCCCTGGGCAGTTTATACAATTCCTCAATTACAATTTATTAAGAATTTACTTAAGTTAGGTCAAAAATACCACAGCTTGGTTCCCATAGACATAGTACAAGCTTTGCTTAGTTCAGTGCTAGATGGCGTTGTGTGAAATGCCCGCTGATATTTTAATCTTAATTTATTTACTTAATATACAATGGGCGGTGTTATGGCTAATAAGCGAACTCTTCCAGACAGCCTTTATGCTAGAACATTATATAATATTGTCAGTTTAATTCATTCATAATTAGCGTACCAACATCCTATTGCTTTTCAAGATCACTAATTCTATTCCAAGATTCATTCAAATTGGTTCAGCCGTTTGGGAATGACTGATCCACGAATATCTAAACTTCTTAAAAAAAGAAACTAACTGGGCCCTGTTTCTTTAGCACTATTTTTATAAAAATGCATTTCAAAAATACTTTTTTTCAAACTCCTTACGAAACTAACTATTGACTATTGACAAATAAAAATCTTTTATTGCACCTATGTTGTTAATAATAGTTTAGTTTTAATTTGTATTGTTATTTTTATGTTTATTGTGTTGCGCAAAATAAATATTTTTCTATTCTATTATATGTATTCTTATAGGTATTGTACATTAACTATAGTTATTAAATATTAGGGTAAGTTACCACTAGCTTACAGTTTGTTCTATTGATGAAAATAAACGGAATTACTTATCCAAAATATTTATCCAATATGGCGGTATAATTTGTTGTCATAATTAAGGTCATTCATTATCAACCTGACAAACTTAAGGGACAGGCTCCACATATAAAAAAAATACATTTACTTAAACATTACAAAAAAACGTAATTCTGTTTCATAATTAGTTATCCTTGTTAGAAATCGAAACGGCAGCGCTCGGCACGTGTCAGTGACCCGCGCGATAATGAACCGAGGGTCATTAACCCGCGCGTCCTTGACCTGCGCGTGTCCTTGACCCGCTACGGGGCGCGCACACTCGTATATCATTATTACGCCGCTTATCTCGATTCCCAACAATGATAAATAATAATTGAGCAGAAAAACGTAATCAATGTTTTTTTGTTTACTTGGGATTTTTAAGACAAAATATACAAAAAAAATATATATAGGTACCTACATATATATTTTTTTATGTAGAACCTATTCCTTAAGTTTGTCAGGTTGATAATGAATGACGAATGTTCGAATCAAATAAATTATAATATCCTAAAAATTATTTTGCCGCAAGCGGGATTTGAACCCGCAACCTCCGCTTTATACGCGGGTGCTCTACCAACTGAGCTATCGCTTCGAGCCGAAGACATCCCGAAGATGTCAGCAAGTGACAAGACAATCAAGACGCCCACCTGATGTTAAGCACCACGCCTGACATAGATGCAGTGCCACCCAAAGCTTAAAGTTTTCAAGTGTTTGCGTGGCACTGCACTGCGCTTATCACCCCGAGACATTGTTGTTAAGTCTCTTTCGCCCAATAATTTCACTTGCTACAGTGCCCTTCAAACCTAAACACAGTGCAGCTTGCACACTACTGCTTGGAGGTAGAATATCTGACACTGCGGTGGTACCCACCAAGACGGACTCTTGCTGAAGAATCCTACCACCAGGAGCAGGAATAGACACTGTATGGCTTAGTATAGATTGTTGTTGAGTTGAAGTGGCATAGACATGCCAGTGCTCTCACACGGTGAAGGAAAACACCGTGAGGAAACCGGCATGTCAAAGAACTAAAAATTCCAAAGACATGTGCCACCCACCAATCCGCATTGGGTCCGCGTGGTGGATTAAAACCCAATCACTCGCTTGAGAGTAGGCCAGTGTCCCAGCTGTGGGAACATAAGGCTGTAATGATGATGCATGAGGGGTGGCAAGGTTAGCAGTGGCACCGGCACCGGCTGAGAGCGTCGTGTATGAGGTCGGTGAGGTCGGTGTAGAGCGCGCAGTGCCGACTGGCCGGCTTGCAGATCTCCCGGTGGTCCACACCCACGCCCACCAGCGAACCTATACCTGCATCTGTCAACATACATCATCATCAGTACAAAGACAATACTCTGACTCTGATAATATTATTAAGTATATGTATAAAATATGTATGAGTTTAGATATTTTTAGTTTATTATTCTCAACGTATCAGCATTGCCATTCAACGTGGCAATGCAGCCAGCATGTTGGGAACGCTTCCTACTGGTAGTGATTTGGATCAGTTGAGCTATCTATAGGTCGTTTGTAACGGTCTTTAGATGGCTCAACTGTTTCATATGTATTTTGTATATTTTGTAATGTAATATAATTATGTACATATTTTATTTTGTTTAATAAATATACAATGTTTATTATTTATGTACTTTTAGTATTTTTTTATTTTTTTTTGCCTGAAATACAGTAGTTCAGGCATATCAAAATTTTTATTAGCTCTTTATATAAATATTAAATTAGCTATAAGTTGTATTAGCTATAAGAAAAAATGAATAAATAAAGTTAAAGTTATAAAGTTATAAGTTGTGTGCCATCCAATCCGCATTGAGTCAGCGTGGTGGATTAAAACCATCACTCGCTCGAGAGTAGACCAGTGTCCCAGCTGTGGGAACATAAAAGGCTGACAAATATTACTACAAAGTTAGAGGGACTACCTGCCTGTCTAGGTACCTAAATCATACATAAAATAATCTGAATTGTTTAATGTCTATTATCATCATGACAGCCTTCTAATGTTCCCACTGCTGGGACACTGGCCTACTCTCAGGCGAGAGTGATTGGGTCTTATTCCACCACGCGGACCCAATGCGGATTGGTGGATGGCACATGTCTTTCGAATTTTTAGTTCTTGGACATGCCGGTTTCCTCACGATGTTTTCCTTCACCGTATGAGAGCACTGGCATTGCGCACATAAATTTTTCGAACAGAAAAATCCATTGGTGCACGACCGGGTTTGAACCCACGACCTTAGGATTGGAAGGCGGGGTCACTACCACTAGACCACCGGTGCTCTTTGTATAAATATATATATATATAATGTATAATGTCTATTATATAATCTTTGTATAATGTCTATTATAATGCATGTTAATTAATCTAATTTTAATTTAATTCTTATTATTAATAGCTATTTTTATATGATTCATTGTAATAAACTTCTTTTTTTTTTTGTTAACGGGAAGGAATCTGCATCCAGACATCCCGTCGCATAAGGGTACGACGGGGGTGTGTGAGGTTGTCGGACTCGATGACTCACTAAACCATCCCCGGTGGCCAGCCTCGATGCATGCCGAGGGGCTCCACGGTCCCCTAGGGCTATCAGTGGTGCCCCTCTCGCATCGCGCTCAAAGCACTTCCCGGGGCTAACAAAAGTCAGCCCCAGCACCTGCCTATGCTATCTATTTGCACGCCATAGTTGGCAGAAAACTGTCTTGGACTTATTTCTTTCAAAACGATCTACATTATGTAACTAGTGTTTGCAAATAAATATTCTTATTTCTGATTTAGTTCTATAGACCTTGACCTGTAATACGGGTTCATAACGAACCGAATCCTGGCACCAGTCTTTCACGAAGTAATAATCATCAGACTGGCACTACTGTATACTGCACTAAGATTACCTTGTGAAAGAGAATATATATATATTTTTAAGAACACAGACATAGTGACTTCCCCTTAATATACAGGGTCATTCATTATCAACCTGACAAACTTAAGGGATAGGTTCCACACAAAAAAAAATATATTTACCTATAATTTTTTTTTAATGTATATTTTGTCTTAAAATCCCAAGTAAACGAAAAAAAATCGATTACGTTTTTCCGCTCAATTATTATTTATCATCGTTGGGAATCAAGTTAAGCGACGTAATAATGAAATATTCGAGCGTGCGCGCCCCGAAGCGGGTCAATGACACGCGCAGGTCAAGGACGCTCGGGTTATTGACCCGTGGTTCATTGACGCGCGGGTCACTGACACGTGCCGAGCGCTGCCTTTTCGATTTCTAACAAGGATAACTATTTATTAAGCAGAATTATGTAAATTTTTTTTTAAATATAAAAAAAAACGTTTAGAAAAAAAGAAGTACAAGTATTTTTTTTTATGTGTGGAACCTGGGGTAGGTTCCACACATAAAAAAAAATACTTGTAAGGTTAAGTTTGTCAGGTTGATAATGAATGACCTTATATAGAGACATTAGAAAAGTGCCAGTGGACGCATTCTTAGCAAATAATTTTATTCTATAAAACTAGGTCAACATTATTTACTCATTAGCTTAAGCGTAAGGCTAGATCGTAATACATTGAGTAGTATGTTATCTGTGACATTGATAAACTATATTAAAGAAAGAAAAAAAAAAGTTGTTACCGCTTACCTGCGGAATGAACGCTGACTATCCTCAGCCACAGCACGGACATGAGCGTGCGGCACGTCTCCACGAAGCCGCGCACGGCTGGCCCCCGCCCCCGCGCCCCCCCTGGCGCCCCCCCTCGCGCCCCCGCCGCCCCCCACGCCGCGCTCGCCGCCAGCCAGCGCTCGTGCAAGCTCAGCACCAGCGAACAATCTGGAAGATAGAAGACATTTATTCACAAACTGCACTGAACAAGAATAATACGAGTTACGTAAAAGGCCCGATATGTATTTTTTTTACTATTTGTAAAACCAACCTTTGCTGATCTCCAGCAGCTCTAGGCTCCGGGCGGTGACGGGGGTCTTGATGTCCGCGAGCGGGGAGCCGCGGTGCGGCACGGAGTAGAACATGAACCCGCGGCTCTGCGCGTACAGCGCCGCGCGACCACTACTTTCTGGAATACAATACCTCCTCATTACCCAGTGTTATTTTTTTTTTATATACAACTGAAGTGGCAACCAAGCGTACGGACCACAAGTTGGTAAGCGGTTACCGCAGCCTATGGACGCTTGCAATACCAGAGGTATCACTCGCGGGTTACCACCTTGAGGATAAGATCGAAAGCCTCATGTGCCAGTAATTTCACCGGAAACCATACCCTTCACACCGGAACACAGCAATGCGAGCATTACTGCTTGGCGGCAGAAATAGGTACGGTGGTATTATTATTTAATTAAATTGTTGTGGATATTATAACATCGCTAGGAATATTGTTACAATTCACCTCCAAGCCCCGATACTAAGAACTGGAGGATTTGTTTGAAGAGTCTTTTGTACAGTACGTTATTGTGATTATTTATCAGTGGTTTAGAGGCCTTCGGGCGGCCTAGAAACTCTGTCACCAGAGTTGGCCACTGACTCATACGAACGAACGAAGTGATTTAGGTTAGTGTTAAGAAACTGTATGGTTTGCCTTTTTGCACTTTAAAATGTACGTGTGTTTTGAAGATAAATAAATAAATAAATAAATAATGCTGGACAATCCACACAGCATCATCTAGCCCCAAGGTAAGCTGCTGTTAAACAGAGCTGTGTTATGGGTACTAGATGACTGATATATACTTAATACAATACAATACATAGATAGATATTTTTTAATATATATAGAAAATACCCAGAACACCCGGAACAAATATTTGTAGATCGTACAAACATTTGTCCCGAGGCGGGAATCGAACCCGCAACCTCTGCGCCACATCGGTCGTCATCAAGTAAATGATTAATCTATCTACCTACGTTATGCATACGGTACTAAAATGTACCTACATGGTATTGTGGTAATTCTTCCCCGGACGAGCTCTATCACGAAGAACTCTACTACTCTTCAAAAATTATACTAAATAATTATAATTTTGAATAAGATACTTACAAAAATAAAGTGTAACTTAACTTACCTTCAATCATTGAAGATATTGCTTCACCATTGTTTCTACTCAATTCATTTTCATTTCCATTTGAATCAGTTATCTTACATTTATTTTCGTTATCATTTAAAATCACATTTACATTCGTTATCTCTTCGTTCGTGTTTCCACTTACATTTATTTCTACATCGCTGTAACCTTTCACACATTTATTTTCTATTATTCTACCATTTTCATTTACATTTTCGATTATGTTTGATTCATTTCTAGCGCTAGAACTGTTACGTTCTTTGTAATCAGTAAATGTCATGTTGTCGTGTTCTTTGTACATTTCCTTATTGTCAAACATATTTCCTACTATATTATCTATGGTTTCGGCGATAACCGCATCGTTATTGGTCGAGTTTGATCTTTTGATAATGTTATCGATGTTATTCTTTGGCTCTGGGGTAGCTGTTTCTTCAGTTTTGTTCAGTTTTTTATAAGCTTCGAATGCTGTAATTAAAAACACATTATCATTTACAAAAATACGACGAGCGCTCGTGACGTAGCTGGCCAAGTTTTTCCTAACAGTTCAACGAAGTAAGCACTGTTCCGCGTAGCACCCATCCAGGGTGACCGCCAGTGGCAATTTCAACTGAGCTCTCCCGTGCTTTGGAAGGCACGTTAAGCAGTCGGTCCCGGTTTTTTCAAAGTTGTTAGGCTATGACAGAGGCCTTCGGGCGGCCTAACTAAAACCTCAATAGACCTAAAAACTTTTGTTATCATAAAATGGATTTTCTGCAAAGTAACGCTTGAATCAATCAATTAGGTTGGTAACATACCTTCACAGTAAATCTCTTTTATAAACAGTCCTCCTTTCGAGTGTCCGACCCAGACGATAGGTTTCTCCCCTACCCCCATGTCTAGAAGCTGCTGCATCATCTGCTCTGCTCTCACATGCAAGCTTAATCTGGAACAAGCGTATTTTTTTATACATAAAGAAAAGCTTCATCTTAGGCTCGTATTCAAGAACCAGTTGTATCAGTTGAATTCACAATAACTTTTATTTTAGTGCATGATGTGGTCACCTCTAATTGAGAGAGCACCTGACCTAAGTACCTCTGTCATTTAAAAATGTGTATCTCTCGTTGGTGATCCATAATAATAATATAAATAAATAAATAATGCTGGACAATCCACACAGCAGCATCTAGCCCAAGGTAAGCTGCTGTTAAACAGAGATGTATTATGGGTACTAGATGACTGATATATATTTATTACAATAAAATACATAGATAGATATTTTTATTATACATATAAAACACCCAGAACACCCGGAACAAATATTTGCAGATCCTACAAACATTTGTCCCAAGGCGGGAATCGAACCCGCAACCTCCGCGTCGCAGGCGGACCTTCGCATACCGCGCCACATTGGTCGTCAGAGAATAATAATAAATAAATAAATAATAAATAAACCATACTTCAAAAAATAAATAAAATAAAATAAAAATAAAAAGGCATTTATTCACTAACCACACATTATTTTATAACTAAGTAGGTACCTACTTATTTAATAGTTTTATATAGTATTTGAGCACTGGTGGTCTAGTGGTAGTGACCCCGCCTTCCGATCCTAAGGTCGTGGGTTCAAACCCGGTCGTGCACCAATGGATTTTTCTGTTCGAAAAATTTATGTGCGCAATGCCAGTGCTCTCATACGGTGAAGGAAAACATCGTGAGGAAACCGGCATGTCCTAGAACTAAAATTCGAAAGACATGTGCCATCCACCAATCCGCATTGGGTCCGCGTGGTGGATTAAGACCCAGTCACTCTCGCCTGAGAGTAGGCCAGTGTCCCAACAGTGGGAACATTAGAAGGCTGTCATGATGATGATGATATAGTATTTAGTAATTACAGTTATACTTGAGTGTGAATCGTGATTCAAGCATCGATTTTTGACAGTTCTTCATAGAAAGATTATGTCAAATCGAAAAGTCACGATTTACACCTAGGATGACAGAACTTTTAGGTAAAGTTAAGAATATTTATTTGCAGTGAATATGGTAGGAATGGTAGCTTCGCCTTTACTGGCTGTCCGCTGCCACTGTGGTGGTGCAGATGTATAGTGTATGAGTTCTCGGGAATGAGTGAGACATATCTACAATGTCGGTCTCTGCTTTTTCAAAGTTAAGCCATTAATAAATAATAAAATAATGACAGAGGCATTTGTGCGGCCTAAAAACTCTGTCACCAGAATTGGCCACTGACTCATACAAACTTACTTATATACAAAACTTTGTATTTATATTAGGTGTGATATAATTAGTAATTACCGTTTATTCTCCCTTATCCAAAGAGGTCTCCAAAGATATGGGTCGCTTGTATAATTTATTGATATCACTCTAGCTCCGGGGAAATCTATTTTTATCCAGTCTCTAGGCCAGCATGAAGAATAGCAATCATCGCATATACACCCGCAGCCAACCTCGCATTTTTTCTCGCTACATTTACATTCGTTAACTTCATTTATTTCATTAAAACTACATTTATTCTCGTTATCTTTCACATCACAGTTATTATCACAGTTTTCTCTTTTGAACAGGTCACTGACGAATTTGGCTTGTGTTTCGTAGTTATCAACTATTTCCACTTGATCCAACAAGGTGTTATTGTAAAACTGTTCCGTTATCAAATCATTTTCTTTCGGTATGATTTTCTTGAACAGCTTTTCATTTATTTTCTTGAATGTCATTTCGGAATCATTTAGATCTGTTATATTGTAAATATTTTCATTTAAGTTACATTTATTTTCGTTATTTTGGTTGTATAAGTTCTCATTTGTTTGTGTGTGGGATTCGTATGAGCTACTTTTATGGCAATTGCAGGTTTTTTCGGAATAACTTCGCAGTTTAATTTTTTTTGGTTCTTCTTGGTACTTTGATCTCCAGTCTCCTTGTCGCCACGTGTTACTCAGGGACCCTGAAACAATTAATTACATTTAGCAAGAGTAGTAGAGTTCTTTGTGATAGAACTCGTCCGGGGAAGGACGACCACCATACCTATTTCTGCCGCCAAGCAGTAATGCTCGCATTGCTGTGTTCCGGTGTGAAGGGTATGGTTTCCGGTGAAATTACTTGCACATGAGGCTTTCGATCTTAGCTTCAAGGTGGCAACGCGCGAGTGATACCTCTGGTATTGCAAGCGTACATAGGCTGCGGTAACCGCTTACCATCTTGTGGGCCGTACGCTTGGCTGCCACTTTAGTTGTATAAAAAAAATAAAATTGTACAAAATAATTTGTGGACCCAATAAAGTGTTTAGTCTTTTATTCTTTCTTCCGGTTTATGTTAGTCATGGTTTTTTCAGTAGTAAAGCCACTCTATCACCAGACAGTGGAGCGCTCGTGACGTAGCTGGCTAAGTTGTTCTTAACATATCAATGATGTTAAGCACTGTACCGCGTAATCATCATTAGGATGGGTGACTGCCAGTGGCAATTTCAACTGAGCGCTCCCGCGCTTCGGAGGGCACGAAAACAGTCGGTCCCGGCTTTGTTTAGGCCTTCGGGCGGCCTAGAAACTCTGTCAGCAGAGTTGGCCACTGACTCATACGAACTTAAGACTGTCCTCACTCACCGTATAGTCCGTGCACGAAGATAACATCCAGGGTGTGGTGGTGTGGCTGGTGCAGCAGCTGGCACTCCACCCTGGGCTCGGGGTGCAGGTGCTCCGTGCCCGCGCGCCGCACCACCCGGGGCTTCGCACCAGACGATCTCGGACCTGGAGGAAACAGTAAAAAAAGAGGAAAGAATAGTAAAGTTCTCTGTGATAGAGCTCGTCCGCGGAAGGACTGCCACCATACCTATTTCTGCCGCCAAGCAGTAATGCTCGCATTGCTGTGTTCCGGTGTGAAGGGTATGGTTTCCGGTGAAATTACTGGCACATGAGGCTTTCGATCTTAGCCTCAAGTTGGCAACCCGCGAGTGATACCTCTGGTATTGCAAGCGTCCATAGGCTGCGGTAACCGCTTACCATCTTGTGGGCCGTACGCTTGGTTGCCACATCAGTTGTATAAAAAAAAAAAAAAAAAGATAGATGGTAAACGACCTAGAGGACGGAGCCCAATAAGATGGTCCGACCAAATTCGCTCTCTTGATACACAATTTCACGACGCGCTGCACGCTGCGAAAGATCGAAATGGTTGGCGAAATATTGTTCGGAAGATGATTCAAGGGGAATCACTACCCTCAGTCATGAGGAATACGACGCGAGGAGGTGAGTATGCGTACCTGTGATAGGCTGGAGCGGCGCAGTCATCAGTCTATGCAGCAGCACTGTAGCTGTGCTCCAGAGGCACGACACGCACCAACGTCTGCAAACATATCATCATCAAGATCCAAGATCCTTCTCATCATATCAGCCAATCAGACTTTGGACTGTCTTTACCTTCAAGTTCAAGTTTCAAGTTTATTAGAAATATGTAAAATTACAGATGTAATGGATGATGATCTCAGGGGTGTAATAGAGTTCGGAACACGGTTATGCAGTTCTAATACTTTTAATAAACGACTTGTAACACACTTGGAAACATAAAACAGGATAAAAATACAGTAAAAGTAAAATAAAACACTAAATCATAGGCGCACGCTCACGGCGGTGAGCGGGTCCGTAGCCATCTTGCTTCCCTGGCGGAGGGGGACGAGGTAGAGTAAAATAGCGTGGTTAAGGGATCGTTCGCCTGTACTCTCTAAAATTAAGCCCGCGTTACAGCCTCCCCCTCTGACCTAGGCAAGCGCCCTCGCGTCTCGGTCAGTCAAGGAACCGTCTCGGCCTACCGCGCTTCCTCTTCTCATTAACTGGTGGTTGTGCATCACCTACAAATGGGGTCAGTTGAGAGACGTGGTACCTACCTAGAAGTTCGCCACTACTCATCCTCTCTAAGAGGTATGTGGTTGAACTTACTGCCTCTTTAACACGATAGGGCCCATCTCGCCGAGGTATAAACTTTGGCGTCTGGCCGCGGGTCGCGTCATTACTCCCCTGGGTTTTCAATAGAACCAGATCTCCAGCGGAGTAATCCGGTGCAGGGCGACGTCCTTCGTCAGCCAGACGTTTTTGGGTTGATTGAGCCTTCTCATGCAATTCCCTAGCTTCAAACAATACGGTCGAGATCCGTTGAAGGTAAGGGGTGAGACTCGTTATGATGTTATCGCTCTCGATAATACCGCGCATGTCAGTAATCACATCAGCTGGTGCACGTATCTCGCGTCCGAACGTCAGATACGCCGGAGAGTATCCTGTGCTGCTGGTCACGGCCGAATTCATGGCGAATCGAATCGCAGGTAAATGGACATCCCATGAGCTGTGGTCTTTTCCTACTAAAATGGCGAGCTGGGGTTTTAAATCGCGGTTCTTCCTCTCGACCGGATTGGCCTGGGGATGGTATACAGGTGAAAGCGATTGCGTTATACCAAAAGTATGGCACACCTGTTGCATTACCTCGCTGATGAATTGCACCCCATTATCGCTTATAATTCGCCTGGGTACTCCAAATCTCAGAAATATGTCTGATACTAGGATCTTAGCGCAGTCCGCGCTAGTGGCGTTTGGAAGGGCGAATAACTCAACCCATCGGGAACAGGTGTCTTCCAGGATCAATATCCATTTGTTCCCCTCAGCAGTCTCCGGTAACGGGCCAAATAAATCGACGGCGATGACTTCAAATCGTCGATTGGTTGCTGGAGTCTGCAACAAACCCGCCGGTTTCCTGTTGTCAACCTTGTATCTCTGACAGTCTATACAATTCTTTAGGTATGCGGTGATGGTTTGTCTCATCCCGGACCAGTAGTACTTGGACTTCACCCGATCAAGGGTTCGCTCTACTCCAAGGTGTCCAGCAGTCGGTGCGCTGTGGTATTCCACCAGGATTTTCTCGCGTTCGTGCTCTGGTACTACAAGACATGCGGTTTCCTCCTCGCATTCTTCAGGTCCGTACCTATATAATATGCCATCGGACATTATGTATCCCCGATCGGACCAACTTCTCCCCCTAAACGGATCGTCGGTTGACTCCAAATCTTCAACGATCTTGCGCACTTCAGGGTCCTTAAGTTGGTTCTCACGAACATCCTTAGGGCTTCTCGATGGGAAATCGACTTCAGCGTAACAGATGTCACAATCTGTTTCGTCGGCACAAGACGGACGTGAAAGCGTATCGGCAATGGCGTTCGATTTACCGGGTATGTACTCGATGCGTGGGAGGTACTCCTGAAGCGTGAGGGCCCACCTCGCTAAGCGTCCGCTGGGTGACTTAACGTTCATGAGCCATCGTAAAGGTTGGTGGTCACTCTTCACCACCACCTCCGAGCCTTCTATGTATCCGCGGAATTTCGTAACCGCCCATACCACTGCCAGTGCTTCTCTTTCCGTAGTGTTGTAATTTCTCTCTGCGCTATTCAACAAACGGCTTGCGTACTCAATTGGTCGTTCCTCGGGGCCCTCCCCCTGCATCAGCACTGCTCCGAGGCAATAGCCACTGCTGTCGGTTCTCAGCGTGAATGGCATTGAATCGTCGGCCTGACGTAATATCGGAGCTGAGATCAGTAGATGCTTGATGCGGTCGAATGCGTCTTGTTGCTTCGAGGTCCAGGTCCATTTGCTATCCTTCTTGAGGAGTTCCGTCAAAGGTCTGGCAACATCAGCGTAGTTGGGTATAAACCGCCGGAACCAGCTGGACGTCTGCAGAAAGGTCTTCACATGTTTAACGTTCATCGGGGGTGTCATGTTAGCAATAGCCGCGGTCTTGCCGGGATCTGCTTCTATTCCGCCCGGTACTATCACGTGACCTAAAAACTTTACTGACTCGCGAGCAAAACAACTCTTCTCGCGGTTCACTCGTAGGTTGTACATTTCAAGCCTGTCGAATACAGCGTTTAGGTCTTCTAAATGCTTAGGAAAGGATTCCGAAAGGATAATGACGTCATCCAAGTACGTCAGCAGAGACACCTTGGCCAGTTCTTTACCGGACTTGAATCTGTCCATCAATCTCTGAAAAGTGGCCCCAGAGTTCCGTAGGCCCATAGGCATCCTCTTGAAGCGAAAACAGCCAAGCGGACTCACGAATGCCGTCTTATCGCGGTCATCCGGTTCTACGCCTATCTGAAAGTAGCCAGATCGTAAGTCACAGGTCGTCATGAAACTGGTATTCTTGGCCGCGTGAAGGACATCCTCGATACGTGGGAGTGGGTAACGGTCAGGTTCCGTCACGGCGTTTAACTTTCTGTAGTCCACACAAAGCCGGACGCCTCCATCTTTCTTCGTCACAAGGACCACGTTAGCCGCCCACGGTGAGTCGCATTCCTCAATCACGTCTGTATCTAGAAGTGTCTTCAACTCCTGTTCCAGAATCGCCTTCTTGCCTGGAGACAATCGGTAAGGGGGTGACGCGATGGGCTCTTGATGCGCGTCTATCTTCAAACGATGCGTGGCGTATTCCGTCGGAGGACCTTCCTTCGCGAAGCGGTCAGCTCTTTTTACTAGCAAAGAGTTCAGCTGGGTCCTCTGGTCTGCCGTCAGTTTGGTGCCCTCATCATCCCTCAACTCGAGGTTTGATGCTTCCACCTTCATCAGCTCCATCTCGCCGGCGGTGGGTAAATTGAAGCAGGTGATAAACGGATACCAATGATTTGGTTCGTCGTTAAAACACCAACTACTCTGTGGTAAATCCAACAGGATACAAGCATTAATAATAAAATCCCTACCTAACAATGTTCGCGTTGGTGCATTGAGTAACACCAAGAATGTGGTAGGTATCGCATGACCTTTCAAGGTCACGGTAGTCTCGCACTCAAGTGCGGTGCAAACTTGCTGTGAACCGTCAGCAAGTCCTATTGTGCGTGACGTGTTTTTAAACTCTACGCCAGCGTCCACAAGTATACTGTAAAGCATGGGGCCTGCGATAGAGTGAGTGGCCCCCGTGTCTAGAATAGCTACGCCCGTACGGTCAACAACTTGAATTTCTAATAGCGGGAGTGAAACGTCACTATCAACTACATTGGCGCTGCAGAAATCCGACTTACTACTACTAGTCGTGCTTTTACACTTTTCGCACTTTGACCGCACTACTCCCAACTGACCACATCCGTAGCACCGTATCTGAGTACTATTACTACTCGATTTACTTGAATCGGAACTATCTACTTTACTAGAATCTTTTTTTTCTTTGTTACGGCATTCGTCTACGGTGTGCCCGAAAAGTTTGCAAAAAGTACATTTCGGTCGGGCGCGTTTCTGTTGACCCTCACTATCATTACGTTTCACGTTAGGCGTGCGCGACTCTGATATAGACTTTACAATAGGTTTCGGTAAACTCGGGGTTTCGGCCCCGGCGGCAGCAGTAGCAGGGTTAAGATTTGCACTCGAACGATCCCGACCGGCAGCGAACGGGTTAATACCAGAGCTTGTATTATTATTAGAAAGATGGGATAAACTCACCTCCGCCAAAGACTCCTCGACTAACCTGACCTTTGTGATCAGCTGTTCCAGCCCGTCCACCGTATCACGAGACACACGTTTTCTTATTCTACGGTCCAATAACCCGTACACTATATCTAACTGCATTACCTCCGACACTACGTAAGGTAATTTGTGTAATAACGCGCGCACTTTACACACAAACACATCGGCTCGTTCGACACTTTGCTCGGTAGCGAAAATCTCACGAAAGATTTTATACGCGGGACGCGGCACTCCGTACATTCCGCGAAGTCGCTGCAGGGCGTCACTCCACGACGTCACTGATGACTTGACGCCTTGCCACCAGACGGCGGCCTCGCCGGTCAGCAGCATCGGTAGACCCCGCAGCGCGTGCTGCTCGCTGACGCTCGTGCAGTCCCGGTATATCTCGATAGCGTCGATGAATGCTTCAAGCTCGTCTGCATTTTGCGAAGTTCCGTCGAAGCGCGAAGTGCATTTGGCGAAGTTACCTCGGAGTGAAAAATTTTGCGACTCTGGTCTCGGTGATGGTGTGCACCGGTCACTGTTACTTGTCAACATGCTTTCCATCAGAAGTCGGTTCGCCTCCGCTTGACTCCTGGTGATGTTAGAGACAAGGTTTTGAAACATATCTTCAGACATGGTGATGTTCGGTGAAGATATCACTGTTCTGTTCATCTCGTCGCCGTCGGTATCGGATCCCGATTCGTCATCTTTTCCGGTCCGTCTTGTTTTCGGTGGCATAGTGACACGGTTTGCCGTTTCTCACTCGATAAACAAACAGGTGGGATATAAAGTGGTCGTAGATATCCGATCCGTCTCGTATGACAAAGTTCTCGGCTGGCAGGTAGGTACCTATGTCTCTGCGATGCGATAACGCGTTTCAAGTGCCGCGTGCGCAGTAGACTTGCCTGTTCGCGCGCTCGGTTCAAGCCGCCGCGCGCGTCTCGCGTCTCGAGTTAGGTAGGAAGGTAACTACGCAGCGCTTCTCGGCCGGTGGTAGGTAGAGGGTATCCAATCCGTCGCACGAAGATTTACCGATGGTAAATAGGTGTCCCACTGTGTGTAGACGCGTTTAGAAGCCGCGTGCACAGTAGTATCTCCCGCGCAATCGGTCCGTTTCGACTTCGAAACTCAAATTTCGTGTAGCGGCGTCGGATAATGGACTCGCCCGTGTGCTACAATTTCCGTGTTTTGCACTATTTTGAAGATGTTTCCGTGAAATGCACTATCGGAGAGTTCACAATATTGTGTTAGCACGATAGATAACTGCACTTTTAGTTATAGAGTGTGTTTCGACGTAGTTTTCACTGATTTTAAACCGTGCCCGCTAGTTGGGCGTCACTGTAATGGATGATGATCTCAGGGGTGTAATAGAGTTCGGAACACGGTTATGCAGTTCTAATACTTTTAATAAACGACTTGTAACACACTTGGAAACATAAAACAGGATAAAAATACAGTAAAAGTAAAATAAAACACTAAATCATAGGCGCACGCTCACGGCGGTGAGCGGGTCCGTAGCCATCTTGCTTCCCTGGCGGAGGGGGACGAGGTAGAGTAAAATAGCGTGGTTAAGGGATCGTTCGCCTGTACTCTCTAAAATTAAGCCCGCGTTACACAGAATAAATAAATAATGCTGGACAATCCACATAGCATCATCTAGCCCTAAGGTAAGCTGCTGTTAAACAGAGCTGTGTGGTACAGCATTATTTATTTAGTAATAACTAAATAGATAATCATTTCAAGGGCGTTTTAAAATTTTTAAAGGGTCGGCAAAGCGCGTGCTGTAACCGCCGTATGCTTGTTTGCCACAATGGTGGTATAAAAAAAAAAAAAACAACATTTTATGGGGACCAATGGGAAAATTAATTCCCTCTCGTCCCGATTGTAAGAATAAATTGAAGTAGGACGAGCGGGAAAAAAACTTCCCGTTAGACCCCATGTAAATAAAAAATGGATTATTCCCATCTGTCAGTTTTGTCCCCTCATGGTGACAGATCGTACAATAAAATGCTATTTGTTGTCAACCTTTTTTCAATAAGGTGAATGGGGACGAGCGGGAAGTTAAATCAAATTATTTATTTACCAAAAGAAAAACAAATACAATGAACAAATACTGGAGGTCCCCGCACAAGGGCTAGTCTGTATCGCGGTCTGTATCTGTGTAAGTTTTTTTTTTTATACATCTGTAGTGGCATCCAAGCGTACGGCCCACAAGATGGTAGGCCCGCAGCCTATGGACGCTTGCAATACCAGAGGTATCACTCGCGGGTTGCCACCTTGAGGCTAAGATCGAAAGCCTCATGTGCCAGTAATTTCACCGTAAACCATACCCTTCACATTGGAACACAGCAATGCGAGCATTACTGCTTTACGGCAGAAATAGGTATAGTTATTTTTAAGTTATTTTCCCATTGTCCCCCAGTGGAGGCGAAATCTAGGGGTCATCGGGAATAACCCGTAATTAGAAACTACGAACTATGGCACGACAATACGACCCAGAAAAATATTGGCACAATTGTGCCGATTCCAATTGGAATCGATTGAGATCGAATTCCCCGGGTCATTGATCTAACGCAGTGTCCAAGAAGAAACTTTTTTTTTATACTACTAAAGTGGTAACCAAGCGTATGGCCCACTTGCTGGTCAGTGGTTACCGTAGCCTAGCTACGCATGCAACATCATTAAATATCACTTGCGTGTTACCACCCTAAGACGTTAGATGGAAAATCTCATGCCTGTAATTTCACCGGAACCCTTCGAACAGGAACACAGAAATACGAGCATTACTGCTTGGCGGCAGAAATAGGTATGGTAGTCCTTCCCCGGACAAGCTCTATCACAAAGAACTCAAAGCAGCATTACAAGTTATTAGCTATTAGTGTAAGGAGTTAAAGGATGATTTCCACTGATGAGTATGGGTGGAGGAATTTATATTAGAAGATCCTTAACACCGCCTCCAGAGACTGGTCACAATTACGAGATGATAAAGGCGTTTGCACGATGTTCAGCGCCATTTACATATTTAAACTTTATAAAACAAAAACTGTCTCTAAAAGCTTATTATAAAATAACCGATTACCTAGATGATAAAAAAGCTTGGGACGAATGTGCTCCAACTCTACTCTGCATCCATAACAATAGCAAGGGTCAAACCAAAAAAGCGATAGGAACCCAGCCGGCGTTGTTGCCAGTTCTTCTAAGACATGGGCGCGTTGGAACAGGCGTAAGTTTTTCTAGCTTGTAAGACGTTTCAAAATGATATTGTAATTCAAATGAATAAAGCACTTGCATTTTGCACTCCTCACCCCGATAGGTAACTAAGTCTCTTTCACCCAGTAATTTCACTTGCTACAGTGCCCTTCAAAGCTAAACACAGTGCACACTACTTGGAGGTAGAATATCTGACACTGCGGTGGTACCCACCGAGACGGACTCTTGCTGAAGAGTCCAGAGTCCTACCACCAGGTAAGGTGAGTAGATGTCAACTCTGATAAGCAAGGGTAGAGGAATTCTCAGGATTATATATATACCGAGCTGAAATGCGTTTTTTTTTCAGTTTTTATGTTATCCCAGAACAGTATTTTTTCAAGGACAAAAGGTTCATATGTTATAAGTAATATTATAGAAGGATCATAAACCCCTCTCCTTAATACCCCCCTTATGTAGGTGTTAAGGAATTTAAACTGACGTCATCAGATTCTAGATCTATTCTTAGAGGTCCATAAGGACCTCATTGAACTCTTAGAATAACAACACGGAGAAACGAAGTACGCGAGAAACGAAGTACGCGCAAGCAAGTTGTGATCATTTTTAGTGAGACTTGTTAGTCTCACTTAGTCAAGCGGCTCGCCATTCATCTATGTAAAGTCATCGTGCGCACGTCTCAATTTCAAATTCATAATGGTGTGTTGTGTGGTGAAAGTCATCAATCACGTATAATAAGCCATTATTAAACAAAATAAAATATGTACATATTACATTCATTACAAAATATACAAAATACATATGAAACAGTTGAGCTATCTAAAAACCGTTACAAACGACCTATAGATAGCTCTATAGGTTGTTTGTAACGGCATAGGCCGCTCACGCAAACATCAATTGTTTTATGAACACACTTTTGGTAATAATTTTGAATGAAACTATCATTCTACGTGTTGTTATTCTAAGATTGAACTCATCACGATAGGTAGTTGCTTTAGGACCGTTTGAAGGAAATCATTCGTTGGAGCACCGGTGGCGCGGTGGGCGAGTGTCGTTGAGTGAGAAGATGCGGGTTCGAACCCCAAAAAAAATTGTATGATCATTCTTCTATTCAGTTATTCTATTCAATAATGTAGGTATTTTATTGAAAGATTTCAATAGTAAATAACAATTACCAAAGGGGGTTTAGGGAACTTTTTTGTGTCAAAATCCCCTTCAGTCAGAGCTTCAAGCTCCAAAGGGGATTTTGACACTAAAATTCCCAAAATACCCTTTATTTTCAAAGGGGATTTTCACACTAACCCATCTGCAAGTGTTTGTTCCGGGTTTAGGTGTCCGGGATATAGGGTAACTATTACAAAATCTATATGTCACATTGATTGCCAGAGAGATTGCCACCTAATTAAGTACCTGTTCCTAATTCCTTGTAATTTTATTTTTATTTTATATGTGTGTTAGTTTTTAAGTGTTTAAACAATATGGAACTTGTGTCTGAAAAAAAAATTTTTATTATTCATCATCATCATGACAGCCTTCTAATGTTCCCACAGCTGGGACACTGGCCTACTCTCAAGCAAGAGTGATTGGGTTTTGATCCACCACGCGGACCCAATGCGGATTGGTGGATGGCACAAGTCTTTCGAATTTTTAGTTCTTGGACATGCCGGTTTCCTCACGATGTTTTCCTTCACCGTATGAGCACTGGCATTGCGCACATAAATTTCTCGTAGCGAAAAATCCATTGGTGCACGACCGGATTCGAACCCACGACCTTAGGATCGGAAGGCGGGGTCACTACCACTAGACCACCGGTGCTCTTTTTATTATTATTATTATTATTAATCACATTAACACACTAATATCATGAATACGAAAGTTTGAATGTTTGTATGTTTGTTCCTCTATAACTCGACAACCACTGAACCGATTCGGCTGAAATTTAAAACATAAATAGACAATGATCGGAAATAGAACATAGGCTTTTTTTCTCCCGAAAAAATGTACGGTTCCCGAGTTCCACGCGAACGAAATTGCGGGCGACAGCCATTGGGTCCGCGTGGTGGACTAAGACCCAATCTCTTGCTTGAGAGTAGGCCAGTGTCCCAGCTGTGGGAACATTAGAAGGCTGTCACGATGCTGATATGTTATCAAGTCCCACTTCGTTAATTTTTTTTTGGATACTTATCTTATAAGGTTCAGCGTTAGAGGCCCGTACACACGCCCGTTCATACGTGACCTGTCTGACAATGAAAATAGCATCACAATTGAAGAATAACTTCAATTGAGCCATCAACGCAATGGACGAATGCTGCTGACCTATAAGGTATAGGTACCACCTACCTAGCAACAGTAATCATATGTAGTAGTCAGTAACAGTAGTCATAATATGGAGAGGATAGTAAGGGACTTTATTTTTGACGACCGATGTGGCGCAGCGGGCGCAGGTCCGCCTGAGACGCAGAGGTTGCGGGTTTTTCCCGCCTCAGGACAAATGTATTGTATTTGTTCTGGGTATTTTCTATATATAATAAAAAATATCTATCTATGTATTGTATTGTATTAAGTATATATCAGTCATGTAGTATGCAGCTTACCTTGGGGCTAGATGATGCTGTGTGGATTGTCCAGCATTGTATTTATTTATTTAAGAATAGTTTTAACCAACTACTGACTGACTGGGTTAGTGTCAAAATCCATACTGACCCATTGCAGTTTATTATTTATGGTTAAGCCTGTGGTGTCCACGGAAACGAAACCCCATAAAAAAGGCTTCTTCGGTCCAACATGCCTCATGGTTGCATAATAGGGTACTTTGATCGATTGCTCTTTCGTAATATCTAAATGTAGATAAACGAGGTTGCGTGTTTTTTTTTCGAACTGGCAGCAATAAAAATAAAATGCACTTTTTTTTTAATTTCGCCTATTTGTTTGATTTCAGCCAGTAATATCCTATGGAGGTTGAATTTCTTCCATTTTTATACAAAAAAGTGTTTTTAGCGCTTTTTCAATCAATTTCGATAAATTATTATCATTTGGCGGAATAATCGCTTTTTTCTCTTCTTGTTTATGCACGTTTTGAGCTTTAAATAAAAAATAATCAATTATTAGACTTACCGCAAGAAATTTTTATACTCTAATAGGTAGATAGGTACTTATTTTATGTGAAAACTGAGGAAATGGCTAGTCCATTCGATAGTTTTATGATTTTAATGAATTTATAATTAACTGATTTCAATATTTTTTTACTTGACGCCTGTATAAAATAGTTACTCTAATGTTTGAATTAGTATTTTTGGTATATAATATTTTTAGAAGGTGTCATTAGTTACTTAGGTAGCTACAATTAAAGCATATAATTTCTTTAGCTTGCCTTACCCCAGAACGAACCTCGGCCAGCACTCCGTCATGCCAAGACTCTGTAAATATTATAATGCAATTTCTAAAACCAGTGAAATGGATATTTCAGATCCATTACCTAAGTTCAAAAAAAATGTCCAAAAACTTTCATCATAGGTAATCTTCACTCTTCTTTTACTTAAACTTCGTGTAGCTATTTTATTGTACGTAAGAACCTATGTACTTATACAAAGAAATGAATCTACTACTTTTACTTTTTATCTCGACCGTGTTAATTTTACCAATTCCTCCCTTACTTAATTTGATTGATTCAGTTAATACATAATAAGTAGTATTTATTATTGTTTTGTAACCTTGTTTTATGTAAGAGCTTTAATATTTTAGATTTTAATTAAGTTTTTGTCTTGTTGCTACTATTGCGCATGCCCTATCAAAATCAAAATCAAAATCAAAATCAAAAATTATTTATTCAGTAGAATCACAAGGATCACTTTGAAACGTCTTACAAGCTAGGAAAATTTACACCAGTTCCAACGCGCCCATGCCGTAAAAGAACTGGCAACAACACCGGCTGGGTTCCTATCGCTTTTTTGGCATGACCCTTGCTATTGTTATGGATTCCAAGTAGAGTTGGAGCACATTCGTCCCAAGCTTTTTTATCATCTAGGTAATCGGTTGTTTTATAGTAAGCTTTTTGAGACAGATTTTGTTTAATGAAGTTTTTAAATTTGACAATTGATAAATTTTGTATGTCGCTTGGGACTTTGTTAAAGAAGCGTACACATTGCCCTTTAAAAGATTTACTGACCTTAGTGAGCCTAACTATGGGAACAGCGAGTTTATTTTTATTTCTAGTATTAACATAATGATTATCACAATTTTTTTTAAACAGATTAATACTTTTGCGAACATACATAAGATTTTCATAAATATATTGACAGGGCACTGTCATAATATTGATTTCTTTGAACTTATCTCTAAGTGATTCTCTGGGACCCATGTTATAAATTGCGCGAACAGCCCTCTTCTGCAACACGAATATGGTGTTAATATCTGCAGCATATAATTATGGGAACACTAGAATGTAAAACCTTTGGAATAGATTTTTGTGTGTATGGTGTTATCCTGTGTTGGGTGTCCTTAATAAATAAAATAAAATAAGTACTTATTTTTTTTGTAGACTTAATTGTGCTACGAAACATATTATTTGACCTGTAACCTGTTATATTAATAAATACAAATTACACTTCGATGTTACATCCGAATAGATTTAATCATACCATGTAGTCCGATATTCCACGTAATGCATCGTCACACTGTTTATAGCATTTATTTTTTCATAAAGTAGCTGAAAAAATAATTTAAAAACTCACTCAGGATCAGGTAGGTAGGTACTTGGTCTCTTCATTATACATACCGGCCGTGCGCGTCATTCGTTTTTCGTGTGCCGCATCGTCAACATCAAATCAACAAGTTTCATTAATTTGTTAGTATTTTGCGCCGAATTGAAGTGAAAAGCAGTTATGGGGAAAAGGAAACACAAGGATCACAATGATAATAGTATTCGTCGAAAGATTAGACGTTTGGAAAGGAAGTTAGAACGAAAAAAAAGTAAGTCTAATAACATACCTGCATATCGTAAAAAATATGAATAGTGTTTTCTAATAATCGCAATGTCGATTAGTACCGCCTTAATGTGGTAATACGAGATATTATCCTGACGGTTACATGACTTATTTATTCCTTAAAGTGGTTATACGAGATATTACCCAGGAATAATTTTATCTACCTACTTTCTTTGTGTGATGGTACGCGATGCCATCCCGAAAGTAATTTGTTTTCTACAACAGTGTTTATTTTTTTTTTTTTCATAAACAGCTCGCAGTCATAGATCAGAAACTCCGTCATCTAGCTCATCGGCATCTGTCCGATATGTTAGTGACGAAGAAAGTATATCCGATATACGAACCGAAAATGATTTTCTGGAAGAAAATTACCCGGAACAAAGCCTGGCATCTGTAGTAAATGTGATTACACCACCTATACTCCCCACCTCCATGGCAACCCCAGGTGCAGCGCCCACTCCATTTGTAGGCCCTGTCTCAGACATAGATCAAGACTGCCCAACAAATTCTGCTTTGCCTCCAGTCTTAAACTCAACTCCAGAAGTTCCAGAAGAAATCTTGGAAATATTAGGACAAGCCAAGAATTTAGAGGAAAAATTAGGCGAGAAAATCCCAAAAGAAATCTCTGAACGTTGGGGGAAAATATTACTAGATGGGCTCGTCAAAGAACAAAAGGAGGCACTAAGGGATAAAATGCTAATCCCTGAAAACTTTCTCCTAGTCCGGGCTCCTAAACTCAACCCCGAGGTAAGCGCGGTTTTAACCGAGCCGGCGAAAAAACGCGATAAAAGGTTGGAGTTTTCACAAAACCAGTTGGGGTCTGGAATAGCAGGTTTAGTTAACCTCACCAAAGACTTGATACAAGCTGACGTACCAAAACTTGAAATCATCAAAAAATTATCTGAGGTTGCTCAGATCTTGCTAGACCTGCACTACGAGGAAACAATAAATAGGCGAAAGTTATTACTGCCTTTGCTGGATAAAAGTTTCTGGAATACAACACATGGTGTTAAAAGAGAAACATTTTTGTTTGGAGATAAACTTGGCGAAACAATCAAAAACTCGAAAGATATCGAGAGGTCCAGCCAGCAAATAAAAAAACCTACCGCCCCGCAACAAAGGTTCCAACAAAAACCTCCGATCTCGGGAAACTCGAGATATCCTCCTCGTCAACACAGCAATTCGAAGCCAGCAGTAGCCCCGAGCCGTTACTACGAGCCGCAGCCTTCGACGTCAGCGAGGAGGAATTTGAGCTCAGCGCGCCCGCGCCAGAACAAGCCGCCGCCGAACAAGTTCCAAGACCGACGGCGCAACTAGAGGTACCTCATGCTGGTAGGATAAAACGATTTTATCACAACTGGTTATTGATCACAAATGATCCAGTTGTTTTATCTTACGTAAATGGCTATAAAATTCCATTCACCAATTTTGTTCAACAGAATATTGAACCTGTTAACCCACCTTTTTCCAATGACGAGATGAACAATTCTATGTCGAAACTTATAAAGTTAGGGGCAATATCACCATGCACTGAGCACCCAGGTCAGTTTGTCTCTCCAGTGTTTCTGACACCCAAAAGTAACGGAGGTTTTAGATTCATACTCAACGTTAAAAGTTTAAATAAATTTATTCACGCACCCCACTTCAAAATGGAAGACATTCGTACTGCTTGTAAGTTAGTAAGTACCGGAGACTTTATGGCGACTATTGACCTCAAAGAGGCATATTTTTTAGTACCTATTCACCAATCACATAAAAAATACCTGAGATTCAGATTAGATCAACTTTACCAATTTCACTGTTTGCCATATGGAATTTGTTCAGCTCCCTATGTGTTTACTAAATTATTAAAACCTCTTTTAACATTTCTAAGAGGTCAAGGTCACACAATAGTGGCTTATCTCGATGACCTATTGTGTATAGGTTCTAGCTCAAAAATATGTGAAAACACAGTCAACGCTGTAGTCATAAACCTAGAACGTTTAGGTTTCGTAATAAATCACGAAAAAAGTAATGTGATTCCAAATCAAATCTGTAAATTTTTAGGGTTCGAAATTAACACCTGCTCCATGTCATTGCAGTTACCAACAGAAAAAATCAATAAGATATTACGATTGCTCAACAGTATAAAAAACAAAGAATCTATTAGAATTCGAGATTTCGCTAAATTTATTGGTACGCTAACAGCTTCTTGCCCAGCGGTAGCATATAGTTGGGTATATACCAAACACTTTGAACGCGAAAAGTACTTAGCGCTGCAACAGTCAAGCGGTAACTATGATTCTCGAATGTACCTTAAAAAATACCTGCAAAACGACCTTTCTTGGTGGTCTAATATCGCTTCTAAAGCCCAAAATAGATTATATAAAGATAACTATACTATGGAAATATATACCGACTCATCACTGACTGGTTGGGGGGCCGTATGTGGTAGTGATGTAACTAGAGGTCATTGGTCTGCCACTGAAACGACGCATCACATAAACTACCTCGAACTATTGGCTGCCTTTTTAGGCTTAAAATCATTTTGTCAAAATTATCAAAACAGCAATGTGCTACTAAGAATCGATAACACCACGGCCATCTCATACATAAATAGAATGGGTGGAATACAATTCCCACACCTCAATCAAATCTCCAGAGAAATATGGCAGTGGTGTGAATCTAAAAATATTCATATCTTCGCCTCATATGTCAGATCACGTGATAACACCGATGCAGACCGGGCTTCTAGACATACTAACATAGATACCGAATGGAGTTTGAATGAGGGTAGTTACCAAAAAATTGTTCAAAATTTTGATCGCCCGAATATAGATTTGTTTGCATCCAGATTGAACAACAAATGTGACCGCTATGTATCTTGGAAACGAGATCCCGGTGCATATGAAATAGATGCGTTTACAATTAGATGGAATAAATATTTCTTCTATGCATTCCCCCCATTTGCACTAGTTCTAAAATGTCTTCGTAAGATTATTGAAGATGACGCTCGTGGTATTTTAATTGTCCCCTACTGGCCCGGTCAATCCTGGTACCCTATGTTTAAATCATTAGTAAACTCAGAAATTATATATTTAAGACCTCATAAAAACCTTCTGCTGTCACCTTCCAGAGAACACCACCCATTATGGCGCAACCTTACCCTGGCGTGCGCCATATTATCCAGCAGGCGTACTTAAGGCAAGACATTCCTAGCGATTCCATCGATATAATCCTCAACTCGTTATCAAAAAGCACATTAAATCAATACAACGTAGCTTTAAGACAATGGTACAGGTTTTGTCAAGTTAATAATTTAGATTGTTATAATTCATGTAATAAAGAAATTCTAATTTTTTTGACGGAACAATTCAAAAAAGGGGCTAGTTACGGAACCTTAAATTCATTTCGATCTGCCTTGTCACTAGTTATTGGTAAAAATATTGTGAATAGCGACACTATTAGTAGATTTTTCAAAGGTGTTTTTAAAATGAAACCCATTTTTCCAAAATATCACTCAACATGGGATCCAAACATAGTCCTGGAATATCTATCAAAAATTCCTAATGAATCTACTCCTCTTGATTCCCTAACAAAAAAGTTGGTAACTCTGCTCGCGTTATCTACAGGACAACGCGTGCAGACGTTATCTGTAATTGATCTCAGTTGCATTTTTAGTCAAAATACCTGCATTACAATAACTATAAATGATATTATAAAAACATCTATGCCTAACCGATGTAACCCAAAACTAATTATCCCCTTTTTTGTCCAAAATGAATCCATTTGCCCAGCTAAGACTCTGACTTCGTACATTGAAAGAACCAACTTATTTAGAAACCTCCCGAATACATCTAAATTAATTCTTACTGCGAAAAAACCTATTCACAATGCAACTTCTCAAACAATTAGTCGATGGGTCAAACAAACTTTGCATGAAAGCGGTGTGGACGCGTCTGTATTCACAGCGCACAGTACGCGGCACGCGTCCACCTCCGCAGCCAGTAGGTCCGGTGTGTCTATCGATGTCATTAAGAGAACAGCTGGGTGGACTGGTAATTCTATATGTTTTGCAAAATTTTACAACCAACCTTTGCATAACACCGAAGACACGTCCTTTGCTGAGGCCATATTGTCATCATTGTAAATAGGTATTTTACTTATACCTAAATTAGAATTTATAGTTTATGTTACTAGATACCTAATCGTTTTATTTTCGATTGTAGTTCGTAGTAATAAATAATAATTTGCTGATAATCTTAAATACCTACTTTCATTCTGCAACAGACGCTAAACATCTACATGGTATGATTAAATCTAGAGGATGTAACATCGAAGTGTAATTTATGGTTAAAAGAACTTACCTTAAGTGAATTTCTACCAAAATTACACGAGATGTTACATCCGAATAGATTTAAACTCCCACCCACCCGATACAGCACAATAGTTTTGTAGGTACCTACCTATTTTTTGTGCTAGGTTACTCTACCCATTAGTTGCAGAATGCAGACAAGCCTAAACTTACTCTAAAAAGAATGACGCGCACGGCCGGTATGTATAATGAAGAGACCAAGTACCTACCTACCTGATCCTGAGTGAGTTTTTAAATTATTTTTTCAGCTACTTTATGAAAAAATAAATGCTATAAACAGTGTGACGATGCATTACGTGGAATATCGGACTACATGGTATGATTAAATCTATTCGGATGTAACATCTCGTGTAATTTTGGTAGAAATTCACTTAAGGTAAGTTCTTTTAACCATAAATAATACCTGTATCAATAAATAAACTATGAATTATAGAAATCCCTTGACTTACCGTCAAATTGAGAACCGCCTTTGTGAACGTTAAAAAAGTGCGTTTAATCTAGGTACGTACTATCATAAATAATATTCTAAGCGTACTATCATATGTACCAAGCGTACTATGTGTAATTCTATGTCGTGTCTTACGGGCGTGCACGCAATAGGTAGGTAGGTAGGTAGCCATTCTAAGGTTTCATTATACCCTTGACCGTGTCGGGTGGATTTCTTACCTATGCTTTGCTTACGTAAGTTTGTAAATCGACATTACAATTCTTTTCATTTGTACCTTAATATTTTATAGCTACAATGAAGTAGAAATATTAATTAAGTATTTTTAATCATTTCGTAACAGCTGTTGCCCGCAACTTCGTTTGTGACTGTAATATACCTAGTTACATAGAGACCTTGAATTTCTCTATCAATTGATGAAAACCGTATTAAAATCCGTTGCCTCTTGGAATAATAAGCCGTTGCCTAGTTTAAAAAGATATAAGCGTACCTAACTATCTTACCTACCCTATTACTACACTACATACAGAGAGACACAGCGGAAAGCGCCATTTTTAAAACTAAGTAGGTATGTGGATACTAAAACACAGTAAACAAAGAAGTGAAGTGAAAATAGTTCAAGCAGCAGCTATCAAAATTGACCTCAACAATATTAAAATAATTATTTTGACACTTCGATAAACAAATCATAATGTCTTAAATTTTATTAAACAAAATAAAATATGTACATAATTATATTACATTACAAAATATACAAAATACATATGAAACAGTTGAGCCATCTAAAGACCGTTACAAACGACCTATAGATAGCTCAACTGATCCAAATCACTACCAGTCGGAAGCGTTCCCAACATGCTGGCTGCATTGCCACGTTGAATGGCAATGCTGATACGTTGAGCTGATAATGTCTTTGGTTTGACACTAATGACATAAGTATCTACCTACTTATAGAAAGGCTTAAAGCTTTTTTACGCTTATTCATAGTTATTTATCGCGTATTTCACAGAATAAGAAAACTAATTAGAAATAATTAGAATATTCAAAGCTATAAGAATTATCTACCAGAACCTGGTGTGGACTGAGTTTACTTTTTGGTTCTGTTATTTTATTATAAGGCCTACTTAGAATAGGTACCTACTATTAAATTAACGTAGTGAAGTTAGCCGTTTCGATGCGCAATAGAGCTTATTCGAACAAAATTGTCTTTGCGCATCACAAATGGCTAACTTCACGGAAGCCTAGATCCGCCGTGCTAACTATACCTAGGTAGGTATTAGGTAAATAACCTTGAACGATTTCAAAACGCGCATAGAAATAAGACGTATGAATTTCTAATATTATCTAACACGTTACATCAACACATAAAATAAGATATACCTACTTATACATGTGACGTTTTATCTTATCTATCTACTCACCCACACGTGCCGGTTCGTTGACCTTTTGGCATTGGGCGGACGCGCAAATTTGCCAAATGCTTATCTAAATGAGAGATGAAAAAGTTTTTTTTTTTTTTTTATACAACTGAAGTGGCAACCAAGCGTACGGCCCACAAGATGGTAAGCGGTTACCGCAGCCTATGGACGCTTGCAATACTAGAGGTATCACTCGCGGGGTGCCACCTTGAGGCTAAGATCGAAAGCCTCATGTGCCAGTAATTTCCCCGGAAACCATACCCTTCACACCGGAACACAGCAATGCGAGCATTACTGCTTGGCGGCAGAAATAGGTATGGTGGTAGTCCTTCCCCAGACGAGCTCTATCACAGAGAACTCTACTACTCTTAAACTTAGTTTTTGACTCTCCGACTCTCCGAGCATATTATTTTGAACTAAATTCGCTTTCCGCCGTCTTCTGTCCCTACTGTCCAGTAGTAGCTGTTAAAATAATCCTACGAACCTTCCTACTAATCCTCCTACTTTATATAGGTACGAATATATTCGTATATAATACTAATATTATAATGCGAAAGTCTGTTTTTTTTATACTACTAAAGTGGTAACCAAGCGTACGGCCCACAAGATGGTAAGCGGTTACCGCAGCCTATGAACGCTTGCAATACCAAAGGTATCACTCACGGGTTGCCACCTTGAGGCTAAGATCGAACTAATGAAAATAATATAGAAATAATTTAATATCTGATAAATGTAATGTAATCTTGTAGTTTTTTTTATGGTATTATGTAGATTAAAAAGCTTTTTTTTTTTATTTATTAACCTTCTACATAAATCACTACATTCTTTTGATGCGCTTTTCCGCTTTAGAATACGTTCCGCAGATGGCGAGTAGCAATTTTTTTTTAGTAGAGTACCTAGACCATTGTCCCAACAGTGATAACATAAGTTGCTGAGTTGCTGAGTATATTAATAATTTAATCTCCATGTCATGCTAGGTACAAAAAGAATTGGCTATCCAAAATACCATTCGACGAACTTCTAAAAGAATAAAATCTTGGTTTCCTGCCAAATATAAATGTCTTGAAAGAGATAAAGTTTGGGTATTCGAGTTATTCAAACAAAGGTATTTGTAGTTTTATATAGATACTTGATCTATACCTCAAAGAGTGGTCCCAACTAGCCGGTAACAGAGAGGTATGGAAAGAGAGAAGGGAGGCCTTTGCCCTGCAGTGGGACACTATAGACATAGACATATTTTTATTTGCTATTAAGACACACATATACAGTACATACAAAAAAAAAAGAAGAAAATCAGCAGTACTCGTAACAGCAACAATTGACGCTGTCATGTACTTGTGTGCCACAACAGCAAAAAGGCGTCTACAGGTTTATAATAATAATAAATAATATAGATACTGCTTTTACTCGACTTTGGTAACTTTATAGTACCTAAAGTACATAAAATAAAGTAAAAAATATATGTATTCAATAATATCACAAGGATCTAGTAAATGTTTTTCTTATTATTCAGAAATTTACTGTTAAATCTCGTGATGTTCCATAAAATTCTTTTTTCTATACCTTTCGTCTCACTGCAGTGAAAAGATCTTTAATCTAACTAGATTAGGTATCATACATTTTATAATATTATGTACCTACAAGGTTAGGTACCTTGTATAATATAATTAATATTCTTATATAATTATTTATTTATCTGTTAAACATTTTTCAACCTGTTGTTAAATGTAGTAACTTTATGACAAGAGCCCCGAAATACTTCGCTGCCATTGGTGTTCTAAAGTCAGTAGCTGTTAGTCGATTCACAGAAAATGCAGCCTTAAGGTGGTGAAGTGGAACTTTGAGTGATAAATAAATAAATAAATAATGCTGGACAATCCACACAGCATCATCTAGCCCCAAGGTAAGCTGCTGTTAAACAGAGCTGTGTTATGGGTACTAGATGACTGATATATACTTAATACAATACAATACATAGATAGATATTTTTAATTATATATAGAAAATACCCAGAACACCCGGAACAAATATATGTAGATCGTACAAACATTTGTCCCGAGGCGGGAATCGAACCCGCAACCTCTGCGTCGCAGGCGGCCCTACGCCCGCTGCTGCACATCGGTCATCAAATAGTACTTATATATAGATAGTACTTACACTAGAGTTACTAAGTACGGATGCAGTTTGACATTGCCCTGTTCGTCTTGTGCAACAGTGATGTCACCGGAAGCCGCCATTTTGCTTCTCTACGATATTTGGATCTGGGAAAACATAAAAATACATATATGATAAACCAGCTTAGTGAGCTTATATATAAAACTACATAAACTTGTACGTAGATATATGATTTTTCATGTCTTGTAATTTTAGTTGTTTCATAATTAGGTAAGTTTTACATAATTAATGTGTCATTTTTAGATGTTGGACTCGTATTTATTTTATATTAATATTTTCTTTAATTTTATTGTTAAGTGTTTTGAATTTTATTTATTGTGATACGTATTATTTCTAAATTGTATTATAAGTTTCTCAAATTGTATGGACCTAAGTTGTCTGAAATAAAGAATTTATTATCATATGTTAGTATTATAAAAAGTCGCCTAAGTATATCCTTTTTTTTATGACAACAAGTGACAAGGCAATCAAGGCGCGCACCACGCCTTTCTCAGCCTTAAAACTATCTCCGTGCTAAACATCTAAATTGGTTTTGCGGTTTAGCCGACAGAATGCTTTCGCATATAAAATAATTAGGAATATCATCTGCCGTTTTTTCATGGACCTACTATTTTCTCCTATTAGTAGGACCACGAGGGAGACCTATTTCTGTCTTTCCTATCATATACTATAAATAGAAACAACCAATAATTTATACACCCTGTATATATTATTGTGTAATTACATCCTGTATATAAAAGTATGTGGTTACCAAAAGAAACAATGATAATAAAAGTATCAACTTCATATTATTTAGGTAAGTATTTACAACCTAAAGTTGATTGAAACAAATACTAAATTTCTGGTGCTTCGGCGGCACGCTCGCTACGCTCGCTCGCCTCGCGCGTAGTTTTTCACTAACCTAACATAACCTAAACTACTGATTTCAATCTAATGAATAAGTGACATCCGCTTAGATCGAAATGAGTAGGTTAGGTTATGTTAGGTTAGTGAAAAACTACGCGCGAGGCGAGCGAGCGTAGCGAGCGTGCCGCGGCAGCGGCCGCCGAAGCGCCAGAAATTTAGTATTTGTTTTTCGATCTAATGAATAAGTGACATCCGCTTAGATCGAAATGAGTAGGTTACGTTATGTTAGCAAGAAGAATACCTATATACAGGAAGATAAATACGTTACTGAGCATAGGAATGGGACTACGAGAAACAGTTCTCCCTTGTGGTCCCATTAATGGGACAAAATCCTTGGACCACGAGAAAACAGCCGTAAATACTTACCTAAATAATATGAAGTTGATACTTTTATTATCATTGTTTCTTTTGGTAACCACATACTTTTATATACAGGATGTAATTACACAATAATATATACAGGGTGTATAAATTATTGGTTGTTTCTATTTATAGTATATAATAGGAAAGACAGAAATAGGTCTCCCTCGTGGTCCTACTAATAGGAGAAAATAGTAGGTCCATGAAAAAACGGCTATATCATCTTGTGTTTTTGGAGTAAAAGTTAAAGTATTCTAGATGTCAATGTCAAGTCTAGATAGCGCTAAATCAGTGAAACAAAAGGCATTTAAAAAACAACAACCGCACTTCAAGCAAATATATCATTTCATTTCATTTCATAAAAAAACAGTTACTGGTTCGATTTACAAAAATTAAAATGATAACTTAAAACAATTTATGATTTATTAGTTTAAATATTAAACCTTTATTATTAAACAAAATAAAATATGAACATAATTACATTACATTACAAAATATACAAAATACATATGAAACAGTTTAAATATATATGCTTATAATTTGTATAATCATTAAATCTTTAAACATCGGTCAGCCTCTACTCCAAACTGTTGCTGGCCCTAAATAGGGTTAACCTAACACCTAACCTACCTACCACCACCTACTTTTAAGAGTAGTAGAGTTCTCTGTGATAGAGCTCGTCCGGGGAAGGACTACCACCATACCTATTTCTGCCGCCAAACAGTAATGCTCGCATTGCTATGTTTCGGTGTGAAGGGTATGGTTTCCGGTGAAATTACTGGCACATGAGGCTTACGATCTGAGCCTTAAGGTGGCAACCCGCGAGTGATACCTCTGGTATTGCAAGCGTCCGGTAACCGCTTACCATCTTGTGGGTCGTACGCTTGGTTGCCACTTCAGTTGTATAAAAAAAAAACCTAACCATGTAACTTAATGACTCCAATAAATAAATGAATACTGAAAAAAAAACTTATATTTACTTTATTTAAGTAAATTGAGTTTAAATTTCAATAGAGCACGTTTTTTGACTTACGCGATTTTACATATTTTTGTGCATAAAACGCAAGTTAATGAACCATCATTAATACAGTCGAAAGACTATTGTTCGTTTAAACAGAACGACGAACGGAAATCACTTCGTTAAACTGTTACTATGGAATCAGGTTAATTATATTTTAATCAAGAGTAGTAGAGTTCTTTGCGATAGACACGTCCGGGGAAGTACTACCACCATACCTATTTCTGCCGCAAAGCAGTAATGCTCGCATTCGTTCCGGTGTAAAGGGTATGGTTTCAGGTGAAATGAGAGGTATTCGATTCGAGATTTAAAAAAAAAAGTAGTTCCGATTGCTTTGACAGATGGCGCTATCTACCCTACTGCCATACTGGGAAAAGTTATCAAAACAAGCAAAAAGTTGGTAACTCCGTTTTTGTTTTGTCTCGTGTCAAGCGGCAAGTTGTGGGTTCATGTCCTGCTTGAGGCAAAATAATTTAACTCCAGTACAACCAAAGTTAATGTACTACGTAGTACGTACTATGACTTTGACACCAGCCAGAGGTATGACAGACAGTGACAGCAGGAGCAACCAATGTTGAATTCCCTACACATTCACCATAGCTCGCCAAACGTAGTGCTTACATTCTCTTAGGCTCGCCAGTTGAGCTACCGCCATCTAAATAGATAGCTTTTTTTTTTAATAACTTGAGGCGAAAACCCCTAATTACTGGCACATTAGGCTTTCGATCTATGCCTCAAGGTGGCAACCCGCGAGTGATATCTCAGGTATTGCAAGAGTCCATAGGCTGATTGTCACTTCAGTCGTATAAAAAAATACATTCGTACAAAGATACCAATAGTCAAAATTAAAAAGTATAAAAGAGATTATTCATTTTTAGGATCACAGCTTAGTCAAATGAACAGCGATTCTGGTTTCTTTAACTGCAAACAGGATTCGAAAACATTTCTCATTATAAAAAAGTTTTGGACATGTTTTGATAGGTAGATAAATAACAATATTGATCATCTTGACAGCCTTCTAATGTTCCCACTGCTGGGACACTGGCCTACTCTCCAGCGAGAGTGATTGGGTCTTAGTCCACCACGCGGACTCAATGCGGATTGGTGGATGGCACATGTCTTTCGAATTTTTAGTTCTTGGACATGCCGGTTTCCTCACGATGTTTACCTTCACCGTATGAGAGCACTGGCATTGCGCACATACATTTTTCGTAGCGAAAAATCCATTGGTGCACGACCGGATTCGAACCCACGTCCTTAAATAAATAAATAAATAATGCTGGACAATCCACACAGCATCATCTAGCCCCAAGGTAAGCTGCTGTTAAACAGAGCTGTATTATGGGTACTAGATGACTGATATATACTTAATACAATACAATACATAGATAGATATTTTTTTATTATACATAGAAAACACCCGGAACAAATATTTGCAGATCCTACAAACATTTGTCCCAAGGCGGGAATCGAACCCGCAACCTCCGCGTCGCAGGCGGACCTTCGCCCACCGCGCCACATTGGTCGTCCTTAGGATCGGAAGGCGGGGTCACTACCACTAGACCCCCAGTGCTCCCTTATTTTTAATTAATAATTATTGATCACCACAAAATAAATACATACAAAATAAAAAAAGAGACAAATGAGGTTAAAGGTATAAGTTCTTACAACGGATCTAGGCTTCCGTGAAGTTAGCCGTTTCGATGCGCAATGGAGCTTTTTCAAACTAAATTGTCTTTGCGCATCACAAACGGCTAACTTCACGGAATCCTAGATCCGCTGTGCGAACTATAATACAATGGTGGCCATAAAGCTAAAAGCGGTTTCATTTGGATCTCTACCTTAGACACACCGGGGCCTTACTTCTTCTTCTTTTGTTTTATGGCCTCTGTGGCTAGTTTGCCACAATTTTGCCAGTGTCAAGTGTATTAGTTTGATTGTCGCTTAGCAACGTAAACAAACGAAATTTGGAAAGAACCGATGACTTTTCTTTCAAAATTCTCTTGGAAAGTCTTTGACTAAATTACCAACCAACATTGGAGGGGTCTCCATTTCAATTACTTACACTTGTGTTAGGTAAACATGTTAAATTGGATAAACTGCCACCAAATTTACTCAATAAAACTTAAAATAACACGAGAAAAATAATTAAAATGGGAAGACCCATGTCGTTTTGACAAGATAGCCAAAGACAAACTCCCGGGGCCTTACTCTTGAACGCGATCGGTATTGGACAAGTATTGGATTATGACATTTCGTACCTTTGACAGCAAACCTAGCGCCAAATTCAACCTTGTTTTCAAGTGTACAAAAATTTGACAACAGTAGGTAAATATAATAATAAATGCTGGACAATCCACACAGCATCATCTAGCCCCAAGGTAAGCTGCTGTTAAACAGAGCCGTGTTATGGGTACTAGATGACTGATATATATTTAATACAATACAATACATAGATAGATATTTTTTATTACATATAGAAAATACCCAGAACACCCGGAACAAATATTTGTAGATCGTACAAACATTTGTCCCTAGGCGGGAATCGAACTCGCAACCTCTGCGTCGCAGGCGGACCTGCGCCCGCTGCGCCACATCGGTCGTCAATACATTACGTAACACGCATAACACATTCAAAGATTTAATAACTACTTATATTACGATGTTTTCCATCACCGTTTGCGTAATATTTAGCACCTATTTAATTGGCCTAGAAAAACATCAGGGGGCTTATTCGCTATGACCTAGGAGATTAACGTACCAATAACGTGTAACTTAGTAACGTGTTCTAAACGTGCCATGGTGTGAAATTGTAAAATTGTTTTCCGTATCTGTGTTGTTTCAATAGCGATAGTTTCGCTATCGAAAGGTTGACTTTGAAAAACAGTCAGACGAGCCCTAAAACGTGGCTCGTCAACGATTCCTTGCAGATATCGTAACCAGCCCGCGTTTGGTCATAGCGAATAAGGCTCCAGGATAATTTAGTTTCTTCCTTAAACAGAGCAATTACTAAGAATATAATTTGTATAGTATTTGTGTTATGCAATAGTCATAACGGTAGAATATTTTAATAAATTGTAAACATAATAACTTACAAACATTACCAAGTTGCTTGTTTACAGGTAAAGGTAGAGTTGGTAAGCAGTTACCGTAGCCTATTACGCTTGCAACATTAGAGATATCACTTGCGTGGATAGTCAAGTGCCTGTAATTTCACCGGAAACCATACCCTTGGAACTGGAACACAGCAATACAGCTTGGCGGCGGACATCGGTTCTTCCCCGGACGAGCTCTATCAAAAAGAACTCTACTACTCTTAGTTCAATCATGCACCAGTGGATTTTTCAATTCCAATTCGTGCCAGTACTTTCAAATGATGAAGGAAAACATCGTGGAAGTGGAACACAGCAATGTCTATGCTATTGTATCCTTGTTTTTGTTTAGTACCTATTCGATTATTAAGAATAGGCATGATGACAGTAACCAATAATCAATAAAATCACGCTTTCACCTTATGAAAAAACATTCAAGGAATTCAAAAACCATATTTCTTTTTACATTAGATGCGAGATTGATAATATTTTTAATATAATAAAACTACAAAATACAACAATCCACCTTCTACGGTTGAACACCGATCAGGAGCATCTAGGCTCTCTGATTGGTGGTATCAAAAATATTGCATAATTTTGAACCTTAATGCTAAAATTTTATATTGAAAACTGACATGATGACGTCACCGCTGTCACTCCGCGACTCGGCGCGTTTTAGCGTGAATTTTAAAATTCAAATTTCAATCGCATTTTTTAACTACTAAACCATTAATGTGGGTTTTTTGAGTAAAACAGCACTTTATCAAAACTCTGTACTTTTATTTTATAACCTCACGTCCTAACCTTAATGTAGCTTGCCTCAATCTGCCTTCTCCCTCTCTCCTTTCTTCTCTCCCTTTCGCACTAATTACCTTTTCTGGAATAATAGGTTATTTATTGTGTAAAGTCGATACTTCTGAATACAATAGAACAGTTTTGCAAAATCAGTCATCATGCCTGTTACCTAATAATGTGTACTCATCTAGCGCGTATTGTTAGAGAACTTGGCTCTTAATTTTTTTACTTTTTTACTTACCTACTTATATTCTTGGCATGAGCCTCACCTAGATGATTCACCACACTGAAGCTTTATGATGAAGAGGGATCATCAAAAAAAAGCTAGGAACCCAGCCGAGTTTGTTGCCAGATTCTTCTAGGCTGGGGCGCGTGGAACTGGCGTAAATTCACCTAGCTTTCGTTTCAAAATGATCCTTGCGATTCTATTGAAATAAATCATTTTTGACTTTGACTTTGACTTTGCATGTCCGAAGATTGCGCTTTGTGTAATATCCACTCATTTATTATGATTACTAACTCGTTTAAATGAAACAGTAGATCGTTCTTTCAACCTTGGAGTTGTTCAAGGTTTTACCATTGTACCTAAACCTCTAACCATGTGCGTACTAGGAGGCTGTATGGAATAAATTATTATTGCTCTTTTTTATACAAGTAAAGTGCGTACGGCCCACAAGATGGTAAGCGGTTACCGCAGCCCATGAACGCTTGCAATACCAGAGGTATCACTCGCGGCCCTCGCGGGTCAACACCTTGAGGCATAGATCGAAAGCCTCATGTGCCAGTAATTTCACCGGAAACCATACCTCTCACACCGGAACACAGCATTGCGAGCATTACTGCTTTGCGGCAGAAATAGGTATGGTGGTAGTACTTCCCCGGACGTTCTATCACAAAGAACTCTATTTTTCTAAAAATCTCTTTTTGTCTATTTTTCTAAAAATTAATAAATATGTTTTAAAAATATATCAAAAAATCAAAATCAAAAAAGTTTTCAACACACTTATTATTATTATTATTTTTATTTTATTTGCTTATAAAGTGGCTCTATGGTCATCGCAATTAGGCACAGAATGACACCCATAATCAAACTATGACATTTTCATTGCTATAAGTCACTAGTGATTATAGATTTTTTTTTGTTATTTTATTATGAGTTTTTTTATTCACAAGTGTGTTGAAAAACGTCGTATGATACACGTGTGTATTGATGATTACCGTCCTCGGCTATCTTAAGAGCCTCGCCTACGGCTCAGGTCTCAATGGCGCCTCAGCGGTAATCACCAATGTTACACACTAGTACCATCATGTAATATTATCCTTTTACGTTGACGCGGTATATATACGTGGTTGGAATATTTCATATGTTTGTGACGTTAATTAAAATCAATAAGGCAAACCCAAAAGTCCCTTCGCGTCACGAAATTATTGTAAGTTTTAGTAGGTAGGTAGTTTTTTTTTTGTCAGCAAGTGACAAGACAATCAAGTCTTCTTCTTCTTTGCTTTTATGGCTTCTGTGGCTAGTTTGCCACAATTTTGCCAGTGTCAAGTGTATCAGTTTGATGGTCGCTTAGCAACGTAAACAAACGAAATTTGGAAAGAAACGATGACTTTTCTTTCAAAATTCTCCTGGAAAGTCTTTCGACTAAATTACCAACCAACATTACCCCTCCATTTCAGTTACTAACACTTGTGCTAAGTAAACAAGTTAAATTGGATAAACTGCCACCAAATTTACGCAATAAAACTTAAAATAACACGAGAAAAATAATTAAAATGGGAAGACCCATGTCGTTTTGACAAGATAGCCAAAGACAATCCCTCTTGAAAAGTCTTTGACTAAATTACCAACCAACATCACATTGTCGCTCGCCTGACATTATGTCCACGTCTGATGCAGTGCCACCCAAAGCATTAAGTTTTGCGTGGCACTGCACTGCGCTCATCACCACGAGACGTTTTTGTCTCTTTCGCGCAGTGATATCTGCTGCAGTGCCCTTTAAACCTAAACACAGTAGTACTACCTTTAATGCTTGCACACTATATAGGTACCTACTGCTTGGAGGTAGAATATTTGACACTGCGGTGGTACCCACCAAGACGGACTCTTGCTGAAGAGTCCTACCACCAAGTTACTTACTAGCCAGTTAAATAACCTTTTTTTTTAACTGTGGGACACATTCTTATTATTATTTGAACCTAGCTATGGTTTTGTACCTGCTATTAGCACAGAGCTATTAGGCTGCGTTTGCACTAGAGCTAAGCGAGGATGTATAGCGAGAGATGTGTTTGTTGGAACCAATAGAATCACTTTATTGAAGCTGTCAGAGCAAGACTAGGTATAGGTCTCACGACGGATCTCGGCCGTAGTGAAATTAGCCGTTACGATGCGCAATGGAGTCTTCAAACTAAATTGTCTTTGCGCATCACAAACGGCTAACTTCACGGAAGCCTAGATCCGCCGAGAGAACTATTAACTGAAGTGATTCTATTGGTTCCTAACAAACACATCTCTCGCTACACATCCTCGCACATCTTTGGTGGAAACGCAGCCTTATAGGCTTAAAGCTCCATTGCACATCGAAACGGCTAACTTCACGACAGCCAAGATCCGCCGTGAGAACTATACCTATTAAAAGTATGTTAGCTGTTCCAATGGGAAGGAACAATTTAAAAAAAAATCCCAGAAGCCATAAAATAAAGAAAAAGTCAATTTTAAAAAAGAATGATAAAAAATCTTGATACTTAGAAATATTATGTCTGACTGTCTGGTAATGTGTCATGTTTTGTAATGTGATGTATGTGTACAGTCGGCTACTAAAAACTAAAGAAAATGTAGAATGTATTTAGTCCCTGGGACTATTGACCCAATTGTCCAGCATTATTTATTTATTTATTCATTATTTGTTTAGGTACGTAATATAGGTTTTTGATCCGTCGTGGGTCCAGCTCGTCCAATATTGAATTTTTCATCTCTCATCATCGAAGGAAACCACCGTGAGGAAACCAGCATGTTTAAGTACTATAAATTTAAAAGACGAAGAAGATGTGTGTGATTTCTACCAATCAGCATCGGGTCCGTGTGGTGGATTAAGACCCAATCACTCTCGCTAGAGAGTAGGCCAGTGTCCCGGCAGTGGGAACATTAGATTGGAGGTCTGTCATGATAAAAGCATTTGATTCATTTTTTATTTGATAATGTATTCTAAATGTTCATGTTCAGTTTAAAAAAAAATTTAAATGTCTTGACTCTTAATAAGTATAATAGGCTAGAAACCACAATATCAAACAATCGACATACATAATACATTGTTTGGACATTTCATTAGTTACCAACCACCATTTGTAGATACCTACCTACCAAACTGATAATAAAAGGTAGCTAAAGGTACCTATTTGCCACACAAGTAGGTGATTAGAAGTCTTTGTTTTCATTGATATAAAATATTACTCATGCATTGAAACAGTCCACTTGTCAATATTCTACTTAGCTAAGTATTTACTTTTGCCAGATTAGGTACCTACAATTAAAGTCTAGTGACCAAAGCATCTAAAAAAATATAATAATTAATGTTATCTTAATACTCAGCACAATAATTTGCCCATATTAACTTGTATCAATGGATTATTAAAAGTATATAATATATTATTGACACATAAATAAATTATAATGTACTTGTATTTATATAATAGTTTTAACACTAATCGTCACAATAATCTTACCTTGAGAAAGAAACCATTCAACCACTAACAAAACCACTTCTATGATAAAGCCCTTTAATATAGCACATTTACAAAACACAATATAACCATCCAATTTAAACAATCACTGCACAATAGATTTATTTAAATTATTTTAAATACAATGTGAATTGTTTGCACTCAGATATTGATAAGTAATGTTTTTTTATAATCTATCCGTAAGCGCGACCGTCCACGCTCATGTTTCCCGCGCGACTGATGGTAGTGATGTGCTTAACCTGATTAAGTATTGTTGCTTGTTGTTCTGTCTGGAAGTTGAGTCAGTTATTTTAAAACTAGCATAAGTCCACGACTTTGTTTGCGTGACACCTGGGTTATTTGTAGGTACAGGTAAGTACCATATCATAGAGAGAGAAAGAGATCTAATAAAGTAATTAATTATTTGGAATAGCTTGTACAATTAGTTTAAACTCTAAATAAATACAATAAAAAGGCTGAATACAGTTGCAAACCAGGCTGTGAAATTAGTGTGATCCATTCTATAGTTAGGTAATTTGGCCACCAAACCTTGCTGGTCAAAATAGTCTTTGCAAACGCCCTATAAGCTTAAATTTTCTTTAGTTTATGTTATTTGGATGAATTCAAATTTATATTTAATTCATAATATTAGTACAATCACAAAGATCATTTTGAAATGTCCTAAAGCTAGGTGAATTTACGCCAGTTCCACGTGCTTATATACAATCAATACCGACATACATAAAAATGGAACACCTGTAATGTATTGTATTACTGTTAGGAGTAATAAAGTACCAATATTTATTTGATTCACTATGACGTAGATAAGCTACCTACACATTCAGTTATCTAGTGTCAGTTTATTTAGCATTAGGGTTCATTAAAACCTACATTAACCGTTTTGTTTTTAATTATTTATTCAGCTTGAATTAACTGCGCCTGATTCAATCACTCATGAGGTTGTCAAGCAAGTAACAAGTTATGTTAACTACTCGTAAGTACCGAGTACCTTCTATCAAAATATTATTTTCAAACATCTTCATAGTACAAAAAAAAGTTACTTTCCGCCATCTCTGCTTCTGTACGATCATCTTTTAAACTACGTAGCGAATTTTATTGCGATTTTCATCAATAATTAGAACAATTCAAGATGAAGGTTTGTACGTACTTATATTACGCGAACCAAGCCGCGGGCAACAGCTAATTAACGATGAAATAAAGATAATCTGTATATATTTTTGATTTGGTCACATCTAATTGAGAGAGCTTTAAACTGAATATCCACCGTGTCGTTTAATAATATAAAAGTGCAGGTATCTTTTGTTGGTAATCCATAATCTACCTATCATCATGACAGCCTTCTAATGTTCCCACTGCTGGGACACTTGCCTACTCGCAGGCGAGAGTGATTGGGTCTTAATCCACCACGCGGACCCAATGCGGATTTGTGGATGGCACATGTCTTTCGAATTTTTAGTTCTTGGACATGCCGGTTTCCTCACGATGTATGAGCACTGGAATTGCGCACATAAATTTTTCAAACAGAAAAATCCATTGGTGCACGACCGGGTTTGAACACACGACCTAGGATCGGAAGGCGGGGTCACTACCACTAGACCGCCGGTGCTATCTATCTAACTACCTATCTAATCAGCCGATAACAACTACTAATAAGTAAATGCCTCTTCTCTATCTCGCCATTCCTGACGATCTTGTGCCAGCTTTATGCGCTATTCTCTCTCTCTGCCCTGACAATGTTATCTGACCATCAGGCAGGCATCATCAGCCCATGTTATAAAATTAATTACCTAATAAATAAAAATCTACATCTTATTTTGTCACATCACTATCATGTTTTGTAATTTTTTAAACTTCAAGATTCAATTTTCATACAAGAGTAACCCATATGAACTCTAACCCATTGAAATAATGACTAAAATATCTAAACTGTGACTCATCCTAACATTGCCTCGTTATCAAGTCACCACAAACATTATGTTACAGTTATCGAAATAGCAATCACCTTTGTAAATATATTACTGTAAAGAGTTTTCATCTGCAAATATAAGTTTGTATATTCCATGTGGGTGAAAACTTGAATAACTGATATATAACATAACAACTAGGTAAGTTTTATTACAGGCTAGGTATTTATAATAAAATTACAGTGGCGATGGCGTGTGGTTTTCTCAGCTTATTTTTAAATACCTTATCGTTAAAAGAATAATTTTATATATGACACTAGTAATCACAAACGAAGATTATTCTTAATGTCTTAAGAGTAACTAGTTCAGTAGGTAGATACCTACTTTGATAAGACTTGATGTGGCATTTGCTCTCAGAACGAGTTTTTCTATTCAGCTTCGTTAAGTTTGTTGGTATAATAATTGTGTTCCTTAGAACTTTAATTTTAATTTGTTTCTAGATGTAGGTTTTTTAGGATAGATTACTTTCAGCGACAAGACAGCACATTCCATTCATTGTAGGTAAGTAGGTACTTATTCTCTTTTTTTTCCATTTCGCCCAATAACGTTAGGCTAAAGTCGTACATTGTGAAGATTGTGTTTATTTTTCTATTTCTTGGAGCAATTTTATTAAAAATTAGAATTATATCTTTCTGCAAAATAATCTTACCTACTTTTATGTATGTAACCAAGTATGTATCTCATGAAGTCATCATCATCATATTAATGTGATGCAATGGTTGTCAAATGAAAAAGTATCAAGAATTTGTTTCGAATATCGCGCTTGACGAACTATTTACACTCCATTCCACATCTTAAATAGGTACTGCAATGAATGCCGTTAGCTTAATCAGGCTACGTGGAACGGAACGTCCCTCATCCTCTGACATAGTATTTTGACAGTTTGAATGCATAGTTCTTAATGTTGCCATCATTTAAATAACATACTGCCGAGTTCTGTATAATATTTTTATCACAGCTGAAAATATCTGACGTCCGATGTGGCGCGGCGGGTGAAGGTCCGCCTGCGACGCAAGGGGATGCTGGTTCGATTCCCGCCTTGGGACAAATGTTTGTACGATCTGCAAATATTTGTTCCGGGTGTTCTGGGTATTTTTTATGTATAATAAAAATATATCTATTATTTATTGTATTGAAGCTTGGGGCTAGATGATGCTGTGTAGATTGTCCAGCATGATTTATTATTTATTTAATATCATCCTAAGAACACACTTTGTATGTTTATTATTTATATTTAGAACCATAAATATGAAAAATGTCGTACCGACTACTCTCATTTTAAACATAAGATTTTAATAATATTTGCGTTAGTTGGTACGTCACACTAAAGGTCTATTGAAATTCCCCAGGGATTACAACCGTGACGCTTTTTTATTTTTTCCTTAACAGAACTCAGTCACTGCTTGAGCTTAGAATTATAATAATATCATAGCATTTTTTGAGCTGTTCATAACAAATCGGTAACAAAATCAATTCTTAAGTCTTGCTTGATACAATTCGCACTTAAAAACAGTTCTAAAAATATAGCCTTATTTTATTACTTTGCTTTGATGATATTGCTTGTGATGTTTTATACACCCAAGGATCCCTAAAAATTATAGAAAATGTCAAAAAAACGGGGTAAACAAAGATTTTTTAAAATTAAATGGCAACATTGCACTAATCTGCCAACAATTATACTTTCCGTCACGCAAATGAAAAAAATAATGAGATTTTTCATGATTATTCTAAGCTAAAAACTTGAAATTGAAGTTTAAATCTTAACACAAATGTTCTGAATATCACTGGCAATGTTTCAAAGTGATCCACATATGTGTGAAAACTTGGAGGGAAAGAAGAACTACCAGTTTATCTAACTCAAGTCGTTGAAATATAAAAAGTGTTTTTTTGTCGAAACAAATCGTCAGAGGTGAGTTTTTTTGCTCTCATGTTATCGATTATCAGGCTTCGCTGTGGCATTGAGGTGTAAAACCATGGTTTTCGAAGTAAATTCGCTATAAAATGCTTTTAATTGTTTGTTTACATTTGTTCTGTGAGTATACTAAAATGTAGCATGGCATATTTTCCGAATGTGGCCACGGAATTCGCTGCATTTTGAACCTTATTCCTTTCAACTATGTAATGTTGGAGTAAAACTCGCTTATACATAATTCTTAAAAGTTTATAGACCTTGAGTTGAACTCAATTACTTAATGCTTACTTTTATCTAGATTCAGCAATTATAAAAGTCAATTTTTAAATTGTAATTAAATAAAGGTGTTTTGAATCTATATATTTATTGTTCTCTCCCAATACATACCGTTGCTGTGCAAAAATTATATAACTTTCTGTATATATTATTTATAGTATATAAGTAAGTTCGTATGAGTCACTGGCGTAGTAAGTGTGTATAAGAAGTACCAGTAAGGTGAGTGGAAAAGGAAGGGGAGGGAGTGTATTAGAAACCCACCCAATCTGAGTAAAAAAATCCTAAATGAATACCTACTTAGTTATTAAGTAAAATGTAACAGACAAGTTAATCATGTTATTTTAATGATGATTGATAAATTTACAGCTCGCAGGTTCTTTAATCATCAGTCATAATGTCACTTAAGGTCACCCATCCATGGCTAATTAATGTTACCTAGTATATTAATGATAATAAATATTCATTTGTTTCAGCAAAATGAATGCAAATATGATGGATATAGACCCGCTAAGCTCTTACGGGCAATACAATACATACCAACCCTTTCATCCCCCAACCAGTATTCCATCAACACAACCCAGTGTCTCCCACACACAACCCAATAACCCCCATATACAACCCAACATCCCCCATGCACAACCCAACATCCCTCATACACAACCCAGTGTCTCCCATATACAACCCACCATCCCACATACACAACCAAACATTCCCCATACACAAACCAACATCCCCCATACACAACCCAATGACCCCCATACACAACCTATACCCTACCCATACAATAAGGATTACTACCCACATTTACTGTTCAACCAAATAAATGACCAACCATCAAGTCAAACAGACAGTCAAAAGCTTGTAGGACATACCGTAGCGGCAGAGCCAGACACAACTATGCCTGTGCAGACAAACAATAATACCGAAGATGAAGATATTAAACCTGATATAACTAAGATTAGGCTTAAACGTGTCAGGAAGCTCAAAGGTAAAACCAGCAGCTACTGGAACAAGAAAATAAACGATAAAGATTTCAAGTTCTACGGCTGTTCCGTATGCAACATATCATTCCAAGAGCTGACAGAACTTGATGCACATGTCACGATACACAGCAACCGTATCACCAGCTACGATATCAGGATACAGAATCAGAAGAAGCGGAAACGACTTAAGAAAGAGAAGAAGAGAAAGAAGAAAGATGCGAAGGTTAAGACGGAGCTGGATGTGGAAATTAAACCGGAGGACGGGTATATCGGGACGGAGAAGGTCGGGGAGTTGAACCAGGTTAACGATGTCAAAGAGAAAAGCAAAGGAAAGAAGAAGGAAAATGGGAAAAATGAGGTGTACAAATGCTTTGCGTGTAACAAGCAATTTGCGCTGAGTTACTATTTGAAGATACATGTTCGATCTCATACAGGTATGGTTGTTTTGTTTCTCTATATTACTATTTGAAGATGCATGGTATCTCTTTCTGAGATACTATCTATAGATTCATGTATCTCTTTCTGAGTTACTATGATGTGTGCCTAATCTCGTACATGTATTATAATAGATAATTTTTTTTTTTTTTTTTATACCACTAAAGTGGCAACCAAGCGTCGGCCGGCCTTGATGGTAGGTGGTTACCGTAGCCTATGTATGCATGCAACATCATAGATATCACTTGCGTGTTACCACCCTGAGACGTTAGAAGTCTCATGTGCCTGTAACTTCACCGGAAACCGTACCCTTCAAACTGGAACACAGCAATGCGAGCATTACTGCTTGGCGGCAGAAATAGGTATAGGGTAGTACTTCCCCGGACGAGCTCTATCACAAAGAACTGTACTACTCTTAATTTTATGCTGAGCTACTATCTGTAGATAAATGGTATTTATCTCTCAGTTATTATTTGATGATAAATGGTATCTCTTTCTGACATAATATTTGGTGGTACATGGTATATCTTTTTAAGTAACTATCTAAAGATACAATATCTCTTTCTGAGTTACTATAGTTACTATATAGAGATCTTTTGCCGAGTTACTATGATGTGTAATCTCATACATATATGATTTTTTATGTTTCTCTGAGTTACTTTGAAGATGCATGGTCTTTCCAAGTTACTATTTAAACATAAATGAATTTAATTTGAAGTTGTTATTTGAAGTCATGATATTTCTTTTTGAGTTATTATTAAAATAACTGAAAATATATTTAAAGAGTACAGTTACCTGTCTATTTACTTACCACTTACTTTCTTATTGAGCTAATATGATTGCTGACAATTCATTGTATACTTTTTGTAAAATCATTTTGTAAAATCTTTTAAGGGCAATGTGTACGCTTCTTTAACAAAGTCCCAAGCGACTTACAAAATTAATCAATCGGCAAATTTAAAAACTTAATTAAACAAAAACTGTCTCAAAAAGCTTACTATAAAACAACCGATTACCTAGATGATAAAAAAGCTTGGGACGAATGTGCTCCAACTCTACTTGGAATCCATAACAATAGCAAGGATCATGCCAAAAAAGCGATAGGAACCCAGCCGGTGTTGTTGCCAGTTCTTTTACGGCATGGGCGCGTTGGAAGGACTACCACCATACCTATTTCTGCCGCCAAGCAGTAATGCTCGCATTGCTGTGTTCCGGTCCGAAGGGTATGGTTTCCGGTGAAATTACAGTCACATGAGACTTCCAATCTACGTCTCAGGGTGGCAACCCGCGAGTGATACCTCTGGTATTGCAAGCGTCCATAGGCTGCGGTAACCGCTTACCATCTTGTGGGCCGTACGCTTGGTTGCCACTTCAGTTGTATACAAAAAAAAATTTGAAAAACATAAAAGAATTCACATAGATATAAAACCGAGTAGTAATAAATAAATAAATAAATAAATAATGCTGGACAATCCACACAGCATCATCTAGCCCCAAGGTAAGCTGCTGTTAAACAGAGCTGTGTTATGGGAACTAGATGACTGATATATATTTAATACAATACAATACATAGATAGATATTTTTTTATTATACATAGAAAACACCCAGAACACCCGGAACAAATATTTGCAGATCCTACAAACATTTGTCCCAAGGCGGGAATCGAACCCGCAACCTCGGCGTCGCAGGCGGACCTTCGCCCACCGCGCCACATTGGTCGTCAAATACCAACACTTACTAATTATCAGCCCTTTACAAACATTATCCCATAAAACCCTTGCATCCCGTGCTTCGGAGGGCACGTTAAGCAGCCAGTCCCGGCTTTTTCAAAGTTAGGCCACGACAGAGGCTTTCGGGCTGCCTAGATACTCACCAGAGTAGGCCACTGACTCATACGAACTTACTTATCCTGCAAAAGGTAGTGCTAAATATTTACTTGAATCAATGTATCCACCATACCTATTTCTGCCGCCAAGCAGTAATGCTCGCATTACTGTGCTCCGGTTCGAAGGGTATGGTTTCCGGTGAAATTACAGGCACATGAGACTTTCCATCTAACGTCTCAGGGTGGTAACACGCAAGTGATATCTAGTATGTTGCATGCGTACATAGGCTACGGTTAGCTTACCATCAAGTGGGCCGTGGTTGCCATTTTAGTGGTATAAAAAAAAAGGTATGTCTATAATGTTTCAGATGAGAAGCCGTATGTCTGTAACTACTGCGGCCAGACTTTCATAACAGCGAGTAAACTCGGGCGACACAACAAGCGAATACATCTCGCTATACGCCACCAGTGTAGAATATGCTTTAAGTTCTTCAACAGGTTAGTTGAAGTGCCTCGTCACTTTTCCGGTGAAATTACTGGCACATGAGGCTTTCGATCTTAGCCTCAAGGTGGCAACCCGCGAGGGATGCCTCCGGTATTGCAAGCGTCCATAGGTTGCGGTAACCGCTTACCATCTTGTGGGCCGTACGCTTGGTAGCGACTTCAGTTGTATAAAAAAAAAACCCAGACTAGCCGCTTTTATCTCAAATGAAAGGTATACTTGAGACCTTCATTTTCGATGACAGCTGTCAAGCTCGCGCTAGCATGCGCGCGCGCACTTGGACCTACACTAAATGTAAATAAGCGCGTGCCTTAAGGTGGTATTACATTTATCAAATATCTTGGTCCAATGTATAGTTCTCACGACGGATCTCGGCCGTAGTAAAGTTAGCCGTTACGATGCGCAATAGAGCTTTTTCAAACGAAATTGTCTTTGCGCATCACATACGGCTAACTTCAGAGAAGCCTAGATCCGCTGTGCGAACTATACATTTGATCAAAGAAATTGGACGACTTCATCAAATGGCAACACCGATATTTGATCAAATATTAATGAATTGTTAAAATTACAATTTTATCTTCAAATTCCCTCGATATGTTTTTTTTTTTTTTTATACTACTAAAGTGGTAACCAAGCGTACGGCCCACTTGATGGTCAGCGGTTACCGTAGCCTATGTACGCATGCAACATCATAGATATCACTTGCGTGTTACCACCCTGAGACGTTAGATGGTAAGTCTCATGTGCCTGTAATTTCACCGGAAACCATACCCTTCGAACCGGAACACAGCAATGCGAGCATTACTGCTTGGCGGCAGAAATAGGTATGGTGGTAGTCCTTCCCCGGACGAGCTCTATCACAAAGAACTATATGTTTTGATTTTTTCATTTTTAATAATAACATTATGATAATGGCACCAAAAAGACGCAATAGCAGAACATAAAGATGCTCCATGTTCCTCCATTTACTTAACACTACGCAAAATATTGGACACAGATATTGGACAAGTGTAATGAGCGTCCTTCAAAGAAATTTGATCAAATATTGAACATCATAAAGAAAAATGTAATTTTAACAATTCATTAATATTTGATCAAATATCGGTGTTGCCAATACATTTGATGAAGTCGTCCAATTTCTTTGATCAAGTGTACATTGGACAAAGATATTTGATAAGTGTAATACCACCCCTAGCCCTTAGCTGCAGTGGGTATGTGCGGGGGGGAGGTGGTGCCACTACCTCGCTCTCGGGGTGGGGTAACTACAACCGGTAGGAGGTAGGGAGTGCACATCCTGTACGTACTACTAATATTCTGTGGCGTGAGGATGTGGGATCGATTCCCGCCACGGGACAAATGTTTGATCTGCTAATACTGTTCCGGGTGTTCTGGGTATTTTCTATGTAAAATAAAAAATATCTATCTATGTAATAAATAATAATAAATAAATAAATAATGCTGGACAATCCACACAGCATCATCTAGCCCCAAGATAAGCTACTGTTAAACAGAGCTGTGTTATGGGTACTAGATGACTGATATATACTTAATACAATACAATACATAGATAGATATTTTTTATTATATATAGAAAATACCCAGAACACCCGAAACAAATTTTTGTAGATCGTACAAACATTTGACCCGAGGCGGGAATCGAACCCGCAACCTCCGCGTCGCAGGCGGACCTGCACCCGCTGCGCCACATCGGTCGTAAAGTAAGTAATGTATTAAAGTAAGTAAGTTTGTATGAGTCAGTGGCCATCTCTGGTGACAGAGTTTCTAGGCCGCCCGAAGGCCTCTAGAGGTCGCTGTGTAAAATGTTTGCCAATATCTATTTGTTTGGTTCTAGATTTGAACTGCTTACTAAACATTTTGACAAGAAGCATTTAGATCAAAAGTTAGATGGAGAGCCTTATGGTAAGTGTTTGTTTTTGTTTTTAAAAGTTCTTTATTTAACATAAGCACAGTAATATATAACATAACTAAACACAGTAATATATAACATAACTAAACACAGTAATATATAACATAACTAAACACAGTTTAGCACATTACGACTCCAGATCGATGTGACTAGCAGGCTGTAGCGCCTATAAAAGTCTTTTAAATAAACATATTATGACAAATATACCACTTTTTATAATTGAATTTAAAATATTTTGCATAATTACTATAATGCATGAATAATCATTAATTACATAACATTATGAACACTAGAAAGCGCTCAAAATGGTAAGTGGTATGGTAAGTGGAAACCGAATAGGACGGCCCCCCACTCGATGGACCGATGATATAGGTGGTGGATGGTGAAAGATCAGTCATCATGGCGCTCTTTGGCAGGCCTATGTCCAGTAGTGGACATCTATTGACTGATGTTTTTTTTTTTATACCACTAAAGTGGCAACCAAGCGTACGGCCCACTTGATGGTCAGCAGTTACCGTAGCCTATGTACGCATGCAACATCATAGATATCACTTGCGTGTTACCCTGAGACGTTAGATGGAAAGTCTCATGTGCCTGTAATTTTACCGGAAACCATATCCTTCACACCGAAACACAGCAATGCGAGCATTACTGCTTGGCGGCAGAAATAGGTATGGTGGTAATCCTTCCCCGGACGAGCTCTATCACAGAGAACTCTACTACTGTTAAGGTTACTTTTATCCCGGAAAAAAGGGCGATTCTCGAGTTACACGCGAGCGAAGTCGCAAGCAACAGCTAATTTTTTATATATTTTTAGACTACAATGCGATTCTGCCATACCTAACCGAATTAGAAGACCAATTTAAACTGGAATTGGAGGCAAAGAAACCCAAGACTGAGGACCCCTGGGAGTGGCCTCACGGGGCCCCAAAAGAACCCCTCGAAACCCCACTAAGGCCCCATGAAGCCCCAAGGCTTTCGGAGGCCCAAAGAGATGACCCCAATGTGCCAAAGCTCGAAGACACTAAAGTGGAAAAAGTTGAAAAATCTGTGAGTTTTATCAATAATTTCAGTTGTTATGAGTCAGAAGCGCTCGTGACGTAGCTGGCTAAGTTGTTCAACACATGAACGAAGTTAAGCACTGTTCCGCGCAGTCACCATTTGAATGGGTGACCGCCAGTCGCGTGTGTGATAACAGTAACCAAGAATCACTAAAATCACGTTTTCACCTTACGAAAAAGTATTCAAGGAATATAAAAACCATTTTTATTTTTTCATTATATTATGCGAGATTGATAATATTTTTAATAAAATAAAACTACAAAATACAGCAAACCGCCATAAAAGGTTTAACACCAATCTTTTGAAAATAAAATCTTATCTTATCTTTAAAAAAAAAAAACTGATCATCTTGGTTCTGTGATTGGTGAGATCAAACAAAATTGCAGAATTAGAACCATAGTGCTAAAAGTTTGCATTGAAAACTGACATAATGACGTCATCGCTGTCACTCGGCGACTCAGCGCGTTTTAGAATAGAATAGAATAGAATAGAATAGAAAAATATTTATTTAACGCCACACAATTAACATAAAAATAAAAATAACAATAAAAATTAAAACTTAACTTTTAGTGCGATAATTATGTTATTTTATGGTATTTATCAATGCTTATATTCTCTCTGGTATTTATTAATTCTATATACGATGGCCGAAATAAAGATTACTTTTATTGTTACTTGCTTAGTTTATCGCTAGATAGCGCTGTAATAAACTAATATTATTCTAATATCTTTGTTAGTTGTTTGCTTAGTTTATCGCTAGATGGCGCTGAAAGACACCAAAGTTTTTTTATTAAGTTATTGCTTAGTTTATCGCTAGATGGCGCTAAAAGACACCAAAGTTATTTTTATTGTTTGCTTAGTTTATCGCTAGATGGCGCTGAAATAGCCCAAAGTTATTTTTATTAAGTGTTTGCTCAGTTTATCGCTAAATGGCGCTGAAAGACATCAAAGTTATTTTTATTAAGTGTCTGCTTAGTTTATCATATCATATCATATCATATATTTATTGCTTCAAGTTGGTTTGTAGGTACATAGGTCTTATTAGTTAATATTGTCCGCAACAAGAGCCCCGTTGGGGCACTACAATGTAGATACTTATAATCTAGGTAGGAACTATAGGTTGGCAAGGCACTACATCACTTAAGTATAGTTCTCACAGCGGATCTCGGCCGTCTTGAAGTTAGCCGTTTCGATGCGCAATGGAGCTTTTTCAAACTAAATTGTCTTTGCGCATCACAAACGGCTGACTTTACGGAAGCCTATATTCGTTGTGCGAACTATACATTAGTAACTTTATCTATAATAATTAATAATTAAATTTAATAAAATATAACACACTCATCCACAAAACCCCGGGCGAAAAGCTAGTGAATAATGTAAGTAATAGTGAAGTGAACAATCTGACCATAGCTTTACATTTTAAAAGAATGGCCACTCCTACTGACCAATCTTAGACTTTTACCCTAGTAGTCCCGTCCTTTTCACTTTCGTACAATTGTGCAAGAGAGCGCGCGCTATATTAGCTTGTCTCCGCGAACAGACTATAGTATCAGTATTAATGTCTATGTTTATGTACCTAAGATTAAGTTTATTTTATGTATCAGTATTGTGTTTCGATCTTTCTGTGGTTGTGTGTATCAAATAAATGTATTTTATTTCATTAAAAAAAAAAAAAACTATCTATGTATTGTATTGTATTAAGTATATATCAGTCATCTAGTACCCATAACACAGCTCTGTTTAACAGCAGCTTACCTTGGAGCTAGATGATGCTGTGTGGATTGTCCAGCATTATTTATTTATTTATTTTATTTTTTTAATTTTATTTATATTTCATTTTAATGTAATCGCTACATGGCGCTGTATTTTTTTCACCAGGAAATCCTACAAGCGAAGTTTGAGTTCGCCGAGGACATCAAGGAGAAGATCGAGGAGGTGGAAGTCAAGTGTGAGATGGTGGAGCTGGAACCGGAAGTACCTGAGGCACTTCCGGACGCGGAGGTGTTCAATGAGAGCTTCGAGCCCCAGGACGAGTCCTCGGACGAGTCTGTGAAGGAGGAAAGGTGATCCTTGCGATTTTTGTGATCCTTGCGATTTATTTTAATATCATTTCATTTATTTATTCATTTAACAATTTCACAATCGCATTTAAATTATTATATAAATCTAAAATTAAAATTAAATTAAATTACACACAAACTAAGTAGGTAATTTAAAAAAAAAAATTACGTAATTCTGCTTCATAATTAGTTATCCTTGTTAGAAATCGAAAAGGCAGCGCTCGGCACGTGTCAGTGACCCGCGCGATAATGAACCGCGGGTCAATAACTTGCGCGTCCTTGACCTGCGCGTGTCCTTGAATCAAATATTTCATTATTACGTCGCTTAACTGAATGAAAAAAAATGAATGACCTTATATATTTTTCTATTGAGGTTAACTGTGGTAACTGTGTGAGCTCATTAGTTAAAAGGTTAAGCGGAATAGTACTAGAGATTTTTCGTCTGTTTTTTATTTTATAATTGTTGGAAATCGAGACGGGCGGCGTACCTAATAATAAACGCAGTAGCAGTTAGGGGAGCTCTATCACAAGGAACTCTACTCTAAAAATAAAAAGGGTAATAGAGTTCTCTGTGATAGAGCTCGTCCGGGGAAGGGCTACCACCATACCTATTTCTGCCGTCAAGCAGTAATCCTCGCATTGCTGTGTTCCTGTTCCAAGGGTAAGGGTGAAATTACAGGCACATGAGACTTTCCATCTAACATCTCAGGGTTCCACGTACATATGCTACGGTAACCGCTGACCATCAAATTACTGGCCGAAAGAGACTTAACAACAATGTCTCGGGGTGATGCGCAGCGCAGTGCCACGCAAACACTTAAAGACTTAGCTCTGGGTGGCACTGCATCTGTAATAGTCAGGCGTGGTGCTTAACATCAGGCGGGCGCCTTTATTGCTTGTCACTTGCTGACATAAAAAAAAAAAGTGGGCCGTATTCTTGCTTGCTTCTCTTTAGTGGTATAAAAAAAACCGTTTAGCCGAGTTGTGTGAGAACAAATCCACAAACATTTTATCATATCTATTTCAGACTACCATCATCGGACGATGAGGAATATTTCCCCCCGGACGGGTGGGCGCGCTGCCCCCCCCCGGAGTCGCCCCCCTTGCCCCCCTCCCCCCCCGCCAAGCGGAAAGGGGGGGTGGGCTCTTGCGAGAGATGTAACAGGAGCTTCAGTAGTAACTCCTATTTGAAAATACATATGCGAACACATACAGGTCAGTAATGTACTTCTATTTTAAGAGTAGTAGAGTTCTTTGTGATAGAGCTCGTCCGGGGAAGGACTACCACCATACCTGTTTCTGCCGCCAAGCAGTAATGCTCGCATTGCTGTGTTCCGGTGTGAAGGGTATGGTTTCCGGTGAAATTACTGGCACATGAGGCTTTCGATCTTAGCCTCAAGGTGGCAACCCGCGAGTGATACCTCTGTTATTGCAAGCGTCCATAGGCTGCGGTAACCGCTTACCATCTTGTGGGCCGTACGCTTGGTTGCCACTTCAGTTGTATAAAAAAAAAATACAAAAATACTTATTTTTCCTCGTTCTAATATTAGTATAGCTTAACTTTTATGAATAAGGGGGTAAATATTACAGGTGAGAAGCCGTACGCGTGCTACGTGTGCGGTCGCGGGTTCATAACCGCGAGCAAGATGCATCGACACGTGTTAACACACAACGAGACGTGGCTCGGTACGTATTAACACGTCGGACTTAATTCTGGAAATATAATTACTTATTGTAATAATAAATATTTCTAATATTTAGTAAAAAAAAAGATTAATAATAATGTTAATGTGAATCTTCAAAAGGTGAAAATAATGACAATGATTTCCAATAACGTGGTAAAGACAATGATGAATCTCCGCTAATGACATTGGTTTGAAAGTTTCAAATAGTTTATTTCGGAACAGAGTACAAGGTTCAATATAAAAAATATAAGAAAACGTGGCTACAGTATGTAAAAAACTGGTGAATTTCCAATAATAATAAATAAATAAATAAATAATGCTGGACAATCCACACAGCATCATCTAGCCCCAAGGTAAGCTGCTGTTAAACAGAGCTGTGTTATGGGTACTAGATGACTGATATATATTTAATACAATATAATACATATATAGATATTTTTTATTATATATAGAAAATACCCAGAACACCCGGAACGAATATTTGTAGATCGTACAAACATTTGTTCCGAGGCGGGAATCGAACCCGCAACCTCTGCGTCGCAGGCGGACCTGCGCCCGCTGCGCCACATCGGTCGTCAAATAATGATGATTTTGAATCTCTAAATATGACAGCGATCTCTAATAACGACAATGATGAATCTCTAAAATCTAAAATCACTTATAGAAGTAAAGAGTAGTAGAGTTCTTTGTGATAGAGCTCGTCCGGGGAAGGACTACCACCATACCTATTTCTGCCGCCAAGCAGTAATGCTCGCATTGCTGTGTTCCGGTGCGAAGGGTATGGTTTCCGGTGAATTTACTGGCACATGAGACTTTCCATCTAACATCTCAGGGTAACATGCAAGTGATATCTATGATGTTGCATGCGTACATAGGCTACGGTAACCGTAAGCGCTTACCATCAAGTGGGCCGTACGCTTGGTTACCACTTTAGTAGTATAAAAAAAAATTCATTCATTTGAATTACGACATTGATGACTCTCTATAACAACAGTAGGCATGATAAATTATTTTTTAAAACTGTTCCATTGTACATTTTTACAAACGGGTGTTTTCACGCACCGGTATATCGGTGAAGAGGTACCGACACTGTTTCGACTCAATTTCGAGAGTCTTCATCAGGGTTGAGTGACACGGCGAGCGTCTTCCTCCGCGTCGCGATATGCACTGCGGGCCGCGGCTCTAGCAGCGCGGCTCGACAGGCGCGTGGGTGGTGGTAGTCCTTCCCCGGACGAGCTCTATCACAGAGAGATATTAATTTAATTTTGATAATTTTATTTATTTGATAATTAGAACGGCACAAAAACACCAATTACACTAATTATTAAAAACATCATACAATGTCAAATTATCAATACTACAATTAATAACAACAATAATAAAAAATTATAAAATGTCAATAAAATTAAAGTTTAACATAAAATAATAGATAATAAATTAGAAAATAGATTAAAACTAAAGAAAATATTATGATTATAACTATACAATTTTAACGAGATAAAGAACCGTCAACTATCTGCCTCACAATATTTAAGGCTATGTGTGTTATAGTAGTAAATAAATGTATGTATATGTCTATGTCTGATATGTAATGTTGTACTTATGGTTAATAAATTGAAATTGAATTGAAATTGTCTATGTCTAATAGGGCTGGGCATGTCTGTCGTATGCCAAATGAGCTGTGGGCAAAGGTAGCCACCGAGTGGCGCCCTGACCCAGCGAGAAGGGAACGCGGCACACTTAAACGAAGATGGCGGAACTCGCTAAATTTTTGATAGATTGGAGGTTTTTGGCTCGGGATCGTGACGTCTGGAGGGAATGGGGGGAGGACTTTGCCCAGCTGTGGGACACCAACGGCTGATATAATATAATAACGTGTTATGTTACAGGTGAAGATGGAATTAAACCAGAGGGCGCTGAAATCAAGTCTGAAGCGGAGGATGACGCTGGCACTGAGAAGAAGATTAAAAAGTAAGCAACTATGAGGACCTTAAAGATATACGATTTGACGAGCGATGTGGCGCAGCGGGCGCAGGGCCGCCTGCGACGCTGGAGGTTGCGGGTTCGATTCCCGCTTCGGGTAAAATTTTTGTACGATCTACAAATATTTGTTCCGTGTGTTCTGGGTATTTTCTATAGTTTTTGGGATATTATAATATTTAGTATTGCCTTGAGTGTGATGGTTAACACTATAAAAACATTAATAACCAATGAGGATCTTATTCATAAACTAATAAATAATGCTGGACAATCCACAGCATCATCTAGCCCCGAGCTAAGCAGAGCTTGTGTTATGTATAGTTCGCACAGCGGATCTAGGTTAATACTACTAATGTGGTAACCAAGCGTACGGTCCACTTGATGGTCAGCGGTTACCGTAGCCTATGTACGCATGCAACATCATAGATACCACTTGCGTGTTACCACCCTGAGACCTTAGATGGTAAGTCTCATGTGCCTGTAATTTCACCGGAAACCATACCCTTCGAACCGGAACACAGCAATACGAGCATTACTGCTTGGCGGCAGAAATAGGTATGGTGGTAGTCCTTCCCCGGACGAGCTCTATCACAAAGAACTCTACTACTCTTACTACTAGGCTTCCGTGAAGTTAGCCGTTTGTGATGCGCAAAGACAATTTAGTTTGAAAAAGCTCCATTGCGCATCGAAACGGCTAATTTCACGACGGCCGAGATCCGCTGTGAGAACTATACTAGATCACTCATATACATAATACAACATAAAGATATTTTTTATTATACATAGAAAACACCCAGAACAAATATTTTCAGATAGTACAAACAATTGTCCCAAGGCGGGAATCGAACCCGCTACCTCCTGCGTCGCAGGCGGACCTTCGCCCGCCGCGCCACTTCGCTTGTCATTAATATGTCTTTCAAAAGTCAAAAAGGCGAAAGTTTTTCGTCTATTCTTCATTGACAAAATATACAATACTTAGCAAGCCGCTAAAATTACAGCTCCTTTTGTGAATAAGGACATTGTTAGCAGGCGGTCCCGGCTTTTTTAAAGTTGCTACGCCATGACAGAGGCCTTCGGGCGGCCTAAAACCTCTGTCACCAGAGTTGGCCACTGACTCATACGAACTTATTTATATTATTTGTTTCCAGGTCGAAATCTAAGATAGAAAAAGCTAAAACTAGACTTCTGAAGAAGCCGAAGAAGAAAATGGACCCTAGCGTGAAGTTAGGACGCGGGCGGCCTAACTGCTGTGAATACTGCGGGAAAAAGTACGTAATGTTCCCACTGTTGGACTCCCACTCACACACGTATAGTTATTTTTAATAGCAGCTGTACCACTCTCACACGAGAGTAGAGTTCTTTGTAATAGCAGCTCTGTCCGGGGAAGTATAACCTACGTATTTCTGCCGCCAAGCAGTAATGCATTGCTGTGTTCCGGTTCGAAGTGTACGGTTTCCGGTGAAATCATACATGAAACCTTCGATCTAACGTCTCAGGGTGACACGCAAGTGATATCTCCGATGTTGCAATCGTACATAGGCTACGGTAACCGCTTAGGTAGCTTACATAAAATTTGCATTACCTGAAAAGGGCATATAAGTTCTAAGTGCCATATTACTTTTAAGACCTTCTGTAACACTTATTTATGCAAATAAATATCTTGAATCTTGAATCTTGAATCTACCATCTTGTGGGCCGTACGCTTCAAAAAAAAAATTCAAATATATTTTTTTTATTTAAATTACACGTTTTAAATATTACAGGGTTTGGGGCTCTTCAGTTAAGTTTCAGGAAAACATCGCGAGGAAACCGGCATGTCCAAGAACTAAAAATTCGAAAGACATGTGCCATCCACCAATCCGCATTGGGTCCGCGTGGTGGTTTAAGACCCAATCACTCTCGCTGGAGAGTAGGCCAGTGTCTCAGCTGTGGGAACATTAGAAGGCTGTCATGATGATGATGTCAGTTAGGTTTGGTTGGTTGCTACTTTAATAATTATAATAATATTTGTAGATTCCTCCATGTTGAAACTTTGCAAGTCCACAAGAAGTCTCATGAAGGAGAGGAATTGATTTACAAATGCAATTTCTGCTTGGAGCCGCAACTTGATCAAGTAAGTGACTAATTATGAGTTTTAGGACCTATTTCACCATCTTGGACAACCTTTAGGGTTCCGTACCTCAAGAATAAGTTGGCAAGAGGTTTGTAATTCTGTCTATCTGTCTGTTAGTATTACAGATGCAGTGCCACCCAAAGCTCAAAGTTTTTAAGTGTTTGCGTGGCACTGCACTGCGCTTATCACCCCGAGACATTGTTGTTAGGTCTCTTTCGCCCAGTAATTTCACTGTGTGCCATTCAAACTTAAACACAGTGCAGTGCACACTACTGCTTGGAGGCAGAATATCTGACACTGCGGTGGTACCCACCGAGACGGACTCTTGCTGAAGAGTCCTACCACCAGGTACCACCACTAGATGCCGCTGTGTGAAATCTTCAATACTATCCAACTATTTTTTACCTTCAGGAGTCGAAGCGGGAGCACGAGGCGACGCACACGGGGGCGAAGCCCTACTACTGCACCCTCTGCGGCAGGAACTACAAGGACCGAGGCGCTATGGTAACTTACTCACTGGCTGACTAACTGGCTGATTGACTTAGTAGTTGGCTGACTAACCGACTCGCTGACTTGCTGATTGACTGACTAACTAACTGACTAGCTAGCTGATGACTCATTGACTGACTGACTTACTTACTAGCTGATTGACCGACTTACTGAGTTGCTGGCTGACTGATTGACTGAGTGAGAGATTGGCTGGCAACCGGCTGACAGACTGACTTTATTTGCTGCCCGACTGACTGATAGACTTGGTGAATGACTGACTAGAATTTCTAACTGGATTAATGACAGAGAGGGTGACTGACTGACTGACTGACTGACTTACATTCTAAGATGCTGGCTGGCTGATTGACTAACTGACTTGCTGGCTAACTGGCTCACTAACTGACAACGGCACAGCAACCATATTGTAGCAGATGTGGATAATGTTTAAAACACTGAAAACGCACTTTTAACTTAGAAGAGAATTTATTTAGTAATTTCGTGGCGATTTGCATGAAGAATGGCCTAAGACTGCACATTGCACAAAACTACCCTAAACATTCGTAAAATAATCATATCATCATCATGACAGCCTTCTAATGTTCCCACTGCTGGGACACTGGCCTAATCCACCACGCGGACCCAATGCGGATTGGTGGATGGCACATGTCTTTAGAGTTTTTAGTTCTTGGACATGCCGGTTTCCTCACGATGTTTTCCTTCACCGTATGAGAGCACTGGCATTGCGCACATACATTTTTCGAACAGAAAAATCCATTGGTGCACGACCGGGTTTGAACCCACGACCTTAGGATCGGAAGGCGGGGTCACTACCACTAGACCACCGGTGCTCTCATAATAATAATAATCATATTCTACCTTCTTATTCATAAAAGTACCCTAAAGTTACAAAGATGACAAACAAAGATGTAATACATGAAGTAGGTAGGTAAGTACAGTTCTCACAACGGATCTCGGCCGTAGTGAAATTAGCCGTTTCGATGCGCAATGGAGCTTTTTCAAACTAAATTGTCTTTGCGCATCACAAACGGCTAACTTCACGGAAGCCTAGATCCGCTGTGCGAACTATAGATATGTTTGAGCGTCGCTAACACATATCAAATTAGTCCTCTCATAATATATTTATTTTGTTTGTAAACCTAGGTACATAAAACTGATAGTAAACTTAAATTAGAAACTCTTTGCCCCTTTGGCATACAAACAATTTCACATTAAAGTAAGTAAGTTCGTATGGCCAACTCTGGTGACAGAGTGTCTAGGCCGCCCGAAGGCCTCTGTCATGGCTTAACGACTAAATAAATGTACAACACATAATTTATAAAATGTAAAAAAATAATTAACAGATAATTAAACGTTACAATTAGACCTACAGATTGATAATGATAATGATAATAAGACGATCGATGTGGCGCAGCGGGCGCAGGTCCGCCTGCGACGCAGAGGTTGCGGGTTCGATTCCCGCCTCGGAACAAATGTTTGTACGATCTACAAATATTTGTTCCGGGTGTTCTGGGTATTTTCTATATATAATAAAAAATATCTATCTATGTATTGTATTGTATTAAGTATATATCAGTCATCTAGTACCATAACACAGTTCTGTTTAACAGCAGCTTACCTTCGGGGCTAGATGATGCTGTGTGGATTGTCCAGCATTTTTTTTTTTTTTTTTTATACTACTAAAGTGGTAACCAAGCGTACGGGCCACTTGATGGTCAGCGGTTACCGTAGCCTATGTACGCATGCAACATCATAGATATCACTTGCGTGTTACCACCCTGAGACGTTAGATGGTAAGTCTCAATGCCTGTAATTTCACCGGAAACCATACCCTTCGAACCGGAACACAGCAATGCGAGCATTACTGCTTGGCGGCAGAAATAGGTATGGTGGTAGTCCTTCCCCGGACGAGCTCTATCACAGAGAACTCTACTACTCTTACTTATGAATTATCTTATTATATATATAATTATATATCTTGATTATGAATAGGGTGTACATTACAGATATACCACAGGAAGAATCACAAGCCGAGCGATGAGAAGCTGTTCATCTGCGACATCTGCTCCAAGAGATTCAACTCGCAGGCGAAGCTGGCGAGGCATATCGTCACGCACTCCACTGAGAAGTAACTTATTCACTTTATTATCGGAGGATGACGCGGAGGTTGCGGGTTCGATTCCCGCCTCGGGTCAAATGTTTGTACGATCTACAAATATTTGTTCCGGGTGTTCTGGGTATTTTCTATATATAATAAAAAATATCTATCTATGTATTGTATTGTATTAAGTAATATATCAGTCATCTAGTACCCATAACACAGCTCTGTTTAACAGCAGCTTACCTTGGGGCTAGATGATGCTGTGTGGATTGTCCAGCAATATTTATTTATTAATAGTGTGCACCATACCTATTTCTGCCGCCAAGCAGTAATGCTCGCATTGCTGTGTTCCGGTGTGAAGGGTATGGTTTCCGGTGAAATTACTGGCACATGAGGCTTTCGATCTTAGCCTCAAGGTGGCAACCCGCGAGTGATACCTCTGGTATTGCAAGCGTCCATAGGCTGCGGTAACCGCTTACCATCTTGTGGGCCGTACGCTTGGTGGCCACTTCAGTTGTATAAAAAAAAAGGTGGTCAGGTTTATTATTGTTCGATTCCGACGCATGTAATTTAATTCGTAGCACTGTATACAGGGTCATTCATTATCAACCTGACAAACTTAAGGAGCAGGTTCCGCACCTAAAAAAAAAAATATATGTACCAATAATTTTTTTTTTTTATGTATGTTTTGTCTTAAAAATCACAAGTAAACAAAAAAAAATCGATTACGTTTTTCCGCTCAATTATTATTTATCATTGTTGGGAATCGAGTTAAGCGACGTAATAATGAAATATTCGAGTGTGCGCGCCCCGTAGCGGGTAAAGGACACGCGCAGGTCAAAGACGCGCAGGTTAGTGACCCGCAGTTCATTGACGCGCGGGTCACTAACACGTGCCGAGCGCTGCCTTTTTGATTTCTAACAAGGATAACTAATTATAAAGCAGAATTACGTAATATTTTTTTTTTGTTTTATAAAAAAAAAACGTTTAGAAAAAAAAAAAAGTACAAGTATTTTTTTTTTATGTGTGGAACCTACCCCTTTATTTTTGTCAGGTTGGTAATGAATGACCTTATATTAAAGTCATGTAACTTGGAGCGCTCGTGACGTAGCTGGCTAAGTTATTCCTAACAGCTCAACGAAGTTAAGCACTGTTCCGCGTACTCATCATTTGGATGGGTGACCGCCAGTGGCAAATTCAACTGAGCGCTGCCGTGCTTCGGAGGGCACGTTCAGCAGTCGGTCCCGGCTTTTTCAAAGTTGTTATCCATGGGGCGGCCTAGAAACTCCACTCCACAAGTTGGCCACTGACTCATACTAACTTACTTACTAAAGTTTTGTGATAAGTAAGTAAATAAGCTCGTATGAGTTAGTGGCCATCTCTGGTGACGGAGTTAGTGACGATGTTGTTGTGAGTGATGTGACGTTACGTGACGTCTTGTGGCGTGTTGCGCAGGTTCGTGCTGCGCTACGAGTGCCCCGTGTGCGCCAACATGTTCCACACGCGGTGGCACATGCAGATGCACCTCAAGTCTCACCAGAAAGAAGGCCTGTGAGTACTCTCATGACTATTTACCAACCCTATACATGACTATTTACTAACACTATACATGACTATTTACCAACACTATACATGACTATTTACCAACACTATACATGACTATTTACTAACACTATAAACGACTATTTAGTAACACTATACATGACTATTTACTAACACTATAAACGACTATTTAGTAACACTATACATGACTATTTACCAACCCTATACATGACTATTTACCAACACTATACATGACTATTTACTAACACTATAAACGACTATTTAGTAACACTATACATGACTATTTACTAACACTATAAACGACTATTTAGTAACACTATACATGACTATATAGTAACACTATACATGACTATTTAGTAACACTATACATGACTATTTACCAACCCTATACATGACTATTTACTAACACTATAAACGACTATTTAGTAACACTATACATGACTATTTACCAACCCTATACATGACTATATACTAACACTATAAACGACTATTTAGTAACACTATACATGACTATTTACCAACCCTATACATGACTATTTACCAACCCTATACATGACTATATACTAACACTATAAACGACTATTTAGTAACACTATACATGACTATTTACCAACCCTATACATGACTATTTACCAACCCTATACATGACTATTTACTAACACTATACATGACTATTTACTAACACTATAAACGACTATTTAGTAACACTATACATGACTATTTACCAACACTATACATGACTATTTACTAACACTATAAACGACTATTTAGTAACACTATACATGACTATTTACCAACCCTATACATGACTATTTACCAACACTATACATGACTATTTACTAACACTATAAACGACTATTTAGTAACACTATACATGACTATTTACCAACCCTATACATGACTATTTACTAACACTATAAATGACTATTTAGTAACACTATACATGACTATTTACCAACCCTATACATGACTATTTACTAACACTATAAACGACTATTTAGTAACACTATACATGACTATTTAGTAACACTATACATGACTATTTACTAACACTATAAACGACTATTTAGTAACACTATACATGACTATTTACCTACCCTATACATGACTATTTACCAACACTATACATGACTATTTACTAACACTATAAACGACTATTTAGTAACACTATACATGACTATTTAGTAACACTATACATGACTATTTACCAACCCTATACATGACTATTTACCAACACTATACATGACTATTTACTAACACTATAAACGACTATTTAGTAACACTATACATGACTATTTACCAACACTATACATGACTATTTACCAACACTATACATGACTATTTACTAACACTATAAACGACTATTTAGTAACACTATACATGACTATTTACCAACACTATACATGACTATTTACTAACACTATAAACGACTATTTAGTAACACTATACATGACTATTTACTAACACTATAAACGACTATTTAGTAACACTATACATGACTATTTACCTACCCTATACATGACTATTTACCAACACTATACATGACTATTTACTAACACTATAAACGACTACTTAGTAACACTATACATGACTATTTACTAACACTATAAACGACTATTTAGTAACACTATACATGACTATTTAGTAACACTATACATGACTATTTACCAACCCTATACATGACTATTTACCAACACTATACATGACTATTTACCAACACTATACATGACTATTTACTAACACTATAAACGACTATTTAGTAACACTATACATGACTATTTAGTAACACTATACATGACTATTTACTAACACTATAAACGACTATTTAGTAACACTATACATGACTATTTACCAACCCTATACATGACTATTTACCAACACTATACATGACTATTTACAGACACTATACATGACTATTTACAAACACTATAAACGACTATTTAGTAACACTATACATGACTATTTACCAACCCTATACATGACTATTTACTAACACTATAAACGACTATTTAGTAACACTATACATGACTATTTTTCAACCCTATACATGACTATTTACCAACACTATACATGACTATTTACTAACACTATAAACGACTATTTAGTAACACTATACATGACTATTTACTAACACTATAAACGATTTACTAACACTAAACGACTATTTACCAACCCTATACATGACTATTTACCAACCCTATACATGACTATTTACTAACACTATAAACGACTATTTAGTAACACTATACATGACTATTTAGTAACACTATACATGACTATTTACCAACCCTATACATGAGTATTTACCAACACTATACATGACTATTTACTAACACTATAAACGACTATTTAGTAACACTATACATGACTATTTACCAACCCTATACATGACTATTTACTAACACTATAAACGACTATTTAGTAACACTATACATGACTATTTACCAACCCTATACATGACTATTTACCAACCCTATACATGACTATTTACTAACACTATACATGACTATTTACTAACACTATAAACGACTATTTACCAACTCTATACATGACTATTTACTAACACTATAAACGACTATTTAGTAACACTATACATGACTATTTACCAACCCTATACATGACTATTTACCAACACTATACATGACTATTTACCAACACTATTTATGACTGTTTACTAACACTATAAACGACTATTTAGTAACACTATACATGACTATTTACCAACCCTATACATGACTATTTACTAACACTATAAACGACTATTTAGTAACACTATACATGACTATTTACCAACCCTATACATGACTATTTACTAACACTATAAACGACTATTTACTAACACTATACATGATTATTTACCAACCCTATACATGACTATTTACTAACACTATACATGACTATTTACTAACACTATAAACGACTATTTAGTAACACTATACATGACTATTTACCAACCCTATACATGACTATTTACTAACACTATAAACGACTATTTAGTAACACTATACATGACTATTTTTCAACCCTATACATGTCTTATTACCAACACTATACATGACTATTTACCAACACTATACATGACTATTTACTAACACTATAAACGACTATTTACTAACACTATACATGACTATTTACTAACACTATACATGACTAGTTACTAACACTATACACGACTATTTACTAACACTATAAACGACTATTTACTAACACTATACATGACTATTTACTAACACTATACATGACTATTTACTAACACTATAAACGACTATTTAGTAACACTATACATGACTATTTACCAACACTATACATGACTTCCTATTCGATATGATGATGGATATAATTACCTTTAATTCATAAAAGAAACTGGCATTAGCAGTTTGTTAGGTACTGTCTTTTTTTATCAAGAATGATTTTATATATTTATTTAATAAATAAATAAGATAAATATAATAGATTCGACTCAGTCAGTTTTCGAATTTTTCTTTTCTATTCTATTATTATGAATTATCATGACAGCCTTCTAATGTTCCTACTGCTGGGACACTGGCCTACTCTCGGGCGAGAGTGATTGGGTCGACCCAATGCGGTTTGGTGGATGGCACATTTCTTTCGATTTTGTTTAGTTCTTGGACATGGGCATGTTTTCCTCACGATGTTTTCCTTCACCGTATGAGAAGCAGATTCAGCTATTCTATTCAATAATTTAGGATTTTTATTGAAAGATTTCATAAGTAAGTAAGAATTACCCTTCAAAGGAGATTTTGGAATCCCTTTGGACTGAGCTTGACACTTGAAAGGGGATTTTGACACAAAAAATTCGAATTTTAACACTAACCCGAAAAATGTATTGGTGCACGACCGGGTTTGAACCCGCGACCTAGGATCGGCGGGGTCACTACCACTAGACCACTGGTGCTGTGACCTTATGAATAAGGCTATAACTTTGATATTCCACAGAATACTAGAAGAGAACCGGAACGCAGTTCTAGCGATGGTCCTACAGAACGCGCGCAAGATACCCAAGTGTGACCCCCACGGCCCCACGCTCCCCGCGCCCCCCGCGACCCCCGCGACCCCCGCGACCCCCGCGCTGCACCCCCCAGACGAGCGATCCAGGATATGCAATATCTGTGGACAGGTATCTTTTTAACTGAATATGACCTTTGCTGGCTATACAGGGTCTTTGATTATTAGTACGCAATATTCAAGGAATATGTTCCACACACAAATGTGTTTTTTTTACATTTTGTCTGAATAATCTCGAGTAAATCAATTACGTATTTCAATCTATGATGTTGCATGCATACATAGGCTACGGTATCCGCTTACCATACCGCGCGGACACAATCCCACTAATAATATGCAAAATGCAAATGTTTGGATGTTTGTCCCTGTACGACTTTACAACTACTGAGTCGATTTGGTTGAAATTTAAATCGTAGATAGATCTCGGAATTGAGTTTTTTTTATTTCGGAAAAATTGCCGTTCTCGAGTTCCACGCGAACGAAGTCGCGGACAACAGCTAGTTTAAATAATATTAATGTGTTTTTTTTTTATACAACTGAAGTGGCAACCAAGCGTACGACAGACAAGATGGTAAGCGGTTACCGCAGCCTATGGACGCTTGCAATACCAGAGGTATCACTCGCGGGTTGCCCCCTTGAGGCATATATCGAAAGCCTCATGTGCCAGTAGTTTCACCGGAAACCATACCCTTCACACCGGAACACAGCAATGCGAGCATTACTGCTTTGCGGCAGAAATAGGTATGGTGGTAGTCCTTCCCCGGACGAGCTCTATCATAGAGAACTCTACTCAGCTAGCTACAAGAGTCGTGGAGGCATTTAGGCGGCCTAAAAACTGCTTTACCAGAGCTGGGTCACGAAGAAGGCCTAGGGCGGTAGAAGGTAAGAACTCTACTACTCATTATTAATATAGTATTATATTTATCAGGTGTTCCAACATTTCTACTACCTAGAGGAGCATCTCAAAACGCACGGGAACAAGATAGCTGTCGAAGATCTGGACAAAGAGGAAGAGAAGAAATACACCTGTCAGGTGAGAGCTAAGACCCTAGGCCGACTGTTAGGACTTTTCTGCTTTATGATGAAGAGAATATTAATTACTAGCGACCCGCCCTGGCTTTGCACGGGTCTGGTTTCATTGCACCCGTGAGAAGCTGGGACGGACTGCCAGTAATCAATATAAGGTCATTCATTATCAACCTGACAAACTTAAGGGATAGGTTCCACACATGAAAAAAAATGTACTTTTTTTTTATAAACATTTTTTTTTATATTTAAAAAAAAAAAACGTAATACTGTTTAATAATTAGTTATCCTAGTTAGAAATCGTAAAGACAGAGCTCGGCACGTGTCAGTGACCCACGCGTCAATGAATCACGGGTCAGTAACCCGCGCGTCATTGACCTGCGCGTGTCAATGACTGGTTACGGAGCGCGCACACTCGAATATTTAATTATTACGCCGCTTAACTCGATTCCCAACAATGATAAATAATAATTGAGCAGAAAAACGTAACCGATTTTTTTTGTTTACTTGGGATTTTTAAGACAAAATATACATTAAAAAAATTATAGGTACATATATATTTTTTTTATGTGTGGAACCTATCCCTTAAGTTTATCAGGTTGATATTTTTTGAAATGGTTGAATGACCCTGTATAATTGTAATAATCTCAACAGGTCTGTTCGAAATCCTTCAAACTGCACTATTATCTGAAGCTACACAGCTTCACGCACACGAAGGAGAAGCCGTTCATCTGCCAGCAGTGTGGCAAGGGCTTTATAACTAAGGGCAAACTCAAACGGCACCTAGAAACGCATCAGGGCCTCAAGAAATACCAATGTCATATTTGCTATAAATTCTTTACACGACCAAGTTATTTGAGAATACATGTAAGGACTATACACGGTACCCAGGATTATAATTTCAGGGATTATGGGGTGGGGGTGCCTTTGGGGTTGGGGGGGGTGCCCCTAAGTCATATAAATAATATGTGATTTTTGTGTTATATCTAATATTTGGGGTTTAGTGTAGAAAAATGGAAGTCCTTCCCTTCATCCTATCATTAATTTCTTTCCTTCATTCATATAATTATTACCCTTCCTTCATTCATATTCATTCCCTTCATTAATCTTTCCTACCTTCGCTATTTCTTTCCTTCATTCATATCTTTCATTTTTTTCTTCATTCGTTCCATTCCTAATACATATCATTAATTTTTTTCCTTGATTTATTTCATTAATTTTATTCTTTATTCGTTCCCTTCCTTCATTCATTTCTTTCCTTCATTCATATCATTCATTTTTTTCTTCATTCGTTCCATTCCTAATTCATATCATTCATTTTTTTCCTTGATTTTATCATTAATTTTATTCTTCATTCGTTCCCTTCCTTCATTCATTTCTTTCCTTCATTCATATCATTCATTCCACCTGTTTTACTCACCCTGACGAAGGCTCTCAAATCATTGTATGTCTTTAAACTGACCAATAAGTATAACAATAACTCCTGTTTTTCTATATTAAATGTTATAAATGTTAAATTCACAATAGTTTTTTGTGATAAACTCGTTAAAGAAAAGTGCTATCACCTATTTCTGCCGCCAAGCAGTAATGCATTGCTTTGTTCCGAATCTAAGGGTGTGGTTGGCGTTGGAATTACCATCCTGAAACGTAGATTTAAAGTATGCAATTTCACCGGAAACCATACCCTTCGAACCGGAACACAGCAATGCGAGCATTACTGCTTAGCGGCAGAAATATGGTGGTAGTTCTTTCCCGGACGAGCTCTATCACAGAGAACTCTACTGAGCCAGCTACAGCAGTCGTGAAGGCATTTAGGCGGCCTAAAAACTGCTTTACCAGAGCTGGGTCACGAAGGAGGCCTAGGGCGGCCTTCTAGCGGCCTAGAGCTCATACGAAAATATTTAAGCCACTTTTTAAATAATAAAAGTGCGTGAAACATAGTGAGATATAATACCTCCTTATATATAAGGTAGTTAGGGTCTAAGGCATGGGACGAGCTTTTTCGCGGTCACCCATCGTGCGAAAGGATCGTTCTGCCGATTCAACAAATTTGTGGTTAATTATGATGTTATTATAAGTAAATTTAGCACAGTGTTATTTTAATGGATAGGTACACAAGTGTGCGGCACGGAAGTTGAGCGCTGGTGCACTGCTGGTGATTTAAATTTATAAATATTATGTTAATCTTGTTATTATTATTAAGAGCGGGCTAAGTTTAGCAACGTTCCGCGAGGTCATCACTTGGATGGGTGACCGCCAGTGGTGGTTTCGTCTGAGCGCGCCGTGCTTCGAAGGGCACGTTAAGCTGTCTGTCCCGGCCGTGTTAGGCCACGACGGAGGCCTTAAGGCGGCCTATAAAATCCGGCACCAGAGTTGGCCACGAGCTTAGAATCATGCAATTAAAATTATTTGTTGTTTCATCGGTTCTTTCATTGTTAGGTTTATGATCTAAAAGTAACCAGTGGGTTGATCACATAAATCTTCCAAATCTCCATTGTTTACTTATTTATATAAGCTAGCATTAGCATCAGCTCCATGTATAGTTCGCACAGCGGATCTAGGCTTCCGTGAAGTTAGCCGTTTGTGATGCGCAAAGACAATTTAGTTTGAAAAAGCTCCATTGCGCATCGAAACGGCTAATTTCACGACGGCCGAGATCCGCTGTGAGAACTATACCTAGGTTCACAAACAAAATAAATGAAATAAATGATATAATGAAATAGAATCACTTCATTGAAGCTGGCAGCGAGACTACGTAAATGAAGTGATTGTATTGGTTCCTAACCAAACACATCCTCGCTTAGCTATGGTGGAAACGCAGCCTAAGTAGTAAAGCTATGATTAAACTGTGTTATTAGACATCCTCGCACATCTGGTGGAAACGCAGCCTAAGACAGTAGAGCTATGATCAAACTGTGTTATTAGACATCCTCGCTTAGCTCTGGTGGAAACGCAGCCTAAGACAGTAGAGCAATACAATACAATAATAAAATAAATAAATAAATAATGCTGGACAATCAACACAGCATCATCTAGCCCCAAGATAAGCTACTGTTTAAACAGAGCTGTATTATGGGTACTAGATGACTGATATATACTTAATACAATACAATACATAGATAGATATTTTTTATTATACAGGGTGGCCCATTCAAATCGGTCAGTATGGGAAAGTCTGAAACTGTAAGACATACGAAGATTTGTTCTTAGGAACCATGTCACCGATTTCGATAAAAAGAAAAACTGCATTCATACAATTTAAAAAAAAGTGTACCCAACTGGGGAATCGAACCCGGTTGTTTTGAAAAAATAAACTTACACTATTTCTATTCAGATATCGTTTGTGTAGGTCTTAAGCAGTAAATATCTCTAAGAAACATAATGTCTAAAATGAATAAAATGCATTTTTTTCACATACTTTAATTTATCATAGTAGGTGTTCAAAGTGACCACCGTCTTTTTCAATACAATATTCAACACGTCTAGGTAACGATCTTACTATTGCATTTTGTATCTTCATGTGGTGAATCTGCGTTAAAGTTGACTCTATGGCTACTTTTAGTTCTTCAACGGTGTTATAGCTATTTTTGTACACTTCATCTTTAATGTAACCCCACAAAAAATAATCTAGAGGCGTTAAATCGGGCGACCTCGCCGGCCATTTGATCGGGCCGTTCGTCGTTTCGCCGTTCGTTCGTTGTTAGTGTTTGATTAATAGAAGTAAGCAGTTGCAATAATAGATAATAATATTACTGTAGATAACAAAACTTCCTTAAACGTTTAATGCAATGCCAATGCCACATGATACATAACACACGGTGTATGTAACAAGTAGAGAGGTACAAACAACCATAGAGACAATTTTACATGCCTGAACTTGCTGAATATTGTAACGGTGGTCACTTTGAACACCTACTATGATAAATTAAAGTATGTGAAAAAAATGCATTTTATTCATTTTAGACATTATGTTTCTTAGAGATATTTACTGCTTAAGACCTACACAAACGATATCTGAATAGAAATAGTGTAAGTTTATTTTTTCAAAACAACCGGGTTCGATTCCCCAGTTGGGTACACTTTTTTTTTAATTGTATGAATGCAGTTTTTCTTTTTATCGAAATCGGTGACATGGTTCCTAAGAACAAATCTTCGTATGTCTTACAGTTTCAGACTTTCCCATACTGACCGATTTGAATGGGCCACCCTGTATATACAAAATACTCAGAACACCCGGAACAAATATTTGTAGATCGTACAAACATTTGACCCGAGGTGGGAATCGAACCTGCAACCTCCGCGTCGCAGGCGGACCTGCGCCCGCGCCACATCGCTCGTCAAAATAATAATACAATATATTTATTCATAAAACCAGTTTTATTAGCTATAGTCAAACTGTGTTATTAGATATCCTCGCACATCTCTGTTGGAAACGCAGCCTTACAGTTTGAGATGGAGATTAGTCGCCAACAAAGTTATCTGATCCACCCATTGGCGTAGGATTTTCTAAATTGAACTAAATTTTTTGATTTTTGCCACGATAGTTTTAAAAACTATAATTTCTGTTGAACAAGATTTTATTATAACAGAAATTTAGTCAAATTAATGCAATTTTTATCACAATTTTACCTAATACCTAAAACAATATACGATCTACCTGATAGTAAGCGGTTACCGCAGGCTATGTACGCTTGCAGTAGCACTAGCGTTTCCTGAGACGTAGATCGTAAGTCTGATGTGCCTGTAATTTCACCGGAAACAATACTTTTTGAAACAGCAATGTACTACTGCTAGGCGGTAGAAATACATACATAAAAAAATTTAATACATTTTGGTCGAAACCACATTTAATTTTATTAGGAAAATGGCTAGTAAAATGTACATATTTTAAGTAAGTACTTAATAATAGATATTGTTATACTTAATTAAATATTTTTATCGTTTCTTGATAGTTGTTTATTTTACCATAATTGTTTTAATTATACAATGTAAGTGTACACAAAGGTTTTAATGTTAAATTAAAATTGATGTCTTCTTACGCTAAACCACAGTGTGACTAAAGGCTGTTGTCCACTGAAGTAGACTGGAGCTGAAACTAATTAATGAAGTGAAAATGTTTATTAACAATATTAATTTGTCGTAAGATTGGTTTATTTGAAAAGTCTCCGCTCTGGTGGATACCGCTCTGGGAAATTATTTTGTTGTGGACTCCTCAGCAGGAGCCCGTCTCGGTGGGTACCACCGCAGTGTCAGATATTCTACCTCCAAGCAGTAGTGTGCACTGCACTGTGTTTAGCATCAGGGCACTGTAGTTAGTAAAATTACAAGGCGAATGATACTTCTATGTCACAAGGTGACTGGCGCAGTGCAATGCCACGTAGAACTATAAAACTGGGACACTGCAAATATGTTGCCAGTTACGTAACTTGTATATGAATTAATGAGTAAATGAAATATTTGTTTCACACGTTACACAACACACACAATGTTAGAACGTGTTGGTAGATGGCGGCGGCTTCCGCTTTGGTAGATAACTGCCTTTAGACATACTGTGCCGCTAAGTTAGTGCAGACGGACGCGAGTATTATGAAATAAGCAATATTTTTCCAATTTCTAGTTTAAGCCGGTGTTGTATCTTCAAGGTTGTTGATTTTGTAAAAAAATATAAAATGTGATTTCAATTTATTTGTTTTATTTAGTAAGCTTTAGTTCCGAGGTAAATATCAGAAGGGAAATGCTACTAACAAACTCGCAAACGACTTATGTCTGTTTTCGTATTCGACTATTGAACAACTGATTGAGCTGCTAAAAACCTTTTTTTTTAAAATCCTTCGTTTTTATGAAAATAATTCCTTTATTTTCATTGATTGTTTGTTTAATTTGGACATCAATTTATTAGCTTTTTGTTGAAAATAGACAAAATACCTGATATACGATCTACTTTAGAGACTAATAGCGCCATCTGTACTGGCAGTGTTCTTTATGAATAAATCAGTTGTTTTAGTCAGTTCATGAAAACAATCGCTGTTCCCACAGTTAGGCTCACTAAGGTCAGTAAATCTTTTAAAGGGCAATGTGTACGCTTCTTTAACAAAGTCCCAAGCGACATACAAAATTTATCAATTGTCAAATTTAAAAACTTAATTAAACAAAATCTGTCTCAAAAAGCTTACTATAAAACAACCGATTACCTAGATGATAAAAAAGCTTGGGACGAATGTGCTCCAACTCTACTTGGAATCCATAACAATAGCAAGGGTCATGCCAAAAAAGCGATAGGAACCCAGCCGGTGTTGTTGCCAGTTCTTTTACGGCATGGGCGCGTTGGAACTGGCGTAAATTTTCCTAGCTTGTAAGACGTTTCAAAGTGATCCTTGTGATTCTACTGAATAAATAATTTTTGATTTTGATTTTTGATTTTGATTTTGATTTTTGAAAAACAGTCGTTTTATTTTACTTTTTTGGGTAAGAACAAAATTTTGAAAATTCGATGCAAACTGTACTTGAGTTGGGAACATACTAGAATACGGGGCTTACTCTTAGCTCCGTTAACGATTGTTAACGAGAGTTTTTCGTAAATCGTCTCTAAGTCTTATCCGGAGGTGGATGGATACTTACAAGAAATTCTAGTAAGAAAAAGAAAGAAAAAAAAAAAAAAGTAGAAAGCCTAGTTCGTTGTGATAGGACACGTCCGGGGAAGTGCTACCACCATACCTATTTCTGCCGCAAAGCAGTAATGCTCGCATTGCTGTGTTTCGGTGTGAAGGGTATGGTTTCCGGTGAAATTACTGGCACATGAGGCTTTCGATCTATGTCTCAAGGTGGCAATGCACAGGTGATACCTCTGGTATTGCAAGCGTCCAAACGCTGCGGTAACCGCTTACCATCTTGTGGGCCGTACGCTTGGTTGCGACTACAATTGTATAAAAAAAACTATTTAGGTACTCAAACCAAGAAGGAACATTCGTATGAACATAGACCAAACATTTTAAGCTTGTCATCGTAGAGGAACAAGTCTTGTCATTATATTTCTCTGACGTTTTCATAATCAAAGCTTTTCAAAATAAAATTTGCTGTGAAATTGTTTGTTAGAACTTCCAAAATGTGCAAAACTTTGCACGAATCCTACTAAAATGGACGTCACCATTGAAACTTGGAAAGCCAAGGTACCTAATAAAATAATATAGATATAAAGATTATAAAATAATATATATCTAAAGATGAGTTAGTATGAGTAATATTTGTTCCATATAAATAAAATTGGTCCGGGGAAGGACTACCACCATACCTATATCTGCCGCCAAGCAGCAATGCTCGCATTGCTGTGTTCCGGTTCGAAGGGTATGGTTTCCGGTGAAATTACAGGCACATGAGACTTTCCATCTAACGTCTCAGGGTGGTAACACGCAAGTGATATCTATGATGTTGCATGCGTACATAGGCTACGGTAACCGCTGACCATCAAGTGGGCCGTACGCTTGGTTGCCACTTTATTGGTATATAAAAAAAAAAAATGCCTAAGATACTGAAATTTTACAAAAACCATTTCTTAATCATTTAGGCTGCGTTTACCAACAAACAACGGCAACCAACCTTTAGGGTGCGTCTCCACCAGAGATGTGCGAGGATGTGTAGCGAATTAAAGCTGGGCAGAGCGAGGCATGGTAAATGAAGCGATTCTATTCGTTTCTAACAAGCACATCCTACGCTAGACATCCCTCGCTACATCTTCGCACATTTGTGGTGGAAACGCAGCCTTATTCTTTATATGACAATAAGGTTCATGGAGTTAGTGGGGTCCATAGTGTACTGATACACTCAGACCTGGAACAAATATATTAGCCAAGCGTACGGCCCACAAGATCGTAAGCGGTTACCACAGCCTATGGACGCTTGCAATACCAGAGGTATCACTCGCGGGTTGCCACCTTGAGGCTAAGATCGAAAGCCTCATGTGCCAGTAATTTCACCGGAAACCATACCCTTCACACCGGAACAGGAATATTTACAGCTCATGCAAACGTTTGGCTTGTCCGATAGCGGTAATCGAACCAGCAACCTCTCGTTTCTCTACCCGGCGCTCGCTCGTTCCACTAAGTACCACTACCTACATCTCAGTTATAGTAGGTATAGGTCCTGTACCTACTCTGTCTTTAGTCTTTGTAGTTTTGTAGATACTATTTATTTTTACGTGGTAGGACTCATCAGCAAGAGTCCGTCTTAGTGGGTACCACCGCAGTGTCAGATATTCTACCTCCAAGCAGTAGTGTGCACTGCACTGTGTTTAGCTATGAAGGGCACTGTAGCAAGTGAAATTACTGGTCGAAAGAGACTTACAACAATGTCTCGGGGTGATAAGCGCAGTGCAGTGCCACGCAAACACTTAAAAACTTTAAGCTTTGGGTGGCACTGTATCTGTAATAGACAGGCGTGGTGCTTAACATCAGGTGGGCGCCTTGATTGTCTTGTCACTTGCTGATATAAAAAAAACTATTATTATTTTATACCAAAATTATGTTTTCAAGCTGGTAGGTATTTTTTTGTTCTTTAATACATTGTATACCTAAGTCAGTTCTGTGTTTCTGTGATGTAAAATAATTATTTATTTCTAAGGTCTGCCAATCAGTTCTTGGTTTCACAGATCTCTAATAAAGACTCCGTAGATTCCAGCACAGACTCGACCAAAACGAAGAACTCTAAGGCAGATCTAAAAGACGCATCAAGTACTGCTAGCAAAATGAGTAAAAGTAAATCGCGTAAGAAGTTCAAGTGCAAAAAGCTTAAGAACGCGTCCATGGCCGCTATATCGAAGAACACGAGAAATAATTGCTGTGCTTGCTGCGGTCTATTGGTGGAGTATTTGCGGGAGGTTAAGAACTTGGTCTGCTATGGCGCTTGTCCTGATGGGGAGCCGAAGATATCTGTGGTGTTAACACAACTCTTAGAGGTAGCAGGATGTATCTGTCATGACTGTTACAGCGCTCTTAAAATAATTTTGAGGTTTCTCTTTATTTTTAAGAAGTGAGTGTTTTGTGGAAAATAAATTGTTAGTTAACTGCTTTTCTTATTTATACACTTCATATGTTGAAATAACGCCATCTAGATCCAAACTACGCAAAGCTGTGTGTATACCTGGTGGTAGGACTCTTCAGCAAGAGTCCGTCTCGGTGGGTACCACCGCAGTGTCAGATATTCTACCTCCAAGCAGTAGTGTGCACTGCACTGTTTAGGTTCGAAGGGCACTGTAGCAAGTGAAATTACTGGGCGAAAGAGACTTAACAACAATGTCTCGGGGTGATAAGCGCTGTACAGTGCCACGCACTTAAAAACTAAGCTTTGGGTGGCACTGCATCTGTTATAGTCAGGCGGGCGCCGGGCGCCTTGATTGTCTTGTCACTTGCTGACATAAAAAAAAACAGCTGTTTTCTCGTGGTCCCAGGATTTTGTTCCATTAATGGGACCACAAGGGAGAACTGTTTCTCGTAGTCCCATTCCCTAAATCAAATCATTGGACATGTCAATGTGAAATGAATGAATTAGACCAACCAGACCAGATGACCAGACGTTTCCACTTGCTCCTACTCTGTTCTATACTTGGAGGTGCATAACCAAAGCCCTCCGATACAGTAGTTTAACTGAGTAGTTCAACTAGTTGTACAAATAATACACCACTGTATCATTAGTCCAACTACAAAAAATACAAGCAAATTCCCTGGGTTGTCCTTCCTAGAATCTTGAATTCTTATAATTATGAATATATACGCATAAAGTCAAATACGTACTAGGACAAATACGCATAATGTCAAAAGAAACACGCTTAAAAAAAATCTTCTTCTTCTTCTTTTAATTTGTGGCGTCTGTGGCCGGGTTTGCCACAATTTTGCCATAAAAAAAATCATGTATCTAGAAAACGATTTGTTTTGCAATTTGACAGCTGTCAAAAATGACAAAATTCATGTCAAAACTGACAGCATTACCAAAAGTAGATGAGTTAAGTATAACTTTCAAAATTGACAGCTGTCAAACTCAAATGAAAGGTATTGTTTTTTTTGTTTTTTTTTTATGACAGCTGTCAATTTGACATCTGCTATTTTGTTTTTTGTAATTTTTGACAGCTGTCAACTTTGAAAGTTAAACTTAACTCATCTAGGTAATGCTGTCAGTTTTGACATGAATTTTGTCATTTTTGACAGCTGTCAAATTGCAAAACAAATCGTTTTCTAGATACGACTTGATTTTTTTTAAGCGTGTTTGTCTTTTGACATTATGCGTATTTGTCCTAGTACGTATTTGACTTTATGCGTATATATCCATAATTATAAGAATTCAAGATTCTAGGAAGGACAACCCAGGGAATTTGCTTGTATTTTTTGTAGTTGGACTAATGATACAGTGGTGTATTATTTGTACAACTAGTTGAACTACTCAGTTGAACTACTGTATCGGAGGGGTCCCATTCCTATGCTCAGTAACGTATTTATCCTCCTGTATATAGGTATTCTTCTTGCTAACATAACCTAACCTACTCATTTCGATCTAAGCGGATGTCACTTATTCATTAGATCGAAATCAGTAGTTTAGGTTATGTTAGGTTAGTGAAAAACTACGCGCGAGGCGAGCGAGCGTAGCGAGCGTGCCGCGGCAGCGGCCGCTGAAGCGCCAGAAATTTAGTATTTGTTTCAATCAACTTTATGTGAAGTTGATACTTTTATTATCATTGTTTCTTTTGGTAACCACATACTTTTATATACAAGATGTAATTACACAATAATGGAACTACGAGAAACAGTTCTCCCTTGTGGTCCCATTAATGGGACAAAATCCTAGGACCACGAGAAAATAGCGAAAAAAACGGGTGGGGCCAATTATAGCAAGCGGAGCTTGACACAGCTATAGTCTTTACTTCTAAACTAATATTATAAAGAGGAAAGATTTGTTTGTTTGTTTGCTTTGAAGGCTCCGAAACTACTGAACCGATTTTAAAAAAATATTTCACCGTTAATGAAAGCTACCTACACTATCCGTGGGTGACTTAGGCTATATTTATTACTAGCGACCCGCCCCAGCTTTGCATGGGTACTTATCAAACAAAATTCTGCAATTTTGTTCGATGCCACCAATGAGAACCAATTTGCTCTGATTGGTGTTCAACCTTTTATGGCGGATTGCTGTATTTAAAGTTTTTATTGCACCCGTGCGAAGCCGGGGCAGGTCGCTAGTAACGAATAAACTCAAAAACTACTAGTCAGATTAAAAAAAATATTTCACTATTAGAATGCTACATTATTCCTGAGTAACATAGTTAATAATAAAACAACAAAAATAATAATCTTCGAAATAGCATATATTTAAAAAAAAACACGTTACATACAAAATTCATAACATAACGTCCCTAAGCATTAACTTACTCTAAACATCGCCACTTTTTAATCTGTTTTGTGACCGGATTTTATCAAAAACTGTTCAGCATTTCACGAATTTTGGAGTTAATAAAGTTTGATCATAAAACAGAATAACATGGTATGCTAACGTTCAAATTCATCAAGAACCAGTATTCTAAAGTTCCCGCTGTTGGGACTCCGGCCTACTCTAAACCGAGAGTGTTTGGGTAATATAATCCACCACGCAGACCCAATACGTCTATTATTGGGGATGGCACATTACATTTTTAATTTACACAATTTAAGATGAAACAATAAATATTTTAAATTTTAAAAATAAAACTCGCAAAACGCTGAACAGTTTACGTAAGGAAAAACAAAAAACTTTTGAAACTAAAAACTAATAATTATTTATAAAAAATAATAATTAGTTTAAAGTTTCGTTAGAAATTAATAAATTTCATTTAAATACAATTGCATATTGATTGTCAAATTACATAAATTTTGTCAAAGGTAATATAAATCGTTTTTACAAGATCTTTTTACGCGATTTACAAATCCCTTTCAATATGCTCAGAATAAAATTAATAACAAATGATAAAACAATTAATAATTAACCATTGTGTATAATAATGTTAGAATTGATTAACAAAATCATTTGATGATTCATGATTTTACATTTCACACTGAGCATTAATTACACATTTTCTTTTATTCTTAAAAAAAACTGCCTAAAAATTTTTAAAAGTAAAATATTAATTTTATCCTGAGCATATTGTATTAATAATCTCAATTTGCCATTTTAAAAACACTAGACCAATCTAGGTAATGTCAAATTGGTACAGGGCCCTGAAATCAAATCAATAGTTCACGTTTTTTAAAAATGCCCCTCATAAAATTTTCAAATTACAGTTTTTTTTTAAAGTTTCGACCTGACTTAGATGTTGGGTTTGAATTATAAAAAAAATATATTTAATATAATATATATTTTTTAACCAAGCGTGTATTAATTAAATATTTTTTTAAATCTATATATTTACGTAATATTTAATAATCTAACGATTTCCATGTAGCTGACACAATTGGAAGTCCACCAACAAAATTACAAGATATGTCACGCTTAAACAACTGAACAGATTTGGATAAAACTTGGAATAGATATAGATAGTGATCTAGAACAGCGTTTAGGTTACTTAAGATATTGGTACCACGCGACCGAAGCCGCGAAGGAAAGCTAGTATAATATAAAAATTGGACGAGTTTTACACAGTCCATTATTTTAGTAATTATGTGCTAATGTTGTAAATAAATGAATGTATGTCTCCATGTCTAATCAATACATTTTAATAAGTTTCTTAAGGTCAAGTCGAAACTTTTCTAATACGTCCCAATAATAAAAAAATATGAGTTATAAAGTTCTACATACGTAGCCAATCTTAATTTAAATAAAGTGCTAACATATATTATATTTTATATTTTAAATAATAACTGAAAATCGCTCACACAAAACTAAATTCTAATATGGTCAACGGCCTTATTCATAATCATACTATAAACCTCTGTTAGCTATGCTACTTTCAATTCTACCATCGTTTTTGTTCGTTCGTTCATAGATACTGTTTTTTTTTTTTTTACTGTTAAGTGTAAACAGTAAATAAAAATATGTCTACGCAGACATATTTTTATTGACATATATAGTCATTTAAAAGTCAATAATTATTGACATAATAATGACAAGAAAAGACTACTAACAGTACTTAAGCGCGCTAAAATATTTCTCTATGAATATGGGCAAAAAAATTTCAAGGAAAAGTTTATAATACAGAATTACTTTTTAAATAAAGGTTTTGTGTGAGCGAAAATCAACTACTTTTTAATAATAATATTAATATTAAAAGCACGAATGGCTAAGGGCCCGTAAAAGCATCACATGCCTTAAGAGTACTTATGAATGCACCGCCTTATGTGTACTGAATGCACCAAAATAATGTTTAGTACGATTTTTGATCGAAAAATAATCATTGTACTTTTGAATTTTAGTCATAAGAACGTATAAACCAGTGGCCAACTCTGGTGACGGAATAGGCCTCCTATAGGCCTCCGTCGTGGCCTAATCTTTGAATGCCGGGACCGGCTTGAATTATAGCTAAGTGGACAGAGATAAACGTCGAGCCTTAAACAGTCTACAGCGACGCTTATAGTGCTCTCAGAAGCACGGAAGAACTCTTTAAAACTGCTGTCCCATAGATGACCGCGCTAATCTAATTGAATTTTAAACAACTAAGCATAGTTATAGATGGTTTTAATTTATTCAATTAGTATTCATTGTACTATTTTTCGCTTGCAATACCAGAGGTATCACTCGCGGGTTGCCACCTTGAGGCTAAGATCGAAAGCCTCATGTGCCCGGAAACCATACCATTCACACCGTAACACAGCAATGCGAGCATTACTGCTTGGCGGCAGAAATAGGTATGGTGTTAGTTGTTGGACTTCATCTTTTCAGATTTTCGATTTAAGTAATTTTTGAAGCTGCCTAATTATTTTCTCGATCAAATCGCACTAAACCAAAAATTAATATTACGTAAAATTAACAAAAATAAAAGTATTCCATCGACATAAGAACTCTTGGCAAGTCAAAGTTTCCAAAAAAAAAAATATGTACCAAATGGGTTTCAAAAAAATAAATTAAAAAAATATTTCGCTGAATGACAACTTTACAGCTATGGAGCTTCGTTTTAGCGCCATTAGCATAACATTAATATAATCTGTATCTGACAGAGATCTGAAAACCAGAGCAGCTACGCATCACTGTGTCGCGTATCAGCTGAAATAGAGCTTGTTTGACCCACATACATTAGAAAACTAATTGACATGAGTGCACTAGCTAGCTTTTTTTTTTATACAACTGAAGTGGCAACCAAGCGTACCGCCCAGAAGATGGTAAGCGGTTACCGCAGCCTATGGACGCTTGCAATACCAGAGGTATCACTCGCGGGTTGCCACCTTGAGGCTAAGATCGAAAGCCTCATGTGCCAGTAATTTCACCGGAAACCATACCCTTCACACCGGAACACAGCAATGCGAGCATTACTGCTTGGCGGCAGAAATAAGTATGGTGGTAGTCCTTCCCCGGGCGAGCTCTATCACAGAGAACTTTACTACTCTTAGAAGCTAATTTACTTGTATTGTTGCTTTGATTTTTTTAGTTAATTTCTGTGCTATTAATTTATAATCTCTCTTTATTTGAAGAGGGATTATCGAAAAAAAAGCTAGTTTTTTTAAGAGTAGTAGAGTTCTTTGTGATAGAGCTCGTCCGGGGAAGGACTACCACCATACCTATATTTCTGCCGCCAAGCAGTATTGCTCGCATTGCTGTGTTCCGGTTCGAAGGGTATGGTTTCCGGTGAAATTACAGGCACATGAGACTTTCCATCTTATGTCTCAGGGTGGTAACACGCAAGTGATATCTATGATGTTGCATGCGTACATAAGCTACGGTAACCGCTGGCCATCAAGTGGGCCGTACGCTTGGTTACCACTTTAGTAGTATAAAAAAAAAAAAGTTCGTTGTCAGATTCTTCTAGGCTGGGGCGCGTGGAACTAGCGTAAATTCACATAACTTGTAAGACTTTACAAAATGTTTTTTTGTGATTATTGAATATAATTTTGAATTTGATATTGTCTGTTTTTTTTTTCCTCTGTGTGTTTGTCAAATAAACTCATCATTTCATTTCATTTCATAGAGATGGAATATAGTTTTCTATAAGAGGGAAGGAGTTAACCTACAGTGCACCAAACAAAACGCCAATAGGTGGGTAATAAAACTTAAAAATGAGTCGTTTGTACGATACTCATTCTTATTGCCATGAAATAGCAGCGCTATTTGAGCGGCGTTGCGTCCGCCATTTTGTTTCCGGCCATCTTGTTTTTCATGTCACATTTTAACATACCTAAAAATCAAGCAATTGTAAAAACCAAATTTGGTTCGGCCAAAAGGCGGTCATTTTTTTATAATGTAGCATTTTATTCTTATAAAATCATCTGTTATTTGTCAACTGTAAACACCAAATGACAGTGGTTTAGTCAAATGGCGGCCATCTTGTTTTTTATGTCACATTTTAAACAATTCTTTAAAATCATTGCTTTTGTCAAATTGTATCCAAATGTTTTTACAAATGGAAATTTAAGTCGAATTAATATTATAGACTTGGTGACAGCGCACTGAAGCGCAGATCCTAAACCGCTGGGAGCTAAGAACTTAAAACTTGGAGTATATTTTTCAGTGTAGGGTACAAAGAAATCTCCAAAATTCAACACCTGCGCAGCGGGTAGATTGTCAAAATGGCGGACGAGCTTACACAGGCTGTTGTACATCCACATTATGTACAATGCCACACACTGTAGAAGCAGAATTACGAGCGAGTCTTAACAATTAGATTAAAAGTTACGGGTTGAAGCGATGGCAGTGTGATTATTGTGGACATAACCTGTGGACAAAACAATAAAAATATATTAATCAAACTTATATTCATCATCATGACAGCCTTCCAATGTTCCCACTGCTGGGACACTGGCCTACTCTCGGGCGAGAGTGATTGGGTCTTAATCCACCACGCGGACCCAATGCGGGTTGGTGGATGGCACATGTCTTTCCTTCACCGTATGAGAGCACTGGCATTGCGCACATAATTATTTCGCACGGAAAAATTCATTGGTGCACTAAAAGGCGGGGTCACTACCACTAGACCACCTGTGCTAGGTGCTGACCCAATAATTAAGAAAAAAAACAAAAAACAATTCATAATTGACAAAGAAATCGCGTAACAAACATCTATACTTGATGTAAAGAGGAAAGATTTGTATTTTTGTTTGATACGAATAAACTCAAAAACTACAGGTCCGATTTTAAAAATTCTTCCACCATTAGAATGCTACATTATCCCTGAGTAACATAGGCTATATTTATTACTAGCGACCCGCCCCGGCTTATATTACACCCGCGCGAAGCTGGGACGGACTGCTAGTAAAAAATATAGAACAAACATACATTAGAATTGATAACCTACAAAATTTATAAATTGGCAAATTTAAAAATTTAATTAAACAAAAACTCAAAAGCTTACTATAAAATAACCGATTACTTAGATAATAAAAAAGCTTGGGACGAATGTGCTCCAACTCTACTCGGCATCAATACAATAGCAAGGATCATGCCAACCCAGCTGGTGTTGCCAGTACTTTTACGGCATGGGCGCGTTGGAACAGGTGTAAATTTTCCTAACTTGTAAGACGTTTCGAAGTGATCCTTGTGATTTTATTGAAATAAATTATTTTTGATATTGATTTTGATTTGGAAGCTGACAAAAAAACCTATTCTACTTACATCTAGGCGGGTTGAGGCGTGCTCGATTTCTCCTTCTTTTTTTCCTTCTTCTTCTTGAGGAAGGAGGGCGTCCTGAGGCCCTTCTTCTTCTTCTTGTCCTTCTTCGGAGAGTCCTCGGTCGACATGTCCTTGGACGGAGAACCCTGGGATTGCAATCACAATATTACATTAAATAATGAGCGCTCGTGACGTAGCCGGCTAAGTTGTTCCTAACAGATCAACGAAGTTAAGCACTGTTCCGCGTACTCATTTGGATGAGTGACCGCCAGTGGCAAATTCAACTGAGCGCTCCCGTGCTTCGGAGGGCACGTTAAGCATTCGGTCCCGGCTTTTTCAAAGTTGTTAGGCCATGACAGAGGCCTTCGGGCGGCCTAGAAACTCTGTCACTAGAGTTGGCCACTGACTCATACGCACTCTTATTAAATAAATCACACTAATATGATTAATGCAATATAATATATTTTAGATAAAATATACCATAGTTTGAATGGCTAGATGGATCTATAGCTTTTACTAAGCGGTTACCGTAGCTTATGTACGCTTGCAATATCAGAGTGTTATGGGTAGATGACTGATATAATACAATACAAAACACAGATAGATATTTTTATTATACTTAGAAAATACTGCCGTTTTTTCATGGACCTACTATTTTCTTTTATTAGTAGGACCACGAGGGAGACCTATTTCTGTCTTTCCTATTATATACTATAAATAGAAACAACCAATAATTTATACATCCTGTATATATTATTGTGTAATTACATCCTGTATATATTATTGTGTAATTACATCCTGTATATAAAAGTATGTGGTTACCAAAAGAAACAATGATAATAAAAGTATCAACTTCATATTATTTAGGTAAGTGTTTACAACCTAAAGTTGATTGAAACAAATACTAAATTTCTGGTGCTTCGGCGGCACGCTCGCTACGCTCGCTCGCCTCGCTCGTAGTTTTTCACTAACCTAACATAACCTAAACTACTGATTTCAATCTAATGAATAAGTGACATCCGCTTAGATCGAAATGAGTAGGTTAGGTTATGTTAGGTTAGTGAAAAACTACGCGCGAGGCGAGCGAGCGTAGCGAGCGTGCCGCGGCAGCCAAAGCGCCAGAAATTTAGTATTTGTTTTTCGATCTAATGAATAAGTGACATCCGCTTAGATCGAAATGAGTAGGTTACGTTATGTTAGCAAGAAGAATACCTATATACAGGAGGATAAATACGTTACTGAGCATAGGAATGGGACTACGAGAAACAGTTCTCCCTTGTGGTCCCATTAATGGGACAAAATCCTTGGACCACGAGAAAACAGCCGTAAATACTTACCTAAATAATATGAAGTTGATACTTTTATTATCATTGTTTCTTTTGGTAACCACATACTTTTATATACAGGATGTAATTACACAATAATATATACAGGGTGTATAAATTATTGGTTGTTTCTATTTATAGTATATAATAGGAAAGACAGAAATAGGTCTCCCTCGTGGTCCTACTAATAGGAGAAAATAGTAGGTCCATGAAAAACGGCTGAAAATACCCAGGACACCCGGAACAAATATTTTCAGATCGTAAATGTTCCGAGGCGGGAATCGTACTCGCAACCCCCGCAAAATACTATAAAGGCTTACCTCTTTACTGCTGTGTGAGAAGGTACTCTGGTGCGCGTCAGAGTGGTCACCGTTCACAGTATGCTCGCCTGGAAACGAGCGTATGCATATTTATGTTCATACTTTAGTATAATTTTTTTTTTAACCATTAGAGTGACAACCAAGCGTACTTTTTTTTTATTTTATTTACCATTTAAATTTTATTACAACCAAGCCCACAAGGTGGTAAGCGGTTACCGCAGCCTATGGACGCTTGCAATACCAGAGGTATCACTCGCGGGTTGCCAACCTTGAGACTAAGATCGAAAGCCTCATGTGCCTGTAATTTGACCGGAAACCATACCCTTCGTACCGGAACACAGCAATGCGAGCATTACTGCTTGGCGGCAGAAATAATGGTGGTAGTCTACTCCGGACGAGCACTATCACAAAGAACTACTACTGCTCTTTATGACAGCCTTATTTTTACACTGCTAGGACATTGGCCTACTCTCGAACGAGAGTGATTGGGTCTTAATCCACCACGCTGACCCAATGCGGGTTGGTGGATTCAGGACAATAGAGATTTATTTTAAAATGAACCCAAAAATGTAGCTTTTGTCATATGAAAACCCAAAAAAGCCATCAACTTCTGCAGTTAAGTGTGCAAGCAAAGCCGCGGACATAAGCTTATGCAAGGTTTTTCATAATCAAAATATTGTGAAAAAAGTAATGACTTTTAGAATTAAATTGGTTTGTTCAAACTAATAAGCCGACTTATTAGTACCAATCAATATTTCAGGTTGATTATAAATGAACCTTAAAAGGATATTTTATTATTAAAGCGCATAATATTCAAGGAATATGTTCCACACACAAAAAAAAAATACGTGTACTTTTTTAAAATATTTTGTCTGACAATTCTTGAGAAAATCGATTAAGTTTTTAATTATACTCGCTAGAAATCCAAAAGGGTAGCGCGCAGCGCGTGTTAATGACCCGCGTGTCAAAAACCCGCGCGTCAATGACCTGCGCGTGCCAATGACCCCCCTATATCCGCTACTAAACGTAATCGATTTAGTATAGAATATTCAGTAAAATGTTAAAAAAAGAAGGTCGTTAGCACATGTATTTTTTTTTGTATGTGGAACATATTCCTTGAATATTATGCAGTAATAACAAAACATCCTGTATATTATAATATTTATAATAAATGTGTAAATACTTACTTCGCACGACAACGAAGCGATTCTGTCGGAACCACCCAGCAGCTGGCATGCAAGTGCAAAGCGAAGTTGCCACAAATAAATAACACCACTAAACGAAGCAACATAATTTAAAAATCTAACTCCTGACTGGATTAACTATCATTAATTTAGGCACCCGCGCATCAAGCGGTGGTTGCGGGTTCAAATCTCGCTTGAGGCGAAATATTTTTTGGGATATTATAATCTTTAGTATTCCCTTAGTGTCACTTATTATTATTTGAATTTTTTTTTTGATCACAAAAATAATTTTAACATGAACTACCATTTGGTTTATCGCATTTGCTTTATACATTTTGTTGAGTGTCCGGGGTGTGAGTTTAGACAAAATACCTTTTTATGTACCATTTTTTATATATATAATATATTTAGGCGGACATTTTTCAATTTAAATTTGTTAAAAATATATTATTGTCATTCTTTAATATTAAATACTTCCTTGTCATGTCATACATTGTTAGTCAATGAACAAAGACGACGGTTTCTAGAATGATTCCTTCTTTCTTATAAATAAAAATGAATATCTGTGCCCTAGGCTCTTTAAAACTTGAGAACGGCTAGACCGATTTGGCTAATTTTGGTCTTAATATATTCGTAGGAGTCCAGGGAAGGTTGAAGAAGAAAAAATTGCGAGAAAAATAACGCGAGATAACCTCGCCGGGTCAGATAGTTACAAAAAAATGTCGCTCCGTTTAGTATTAAAAATAAGCTAGAAACCACCAATATAGAAAATAAAATGCATTTAGTTGTAAACTTAATTTAATAACACAAACACATTCACAGAACGAAATTAGCATGCTATTAACCGAAAGCAAGGTAACCTTATTCATAAAAGAAACTTATTTCAGCAGCTTGCTAAGCTTTCATTATCATTGCTAATGAACAAAAACGATAATTTGATAGACACATTAGCTAATAGAGGTTTATAGTTCGTTTATGAATAAGGATCATATATGAGTGAAAAGGAGAGTGAGCATTATTGGTACGAAAATGGGGTCTCAATAAAATATACAAAAAAAAATAATCTCCGAAGATTGTCAGTCTTCTGTCGTCGCGTACACACGTAATGTGCGCACCGTATGTGTGAAAGAGACGGACTCAGCAAGAGACGGATAACAGCGACAGTTAAATAAAATGCTCAATCTCCATAATATTACAATCTTAAGCATTACAATGTTATTTGTGCGTGAGACAGGGTTACATTGTTATAGAAATAAAATTAATAACTTTAAAACCAGCATAAATTAAACACATACACAACAAAACAAAATAAAACACACACAAAATGCGTACAGACAAACATTATTATCTAAATAAATTAAAAATACAAATTATTTAACACAACCATACCCGTATATTAACACGTATCGCGGACCGACAGTGTTTGATGCAATTTTAACTTTCTCTAATAGCTAAATGTTAAGGATCGACAGTTTTTGGTGCAATTTTAACTTTCCCTACAAGCTATCTATTTTAGTGTGATCTAGTTCACTGGGGTCAAAGCTTTCAGACATTCTGAATTTTGATATTATTCGATAAAACAGTGTATCTTCGAATGGGGGCCAAGTTTTGTATAATCTATCCCTTCTCCTTTGCACTTCATACAACATTTTCTTTTGAGGACTGTTTAAATCATACAGATTTTGTGTACTGTCAAACTCGTATAGTTTTTGAAAGCTGTCAAAGTTGTTCTTCGGGCTGTCATCTAGCAAAGTTGATTCGCAAGTGTCATAGAAATACGAACTACCCGGCGATGTAAAATTTGTTATTTCTGTTAATTTTTCTTTCTCGATACCAGTTTCTGTGTTCATGTCCGTCTCGGAATTAGCATTTAACAAGATGGATTTGCGATAAACGTGGAATCTTTTCTTAGCATCATTGCATTCATCATCATTATCAAAATTGATTCCATAAAAGCTTGGTATAGCATCATCGTTGTTCTTAACACTTCTTCTAGTACAACTTGTTTCGTGTTCTGTGATACTTTCATCGAATGACAGCCAATATTTGACACCTCCATTATTTTCAGTCTGTGACATTGATATAACAGTTTGTTTTACGAAAGGAGATCCTAGTATAGTGTCGTGTTGGTTGTAAAGTACCGATAGATCTTGTCCAACAAAGCTTGCGCTAGGTTTACGTATGGGAGATTCATCGCACGCGTCGAAAACCTTCGAGCCTTTACGAGGCGATGACGCATGACTGTGAAATTCTTCGTGAACGAATGCTGTGTTCATTTTATCTTGTTCAACTATTTCTGCTGTGACTTCATTAATATCATCAGACTCTCTTACAGTTTGCGCATCATTGTTATAATCGTTTTCAGATTCGGCGTTTATTTCTTCGTTTGTCACACTCACATTAGTGGTTGTTTGGGATGCATGATCAAAATTTTCAAAGACGATGTCATCAGTTATTTCTATACTATTGTGTGACAGCTCCATGCATTCCTCATCATCGGTTGTGGAGTGATCATCTTTATTGTACTCTGAATTGTTATAAAATACTTTTAAGCCGATTGGATTATTAAGAACCATTTCTAGTTCAACGTGTTCTGTTGCGTAGTTATTGTCAACATTTACATTCAGTTCTTTATACATTTCGGTGTCTGTTTCTTCGGTTGTCGAACTCACATTAGTAGTTGTTTGGGATGCACGATCAAAATGTTCAAAGATAATGTCATCAGTTATTTCTATACTATGTTGTGACAGTTCTATACATTCTTGATCATCGGTTGTGGAGTCGTCTTTATTGTATTCTGAATTGTTATAAAAAGTTTGTAAGCCGATTGGATTATTAAGAACCATTTCTAATTCAACGTGTTCTGTGTAGTTATTGTAATCATTTGAATTGAGTTCTTTATGTTTAACACCTTCGCCTAACTCTATATTTGTTTCTTCCTCATATTTTGCTTCCTTTACGTAATCTTCATGAAAATTTGAATAACTTTCCTCATAATCATTTTTTGCAATCTCTATATTAATGTCTAATGTTACTCTGGATGTTACATTTTCAACAATATCATGTTCATCGTGTATTTGTTCGTTTAAGTTCTCATCATTCTTGTTTTGGTATTTATTTAAAATATCATTTGAATAGCAATTTTTGTCCAAATTTGGAAATAGATACTCAGCCAAATCTCTCTGGCTGCAGATTAATTTTTGGTTAAAATTGTCTTCATTATTGTTTGACCGATCAAAGCGATTTCGTTCATCATTCAAATACTGTTGTTCATCCACTAAAACATTTTGTTCTTCATCGAAACTATTATGTTCTACTTCAAAGCCATTTTGCTCAATTTCAATATCGATTCGTGCGTTATCTAAATAATTTTGTTGATCTTCACAATTAACACTAATCTCAAAATTATCATTTTCATCAAGTTCTGGCCACAATAAGACAGCTGTGTACATTATGTCTTCCGCGTCCACCACAGTCACGACTCTTTTGTTATTTTTCTTTTTATTCTTATCATTTTCAATGACAAATACTCGATCGAAAATATAGTAAATAAGACTTTCGGCTACTTTGGAAGGCTCATTGATGCCACTGTCACTGGTTTCTGTCGGTATAGTTTCGCCAAGATTGACTGTCTGTTCTTCCAACTCTTTTATCATTTTTGTTATTGAAAAATTGTTATCTAGATTCTCGATAATATCATCGACCTTACTGTCAACATTGAGTTTGTTACTATTTTTACACACGTTTTGTTCCATTTGTACTTCGCTAGTTTCGTTAGTCAAACAGGTAATGTCGTGTTTATTTTCACCCAAGTTGAAAAAATCTCTAGTTATTCCTTCATAATCGATTTTGTTTAACAAACTGGCCAACAAATCAGCAATCGCTTCGTATTTTTCAAACTCTATTGTCGAATTAAAGCTTGCGGTCCCAAGAGTTGAACTAGTTACACTGTAATCTATAGAGCTTTTTATTGCATCTTTTGTCTCACCGCATTTAGGCTCATTATCAACCGGCACGATATCTTGGTTAGTGATTTTATTTGACGGTAGTTCTAAAGCTGTTTTGCCATCACTTATAATGTATGCTTTTCCTCTATGTATATCTTTCTTCTCTATTTCACCCGTCTGTACTATTTCGCTACTTTCATCAGCTAACATGACTATTACATTCTCTGCTTTATCACTTAGTTCAATATATTCCCCATGCATATCAATTTTACCATTATTCTCTACGTTTATCAGAGCAGTACCATTCGTCATCTTTTTTGCTTGATTTTTAGTATCTTTTCGCATCTTTACCTCTTCGCAGTTTTCGTTTGCTAGAACAGAATTCATAGCTACTTCTAAAACATCATCTATCGTCTTTTCTGCGATTGATTCAACATCAGAATTTCTTTTTTCCTGAGACAAATTTCCAGAATCATCACCGTAAGAGCTCTTTGACTCCTCCAATATAGGTTCCAGCACATTCTTGGGTACTTCGCGACATTTAAACGGAGACTTCTTTGGGCTGTCATTTTTTCGATGGTAATCGTCACAGTATAAGTTTATAGGCACTGAATAATCTCTTATGTCTTTCTCGACTAGATCTTTTACTGGACTTTCATAAACCTCTTCAAAATCATCAGTAAAACTGTGATATTCCCCTTCAGTGGTTTCAAGAGTGTTATCGTTATCGTCATTTTCGATCTGCGCATATTGCGCTCTATACGTCCCACTATCATCATCCCTCGTTTCCTTATCATTATTAACATCTTTAGCAAAGACATCAGCTTTCTCAACAACCGTCTGATTGTTAGATGAAAAGCTGTTCAACTCTTCCAAATAGTTATCCTCATTAAACTCTTGGCTTTCCACAAACTCCGGTACTGTCGGTACTTTGAAAACAGGCATCACTGTTCCTTTTACTTTGACCTTTTCCGTTTCCTCGACGCATTTTTGATGTATGTTATCAACGGATAGATAAACAGAAGTCGGTACTTTATTTTTGTAAGCGTGTACATCATCTTTGAGAGAAGGGATGCTATTAACAGCGCCACAGGAACAGCATCTCGGTAGATGATAGTGCAAAGGCTCAGGATCCTTAATATAAGAGTTGATGAACCCACTATGCGATCTAGTCCTATACAACTTGTTGAAACCACCCAATCGTCTGGGCAATGACTTCGTGCGCGAAACATAGTCCGATTTGCACCGACCGTCCCATTCTATAGATGGGATAGACGATAAGCTAGATCTACTGCCCTGGTCAGCCGCGCCTAGTCTATTGTTAAGGCTGAGTTTACACTTAGGGCTGACTTTTTTCTCTGGGCTATCGTATATTTTGACGATGCTGTCAAAGTTAGTGTTTCGGGTATATTCGTGCAAGGAGCGTTTGCTGGAGGTTAATGCTTCCGTGTTAGCGTCGTTACCTGTAAGCATAGGTGCGTGCAAGCGTGCGGGCAGATTGTTAGCATTAGCAGCATGATGTAGGCACATGGTATTCTTCCAATATTTTGCAGTTACTGTGTTATACCGAATCACAAGGTTGTGTTAATGCTACTGTTCACCTTAGGTTAAAGTAAGTTTATCTTTGTGAAGGTATCACCGGGAAAAACCGGTTCCAAAAGAACCGGTTCTCGGGGCTACAAAAAGAATCGGTTCCTTTTTATTTATGGCTGCAAATGTCGAGATGATCAAATAGTTCGCATTATGTTACCATGACAAGAATACCATGTAGCTTTAAATCATGCGTCTGTTAATTTATATACCAACAGGAGGGCAATTTTTCGTGCCATAGATAAATGGTGATATATAGTGATATATATCGTCAAAACTGTCAAAAGTGTATAGAAATTTTGACAGTTTTGACGATAATTGTAACCATTTATCTATGGCACGAGAATGCTGTAGGGAGTTGGCCACACAGAAAAGACGTAGGACAAATATGTTAAGAGTAGTAGAGTTCTCTGTGATAGAGCTCGCCCGGGGAAGGACTACCACCATACCTATTTCTGCCGCCAAGCAGTAATGCTCGCATTGCTGTGTTTCGGTGTGAAGGGTATGGTTTCCGGTGAAATTACTGGCACATGAGGCTTTCGATCTTAATCTCAAGGTTGGCAACCCGCGAGTGATACCTCTGGTATTGCAAGCGTCCATAGGCTGCGGTAACCGCTTACCATCTTCTGGGCCGTACGCTTGGTTGTAAATAAATTTAAATGGTAAATAAAATAAAAAAAAAATTAAAAGACGGGGCCATAGACGCCGACGTCGCGAGAGCTGCCGGCATTGTGATTGTCATTTCCATATTCTTTACGTCGCTTCTATACATTTTGTATGAAATCACCTGTCTTTTCTGTGTGCCCAGACCCTAGGGACCAGACCCTAGGGACCAGACCCTAGGGACCAGAACCTAGGGACCAGACCTATGCAAGCCTCTCGCTGTCCTTTCCTGTCATTATTTTTTTAAATGGGAAACATTCATCAAAGCAGGAGATATACAAGCATTTAGGCATAAACATATATGCCCTTATTCATAAATAATAATTCTAGCGGCTCGCTAAGTAGTATTTCCTTGTCATTCTGATGTCAATGAACGAAATTTTAAGATTTAACGCCGTATTAGCTAGCAGATATTTATAGCATTTATGAATAAGAGCCTTTATAAAATACATATAATAAATAAATAGAATGTAAAAGAAAATAATCCCCTTATATATAATCAGCTATCATTTTAAATAGCTCGTTATTACAGTATTTATCATTGTCATTTAAACGTCATTAAAATAGAGATGACAGGTGTTACCGGTATTTTAGCTATGACAAGCTTAAAAATTATTATAAATAAAGGGATTAGAAAGTATATTAAATAATTTTCACTAAAAACGGGATATTTACCATGATTTGTAAGTTTTATTATTTGTCTAATAAAATACTAAGAGGGTGGACAGATTTGTCTGTAAATAGTTATAGGAGCAAAGACTTCAGCCCCCATACCATGAACTCTTAGAGCGATTCAAATTAGGATCTAAACTGAATTGTCAAACAAATTTGTACCATGAAATTAATAATTATTGAAGTCATGATACAAAATTTTTTGACAATTCAGTTTAGGTCCTAATTTGAATCGCTCTAAGAGTTCATGGTTCATGGCTGTTCTCCCGTGATCATGGTGCATGTAACTGCGCCGAAATATCAGTTTTTTTTTGACAATTCAGTTTAGGTCCTAATTTGAATCGCTCTAAGAGTTCATGGTTCATGGCTGTTCTCCCGTGATCCGCCGAAATATCGGTTTACGCCTATCTATTTCTGTTATTATTCTGTACATCCACCATTTTTAATCACCTCTCTCTAGCCTCAATGGTTTGTTGGAAAAAAAAACTCTCTCTGAAAAACTCCTGATAGGGTTAAGCTCGCCTTTGTCAATGTACTATATTTTATTTTAACTGTGTTTATAACTTTCATCATCATCATCATGAAAGCCTTCTAATGTTCCCACTGCTGGGACACTGGCCTACTCTCAGGCGAGAGTGATTGGGTCTTAATACACCACGCGGACCCAATGCGGATTGGTGGATGGCGCATGTCTTTCGAATTTTTAGAACTTTTTTTTTTTTTAGTTTATAACTTTATGTGTACAATAAAGAATAATGAATAACTTGCAACGCCCTTACAGGGTCCATGTACTCACCTACAGCATTATCATTAAGTTACACCAAAGCTGAATACATTGTACATTGAGCATGAAATAAATGAATTGAATTGAATTGAATTGAATAAATACTTATTAATATATAAACTTTACAAATCATGGTAAATAACCCGTTTTAAGTGATAATCATGTTAATATAATAATAATAACCATGATAGTTTTAAAAAATATAATAAATAAGACACCACGATCCGATGATACGATCACACGACACGATTGGAACATCAAGATGAAATAACGATTATTAATGAAAATGTAGTTCAAATGCTAATACGGACACAACAAAATCTCTAAACGATAAACAACACACTAATAATAATGTGAAAGTTTGGTTGGATGTATGTCTGACTCAATCACGCACGAACGGCTGAACAGATCTTGATGAAATTCGAACACATAACAATAACTTTGATAAAGAAAGTGGGTAAGTATGAAAGAAATTGACTTGAACACATTAAAAACAGGAAAAACATATCTAAAGCTATCCAATTCCAACCACTAACAGGCTCACAATATCTTTTTCAAAATATAAGAAAGGCAATTTATTTAACTCGGCATCCATAACAATAGCAAGGGTAATGTCAAAAAAGCGATAGGAACCCAGCCGGTGTTGTTGCCAGTTCTTTTACGGCATGGGCGCGCATAGGAACAGGTGTAAATTTTCCCAGCTTGTAAGACGTTTCAAAGTGATCCTTGTGATTCTATTGAAATAAATATATTTTTGATTTTGATTTTAATTTTACCACTTGCTTTTGTTATTTATGCTAAAATGATTTCTAACCACTATAGCTGCTATTATGTATACATGCAATAGGTGTTTTATTATTAGTGCATAATATTCAAAGAATATGTTCCACACACAAAACAAAATACATGTACTTTTATTTTAACATATCGTTTCTCTGGTCAATGATGTATTATCGAAATCGAAAGCGGAGTGCGCGGCGCGTGTCAGTGACCCGCGCGTCAATGACCTGCGCGTGTCAATGACCCCGCTATAACCGCTACGTACGGTGCGCGTGTGCTCGAATATGAAATTATTACGCGATTTTCAACAATGATAAATAATAATAGACCAAAAACAAGTATTCGATTGACGCGAGATTTTTCAGACAAAATGTTAAACAAGGAAAAAAAGGTAGTGTATTTTTTTTGTGTGTGGAAATATTATTCCTTGAATATTATGCACTAATAATAAAATGCCCTATATACAGTATAGTTTTGTAGTGTATGTCGAATATGTCGATGACTTTCGCAAACGATATGACAAGACAACAATATAATTACAATATCACGCCGGACCCCAAGCTAACGGTAACTTATCCAAACGAACAAACATAGAACAAACATTCCGCAACCGTTCTCCGATGACCGATTCGCCGATGGACTGAGTGCTTAGCGCGAATAACTCGTTTAACAATCGTAAACGTATCGTACAGCTGTCAATTTGTATGGAATTTTGGTGGTTCATTTAACGCGCTAGTTAGGCGCTGTCAAAAATTCTATTCAAATTGAAAGCTGGACGATAAGCTTACATTTACGATAGTCAAACGAGATTTTAGCGCTAAGCACTCTGTTTGCCGACAGGACGATTCGTCATTGACAATTGTAATATCGCTATAAAACCGACTTCAAACCGACTGTATGTTTTTTTGTATGTTTGTTACGCGCCAATAATGAATTGATTTTGATGATACTTTTTTTATTCGATAGGTAATACTTCAGAATAGGTTTGATATAAATTTTATCGAAATCGGTTCAGTAATAAACGTGTCAATAACTATATCGTCGCGTATCACCACAATCTGCCGGGACATTTTCGTAGATTGAAGTGGGTTTTTGTTTTTTGCTAAATAGGCATGATGACAGTAACAAAGAATCACTAAAATGACGTTTTCACCTTATGAAAAAGGATTCTAGGAATATAAAAACCATATTTGTCTTTACATTAGATGCGATATTGATAATATTTTTAATAAATAAAACTACAAAATACAGCAATCCACCATAAAAGGTTGAACACCAATCAGAGCATCTTGGTTCTTTGATTGGTTGCATATTGAAAACTGACATAATGACGTCACCGCTGTCACTCCGCGACTCAGCGCGTTTAGTGTGAATTTTAGAATATATTTTTTTTACTACGAACTATTAATTTCTGGAATAATAAGTCGATAATACATATAAGGTCATTCATTATCAACCTGACAAACTTAAGGGATAGGTTCCACATATAAAAAAAATACTTGTACTTTTTTTTCCTTAAAAACATTTTTATTTATACTTAAAAAAATATTACGTAATTCTGCTTAATAGTTAGTTATCCTTGTTAGAAATCGAAAAGGCAGCGCTCGGCACGTGTCAGTGACCCGCTACGGGGCATCACGCGCACACTCGAATATTTCATTATTATCATATTGCCGCTTTACTCGATTCCCAACAATGATAAATAATAATTGAGCAGAAAACAGTAATCGATTTTTTTTGTTTACTTGGCATTTTTAAGACAAAATATACAAATTAATAAAAACAAAACATAAAAAAAAATTATAGGTTAAATTTTTTTTTATATAAAATATGTGGAACCTATCCCTTAAGTTTGTCAGGTTGATAATGAATGACCCTGTATAGTCGATACTTCTGAACACAAAGGAACAGTTTTTTAAAATCAGTCATCATGCCTATTTTGTACCCTCTCTGATCGTGATACCTCTAATCTGAACGACTGCTGTGGTCTTCTCGCTGACCACGAGAGGTGGTGAGACCAAGCCAGTGCTGGACGAGACGGTGGACGCCGCGGAGTCGAGGAACACCTCATCATCAGACAGCAGGTTTGGGTCTTCGGATTAATGGGAATATGTCATTGAAGGATATGTGACCGAAAAGCACTACCTGAGTGAATCTTTTATAAAATTTACTACCCAACTGAATCTGTTATGATTATTTACTACCTGATTTTTTTTTAATTCAGTACGCGACTGTTTTTTTTTTCATGATATTTCGTGGAACGAAGAAAATTCAACTTTAATGTGAAACAAACACAATTTATATAACAACGCGTCGCAAGCGACTGACAGTCTTTTAATGATAATTCAGTTCCCAAGAGAAGAGGATAAAATTCACTACTTAATAGAATCATACTTACAACCCATCTGAGTCAAATTCACTATTAACTGAAACAAGATCACTACCCTATTGAATCAAACTTACTACCCAACTGAGTCAAATTCCCTACCCAACTGAGTCAAACGACATTTCACTACCCAATAGAATCTCACCTCTGTGTTGTGCCCGCGACACGATAGGCGCACGCGCCGGCGGCAGAAACACATCGTCATCCGACAACACGGTCGGATCACGGGTGCCTTAACGTGCAGGTTAGAAAGAGAAGTGTAGATGTTAGTAAGAGATAGAGCTAACTGATGTTATTCTCATATGGTAAAGGTTTTGAAATCAACACGATGCAAAGAGACAAATTCAAATTTATGTATTGACATTACGGGCGAGACATGCCCTAAAAATCCCTAGATTTTGTGATTTGATTGAGATCAATTTCACTTGGATTTTATTAAAATCCCACTGTCCCCATTAACGGGGACACGGTTAATGGGGACATCGAGAATACAAGTTGGTTTCAATCAAACACTGTCTTTTTTTTAATTATGCTAGACAATCCACACAGCATCAAGCTCCAAGCTATGCAGAGCTTGTATTATGTACTAGATGACTGATATTTTTGAAATCGGACCAGTAGTTTCGAGTTTATTCGTAACAAACAAATATACAAATCTTACCTCTTCATAATATTAGTATAGAAAACTATTTAAATTTGTATTTTTGAATTGTTTTTTTTTTTTTTTTTTTTATACAACTGTAGTGGCAACCAAGCGTACGGCCCACAAGATGGTAAGCAGTTACCGCAGCCTATGGACGCTTGCAATACCAGAGGTATCACTCGCGGGTTGCCACCTTGAGGCTAAGATCGAAAGACTCATGTGCCAGTAATTTCACCGGAAACCATACCCTTCACACCGGAACACAGCAATGCGAGCATTACTGCTTTGCGGCAGAAATAGGTGTGGTGGTAGTCCTTCCCCGGACGAGCTCTATCACAGAGAACTCTACTACTCTTAGTTAGAATAAACAGAGAATAAAAACTGATTGCCTGCGACGCGGAGGTAGCGGGTTCGATTCCCGTCTCGGGACGATGTTTGTACGATCTACAAATATTTGTCCCGGGTGTTCTGGGTATTTTCTATATCTAAAAAATATCTAGTTATGTATTGTATTGTATTAAGTATATATCAGTCATCTAGTACCCATAACACAGCTCTGTTTAACAGCAGCTTACCTTGGGGCTAGATGATGCTGTGTGGATTGCCCAGCATTATTTATTTATTTTAAATCCCTGTGTATTAATTAATCATTAATTTCTCGGTTGGAATAGACTTTTAAGGTAAAACAAAGATAAAATTATGATAATAATAAAATATCATCAGTTAACTCCAAAAAAAGTTAAATAGTAAGAAATATAAAGATAGTAAGAAAATCTTATGCATGCATAATTAAAATTAGAAAAAGGTCTGTTGCAAAAATATTATGTATATTAGTTAATTTATTTTTACAACAGACTTGAATTAATTAATTATGCAAAAAATACAAAATGTGCCGTTATGCAAGTGTTCGCAAAAAATTAAAGTTAGAAAAGTTAGTAAGAAGTATTAGTAGGCTAGTTCTAAAATAATATTTAGGACTACATCAGAGATCCTTTCAGATCTCTGCAAATGAGAATGTCTTTATTATTTGATACTTCGCATATGGTAGAAGGCCAAATTCTCATACATCTTACTAACCTCCCTTTTTTCGTAGGCTCAAAAATGTTATAAAACCGGCTCAAAATGTTATAAAAACAGCTCAAAATGTTATGGCGGCTCAGTGTATTTAAAGCAGCTCAAAATGTTATAAAACGTCTTAAAATGTTATAACGGCTTAAAGTGTATTAAAAAGTGCTCAAAATGTTATAAAAATGGCTTAAAATGTTATAAAAACGGCTCAAAATGTCATAAAAACTTACCTTTTGTCCGGTCGGCATGCGAACGCTCGGCATTCAAGAAATCAGTTGTGTCAACTACAAAAGAGGTAATGCTTTACCAACATGCTCAAAAATACAAGAGTTACATAAGGCAGGTACCCATCGAACCGGCAATGTGGTGCGCTCAGGTTCGGTGGATACTCGCCTTTACTCCAATACCACACTACCGGGATTCAGCAAACTTTCGTGTTTCCTAGCATACAGCCCACTGATGGTAAGCGGTTACCGTAGTCGATGATCGCTTGCAATACTTAGGTGTCGCGCGCGTTATCCTGGGAAGTAGATCTAAAGTCTCATTTGCCCGTAATTTCACCGGAATCCATACCCTTAAAACCGGAACATAGCAATACACAAGTATTACTGCTGGGCGGCAGAAATAGATATCGTAATGCATATTTTTATACATCCTTCTCACCCAACACGAATAGTTTGCCAAAGCTCGCTAGTGCTGGCATTATAAAAATCGTTTTGAATCAAAAAAATCATACCATGCCTAGATACAAACAAATAAATGTGGCTAAAATGAACTCAATACGATCCTTCTTTGTAATTAACATTGCGCCAATTACTAAGAAATAGATAGGTCATACGATCGCCTTAACAATAGCCATCCGTTAATGAGCTAGCGGAAAACTTAGCTTAATATACATGCCAAAATATTTCAACCAAAACAACTCTAAATAGGCAATTTTAGTAACAAGCTTATAAATTAATTCATGTCAACAATGTCTTACACGAACGGTGAAAGAAAATATTGAAAAATTAACACATGGTACCTTGAAAGAACCATATTATATTTAAGGGCCAAAGCCCCATAGGGTTGGCACCCTACAGTTAGGAATATTATAATTTTTTATACCACTAAAGTGGCAACCAAGCGTACGGCCCACTTGATGGTCAGCGGTTACCGTAGCCTATGTACGCATGCAACATCATAGATATCACTTGCGTGTTACCACCCTGAGACGTTAGATGGAAAGTCTCATGTGCCTGTAATTTCACCGGAAACCATACCCTTCGAACCGGAACACAGCAATGCGAGCATTGCTGCTTGGCGGCAGAAATAGGTATGGTGGTAGTCCTTCCCCGGACGAGCTCTATCACAGAGAACTCTACTACTCTTCACGACTTCTTAGGGATCACGATCCCTATAAATATATTTACCATCTTTTCTAAAACATGCGTTGACTTATGTCCCCATATTATAGAGGCGTTAAAGCCTTATTATATGGAACTTAATGGCCATGATTTTAAGGTTGATTATTGACTACTCATAGGGTTGGTGACCCGAATAGTAACCCGTTAACCTCAATTCTATAGGATAACCTATAGATTTGAGGTTGACGGGTTACTATTCGATAACCTATAGATTTGAGGTTAACGGGTTACTATTCGGGTCACCAACCTTATGAGTAGTCAATAATCAACCCTAAAATCATGGCCATTAAGTTCCATATAATAAGGCTTTAACGCCTCTATAATATGGGCCCTCTATATAAGGTCATTCATTATCAGCCTGACAAACTTAACGGATAGTTTCCAGACATAAAAAAAAAATACTTGTACTTTTTTTTTTCTAAACATTTTTTTTATATTAAAAAAAAATATTAAGTAATTCTGCTTAATAATTAGTTATCCTAGTTAGAAATCGAAAAGGTAGCGCTTGGCACGTGTCAGTGACCCGCGCGTCAATGAACCGCGGGCGGGTCAATAACCCGCGCGTCCTTATTTTTTATAATTATATATTTTTTTATGTGTGGAACCTATCCCTTAAGTTTGTCAGGTTGATAATGAATGACCCTGTCAACCCTATAATTAAGGCTGATGACCCTATAAAATTAGGGTTAACATTCCTATTATTAGGGTTCACGACTCTATAATTAGGATTGACGACCCTATTGACGACCTAGAGTTAGCATCCCAATAACTATAATAAAACTTACCATCGCTCAAGACGACTTCTGGCTGACTCCTTATCGGCGCTTGAGTCGTTTCGATTCTCAGAACGCGGTGTTCTGAAAATTAACATTAAATTAAGATCCAAGTTGAAAGCTGTTAATACGGTGAGGAAAAACATCTTAACTTTATAGAGTGACGAGACGGTCGCTTGATGTTAAGCGCCACGCCTGACCCTAAAAGTTTTTATTTATGTGAGCAAGTGACAAGACAATCAAGGCGCCCGCCTGATTTAAGCACCACGCCTGACTATTACAGATGCAGTGCCACCCAAAGCTTAAAGTTTTTAAGTGTTTGCGTGGCACTGCACTGCGCTCTTCACCCAGAGTCGTAGTTATTAGGTCTCTTTCGCCCAGTAATTTCACTAGCTAAAGTGCTTTCAGTGCTAAACTCAGTGCAGCTTGCACACTACTGCTTGGAGGTAGAATATCTGGCATTGTGCAGTGTAGTATGTCTGTACTATATTGACTGGTGGTCCAGTGGTAGTAACACCGCTTCTATGGTCGTGGGTTCGAACCCGGTCGTGCATCAATGGATTTCTCGCTACGAAAAATGTGTGCGCGCAATGCCAGTGCTCTCATACGGTAAAGGAAAACATTGTAAGGAAACCGGCATGTTCAAGAACTAAATATTCTAAGGACATGTGCCATCCACCGCACCGCATTGGGTCCGCGTGCTGGATTAAGACCCAATCACTCTCGCCCGAGAGTAGGCCAGTGTCCCAGCTGTGGGGACATTAGAAGGCTGTCATGATGATAGTGCAGTGTGACATACCGTCGCGCGACTCCTCCTCAGTTTCAGAGGGGGCGGAGACGGGGGAGGTTATCTGTGCTCCGCTGATCGCCTCCGACTCTGACAGATCTGTATCATCTGAAATACATTATGTAACATGAGGTGACGTGGTCTGATGTTACATGACATCACATGGCGAAATTGTGGCAATTCGTACGGTTGTTGCCAGGTTACTTTTACACCATCTGCGACATAACAGCGCAACCTAGCTCGCCATTATTAACTTTTCACCATAATGGCGAAAATGTGGCAACTTGTACAATCGTTGCCACGCTACTTTCAGAGCATTTACGCCATAATATGAAAACTTTACACGTAATTTTGTATTTTTCGCCATAATGGCGAAAATGTGGCAACTCGTACAATCATTGCCACGCTACTTTCAGAGCATTTGCGCCATAATAAGAAAACTTTACACGTAATTTTTCACTTTTCACCACAATGGCAACACCATGGCTTAAGTAGCTTTGACATAACATGAGTAGTATTCAGTATTCAGTAGGTTGATTCACAAAAGACATGGTACATTTTACATTAGGTGGAAAATATAAATTATAGAGCTGCATATCTCGCCCGAGTACAGGCACGTGAACATCATATTAGGTACACATTATATTGAAGTTATAAACAGTTAAAAGGTGATGTAACATGACATGACGTGACATGACTAGTGTGATGTAACGTGACATGACATGGCGAAATGTGGCAATTCGTACGGTTGTTGCCAGGCTACTTTTATACCACCTGCGACATAACTTTTCACCACAATGGCGACAATGTGACAATTCCTACATTCATTGCCACGCTACTTTCACACCATCCGCACCATAACAGCGCCACTTTACCCGCCATTATATAAGGTCATTCATTATCAACCTGACAAACTTAAGGGATAGGTTCCACACATAAAAAAAACGTAATTCTGCTTGATAATTAGTTATCCTTGTTAGAAATCGATAAGGCAGCGCTCGGCACGTGTCAGTGACCCGCGCGTCAATGAACCGCGGGTCAATAACCCGCGCGTCCTTGACCTGCGCGTGTCAATGACCCGCTACGGGGCGCGCACACTCGTAAATTTCATTATTACGCCGCTTATCTCGATTCCCAACAATAATAATTGAGCAGAAAAACGTAATCGACTTTTTTTTGTTTACATGGGATTTCTAAGACAAAATTACATAAAAAGAAAAAATATAGGTACATATATTTTGTTTTTTATGTGTGAAACCTATCTCTTAAGTTTGTCAGGTTGATAATGAATGACCCTGTATGCTATGTACATTTCGCCATAATGGCGACACCATGGCAGTACGTACAGTCGTTACCGCGGCGCTTCCTCTCGACGGCGCGCTTGTAGTCCTCGATCTCGTTGTCGGTGACGTGGTCGAACGGGTTGCGCGCGTAAGGGGCGCTGTACACCGTAGCGTTGTGCTGGTACCCTCGCTGGATTATACCCTTCGACGCAGCTCCCATCAGAACCTGCAGATTATAAGACGACCGATGTGGCGCAGCGGGCGCAGGTCCGCCTGCGACGCGGAGGTTGCGGGTTCGATTCCCGCCTCGGGTCAAATGTTTGTACGATCTACAAATATTTGTTCCGGGTGTTCTGGGTATTTTCTATATATAATAAAAAATATCTATCTATGTATTGTATTGTATTAAGTATATATCAGTCATCTAGTACCCATAACACAGCTCTGTTTAACAGTAGCTTATCTTGGGGCTAGATGATGCTGTGTGGATTGTCCAGCATTATTTATTTATTTATTTAGAATAGCTATCATGCTATATGTTATTATACCTGGTGGTAGGACTCTTCAGCAAGGGTCCGTCTTGGTGGGTACCACCGCAGTGTCAGATATTCTACCTCCAAGCTGTTACTGATTTTCTAATTTTATTCATTCATTTCGTTTGTACTATATGTGCGTTTCATAACAGCAAATAAAAATATGCTAAGTTCTACAATCGAAAGGTGTTTACAAGTGACATGACAATCAAGGCGCCCACCTGATGTTAAGCACCACGCCTGACTATATTACAGATGCAGTTCCACCCAAAGCTTAATGTTTTTAAGTATTTGCGTGGCCAGTGCCACTACGCTTATCATCCCCGAGACATTGCTGTTAAGTCTCATTCGCCCAGTAATTTCACTTGCTACAGTGCCCTTTAAAGCTAAACACAGTGCAGCTTGCACGCTACTGCTTGGAGGCAGAATATCTGATCCTGCGGTGCTACCCACCGAGACGGACTCTTGCTCAAGAGTCCTATCACCAGATATAAACTTTGTCAGTCTGTATAACCATGCCAGTCTACATAACCTGGTCAGTTTGTATAACCCGGTCAGTCTGTATAACCCGGTCAGTCTGTATTGTCTGATCAGTCTGTATAACCCAGTCAGTCCTCAGTGAGTGTCACTCACCACGTGGTCGCCGGTCTGCGTGTTGACCGCGTCCTCGCCGACCATCTTGCTGGCCTCGTCCCACGTGACGCCCTCGAGGATGTGCGACTGCGGCCCAGCGCTTATCTTGTCTGCGCGGCGATTTTCCTTTATCTAGATATAGTATAACAGTTATAAATGTTTGTCGACCGATGTGGCGCAGCGGGCGCAGGTCCGCCTGCGACGCGGAGGTTGCGGGTTCGATTCCCACCTCGGGTCTAATGTTTGTACGATCTACAAATATTTGTTTCGGGTGTTCTGGGTATTTTCTATATTTAATAAAAAATATCTATTTATGTATTGAGTCATCTAGTACCCATAACACAGCTCTATTTACCAGTAGCTTATTTATAAAGCTTGGGACGAATGTGCTCCAACTGTACTCGGCATCCATAAAAATAGCAAGGGTCATGCCAAAAAAGCGATAGGAACCCAGCCGGTGTTGTTGCCAGTTCTATTACGGCATGGGCGCGCATTGGAACTGGTGTAAATTTTCCTAGCTTGTAAGACGTTTCAAAGTGATCCTTGTGATTCTATTGTAATAAATAATTTTTGTTTTTTTACAATAAGAAGTTTATACTAGGAGATAGTTTCAATATAAACTGTAATAATTTACTTCGATATAAAAATTGCTGTGCGTTAGGCTCGCTAGAACTCGACAACGGCTGGACCGATTTGGCTGATTTTGGTCTTGAAATGTTTGTACGAGTCCAGGGAAGGTTTAAACGGTAAGAAATTAGATGAATATTGCGAAAAAAAAAAAAACGCGAGTGAAACCGCGCCAGGTCAGCTAGTTTTAGATAATTGAGATTAGTAAGAAAGCTCGTATGAGTCAGTGGCCAACGATGACAGAGTTTTAGGCTGCCCGAAGGCCTCTATCATGGCCTAACATCTTTCAAAAAGCCGGGACCGACTGCTTAACGTGCCTTCCGAAGCACGGGAATACTTAATAAGTCTGTACTTAGAAAATTATATCAATCGAACCTAAATTATCGTTTTATTTTCACCGAAACAACGAAAACACTAAGTATTTCTTCGATTCCGGACTGCGCGGCCATCACAAGTACCACGGCGAAGCGTATTCCAATTTCATCTTTATTTCAACCTAGCTACGTTTGATATTAAAAACTGTACATACCTGTTGCTGCAATTTCTTAAACTCTTTAGGATTCGTCTTCATTGGCACAAACTGTAGCGTGTCAATTTTGACCGGCGTACTCGAGTGCGCAGGCGAGCCGTCTTGCACCCACTTCCGTACGTAACAAGGTCCAAAATCCAATGACAACCGTGTCGGGGCGACCATGGTTTGAGGGGAGAAAAAAGATATATTAGTAAAAATGTTGCCAGTGATCAAAAACTATGAATGCTATAGTTTTTGTTAAGGATCGGTTGGGTTAGTGCAACGTGCAAGAGAGAAAGGTGTAGTTAGAATGTTTCGCTTTCACCTGGTCATCGAGCGTGTACAGTTGAGGTTTTTGCAAATAGGTTTTAATACTCGGTTGCCGGAATTTAAAAAAAAACTAGCGCTTTCTATTTTTATCAGATTGAGTCTCCACGGTCCGTTTCTACATTTTTAGTAAAGAATTTTTTTATAAGTTACTTAAAAGAAATAATTTATAGTTTATGTATTTACAAATTTTTCGTTAATATTTATGTCTCATTAAGTTAAAAACATGAAAAAAGCTAAACTTCTTACAAAAATGACAATAAAAATATTACAAATTATTTTTTGTTTCATTTTACACATTATAATAAAATATGTGGTGTAAAAAATTTTTGTCATTTACAAAAATTATAGTTCAAATTATCAAACGCACTATGATGAAAATATTACGAAATATTGATTTTATTTCAAAAAAGAAAATAAAAGAATATTTTTTTTTTAAATAAAAGATATGAAATCATGCATCAGCGTGCCAAATTGAATTTCCGGTAGGATTTTCAGGAGAAACAAAAAAAAGGTAGTGCGGGATAGAGGAGTATGGCAACATTTTCTACTATTCTCTTTTCTCCCTCACTGTACAAACTCGATTTACGAACAAATCCATTCTTATTTACGAATATTTTTTTCTAACCAGGGTGTTACAAATGAAATGCTATTGATACGGTATTATTAAAGCTTTTATAATGTTAATGAAATATCCTACGTAATAGTAAAAGAATGGACACCACAACAATTCCCAGACCAGTTCCAATTCTACTAAAGAATACATCAATTTATAAAATGGCGTTGAAAATGATTAATACGAGATCTTTTATCTCAGCTGTTAAAGAAATATCCTATGTAATAATAAGAGTATGGACACCACAATAATTTCCAATTCTACTAAAGAATACATGGATACAAAATGGCGTTGAAAAAAAATTAAAAGATTATGGAGAAGCAGCCTAGTCCAGTTGTTGATAAGTCTCTTTCGCCCAGTAATTTAACTTGCTACAGTGCCCTGAAGCTAAACACAGTGCAGTGCACACTACTGCTTGGAGGTAGAATATCTGACACTGCGGTGGTACCCACCGAGACGGACTCTTGCTGAAGAGTCCTACCACCAGGCTTCATCTAAACCTGTCCCGGGCACTATAGCATGTGTACCACACAGCAGTGTGGGCTACAAGAGTAACTAACGTGCTATTAGACGCTGTATACAGGGTAAAAAACCTAATCGATTTACTAGAGATTTTTCAGACGAAATGTTAAAAAAGGTACAAAGTATTTTTTTTGTGTGTGGAACATATTAATTCTAATAATGTATATCTTGGATTTAATTTTCAAAGCCATTCTGAAGCTTTAGTGTATCGTTTTTGAAACTATCATGGTTATTAACATAATTTTCACTAAAAACGTGATAACTGCGCCGAAATATCGGAAATCAATAAAACTCACTAATCATGGTAAATATCCCGTTTTTAATGAAATAAACTTTAGTATAATTGGGTTCCATAAATAACAAAAACAACCCAAAAATATAAACATAAGCCATGTTAAACTGAAATTAAGTAACTAAAATAAAATAAATCTCACATTACTACGTTACGTTACTATTAAAAAAATTGCTAAAAATTTTCCCAAAACTTCAACCATTGATTTAGTAGTCCTAAAGTTTTCTATTCCAAATATCCTCTGTTAAAAATATTCCCGTAATTAGTAGATCCCTTCATTATTCATAAAAATATATATGACATTTAAGCGGATTGCTAGTATGCCTTTCCTTGTCATTCATAAGTCAATAATAAAAGAAACAGTTAGGTCTAGTATTTTCTAAATTCCAAATAACCTTTTAAATATAATAAAGTAGAAAATGAAAAAAAAAGTTAGTTATTATAGAAAGATTGTCAAGAAACTGTCAAGAAATTAACATTATTATTTACCTCGTCGTTGTTAGCGTCCACCCACTGCAAAACATTATGTAATTAGTCACACAAAAAAATAAACACATTATTATGAACACAGCAAACATCAAAAAATTAAAAACTATTTTATAATTGTTTTAGTAAATTAAATAAGTTGAATTAAATCGTACCGTCAACAGCATTTCATGAATAAGCGAATACGAAAAGAATATTTTTTATATGTTTTATTGAATAAAAATCTCTATAAGCACAATATAAATAAGTTATTTTAAGTGATCAGTTTTCTTGGAGCAAAAATTTTATTGTGTTATACCAATTATACAATTATTACATATACGATTCAAAATTTTAAATCGGGCGGGATTCGAACTCGCTTCTTTCTTTAACCCGGCATCGCCATGAACGCTACGCCACCGTATTTTCACCCGCTCGTGTGAAAATTTTTAACGGTAAAGTGAACAGACGCACCGCCACAGAGAAATAAAAATATATTCCGCTTATTCAAATAACACAAAATTATATCAACCACAAAAAAAAACTTTTGCTCCACATCATAACTGAGCCTTAATAAAAATCTTTGAATACACACTGAAGCGACAAGCGTTAACTTTAAATAATATAATATAAATATCTTGTCATAATATCTATTTACTAAATCTAAACACGTTTTCGATGATTTTAAATAGGATAATAATAAGATTACAAGAAATCCAAATCAATATCATTACATCGTATGTATGTATGTATGTATGTATGTATGTATGTATGTATGATAGATAGATAGATATCTCTTTATTGTACACCTTAAAAAAAATATAAAATATAAATATTATAGTATGTATGTATGTATGTATGTATGTTTGTATGTATGTATGTATGTATGTATGTATGTATGTATGTATGTTTGTATGTATGTATGTATGTATGTATGTATGTATGCATGTATGTATGTATGTATGTATGTATGTATGTTTGTATGTATGTATGTATGTATGTATGTTTGCATGTATGTATGTATGTATGTATGTATGTATGTATGTATGTATGCATGCATGCATGCATGTATGCATGTATGTATGTATGCATGTATGTATGTATGCATGTATGCATGCATGTATGCATGTATGTATGTATGTATGTATGTATGTATGTATGTATGTATGTATGTATGTATGTATGTATGTATGTATGGAAGATTATACGTATAGTTTACAACCGTGCGAAGCCGGGTCGAGTCGCTAGTTTATAAGAGGCTTAGTGACATACTGACCTACAACGCAGGGCGTTCTTAAAGTTTATTTAAACTTCGGTCTATCTCCATGTTGTCATACCCTTTTACAGGGTTCATATGTGATACTACAACATGTATATAACAACTGTAAATGAACCAACCATATGAGAGCAATAAATGAATTGAGTATTGAGTATATAAATTGGATTTCTTGTAATAAATGCCTTTGAGCAGTTTTGAGCGCTGAACACAAAATGCTTGACTATTTATGACAAAACTCTTGACATTTTAACATTAATAGCTACGAAGGAATGTTAATAGACTATTTCAAGAGATGGTTAACAATATAACTATTTATCTTATGTTTATAAACGGTAATAACTATTTATTAGTTAAAGTAATATAAGTTTTAGTAAAATATATTATAACATAAAAAAATGTAATATAAATATTAAACACCAAACCCCAATATATTTAAAAACGTAAAGGAATGTATAAGATAAAAAAAAAATGTTCTTAAGTTTAAACAATTCATATTTGTAACACTTATATATAAGGTCATTCATTATCAACCTGACAAACTTAAGGGGTAGGTTCCACACATGAAAAAATTACTTGTACATTTTTTATTTCTAAACGTTTTCTTTATATTTAAAAAAAATTACGTAATTCTGCTTAATAATTAGTTATCCTTGTTAGAAATCGAAAAGGCAGCGCTCGGCACGTTCAGTGAACCGCGCGTCAATGAACCGCGGGTCAATAACCCGCGCGTCCTTGACCTGCGCGTGTCCTTGACCCGCTACGGGGTGCGCACACTCGAATATTTCATTATTACGTCGCTTAGCTCGATTCCCAACAATGATAAATAATAATTGAGCGGAAAAACGTAATCGATTTTTTTTTGTTTACTTTGGATTTTTAAGACAAAATAATAAAATAAAAATGATTAAAAAAAAACATAGATTATATAATTTTTTTTCATCTGTGGAAACTATCCCTTAAATTTGTCAGGTTGATAATGAATGACCCTGTATATTTGTGATGATAATATATTGGCTTTGTATAAGTGATTTCATAACCCACTCTCGCTCGTGAGTGGGCCAGTGTCCCAGCAGTGGGAATATTAGAAGGCGTTTTTGTTGATAGTTTCGAAAAATGTTTTTTTAACAACCACATTTACAAGTCTATCCGTCCAAAAGTCACTAACAGATAGACCTACTTATTCTTACTTGTGCTCTACACTGTATAAAAAACAAACGAAAAATCTCTAGTACTATTCCGCTTAACCTTTTAACTGATGAGGTCACACAGTTACCACAGTTAACCTCAAAAGAAAAATATCGACACGTGTTTCATCCCTCCACGGGACATCCTCAGGACCATCGACTTGTTCTCCGGCAGACGTGACTTTGGCTCCAGCGCTCGACGGAGCAACACGTCTGGCGGAGAACAAGTCGATGGTCCTTAAGATGTCCCGTGGAGGGATGAAACACGTGTCGATATTTTTCTTTTGAGGTTAACTGAGGTAACTGTGTGACCTCATTAGGTTAAGCGGAAAGGTGCTAGAGATTCTTCGTCTGTTTTTTATTTTGTAATGGATTTCCGCAAAGTAACGCCTGAATCTATCAATTATCTCTACACTGTATAAAATCTCTTGTGCGACCTGTCACCCTAGGGGAGCAGAGCAGAGTGACAGATGGGAATAAACCTGTGACAAATACCGGTGTAACTTTCGATGACTTTATATATGATATAATAGTATTACAGGAAATTCAAATCGATGTCTTGACATCGTATAATAGCAATAATAATTCCATTAATATCGCTTACGTAAATAATTTTTCGAAATTAATATTTTTGAGCCCAAAACAAAATCCTAAGAACTCTAGTCAATGCCCCATGGTTCACAACAAACGATGAGATACATGAGTACCTGGAAGTCCCTACAGTGGACGAAGAAATAAAATTGAGAGGAAGCAAATACTTGGGTCGCCTGAAAAGTCACACTAACCCACTTGCAAGGGCACTCATAGATAACCCGAGTATAGTTCGCACAGCGGATCTAGGCTTCCGTGAAGTTAGCCGTTTGTGATGCGCAAAGACAATTTAGTTTGAAAAAGCTCCATTGCGCATCGAAACGGCTAATTTCACTACGGCCGAGATCCGTCGTGAGACCTATACCACATGCCGCTTGAAAAGGAGCCACATCCTGGACAACCTCCAATAATGAGGGAAGAAGGACTAATGAGCCCGGATCCCAAACGCCAGAGAAGCATCCAACTCATCCGCTTATAGTCCACCAACTGAACGCGGATAATAAGAACAGAAAAAAAAAAAAAAAAAATTAGAAAAATGGTAGGTTTTTCCAAACTGTTTCTCATTTTTTTTTTTGGATCCTGACGTGGTTACTATGAAGATAAGATGGAACTGACATGGTCCATAAGGACAAAAGTGCCCTAAAAAATAGAAAAAAAAAAAAAACTTTTTAGCTAGAAGTACTGAGCTACTAATTTGAGTTTTTTACTTTTACAATTCATCAAATTCAAACTTTAGCAAAAGCCGCTATTCCAGAAATGTATTTAACTAACGCAGCTACTTAATTGAGGTTATTATTTTTAGAATCAGGTGACTAACTAGAGTTGGAAGTGAATAGTTATTTTATAAAATTGGCAACCAAGCGCACGGTCCACCTGACGCGGTAAGTAAGTTCTTATGAGTCAGTGGCCAACTCTGGTGACAGAGTTTCTAGGCCGCCCGAAGGCCTCTGTCATGGCCTAACAGCTTTGAAGAAGCCGGGACCTAAACGTGCCCTCCGAAGCACGGGAGCGCTCAGTTGAAATTGCCACTGGCGGTCACCCATCCAAGTGGTGAGTACGCGGAACAGTGCTAAACTTCGTTGATCTGTTATGAACAACTTAGCCAGCTACGTCACGAGCGCTTCACTGACTGACAAGTAAGTAAGTATGTTCGTATGAGTCAGTGACCAACTCTGGTGACAGAGTTTCTAGTGATTTTTTTTAGTTTCTATTTCTAGCGGTTACAGCAGCCTACGGACGCTTGTATTACCAGAGGTATTGGGTTGTTTATAGAATCGGGTCCATATTTACTCAGCCTCGAGCCTCAGGTATTCTACCTTGGTGATCTTCTTGGGGTCGTGGGTTCCCGTCTCGAGCACCTCCACCTTCTGGTACACGTTGGGAGAGTTGAGCCAGCGCGTGCGCTCCCCTGCTTTACCCTGGCCCTTCTTCCACAACCTGTCAACACGAAATATTCTAACATTTATTTTAATTATTTAAAAGCGGCGACTAGTGTTTCGCAGTTCCCGTTGGCGCCATGGAAGACCAGCGCTAAAGTAGTATGCACTACTGCATGCTGCTATAGCAAATGCTGAATGGCGGCCATTTTCGAAGACTTATGATCTAAATGTACTCGTGTATGCTTAACTGCTTAGATATACACTTTTAATATTATTACCACCTACTATGTATTAACTGTCTCGAAATAAACTTTTTTACTTTTCTTTACTTTACTTTAAATATAGATTTATTAAAAGGTTGTTTTTTTTATGTCGATCTCAAGTAAATACGGGAATTGCCGTTCTGTGCTATGGTATGACTCACCCTTGCTTGTAGAGCTCCTCCTCCTCCAGCAGGTATCCCAACGAGGAGACGGCAGGTGGTACCTCCACATCGTTCTTCGGCTTCGGGACGTCATTCTAAACAAAATACATTCACCATCATTTGTATGTTATTTATTAAATTCACAAAAAAAGATTATTTATTTATTTATATATTTTAAGAAAACCATCAGCACAAAATACGTCATCATCATCATGACAGCCTTTTAATGTTACCACTGTTGGGACACTGGCCTACTCTCCAGCGAGAGTGATTGGATCTTAATCCACCACGCGGACCCAATGCGGATTGGTGGATGGCACATGTCTTCCGAATTATTAGTTCTTGGACATGCTGGTTTCCTCACGATGTTTTCCTTCACCGTATGAGAGCACTGACATTGCGCACATAATTTTTTCGTAGCGAAAAATCCATTGGTGCACGACCGGAATATACAAAATATATGTCATGATGATGACGACCGATGTGGCGCAGCGGGCGCAGGTCCGCCTGCGACGCAGAGGTTGCGGGTTCGATTCCCGCCTCGGGACAAATGTTCGTACGACCTACAAATATTTCTTCCGGGTGTTCTGGTTATTACTATATATAATAAAAAAATATCTATCTATGTATTGTAATTGTATTAAATATATATCAGTCATCTAGTTACCCATAACACAGCTCTGTTTAACAGCAGCTTACCTGGGGCTAGATGATGCTGTGTGGATTGTCCAGCATTATTTATTTATTTATTTATTAAGCTCTTATATAGTAAACTATGAGGCCATTTAAAGGTCTCCACTGTTAGACACATAATGGCTACTATAGGTAACAATAGGCGCTGCAGCATGACAACAGTGCATATGCTGAGCTAAGGTCCCTTTCTCCACCACTCAACGCCAAACTATTTCTTACTTTGTGTATAGATATCTGTTTAATGTTAATGTAAAACTGTATATTATCTATTATACTTTTTTTTTTTTATACCACTAAAGAGGCAACCAACACTTGATGGTCAGCGGTTACCGTAGCCTATGTACGCATGCAACATCATAGATATCACTTGCGTGTTACCCTGAAGACGTTAGATGGAAAGTCTCATGTGCCTGTAATTTCACCGGAAACCATACCCTTCACACCGGAACACAGCAATGCGAGCATTGCTGCTTGGCGGCAGAAATAGGTATGGTGGTAGTGCTTCCCCGGACGAGCTCTATCACAAAGAACTCTACTACACTTTTTCAATTATTCAATATATGTATGTAACTGTATTTAGGTTTTAGTATGATAGTATAGATAGTAGCTATAAGTAGGCATTTGGTATCCATATTTGTTTTTTTATTCTCTGTTACTTTGTGGTGGTTGAATAAATAGTTTTCTTTCTTTCTTTAACTAAACTAAAAACAACCTACTTGTCATTCACATTCACTGTATCCACATATTAACACTATTACTCTCTAATAAAATGTTTTTTTATACCACGAAGGTGGCAAACAAGCATACGGCCCACCTGATGTTAAGTGGTTACCGTAGCCTATGGACGCTTGTAATAGCAGAGGAATCACTAGCGCGTTGCCGACCCTTAAACAATTTTAAAACTCCTTTTTTGAAGAACCGTTACAGTAGTGTAGTAGTACATGAATTCGCATTTCACAAACTTAAATAGGTCTAAATAAACTGATCAAAGAAAGTTCTATTAAGTTTATTATATTGGACTTATTCATAAACGTTTTTCCGCTGAGACAGTTTTATTTTTATGAATAAGTGCATTAAGTTTTAAAGTTAAGTTAACTCAGATTTTAGTTTTCTAATTTATTTATTGTTTATTATTATTATTTTGGAAGTGACAGGACAATAACGCCTGACTATTACAGATGCAGTGCCACCCAAAGCTTAAAGTTTTGCGTGGCACTGCATTGCGCTAATCACCCCGAGACGTTGTTGTGAAGTCTCTTTCGCCCGGTAATTTCACTTGCTGCAGTGCCCTTCAAAGCTAAACACAGTGCAGTGCACACTACTACTTAGAGAATATCGGGCACTGCGGTGCTACCCGCCGAGACGGAGACGGACTCTCGCTGAAGAGTCCTACCAGCAGGTAAAGATGAGTATACCTTGATCAGCGGGTGGCGGTAGATGTATCCTGTGCGGAAACCAGCGTTGTCCAACATCCGCATCAGCCCCTCGAACTCTTCGCCGCCGACGCGCCACTTCGCCTGGTCCTGAGGCGCCTTGTGAGTCGCCTCGAAGATCTGCAGGTGTTACATTACATTATCAAACTTGCAGACCTCCCCCTTTTTGACGACCGATGTGGAGCAGCGGGCGTAGGTCCGCCTGCGACGCAGAGGTTGCGGGTTCGATTCCCGCCTCGGGACAAATGTTTGTACGATCTACAAATATTTGTTCCGGGTGTTCTGGGTATTTTCTATATGTAATAAATAATATCTATTTATGTATTGTATTGTATTAAATATATATCAGTCATCTAGTACCCATAATACAGCTCTGTTTAACAGCAGCGTACCTTGGGGCTAGAAGATGCTGTGTGGATTGTCCAGCATTATTTATTTATTATTATTTATTTATTTTACAATTTAGGCTTCGGGCTTCGGGCTTCGGCTGACCCCACATATCGCGAAAAAAGGACAGGCAAATGAGAAGCAGTTATGATTAATAACTTGCAGATTTCCCTCCCATCCTCCCCCCTTTTACAACCACACGTCACGATACTCATATAGGACCAGGAAGGTTACTCAAACCTAGATCTGGAAGGTTCCTCACTTGTCGCCTGGTCTCCTACCGGGAAGGTTCCTCACCTGTCGCCTGGTCTCCTACCGGGAAGGTTCCTCACCTGTCGCCTGGTCTCCTCGTCGATAAGCGCGAGTCTCTCCAGCGGTATAGAAGCCAGTCGCAGCTGCACATCGGCCGCGGCGACCAGCAGCCGCGCGTGGTGGAACGCCTCCTCGAGGGTGCCCCCGCAGCAGAGAGCTCCGGAGTTCGAGAGGATCAGGACCTTTGAAGAGGGCCCCAGAGCGCGGACCAGCTTGTCCTTCTCCTCGTTATCCAAGATACCTGTAATGTAAATGATAGTAAGTAAGTTGGTACAAGTCACTGGCTCTAGTTATTTTATTTATTTATATAATACTTTTTGCACAGATACAATACAAATGGTGGGCTTATTGCTAACAGCATTAACTACCTGCTAACCTCAAAGGTTAAGAAAAAGGTTATATTAAAAGAGAAAAAAGTTATGTCGTTAATGGGTTGCTAGAAGGGCCTTAATCCTGGCTAATATGCTATTTTGAATGTCGATCATTCGTCAGTCACGTGAGTCTGTTAATCAGTAAGATTGGATTCGACCAACTTTTGGAATAACTACGATTTATTCGGATTATGATGCCTAGTCAGTCAGTCAGTCAGTCAGTCAGTCAGTCAGTCAGTCAGTCAGTCAGTCAGTCAGTCAGTCAGTCAGTCAGTCAGTCAGTCAGTCAGTCAGTCAGTCAGTCAGTCAGTCAGTCAGTCAGTCAGTCAGTCAGTCAGTCAGTCAGTCAGTCAGTCAGTCAGTGAGTGAGTGAGTGAGTGAGTGAGTCAGAATGAAGTAATGTTCTCACCGAGCGGCGCTAGATGCTGGGCGCAGGGCCCGAGCGCAGCGGCCTCGTGGCAGAGCGGCAGCAGGCCCCCCGACATGCAGGAGACGGCCAGCGCGCCCGCCGCGCGCACGTGCACCACGCACCGGATGTCAGGCCGCGCCGCGTGCACCGCCGCGTGCAGGGAGAACCCTAAGGGGGGACAATACTTAGTTCTGCGGGTAGTGCACACAATTCTGTTAGCGACCAATCACCATTGCAATTTATCTTTGAATTTATTATAAATAAATAATGCTGGACAATCCACACAGCATCATCTAGCCCCAAGGTAAGCTGCTGTTAAACAGAGCTGTGTTATGGGTACTAGATGACTGATATATACTTAATACAATACAATACATAGATAGATATTTTTTTATTATATATAGAAAATACCCAGAACACCCGGATCAAATATTTGCAGATCGTACAAACATTTGACCCGAGGCGGGAATCAAACCCGCAACCTACGCATCGTAGGCGGACCTGCGCCTGCTGAAAATAAAAAATTACACTAAAATTTTCAAAATTTCCAAAACAGGATTTTCAAAAGGGATTTGACACAACCCATCATCTTCAACAACTCACAAGGCAGTCGGAGCGCTCGTGAAGTAGCTGGTTAAGTTGTTCTTAACAGATCAACGAAGTTAAGCACTGTTTCGCGAAGTTACCATTTGGATCGGTGACAGCCAATTTATGAGCACTCCCGTGCTTCGGAGAGCACGTTACGCAGTCGGTCCTAGCTTTTTCAAAGTTGCTAGACCATGACAGAGGTCTTTGGGGGGGCATAGTAACTCTGTCACCAGAGTTGGCCATTGACTCATACGAACTTAAAATGCAGTCGATTGGATGCTCACCTTCAACGTTGACAGGGAAGTTGGTGGTGCCCTGGTCCTGCACAGCTCCTTGCATATCCACCTTCACCAGCGAGGAAGCGGTGACTTCGTGGGACAGCAGACCGCGAGGAGTGGTGAGAACAGACTCCACCGCTGTGTTCAGGCGAGCGGTGATCTGCCCATTCACTCCAGCTGCAAGAATACAATAAACTTTGTTCAGACTTTTTTTAGAGATCTCCTGACTTGGGACCATTTTTTTATTTTTATTTATTCACCCTATCTTGTCCCACTGCTGAGCTAAGGTCTCCCCCAAAGTCTTCCATTCATCCCGGTCCTTGGCAGTTAATTAAATATATGTATATATATATATTTATATAAATAAAAAGTGCTTTACTCATTTGAATCACAAGGATCAACGAACAACAACTTAGAAACGTCTTACAAACTAGGAAAATTTACACCAGTTCCAACGCCCCTTGCCGTAAGAGAACTGGCAACAACACCGGCTGGGTTTCTATCGCTTTTTTGGCATGACCCTTGCTGCAGGCATATGCATTATGCATTATGGTCAGGCGAGCGACTTGACAGTTTTGTAACTTGCTGATAAAAAAGGACTTACTCTGAGTCCATCCGAACAGGTCTACCAGGCGGTAGACGGCAGCTAGCTTGCACCTCAGGATCTTCTCGCCCTTCTCGTAGCCGACGCCTTCGATGCCGCGGATGTCGTTGATAGGCAGAACGCACGTCGGACCCTAGGGATAAGAAGATCACGGTCAGCTCTTCAACCCCAACGTTACTCCCCCACTTAGAGTTAGAACCTTCTTATGTAAAGAGTAGTAGAATTATCTGAATCCATTACAAATGCTCGTCGGAATTACTACCACCATACCTATTCAGCCGTCAAGCTTCGGTACGAAGGGTACGGTTACCGGTAAATTACTGGAACATCAACTTTTGATAGCAATGCCTTTGGTGTAGCATGCATTCATAGGTAATCGTAAACACCACTTACTATTCAATGGGACATAATATATAAGGTCATTCATTATCAACCTGACAAACTTAAGGGGTAGGTTCCACACATAAAAAAAAAAATACTTGTACTTTTTTTTTTTTTTTCTAAACGTTTTTTTTTATAAAACAAAAAAAAATAAAATTACGTAATTCTGCTTTATAATTAGTTATCCTTGTTAGAAATCGAAAAGGCAGCGCTCGGCACGTGTTAGTGATTCGCGCGTCAATGAACTGCGGGTCACTAACCCGCGCGTCCTTGACCTGCGCGTGTCCTTGACCCGCTACGGGGCGCGCACACTCGAATATTTCATTATTACGTCGCTTAACTCGATTCCCAACAATGATAAATAATATTTGAGCGGAAAAACGTAATCGATTTTTTTTTGTTTACAAGTGATTTTTAAGACAAAACATACATAAAAAAAAAAAAAATTATAGGTACATATATTTTTTTTTTTAGGTGTGGAACCTACCCCTTAAGTTTGTCAGGTTGATAATGAATGACCCTGTATAGGATAAACATGTTCCAACTGTCTGGATACTAGCCTTCTCTCGAATGAGAGGCCCTAAATTCAATAGAGGTGTGAGGTTCCACTCGTATCCTACAGGATGGGGAATGGGGCTTCAATTTAAACGATTGTTTTTTTTTATTGTAAGCAAGCGCTTGAGCATCACCTCATCTGATGGTAAATGTTGGTGTGGTCGATGATGGAGCACGCTTGCCTAGAAAGAACCTGTTTACTCTGGCCTTGAAGACTCCTCAATTGTATTGGTCCGGAAAAACAGACCTTGGCAACAAGTATTGTTTTGAACACGTGCACTCGACCCGTCTCGCTTGCTCGCTTCCGACCGAATGAATCGCCGGCACGAGCAAAGCAATTCGATGACGCGTCGTACACATTCATTTAATCGGCAAACGCCACAAGAGGCGTACTTCAACTCTCGTCCAACTGGCTTAGAAAGCAGCATCCCAGCACACCCCCCTCTATTTTTAGGAGTTTTGCAAGCAAAGCAATAAAAAATCAGAATATTTACAAAAACAACTGGCCGATTAACCTAAGAACTCTTCAAACTCACCCTCAAGGACCCGCTATGCAGTCTCCCGCCCACCATCTCGCGGATGCGCTGCAGCAAGGGCGCGTCCCCGCCCTCGTGCATCTGCTGGTCGAGCACGCGCTCCAGCTCCTCGCGGAACAGCTTCGAGGACATGAGCGCTTCCACGCGCTTGCGACGCTCCATCTCGCGAACATCCTGGAAGGGTACAGAAGTGGGATAAGTACATAGAGATGGTAAATTCAGGTTCCTGATTCATACAAATTTTAGTCAGTTTTTTTTTTCATCCCATATTGTCCCACTGCTTTAACCATTAGCTTTAAGATGTTTCAAAATTATCCTTGTGATACGATTGAATAAATATATTTTTTACTTTACTAAGCAGAATATCTGACACTGCAGTGGTACGACGACCAAGGCGAACGTAGTATAAATCACACCACCAGGTAAAATTGAATAGGTATAGGCTGCCCGAAGACCGCCGTCATGGCCACTTAAAGCTGGGTCCGACAACTTAACGTGCCATCCGTAGGACGGAAAGATTCGAAGACCTGCGACATCCGGGACGTCCTACTGTCTTACAACTCAACTTGTTGCAACCTGCTTTGTCTTTGCGCATCACAAATTCTTGATCTGTTACTCACCAGGTGGTAGGACTCTTCAGCAAGAGCCCCGTCCTGGTGGGTACCACCGCAGTGCCAGATATTCTACCTCCTAGCAGTAGTGTGCAAGCTGCACTGTGTTTAGGTTTAAAGGGCAATGTAGCAAGTGAATTACTGGGGGAAGAGACTTAACAAAAATGTCTCGGGGTGATGGGCGCAGTGCAGTGCCACGCTGAATTTAGAAACTTTAAGCTTTGGGTGGCACTGCAACTCGCGTGGTGCTTAACATCAGGCAGGCGACTTGACCGCCTTGTCACTTGCTGACATAAAAAAACAACTTAGCGCTGGCTACTGCCGACCGATGTGGCGCAGCGGGCGCAGGTCCGCCTGCGACGCGGAGGTTGCGGGTTCGATTCTCGTCTCGGGTCAAATGTTTGTACGATCTACAAATATTTGTCCCGGGTGTTCTGGGTATTTTCTATTTATAATAAAAAATATCTATCCATGTATTGTATTGTATTAAGTATATATCATCATCTAGCACCCATAAACACACCACTGTTACCTTTGGGCTAGATGATGCTGTGTGGATTGTCCAGCATTATTTATTACTGCCACTTACTGCGTCTATATCAGCCGGACGCTGCTTCAGCCTCTCCTCCTCCTCCAGCGACAGCGTCGCAGTGCCGTTCTGCAACGTCTCTATGTCCGCGTCCGCCATGTCTGTCGCTTGCTTTCTGGAACACAACGAGAACACACATTTAGTACGACGAAGAGAGGAATTTATAAATCAGTTAAAGTGGCAACCAAGCGTACGGCCCACTAGATGGTAAGCGGTTACCGTAGCCTATGTACGCATGCAACATCATAGATATCACTTTTTACCACCCTGAGACGTAAGATGGAAAGTCTCATGTGCCTGTAATTTCACCGGAAACCATACCCTTCGTACCGGAACACAGCAATGCGAGCATTACTACTTGGCGGCAGAAATAGGTATGGTGGTAGTCCTTCCCCGGACGAGCTCTATCACAAAAAAACTCAACTACTCTTAAAAAGATTATTATTACTAGACGAAAGAGACTTAAAAATTAACGAAATTACGTCTCCGGGTTTACGTACAGCCAAAAGTCAGGACCTAGTGCAAACAGCAGTCCATTTTTTAGGGGGTCCTACTTTTGAGGATAGCTCAATCCACTCGCAACAATATTTGGCGCGTGGAAGAAACCAAACGACACGATAAGAATAAATAATGCTGGACAATCCACACATCATCATCTAGCCCCAAGTTGCAGAGCTTGTGTTAAGGGTACTAGATGACTGATATCTATGCTAATATTATAAAGAGAGAAAATTTGTATTTTTGTTTGTTACGAATAAACTCAAAAACTACTGGTCTGATTTCAAAAATGTTTCCACCATTAGAATGCTATATTAGGCCTGAGTAACATAGGCTATATTTAGTACTAGCTATAGCTACCCGCCCAGACTTAGCACGGGTGCGGTTTCATTGTAACCGCGCGAAGCTGGGTCGGGCTTGTACTTAATACAATACATAGATAGATATATTTTTTATTATACACATGACACCTGGAACAAATATTTGCAGATCGTACAAATATTTGTTCCAAGGCGGGAATCGAACCGGCAACCTCCTGCGTCGCTGGCGGACCTTCGCCCGCCGCGCCACATCGCTCGTCTCGGACACTAGTCTCGATAAGTAAATACCGGTCTATGAAGCTATATTCCATGACGCTGTTGCCCCGTTTAACTCCAAGCTCACAATGATAGCCCAATTTAGTCCCGAACGATAATTCCGTCTATGACTAACTCTTACAACAATGTCGGCGATAAGGATGCTATTGTTAGCTACCAAGTAGATACAATTGTCTAACGACGAAGCACAAAGGGCTAAGAACTAAATTTTCGGCCGATTATCGCGGCCATCGCCTGTGATGATGCGCAAAGACAATTTAGTTCGAAATAGCTCCAGCAGGTAAACACATGTTTTGTGGTCTTAATCCACAACGCGGACCCAATGCGGATTGGTGGTTTTTTTTTTTTTTTTTTTTATACGACTGAAGTGGCAACCAAGCGTACGGCCCACAAGATGGTAAGCGGTTACCGCAGCCTATGGACGCTTGCTATACCAGAGGTATCACTCGCGGGTTGCCACCTTGAGGCCGAGATCGGAAGCCTCATGTGCCAGTAATTTCACCGGAAACCACACCCTTCACACCGGAACACAGCAATGCGAACATTACTGCTTGGCGGCAGAAATAAGTATGGTGGTAGTCCTTCCCCGGGCGAGCTCTATCACAGAGAACTCTACTACTCTTAAGATTGGATTATTTTTACACAGTATAAATCAAAGCTTTTCGCCGTCTATCTCTATGTATGTACGCTTCGATCTTTAAACCTCCGAAACGAATTTTAACGCGCTTTTTATCAAAAGACACGAGTAGTGATCCAAGATAAAGGTTCATACAGTAGTTAGTTAATTAGTTACCTATCTTTTTTTTTTATGTCAGCATGTGACAAGACAAGGCGCCCACCTGATGTTAAGCACCACGCCTGACTATTACAGATGCAGTGCCACCCAAAGCTTAGAGTTTTCAAGTGTTTGCGTGGCACTGCACTGCGCTTATCACCCCGAGACATTGTTGTTAAGTCTCTTTCGCCCAGTAATTTCACTTGCTACAGTGCCCTTCAAAGCTAAACACAGTGCAGCTTGCACACTACTGCTTGGAGGTAGAATAAGTGACACTGCGGTGGTACCCGCCAAGACGAACTCTTGCTGAAGAGTCCTACCACCAGGTACTACTTTTTATCTATGCTCTGTGGGTCACAGTATTTCCTTTCTTTCTTTCTTCATACATTGTCGATGCGTCGTCAAACGATAATGACCTATGACCGAATTTAGCATTATTTATTAATTTTAAGCTTTAATTACATGAACGTAAAGTTCTGTATGTATAGTTCAAAGCACCCGCGCGAAGCCGGTTCCCTAATAGTTAATACGCAAAAGTTGAATATATTTAGATGATGTCCCAAGTCGAAAGGTTATATGCAATCAGTGCTGATTCACCGAGCATCTACCAGCAACATCAATTTTCGCAATATCTGCTGCCAAAGCTTGCGTCACTGCGTGAGACTGCGAACTTTATAATGCAATAGATCTTTCGCAAATTGTGGAGGATGAAATCCTTGAAAAACTTGAGAAGATTGTACCTAAACATCATCAAATTGGAAATGCGATCCAAAACTTCTAGATAACTACCCGCGTCTTTCTTTGGGCCGGTAAAGGACTACCATATCTATTTGTGCCGCCAAGCAGTAATGCTCACATTGCTGTGTTCCAGCTCGAAGTGTATGGTTTTACTGGCACTCATATAGACCAAACTAGGATTCCTTAACACGAAACCAAAAAAAAACAAAAAAAAAACTTGTGCAGTAGGCAGAAACTAAGAGTACCACAACACCCTGACCCGGAACAGATAAGCAGATCATGCAAACATTTGTCCAGCAGCGGGAATCGAACCCGCAACCACTCGCTTCTTAACCGGGCACTTGAACACACCGATGTTGTCGTAATTTTTATTATGTTTGTGTCTATTTGAGATCATCAGTGCCAAACTCAACCGCCAAAGAGGAAATCGTCTATGTAATTTACAAAAAACTCGAGTCAACACCACAAGAGCTGGTAAAACCGCTCCATAGAAAGCACACAGCATTACTTATGACGATTACACAGGTTCAACGACCTGAAACAACAATGTGCCGCGATAAACTATCCGTAATCATAGCCTATGGTTATCGATGCTGTTCGAAATCTTGACTGGTCTCACGTACTACTGCTTGGGGGCAGAATATCGAGAGAGAGAGACGGACTCTTGCAAAGTAAGTTCGTATGAGTCATTGGCCAACTCTGGTGACAGAGTATCTAGACCGCCCGAAGGCCTCTGTCATAGCCGAACAACTTTGAAAAAGCCGGCTTTGAAAAGCTACAACTTAACGTGCCCTCCAAAGCACGGGAGCGCTCAGTTGAAATTGCCACTGGCGGTCACCCATCCAAAAGATGAGTACGCGGAACAGTGCTCAACTTCGTTGATCTGTTAAGAACAACTTAGCCAGCTACGTCACGAGCGCTCCTCTTGCTCTTGCTGAAGTCCTACCACCAGGCAAAGTATTTTATAATGTCAGCCAATGACGAGACAGTGAAATCGTTCGCCTGATGTAAAAGGCGGCCTGTCCATAGCTGCAGTGTCACCCAAGAATCTGCGTTTTCGTTTCAAGGACGCTGTAGTCTCTTTAATTATTTCTTTAGTCTCTGTTAAAAGGCCCAGTAATTTCACTTGCTACAGTGCTTTTCAAACCTAAAGCCTGCCTTTTTCAAAGTTAGGCCATAACAGAGGCCTTCGGGCGGCATAAAAACTCTGTCACCAGAGTTGGCCACTGACTCATACGAGCTTGCTTGCTTACTGCCATGACTTACAACCGAAACACAATACGTCAACACAATATATCAAGCGTAGCGTGTATTGCTAAGAACTTGGCTCTTAATTTTTTTTATTTTTCCTTTTTTAGTACATACCTACTTATATTCTTGGCATGAGCATCACCTAGTTCGATTGGCACCACACTGAAGCTTTATGATGAAGAGGGATCATCAAAAAAAAGCTAGGAACCCAGCCGAGTTTGTTGCCAGATTCTTCTAGACTGGGGCGCGTGGAACTGGCTTAAATTCACCTAGCTTTAAGACGTTTCTAAATGATCCTTGTAATAATTATTGAATGAATATAATTTTTAATAACTTACTTTTACATGAACGAAATACCGCGTATATGCGAGGGAAAATAGCTTTTGTTTTGTCATCGGTCTATTATCAGAACAAAATCGTATCGATATCGGGTTAAGTGGTTACGCATTATTACAGTCAGGTTCGAAGGGGTATCAACTTTAATGATATGACATACCGAACAATTGGTCAGTGAAATTTTTAAAGATGGCGCATGGCAGTCCGGTCAACGACCCGCCACGCCGACCATGAATATTGACATAGGGGGCCGATTCTTGGTAGTGTGGTGACCTACATGGTCACGTTTGACGACTTCGGCTCGTGTTTCATTTGTGATACTAATTCTAGTAAAACCATATTAATTCAAAACGGTAGCAGCCATGTCACTTTTCATTCTATTTATTTATTTTATACTAGTAGACCAGGCGCGGTTTCACGGCGTTATTATTGTCGCAATTTTTCCATAATTACTCACCGTTTAAATTTTACCTGGACTCCTACAAACATTTTAAGACCTAAATCAGCCAAATCGGATCTGAATCGAAGCCAAAATTCATTTTTGTATATAAGAAGACTAGCTCCTGTTCCCGCGACTTCGTTCGCTTGGAATTCGGGAGCCGTAGGTACTTGCGGGATAAAAAGTAGCCTATGTCTTATTCCCGGTCATTATCTATCTATCTTATAAATTTTAACCAAATCGGTTCAGTGGTTGTCGAGTTATAGAGGAACAAACATGCAAACATACAAACATCTTAACATACTTTCGCATTTCTAATATTAGAGTGATTATTTTGATTTTTATACAGCTCAGATAGCAAACCAGGATACAGACAATCTATGGTAAGCGGTTTCCGTAGCTTATGGACTCTTGCCATCCTGAGACGTGGATCAAAAGCACAGAGTAATAATATGTGTCAAAAGTCTGATGTGCTAGTAATTTCATCGGCAATTCGAATTAAAAGCTTACTCTGTGTTTCATAGTATAGTAACGCAAGAATTACAGCTTGGCGGCTGAAATAGTAGTCTACCAATTAAGCTATCGAGACATATCTCGCTTGAACGAAATAATCAGATGTCTTCGTATCAAGCGGTGGCTTGAAGCGAAATATTTTTTTGGGATATTATAATCTTTAGTATTCCCTTAGTGTGATAGTTCACACTATAAAAACAAAAGTAACCGAAATATTAGTAGTAGAATAATAACAGAGTACTCCCCCGAGCGAGCTCTATCACAAAACCTCAACGATACCAAATCAAATTTGACGACCGATGTGGCGCAGCGGGCGCAGGTCCGCCTGCGACGCGGAGGTTGCGGGTTCGATTCCACGCTACGGGTCAAATGTTTGTACGATCTACAAATATTTGCTCCGGGTGTTCTGGCTATTTTCTATATATAATAAAAAAATATCTATCTATGTATTGTATTGTATGCGAGGACAGTTTAGTTTTTATTTTTTTTATACAACTATAGTGGCAACCAAGCGCACGGACCACAAGATGGTAAGCGGTTACCGCAGCCTATGGACGCTTGCAATACCAGAGGTATCACTCACGGGTTGCCACCCTGAGTCGTAGTTCGAAAGTCTCATGTGCCTGTAATTTCACCGGAAACCATACCCGGAAACCATGCTTGCATTGCTGTGTACACCGGAACACAGCAATGCGAGCATTACTGCTTGGCGGCAGAAATAGGTATGGTGGTTGTATATTATCATAAATGACATGTAACAACGGTGTTACCAATAAATGATTGTATTGTATTGTATTTGACGACCAATGTGGAGCGGTGGGCGAAGGTCCGCCTGCGACGCGGAGGTTGCGGGTTCGATTCCCGCCTTGGGACAAATGTTTGTAGGATCTGCAAATATTTGTTCCGGGTGTTCTGGGTGTTTTCTATGTATAATAAAAAATATCTATCTATGTATTGTATTGTATTAAATATATATCAGTCATCTAGTACCCATAATACAGCTCTGTTTAACAGCAGCTTACCTTGGGATAGATGATGCTGTGTGGATTGTCCAGCATTATTATTATTATTATGTATTGAGTGAATTTATATGAAAAAATCGTGTAGTTCAAATTGCTATAATCCGAAACCCAGTCGAAAAGGTTTTAAATCTCACAGAGCGTCTGGCCTTTCTCTTCCACCGATTTCGTCCGTGACCTCACATGGGATTACGAAGCCTTATGCGACCTACATCACACCCTACGTAAGTAAGATGACCGATGTGGCGCGGCGGGGGAAGGTCCGCCTGCGTCGCAGGAGGTTGCGGGCTCGATTCCCGCCTCGGAACAAATGTTTGTACGATCTGTAAATATTTCAGGTGTTCTGGGTTTTTTCTATGTATAATAAAAAAATATCTACTATGTATAATTGTATTGGTATTAAAGTATATAAATGACGACCGATGTGGCGCAGCGGGCGCAGGTCCGCCTGCGACGCGGAGGTTGCGGGTTCGATTCCCGCCTCGGGACAAATGTTTGTACGATCTACAAATATTTGTTCCGGGTGTTCTGGGTATTTTCTATATATAATAAAAAATATCTATCTATGTATTGTATTGTATTAAATATATATCAGTCATCTAGTACCCATAATACAGCTCTGTTTAACAGCAGCTTACCTTGAGGCTAGATGATGCTGTGTGGATTGTCCAGCATTAAATGAATGAAATGAAATCATCTAGTACCCATAACACAAGCTCTGCTTAGCTTGGGGCTAGATGATGTGTGGATTGTCCAGCATTATTTATTTATTTATGGTGCTAGGTAAGTAGGTAAGTAGCCTATGGTTAGGCTACTTACCCGCCTGGTGCTGGTAGCTACAGTTCACTCAGTTCTTCGCAAACAAATCGCCTTATTCATAAACGTACTTTGAGCTTTTGTTAGCTAATGTGTCTTACAAATCTATTATCGTGTTTGTTTTCATATAAAGCAAATAAAACAGCTCATCCACCAATCCGCATTGGGTCCGCGTGGTGGATTAAGACCTAATCACTCTCGCCTGAGAGTAAGCCAGTGTCGCAGCAGTGGGAACATTAGAAGGCTGTCATGGTGAAATAAAACAGTGATTATAATTTTTAGTATTTACGATACGAAAAAAATCTCTGAAAATAAATCATTTATTGTTTGTGAATCCAGGTATGGTAATAGTTACATTAGGGTGTTGTAAAAAGTATGTATCTCTAGATTCTGCTATTTAGCATACAAACATTTATGCCAAACGTAACCAATAATTAAACAAAATTAGAAAAATCTAATTATAATAAAGAAGCTAAAGAATTATTAAATTAAATTATCAATAGGTATGTCAAAATAGAATACTTAATACTTAAGATAAGGTCAAATTGTCATAGTGTTAGTTTAAGTTACGGTCACACAAGAATTCGTCTATGGTATAATACTTAATACTTATGGTATACTTACTTATGGTATAATACTTAACACGTCAAAATAGAATACTTAATACATAAGATTAGGTCAAATTGTCATAGTGTTAGTTTAAGTTACGGTCACACAAGAATTCGTCTATGGTATAATACTTAATACTTATGGTATACTTACTTATGGTATAATACTTAACACGTCAAAATAGAATACTTAATACATAAGATTAGGTCAAATTGTCATAGTGTTAGTTTAAGTTACGGTCACACAAGAATTCGTCTATGGTATAATACTTAATACTTATGGTATACTTACTTATAGTATAATACTTAACACGTCAAAATAGAATACTTAATACATAAGATTAGGTCAAATTGTCATAGTGTTAGTTTAAGTTACGGTCACACAAGAATTCGTCTATGGTATAATAAAAAAAGTGTGAAAAATAATCGTTTGCGCACGTTTTCATCATTTTTCGAATGATATACCTACTCCAATCGCTGATGACTTGGCGCGGCGGCTCAACTGGTAGAACACCAAAAGACCATCTGATAGTTGGTCGTTTTGCTACATAGACATTTTTCTAATTAGACCTTCATATCAGGAGGGAAAATAACATAACCATGCACTACTTTCGCTCGGTAATGCGTTCTTCGCGTAGGTTTGTACGAACCTCCATCTGCTAAATATAGACCTGTCACATTGTGACGACGATGACGATTGTGATTGTTGTTGACGACCAATGTGGCGCGGCGGGCGAAGGTCCGCCTGCGACGCAGAGGTTGCGAGTTCGATTCCCGCCTTGGGACAAATGTTTGTAGGTTCTGCAAATATTTGTTCCGGGTGTTCTGGGTGTTTTCTATGTATAATAAAAAATATCTATCTATGTATTGTATTGTATTAATATATATCAGTCATCTAGTACCCATAATACAGCTCTGTTTAACAGCAGCTTACCTTGGGGCTAGATGATGCTGTGTGGATTGTCCAGCATTATTTATTTATTTATTTATTGTGAGAAATGAACACGTGCCTCCACTATCTACACAGGAAGTGATCCGACCTACCACAACATCAGAACTGCTGCGAAGTAAGTTCGTATGAGTCAGTGGCCAATTCTGGTGACGGAGTTAAGAGGCCGCCCGAAGGCCTCCGTCATAGCACAGAAAAGCTATTAGTACTTTGTACAGAATGGCAACTCTCTACCTGCCACCGGTTTTACTCGTGAGAGGTAGGGAGTGGCCATTCTGTACGTAGTACTAATATCTGTTATGTGGTGTGGCGTGTGGTTATTGAGACATGTTGGCTTCATACATTTTATTGAGTGTCTGTGGTGTGGTCATGGCCTAACTTAGAAAAAGCTGGGACCGACGCTTAGTAGTTTCGAGTCAGTGCCCATGGTACACACCCATTCATAATCACGTCAATTTTCGCGCAATTTCCACCTATCAGCTGACTCGGCGCCATTCTGCCGGTGATTTTTTTTTTTTTGTTTTATACCACTGAAGTGGCAACCAAGCACACTTTAGCAACATTATTTATTTATTTGTTTATGCATTAGGTACGAGTATGGATGTTCCTTAACCTGACGCCTAGTAAATCATCTGTAATAGATGTAAAGGCCAGTGATGATGATGAGGTACGAGTATGTTACGTTTTTATAGATTTTAATTTGCATTATTATTCTGTGTCTAATCATACTTAAAATGTCTGTTTTTGTTGATGAATAAATTTATTTTTCACTTTTTTCTTTCGTTTCTTTATTCTCCAGATATCGGATCTGCAAGCTATAAGTGCCCCACTGCCTGGAAATGTTACATTAGCGGCTCGCTAAATCATTCACAACTATGATTAATTTGATACTCATCAGCTAACGAGAAGTTTTTATGATTAGGAATAATGCTCTAAAGTTTAAACTCTTAAGTTTTATTTAGACATAAAATAATGATAACGACGTGCATTCGGCATTTTTTGATTTATTTTTTAGAGCGTTAATAAAAACATTTTATAGAGCGACCGAAATAGACCAAGTGACGCGAAGGAATGCGCTTCCGTCGTTCCAATTTTAAAAATTTCACCAACTTTACTTCTTTATTTCGTTTGTATACGGCCAGTCGGCTTCTTTGTTTTTTTTTTAACTTGATGACGAACACCGTACCACAGATTACAATATCAATGCAACAGATATTTTATCTGTTTCCAGTATCGTAAATTGGTTTTATTTAGGGCCGTTTTAGATAATAAATACGCCACGTTACTAGGGAAAGCGATAAAGCCACTACAATGATAGATTTTATTGCATTTTGAGTGTATTGTTTTGACAAAATGTACGGATTTCTAGAACAGACTAAATTTATTTATATTACACATACAATATAATATTACAATCACATGATTATTATAGTTAAGGGATTTGTTTGCATAATATTCATGTGTTTTATCTGCGGTTCTAGTAAAGTAAGTAAGTATTTAAGAAAGTTCGTATGAGGCCAACTCTGGTGACAGAGTTTTTAGGCTGCCCGAAGGTCTCTGTCATGGCCTAACAACTTTGAAAAAGCTGGGACCGACTGCGTTACTGTAACTTATCATTTGGATAGGTGACCGCCAGTGGCATTTTCATCTGTGCGCTTCCGTACTCTGGAAGGCACGATAAGCAGTCCGGTTCGACAGGTATGGTTTCCGTTGAAATTACAGGCACATGAAACTTTAGATTTACGTCTCAGGCTAATAACTCGCAGGTGATATCTCTGATGTTGCAAGCGTACACAGGCTACGGTAACCTTACCATCAAATGATCCGTATGCTTGGTTATCACTTTAGTGGTAGAAAAAAATTTGCATTGATTACATCAGAATCGAAATCGGATTATATCCGCATCCAAGCAACAGCGCGCCAAGGAAGTGCGAAGGGTGGTGAGTCACCAAGAGCGATGACCTCACGTGGGCGCCCAGAGCTCGTCTAGACTCTAGAACCTTCACTTTGGAACGCTCATGATGCTAACAGGTATCAGAAATTACGAGTAATATTGTACCACAACACCGAGACCAGTAGGGCTATTATGTATGTCTATCTGCGTGTTGTTGCGTCTGGCTGTCTCTTTCACACCTACAGTGACTACCATAAGCGTGTAAGGGATAGACAATGGCCACTCTCTACCTCCCACCGGTTTTACTTACCTCACCCGGTCACAGGTTTGCCGGCACCTTTCTGCCGGCAATGAAGCTAAGGGCTATAGCACGCGTTTATTTTGATTTTGTGTAGGACCAAGCGCGCGCATGCCAGAGCGTGCGAAAGTGTGCTTCTCGCTCTTGCTATAGTTGGGTGGGGACAACCATGACACTCACACATACAACAGCACCGTTTACGTACACAAACTATGCGTGTGATGATTGCGATGTGTTTGCTTCATAAATTTTATTGAGTGTCCGAGGTGTGACGTTGGGTAAGAACTCGATTATTTGCAGATCACGCAAACAAGATAGAACCCGCAATATTTGGCTTACAAACCGGGCAACCTCTCACCGCGCCACCGAAGCAGTCAAAGGCGCACAGGACTCTTGAATCAAATATTTCGATCCAATTCTAGTTTGAATCCAATTCTAATTACCTGCTGTCATTGCTTGTCATACTTCAAAACAAGGTTGAATGTGGCACTAGGTTTACATGCACTAAAGAGCAAGATACGATTATGAATAAGGACATATTATGACTCCAGGTGCCTTACTCTTGAACGCGATCGGTATTGGACAAGTATTGGAATACGACATTTTGTACTTTTGACAGCAAACCTAGCGCCAAATTCAACCTTGTTTTCAAAAGTACAAAAATTTGACAGCAGTAAATAGAAATTTGGATTGGATCAGGATTGTCATTGGATTCAATAGTAAGGGGGCGTTACTATTGAATCCAAGGTCTGTGACCGGCGCACAATGGGCGTCTATCACGGGCCATGGCGCTAATTGCCATAATCAAGTCGGTATTTGGCCCCGTGCCCGTGACTCAACGGTATCTGGTATGTCTATTCATGTCTAACTGGGCATTGATTGTTCATGAGCGTTCGCTGTTCGTTGTTGATTCCCTGATAGTTTTAGAGTTCCGTACCTCGAGAGGAAAACTGAACTCTTGGAGGATCAGTTTGAAATCCCCTGCGAACGAGATTTCCGAACTTCTTGTCCTCAAATCCCCTTACAATCGAATTTAGCTGCGGCATTTATCTATTCACTTGTAATGTAACCGGGAGTTGAATGTCCATGGGTATTCACTGTTCCTTTATTCTTTATTGTACACTAATAATTCATTTAAAAAAACTTATAGAAAAGACATATATAAAGCCGAGCTTAACCCTAAAAAGAGTTTTCTTCCTGCAAACCAACGTTCGTTGTTGATTCCTTGATAGTTAGTGTTTTATACCTCGAAAGAAAAACGGAACGTTTGTAGAATCACTTTATTGTCAGTCTGTCCGTTTGTCAAGACATTTTTACCATTCGAGAGTATAGAAAAAGTCATCAGTCAATTAAAATGATATACCAATATTAGCAATGCATGGAAAAAACAAAATGATAAAAACTACAACCGTTCTTAAATTTGGAATGGTAGGAGTCTTTGTGATCAAGAAAAAACTAAAGTTGAGCAAATTCGTCGTTTTTTACCACTAAAATGGGTTAGTGAAGTGTTTAAGAAAAGAAAAATGACTGAAACTCAAAACGAATTTTAGAATGTTTTGCATTTGAGAAATCAAGAATCTTATCTTCTACAGTACGGAACCCTCAGATCGCGAGTCTCGCTCTCGCTTGTCTATTTATGTCTAACTTGAGCATTGATTGTTGATGAGTGTTCGTTGCTGATTCCCTGACACGTGTTGTAGATTAAAACGAACGAATGTTGATTCGATTTGAAATGTCTTTACATTGATGATTTAGTTGCGGGTCTTCCTATAAATCCTTACATAATATGAAATTAAGTTTGTCTCTATAAACATATTAAACATATGTACGCTTTTTTTTTTATTCAATACAGGATCAACAGCACTTAGTTAACAAAGTCACACTATTTTATACTTATCTTAATGCCAATAAAAGATTCTCATTATGTAAACATAACATTCAGTAGGGTCAAGGAGGCAACAGTGGCTCAGATTTTTTCATATGGCTAAAAATTATGAAAATTAATATTATTACTACCTGTAATGAAAACTAGTTTGTATAGTCGTAACTGTTATACCATTGCTAACAAAATTTACAACAAATTGCCAAGTGTTGTTAAAGAACTGAACGGTCCCTTATTCAACAGAAAGTTATTTCATTTTTTTATTGATCATTGTTTTTATTCTGTTGACGACTATCTTAATTTTAAGTTTTGACATTATTAATTTAACTTTTGACATTCTCTAACAACTTTAAAAAAGCCTGGGCCCGACTACTTAACGTGCCCTCCGAGGCACGGGAGCGCTCAGTTGAAATTGCTACTGGCGTTCACCCATCCAAATGATGACCCCGCGGAACAGTGCTTAACTACAGTAAATAAAAATATAATGAATAGAAACACAACTATGAAAAACAACTAAAAAGGGCGATAAATTACAAGGGTTAACTAGCACAGGTAGGTGTGAAAATCTAATTGTATCGTAACCGTATTATTCTTTATAATGCGTGTATGTAATACCTAACTTATAGTTGTACTTGTATTCGACCTACTGAGAATTAATGCTAACAACCTTTTTTATTTATCTACTTAATTTTACTTCCTACTTATTTAAACTTCGGCCTATCTCCATGTTGTCATACCCTTTTACAGGGTTCATATGTGAAACTACCACCTATTATATAACAACTGTAAATGAACCAACCATATGAGAGCAATAAATGAATTGAGTATTGAGTATTGAGTATGTTTTCTATGGTGCTCTTTATGACGTCAGCATCATGATGTCATGACTAATGTTCTGGTTGTGCTTTCGAGGAATCCAGGTCGATGCGGGGTCGACGGACGACTGACATGACCCTCCCCCCATCCCCCCAGCATTGGGGTGCGCATCAAATTAGTTTTAACCTTTAGGCTTCGGAAACACATAGTAACTTCATAAGGTTCTGTACTTCAACAGAAAATACGGGCCGTAAGAAAGAAGTGACTGTTACGAAATAATTTACGCATCGGAAGTGCAACAACTTGTAATCAAAGGATCAAGCTGAATCTTCGGCTGTACAGAACTCCCAGGTTTTTTAATCTGAAGAATTTACATTGAGTCAGTAACAAAGTCAGTGCTGCTGACCCGCTACTGACGCTGTAAGCGCTGTCGGGTCAGTCAGTACAGTACTGACTTCAAATTCTCGCGTACTAACCCTTTGTAAACAGAGAAAATCAGTTCTCAAAGTCAGCACTGACTTAGTTCGGAATCAGTCACTGCCCCAATGTAAATAGCACCTGAGAGCACTGGTTGTCAAGGGGTAACCCCACCTTCCGACTTAACAAACTTACAACCTTATGATCAGAATTGATAGATTCAGGCGTTACTTTGCGTAAATCCATTAAGATACAAAACAGATGAAAAATCTCTATACAAAATAGTACTAGAGATTTTTCATCTATCCTAGGATCGCCAGGTAATCAACGAATCATCATCATCGGGATCAAAGGTGAGCTATGGTTTTTTGATATGCTGTGAATGGTTTTGGTCAGAACGAACATGTACCGGATCCGTTCGAGACTCTAGTCAATCTCTAGAATAACGATCCTCAGGTCCTCAACTATGGGGAACGAGGTCTACTTAACTAAAAAATAGCTTTTTACAGGCATGATCATAAATGTACTATTACTGTAATGTGCAATTACTGGGCGAGAGATGAATAAATAATAACGAATAATGCTGGACAATCCACACAGCATCATCTAGCCCCAAGGTAAGACAGCTGTATTATGGGTACTAGATGACTGATATATATTTATTACAATACAATACATAGATAGATATTTTTTATTATACATAGAAAACACCCAGAACACCCGGAACAAATATTTGCAGATCCTACAAACATTTGTCCCAAGGCGGGAATCGAACCCGCAACCTCCGCGTCGCAGGCGGACCTTCGCCCACCGCACCACATTGGTCGTCAGATACTTAACAACAATGTCTCGGGTGATATGCGCAGTGCAGTGCCACGCAAACACTTAAAAACTTTAAGCTTTGGGTGGCACTGCATCTGTAATAGTCAGGCGTGGTGCTTAACATCAGGTGGGCGCCTTGATTGTCTTGTAACGTGCTGACATAAAAAAAAATATGTACTGAATGAATCTATTGCGATTCACTCAAAATCAGACCACTATTTTGCATTCTTCCTTCTAAACCTGGCTACTACAGATAAACCAAAGGGTTATAAACAAATATAGCTCTTTGTTGCCGTATACAGGGTCATTCATTATCAACCTGACAAACTTAAGGGATAGGTTCCACACCTAAAAAAAAAAATATATGTACCTATAATTTTTTTTTTTTTTATGTATGTTTTGTCTTAAAAATTGCAAGTAAACAAAAAAAAATTTATTACGTTTTTCCGCTCAATTATTATTTATCATTGTTGGGAATCGAGTTAAGCGACGTAATAATGAAATATTCGAGTGTGCGCGCCCCGTAGCGGGTCAAGGACACGCGCAGGTCAAGGACGCGCGGGTTAGTGACCCGCAGTTCATTGACGCGCGGGTCACTAACACGTGCCGAGCGCTGCCTTTTCGATTTCTAACAAGGATAACTAATTATGAAGCAGAAATACGTAATTTTTTTTTTTACAATTTTATAAAAAAATACGTTTAGAAAAAAAAAAAAAAAGTACAAGTATTTTTTTTTTTATGAGTGGAACCTACCCCTTAAGTTTGTCAGGTTGATAATGAATGACCTTATATATATAAATGGGAAAGCTATTTGAGTGATGGATGACATGAGTCTTTATAACATGTTTAATTAAAATATATCACTAATAATAACCATCACCCTGGGTATTCCTTAAAATACCATAGCTAGACGATATAAGGTTCAAATTACGATGTCCCAAACGCCATAGTTCACAACTCACAAAGAAACTCGGTCGTACCATGTTGGGCGCCCTACTTTATCCTTTGGCGATATACCTGCATCAATTTCAAATAGACCCAAACGTGTAGGACGTAAGGTTCAAATTAAATAAAAAGGAAGAGTTTGTAGATTTAGTATCTGCAACGTCTTTTTTAGGAAGAGCACATATAGCATTTCATTATACTAACTAATAGGATACTTACTGAAAGAGCTTATCAATGTCTAACTGCAAAGGAGTTGTTTCTCGATGTATGGAGCCCGGGCCTAGGTCCTTTGTAGGGGTCTAGATATTTAGATATTCAATAAAGAAACCATTTTAAGCTGTTTATTTAATTTATTTTAGATTCTTTCACAATCTTACGTAAGTTTATCTTTGTGAAGGAGTGCAACACAATGCAAAACAACATGGCGGGTTTAACGAACAACTGGGTTATTAGGTACTGTCAAAGTCAAGATGCGTCACGATCATTGGCTAATAGCTGTCATGGCGGACCTCCAGTGTTCCCGTTTTAGGAAACTCAACACAACAAAAATTTTTCATATAGAACTTTGTTTGTCTACATAAAAATAAAATTGGATTATAATGTTAGTTTTATATTTTTTTCCAATTTCTCTATGGTGTTACTAAGACCTAGGCCACTATGAAATTGGTTCTTTAAGCAATCTTTTACTGCAAGAGCATGAGACAAATTTACAAAGGTTAATCACTCACACACCACGAAAAAACAGTAACTTGAATATCTTCATGACATATACTTATACCTAATTTCAACTTTTTATGGTTAATTTAATTACTACTAGGAAATACCACTATAATAATAACAGACTAGTACCACGTTGGGCGCCACAAATCTTACATTCCTCAAATAACAACCAATTTATTTACAACTGCAAAGCAGATCAGAGCCGTTGTCCTTCAAAACGAACAACCGAAAAAACATCTTACAAAGCAAGATATAAGGTGCAAATTTCAAACGCAATAATCCTGAATCCAAAATGCCTCAAACCAAGACAGACCTTACCGACAGGAAATAAGGCACAAATTAAATATGCAATCACTGCATAGTAACAGTACCATGTTGGGCGCCACAAGTCCTACAACCGTCGATCGATAGCGGACGCACGCACGTCAACTTTACTGTGTTTTTTCCGCACCTGTTCTAATTAAGAAGGCGTATGCCCTTAAAAGAATAAGGGCATAAAAAACTGTAATTTCAGCGGTTTGCTAGGTTTTGTTTTTCCCTGTAATTCGTATGTCAATGAACGATGATAGATTTAAAAAAAAAATATTAAAGAGAGGTTTAAAGTATGATTATGAAGATCGTTTAGCTGCAGTTTGGTATTGTACGAAGTAAGAAGTAATTGTAATTCACTTACCAGACAGACTATAGTTATAAATAATAAATAATGCTGGACAATCCACACAGCATCATCTAGCCCCAAGTAAGCTGCTGTTAAACAAAGCTGTATTATGGGTACTAGATGACTGATATATACTTAATACAATACAATACATAGATATTTTTTATTATATATAGAAAATACCCAGAACACCCGAAACCAATATTTGTAGATCGTACAAATATTTGACCCGAGGCGGGAATCAAACCCACAACCTCCGCGTCGCAGGCGGACCTGTTTAGATTTTATACCAGCTCTTCTGGACACCATAGTATCCATCCATCTAATCATCATGCTAATGTCTAATTTTTTTGCTATCCATTTCATAATGCATTCGTGATAAAAGATTCCTTACCTGCCGAGATAAAACAACAGGACATTTGTATAAAAGTGAAGGAGACGGGACTACAAGCTACAATCTTATCAAATCAATTGATTTCGATAAAGCTTTTAGAGATAGCTGGTTATATGTTAGAGCTGGAATGTATCTCGGTAAATTGGTTTACAACCATGATAAGATTTATATCTCCAATCGAACGAACAATAACGCAATAGACGACTGCAAGAAGCTATTGCGTTGTTTTTTTAACAAGACCAAAAAACCCTTATACTATTTAGCAAGCACCTAGGGTATGTGCCCATTAATTGCCTTGCCACCTAGATATTATTATTTAGCCATTACTGTCTCACACATACCTATGAAGGGAAAAGTCTCCCTTCCTTTCTTCCACCTTGATACATGGATCAAGTCTCATTTGCTTATCTTTCCTAGCTCTAGATAAAGCAATTCCTCTATCTACCCGAGGGTATTAGCAGGGCGTTTAGCTTTCTCACGATATGTTCAGTGGTTCATGGTTCAGCTTATATCGGTTTGCTCGGAAAGTCAAAGTCAAAAATCTCTTTATTCAATCATATCACAAGGATCATTTTGAAACGTCTTAATGCTAGGTGAATTTACGCCAGTTCCACGCGCCCCAGCCTAGAAGAACCTGGCAACAAACTCTGCTGGGTTCCTAGCTTTTTTTGATGATCCCTTTTCATCAAAGTGGTGCTATGCCAATCGAACTAGGTGAGGCTGACTAAGTTATCACCGAGCAGGGGAACTTTCGGGTTCGCGGGCGGTCTAGAGTGAGGGCTCTGGTCGTCCGTTTTCAGCGAACCCGGGAAGGGCGGTAGTACAGGGGTGGCCCTGTGCTGCCGCAGCACTGCGAGGTGCTGGTGCTGACTTTTGTTAGCCCCGGGAAGTCCTTGGAGCGCGATGCGAGAGAGGCACCACTGATAGCCCTAGGGGACCGTGGAGCCCCTTGGCATGCATCGAGGCTGGCCACCGGGGATGGTTTAGTGAGTCGTCGAGTCCGACAACCTCACACACCCCCGTCGTACCCTTATGCGACGGGATGTCTAGATGCAGATTCCCATCCCGTTAACAAAAAAAAAACCGTTATGCTGAACTACTAAATAATACAATTATCGTTCGTCGCTTTCAATAGTAGACCCTCAGGATAGAAACCCTTGTCTCCAAAAACGTCCTTCAAAATAACACACACCACAGGATACGAAGTAGATACAGAGAACTGGGGTCGAGAAAGTGGGTCAAACCTTTTGCGCAGTAATATCCCTCGCTATAAAAGCTTTATAGGCATTGCTTTTAAAGGTTCAATGGCTCTGTTGTTTGATTAGATTACTTAATTAGCTAGTGGATTAAAATATGCTGGCAACTACGCAAGACGACCGATGTGGCGAGGCGGGAGAAGGTCCGCCTGCGACGCAAAGATTGCGGGTTCGATTCCCGCCTTGGGACAAATGTTTGTACGTTCTGCAAATATCTGTAAATATTTACTTATGTATTTTATTGTATTAAGTATATCAGTCTTGTACTATAAAACAGCTCTGCTTAGCTTGGGGCTAGATGATGCTGTGTGGATTATCCAGTTTTTTTTATTTAACTTGATTGCTTTAGTACTACATGTTCATTTTAAAGAACAGTTATCATCATGCTTTCTAATGTTCCCACTGCTGCGACACTGGCTTACTCTCGAGCGAGAATGATTGGGTCCTCCATTGCTACACGACCTCCTCGCGGACAAGTCCTCATCATCATGATAGCTTTCTAATGCTCTAATTGCTGGGACACTGGCCTACTCTCGAGAGTCCATCCACTAATGCGGATAAGTGGATCACACCAAACATTGGTAAGGAATCTCCTATGTCATAGCGAATAAGCCCCCTGGTTGGTTAATTGTAAAACACTCTTTTTTTTTATACCACTAAAGTGGCAACCAAGCGTACGGCCCACTTGATTAAAGAGATTTTAAATGATTAAAGATAAATTTATTGTTTGTAGAACTAAGTATTACATAAAATGGATCTTATTCTAAAATATTTAAGTATCTCTAGTCTAACCTTGATGGTCAGCGGTTACCGTAGCCTATGTACGCATGCAACATCATAGATATCACTTGCGTGTTACCACCCTGAGACGTTAGATGGAAAGTCTCATGTGCCTGTAATTTCACCGGAAACCATACCTCTTACTAAGAAGCCAAGCAATCAAGCAAACATGTTAAAGTATACTCGTCCATAGACAAAATCATAGTCTTCGATGCTTACTATGCTTAGTATATTAATAGGGCAAAATACTTTCCACATTGAAAAGTACATCCAACTGACCATACCGAACCACACCTTGAAGTCCATTACAGACAGCCGCGCAAAAACCACTCCAATCAGCATGCGATTGAGATCGTAAATCGATTGTGGGAGAACACAAAGGCATATTTAGCCGTAGGCACGCTAGCGCATCCAATGTAAATGTGTTTGTCCTATTAATTCACAAAATGTGTTTGCGTAAACATGAGCTCGCAAATAGTCGCACTCAATACTCTTAGGTAGGTACTTGGGATTGTATAACAATATTTTAAAGTAGGTACACAGGTACTTCTTTTTTTTTTATACGGCTCACTTGATGGTCAGCGGTTACCGTAGCCTATGTACGCATGCAACATCATAGATATCACTTGCGTGTTACCACCCTGAGACGTTAGATGGAAAGTCTCATGTGCCTGTAATTTCACCGGAAACCATACCCTTCAAACCGGAACACAGCAATGCGAGCATTACGAGCCGGACGAGCTCTATCACAAAGAACTCTACTACTCTTAAAAAAAAATTACTTACACTTGTGCTAAGTAAACAAGTTTAATTGGATAAACTGCCACCTATACGCAATAACACGAGAAAAATAATTAAAATGTGAGGAACCATGTCGTTTTGACGAATTTTTTTTTATTTTTATTTATTTATTCATTTTTTCTTAGTACTAATACAACTTATAGCTAATTTAATATTTATATAAAGAGATAATAAACCGCTTGAGCTTTCTCCGGGCCCTCTCGTCCATATACCGGAGAACACTCTCCCCTGTAGTAGTCGAAATAGCCAAAGACAATCCATACCACAGTAAGAGTAGTAGAGTTCTTTGTGATAGAGCTCGTCCGGGGAAGGACTACCACCATACCTATTTCTGCCGCCAAGCAGTAATGCTCGCATTGCTGTGTTCCGGTTCGAAGGGTATGGTTTCCGGTGAAATTACAGGCACATGAGACTTTCCATCTAACGTCTCAGGGTGGCAACCCGTGAGTGATACCTCTGGTATTACAAGCGCCCATAGGCTGCGGTAAAAGTCCTAAGTCCTACCACTATGGTATAGTCATAACATGTGGCATTGACATTAGTATGCACGGCAGCCGAGCATGACACAATCAATCATTGTGCAGTCCCAGTCAGTCTCAGACATAACATAATACATCCATTTAGATTTACAGTTTTCTTATTTAAATAATAATCAAGAATCTGTGTCACGCGGCGGACTGGCTGAGACGCGGGTTCGAAGTCTGTACAAGGTAATAGAAATGATGATTGTGAATAAACTGCTCTATTGTGTTCAGAAGTATCGACTTTAAGCAAAAAATAACTTATTATGCCAGAAATCAATGGGTCAGTAGTCGTTCGTTCGTATGACACAGTGGCCAAGTCTGGTGCCAGAGTTTCTAGGCCGTCCGAAGGTCTCTGTCATGGCCTAACAACTTAAAAGTTGTTAGTTCAGTAGTAAAAATGCGATTCTAAATTGAATTAAAATTCACGCCAAAATGCGCCGAGTCGCGGAGTGACAGCGGTGACGTCATTATGTCAGTTTTCAATGTAAAATTTTAGCAAAGGTTCAAAATTTGCAATTTTGCTTGATGCTGCCACCAATTAGAGAACCAAGATGCACTGATTGGTGACCTTTTATGGCTGTATTTTGTAGTTTATTAAAAATATTATCAATCTCGCACGCTACTAATGTAAAAATAAATATAAATAAATAAATAATGCTGGACAATCCACACGACATCATCTAGCCCCAAGGTGAGCTGCTGTTAAACAGAGCTGTGTTATGGGTACTAGATGACTGATATAATACTCAATACAATACATAGATAGATATTTTTTATTATATATAGAAAATACCCAAAACACCCGGAACAAATATTTGTAGATCGTACAAACATTTGACCCGATGCGGGAATCGAACCCGCAACCTCCGCGTCGCAGGCTATATGGTTTTTACATTCCTTGAATCTTTTTGTCATAAGGTGAAGACGTGATATCAGTGACTCTTGATCACTTCATCATGCCTATTAACAATATTTTTGTTGTTTCATACTTATAATAATCTAATCTACTAAGTCTAATCTTGGACATCATGCACCTCTTACAAGAATGGCCAGGCAGTATAACTCATTGTCTAAGTCTGTACAATTAGATCTATTTTCTGACAGTCTCTCTAAACTTAAGTCATTATTTCAAAGTCACATCTTATATACTAAGTTATCCCATTAGTCAACTAGGTAGGTAAGTCATATTTTTATTCAATAACTAATTATTATATTTATGTAAGTAGGTAATATTAATTCAATTTATGTTTTAACTGTTTTTGAAAGTAACTAATTTGTGTTTCGATTATAATCATTATAAGTAAATTTTGTAAATATTACTTCTAAATTTTAGGTTGTGAAATTATATTATAACAGATACGTGTCCCTTTTTCAAATTTGTATATAATGTTACTCGCTCATTTTAATTTTACATTTTAATTAATCTCATAACATGTCGTCTTCACCTATAATTGTTGTGGCATTTAGCTAATTAGCATGTTGAATGTTTATTTTATAAATTGTTATAATGTACACACCGTTGGTGATCAAATAAATAAAATAAAAATAAAAAAAAAATAATACGTGTGAAACCATGAATTGAGTTGAAGAGTAAGGCCCAGATTCCAATTTCCAGGTACAGATATAGGTACAAATGATCAGGTAAGTGGTCCTAGCTAGCGAGCGATCCACTTCCGGCGCGCACTCAATTGGACCCGTCCTGCGGAACGAGCGCCGGAAGTCAAATGAGCTACTCGCCGCATTCGCATATCAACTAGTTTAGGAGGTGATAATTCAAATTTAAAATCTAAAAATAAAGAAACACCCGACACTCTTATGACGTTGATCTTGAAACGGCTAAACTGATTTTGATAAAACATGCCCTAAGATTGCTCGTTTAACTTGCATTTTGGTGTTAAATATAAGCTTCCTATCATTTACTGAAATAAATTGATCAATTTTGCTCTTAAAACTATCGTGAACGTGAATATATCATACATTTTAAAAACGGGTGTTTTAAAACAACCCTGATGAAGACTCTCGAAATTGAGTCGAAACAGTGTCGGTACCTCTTCACCGATATTTGATCAAGTTCGATTTTTTTATAATTATCACGGTGTCTGTAGGTACTGTTTAGAATACACAGTGAGACTTAGATGTTAATTATTTAAATTGTGTACTAACGTATTTTTTTTTTTTTTTTTATACAACTGAAGTGGCAACCAAGCGTACGGCCCACAAGATGGTAAGCGGTTACCGCAGCCTATGGACGCTTGCAACGCCAGAGGTATCACTCGCGGGTTGCCACCTTGAGGCTAAGATCGAAAGCCTCATGTGCCAGTAATTTCACCGGAAACCATACCCTTCACACCGGAACACAGCAATGCGAGCATTACTGCTTGGCGGCAGAAATAGGTATGGTGGTAGTCCTTCCCCGGACGAGCTCTATCACAGAGAACTCTACTACTCTAAGGCGTGCAATATTTGATTTACAATGTCAAAAAATTTGATAATATAAAAATTATAATAAAATACAACTTATGTACCTTACACTACCGCGGAGCGTTTATTCATTTATTTGAGTAATGTTTGCATATCTATACTAATATAATAGAGAAGATTTGTATTTTTTCTCTCATGATCAGAAGGTCTATGTAGCTAAAGGTCTAACAGCGCAAAACGTCTATATAATATATCATCATGACAGCCTTCTAATGTTCCCACTGCTGGGACACTGGCCTACTCTCAGGCGAGAGTGATTGGGTCTTAATCCACCACGCGGACCCAATGCGGATTGGTGGATGGCACATGTCTTTCGAATTCTTAGTTCTTGGACATGCCGGTTTCCTCACGATGTTCTCCTTCACCGTATGAGAGCACTGGCATTGCGCACATAAATTTTTCGAACAGAAAAATCCATTGGTGCACGACCGGGTTTGAACCCACGACCTTCGGATCGGAAGGCGGGGTCACTACCACTAGACCACCGGTGCTCTCTATAATATATACTGTATAATATATACGTTTTATATATTTTTATTTCTATTTTTATTCATCGGTTTGTTGTCATAAAGCATTTCATTTTATTTTAGTGTAGAAGGTACCTAGCAATAGCTATAGTTAACCTATAAATTTGTATTACTTACCTACTAAAAGTATGTTTATTTACTATAAGACGAATGTAAGTATCATGTAACATGTCTAAAGATAAATAAATATTATCATTATCATATCATAATATTTGCATGCCAAAGATTTTGGTAGGACATAAATGAACTAATTTAATTTTAAGACCATTCATATGACATGTGTTTTTGCAAATAAATATCATTTATCATTTAAGAGGCCTTTCCAAGATTTAGCGATATAATTCATGAAGTTTGCCTGAATATATCTTTATATAGTATAAGTAATAGTGCGCGCGACGAGGAGCGATACATCCTCCCTCCATAAGCGCTCAGCGCGGTTTGAGAGTCGGTGCTTCGATCGATATGATTATAAGTGCGCTAAGGTGTGATTTTAAAATATTCGTTTTAAAAAAAGTCAATGCTATTAGACTATTTTCTTTGTTGTATTTATTTAATAAAAACTTAAACTTTAATTTAGTAGGTGTATTTTTATTGTAAACTTCTTACTTTAGCAGAAATAACAAGCGTAAAATTGGGAAAAGTACGCGTTTTTTAGACCGTCTTTTTTCAAAAATACTGAACTAAAATGTTGTATTTTTCTCTGTACACTTAAATTTTAAAACTGTGATTATTATAATTGCATTTTTGGAAATATGTTAGACTTTGTTATTTCATAGAAAACATGATCGAAAGTTGACTGGAATTGCTCATTTTACGAAACGTGCGTTACTAATTATTTTTTTAATCAGTTGTGTCTTGAGTTAATTAATATTTGTTCTGTTGGCTTAAATTTTAAGGGATAAAGCTTTTATATGTTTTTATTTTCGTTAAAATATCTTCAACACACGAGGCACAATAGTGTTCGAAACTTACGGGCTACAAGAAAATTCAAGGATTTTCAAGGATAGGGCTCTTAACGTCTAATGAGCAGTAAGCCTAATTAGCAAAATGTCCATGTAGCAAAACGTCCAACTATCAGATGGTCTGTATAGCAGAACATCTATTTAGCAAATCGTCATTTTTTACATGTGTACTCATGATATTAAGTAAAAGTAATTTGTACATTACATTTGTTTGTTACGAATAAACTCAAAAACGACTAGTCATATCTCAAAAATTCTTTCATCATTAGAATGCTACATTATCCCTGAGTATTTAAGAGTAGTAGAGTTCTCTGTGATAGAGCTCGTCCGGGGAAGGACTACCACCATACTTATTTCTGCCGCCAAGCAGTAATGTTCGCATTGCTGTGTTCCGGTGTGAAGGGTATGGTTTCCGGTGAAATTACTGGCACATGAGGCTTTCGATTTTAGCCTCAAGGAGGCAACCTGCGAGTGATACTTCTGGTATTGCAAGCGTCCATAGGCTGCGGTAACCGCTTACCATCTTGTGGGCCGTACGCTTGGATGCCACTTCAGTTGTATAAAAAAAAAACATAGGCTATATTTATTACTATTGGCCCGCTCCGGCTTCGCAAGGGTGCGGTTTCATTGCACCCGCGCGAAGCCGGGAATGACAGCTAGTTTCAAATAAATGTCACGTCTATTTAACTGAATATTCAATGCCACTATGAAACACCATCCCTTTTTCAACCCCTAACGACCTCCTCGAGACGGGACTCAATTTGTTTTTTTTATTGCACAGTGCTACGAGTTCTGCCAACCCTCATAATAGGGGTAGTTTTTATTAATGGATGTGATGTAATGCTAAAAATGCTTAGTTTTTTTAAAAATACATGCTTTTTACGCGCTATGATAGGTAATATTATTGTTAATGTGTATTTTTATAACATCCAAGAGGAAATCAAGCGTACACTTGATGTAAGCGGTCACCGTAGCCTATGTAACATCAGAGATATCACTTGCGCGTTGCCACTATCATCATCATCATGACAGCCTTCTAATGTTCCCACTGCTGGGACACTGGCCTACACTCAGGCGAGAGTGATTGGGTCTTAATCCACCACGCGGACCCAATGCGGATTGGTGGATGGCACATGTCTTTCGAACTTTTAGTTCTTGCACATGCCGGTTTCCTCACGATGTTCTCCTTCACCGTATGAGAGCACTGGCATTGCGCACATAAATTTTTCGAACAGAAAAATCCATTGGTGCACGACCGGATTCGAACCCACGACCTTAGGATCGGAAGGCGGGGTCACTACCACTAGAACATCAGTGCTCATCAGTGCGTTGCCACTGGGACGTAGAAAATATCCAACATTATTGGATAGGTTCATTAATGAATTCATTTCGCACTATTTTGACGACCGATGTGGCGCAACGGGCGCAGGTCCGCCTGCGACGCGGAGGTTGCGGGTTCGATTCCCGCCTCGGGTCAAATGTTTATACGATCTACAAATATTTGTTCCGGGTGTTCTGGGTATTTTCTATAATAGCTCAATTGGTAGAGCACCCGAGTATCAAGCGGTGGTTGCGAGTTCGAATCCCGCTTGAGGCGAAATAATTCTTGGGATATAATCTTTAGTATTCCCTTAGTGTGATAGTTAACACTATAAAAACAAAAATAACCAATATTATTTAAATTTCAGTTCTAAACTTATTTTCCCTTTTTTCTGCCGCCAAGCAGTAGTGCTCGCATTGCTGTGTTCCGGTGTGAAGGGTATGGTTTCCGGTGAAATTACTAGCACATGAGGCTTTCGATCTTAGCCTCAAGGTGGCAACCCGCGTGTGATACCTCTGGTATTGCAAGCGTCCATAGGCTTCGGTAACCGCTTACCATATTGTGGGCCGTACGCTTGGTTGCCATTTCAGTTGTATAAAAATAAAAAAAGTTATTCTTCTTCTTTTGTTTTATGGCCTCTGTGGCTAGTTTGCCACAATTTTGCCAGTGTCAAGTGTATTAGTTTAATTGTCGCTTTGCAACGTAAACAAACGAAATTTGGAAAGTATACGAAAACGACAAGACGACAGTATAAGTAGATGGCGCCACAAAGGATAACTTAATTATGTAAGACATTCCCTTTAACTATGTCTTTCATTGGGGTTAATTGTTTTGTGACTTAAACATTACACGTTTTTAAGGCGATCGTATTACTCAGCGGTATCCATCTCGCTCTAATTCCTTAATTACTATAGAAAGTATTATTCACTCCGCTCGTGGATGCTTTTTTTTAATGTCAGCATGTGAAAAGACAATCAAGGCGCCCGCCTGATGTTAAGCACCACGCCTGACTATTACAGATGCAGTGCCACCCAAAGCTTAAAGTTTTTAAGTGTTTGCGTGGCACTGCGCTGCGCTTATCACCCCGAGACATTGTTGTTAAGACTCTCTCGCCCAGTCATTTCACTTGCTACAATGCCCTTCAAAGCTAAACACAGTGCAGCTTGCACACTACTGCTTGGAGGTAGAATATCTGACACTGCGGTGGTGCCCACCGAGACGGACTCTTGCTGAAGAGTCCTACCACCAGGTAGTTAGTTTAGTGAGTAGTTAACTTACTTTTAGGTCTGTCGTGATCAGCAACACTGCTAAGGTCTCCTCGGCTTCATACACAACCCTGGAACAAGGAGATTACATGATAAATAATAGGACTCTTCGGCATTACGTCTCGGTACCACCGCAGTGCCAGATCGTATTCAGTATTCAGTATCATTTATTGCATCAAAATTATGAGGGTAATACATGTCACAGGTCTTATGTAATATTAAATAATATCAGAGCAGCCAACACAACGTGATCCAAAGGCTGGTTCATATCTGTCTCAACGTATCAGCATTGCCATTCAACGTGGCAATGCAGCCAGCACGTTGGGAACGCTTCCGACTGGTAGTGATTTGGATCAGTTGAGCTATCTATAGGTCGTTTGTAACGGTCTTTAGATGGCTCAACTGTTTCATATGTATTTTGTATATTTTGTAATGTAATGTAATTATGTACATATTTTATTTTGTTTAATAAAGGTCTATTTTTTGCCAACACATAGCTATGTACCCAGTAAGGGTGTTGCACTATACAATTGAGTAGGAGCGGACCGATTTTAATTTTAATGGATAGGTACCTAGTTTGTGATAATAATAAAATCATTATTTGGGGTAGCAATATTCTGCCTCGTCATAATAGCCTTCTAATGTTCCTACTACTGGGACTCTGACCTACTGGGAGTAGCGAGCGAGAGAGATTGGGTCATCCACCACGCGGTCCCAATGCGGAATGTATTTTTTTGATGCTATCTGTACTTACTATGGACAAATATTATCATGCGGGACGAAAAAAACCTTTTTAATAGCGTGGGCCGAAAACTCGGCATACATCCTTTCGAATTTCTAGTTCATGGACATGCCGGTTACCTTTACCGTTTGAACACATTGCGCACTTCATTCTGAACAGAATTCCATTGGGGCACGCCCGGTTTGAACCCACGACCTTAGGGATCGGAAGCCGAGGTCACTACCACACCACTACACCGTAATTGTACGACTCTAATTGAGCATTACAATCCGTGCTAGTATAATGAACGCCGAATTCGAAAACACTTCGCTGATATTACGACTGAGTCACACCGCCAGCTAGCGAGCGAGCGTTGAGTAACTTACGAGTCAGTGGCCAACTCTGGTGACAGAGCTTCTAGGCCGCCCGAAGGCCTCTGTCATGGCTTAACTTTGAAAAAGCCGGGACAGACTGCTGCCCTCCGAAGCAGCTCGCTCTGTTGAAATCCCCAATTTCAACTGAGCGAGCGTTTAGGATAGTAAAAAAAAGTTTCGCTTCAAAGGAGATTTAGGATTTTTTTTATCAAAATCCCCTTTAGACTGAGCTTGAAGCTTCAAAAGGGATTCTGACATTAAATTTCCCTTTATAGGGGAACTTCAAAGGGGATTTTGACACTAACACGATACGGGCGAGACATAAATAAATTCTACCTACACTTTCGACCAATTGTACGGCTCACTTGATGGTAAGCGGTTACCCTGAGAACTTAGACTTTAGATAGAAAGTCTCATGTGCCTGTAATTTCTACGGAAACCATACCATTCGCACCGGAACACAGCAATGCGAGCATTACTGCTAGGCGGCAGAAATAGATATGGTGGTAGTCCTTCCCCGGACGAGCTCTATCACAAAGAACTACTCTTTTCATAATTTTGTTCACACCGCGAACTGCTGAGACAAGCTACGTCAGTATAGTTCCCCATCTCGCTTTGTTCGCTCGCTAGCTGGCGGTGTGGCCCGCACTTTATTCGACTGAGTCACACAGCACACAATGTAGTTTTGTACCATTTCCGCTCCAGTTCTGCCGATGAGTGCTGGTAACCCTGGGACGGATCAATTGGGATCGTGAATGGTGGGTCGAATGAGATTTCATCATATCAATGAATAGACCACTGATTATATAGGCCTTTGGTAAATGTAAGATTACCGTAGCCTATGAACGCTTGCAACATCAGAGATATCACTTGCGCGTTGCCACCCTGAGAGATTCATATATCAGCAAATAGACGCCCACAGCTGGACCAGATAAGGTTGTTGATTTTTCCATGGACGAGCTAGACGAACTCTACTACTCTAAGGCCTTCCCCTAAGTACGCCATATGGCAATACTAGTAGCTGTGTATTGCTATAAATAAATGTTATATCAGCAAGGCCGACGAGTGTTAGGCCACAGAGGTAAGGCTTAGTTTCCACCAGAGTTAAGCGAGGATGTGTAGCGAGAGATGTGTTTGTTGGAACCAATATTTACTTTACTGGAAGAATAAATTTTTACACTTTTTTTACTTACCTACCGTCAGTTACCTATCAGTCACTGTCTTTTGACAGTGACATTTCTAGACACTCACGTCAGTATAAATGACCGTAGGCTCGACACTAAGCAGTATTTCCAGCTGCAATATTAATTTAGCTTATTGGTTATTGGGAAATTTTGGGATTAAGCCTACATAAATTCATTTTCTCTTTCTGTGGTTCCGCGTTCGTGAACAGTCACAAGTTTAGTGAGAATTAACTCCGAGCTGGGTCCCTGTATCTGGCCAGCGCGTGACTCCACGTGGCCATTACCTCGCACGGCTTGCAATTCCTTCTGCTTTCATCGGCTGGCTACAGGCCTCTTACAAGCAAGTCCCGGCCAACGGATTACATGGGGCCCAGCTCAGGTCTTGCCGCCTTTTTAAGGCTCTCGCCTTGCGTCGCCGTCACGCCCAAAAACCCACGCCTTGTGGGTTTTTTTTTATAGTTTATAAACTACTTCTCCTTCGTGCGCGAGTAGCCGGTCCCGGACTCCAGCTCGGGTCGGTCTTCGGCAGGCTGCTGCAGCTGAACGCGGTGTAGGGGGATCTCTTCTTCCGAGTCCTCCCGCGCCGGGAGCCTGTCCCTTCTCCTGGTACCTCAGTGTCGTTATACTAACACATACATTTCCCTTCCGGAACATAAAAATCTTCAATCAACCTGAAACTTACATAAACTCACTTCTTAAGCTGACTGCGGTAGATAACTCTGATTAGGCTATCTAGTCTTAATTAGGCTATTCGAACCCCTTTGACCGTGATGTCCCGTGGAAGGATGAAACACTGTGTGACCTCATTGGTTAAAAGGTTAAGCGGAATAGTACTAGAGATTTTTCATCTATTTTTATCATATAACTCTGTTAGCGACCATTCTGCATTGATCTCCATCTCAAACTGTCTATGTATGACAGAAGATATGGTCAAACTGTCTTATAGAGATAGGTCGCTAACAGAGTTATGTGATCATGGGGCTGGGAAGGTTTAAACCGCACGGGTCAGGTAGTTAAAGAAGATGCTTGATAATACACGTGTTGTTGCATTCATCGACTGATATACTTCACCGATTCATTCACCGCTATCGTCACGAACGCCTCGAGGTCACTCGTCATCGTCGCATTAGTTTGTGATAGACCCTCATTTGGTAATGATAAGGGAAGTCAGGGGTCGCGCGGTTCGACGACTTTACACATGTCCAGAATGGCGATTATGTAATTCGGTTGTAATCGATTTAACTAGGTTTCAATCAGAAACTGGCGTATTATGTATGAATAAGACAGCTTATTGACAGTTCGCTGATTGAAATCGAGTCGCGTCTAGCTTTAATGCCTCATTTATATTCTCTAGGTGACAATCCAGGTATCCTAAACTGATGTACGCGAGACGGCGACATGTCATTAGTTAAACACAACAATAGGGTTCAATGACTCATTACGATTGGTCGAAAGTCGCGGCCATTGTTCGAGCGGCCATTTTTAAATGGTATTGCCACCCTCATGGTAATTTCGGCGACATCAAGCGGCGCGTGTGGTCAGATGAGAAGTTAGCTATGAGCAGGTTCAATTCCACCTGCGGTCTAATTGTTAGCGTTATCTCCAAAATATTGGTCTGGTCTTCTCACCGTACATGGAACTTCGCTAAATAGGGTATGATATTAATAAATGATTAAATGTTCGGAACAAAACAATCCACATTAGCTTATGTCTTACGGTATTTTGTTGTGGGGGAGTGCTGCAGATATTAACACCATATTCGTGTTGCAGAAGAGGGCTGTTCGCGCAATTTATAACATGGGTCCCAGAGAATCACTTAGAGATAAGTTCAAAGAAATCAATATTATGACAGTACCCTGTCAATATATTTATGAAAATCTTATGTATGTTCGCAAAAATATTGATCTGTTTAAAAAAAAATGTGATAATCATAATGTTAATACTAGAAATAAAAATAAACTCGCTGTTCCCACAGTTAGGCTCACTAAGGTCAGTAAATCTTTTAAAGGGCAATGTGTACGCTTCTTTAATAAAGTCCCAAGCGACATACAAAATTTATCAATTGTCAAATTTAAAAACTTAATTAAACAAAATCTGTCTCAAAAAGCTTACTATAAAACAACCGATTACCTAGATGATAAAAAAGCTTGGGACGAATGTGCTCCAACTCTACTTGGAATCCATAACAATAGCAAGGGTCATGCCAAAAAAGCGATAGGAACCCAGCCGGTGTTGTTGCCAGTTCTTTTACGGCATGGACGCGTTGGAACTGGTGTAAATTTTCCTAGCTTGTAAGACGTTTCAAAGTGATCCTTGTGATTCTACTGAATAAATAATTTTTGATTTTGATTTTGATTTTGATTTCTTGATTGCGCATCTTGTGTGGGATAATATGGGATGGATACCAAAAAAACAAATTTTATTCACCACAAGGATAATTTCAAAACGTCTTTAAGCTAGGTGAATTTACGGTAGTTCCACGCGCCCCAGCCTAGAAGAAATCACCAAGAAACTCGGCTGGGGAAACCACGGAATGCAGCTAATTAGTAAGTTCGTATGAGTCAGCCAACTCTGGTGACAGAGTATCCAGGCCGCTTGAAGGCCTCTGTCATGGCCTAACAACTTTGTAAAATCCGGGACCGACTGTTTAACGTGCCCTCCGAAGCACGGAAGCGCTCAGTTGAAACTGCCTCTGGTACGCGGAACAGTGCTCAACTTCGTTGGTCTGTTATGAACAACTTAGCCAGCTACGTCACGAGCGCTCCAAAGTATAGTTACCAAAGCAGCTAATATGCCAGACACACCAGACAGGCCACAGCGCATAGCCTTCACATATTATGATGTAACCTTAAAGAGATTTTAAGTGGCTCCTGCGAATTATCTCGGCCTTCCCGCCTGATGACATCAGTATGAGCGCACTGAGCAAGTGGGGGCAAGGTTACTGGTCCAGGACCGTGATGTATAAACACAGAAGTACTACGTACCTACAGAATGGCCACTCCCTGCCTTTTTTATTATGTCAGCAAGTGACAAGACGATCAAGTCGCCTGACTTTCGCACTGGTACCATTATCACACCTAAACCATTTTTTTGAAGAATAAGAATAATGGCCCATAAGAATAAGAATTTGTGCTTAATTCCATCCAGTAGTTCGATAGTCGAACTGTTTGGATGTTTTTTTTTTCCAAATTGTTACACTGACGGATTCAGCGGCCGCTGCCGCGGCACGCTCGCTGCGCTCGCTCGCCTCGCGCGTAGTTTTTCACTAACCTAACATAACCTAAACAGCTGATTTCGATCTAATGAATAAGTGACAACGGCTAACTACACGGAAGCCTAGATCCGCCGAGTGAACTAATACCTATTTACTGGTAGTGTTTTTCCTTTGGTGTCATTTTCCCACTCGTAAATAATCTCAGTGCATTGCCATCAGATCCAAAGATTCTTATACTATGTATTAATGATTGATATAAATGCCTTCCTATATAACTGACAGATCAACGCATAGCTATTAAGTCTTAGAAACATGAAAGGACCAATTTCATAGTGGCCTAGGAGGTCTTTGTAACACAGAAAAATTTGAAAAATATATTAAACTAGCAGTAACAAACAATTTTATTTTTAAGTAGACAAACAAAATTCTAAAGAAAAATGTTTATTGTGTTGAGTTTCCTAAAACGGGAACACCGGAGGTCCGCCATGACAGCTATTAGCCAATGATCGTGACGCATCTTGACTTTGACAGTACCTAATAACCCAGTTGTTCGTTAAACCCGCCATGTTGTTTTGCATTGTGCTGCACTCCTTCACAGAGATAAACTTACTTTAGATTATGAAAGAAGCCAAAATAACATAAATAAACAGTGATAAATGTTTTCTATAATGATTATCTAATTATCTAGACCCCTACAAAAGACCAAGGCCCGGCTCCATACTGCGTGAAACAACTCCTTTAGAGAGACACTGCTCTTATGTCGTGTGTAGTTTTTTTTTTTATATACTACTAAAGTGGTAACCAAGCGCGTACGGCCCACTTGATGGTCAGCGGTTACCGTAGCCTATGTACGCATGCAACATCATAGATATCATTTGCGTGTTACTACCCTAAGACCTTAGATGGCAAGTCTCATGTGCCTGTAATTTCACCGGAAACCATACCCTTCGAACCGGAACACAGCAATGCGAGCATTACTGCTTGGCGGCAGAAATAGGTATGGTTGTAGTCCTTCCCCGGACGAGCACTATCACAAAGAACTCTACTACTCTTAATAATAGTACACTAAGAAAGGAATTCCCGAAACTCAAATCATAGACTATCTAGTTTTTTATTATTGCATGCAGTCTTAAGTCTTTATGTACAGTAGCACTAAGATTTAGCCCTAATATCAGTTAATTATCATGAGTGGATATTGTGTTGATGGCACTTAAATAAACTAGCAGTTCTCCGAACAGTAGACCTCGCAAGCACAAACTTGTAAAGTGAGCTTTGAAAGTGAGCAACATGTTGCATTTTGAGGAACTATTTTGCTCATCACGCTGAAGATCCTCATCAGATCTTTACCAAATATCAGACAAACTTAAAGTTAATAATTATCTTTCAAATAGATTAAAAATCATTGAAATCAAATCAGCAGGAGATATTCAGCAGTCCCTTTTGTGTTTTAGAGAAAGTACGCCCCCCATCAAAAATCCCCGACGACAATCAACTTCTATAAAGTCATAGAACCTGTATACCAAGTTTCAACCAGATTGGTTGAAAAATGCGTCCTGTAGGCGAGAAAAAAAAAAAAAAAAACCAAAATCAAAAATTATTTATTCAGTAGAATCACAAGGATCACTTTGAAACGTCTTACAAGCTAGGAAAATTTACACCAGTTCCAACGCGCCCATGCCGTAAAAGAACTGGCAACAACACCGGCTGGGTTCCTATCGCTCCACACAGAACACAAACTGACCGGACGAACTGACAGCTAAAAGCATTTTTGGCCAATCTCGAAACTGAGACGCTTCGCTCGCTCGGTCAATAAATAGAGAACGCAGCGGGAAAATGAAGTTAGTATAAAAAAAGCGGGTTCGATTCCCGCCTCGGGTTAAATATTTCTACGACCTACAAATATTTGTTTTTTTTTTTTTTATACAACTGAAGTGGCAACCAAGCGTACGGCCCACAAGATGGTAAGCGGTTACCGCAGCCTATGGACGCTTGCAATACCAGAGGTATCACTCGCGGGTTGCCACCTTGAGGCTAAGATCGAAAGCCTCATGTGCCAGTAATTTCACCGTAAACCATACCCTTCACACCGGAACACAGCAATGCGAGCATTACTGCTTTGCGGCAGAAATAGGTATGGTGGTAGTCCTTCCCCGGACGAGCTCTATCACAGAGAACTCTACTACTCTTATATATTGTTCCGGGTGTTCTGGGTATTTTCTATATACGAGTATATTATAGATAGAAAATATAATAAAAAATATCTATCTATATATTGTATTGTATTAAGTATATATCAGTCATCTAGTACCCATAATACAGCTCTGTTTAACAGCAGCTTACCTTGGGGCTAGATGATGCTGTGTGGATTGTGCAGAATTATTTATTTATTTAACCAATTTATTTCGCTAGCCTTTGACAAAGAAAAGCAAGCATTATCTAACATTATCTATATCTTGGGTTACTTCTCTAAGTGTGGCGATAAGATACGATCCAGGTAAACTCGAACACGCACCACTTCGATATAACATTAACCGTACAGGGTGAAAAAGATTAATTGATAATGAAAACTGAAGAGGGATCATCAAAAAAGCTAAGAACCCAGCTGTTTGTTGCCAGATTCTTCTAGGCTGGGGCGCGTGTAATTGGCGTAAATTCAGTTTCAAAATAATCCCTGTAGTATTATTGAATATATTATTTCAAATCAAGTATATAAATAATGCTGGACAATCTAAACAGCATCATCTAGCTAGCCCCAAGCTTAGCAGAGCTTTTGTTATGGGTACTGTCATTGTAGCAATGCCCTTAGTAGTTTTACGGGGGTATTTTTTGACACCTTATAGGTCTGTTTCTGTATCAGTTCTTATCAGTTTTTGTGCCGATATTGAGACCTGATTCTTGGGATAGTGACTAATGTTTGCCTTTTACGAGTTTATATTGGGTCATTCCATCGCGGTAGGAACAGGTTTGTTCCATTTTTAGGGTCCCGTACCATAACAAGATCAAAGATATCCCAAAAATGAATTCGCCTCAAGCGGGATTTGAACCCGCAACCACCACTTGATACGCGGGTGCTCTACCAATTGAGCTATCGAGACATATCTCGCTCGGAAGAAATATTCATTGGGCTGTCTTCGGCTCGAAGCGCCGATAGCTCCATCTACTTCTATAAGTGGAAACTTTTAATTGGCCCTCAGCGTACATGCTTATGGCGTGTACTTGTTTTAGTATTTGTTTTTTGTACCTAGCTGTAAGTTTTCCTAAAACTGTAAAATAAAATAAAATAAATAAATACAGCGGAAACGTTGCAGTTATCCAAGCCAGTCGGCTAGTCCTACTAATATAATAAATGCGAAAGTCTGTGTGTGAATGTTTTACCCACAGAACTATATTTAAGTAGAATGAAATAGTTCGTCGATTTGTATGGAAACCGAGCGTGTAACATTTTGCGTATTTGTATTTTACACACAAATGTATTTTAGTGATGGGAAACATAAGCCGCGCGAAAATAAATAATTTAATAGCATCGATAAGCACGCGGCAAACCGATTCTAGGCACTGGCACACCACATTGCCCCCTGTTGGGAGCAGACTGAGTTTCGCGGCGAGTAAAGAGGTTCTCAGCCCTTACTTAGCCCGTTTTTTCGGCACGCGAGGTACATACACTCACTCATTCTACTCAAATATAGTTCTGTGGTTTTACCGATTGTGATGAAATTTGGAATGTAGATGGCTTAAGTCCTGGAATACATAGGCTACTTTTCATCCCGCAAAAAGCTACCGTCCTTGTGGTATAGCAAAACTGCAAAAAACGCGCGTGAAGCCGCGCAGGTCAGCTCGCACTTTATGTTCCATTTTCACGTTTGTTCGGAACTCTAAAAAGTGGACGTTCAAACAGTGGACGCATCCTCTTCTATCTAAAACTTTCTGTCTCGCTCTAAGGATTTCGGCAACCGGTCCGTCTGGTTCTCGGCTGGTAATTCGTATTTTTTACAGCATTAACTTCAAACTAGCCAGTAACATTGTTTAAGTGAGACAACTGTGGTAAATAAATAAATAAATAATGCTGAACAATTACACGCAGCATCATCTAGCCCCAAGCTAAGCAGAGCTTGTGTTATGTTCTAGATGACTGATATACTTAATCATCATTTTCCTGCCCTTTTTCCCACGTTATGTGGGGTCGGCACAACATGTTCCTTTCTTCCATTCCTCTCTATCACCCGTCATCTCAGTACTCACTCCTTTCTTACTCATGTCATCTTTCACACAATCCATCCATCTTTTCTTTGGCCTACCTCTACCTATATATCCACATCCACATTCATATCTAACATTCTTTTGTCAGATGACATTCATCCCTCCTCATAACATGCCCATACCACGCTAACCTATTACTCCTCATTTTCTCCGTCACTGGTGCCACTTTCAGACTTCCTCTAATGTATTCATTCTTTATTTTATCCATTCTCGTCACTCCACACATCCATCTTAACATGCGAATGTTTTCTCATCCGTTCCCTTGGTAGCCCAACACTCAGATCCATACAATACGACAGGTCTTATGATCGTTTTGTAAATTTTCCCCTTAAGTTTAAGAGGCATTCTTGGATCACACGTAGTTCCTGTATTTTACACACAAATACTTAATACAATACAAGATATTTTTTTATTATACATAGAAAATACCCAGAACACCCTTAACAAGTATTTGCAGATCGTAAAAACATTTGTCCCAAGGCGGGAATCGAACCCGAGAAAATGTAATAATAGACGTTTTTTTAATATTTTATGTCAGCAAGAAATGAAATGTGAAATGATTTATCGAAAAATAAGAAAACATTATAAAGGCTTTAAGTACCTTAAAAAGTAATTAGAAAATTATTACTATCTATGTTTTAATTTAGCTGTTCAACTACGACCGTTAGCAATGTTAGTTAGTAGATTGCCCTTCTGATGGTAAGCGGTTACCGTAGCCAATGGACGCGTTTATAGTTCTACACGTCATCCTCACTCAGAACTCAACCGAAACGCATATCCCACCGCAAAAACCATTAAACACTAGGGATGAGCTGAATATTATGTTCGGTTTTCGGCACATGAACATTCGTATTCGGCCGAACATTCTATAAAAATAAGTACCTATGTAGCAATTCATTTTTATATATAAGAAAATTTATTTTAATAATAAGTCAAGTTCACTTTTTAAGCACTGATTCTACCACTCAATTGTTTTAATTGTTAACAGTTTATTAGTTCGCAAACAAATATCGAGCTTTTAATTGAATGCGTTTATCGACATAATAAGTAAGTAAAAATTTATTGCGAGAAATACATGTAGTTGTATTTGTATTCGACCTACTGAGAATTAATGCTAACAACCTTTTTTATTTATCTACTTAATTTAACTTACTTCCTACTTATTTAAACTTCGGCCTATCTCCATGTTGTCATACCCTTTTACAGGGTTCATATGTGAAACTACCACCTATTATATAACAACTGTAAATGAACCAACCATATGAGAGCAATAAATGAATTAAGTATTGAGTATTGAGTACAAAGACTTTTTTTTTAGCATAAATAAGGAAACAATGTATTCTGCCATGTTATGGCATGCAATATTTGTCTATATTAGTGTAGATTACCTCTAAACATTTGCATGCTCTAGCCAGCAGAAAGTGGCAGTACTAAATTTTCATAAATACTGTACATCTCACAAACCCATGTTGATGCAAATACATGATTATGAACTTACTTACTTTTTACCGAATTATCCGGCCGAATATTATTAAGCCCATCACTATAACACACATGTCGGTACTAGGTACTGTTCCGGTGGTTATTTATAGCGAAATGTATTACGAATGTACTGCTAACCCACTGAAGCAAAAAGTTTACATTAATATTAGGTACTTCACACGACGTAGATCACTGGTGGTCTAGTGGTAGTGACCCTGCCTTCCGATCCTAAGGTCGTAGGTTCGAACCCGGTCGTGCACCAATGGAGCCGCACGAGTGCTTAAGTTTTCATTACACCCGTGCTTTAGTCCTTTCGGCGGTGAATTGTCCAGCATTATTTATTACAAGCCGATCTGCCCCAGTTATAGTTCTCTCGGCGGATCTAGGCTTCCGTGAAGTTAGCCGTTTGTAATGCGCAAAGACAATTTAGTTAGAAAAAACTCCATTGTGCATCGAAACGGCTAACTTCACGGAAGCCTAGATCCGCCGAGAGAACTATAACTGGGGCAGATCGGCTTGTAATAAATAATGCTGGACAATTCACACAGCATGTAAATAGGTACACGCAAGTGATATCTATGATGTTGCATGCGTACACAGGCTACGGTAACCGCTTACCATCAAGTGGGTCGTACGCTTGGTTGCAACTTTAGTGAAATAAAAAAAATAATTGTGCATGTACCTATTGATGCCGCCAAGCAGTAATTCGCATTGCTGTGTTCCGATTGGAAAGGCGGTAACCGCTGACCATCAAGTGGTCCGTAAAGTAAAGAAAGTAAAAGTAAAAAATATATTTATTCAATAATATCACAAGGATCATTTTACAACGTCTTAAAGCTAGGTGAATTTACGCCAGTTCCACGCGCCCCGTACGCTTGGTTGCCACATAGGCGGTATAAAAAAATAATTACAAACAAGTATTTTAAAGGCCATGACAGAGGCCTTCGGGCGGCCTAGAAACTCTGCCACCAGAGTTGGCCACTGACTCATACGAACTTATTTTAGTATTTTAAATATATTAACGGTTATTTACCATTGCGTTTCGAAGTTATCTAAAAGCTCTTCTTCATGAGCATCGCCCGCGACCGAATTCGACGGTTGCTCGGCGAATAACCTCTTCAATTTGACGACCGATGTGGTTCAATAAATAAATAAATAATGCTGGACAATCCACACAGCATCATTTATTTATAGGTATTTATTTATTTAATTAGAAACAAGTACATATAGTTAACGGCGGATGGGTTAAATAAACTAACCAATGGATTAGCTCTTAAATTTACCGTTACAAGTCGTTTAAAGGTGATGGTTTGCGAACCGGTCTTATAAGGACACTCACACAGCGCAAGAGAAGCTACATATTATCTCTACGAAGTAAAATATAACTCAATACTAATATTATAAAGAGTAAAGATTAGTATTTTTGTTTGCTACGAATAAACTCAAAAACTACAGGTCCGATTTCAAAAATACTTTTACTATTAGAATGCTACGTTATCCCTGAGTAACATAGGCTATATTTATTACTGGCGACCCGGCCCGCCTTCGGGTGCGGTTTCATTGCACCCGCGCGAAGCTGGGACGGACTGCTAGTAAATAATGCTGGACAATCCACACAGCATCATCTAGCCCCAAGCTAAGCAGAGCTTTGTTATGATAAAAGATAAAAGATATTTATTTTCAAAGATGAAGGTACATATTCTTGTAACATACCTTAAAGCTACATATACGATTCTACATATTGGTACTTAATACTGCGACCTTGGCTATTGCTCGTGAAGTAGGTACATAATAATAGCGGTAAGTCATTAGGAAATAGTTACAAAACCTTACCCCTCCGTGCTAGATTTAACTGAGTGACGGCAGGGTAGTGCTCCAACCTTCTTATGGGTACTAGATGGCTGATATACTTATATTACAATACAATACATAGATGGAGATATTTTTTATTATACATAGAAAATACTTAGAACACCACAATATTTGCAGATCGTACAAACATTTGTCCCAAGGCGGGAATCGAGCCCGGAACCTCCTGCGTCGCAGGCGGACCTTCGGCATCTGCGCCGCCCGCATCGGTTGTCTAGTAAAAGAGCAAGTAAGTTCGTACGAGTGGCCAACTCTGGTTTTAGGCCGCCCGAAGGCCTCTGCCATAGCTTAACAACTTTGCAGTTAAAATTGCCACTGGCGGTCACCCATCCAAATGGTAGGTACGCGGAACAGTGCTTAACTTCGTTGATCTCTTAAGAACAACTTAGCCAGCTACGTCACGAGCGCTCCGTTCATAATATTAGTGTGATAGTGTGATTATGTGATAGCATAGCAAAGTATGACTAACAAAGTCTCTCACTGGAGCACAAGATTTAAACTCGCGTAGCCAGTTGTGTGTCTGCGCCCGCGCATAAGCTACAAGTTAGTTACGCAACGCGAATACTACTTTTATTGCGAACTAGCGACTTCTCCCGACTTAGCACGGATTTTATGTAACATATAAACCTTTATCTTGTATCACTCTATCTATTAAAAAAACCGCATCAAAATTCGTTGCGTAGTTTTAAAGATCTAAGTCACTATGTACCAATGTGGCGCGGTGGGCGAAGGTCCACCTGCGACGCGGAGGTTGCGGGTTCGATTCCCGCCTTGGGACAAATGTTTGTAGGATCTGCAAATATTTGTTCCGGGTGTTCTGGGTGTTTTCTATTTATAATAAAAAATATCTATCTATGTATTGTATTAAGTATATATCAGTCATCTAGTACCCATAATACAGCTCTGTTTAACAGCAGCTTACCTTGGGGCTAGATGATGATGTGAGGATTGTCCAGCATTATTTATTTATTTATGTATAGAGACAGACAGCATGAAGCGACATTGTTGTAATACTAGGTATTATGCAGTGATAGGCTTATAAATATATATATGTAAAGATTTTAAGACGTTTCAAAGTGATAGTTGTAATTTAATACAATAAAAAATTATTTAGATTACTATTGGCGCCAGAAATATATATTTCCCAATGTTGATACCGTGTTATTTAGTAAACAAAAAACGTAAGAGTACATAGCGCTTGGCATAAAGCCAGGACAAACTCTGTGAATGCGTCTAAGTACGATTACTACAGCCTATGATACTAACCCCACACGATGCAAGTGTCTGGAAAACTGATCTTCATTGTCGAAATGTCATTAAATTTTTCGTTTCATTTATTTATTCCAAAAAACAAAATGTGTGAGGAAAAACTATAAATAAACACAAAAATAAAAGTAAATTATTACAAAATTGTTTTAAGTAAATAAAATAAATAAATAATGCTGGACAATCCACACAGCATCATCTAGCCCCGAGGTAAGCTGCTGTTAAACAGAGCTGTGTTATGGGTACTAGATGACTGATATATATTTAATACAATACAATACATAGATAGATATTTTTTATTATAAATAGAAAATACCCAGAACACCAGTAACAAATATTTGTAGATCGTACAAACATTTGTCCCGAGGCGGGAATCGACCCCGGAACCTCTGCGTCGCAGGCGGACCTGCGCCCGCTGCGCCACACCGGTCGTCAAATATAGCAAAAATAAAGTAAAATCCATAGGTGCACGACCGGGTTCGAACCCGCGACCTTACGATAGCAAGGCGAGGTCACGAAAGAAAATCACATAATTGAAGTGATTTTAAATCGCGCGGCCGACGTCTAGCCGTACCGTCGCGTCGCGCCGTGATTTATTCACTAGCCAATCCCCCCGTGCCCGCTTTCTCACTCGATTTGCAGTTCTGATTATTTATTACACCATTTTTGTTTTTTTTTAATCTTTTATACAATAAGAGTGGCAAGCGTACGGCCCACAAGATGGTAAGCGGTTACCGCAGCCTATGGACGCTTGCAATACCAGAGGTATCACTCGCGGGTTGCCACCTTGAGGCTAAGATCGAAAGCCTCATGTGCCAGTAATTTCACCGGAAACCATACCCTTCACACCGGAACACAGCAATGCGAGCATTACTGCTTGGTGGCAGAAATAGGTATGTATGTATGTTATGTTGTGCTGTAGCCAGATTAATAACCCACCTTCTACAATATTTATTGAATAAAAACAGGCGATAATTTAAAATTTACGTAAATATTTGTGCGTAACGGGCGTAACAAGCTTTTGTAACGGGCGTAACGCGTACGAATGTAAAACAAATTTTTTTTAATTTTTAGAACATATTGATACAAAATACTTAATCATGTAGAAACTCACGTAATATAATAAAAAGTTTAATTTACGGGTTACCTTTCAATAATACCAACACTGTGATCAAAATTGTGGTATGTGCGGACCCTTTTTTTTTTTACTGGACGCGATAAAATTTTAATAATATTTTCAAATAATATTATTAAAAGTCATTACACCTTAACACCAAATAAACAACTAAAGTTAAATAATAAAATAATAGCAACTAAAACTTATGTTTGCCATAAAAAAACAAAAATTAAAAAAAATCCAAATTTTTACGAAATATTACTAAAAATATGATATTTCAAGATATTTCAAGATATTTATTTGCACAAATAAGTGTTACAAAAGGTCTTAAAAGTAATATGCCTTTTTAGAAAGACCCAATTTGCTTTCAAAGTTACTTAAAGCTATTTTTTGCACCTGCAAAGCCCCTTCAAAACAGTGTTACACCCGTTACGTACACCCGTTACGTAACGGGCGTAACGCAATTTGATTAGCGAAATTATCGTTATTTACAAAGTTCAGTATAAAATCTAAGACATTGGCCATTTGTTTGCAAACATACCCTTACTCTCCCAAAGCCATGAAGCTGTCAGTGCAACAGCAAAGCTACAGATTAAACTTTTATCTTATTTCCGTAACGGGTGTAACATGCGATTTCCCCTATTTTAAAGTACTATAAACAAAGGAAATCTTACTTATTTACAGAAAATTTTACGATTACCAAGCAGCTTGTGTATCACTACTCAAAGTGACGCAAAGTTAGCTCAGACAAGTAACGTCTTAATAGTTTTACAGCATTATCATTTTTAGCTCTAAAATCTCTACCATCGGGCAAGTATTTCCTCATACTTCAATACAAGAAAAAAATAGTAACAAAAGATTTTATGTTAAAATTTTCAGTTGTTTTCGTTAAACCGGCCATGTTTTTTTTGCATTGTGTTGCACTCCTTCACAAAGATAAACTTACTTTAGGTTATAAAAGTCAAAATAAAATAAATAAACAGTGTTAAATTATTTCTTTAATGATTATCTAATTATCTAGACCCCTACAAAAGACCAGGGCCTGGCTCCATACTGTGTGAAACAACTCCTTTGTAATTTGTTTGTAGGGTATGTGTCTGTCGGTTGTAGTTTTTATTGTTATCTGAGAAACTTGCTAATTGATAATCAAAAAAAAACATCAGATATGATTATCTTTAGCCAACTTAATTTTAATAAATATTTAAAAATAAATATGACACAATATTTCTCTTTCACTTTTCTGGTCACTAAGTAAACACAATTATATTTTCCAAAAGAAGTCATTACTGCTACCTCGATCGAACCAGACTTTCTTTGTAGAGTTTTTTCTTAAAAACATTATCGGTAGGAGTTGAATTACCAAAATACTTTACAAACAATTATTTATCTAACAAAATCAAGCAAAAACCATAAGGTAAAGAGACAAGATAAACAGATATAGCTGATGTCTCCGTGGAAATCAGTACCCAATAAAACATCCTACACAGAAATCAGTTCACCCATCAAATCTCATCAAACGCTATAACCCGGCGACATTGCGTAACAAACAAAACTGTTTAAATCAGTACTAAGGCATCAGCGTATCGTATTTTGTCGGTTAATTTTCCTCCGCCCGGCCCTGGTGATGTCATAGCTCTTTTAGTTGATAAAAAGGTGTAATTGATTACACTGGCACGCCCAACATGTGAAAAAACTTCAAATATGACTCAAAAGCTGTTTGAAAAAATATTACGGAACGAAAAATCGTGTTTTTTAACGTCATAGAGCGAAAATTACACTGGGACATAGTTTTTTTGACCGGGAAAGTAGAAATGGAGAGAGTAGTGTCCGTAATAATGGAAAATTGAGCTTTAGAGCATATAACCAACGTTTAAACAGCTCGTAAAATACAGACAGCGACCTAAATCGTTCGCCCGGGTTCGACACACCCAAATCACATCCGACTAAAAACAGTGTTTCACGCGACATTTAATGCGATCTTATTGGAAATGCAAACGAAATGGATTAAAAGAAAGCTGAATGCACGCAATACGTACCGGCAGTGGACTCCGGGACACGCTGAAGTCGAATTTATAATCACTTCCACAATCACTGCAGTACACTGCACTGTCAAGCTATTTGCAACACTAAGCACTCGGACGAAGTAACATGTTACAAAATAACATGCACTGAACGTTCTTCGTTTATTTTCGAAGCACTAGCACCACATACATTACGCGGAACCACGGAAATTACTTTTATTTCGTTCGTGGGAAAGAAAATCTTCAACACGCCACCGGGCTAGATCGATGTCGGCACGAGTTTCGTTTTTTCGCCGCAATCGCCGCGACGTCGCTAGCGCTGCGAATTAGGAAACTGGACATAGATGGCGCATGTGTCGAATGGTATTGCCATAAAAATAACAGCATATTACCCGACATCGGCATCGTACTAAAATAATAACTGCGCGTTATTTTTTTTTATATACCTCTAGAGTGGCAACCAAGCGTACAGCCCACTTGATGGTCAGCGGTTACCGTAGCCTATGTACGTATGCAACATCATAGATATCACTTGCGTGTTACCACCCTCAGACGTTAGATGGAAAGTCTCTATGTGCCTGTAATTTCACCGGAAACCATACCCTTCGAACCGGAACACAGCAATGCGAGCACTGTAGCAAGTGAAATTACTAGGCGAAAGAGAATTAAGATTAACAACAATGTCTCGGGGTGATAAGCGCAGTGCATCTGTAATAGTCAGGCGTGGTGCTTAACATCAGGTGGGCTCCTTGATTGTCTTGTCACTTGCTGACATAAAAAAACCTACTGTCTCAACCGAGTACCAATTTGCTGTCTCGCCGCTCCACTCGGTACGTGTACCCAATCAACTCATCACACTCAGATGTTGTTGACTTAGATACCCTTACTGTGATAAAACTTTGTGATACGAACAATAATAGCATTGTAAAAAGTCCTTATTAGTATGTAAAATGGTTTTTCTTACAACACTATAAGATCACGTTTCATTATACGTACTATCCTACATAACATAACTTTTAATCACACGATTGGTTGTTTAATATGTATGTCAATATGTACCTACTAATCTATTAGATGTGATTAAAACTAGTCATGGAAATGATTGCTATTTTAAAATCATTATCATATGATGATATTATAAAATTTTGTCACTGCTATTTCACATGCTATTTTTCACAGGCAATGCTTTTCATTTTGACGGTCTAAAATAGAATAGAATAGAAAAATATTTTTTTAACGCCACACAATTAACATAAAAATAAAAATAGCAATACAAATTAAAACTTAACAAAAAAAAAAATATTAAAAATGTCATTTGGTGAAAGCTACTAGTGCTATCTCTTCTTCTTCTTTTAATTTGTGGCGTCTGTGGCTGAGTTTGCCACAATTTTGCCAATGTCAATGTCGACAGGGTTGAAACTTGAAACACAATGAAACACTATATCCACTAGAACGTCCAGTGGCACTATAATACCACAAAAGTTTTTACCAGCATACGTCCATGGTACTAAAAGGCCACAAATCAATCCAATAAGAAACCTTAGTGGATTCTATTATGATTCAACTTTAGTCGATCAGGAACTTAGTCGATTATATTAATGTTGAACTACGATTCTTTTGATATACAACACTAGGCAAATAAGGAAGCGAATATTTTACCGTGATTTAATATGTTTTATGTGACGTCATGGCGGGTCGAATTTCACGTCCGGATTTAATTGCTTTGTTTTATTTCTTATTTTATGTCTAACTATTTATTTTATACCAAAAGAAAGCCAGATACGTCTGCTTTAATACAAAAATAATAACCGGTAGGTATCGTTTGTATAATTTAAACTCTAAGCTAAATAAAATAAAAAAATGTCATGAAAAAAATGATCGAACGGATGACGTACTTTGGTATATTATTATCATGTTGTCGCACTTGAGACGGCCTACAAGAAGAAGAAGAAACACAAGGTTGACAATGGAGGATCTGAGACAGAAGATGGTCGGTTTATAGTGCTATCTCAGATTATTAGTGCTACAGAAGGTGATATATAATGAGTAAAGTCGCTCTCTACGCCATGATGATTGTTGGTTTTATATATTTACAGTTTATATATATACAGCTGTAGTACGTTTCCCCCGCACAGCTGATAAGCGCATTTTTATTTTTTATTTGCAATCAATAATTATATCAAATTCTGTCAAAGTCAATAAAAGTGTCAAAGTGTTTAAAGTGTCAAAAGTGACGTTTTTTGACGTGGCAGAATGAATTTGCCTTGCACTGCCACAAAAAAAGAGACAGCCACCAGAAAAAAAAAGAAAGTTAGTTGACGATTTCTTAGACAAAATAAATGCAAAACAGAACTTTACGGGCATGTAGGTTAAAATTAACACGCACTAAAATTAAAGCTTAAAATTAACCCGCACTAAGATGCCAAGTTCGGTCAAAATAAATAAATAAAAATAAAATCTGTTTATTTCGAGTAACTTTTTTGACTCATAGAAGTAGGTAACAGTCAAAGGTCATTATCGTTTGACGACGTACGTATCGACAATGTATTTTTCGCTCTTTTCGCACGCCGTAAATAGGCATTTAGCGTGTCTCGCTCTCGCTCGGGACGGTTTTACCGACCGAATGCTCCTCACCAATCGAATCACCTGCTACAGACACGATTACTTCCGATTAAATCCGAACGCTCTTTGATATCATTTGCTGTGAAATATAGCTTAAATAGCAGTCATAGTAGTGCTCTGCACACGGAATGACGTGATGATTTTATTATTTGCTGTGATTTAGAGCAAATAGCAATGCACCTGACACGATGATTTCCGATGAATACCGAACAATCTGTGAAATCATTTTGCTGTGATTTAGAGCAGTGTGTGTGTAGGTAAGGAGCAGGTGTGACGTATGAAAACTTATTTCATATGATTTTGCACTGCTATCTATGATATGTTCCATGGCTAATTAAAACCCATAAACTATAGCACAAATAAATAACAGATTAATAGTGGCACACACCTATTTACTTACCATGTTATTCAAATGAACAAGAAACTTATGTAGCTAAAACGAAACGTTAATTGCGTTTCGTTATTGCAAATATTGTCAAAAATTTTCCAAATATCTTAATCTCTAATTATATAGATATAGATAAAAAATATATTATTTATTTTTCCTAATATTTGTTTTTATATTTGTAAAATACAATATAAATTCAGTAGGGTGTTTTTAATACAAAACAAGGATTTTTAAATTGCTAAACGAAACGCAATAAATCGCTATTGCGATTTCTTACTGTCATACTTTGTCGTTGTCAGTTGTCATTATTGAGACATGTCATATTGTCATGTAAATTAAAATTTAAAAAAATTACTCACTTTCAAAATGGCGTTTGATTAGGTTGCGCGCGTTGTTATTTCTTTTTATTTTAAAATTTTTAAAACTGTTGACTTAAAATTAAGGTAAGTAATTTTCTTAATGCCCTAACTCACATACATTTATACTTACACATCTAATCTTATCAATGTAACATCTTAGAATATCACATTAAACTTACTTTATTTACAGGTGAAACATGGGCAGATCGCCGAGCCCGCGTCGTCGCGACGACAGAAGACACGAGCGCAGAGATCGAGACAGAGACCGTGAAAGGCGAAGGCCTAGGACTCGGTCCCGGTCGCGCTCTCTAGAGCGACGCCGGCGCTCACCACCCGAAAGGCGTCGATCTCCGTCACCACGACGACGCCGCTCGCGATCGAGCTCCCCGGGCCCCAGCACATCCTTCGTGAAGCCAAAGAAAACGTTCGGAGAACGCCCCATAGTCACACCCGCAGACCTAGAAGGAAAGTCTGCAGAAGAACAGGAAATGCTCAAAGTTATGGGTTTCTGCGGCTTTGACACAACCAAAGGTAAGAAAGTTGATGATAATGTAGAAGGGGAGGTGCATGTAGTCCTTAAAAGAAAGTACAGACAGTACATGAATCGAAAAGGAGGTTTTAACAGGCCACTGGACTTTGTTGCGTAGCCCAGCTTCACCGATAGACCTACAGGGTCCCTTAATGAACGCCATGTTCAACCTAAAGGGTTATTATTAGTGTATAGTAAATATGTGATATGTATCATTTATTTTATGTAAATACATTGACATAGTGAGACAAGTTATTTGATCACATAGTTCTACAACAAAGTATTGCATTAAACTGTTCATACATACAGATATTCAGCTAAACTAACATCATAATTCCCTTTTTCTGACATTCAAATATCAGTGCATTAATAAAGAACCAATTTCATAGTGGCCTTTATGAAAGAAGCCAAAATAAAATAAATAAACAGTGATAAATGGTTTCTTTAATGATTATCTAACTATCTAGACCCCTACGAAGCACCAAGGCCCAGCTTCATACTGTGTGAAACAACTCCTTTAGCCAAAAAGCATACCACTCTTTTCACCAGTATAATTTTATAATTTCACATTTTAAAAATAAAAAAAATTATAGGGTAAATAAAAACTCAGCGATGTCAATGCATTTATGTAAAACAAGTGTATGAACTTTTTTACTTAGATTTAAGTGTTACTGCAATTATTTTTATTACCTTCAAGTATATTCTACAGCTGTGATATAAATTAACAAACTTATGTAATTGTACATTATTGTATTGTACCTTATTCCATGACTGTAAGTTATCTATCTCACAAGTAAGCTAAAAATTCAAATTCATACATTAAAAGAATAATCATATCAAAAGTATCATCATCATCATCATCATGACAGCCTTTTAATGTTCCCACTGCTGGGACACTGGCCTACTCTCAGGCGAGAGTGATTGGGTCTTAATCCACCACGCGGACCCAATGCGGATTGGTGGATGGCACATGTCTTTCGAATTTTTAGTTCTTGGACATGCCGGTTTCCTCACGATGTTTTCCTTCACCGTATGAGAGCACTAGCATTGCGCACATAAATTTTTCGAACAGAAAAATCCATTGGTGCACGACCGGGTTTGAACCCACGACCTTAGGATCGGAAGGCGGGGTCACTACCACTAGACCACCGGTGCTCTCAAAAGTATATAAGTCTTGAATTTAAAGTAGAATCAAACACATAAATGCACCAGCCTTCTTATTACCATTGATTGGGTCATAATCTACCAATACCATATAGACCCAACGCATTTGGTGACAGACAAAAATATTTGATGTAATAGAATCAATATTTAGAAAAAGCTTAATATTGTTACGTTTTTCATCTATTAAACTTTCTCGTATCACTTGTATGTTAGTCCAAGCAGCCAAATATGGTACGCTGTTCCTGGTCAATCAATGCTTCCTGTATAGTTGTTTATATTTATATCTCAGTTGTATAATATTTCACCCGGTGTCTTGCCACACAACCTCCAACTAATTTGTCTTTAGAACAACTGACCGGTCATTTACTAAAATACCGAATTAAAATATTGCTATATTGATCACTGTCCAATTAAAATCCTTTTTTAAAAGTCATACTTTGATGTAACTTAACGACTCATTAGATTACAACTTACAGGCTGTACATTTTTATGTGCGAGTCTATGGCTTAAAGAAACATACATTTGTTCTGGAGACAAGTTAAAAACTGCATTTATAGTTTGAATCACACGAATCGGACACTAGACACTCTGAATATGACAGCAATTGAAAATAAGCTCCGCATCAGATATTATTTCTGGCATTAGAAGAAAATCTGTCTTATTTGCAGAGTCTACTGCCCGAGTCACTCAAGACTACTCTTATTAAAAAGTGGCAAGACTTAGTTTAAGAAAGCTAAAGTGGTCTGAGTTATTAAAAAAAATATAAAATTTTATTATCCTATCAACATTTACACTATCATATTTGTAATTTAGCTGTATTTTTTACATAATTTCTACAAGTCTGTCACAGAGCAAACCTATGATCTCTTAAATTCAAGAATTTTTGCGTTTTACCTAATTTACTGACACAAAACAATGACGCAATAACTTTTGCTCTGTCCAAGCTTTAGAAACAACAAAATCAATGCCACTGTATGTTTGTCGCAGTTGGTGAACATACTATTTTTCCCACTACATAGTGGCTTAGACCACTTAAGCTATATAGATTTAAGCCCGTTATACAGTCCCCGCGTGCAGCTAACGCCCACGCGGGCCCTATAAGCGCTTAGCGCACCAAGAGGCTATAGAAGTCGTTGTGATACGTACATGGTGGCAGTGTCTTGAACTTGAGCAATATCTACAGATTATACGTGTCTCAGCAAACGTTATCGAATGTTAATTTATAATTAATTGTTAAGGAGCTTCAATCTTTGCATTCGTTACGTTTGCCAAGATCACCCCAAACTAATATACCATAGTTTCACATAGAGTGGCTTGGACCGTTGGCCACAGGTCAAAGCGCTGCGCTAGCAGAATCGGGGGTTCAAGCTTTCGCGTGAAACTTGGTATTAATAATTCCCACCATTACACATACTTTTGTAAATCTCGAGATCAAAGAATCCTTGAGACTGTTTTCACAGCTGTGCTCAAATTTCTGCATGGCTTTGGTAAGGGGAGAGATTTAAACCTGTTTTTTAGATAAAACAATTTGCAAAACTGCTTTGAATTCGGACCGGTTACTGTTAAACTTAAAATTGACCCCCAACTAGAGAACTATGAACTTGAAAGGGCTAAACAGGTTTTGCAATTTCTAGAAAGTAAATTCGTTTACAAAGAACGTTTCTGTCATTGATGTCTCGGCTCTTCCGTTCTCCGCCACAGTTTATTCCACTCTTCTTTGCTACACATTTGTCAGAGTATTATCCCACACTTTAATTGTTATTCATATAGGTTTTCTACATAGTATTTACACATTATTAACAAAGCTTACAAGACACTGTACATATTTATAAGACTGATTTATGGCTTCCCGCCCGCGTATCGTGCCACATACCTAGACATAGTGTTAATGAAGATATATTTATTATACACATATACACAACACCCCCTACCCCTTATCCTCCACAATCTACAATAGTTTAAAGATTCCTCTGTCAGAATGTTGTGTTTTTATTTTATTATACTCGCGAGAATTTCTACGTATTGGCAGTTAAAATTATTCGTAAATCAATTTTAAAGCTGTTAGAAAGTGCATATTTTAGCAGTTTTCAATAACCAAATACAATCCGACTCGAAGGACCAACGAAAAGATAATTTTGATGTCAAAAAAATCCGGCTCGAAAGACTAACGGTAAGTTTCGCCAGTCGTAAACTAAAAACACAGCATTCTGCCCGGTGAACCTCCATAGCCCATATACACAAGTTACAATGTGATATTTTTAATTAGTTATACGCACAACACGAAGCGCGGGCGCGGCCGTCAACGACTGTGCCGCTCGCAACGATTTCTATACGCTTGTCACACCACCAACAGCACTTAAATGAATCTGATAAGTCTGATTTATGTATTCAGAAAACTTTTTTACTGTACTCTGTTGAGCTCACACTCTGTAAACACTTCTAAATGCTGATAATTGAAACAGCACTATGTTTTTTACACTTACTTTTTAGTTTCAATAGTGTCTGTATTCAGCTATGCTCTGAAAATGTATTTGTTGGTAACCAATTTATTATGTTCTGAATTACCAATTGTTGGTTACAAAAATCTTTTTGTTTAAGAACAGAGCTCATATTAGGGCCACTATACAGTGTCAATACATTAAAATTACAGTTGCATTGTAGAGTTATGGCATTTTCGCCATGCGCCGTAAAATTGGGCCCCATTAGAATCTCACACTGCAAAATAAGCAAGTGATTCTCTCTGTTTATGTATTTTTTCTTAGATTTATAATAATATCGTTTTATTACGCGACTATCGATGTAAGGCGTCGCTATTTTGGATATCATGAAAAGTTATCGTAATCAAAAAGTTCACGTTACTATTAACTATTGTTTTCAAATATTATGCATAATTTTCTGTTTGTAAAAGAATATTTTGTTCCTTAAACAAAATTTATTTTCCCACCTAAAATAACTTACTGTTGCCAATGTTTTCTAAAAAAAAGTAATTTAGGGCACTGAAAAGGGAAATACTTATAAACAAATAAATATTGTAACATCACAAGTTATTTTAACACTAAATGAAGATTCATCCAATGTAAATACCACAATTATTTAAACTTTAATTATTATGTAATAATATGAATTAAAATAATATTTCGGCGGTAGATTATAAATTTGTGTGTCCTTGGACATTTTGCTACTTTTAGACTCATTACAAAAATCCTGTCAAATTGAAAGTTTTTGTAAAAACTTTCTTCATTTGGTGCAAGTTTTTGTAATGCAGGTAAATAGAAAAGTTGTATATTTTTGTGAATTTCTGTATAAATTATTTTAGTTTTAGATCAGAACCAAGGACGACGGAAATGTATGATTTTCTAAAATAAATGTTTGGAAGCAGTATATGTTTTTATTTGATTATTTTCTATCCCAGAGGCAGCATGACTTCCCTATGGCCACTATGGCACTTGATGTTCTGTGAGGTCCCCCGTTATCAACTATAGTTTATTTTAGTGACCGCCCGACCAACCGTTAGGTTATACGCGGTAGCCACTGTCTGACCGAAGCCAGGACCTGTTGCAGAAGGTCTTGCCGCCTTCACGTAAGGGACTTACGATTCGGTACTCATGCGAGTGGCTCGTAAACAAACAGAACACTACCATTTCTCCAAAATGGTGCCGGAGCCGTCATGGTCGCTCACCAACCGTACCCGCACCCCCGAAGGGATGCTAGCTTCGATCCCAGCGGACGTTTGAGAAGCTAACTACCATTTCTCCTTGAATGGTGCCGGACCAGCGCTACAGACACATTAAGTCTAGCACATGCTGAGTGGCTGCCTTTTTTCATCACAATAGTTTAGTTTTAATTTGTGTTGTTATTTTTATGTTTATTGTGTGGCGCTAAATCAATATTTATTCAACACACTTGCTTATAAAGTGGCTCTATGGTCATCGCAATTAGGCACAGAATGACACTCATAACCAAACTGACTTTTTCATTGCTACAACTCACTAGTGAGTTAGAGATTTTTTTTCATTATTTTATTCACAAGTGTGTTAAAAAACGTCGTATGATACACGCGTGTATTGATGGTTACCGTCCTCGGCTATCTAGCGGTAATCACCAATGTTACACACTAGTACCATAATGTACTATATTCTATTCTAAGTGGCCATTCCACAGAAGTTGCTAGATCAACTTCTGTGAACTTATGCGTTCATAGGCTAACGGCAAACCGCTTACTATTTAAGTGCTTAGCACGAAAAACACGTTTGACAGTCGTAAGCGTAACCGTATCGTCCAGCTGTCAATTTGTATTGGCATGACATACAGCGCCTCTTACGTGCGTAAAATAAACTACTAAAATCTTGTCACAGCTGAACGACACGGTTAAGCTTACGATTATCAATTTTGTGATGAGCCCTCTGCTTGTTTGTCATCATCATCATCATATTAACAGCCTTCTAATGTTCCCACTCTGGGAGCTACTTTCGAGCGAATGATTTGTTTGCATAGTGGTATAGATATTGAAATAGGTTGAGGGCTGGTTCTAAGATCGATTCGGGTAAAAGAAAACTACTATTTTCTCATTTACATTTATTAACTAAGTAATTTCCATATTTTAACTTCACTTTACACGTATTTATTATAACTATAATAAGTAGGGTCTGATAATATCTTATAATAATAATATGGTGTTTTTCACCAAATACAGCCTCATAAGCGGTTTTACAATATCCGTCACGGTATCGTGAGGCGTCGTGCGATTCAAAGTGATTGTGATTATTAATTCATTCATTTCTCATTGTGTGAACGACATTTTCAAACATTTTACTTGACTTCCGTCGATATCGTGTCGGTTAGTGTGAAAAAGCTCTACCTAACACTAGAATTATCACTAATAAATGCTGGACAATCCACACAGCATCATCTAGCCCCAAGCTAAGCAGAGCTTGTGTTATGGGAACTAGATGACTGATATAATTAATACAATACATAAATAGATATTTTATTTTTTACACATAGAGAATACCTAGAACACCCGGAACAAATATTTGTAGATAGTACAAACATTTGTCTCAAGGCGGGAATCGAACCCGCAACCTCCTGCATCGCAAGCGGACCTTCGCCCACCGCGCCACAACGATCGTCGTAAATTTGATACAGAAGTAATTATAGATAGGACGTATTTTCAGCAACGGGGGCTAATCACAAAAAACTCGTAATCGTAAACATTATTTGGCTATCTTGTCAGAACAACATGGGTCCTCCCAATTTAATTATTTTTATCGTGTTATTTTGAGTTTTATTACGTAAATTTGGTGGCAGTTTATCCAATCTAACTTGTTTGTTTAGCACAAGTGTAAATAATTGAAATGGAAGGGTAATGTTGGTTTGTAATTTAGTCAAAGGCTTTCCTAGGGAATTAAAAAAAAAAAGCCGCCATTTCTTTCAGTTTTGTTTGTGTACGTTGCCATGCGACAATCAAACTCATCTACTTGACATTGGCGAAATTGTGGCAAATACGCGACAGAGTTCAAAAACTAAAAAGAAGAAGACAATCGTAAACGATAACGTATCGCTCGCTGAGCTGTCAGTATACATAGGATTTTAGTAGTTCCTATAACGCACTAAAGAGGCGCTGTAATAATCCCATACAAATTGACAGCTGGACGCTACGTTTACTTTTACGATTGTCAAACAAGTTTTTCGCGTATCTCCCTCTTGTGTTGGCCGCACCGAATAATAATGCGTACAAGGGTGTATGTAATGTAAACGAATAAATACTGGCGGAGATATTTACACAGCGACATCTAGCCCCAAATCAGCAAAGCTATGGGAACCAGTTAACATAAAATAGTGTCCGCCAAGGTAGCGTACACATAATCGAAATAACGTTTGTTGATATGCCAATAAATAGTGCTTAAACAGTGCTCAATTAGTGCCTAAGGTTGGATTCGACCAAACTAGAATAGGCGCTATTCAGTAAATCTTATTATTCGCGAGTAAACTGACAGTTTCCTTGTATCTGAGATTACTTATTCCGCGGAATAGTTATTTCAAAAGTTGTTCGAATCCACGTGAAATAAATAGTGCCGCTGTGGTTTAGCTAACTAGCGTACCCACTAAGAGGTACTAATTGAGCACTATCTAAGCACTATTTATTGGCATATCAACAAACGTAAAATACGTATTTACTACTTTTTTTTTGTAATACGATCAACGTTAAAAATACGCCCATAATATTAAAGATATTAAATTCATATTCGAATCCTCTTATTCATAGGCGGTTTCAAACTTAACAGTGGCAACCAACAGTCTGATTTCAATGGCGTATTTGCTCAAATATTTGCGTTAGAATACAATAGAATATAAAAATCTTTATTGTACACACAAGGAAATATTTAATATTACACAGATACACAACTAATAAAGCGAGGTACAATGGGCGGCTTTATCGCTGTGAGCGATTTCTTCCAAACAACCTTTGGATGGACATAATCTAGAGAAATGGAATGGTGTCAACAATATAAATTTTATTTTACGTTATTTCATCCAATGTTTTAAAATACTTATGAATAAAAGAGGTGATTTTAGCGGCCTGTTTTACATCGTAATTAGTAACATTCGCGAGTAATTGTAGTTCTAAACATAACATAATTTATAATGTAGATGTTACTATACAGGTATTATAACGTCTCGGTACTTTTTTATAAGTTCATCTATGTATCTGGTTTTTCAAAAGGACCAATATCATAGTGGCCTAGGTCATTGTAACACCATAGAAAAATTGAAAAAAATATAAGACAAACAATTTTATTTTTAAGTAGACAAACAAAGTTCTAAGGGAAAAATGTTTATTGTGTTGAGTTTAATAAAAAGGGAACACTAGAGGTCCGCCATGACAGTTATTAGCAATGATCACGTGACGCATCTTGACTTTGACAGTACCTAATAACCCAGTTGTTCGTTAAACCCGCCATGTTGTTTTGCATTGTGTTGCACTCCTTCACAAAGATAAACTTACTTTAGATTATGAAAGAAGCCAAAATAAAATAAATAAACAGTGATAAACGGTTTCTTAATGATTATCTAATTATCTAAACCCCTAAAAATGACCAGGGCCCGGCTAGATACTGCTTGAAACAACTCCTTTACACTGAACAAAAAATACATATCTTCATCATATATTTTTTTGTTTTTTTAAATAAAATTAGTTTGTTTATGTGCTACCTTGGCTTGGTAATATAATAAAACTGACATGTCGATTTTTACCTGGTGGTAGGACTCTTCAGCAAGAGTCCGTCTCGGTGGGTACCACCGCAGTGTCAGATATTCTACCTCCAAGCAGTAGTGTGCACTGCACTGTATTTAGCTTTGAAGGGCACTGTAGCAAGTGAAATTACTGGGCGAAAGAGACTTAACAACAATGTCTCGGGGTGATAAGCGCAGTGCAGTGCCACGCAAACTCTTAAACACTAAGCTTTGGGTGGCACTGCATCTGTTATAGTCAGGCGTGGTGCTTAACATCAGGCGTCTTGATTGTCTTGTCACTTACTGACATGAAAAAAAAACCGTATCATAATATTATTTTTAGTAAAATTACGAACATTTAATAAAGTGACGATGAAATATAATAAAATAGAGACTTTAAGTTTACAGTTTTCGCGATTTTGTTCGCACCAGGGGAACAATGCTGCTAAAACAATGACAGTATTTCACTGTCAATATAAATAGAAGCATTGTCCCTCTGGTTTTATACTATATAAGAGTAGTAGAGTTCTCTGTATAAGAGTAGTAGAGTTCTCTGTGATAGAGCTCGTCCGGGGAAGGACTACCACCATACCTATTTCTGCCGCCAAGCAGTAATGCTCGCATTACTGTGTTCCGGTGTGAAGGGTATGGTTTCCGGTGAAATTACTGGCACATGAGGCTTTCGATCTTAGCCTCAAGGTGGCAACCCGCGAGTGATACCTCTGGTATTGCAAGCGTCCATAGGCTGCGGTAACCGCTTACCATCTTGTGGGCCGTACGCTTGGTTGCCACTTCAGTTGTATAAAAAAAAAAAATACTTATGGAGATTCAAGTTTCAGTTACTGAGATCAATATTCACATTTTCTAAAATATCACACTGTGTTTATCTATTGTCATTTCATAAAGGTATTAATAACTTATAAATAATCTAATTTATATTATAATTTAACATCATACAGTCACACAATCCTGACACTAGGACTGTGTCGTGGATATCAGAAACGACTAGTACCAGTCAGAAACTGCTAGTACTCAGTTGTACTAGACAGATACTGCTAGTAATGTCAGAAACGACTAGTACCAGTCAGAAACTGCTAGTACTCAGTTGTACTAGTCAGATACTGCTAGTAATGTCAGAAACGACTAGTACTAGTCATAAACTGCTAGAACTACCCAGACACGGAACAAATATTTGCAGATCATGCAAACATTTGTGCCGTAGCGGGAATCGAACCAGCAATCTACCACCAAAGCCGTGATATCTTTAGACTTCACGTGGTAATTATGTTTATGTGAAAACAAAAAATAAATGTATACAATGGGAACCGTACATATTTACAGGTGCTATTCCAGACTACAGTCTATCTATGTGCTATATTATATCTAAATGCGTAGAGCCGTTCTTGCGTGATTGAGTTACAAATATCCATTTTATATTAGCAGTAAATTTTATATAAAGATGGGATTGGCAGAAACTACAATGATTTCCATACTAGATGGTAGATTAATACTTTGAATAAATAAATAATGCTGGACAATCCACACAGCATCATCTAGCCCCAAGCTAAGCAGAGCTTGTGTTATGTACTAGATCACTGATATACTTAAAACGAGTCTTTCGTCAACTCACACCATGAATCTTGTTAAAATATAAAATATTTGTTAAAACGAGTGTTTCTACTCGATTAATAATTTTATGCGTAAAAGTGACATTGAAATTTAATAAAACTGTATTTTAAGTAGGTATCTAATATTATTTTCTATTTATATTGTTTTATTGACATTGGTATAATATTATTATTATTATTAAATTTATTATTAAAACACCCAAAAACAAGTAACACACAAATACATTTTAAATTAAATAAGGAGCGATTTAAAGTATTTTAGCAGCTGTGCTGGGTAAAACCTGAAAAATTGTTTTATACATGTTTTTTTTTTGTTAATTATATTTCAGTATTTTGCATGTTAAATAATTGTAGCCTTAATTTGTATATTGCATGTATTTTCAGACACAATTGTAAAATTGTTATTGAAATAAATAAATGAAATGAAATGTCCCAACTGGTGTGAGTTGACGAATCGTAAATACATAGATATATTTTTTTTATACATAGAAAATACCCGGAACATATATTTGCAGATCGTTCATTTGTCCCTAGGCGGGAATCGAACCCGCAACCTCCTGCGTCGCAGGCGGACCTTCGCCCGCCACACTACTCCATTCTCTCATCTTAGCCAGCCTTTACAAACCGATATGTCATCACTTTTCAATCATAACTGTTATATATTTCTGTGCTTATTTACTTTTGTTACTGCCCCTCACAATAAAATGTATGAAGCAAACGCGTCGCAATCACTAAAACGGTGCCGTTGTATGTGTGTGTGTCATGGTTGTCCCCACCCAGTTATAGCAAGAGCGAGATAGCACACTTTCGCTAGCGCTTGGATTTACACTTAATCAAAATAAACGCGTGCCTTAGCTCGGTTGGGGGGGGGGAGGGTAAATAAATAATAAATAAATAAATAATAAATAAATAATGCTGGACAATCCACACAGCATCATCTAGCCCAAGGTAAGCTGCTGTTAAACAGAGCTGTATTATGGGTACTAGATGACTGATATATATTTAATACAATACAATACATAGATAGATATTTTTTATTATATATAGAAAACACCCAGAACACCCGGAACAAATATTTGTAGATCGTACAAACATTTGTCCCGAGGCGGGAATCGAACCCGCAACCTCTGCGTCGCAGGCGGACCTGCGCCCGCTGCGCCACATCGGTCGTCAAAGTAAAAAAAATCGGTAAGTACCGGGGTGGGGTAAGTAAACCGGTGGGAGGTAGGGAGTGGCCATTCTGAGAGCCAGAAGCTAAGAGCTAAGGCACGCGTTTATTTTGATTAAGTGTAAATCCAAGCGCTAGCGAAAGTGTGCTATCTCGCTCATGCTATAACTGGGTGGGGACAATACAATACAATACAATACAATACAATACAATACAATACAATACAATACTTTATTGGTAACACCATAGTTACATGTCATTTATGATAATTACCTACATAGAAAAGTAGGTATCAAAAAAATACTATGACAACCATGACACACACACACATACAACGGCACCGTTTTAGTGATTGCGACGCGTTTGCTTCATACATTTTATTGTGAGTAACCGGGGTGTGGTTACGGTAAACACAGACCATTACGGATGTATACTAATTTGCTATCTCAGGTTGGATTCGACCAAACTTGAATAAGCATTATTAATATTAATCTTAGTTATTCGCAAACTTTTTATTCCCATCTGTACGCCTAGGGTAACAGATAGGACAAAAAAGTTCTATCTGTCAATAGGGTGACAAATCTAACGTTTACTTTTATTGACATTTCCTAGCTTGTAAGACGTTTCAAAGTGATCCTTGTGATTCTACTGAAATATATAATTTTTGATTTTGATTTTTTTTTTTGACAATATTACATCATATTCCCAGATCTACACCAGAAGATCGAATCCACAGTACGCCACGAAGATCTATACCAGGAGCTGGCCACACTAGGCCACGCGGAGGCCTCGAGGCGGCCTAATAAGTGAGTGCTTTAGAAAGGAGCAGTCTCGTCCAGGGTATGCAGCCAGTTGAAGATCATCATGTTGCGCTCGTACTTCGACAGAGGGCGTCCTCGCTCCCGCTCCAAATCATCAGCTGTTAGAGCCAGGTTGGCTGCTTCTGTAATAGGCATGATGACTGATTTTGAAAAACTGTTCTATTCATCATGACAGCCTTCTAATGTTCCCACTGCTGGGACACTGGCCTACTCTCGGGCGAGAGTGATTGGGTCTGAATCCACCACGCGGACCCAATGCGGATTGGTGGATGGCACATGTCTTTCGAATTTTTAGTTCTTGGACATGCCGGTTTCCTCACGATGTTTTCCTTCACCGTATGAGAGCACTGGCATTGCGCACATAAATTTTTCGAACAGAAAAATCCATTGGTGCACGACCGGGTTTGAACCCACGACCTTAGGATCGGAAGGCGGGGTCACTACCACTAGACCACCGTTGCTCTATTCATTAATTATTCATTAAATGTCAATAATTAATTCAAAAATTCGTCAATCCTATAATATGATTGCTCGATAAGCTACTGTTTTAAATTGTGTTTGATTTTTATTTCAGCAAGTGACAAGACAGTCAAGGCGCCCACCTGATGTTAAGCACCACGCCTGACTATTACAGATGCAGTGCCACCCAAAGCTTTAAATTTAAAGGATTGCGTAATACCTTATGCAACCAAATGTACAGTGAGCAATGAATATATGAAATATCAAATATTTATATTAGGCATGATGACAGTAACCAATAATCATTAACATCACGTCTTCACCTTATGAAAAGGGGTTGCGGGTTCAAATCCCGCTTGAGGCAAAATATTTTTTGGGATATTAAGTCATAAGTCATAAGTATTTATTGATAAAATATTTACAGGTCTCACTATAAATTTTATTAAATTATTATTTAATAACTTAAAATGTAGGTACACAATCGTTAATAATTCCATAAATTGCATTAAAAGTAAAATAATCAAATTAATCATTATAAAAATGTCAAAAAGTAAATGAAATAATGATTATAAATTCATATAAATAATTATATTATAATCTATAGGCTATATTTATTACTAGCGACCCGCCCCGGCTTCGCACGGGTGCAAAATATAAAAAGTATATAACCTGGATGTATGAACCTGCCGTGAGTCTGTCTCGGGGTGGGCACGGCCAGCTGCACGGGGCCGGGCGACGCCGACACCGCAGCCGCCTGCGACATACAGTATAGTTCACACAGCGGATCTAGGCTTCCATGAAGTTAGCCGTTTGTGATGCGCAAAGACAATTTAGTTTGAAAAAGCTCCATTGCGCATCGAAACGGCTAATTTCACGACGGCCGAGATCCGTTGTGAGAACTATACATACATAAATAAATAAATAATGCTGAATAATCCACACAGCATCATCTAGCCCCAAGGAGAGCTGTGTTATGGGTACTAGATGACTGATATATACTTAATACAATACAATACATAGATATTTTCTTTATTGAAAATAGAAAATACCCAGAAGTATTTGTAGATCGTACAAACATTGACCCGAGGCGGGAATCGAACCCGCAACGTCCGCGTCGCAGGGGGACTTGCGCCCGCTGCGCCACATCGGACATCCAATACATACAATACATTACAACCATATACTATGTATACAATATTAATAATAATAATACAATAGGGTAAAGGCATGTGTTATTGGCCGGCACTAGTTAATGGCCACTTCATACTCAAACACTTCTTATAAGCTACTGATGCTAAGTACGATATCTCCTTTCTAGAGAACAGTTTACATATTTAGCTTTAATATTTGTGCCGATTTGTACCAGCTTTCGAATACTTTCGTATGAAAAAACTCATAATTGATTAACAATCGGCAATCCGGCTACTATTGTTGGTGTGGTTATGTTGTGAAAACGGTAAGGATTGTGTTTGACTACAATTTGAATGAAACTTGTCTCATTGATCGTTATATCGTTACTATAAGTTATTATGTCTTGATTTAAAACTATTTTATTAATTTTTTACTTTAAAATATTAAATTATGGTATGGCCAATAACTGAAGCAAAAAAACTAAGTTTTTAGTTACTGGCCATACATGCACATCACCACCAGGTCACCTACGAATCCAATTTATATTATTTAATATTTGGCTAAAATACATCCTGTAAGGTGAATGGCCTTTTTTAAAGTGGTGCCAAAAGTGGAACCTTACTCCGCCAACTTAGTTTTTGGTCAATCGGGATAATGCAAAATATTAACTCAATCTGACGTTTTGCTGAAGAGATACGATAGAACAGCAAAGGTGGCCAGTTGATTAACTACCTAAGGCGCCTATGCAGAGATCAGTTCAAGATCCGATCGCCTGAAATAAACTTGTGCCGAAACCGAGACTTGTTTATTTTGTTTGGTGATCACTTAAATATATATATTTATACAAAGGCTTCGAAAAGTACGTTTAAACAAAAAGCTAGGAACCCGATAATTATGTTCCTTGGAGATTTCTTAAAAAAATGAATATAATCTGCCGTTTTTCGTAAAAAATGCTATGGCCAATAACTGAAACCAAACATGCCAGTAACTAGTTCTGGGGTGCCAGTAACACATGTTTTATTTGAATGAATATAAAAACTTTATAAACAATGTTAATTATTTTTCTTGTTATTAAAATGATATTAGAACTATTCCCGTTTCCAATAGCACCTTTATTTTTTATTTTTTTTATTTTTATAAACATCATTTGGATGACGCATAGTTTCTGTAAATTTAAATTGAGCCAAGGTGCTTAGGATGCCAATAACTGGTGCTTTTACCCTAGTACAATTTCATTCTTTTTTTTCTTTATTTGACCAGAAAAATGTAATCGATTTACTCGAGATTTTTCAGACAAAATGTAAAAAAACAACATATATATAAATAAATAATGCTGGACAATCCACACAGCATCATCTAGCCCCAAGGTAAGCTGCTGTTAAACAGAGCTGTGTTATGTGTATAACTCACCTCTAACCGGTCGAGGTTGAATTCTGATTGTGACATTCTCTCCAGTGCCCGGTATGTTGTTAGCAAACGACGTTTTATGTAGTTCTGACGGACCTGTTATATATATAATTCAACTTATTATATCAACATCATACTTACTAGATTATATATAATATTTACCAGGTGGTAGGACTCCTGACCAAGAGTCCGTCTCGGTGGGTACCACCGCAGTGTCAGATATTCTACCTCCAAGCAGTAGTGTGCAAGCTGCACTGTGTTTAGCTTTGAGGCACTGTAGCAAGTGAAATTACTGGGCGAAAGATTTCAGATTTCAGATTTATTTATTAACCATATTAAAACATTTGCTGTCATTTTAAGTCAAATTAAACTTTTGTAAATATTTAAAGAATATAGATTAGTAGGTATACGTAAGATAACAAAAGAGACTTAACAACAATGTTTCAGGGTAATGAGCGCAGTGCAGTGCCACGCTTAACTTAAAAACTTTAAGCTTTGGGTGGCACTGCATCTGTTATGGTCAGGCGTGGTGCTTAACACCAGGCAGGCGACTTGACCGTCTTGTCACTTGCTGGCATAAAAATAGTACATTATGGTACTATTTTTGACATAAAAATAGTACATTATGGTGTAAGTTTTTTAGTGTGTAACATTGGTGATTACTGCTGAGGCGTCTTAAGATAGCCGAGGACGGTAATCATCAATACACACGTGTATCATACGACGTGTACAATACACTTGTGAAAGAATAACAAAAAAAACTCATAATAAAATAACAACGAAAAAATCTATAACTCACTAGTGAGTTGTAGCAATGAAAAAGTCATAGTTTGATTATGTGTGTCATTCTGTGCCTAATTGCGATGACCATAGAGCCACTTTATAAGCAAGTGTGTTGGAAAATATATATATCTCACTATTATTATAAAACATAATTAGCCGATAGACTTCCACTGCTGGACGTAGGCCTCCCCCAAAGAGCGTCATTACGACCGTTTTTAATTTTTTATTTTTTATTTATTTATTACCAATTTGACAAATTATTAATACTATTTAAAGTTAGAATAATAACACATAAAAACCACTAAGGTTTGAGTTGGTGCTACTGTGAGTCTATCTACGAGTAGGTAAGGTACTACTCGTTCAGTAGTAAATAAGGTAAGTACCTAATCTACTTAATATAAGTACATAACATTGTAATAAAATATGTAATTATCACACCCACCTGGGTAACATTACCCAACCAGACTTATGGTAAGTATTTAAGTCAAAGTCAAAGTCAATGTATATTTATTGCTAGAAATACATGTACAGATCAGATGGTGGGATAAGCTTTTACTATCCGACTTACTGCAACCACTTTAAATTCATCGGTCAATCGAGAGACTTTTTTTTTATTGGACAACCCACACAGTATCATCTAGCCCCTAGCTAAGCAGAGCTTGTGTACTAGATGACTGATAAACTTAATACAATACAATTTATATTTTTAATATACATAGCAAAAAACCCAAACCAATATTTGCAGATCGTACAAACATTTGTTCCGAGGCGGGAATCGAACCCGCAACCTCCTGCGTCGCAGGCGGACCTTCACCCGCCGCGCCACATACGGTCACAATAGAAATTATAGTTCTCACAACGGATCTCGGCCGTCGTGAAATTAGCCGTTTCGATGCGCAATGGAGCTTTTTCAAACTAAATTGTCTTTGCGCATCACAAACAGCTAACTTCACGGAAGCCTAGATCCGCTGTGCGAACTATAAGTTAGTATGAGTCAGTGGAGCGCTCGTGACGTAGCTGGCTAAGTTTGATCTGTTATGTTCTTAACAGATCAACGAAGTTAAGCACTGTTCCGCGGGGGTCATCATTTGGATGGGTGACCGCCAGTGGCAATTTCAACTGAACGCTCCCACGCTTCGGAGGGTACGTTAAGCAGTCGGTCCCGGCTTTTTCAAATTTGTTAGACCATGACAGAGGCCTTCGGGCGGCCTAGAAACTCTGTCACCAGAGTTGGCCACTGACTCATACGAACGAACGAGCGAAGTGGCTAACTCTGGTGACAGAGTTTCTAAACCGCCCGAAGGCCTGTGTCGTGGCCTGACAACTTTGAAAGAGCCGGGACCGACTGCTTAACGTGCTTTCCGAAGCACGGGAAGTCACAATACCTTTTTGTTATCTCTGGGTAACTGCCTCGAGGGTTGCGAGGGCTGGGACCTTTGCGGAGACGGTAGCTGCGATCCACCAACTGAAACGCAAACCACAGTAAATAAAAAATAAATAAACAATGCTGGACAATCCAAACAGCATTTTTTTTTTATACCACTAAAGTGGCAACCAAGCGTACGGCCCACTTGATGGTCAGCGGTTACCGTAGCCTATGTACGCATGCAACATCATAGATATCACTTGCGTGTTACCACCCTGAGACGTTAGATGGAAAGTCTCATGTGTCTGTAATTTCACCGGAAACCATACCCTTCGAACCGGAACACAGCAATGCGAGCATTACTGCTTGGCGGCAGAAATAGGAATGGTGGTAGTCCTTCCCCGAACGAGCTCAGTACAGTACAGTTCTTTGTGATAGAGCTCGTCCGGGGAAGGACTACCACCATACCTATTTCTGCCGCCAAGCAGTAATGCTCGCATTGCTGTGTTCCGGTGTGAAGGGTATGGTTTCCGGTGAAATTACTGGCACATGATGCTTTCGATCTTAGCCTCAAGGTGGCAACCCGCGAGTGATACCTCTGGCATTGCAAGCGTCCATAGGCTGCGGTAACCGCTTACCATCTTGTGGGCCGTACGCTTGGTTGCCACTTCAGTTTTATGCAACTGAAGTGAACAATATATATATATATATATATACAAAAATTTAAATTTTCTCTATAATAACATTAGTATAGAGTAGTGACCGGCCCCAGCTTCGCACTGGTGCGGTTTCATTGCACCCGCGCGAATCCAGGACGGACTGCATATTAATTATATTAATAAGGCACGAACCTGCAACCCAGGTGCTGCAAGACCTGGAGGTGGCACTCAGGGTGAGTGCCTCCAGCGCTGCGCAGAGTCCCACCTCCGATGTGGCCCTGGAACACCAACTACTTTAACACACCGGTCTTAGCCTACAGATATACATTAAAGAACCAATTTCATAGTGGCCTAGGTCTTAGTAACACCATAGAGATATTGGAAAAAAATATAAAACTAACATTATAATACAATTTTATTTTTATGTAGACAAACAAAGTTCTATATGAAAAATGTTTGTTGTGTTGGGTTTCCTAAAACGGGAACACTGGAGGTCCGCCATGACAGCTATTAGCCAATGACCGTGACGCATCTTGACTTTGACTACTGTCAAAGTCAAGACGCGGGTTTAACGAACAACTGGGTTATTAGGTACTCCTAATAACCCAGTTGTTCGTTAAACCCGCCATGTTGTTTTGCATTGTGTTGCACTCCTTCACAAAGATAAACTTACATAAGATTGTGAAAGAAGCTAAAATAATTTAAATAAACAGCTTAAAATGGTTTCTTTATTGAATATCTAAATATCTAGACCGCTTCAAAGGACCTAGGCCCGGCTGCATACATCGAGAAACAACTCCTTTTAAAAATAAGCTCAAGAAATGGCTTATTGAACAGGCTTTCTATGACTGCGTTGAGCTTATGTCTGCTAATCCAACGAAGGCACAACAAAATAATTATTAGTATAAGCACTTAGTATTGTACGGTTACGTACATGAGTATAGTGTTGAAGTCAGCTAATTCGCGTTCATGCGAAACAGAGTGCTACCGGGGACATAGCGCGAGACAGTCGCGACCGGGAATCGTTTATAGTTCTCACAACGGGTCTCGGCCGTCGTGAAATTAGCCGTTTCGATGCGCAATGGAGCTTTTTCAAACTAAATTGTCTTTGCGCATCACAAACGGCTAACTTCACGGAAGCCTAGATCCGCTGTGCGAACTATACCTAACTTACTTACTGTGGTACTGAATAAACATTAAAGTTAAACTAGCTTTTCTTGTGCACTCCAATGCTACCTACCTATAACTACTTACTACTCTAATGTGCGGTTCTAACTGGGATCGTACAAGTATAATATCATACTTAGTACTTAAATTTTTGTAATATTTTATTCTTGGAATGTTATAATTTATTAATTATTAGTAACAATTATCCTTTATTAATAAATATACTATGACTATGACTACATCGCCTAATAATAAAATATACGAGCACGCGAGCCCCGTAGCGGATATAGGGAGGTCATTCACACGCGCAAGTCATTGACACGTGGGTCATTGACACACTCGGTTCATTGACGCGGGGGTCATTGATACGCGCCGCGAGCTGCCCTTTCGATTTCCAACAAGGATTACTCATAATTAACCAGAAAAACGAAATCGATTTACTTGAGATTTACAAAAAAAAATACTGTAAAAATATATTAAAAAGTACTTTAAAAATAAAAGGTATTTTTTATGTGTGGAACTTATTCCTTAAGTTTGTGACTTTGATAATGACTGATGATCCTATTATAGGGGACAAAGGAGAGAAAAGAGACAGGATAGAGACTCACCCGTGCAGGTGAGTGGGGCTCGCTAAATAAGTGGGGAGGAAGGAGACAAAGTGGGGTAGGAAAGAGACAAGGTGTGGAATAAAAAGAGATAGGGATAAAGAGAGATAATAAAAATAGGGATAAAGAGAGAGATAATAGAAACGAATAAAGTTATTATTATAGATAGTGGGGATAAAAAGAGACAGGGGTATAGAGAGTCACCCGCGCAGCTGTGTAGGGCTCGCGGCGCTCGCCAGGGTGACGTCGCCCGCGCTGAAGGAGCGCCGCAGCCCGAGCTGAGCGCACAGCGCTGCGCACCCCGCCAGCAGGGACACGCAGTTGTCTGTACACTGCAGCGGTAGAGTCGATGATGGACGTCTGCAAGGTATCAATAATGTTGAACAATCCACACAGCATCATCTAGCCCCAAGGTAAGCTGCTGTTAAACAGAGCTGTGTTATGGGTACTAGATGACTGATATATACTTACAATACAATACATAGATAGATATTTTTTATTATACATATAGATAATACACATAGACCGATGTGGCGCAGCGGGCGCAGGTCCGCTCTGCGACGCGGAGGTTGCGGGTTCGATTCCCGCCTCAAAGGAAGGAAAGTCGCCTGGAAGTGGCGGCTGGTCATACAATCCGAAATAAGAAAGCAAAGGAAGTAACCGAATGGTACCCTAGAGAGGGGAAAAGAGCAAGAGGAAAACCATTTCAAAGATGGGAAGAAGATTTTAAGACGACAGCAGGACCGCTATGGAGGAGAATAGCTCATGATCGCATACTCTGGAAACGTCTGGGGGAGGCCTATGCTGAAAAGCAAACCAATCATATCGAACTGCCATTACCGATGTCATAGATAATATTATAATTTGTAAACTTAGTATAAGATTGTTAAATAAAGGCTTTTGAAATTGAAAATAGTACCCATAATACAGCTCTGTTTAACAGCAGCTTACCTTGGGGCTAGATGATGCTGTGTGGATTGTCCAGCATTATTTATTTATTTATTTGTTTAGTAATCATATATTCAGTTAGTTAACTAAATAAATAAGAAAATGTAATGTAAATGTAAACACTTACAAAGATTTTCCATCAGGGTTGGGGCTGGCGACCCTGAGCGAAGGATCCGGACCCTGTCCAGCCTGGAACCACAGAAATTAGGTGACTTTTTCTCTTCGGCAAGAGTCAATGTTATGTTGGCTACACCAATTTTCTAAGAGGAAAGATTTAATTGTTTGTTTACACTAGATACAGGGGGGGATACATGGGTCAGGTCGCTGGTATAAAAAAAAAGTCATAAAAGAAAATTTACCATAACTTCTGCGCTGACATAGCATCGTTACCTTGCAAGCCAGCAGCCGCAGCACCCTGGCATCTGATGCTGCAGAGGACACGCTGAAGAGCGAGAGGTCTGTCGTCACGGACTCGTGGGAGGGAGATCGCGCCACCCCTCCCCGCCAGCTCTCCCCCCCGCATATATCCACTGGAAGGAAACAGACAACTTTTAAGTCCATTATCAACTCGAAAGGGGGGAGACAATATCTGGTAATATCTTAGGGGAGTGTCTAATTTTAATTCGAAATGGGGGTATAAGATCTGCACTGACGTCCTGCATTGGGGCTCCCCCTGCTAACCTGACCTTAGCCAGCCCAACTCCTTGAAATAACGGAGAAGGACTTTAGGTTGATGGCAGCAATGTTCTAGCATCTTCGATGGTGTTGTAGACGGTGACGAGCAAGTGCCTATTAGCTCCTGCAGTCCTGATTGTGCTCTGGCCTAATTTGTGGCTGCACAATGAATCACATGTTCCACTGTTTCTTCATCCTGGAAGCAACGGGGACAGATTCCACTGTCTGTGGCTCCAGGGGAGAGGGGATGTAGTAAGATATCACGCCTTGGGTCTTTTTTAGGGGTTTAGATAGTTAGATAATCATTAAAGAAACCATTGATCACTGTTTTTTTATTTTGTATTGGCTTATTACATAATCTAAAGTAAGTTTATCTCTGTGAAGGAGTGCAACACAATACAAAACAACATGGCGGGTTTAACGAACAACTGGGTTGTTAGGTACTGTCAAAGTCAAGATGCGCCACGATCATTGGCTAATAGCTGTCATGGCGGACCTCTAGTGTTCCCGTTTTAGGAAACTCAGCACAACAAACATTTTTCCTTAAAAACTTTGTTTGTCTACCTAAAAATAAAATTGTTAGTTACTGTTAGTCTTATAATTTTTTCCAATTTTTCTATGGGGTTACAAAGACCTAGGCCACTATCAAATTGGTCCTTTATTTTACAAACCATACAGCGGCGCGTGTGCCTAATGTGTACACAATCTTAAAAATAGTCTTTCAAATAAATTAAGATTTTACCTTGTACCATAAAAATACATGTATTGTAGGAGAGGATTTCAATTAAAAACCTCACCAAGTATCACCATGGAGGGGGTAGGGATTAAAAAGTTGCTAAATACAATCATGAGATTAATGAACAACCTATAACATGGTAGATATTATAACCATAGACAAGAACTTAGACCTGCAAGCCATAAAATAGCTACACAAGCTAAGTGTTCCATTTAATGGCATAATAACTGTTGCCCGTAATAAATTCCTTCCTAATTAATAACTTCCTTATTATTTTTATTATTTACTGGGCTGACATCCGTGCTTCTTTCCTCTAAGTAGGCCCCAACGGAAGACCAGCACTGGGTAGCTATGAGACTCAGCAAATGCTGAGTTGGAGCCTTTTTGTGGCGTGCATTTTTGTGTAGGTACCTACAACTAAAGCACACGACACAACCTATTACTTATAACCTACTTAGTATTTAATTTTTTATTTTTTTTTATTTTTAGACTTATTAGATATGTATGTATAGTTCGCACAGCAGATCTAGGCTTCCGTAAAGTTAGCCGTTTGTGATGTGCAAACAACAAACAATTTAGTTTGAAAAAGCTCCATTGCGCATCGAAACGGCTAATTTCACGACGGCCGAGATCTGTTGTGAGAACTATACCTACTATGTATATTGTACCTACCTCTATGCTCGTCACAAATAAAACTATTTTCTTTCTTTCTTTCTTTCCTTGTTGTAGAAATTCATAAACTAAATGTATTAACCTTCCTCTTAAATAACACTATCGATTTTAAACCTCATGATTTTCCTTGTGTTGTAATAGTGGCTAGGTACTGTAATTTTACTTTTAAAATTATATTTGTAGGTACGTAACTAATTTTTTTTCTTGTATTGTGTTTTTCCATTGTGGCAAATAAATGTGTCTATTTCTAGAATGAAAGAATATAAGAAAATTGCAATGGCGCTTATCAAAAATCTAGGATAACCTTGTGTTATCACTTATTCGGCTTATTGCCAATATCCACAAAACTAGTTCGCCGCTCCGCCGGACGAAATAATAAACTGTAGGTAGCCATCTAATAATTCATTTGCGAAGATTATTGGACTCTGCGCATGAAAAAATCAAAGTTTAAAGCCTAGAGATCACCTTCTTTCCTATAGACTTTCATTATTAACACGAAAGAATGACGAAGGAAAATTACTGGAACCTTGGTGGTTTTCTGCCTTCCCTACATAATGAACGTTGCAAAGGCAGTGCCCAAAATCATCTGCTAGCTAACCTTGAAATATTAACAATATATCTGCTTAAATCACAATACCATCTGATTTTCGTGAACCAAAACAAGAGGTGGTACGACAAGCCGGAATTTCATGTAAATAAACATAGTTTAGACTTACAGCCTACGTTAGGCTCCACGGTGAAGGCTTTTACACTGCTAAAACAATAACTCGAGTCTAATTCTTCAAACTGATAGCAAAACTACAGAAATTATTGAAAATTTATTTGGAATCAAAATGAAACTAAGAGAATCTAAGCACTACGTACAAGAATATCACCACAGAGTAAATTGAAAGGGTTACTCTCACGCACGCAATGACTGATTGGAGTTGACTGGACTAGTCTTATTTTACTGTAATACTATATAATCTGGGCTAGGGATTGATGGCAATCGTCAGGATGACAGATTTAACGTTGAAATGGTGATTAATTTTGTACTACTATTCTTTAAAACTCTAAAAAAAAAATATTCACTAATAAAAATAAAATAAGCGTTAATTAGTGTTATTTAAACGTGCAAAACGACAGTCTATATTCAAAACGTCAATAGTGACATTAGTGACGTTAAAATGACAGTACTCAGAAGACGACCTCTGTGGCGCGGTAGGCGTGTTGCCGTTTAAGAAGCGAGAGGTTGTTGTGGGTTCGATCCTCGCCGCGGCAGAAATGTTTCAATGATCTACAGATTTTTAAAGTACAAGCTTTGTTTAGTATGAAGCTGGTAGAACTGTGTAGAAATAATAATAAATAATGCTGGACAATCCACACAGCATCATCTAGCCCCAAGGTAAGCTGCTGTTAAACAAAGCTGTGCTATGGGTACTAGATGACTGATATATTATACTTAGAAAACTATTTGAAAGAAAGAAAACTATTTATTCAACCACCACAAAGTAACAGAGAATAAAAAAAAAACAATAATTACATTAACATTAAATAAATATCTATACATAAAATAAGAAATAGTTAGGCGTTGAGTGGTGGAGAAAGGGACCTTAGCTCAGCATATGCTACTGCATGTTGTCATGCTGCAGCGCTGATTTTCAGCTAAGTAAGCTAAGCTACTTAATACAATACCTACATAGATATATATTTTTTTATTATCTAATGGAATAGATGGACTATGACCAAATCACTCTCTTTCGCGAGTAGCAGTGTGGGAACTGGGAACTTAGAAGGCTGGAAATTATGTTTAGTGCAATCTACATCATCCTCTCGGGATAATTTAATTAATTAATATTTTATGTTTACCTACCAATATTATTAGATAAATTGTTTGACCTAGTTACCTACTTTAGTACCTTCTAGATGTATGCTAGTTACGAAGTTACCTATCTAATTACTCAGGTTATTAGCTCGTTATGTAGGTATTTATGATATTTTACAAATGTAGGCAGGTAGGTAGTTGACTATTTATCCTAACATTTTTTTTTTGCGATGATAATAATAACCTACTAATATTATAAATCTGGAGGTAAGAATATTGGTTTATGTGGTGTTAGATATTATTATAACGATTAGGTCAAAAGTGTCACAACAGAATAAAAATATTACAAAATTCACCTATTTCAAACCATAGGAGAATATGACATAATCTTTGTCAATGTTCATTGATTTTTGACTGACAAAGAAGGACAACAAGCCGCCAAAATGACAGTTTTATTATGAATACCGAAGGGCGTAGGTTCAGTACTTAAATACCTAATAATAAGTTAGGTACTCTATAGGCGGAACCATTAATGTTTCTCAGAATGCCTAATGAACCCTAAAATTAAAAAGATAATTCTAAACAAATTCAAGTATGGCTACTTACTGTTTGGTACCAATTTTAAAATTAAAAACTGTATCGCTGTGTGCGTGCTCTGCTTGTGTGAGTGAGTTCACATTATGTATATCTAGTTTGTGTGTGCGTTATCATTGCGGTTGTATGGGTGGAAGAAAGAATTGTGATGATAAGACTTGGATTTTATAGACCGTTAACAAAGGCATTTTTTATGGTAGTCTATTAACTTTTTTGTCACTAAATGCACAGATCCAAATGGCAACACCATGACTCATACGAACTTACTTCTCTACACCGTCATTGATAAACAATTATTACAAAAAAAACTGTAGAATCTTCTAGAAGGTTAAGAAATTTTTAAATTTTTCGCAAGGTAGGCTCAGAACTACATAGGTATAGTTTGCACAGCGGATCTAGGCTTCCGTGAAGTTAGCCGTTTGTGATGCGCAAAGACAATTTAGTTTGAAAAAGCTCCATTGCGCATCGAAACGGCTAATTTCACGACGGCCGAGATCCGCTGTGAGAACTATAAGTATTATATCACTACATACCTAGTATAAAACAAAGTCTCTTTCCGCTGTCTGTCTTAAGTACGCAACGAATTTTTAAAATAAATTTAAAGGAAGATTTATCGTGCGAAGAACATTAACAATGCCAACAGAATCGACGCCAATGTCGATTCTGTTACTATTTCATGTTTTTAAAGGTGCAGCGTGATTGAAAATTGTATAAAAACTTTAATCTTTTGGATCAAGAGAACAGAATTTGCTTATTTTTATTAAATAATTTTGTGTTCTATAGTATCAAATATAAAAACGAGGACCCCGAAATTCAACTTTGGTGGTATCTATTCGAACATAAATCAATGGTGTGATATTCAGCACTTATCCTGCACAAAGATCTACGCAGCGCTGGTTTTTATTTTAGAATACCCCCAAGTTTATACTTAAGCTGCAAACATAAATGAATGGCGTACCTTAATTCTCAAATGATCTACGCATCGCTGTATAGGGCATTGTCCTAAACGTACGTTATCTAACGTACAAGTGTCAAATCAGTGACTATTATTTATTTATTAAGAGCTTACCCGCGCGTCTTCACTCGCGTTTTTGCAGTTTTTATGCTATTCTACAGAAACAATACATTTTTCCGGGATAAAAAGTAGCATTTTTTTTTTATACAACTGAAGTGGCAACGCGCCCGGTCCACAAGATGGTAAGCGGTTACCGCAGCCTATGGACGCTTGCAATACCAGAAGTATCACTCGCGGGTTGCCACCTTGAGGTTAAGATCGAAAGCCTCGTGTGCCAGTAATTTCACCGGAAACCATACCCTTTACACCGGAACACAGTAATGCTCGCATTACTGCTTGGCGGCAGAAATAGGTATGGTGGTAGTCCTTCCCCGGACGAGCTCTATCACAGAGAACTCTACTACTCTTAAAACATGTGTTATCAATCAGTAAAGACGTCACGGAGATACGTTGTGACAAACATAAACACACACATACACATACTGACTTTCGCATTTTAATATTATAGTAGGATTATTTCATTATTACAGTCATGTATCTTTGAATACTTTTTTTCTGATTTTTACAGATATTTAAATAAATTTGTATACTTATGTAGGTATATCGATTTTTATGTTTTATTTATTTCATCATCATCATCCGCAGCCTGACTTCACCCACTGCTGGGTGTAGGCCTCCCTTAGTTTGTGCCATCTACCGCGATCCTGTGCTAATGTAATCCACTTACGGCCCGCGATTATAGTATTTATTATTAGTATTTTTCTTTATTTTTCTTTTCTGTATAGATTGTATCGTTATATTTATATATCTATTTATTGCTTGATGAGTGTTCTTGAAGACCCAAGTCTACAGTAGTTTAACATCACCGTGATGAATTTACACATTTGTAAGAAATTCAATGATACCAAACATGACTGTATGATTTTTATAAATTACAAGAAGATTCGTCGCAAGTCGCAATGTATTAATAAAGGCGTATCCACACTACTCCCGCACCACTAGGGTATTGTACTTGATTGTGGAGCGCGTGTTGGCGAGTGGAATGCAAACTAAACTGCGAAGGGCTGTCGCGAAATTCATATTGTTATTATTATTATTATTATATTTTTTTTTTTTGTATACTACTAAAGTGACAACCATGCTTACGGCCCACAAGATGGTAAGCGGTTACCGCAGCATATGGGCGCTTGCAATACCAGAGGTATCACTCACGGGTTGCCACCCTGAGACGTAGATCGAAAGTCTCATGTGCCTGTAATTTCACCGGAAACCATACCCTTCGAACCGGAACACAGCAATGCGAGCATTACTGCTTGGCGACAGAAATAGGTATGGTGGTAGGGTAGTCCTTCCCCGGACGAGTTCCATCACAAGAATTCTACTACTCTTAAATTATAGTTATATTTTATGTCTAATCATGTTGAATGAGAGTGGATATCTTATAAGTTTAATAAGTTTAAGTTTAGTTTAATAAGTTTATTTATTTTCACAAAAAGCAATGTCTTACACTAATATAATATAAGTAGGTTTGTTAGCACAAGTTTGTTACAGTAGGTTAGTTTAGCTAAGGGGTAAAATGTAGTGTCCATGCGGCAGGTTATAAAACACCAGGCCATGACAGAGGCCTTCGGGAGGCCTAATAAAGAACTTAGTTACTACCTATGCACGGGTGCAATGAAAACTTAAGTACCCGTGCAAAGCCGAAACCCGCTAGTAATAAATATAGCCTATGTCACCCGGAAATAGTGTAGCTTCCCAACGGTGAAAGAATTTTACAAATCGGTCTAGTACTTTCGGAGCCTATTCAATGCAAACAAACAAACAATCAATTATTTCTTCTTTATAATTAGTATAGTTTAAATTAACTTAATTTTTTTTTTTTTTTTTATACAACTGAAGTCTATGGACGCTTGCAATACCAGAGGTATCACTCACGGGTTGCCACCTTGAGGCTAAGATCGAAAGCCTCATGTGCCAGTAATTTTTTTGCCGCGGCACTTTGATTAAGATGATTGATTATAATAAAAAATATATAATATAAAATATATAATAAAACTCAGTATTATGTTATTGCAAATCGCATTCTGCAGTATTGTCGATGTAACAGAAGTTCTTGTGAAATTAAGTGAGTACTGAGCCTTAATTCGATACTAAGTATTTAGGGTCATTCATTATCAACCTGACAAATTTAAGGGGTAGGTTCCACACATAAAAAAAAATACTTGTACTTTTTTTTCAAAACGTTTTTTTTTTAAATTTAAAAAAAAATTTACGTAATTCTGCTTAATAATTAGTTATCCTTTTGGTTATTTTTGTTTTTATAGTGTTAACCATCACACTAGGGGAATACTAAAGATTATAATATCCCAAATATTATTTTGCCTCAAGCGGGATTTGAACCCGTAACCACCGCTTGATACGCGGGCGCTCTACCAATTGAGCTATCGAGACATATCTCGCTTGGACGTAATAATCATTGGGATGTCTTCGGTTCGAAGCGCCGATAGCTCCACCTACAGGGGAAACGTTGCAGTTATCCAAGCCTGTTCAAATGACTAAAGATAATTTAGTTCATTGACGATAGTTGTCGCATTGCTTATTCAATTGGTTATTTTTGTTTTTATAGTATTAACCATCACACTAGGGGAATACTAAAGATGCCTAATACTAAGAATGCCGCTTGAGGCAAAATATTTTTTGGGATATTATAATCATTAGTTATCCTTGTTAGAAATCGAAAAACAGCGCTCGGCACGTGTCAGTGACCCGCGCATCAATGAACCGCGGGTCAATAACCCGCGCGTCCTTGACCTGCGCGTGTCCTTGACTCGCTACGGGGCGCGCACACTCGAATATTTCATTATAACGCCGCTTAACTCGATTCCCAACAATGATAAATAATAATTGAGCGGAATCGAATGTAATCGATTTTTTTTTGTTTACTTGGGATTTTTAAGACAAAATATACATAACAAAAAAAAATATAGGTACATATATATATTTTTTTAATGTTTGTCAGGTTGATAATGAATGACCCTGTATATTTAACTACAATTCTTAATGTCATTATCCGTGCTTCGGAGGGCACGTTAAGCAGTCGGTCCCGGCTTTTTCAAAGTTGTTAGGCCATAACAGAGGCCTTCAGGCAGCCTAGAAACTCTGTCACCAGAGTTGGCCACTGACTCATACGAACGAACGAACAAACGAATATCATTATTCTAATGTCTTAACATAAACCAGTTCTTCTGATGGTATCGACCGATGTGGCGCAGCGGGCGCAGGTCCGCCTGCGACGCAGAGGTTGCGGGTTCGATTCCCGCCTCGGAACAAATGTTTGTACGATCTACAAATATTTGTTTCGGGTGTTCTGGGTATTTTCTATATATAATAAAAATATCTATGCATGTATTGTATTGTATTAAATATAATATCAGTCATCTAGTACCCATAATACAGCTCTGTTTAACAGCAGCTTACCTTGGGGCTAGATGATGCTGTGTGGATTGTCCAGCATTATTATTATTTTATTAGGTGAACAATAAATCTAATTATATTTTTATTCCATTCTCTGGTAATTAAAATAATCGATTGTTAGAAAATATATAAAATATAGACTACATTTTGACAACCCTACTATTATATCAATGCACACAGAGGTAAGATCACATCTGTGCGGATACACGCACACATGCGCAAACCTAACGAATTAGGGTCGGCTCTAGTCGTGTTGCTATGTAAAGCGGTGTAAGTTAGGAATTTAATGTTTTTATATTATAATATTGCTGTTTTATTTATAACATTAACATATTCTATTTTTAGGTACTTTAAAGTAAAATCACTTAGAGATGATAATAAAACAAGTTCAATCTACCTGTACTAATAGGTACTACTACTATACTACCTACTCTTGGTACTTAGTTAGTTAAAATAATAATATTATGGTTAATATTACCTGGGAAAATAACTTTTAACTTTTTATTATTTGTATATAACTAGCAACCTGCCCCGGCTTTGGTTGCGTAAAATATACGTATAAACCTTCTTGTTGAATCTCTCATAAATTGATATAAAACAGCATTAACATAATATGCGTACTACATACCTACTGAGAGACAGACAGTCGGCAGCTTGGTTATAAGCTATGTGAAGATGTAGGTATACGGTATAAGATTAGGAGTTAATTACATTTTTTATTTAAAATTTTATTTCAAAATCTAGATTTATATCATAAGTAAGTTACCTGCTTTAGATTTTAAATAATAATAATTATTATACCTTTTTATTTTTTAATTTTTTTTTTAATTGTAGGTAGTACTACCTGTGTATGTACTACCTACAATTCATGTTTTTTATGTAAGTACAGACTTATTAAGCAGATAATCCTTGTGAGAGTTGGACTACTTAGTAAAAGTGACTGTTGGTCGTGCTGTGTGTTTAAGATCCTACTAATATTATATGCCTGGAATAACACATAGACTACTTTTTATCCCGGAAAATGAACTGTTCTGTGGGATAGCATAAAAACTGCAAAAAAGCGGGTTAAGTCGATCAGCTCGTTAAGATATAAGTAAAATAATATATTTTTATACTTACACCCTTCTCCCACACTGCAGCCAGGTTTTTTATGATGGTAACTTCGTAGGTGTCCCTATGTCGTATCGCCACATATTGTTTAGTCAAAATTTTGTATAAATTTACAAAATATAATACTGTGTATATTTTCAATAGGTATTTACACACTATTATTCACTAAATCAAGATATATGAATAACAATGAGTTTTATTTTTATGTTTTTTTGTTTTATTAATGGTACTTACCTACCTTTATTATTTTTATTATATTTATATATCACAATAGTTACGTTTTTATTTAGATTGTTATTTTTATGTTTATTTTTTATTTATTTTTTATTTAACAAACTAATAAGTATTATAAAGAGGAACGATTTTCTCTTTTTATTTTTGTATTTTTAATTGTTACGAATAAACTCAAAAACTACTGGACCGATTTCATAAATTCTTTCACCAATAGATTCTACATTACCCCTGAGTATAGTTCGCACAGCGGATCTAGGCTTCCGTGAAGTTAGCCGTTTGTGATGCGCAAAGACAATTTAGTTTGAAAAGGCTCCATTGCGCATCGAAACGGCTAATTTCACGACGGCCGAGATCCGTTGTGAGAACTATAGCATGCTATATTTATTACTAGCGACGCGACCCGGCTTCGCACGTTCTTCTGGGATCTTTTATAATAAAAAAATATAGTTACGCAGTACCTAGTGACTTCGTGTTTGTGTGTAGGTAGGTAGGTAAAGTTCTCTCGGCGAATCTAGGCTTCCGTGAAGTAACCCAGCCGAGTTTTTTGTCAGATTCTTCTAGGCTGGGGCGCGTGGAACTTTCGTAAATTCACTTAGCTATAAGACGTTTCAAAATGATCCTTGTGATTTTATTTAAATAAATCATTTTTGACAATGCAGCATGAATTGCGCAATGGAGCTTTTTCTAACGGCTAACTTCACGGAAGCCTAGATCCGCCGAGAGAACTATAGGTAGGTACTTTGCGTTAATTATAATATTAATTACTGAGAGTCATTCCCGTTTGGTAACACCAAACACTGTTGACAACGGAAAATCAATGGTCATCTAAATGTTGAGTATTCTTGGCAAATTCTGATTTCTGATAAAAGTTTCAAAATGGCCGACAGAGCTTTCACAACATCCTTTCGTTCGATACGTAAAAAACACAGCGAATTGCGCGCGACTTCATTTGTGTGAATAGTTTTTTGCTAGCTTTGCATTATTCTTATTCATAATCGTAACTTCAAACCTCTGTTGGCTAATGTGTCTTTCAAATCTTTGTTTCAAAGGCAAAATCTTAGCGCGTTAAAATGAAATTCCAATTTTTTTTAATAACTAGCGTACCCGTCCAGGCTTCGCACGGCTGCTTCATACCTTTCTTTTGAAACCGCATTAAATAATCAAATAATCATTTATTTGGTACACAGGCCCATACCCCAGTTAAAGTGGCGCTGCCACCTTATTTATCTTATTATTCCGTTTAACAAAGGAATTTTCAAAAATCCATCGACCAGTTTGTGATACCTATCATAAAATTTTTTTTAATGCCTCTGTGATAGTTTTATTCTATTTAGTTTAGGAAGAGATACGAAAATAATAATAATAAATAAATAAATAATGCTGGACAATCCACACAGCATCATCTAGCCCAAGGTAAGCTGCTGTTAAACAGAGCTGTATTATGGGTACTAGATGACTGATATATATTTAATACAATACAATACATAGATAGATATTTTTTATTATACATAGAAAACACCCAGAACACCCGGAACAAATATTTGCAGATCCTACAATTTTGTTCCAAGGCGGGAATCGAACCCGCAACCTCCGCGTCGCAGGCGGACCTTCGCCCACCACGAAAATAGATTTTGGTGGCCACCAAGGGCAACTTCGTATCTCTTTGTTAAACAGAATAATAACATAATGTAGGTGGTGGCGCTAGTTTAGGTGCTGTATGCTACAAGTCAGCTATTATTAAACTAGGTAAGATACCTATTTAAAATTTTAAAACTTGGTTTTTTACAATAATTATGTAGAAAATACATACCAAGCAGTAATGCTGCCGCCAAGCAGTAATGCTCGCATTGCTGTGTTCCGGTGTGAAGGGTATGGTTTCCGGTGAAGTTACTGGCACATGAGGCTTTCGATCTTAGCCTCAAGGTGGCAACCCGCGAGTGATACCTCTGGTATTGCAAGCGTCCATAGGCTGCGGTAACCGCTTACCATCTTGTGGGCCGTACGCTTGGTTGCCACTTCAGTTGTATAAAAAAAAAAAAATACCACAATTAACAATATCAAAAATCGCGTAGGTAGTTAAAAACTTAGAATAATAACACGTTTAAAAGATGTAAGTGTACTACACGAGACAGACTTATAGGGGCGGTAATCTTTAAGTAAGTATAGGTCGCACAGCGGATCTAGGCTTCCGTGAAGTTAGCCGTTTGTGATGCGCAAAGACAATTTAGTTTGAAAAAGCTCCATTGCGCTTACGATACGATACTTAAGTAAATATTTGCGGAAATTGACACAACTACATCTAGCCCCAAGTTAAGCAAAGCTCGGATATAACCCGAATGCGTTAAACAGTGAAAGATTTGCATAACGTACAAACATTTGACCCGAGACGGAAATCGAACCCGCAACCTCCGCGTCGCAGCGGACCTGCGCCCGCTGCGCCACATCGGTCGTCAAAAAATTCATTGTATTGCAGTGTACCTACTGTGGTACCTACTTAGTATGAACAGTTCCTACCTAGGTAGTTATGTATTACCTATATTGATCGTAACTCAGCCCAGGCAAAGGATTCTATTAATAACTACCTAGATAGGTAGTGGATACCTACTTGACCTACTAACTTATACTTCGTTTTTTCAGTTTCATTTCATTAAAAACTTGTATCTAGGTAGGTAAGTATTATTCGATGAATTAGGTATTTTATTGAAAGATTTGACAGACTGGTTAATAACAATTACCCTTCAAGGGGATATAAGGATTTTTTTGTTTCAAAATCCCCTTTTAGACTGAGCTTGACGCTTCAAAGGGGATTTTGACACAAAGTATCCCAAAATCCCCTTCAAAGGGGATCTTCAAAGGGGACTTTGACACTTTTTTTTTTTTTTATACAACTGAAGTGGCAACCAAGCGTACGGCCCACAAGATGGTAAGCGGTTACCGCAGCCTATGGACGCTTGCAATACCAGAGGTATCACTCGCGGGTTGCCACCTTGAGGCTAAGATCGAAAGCCTCATGTGCCAGTAATTTCACCGGAAACCATACTTTTCACACCGGAACACAGCAATGCGAGCATTACTGCTTGGCGGCAGAAATAAGTAAGTAAGTTCCTATGAGTCAGTGGCCAACTCTTGTGACAGAGTTTCTAGGCCACCCGAAGGCTTCTGTCATGGCCTAACAACTTTGAAAGAGCCGGGACCAACTGCGTAACGTGTTCTCCGAAGCACAGGAGCGCTCAGTTGAAATCGCCACTGGCGGTCACCCATCCAAATGATAAGTACGCGGAACAGTGCTTAACTTCGTTGATCTGTTATGAACAACTAATATAAATATTAGTGTGATAGTGTGATGAATAAAAGGTATGTTATTGCAAATACATGGATTATTGATTTCATCAATATTTTCATTTTCTTATTGAAAGTTTCGTACTGATCAAAATTATCGTTGTTTGGATGTGTGCGTTGTGTCTGTGAACGGCACACATACATCATGAATACCTAAGTACCCTACTAGGGCTGAGAATAGATGAGGTATGTACTTATGCGCGCGATAATATTTATTTCATCATCATGACAGCCTTCTAACCCTGCTGGGACACTGGCCTACTCTCGAGCGAGTGGCACATGTCTTTTGAATTCTTAGTTCTTGGACATGCCGGTTTCTTCACAATGTTTTCTTTCATTGTTTAGGAGCACTGGCATTGCGTTACAGTTTTCGAATAAAATAATCCATTGGTGCACGACCAGGTTCGAACCCACGACGGGGGTCTCTACCACTATACCACCAGTGCGCTTAGCACAGACTGTGTGGTGTTCTTATTGGATATAGTTTTTGAAATTATCATGGTTATTAACATAATTTTCACTAAAAACGGAATTTGAGAACTGATTTCTCCCGTTATCATAGTGCAAGTAACTGCGCCGAAATATGGCGAATCTAAAACTCACAAAACATGGTAAATATCCCGTTTTTAGTGAAAATTACTATTGGATATGCTATATTTATTTTTATTAAAACATACTCAATTTTATAAGCCCACAAAGTAAATCTCAAATGTGCTAAGTCAGCGCGCGACAACCCTGACCTAACTCACACAGACACACGCGTACATACACGTTTGTATGGTACCGAATGCTTGTCAAACAAATGGATATGGATAGTGATGGGGTACAAGGCTTTGTAATCTATAAAAAGTATCGATGGAATTGGTTTTTATTTTTATTATTTGTAAAAAGACCGTGTTTTGTTCCGCGGTCTTCTGGAAGTTGAATAACTAGAATTTACAAATACAGGGTATTTCATTATTAGTGCGCGATATTCAAGGAATAAGTTCCACGCACAAAAAAAATGTAGTCCTTTTTTTCCTTTTTTTATAACATTTTTTCTGAAAAATCTCGTGTAAATCGATTACGTATTTTTGGTCAATAGTCAATATAACATTGTTAGAAATCGCGTAATAATTAAATATTCGAGCACGCTCCATAGTGGTTATAGGGAGGGGGGTCGTTGACACTCGCAGGTTATTGAGGCGCGGGTTATTAACACGCGGTTCATTGACGCGCGGGTCATAGACATGCACAAAAAAAATATACAAAAATATTTAATTAACAATGTAAAACATAACATGGTTTATTGTTGCAGAAGGTAAGGTCTTCCCTTAAAAAAATGTTATTACATTAATGTTTCATTAACTTAACCTATGTACCAATATACCAGTTACAGCTAGTTAAATCTAGAGACCTAAAAAATAAATAAATAAATAAATAATGCTGCACAATCCACACAGCATCATCTAGCCCAAGCTAAGCTGCTGTTAAACAGAGCTGTATTATGGGTACTAGATGACTGATATATATTTCATACAATACAATACATAGATAGATATTTTTTATTATACATAGAAAATAACTATAAATAATTATCAAAGACCCTTTTTAAACATATAGTGTGACCGCATTTATATTATTAATGTGATTTCATCGATATCGATGTCCGCAGAGGCGCAACACTCGGTACACGGTTGGTATTATTATTAGCTCGGATAAGGGCGCGATTGTATTGGAGTTATTTGGTAGTAGGTATTTATTAGAAAATAATATGTTTATTTTATTAAGTTATGATATATATATATATTTTTTATAAACTGAAGTGGCAACCAAGCGTACGGCCCACAAGATGGTAAGAGGTTAAAATTTGGAAATTAAAATGTAATACCTAAGACCACAGCTAAGAGGGGGCTCTTCTCACACAGGTCATTAAAACTTAACTGAAGAGCCCCAAACCCTGTAATATTTAAAACGTATAATTTAAATAAAAATATTTTGAATTAAAGAAAAAAAAAAAAAGAGGTTACCGCAGCCAATGGACGCTTGCAATACCAGAGCTCAGAGGTATCACTCGCGGGTTGCCACCTTGAGGCTATAATCGAAAGCCTCCTGTGCTAGTAATTTCACCAGAAACCATACCCTTCACACCAGAACACGCAATGCGAGCATTACTGCTTGGCGGCAGAAATAGGTATGGCGGTAGTCCTTCCCCGAACGAGCTATATCACAGAGAACTACTCTAAAATATATCTAATATAGTTTTCGTACCTACAATTAATAATCGTCTGGTAGTGATTTGGATCAGTTGAGCTATCTATAGGTCGTTTGTAACGGTCTTTAGACGGCTCAACTGTTTCATATGTATTTTGTATATACTTATAATAAATATGTGTATTTTTTTATTATCATTTTCCTAATTCTTTTTACTTTATTAATTGTTCTATAAAGTACCTGCCTACTCTATTATAATTAATGTATTTTTTTGATGCGTGTGTAAAGTACCCCATTACATTATACTTACTTACTTACCAAAAATTAATAAATATTTTTTCTTTATTTATTTCTACGTTTGCGGTTTGTGGCTCAAGGTTATAGTTTTATTCCCATCTGTCACCCAGCTCTGCCCGCCTACGGTGACAGATCGCACAAAAAGTTCGCTCTGTCACCCTTTTGTTTTTCAATCCCGGCTGCTCCAGTGTGCACGCGGCTTTACTCAGCTCGTATGCGTTACTCAAGGACCAACAATGAATATCCCTAGAATTGATTTATTTAACAATTAAAATATTACTACCTACTTACCTCGGCTATGAGAGACGAGCGATGTGGCGCGGTGGGCGAGGGTCCGCGACGCAGTAGGTTGCGGGTTCAATTTCCGCCTTGGCACAAATATTTGTACAAATACTTCTCGAATGGCGACCACGAACTGGAAAACAAAGTGTAGGACGGCCGAAAGATGGACCGATGACATTAAAGCGGTCCCGGAAAGTGGATGGCTACAGATTTATATTTAAGTAGAATGAGTGAGTGTATGTAACTCGCGTGCCGAAAAGACGGGCTAAGTAAGGGCTGAGTAACCTCTTTACTCGCCGCGAAACTCTGTCTGCTCCCAACCGGGGGCGGTGGCGGTGTCCAAGAGAATGTAGTGGTGTGCCAGTGCCTAGAATTGGTTTGACGCGTGATAATCGGATAAGGATGTAAATAAAGTTATATGGACAACAACGTGGTCTTCTGATCCTAACACGCAGTACGGATAGAACCCGCGACCTCTCGCATCTCAACCGAACACTCGCCCACCACGCCATCGAGGTCTACACTAAGCCCTTATTTATAAAATACACTGTTATTTTAGCGGCTTGCTAAGTAGATAGCTAGGTAGGTTAGGTACTTATGTATTTCCTTGTTATTCATTGTCAGTGAACAAAACAAAATGATGATTAGAAGGGCTAAATGTTAAAGTGCGCTTACGAATACGGCCGTCAGAAGTCGCCATGCAAGCATCTAACATTCATCATTTAACGAAATCTATAAAAATCTCTAAATAACATCAAAAATCTTTACCGTGATGCAAAAACAAGTGCGAGCGAGATAACTGGAGCGAAAGAGACAGTTGCATAGCAACGCAAACAGTGTGCGAAAGAGACGGCGATATAATTAAAAGTTTTGTCGCAACAGCCTTTCCGAGATACGGATGGTAAGATTATAGAAAGATGTGGAGACTGCTTCTTTTTTTTTTAACCAATTTCGTCCCATTGCTGGGCAAAGGTCTCCTCAAATCTCTCTATTAATTGAGTTTTATTTTTGTACTATTAGATCCGGCGCGGTTTCACTTGCGTTATTTTTTTATTTAACAAATTTTTACACCCTGTATATTTTCTCACCGTTTAAACCTTCCCTGAACTTTTACAAACATTTCAAGACCAAAATTAGCCAAATCGGTCCAGCCGTTCTCGAGTTTCAGCGAGACTAACGCACAGTACAGCAAATTTTTTATATGAGATTATTTTTATTTGACTGTATGACTTTATTATTTTGAAGAGAGCTATAGTGGTTAGAAATAATTTTATATGTTTTAACAACTATTTACCATTGCTTTTATAATTTACGCTGACGTTTCAGAACTATTTAGAAGTAGCTTCGAAACGTAAGTTATAAATGACAAAAGCAATTAGCCGATAATATATTTATTTATTATTTTGTTTTATTATCTGTAAGTATACTTAGTAGTTTTTAATTTTGTATATTTTTTTTGGTTAAATAAATGAAATCTGAAAATCTGAAATTTTTGTAACTGAGATAAAGTTATTTTACGACCTCGGTGGCATGGTGCCCAACGAGTCGAAGAGCTATAGGTTGCGGGTTCGATCCCCACTGTGGGACAAAATTTTGCATATCATCTGAAGGTATTTGTTCCGGCCTGGGTGTTTTGTGTATTATAAAGAACCAATTTCATAGTGGCCTAGGTCTTAATAACACCATAGATAAATTGGAAAAAAATATAAAACTAACATTATAATACAATTTTATTTTTATGTAGACAAACAAAGTTCTTCATGAAAAATGTTTGTTGTGTTGAGTTTCCTAAAACGGGAACACTGGAGGTCCGCCATGACAGCTATTAGCCAATGATCGTGACGCATCTTGACTTTGACCTAATAACCCAGTTGTTCGTTAAACCCGCCATGTTGTTTTGCATTGTGTTGCACTCCTTCACAAAGATAAACTTACATAAGATTGTGACAGAAGCTAAAATAAATTAAATAAACAGCTTAAAATGGTTTCTTTATTGAATATATAAATATCTAGACCCCTACAAAGGACCTAGGCCCGGCTCCATACATCGAGAAACAACTCCTTTATGTATGCATTCTATCAGTTAAGACATCAGCCAAGAATTGCCTTGTTAAATCGATTTCAGAACAAAATTTAAACATATTGCTCCGAAGTCCTATTGACAAAGCAATCAATCAATCAATACATTGTGTTTAGTTTACAACTCAGACAAATTAGAAGTTTACAAGCTTGTTTTTTTTTTTTTTTCAGAGTGCACGAAAAACTCGTTTGACAATCGCAAATGTAAACGTATCGTCCAGCTGTCAATTTGTATAGGATTTTTAACAGCGCCTCTTTAGTGCGTTATTGCAAACGAGTTTTTCGTGCTAAATACTCAGCTTTGCTTACCTATTTTAATAGCTTGTGAAACTTGAATCCAACGTATTCTGAAGTCAGTTTGATAGCAAGCGTGTGTCCTATGTTTGACAGCGTGCGTGTGTTGATATTTGAAGCAAGTTTGATAAAAAATATCGTTCTCTTAAAATAAAATATCTAATGACGACTCCATTAACACCTTGTTCTATTTTTGCTTGAATATATTGAATTCCGGTAACGGGTAAACTCAGTTTTAGCTCACCTAAGAAAATAGGTGAGAGTACTTTAGCTACTTTAACTGATTGTTGTATAATCTTTAGTTAGGTTCTTATGATAGCATGTTGGGAACGCTTCCGTCTGCTAGTGATTTGGATCAGTTGAGCTATCTATAGATCGTTTGTAACGGTCTTTAGATGACTCAACTGTTTCATATGTATTTTGTATACCTATATGGTAATGAAATGACTTAAAAAATATATATTTTTATTAATTATTTATTATTTATTTATTTAAAGGTGTGATTTTTATATTATAAGTATAGTTCGCACAGCGGATCTAGGCTTCCGTGAAGTTAGCCGTTTGTGATGCGCAAAGACAATTTAGTTTGAAAAAGCTCCATTGCGCATCGAAACGGCTAATTTCACTACGGCCGAGATCCGCCGTGAGAACTATACGTATTTACTTAATCTTGACATTGACAAAGCCCTTATACAGCTGCAAAAACATTATTACGTACCTACTTTCTTACGAAACTAAGTGTTCTTGAAGATAAAAAATTGAATTGAATTGAATTGAATATAGAATAGAATAGAATAGAAAAATATTTATTTAACGCCACACAATTAACATAAAAATAAAAATAGCAATAAAAATTAAAACTTAAGTAACTATTGTGACGAAAAAAGGGCAGCCACAAATACCTAGGTACTTTTATTCAAATGTATAACATACTTTTTACTTACTACCTACCTACCGTTTTATCTAAATACTGAAATACTTACTTAGCTAGACATTGATAATGAGTAACCTATTATAGTATAGAGCACCGGTGGTCTAGTGGTAGTGACCCCGCCTTCCGATCCTAAGGTTGTGGGTTCAAACCCGGCCGTGCACCAATGGATTTTTCTGTTCGAAAAATTTATGTGCGCAATGCCAGTGCTCTCATACGGTGAAGGAAAACATCGCGAGGAAACCGGCATGTCCAAGAACTAAAAATTCGAAAGACATGTGCCATCCACCAATCCGCATTGGGTCCGCGTGGTGGATTAAGACCCAATCACTCTCGCCTGAGAGTAGGCCAGTGTCCCAGCAGTGGGAACATGGAAGGCTGTCATGATGAACCTATTATAGATTACTTATTTACCTACATTACAACAAAACTATCAAGAGTTCTTTGTGATAGAGCTTACCTATTTCTGCCGCCAAGCAGTAATGCATTGCTGTGTTCCGTTTCAAAGGGTATGGTTTCCTTCCGGTGAGATTACAGGCGCATGAGGCTTTCCATCTAACGTCTCATGGTGGTAACACGCAAGTGATATCTGTTATGTTGCAAGCGTACATAGGCTACGGTAACAGCTTACCATTTACACCTATAAGTATGTGCGAAAGTTTGTATATTGTGTTTCAATTGATTTAGATAAAATTTTAAATAGTAATTGAATAGCATGGCCTTACAGACAAACGGACAACAAAGTGACCCGTTTTCTTCCTTTTTTGGCTTCGGAATCCTCACTAGCTGTGTCCCGGTTTCACTCGCACTCAGTTTTTTTTTTTTTTTTTATACAACTGAAGTGGCAACCAAGCGTACGGCCCACAAGATGGTAAGCGGTTACCGCAGCCTATGGACGCTTGCAATACCAGAGGTATCACTCGCGGGTTGCCACCTTGAGGCTAAGATCGAAAGCCTCATGTGCCAGTAATTTCACCGGAAACCATACCCTTCACACCGGAACACAGCAATGCGAGCATTACTGTTACAGTTACACGTATATCTAGGTATTAGGTACTCATACTAGAAAGAGAGAAGATATTTATTTATGTATTTTTGTTTTTTACGAATAAACTCAAAAACGAATGGTCCGATTTTAAAAATTGTAATAATAAAATTCACCTTTAGAATGCTACATTATCCCTAAGTAACATAGGCTATATTTATTACTAGCGACCCACCCCGGCTTTGCGTGGGTGCTGTTTTATTGCACTCGCGCGAAGCTGAGACGTACCTAACTACCTACTGATAGATTTTTAATAATTAAAAATTAATTTCAAAATACCTATTTAAAATTTAAAAATTGTTATTAGTAAATATTCGCGCCGTGTGCTCGGGGCTCGTACACATTCATTTGGACGAAGCGAGTAGCGCTTGGGTCAGCCGAACACACGGGGTGATTCTTGAAAATAGTTATTTTTATATAGTGTAGCAGAGCAAAGCAATAGTTAAGTTGTTTATTTAGCGTAGCAATGAAATGAATGAATGAATTTAATTTTCAATACTAAAAGTATACATGTTAGTGTAGCAATAGTTAACCTATGATATTTTGGGAAACTCCCATCAGTTCTATAGGACTATTACGTAGAACTGGGAAAACTTTTTTGTCCCAGTAAAAACTTTTTTGTCCCAGTAATTCTATGGTAGAACTGTTAAAACAAAAACTATCCTATTTGTTCTCTGGAACTAATAATACGTTGTCAATTAAGAGCTGTTAATAATTTTTTTATCCATGTAGTTCTATGATAGAACTATTAATACAATAACTGTTTTTTTTTATTTTATTAGGAAAACCAACAGCGGATACAACTTTAACAATAGTCAATAGTCATTTATTGGTATGGGAAAAGATACACGTCAAATTAAAAAATTAAAATACATTGTTGTACATAAATGAGTAAAAAATTCAAAATACAATTAGTTATAAATAAAAAAGAATTAAGTATATAAAATTATGTCAGGTCAGAAATACTATCTGAGATAACAAGAAACCTATTAAACTAAAAGTATGTTTTTATAAATTCGATGATAGTAGTACCTTATTCTAAGGTAACTACAAAACAAAGGTCCTTAGTTGTGTAGTTACTACGATAAAAATCTATTTTAGTGTAAATTTAAAAATAATATCAGTAGGTATTTTAAATATCAGCCAGTGTGTCCGCGCCGCGTGTCGTATCCATTTGGTTAAAATTGCTCTTTAGGCTGCGTTCACACTGACGCTTTATTATTATTATTACTTTATATTCTTTATTGATTTTTTTAGTTTCGTTTTCGCTTTTTGCTTTAAATGCTGGATGCTGCCTGCTTGTTACAAATTTGCTATACGAGCCCGGCTTGCATTAACGCCATAGAGTCTTATGCCCTTAATTGACTTTTTCGATAGAAATGTAGAGAAAATTACAGTTTTTATTGAAATAATGACATTTTTGACAACTCTTCCGTTTCTAAACGCTGTAGAGTCTAAGCGCCTTGTTCATAAACGTACTTTAAATCTGTGTTAGCTAATGTACTATCTATTTACTTAAAACTTAGCGAGCGGCTGAAATGACAGTTTATTTTAATATTTTAAATAAAGCCGATATTAAATGATGTTTAATGTAATAGAATCTCTTAACATAATTCAATTATGGCAAATTAAAGCAATTTACAACTTATACTATTGAAGCGTAAAAGTATTAGTGAGTGTTATAAGGTGGGCTAAGACTTTACTGTCTTATCATAATCATGCTTTAAACCACTGTTAGCTAATGTGGCGTTAAAATCTCTCATCATAATTTACATAATGACAAGGACAGATTATCTACTAAAGCGAACCGCTAAATTATAGTTCTTTTATGCATACTACTGCAATTTTGTACTTGCTACCAGCCTACCTACTTAGTAATCATTATCTATTAAATAAGCTAACTAGTAGGCACATCTACCCTAGATAATTAGGTAGTTGCATGGAATTATTGCTAGATTACCTACTGATTACAGAAAGAATTGATTTTCATTTAGGTTTTCTATTCAGTACAGTAGATAGAGGAACCTAAGTACGTCCACACCAATGGAGAAGGAACCAATGTGGAGAGAGGACTGTACCATATTCAGATTAAAAACACAAAATTTAATAAAAATCGAAGCAAAAATATTACCTACTGTAAAGATTAAGAGTAAAATCGAAGATACTCAGTTTTCACATATCTACTATGAATTAGTGTTTACTAGTGATAACAAATCCATTATTACAACCAAAAATAACCTTTAACACAAAAGCTTCAAGGTTGATTTCCACTTGAATAATATTCTTTTGTTAGTGATAAAGATTGTAACCCGTTTATTCCATATTAAACTTTATTTCGTTAATGGTAAAGTATATATTACTTTATACATTAGCATAAGGATTATTTGAAAAACGAATGCCGTTTGGTGGTGTGCGTTTAGTTCAAACACACGGGGTGATTTTTGTCGTAATGCTAACTATTAACATAAATAAGTACCTAATTCGTTACTTTAGGCAAGAAAACTTAAGTAGGTTTATTACTATGTAGGTTTTTAATAAAAAATAATTTATTAAAAATAGGTTTACTTACATACATTTAAACGGTCTGTAGCAATACCCGTATATTGAGATTTAACTTGTTTATTTTATGACTCATTGGTTTCCTGAGAAACTAAATAAAAGAAATAAATATTTAGAGGTAAGTTAGGTAAAGTAGATATTAATTAGGTTATTTATTATTACGAATTTAACGTGAACGGATATAAGAAATACCAACATAATACTAATAAAATTCAAAGTAAATTAATTTAAAATTCGAATACAAAATGGATACCTGCGAAGTGACGCATAGGAAGTGGTCCTAGTTTTTTTTTATTGGAATAGGGTTGCCTAAAAGTAAGATTGAATATGTAGTGAGTGACTAATTATTTTGCATTATACTTAATAAATATTTTTTTATAACTATTATTTGATAAAGATGATGAATGAAGTAGCAACAATCCTATGATTCTATCTAAGTGTATTGACATTGATAGCTAAAAATTACTTAGGAAATACCAGTAATTATTACCAATTATAATACCTACCATATAATAATATTATGTTGTGCATTTTCTAGTTTGAGTAGATAGTTCCGCAGATGTTTATATTAAGCAGCATATTGCAATCAACAAACAAACAGTTTCAAATAGGTATGCATGATGATCATCATAATGAGTCATTGGCAGAATTTGAATAAGTCATATGAAAACACTGGCATCCAAAATTAGATTAAAAAACCATTTTTGAAATCCTAATTCAATCACTTTTTCTGTAAATGCTAAACTAAAAATAAATTAACTAAAACACCGGACACACTATACGAGTGGTGCCCAGTACATCTTCTACAGACAGATAAAACTATTTATAATATAAATATATATTTATCCTGTTTTTATTAGCACTAACTGTTACCTAATTAACTGAAAATAATGATTTTTGTTTCGTTATTTAAAAAAATAATAATTTTTAATGATTTTAGCACTCATAAATAAGAAAAGTCAATAGCTTTGATATAATATGATTAAATAATGAACGATACAAATAAACTGGTTGTTAAATACTCTCATTTGCAATGATGTACTACTCCAATCATTATTTACGTAAAAAATGTGTAGATACGTAAGGAGTTTTGTTAGTGTGCGTGTCGTGTTTGTGCTCATTCAGGGTCGTCAGGTATTACTAACAGTTAAGTATTTTTTTATAAAGATTGTTTATATTATTTTTCCAGGTAGATGTACGTTTGTACGCAACATTATGTATAGAAAGTTCAATAATTTACTTATTTAGAGAATCATTTATTTTCAATTTCTCTTTACTTAGTAGATCTATTTTGAAAAATATTATAATTTCCTGACGACATATTATTTTATTTATTGTAAGTAAACCAGTAGTATGTAGATACTTTCATTTTGTAGGTACATGTACCTAGTACCTACCTTATCTACCTATTTTAAGTAAAATGGTTAAATTCATATTGTTATTATGGTCATGGTAAATTAACCACTTTTCCTAATTATTATAATATACTCTATTCTCCGCAAAATCATCACAAATATTATAAATGCGAAAGTTTGGATGTTTGTCCCTTTATAATTCGACAACCACTGAATCGATTTTGCTGAAATTTAAAACATCTAAGATAGTTATTGTTGGAACCTCCGTGTAAACTAAACTCTGTATAGAGGTGATAGAGCACTCTATGGTTCGAGTGACAGACAATAGAAGAAAGACTGTCAAGTCTACGATACAATGGCACAGTTTGTATTTTCCTTTACCTAATAAAATCTCTCGATATCCCGTCGATCTGTCTCTGTTTTATCAGGTTATGGGCCCAGCAGTATTTGTATACGCAATGGCTGCAGCTGGGACGACGGGAGGATCGATTTCCATCGAAAAACTTCGAGGGATTCAAAATTATAGTACGTGGAAGTTTCTTATGAAAATGACTCTGATGCATGAAGACATGTTCGATTGTGTCACATCAGACGATTGTAAGGACGAGAAGAAGCGGCAGAAGGCTTTTGCCAAGATCTGCTTGTCGGTAAGTGTGGAGGTGCTTCCGCATGTACAAAATGCTTCTTCTGCGTTCGAAGCGTGGAACAACCTGCAACGTGCTTATGAGGATAGAGGATTGAGTAGACAGCTTGGCTTGCTACGATCGCTTTTCGGGCTTAAGTTAAGGGAGACCGAAGGCATGGAAAAGTATATTACCAGAATCACAGAACTATCACAACAGCTGCGAGAAATCGACTCACCATTGGACGACGAGTTTGTGGCCATCATCATGCTTAGCGGACTCACTAACGACTATGATCCGCTTATCATGGCGCTGGAAAACTCGAGTATGAAGTTGACTACGGACATAGTTAAGTCAAAGTTGCTCCAAGAGACACAGAGGCGAGAGGACAAGTTTGAGGCACCGGAGGCATCGGCTTTAGTTGTTAAAAAGACGGTGAAATGTTTTAAGTGCAAGAAACCTGGCCACTACAAACGAGATTGCCCGACTAATACCAGCAAGGCAACGGATTCAGGCAGCAAGTCCAAGGACGCGTTGCTGACGGCGCTTGCGGTGAACGTGAAGGACAATCGGTGGTATCTCGACTCTGGAGCTACGAATCATATGTGCAACAGGAAAGACATTATGCGTGAGTGCATCTCGGTTCAACCGCTGGAGGTGCATGTTGCCAACGGGGCAAAGTTAGCAACGGCTGTTCGAGGAAGCGTGATAGTTAGGTTAAGGGACTGTGAAAAGACAATTAGCAACGTTTACTATGTACCAAATTTAAGTACGAATCTTTTGTCGGTGGGTGAGCTGACTAGGAAAGGTTATACGGTTAAATTTGATAGGAAATATTGTAAAATCTTTGGTAGTGGTAATAACGAAGTAGCAACAGCATCATACATCAATGGGGTCTATCAACTAGACACTGTTGGGGAGTCGGAGGTTGCCATGAATTTTAGGGTGGAGCCTGAGGCCTGTGAGGAGTCACAGGAGGTATGCAGGAAAGCTGCGGACAAGGTCACACAGGAGGTTTGGCACAAGAGGTTGGGTCACCTCAACTCCAGAAGTATGAACCTAATGAAGAATGGGATGGTTTCAGGTATGCATTTTGATAATAAAAACTATAAAAATTGTGTTGCCTGTATTGAGGGAAAACAGTGTAAGTTGCCCTTTCCCAAGAAATCTTCGAGTAGGTCTAAGGAGATTTTAGGCCTGGTGCATACAGATGTATGTGGTCCATTACAGACACCATCACTCAGTGGTGCTAGGTATTTTGTTACCTTCATAGATGATTTTTCTAGGAAAACGTGGGTTTATTTTCTGAAAACTAAGGATGAGGTCTTCGATAAATTTAAGAGTTTCAAGGCCTTAGTAGAAAAACAAACCGATAGAAAAATAAAGTCTTTGAGGAGTGACAATGGAACTGAGTATGTCAACCGTGCATTTCAGAAGTACTTGGAAGCCAGTGGGATCCGACACCAGACTACGGTCCCGCGATGCAGTTCTCAGAATGGAGTAGCGGAGAGGGCCAACCGGACGATCATGGAGAAGGCTCGATGCATGCTCCATTCTGAGAACTGCATCGCGGGACCGTAGTCTGGTGTCGGATCCCACTGGCTTCCAAGTACTTCTGAAATGCACGGTTGACATACTCAGTTCCATTGTCACTCCTCAAAGACTTTATTTTTCTATCGGTTTGTTTTTCTACTAAGGCCTTGAAACTCTTAAATTTATCGAAGACCTATATGCATGCTCCAGGATGCAAGCTTGGAGAAAAAGTACTGGGCGGAGGCCGTGAATGCAGCAGTTTACCTGAAGAACCGCTCGCCAACTAAGGCGGTATTGGGGGTTGTACCAGAGGAGAAGTGGACTTCGAAAAAGGTAGATGTCAGACATATTCGGATTTTTGGGTGCGTTGCTTATGCTTTGGAGGAGAATCGAAGAAAACTAGATTCTAAAAGCAAGAAATGCATATTCGTGGGTTATTGCGAGGACAGTAAAGGTTACAGGCTGATTGATCCATCATGTCCTAAGAAATGCATAAAAGCAAGACATGTAATTTTCTTGGAGAATGTATTTGTTAAGGGGGATACATCACATGATGATAACAAAGACATTTCAGTCGGTGTTTATGAATGTCCGATCAATTCAAAAAGCTCTGAAAGTAGGACAGAGTCCATTCCTGCTTCACCTCGGAGAAATCGCCAATCTGAAGAGACAGAGGAGGGTGATGAGACAGGGGTAGATGAAACAGAAGACTCGTCCGATCCTACTTATGTTCCAGATTCTTCAGTTGAGGAATCAGATGAGCTGGAGTTTGAAGATGTACACGAATACGCGCAGCTTGCTGGAATGAAGAAATTGGCGTTCCAGAGGCGGTGCAAGTATTATGCAGAGCTATGAGGTATTTAAAGGGTACGGTAGAGTACAGTCTTACGTTTGAGAAAGGCGACATGAAGGTGACTGCCTACGCAGACGCGGATTGGGCTGCGAATGAAGTGGATCGGCGCTCCTACACCGGGTATGTGTTTCATATTGGTAACTCATTGGTCTCGTGGGAAAGCCGTAAGCAGAGGACTGTGGCTCTCTCCAGTGCTGAGGCAGAATACATGGCAATCTCTGACTCGTGTAAAGAGGCGTTGTTTCTACGTACATTTATATCAGAATGCATGAACATAACTTGTAATGTAACTCTGTGGAATGACAGTCAGTCAGCACAGAAATTGTGTGTAAATTCAATTTGGCATGCAAGGACTAAACACATTGATATTAGGCATCATTTTATAAGACAGTTGGTCAATGAAAAGATTGTGTGTATAGGTTATGTGCCTACGGATAAAATGATAGCAGATGTGTTAACTAAACCATTATCTAGGGAAAAACACGTTAGGTTTGTTTCTTTGTTTTTCAAGTAAGTAGGTAACGTAATATTGTTTGTTTTTGTTTTTCATATGAAATGTAATTATCGTATGAGAATGATATTTTTAAAGTAGTATTTTGCTTTAGTACATGCTTGGTATATTTAAGTGTGTACTCAACATAGGATGACTAACTTATACGGTTAAGTTTAAGGGGTAGTGTTGGAACCTCCGTGTAAACTAAACTCTGTATAGAGGTGATAGAGCACTCTATGGTTCGAGTGACAGACAATAGAAGAAAGACTGTCAAGTCTACGATACAATGGCACAGTTTGTATTTTCCTTTACCTAATAAAATCTCTCGATATCCCGTCGATCTGTCTCTGTTTTATCAGTTATCGACCTAGGGCCCAACCATGAACTCTTATAGCCGATACATAATAACTAAGTATGAAGCAGAATTACGTAATTATTTTTTTTAAATTTTATAAAAAATAAACGTTTAAAAAAAAAAAAAAGTACAAGTATTTTTTTTTTGTTGTGTGGAACCTACCCCTTAAGTTTGTCAGGTTGATAATGAATGACCTTATATATAAATTTTTATACCATGACATGATTGTTTAATTGATGTCACGGTACAACATATTTTGACAATTTAGTTTTTTTTTTTTTTTTATTAATAATCACTTAACTATTACAAAGTTATAAATATTGTACCTTAAAAACCTAGATAGGTTTATCTAGGTACTCACACTCGTCGTAATGTTTAGGTCTTCATTTGAATAAGAGTTCATGGTTCATGCCCCAGGAATGGTACATAGCGCTTTTTTTCTACCCTAGAAAAAAATTACGGTTCCCAAGTTCCACACGAACAAAGTCGCGGCCATTGCCTTACTGTTTAGAAGTAGGTAATTTCTGATAATAAGTAATAAAAATAATATGTTTAAGTATTATTTTTTATAAAAAACAATAGCACCCCATAAGGGTCAACCCTACGCCCAGCGTGTGAGCGGGTGAGAAACAGAACGATCGCACACAGCGACCAGCTGCGAACCGAAATGGTTGGTTCCTGTGGATATGGACTAGAACCGCGCGCGAATTTTGACTTTTAAAAATAAAACAAACGCTATGCTTACTACAGTAGCATACGAAATAAAAAAAAAAACGCGATAGTGGTAATCTTTAGTTATTACATAGTGTTGTAGTGATTGGAGAATAGGCATTCGGAATATCGTAACCTGGTAATTTATTTATTTCCGTCAAAAAGTGTTTTGTGAGGTTAACCTGTTTTATAAACGGAACGAATTTTGTGTTTATTTTAGTGCAATGTCTAAGCTGAAAGTTAAATTAAGAATGCACCATTGTTATAAATAGATGGTGTTGAAAATGTATGCAGTGTTGTGTTGTGATTACCTATCATAATACTTTTGGATTATTGACGCCTTTGTTTGGATTTGAAATGGAGAAACCTACATACAAGGTAAGCCTAAAAACCATAAAAATAATATTCGTATTGTTACAAATCAATAGATCAATAATGATTTTGCATAAAACAATTATTATCTAAATAATAATATGATCTACAAACAATATGACGTCACGTCGTTCTATTGTTTTCGGTAACAATCGTTAATTGACCGGAAGAATAAAAATGGCATCGTATTTAATTAACTTTTAGATTTTTACAAATTGATTACCTAGTTCGTTTTTAATTCTACTTACTGTTAGTTATAAAATTAATTGTTTTATAAATATTCATTACATTGCCTACTAATCCGTTTAAAAATAAAAAAGTTATTGTTATTTCTTGTCGCAGTGTCTTGCTCGCTATTCGCCAATCGCTATGTCAGCATAAAATTAGTGCTGTGGTACAAACACTTGGTTCATCGACAATCGATTATAATTTGGTTTATGACGTACTTAATTAAATATTCAGATCGTTATAAAAATAAAAATAATCATTATTATTAAAACACTTGTGCCAACATTAAGTTTTATTCGTTTGTTATAGCTTCATAAGTTTTTTACATATATAATAAATCTTTAGGTAAGTATTCAATATACCTACCTACCTACCTATTAGGTTAGTAGATATGTAAATTAGATCGAAGTCTGATCACGCCGTGAATTTGAATTGAATATCATAACAACGACAGGTGTGTGTGTCTAAATAGATGATCTCGATTATATTGGGATAACGTAGGATTTGTAGGTAATCTAATAGCTAGGTGATGTATATAGGTGTCTTAACATTACAATATAGGTTACAGAGGTAACCTAGACCCACATAATTACCTGTTTCAATCTAAACTTTTTGTAACACTTATTAATTAGATGTTTATCTTATCTGACCTGATAACCATGCGTTTATGACCTACTAGCTGTTGTCCGCGACTTCGCTCGCTTGGAACTCGGGAACCGTACTTTTTCCGGGATAAAAAGTAACCAATGTCCTAATCCCGGTCATTATCATGATCTATGTATGTTTCAAATTTCAGCCAAACCGGTTCAGTGGTTGTCGATATAGAGGAACAAACATCCATCCAAAAATCCAAACTTTAGAATTTTTAATATTAGTGTGATTTAACACTTAAGTAGGCTATTTTATCACACTATAATTCAACGTACTACTTTTAATGTAGGTAGGTATTAAACGAAATTCTGATATTATCTCTTTCCTAATAGGTGCTAATTTGGCATTTCTATAATAATACCTAGGTAGTGTACCTGTTTATAATCGTGACTATATTTTAATATTCTAATCGGGCTTTACCCCATCCCTACTACATACAACGCATCGTCATTCGTTGGCATTATGACTGAGCCATTTTTAGGGTTCCGCAGGTAAATGGCGAAAATCCTTTGTAGTAAATTTTAGGTCTGCGATGTAATGTAAGTGCGTTACAGATTAATTGATTATGAAAGTTCCATTGATTGATCCAGACGTAATTTGTCACGATCGCAGTTATAAGAAAACCCATAAAATTACATTAACTAATTACGTTACCACAAGAATATTCGATAAGTAAATGCAACTACGGAACAGTTTACATAAACGACACGACTCATGCAGTTTGTTTTTTTATGAGATTTGAATCTTCGTTCGAATTTGGAACTATGGAGCTGATGATTGGTGTTTTGACATGACAACTCGGACGCCGATCGCAGCCACGCCATAACAACCCTAGAAATTAGGATGGTAAAGCTCATTTTAGAATATCTAAACAAATTGACATGCCCCGAAAGCTAGCAATGTAAAATTACTCATATCGCTTTAAAATAAGATCCATTAGAGAATAGACTATGAATACTGTTCCGCTAAATTGCAACCGATGCAACCAAATTGCAACGGGCTTCAAGCTTTTTTTTAAAGATTCTGTAGTTGAGTTTTCCATAGACACTACGTGGTCATAATTTTTTTTTAATTATCAAATGCTAATTAAGTCCATGATCTAAATGTCAATTATTTCTGTCAGTATGAATAACATTTTGTCGCACTAGTTGCGTATCATTGCTTGACTTGACTGAGTCAGTCAAGGGTATCAAATGAATAAAAAGAGTCGGAATGGAATACGTATGTAATGTAGGTACCTAACCTACCTACTTACGCGGAAATCGCAAGATTGCGCAAATTTTGTGCGTACGAACATGCAGTCAAACTACTGGTATCAAATATTCTTCTACTGGTGATGGTAAACGGTTACCGTAGCCTATGTACGTTTGCAACATCAGAGATAGGTATCTCATGTGCCTGTAACTTCACCGGAAACCGGAAACCATACCCTTCGAACCGGATCACAGCAATGCTCACATTAGTTTGACGACCGATGTGGCGCAGCGGGCGCAGGTCCGCCTGCGACGCGGAGGTTGCGGGTTCGATTCCCGCCTCGGGTCGAATGTTTGTACGATCTACAAATATTTGTTTACGGGTGTTCTAGGTATTTAAAAAAAAAAAATCTATCTTGTATTGTATTAAGTATGATATATCAGTCATCTAGTACCCATAACACAGCTCTGTTTAACAGCAGCTTACCTTGGGGCTAGATGATGCTGTGTGGATTGTCCAGCATTATTCATTTATTGAATACACGGTAAATTCTTACCATAAGTCTGGTTGGGTAATGTTAGGTGGGTGTGATAATTACATATTTTATTACAATGTTATGTACTTATATTAAGTAGATTAGGTACTTACCTTATTTACTACTGAACGAGTAGTACCTTACCTACTCGTAGATAGACTCACAGTAGCACCAACTCAAACCTTAGTGGTTTTTAGGTACTATTATTCTAACTTTAAATAGTATTAATAATTTGTCAAATTGGTAATAAATAAAAAAAAATATATATTTTATTTTTATTTTATTTATCTTAATCTAGGTTTCACAGTTTTCTTAATTGTATAATATAGGTAAGAAGTTAAATAAACCGTACATAAACCAATTTGAATCCATATTTTGTAGATAGCTCGTTCAAAATACAATGCAAAGGTAGGTAAGACGGGCGGTAAAATATTGCCGCTAACAGCTAATCTATGGCAATATCATTTAAAATAAAAAAACACAGAAAGAAAAACAAAATCTTAAAGCAAAGTCTTAAAGTTAGAATATGAGATAAAGTATTGCATAAAGTACTGACTCCAAATATATAATAATATATATTTGGAGTCAGTCACTGACCCAATGTAAATCGTACTGAACTTCTCTAGTCTGTCTGTCTCATTCTCTATCTACGAGTATCTCTCTCTGGCTGTTTCTATTTTATACTTATTGATTTAGAGGTCGTGCGTTTGATCGCACCGCTGGCAAAACAGTATTTATTAAATATTCATTTATTCATTTGTCACTAATCCGCGCAGTCACTATTTGGATGGGTGACCCGCGGCAATTTCAACTGAGCGCTCTCGTGCTTCGGAGGGCGCGTTAAGCAGTCGGTCAGAGGTCAGAAGGTCAGAGTTTTTAGGCGCCCGCCGCAGGCCACTGACTCATACGAACTTACTTAAGACTTACTTAAGAGTAGTAGAGTTCTTTGTGATAGAGCTCGTCTGGGGAAGGACTACCACCATACCTATTTCTGCCGCCAAGCAGTAATGCTCGCATTGCTGTGTTCCAGTTCGAAGGGTATGGTTTCCGGTGAAATTACAGGCACATGTGACTTACCATCTAACGTCTCAGGGTAACATGCAAGTGATATCTATGATGTTGCATGCGTACATAGGTACGCCTACCTTAGCCTATGCTAAGGTAACCGCTGACCATCAAGTGGGCCGTATGCTTGGTTGCCACTTTAGTGGTACTTATAAAAAAAATATATATATATGTACTTAAAAAAGTAATTATTGTGCAAACTACACAAATACGTGTACTATTTCAAAAAGCTTTTACAATAACTGATTATTTCGGTGACAAAATGTTTTGAGACGAAATAGGCTCCAATTGTCGACCGATGTGGCGCAGCGGGCGCAGGTCCGCCTGCGACGCGGAGCTTGCGGGTTCGATTCCCGCCTCGGGTCGAATGTTTGTACGATCTACAAATATTTGTTCCGGGTGTTCTGGGGTATTTTCTATGTATAATAAAAAATATCTATCTATGTATTGTATTGTATTAAGTATATATCAGTCATCTAGTACCCATAGCACAGCTCTGTTTAACAGCAGCTTAGCTTGGCGCTAGATGATGCTGTGTGGATTGTCCAGCATTATTTATTTATTTATTTAATTGTACTCGACATCAATAACAATAGCAAGGTTCATGCGAACCGTTAGGAACCCAAACGTATTTATTGCCAGATTTTGGGCTTTGGTGTTTTAAAACTGGCATAAAATGTAGCTTGCGAAGTTGCGATGCGTTTCAAAGCTATTTTTGTGATATACTTTTTATTAAGTTTTTCAAAGTTGTTAAGCCATGACAGAGGCCTTCGGGCGGCCTAGAAAGCTTAGCTTCTTTCACAATCTTATGTAAGTTTATCTTTGTGAAGGAGTGCAACACAATGCAAAACAGACGAAAAATCTCTAGTACTATTCCGCTTAACCTTTTAACTGATGAGGTCACACAGTTACCACAGTTAACCTCAAAAGAAAAATATCGACACGTGTTTCATCCCTCCACGGGACATCCTCAGGACCATCGACTTGTTCTCCGGCAGACGTGTTGCTCCGTCGAGCGCTGGGGCCAAAGTGAGAATTCGATGCGACAACCCCACTATTTATAGTCTCAACCGGTATGGCCACTCCCACCTGCGTTCTCTGAGTCAACGCTACTTGTTGTAAACAAACGCAACAAAGGTGACCGTGGATAGGACATGTTTAACTCGTTCAACAGTGTAAAATTTGAAGTGTTATGTTTAATAATTTCTAAATTTTCCAATACAGTTAATTTTAACCCTTTATTACAAGTATGCAAAATATCAAATGAGTGATTGTTACTTAGCGAATGCCCGGAATCAATTAAATGCTTAGCAAAATGTGATCTATCTGGGTAATTATTTCTATAAGCAGCTATGTGTTCTTTGTATCTTGTTTGAAAAGTACGACCAGTTTGACCTATATAAATACTACCACAGTCATCGCAAACCAACTTGTAAACACCCGATTTCTTGTGACACTCTAACCTGTCTTTCCCATTACAAATCTTACGTAGTGAATTGTTTGTGTTGAATATTTCCCTTATTTCATTTTTAAACAAAATTTTTGAAACCTTATCACTAATTGGTCCAAGATAAGTCAAACTACCCAAAAATCTTTGTGGCTTCTCAGGGGGAACTGGATACAAAAGAGAACGAACGATGTTCCGTCGTTTACTCATAATTAATCCATCTACTATACTTTTATCATAACCGTTTCTAGTAGCTATATGATAAATTATATTAAGTTCCCTATCATAATTCTCTTGAGAGAGCGGCACTGAAATCAATCTATGTACAAAGCTACGAAAAGCTGCTAATTTATGCTGATAAGGGTGACAAGATGTTGCCGGTATAGTAACGTCTGTGTAAGTTGGCTTCCTATAGATTTTGAAATCGTGCTTGTCGCCTATTCTTGAAACAGTTAAATCCAAAAAATTCAAAGATCTATCAATTTCTAGTTCTAATTTAAACTTAATTTTGGGATGTATTCCATTAATTTTGTTTACAAAAACATCTATTTGACGAAGTGTACCGGTCCAACACATAATAATATCATCGACATATCTATAATAATACAGTATGTTTGGCTGACCTACTATATACTGGTTTTCAAAATGCTCCATGAAAATATCAGCCATAAGTGGACTTAACGGAGAACCCATAGCTGAACCTTCTTTTTGTTTATAATATTCACCATTAAATCGGAAATAGTTTTGTTCCATACAAATCTTTGTCAGAGATATCAATTCCTCGACCTCTCCTGGATGCATACGTCGTCTTTCAAAATGACCTTCGAGAATCCTCAAACATTCCCCATATGGGACGTTCGTAAACAAACTTTCTACATCCAAAGACAACAACTTAGCATTCACAGGTAAACTGACATCTTTAACTTTATCTATTAAATCTAAACTGTTTTTCAAACTAAACTTAGGATCGAAATTTAATTTGGATTTTAACAAAAAGTTCAATTGTCTTGACAAATTGTGTGCCGGAGCCCCGATATAAGAAACTACTGGGCGAATAGGAATGTTATCTTTATGAATTTTCGGTAAACCATACAGCATTGGGGATCTAGGGTTCATAGGGATTGCATATTTTAAAGAATCTGGTGATAAAAAGGATGTGTTACTAGTAATACTCTTTAACTCTGATGTGAAAACTTTAGTAGGGTCAGAAGCCAACTGTTCAAAATCATCACCCTGTATAACCTCATTAACTTTTTGTACATAAGTATCCTTATCCATAATAACTACTGTATTACCCTTATCAGCTTTAGATACTATTAAATCGTTTTGATCAATTTTCAGTTTTAAAGACCTGAAGATATGACTTTCTGATGGAGTTGACGATCTATTTATTTCAATAAACGATTGTTTAATTTGATCTGCTACTTGGTATTTGACTGATTCCTCTTTCTTAGATCTAAAAATGGCTATTTCTGAATCTACTGCTAAGGACTCTAAAGGTTTTTTAGATAAAACAGGCTGTATGTTGTATTTAAGGCCTTTCTCTAAAAGAGAAGACTCTAGAGTTGTAAACTGTATGCTACTAAGGTTTTTAACCCGCTCATGAAAGATATGTGGACAGTTCTGTTGGTCAACCTGTAAACTACTAAAACTACTCTGGCTTTGTTGTTCTCTAATTAATCTATCTAACTTTCTCGACTGTACCAAGAATTTTTCGTGAGCAGCTGTCGCTGCCAAATCCCTAGCTTTATTATCCAAGATATCAAATTCAATATTATGTAACGAAAAAACTAATTCTGTATATAAAACTTTCAGATGACTTTTAATATTGTCTCTAACCGAAAACCAATACCGCACTTCTTCGTCTAACCAAACTGTTTTTGCCCTCCGTAAAGCAATATTTGCAGATCGACTGTGTGTACTTGAACGAATATTAATATAAGACGGGACTACTTTCAAACGTTTACACTGCTGATTAAACCAAACATTCTGAGCAGCCATACGGTGTAACTTAGTAAGTTTGATGTAAAGTTTTGCCTGTACAGCTGTACCCGCTGATCTAAGATAATTGATAGATTCAGGCGTTACTTTGCGGAAATCCATTACAAGATAAAAAACAGACGAAAAATCTCTAGTACTATTCCGCTTAACCTTTTAACTGATGAGGTCACACAGTTACCACAGTTAACCTCAAAAGAAAAATATCGACATGTGTTTCATCCCTCCACGGGACATCCTCAGGACCATCGACTTGTTCTCCGGCAGACGTGTTGCTCCGTCGAGCGCTGGAGCCAAAGTGAGAATTCGATGCGACAACCCCACTATTTATAGTCTCAACCGGTATGGCCACTCCCACCTGCGTTCTCTGAGTCAACGCTACTTGTTGTAAACAAACGCAACAAAGGTGACCGTGGATAGGACATGTTTAACTCGTTCAACAGTGTAAAATTTGAAGTGTTATGTTTAATGAGATTTTTCGTCTGTTTTTTATCTTGTAATGGATTTCCGCAAAGTAACGCCTGAATCTATCAATTATATTATTAGGTACTGTCAAAGTCAAGATGCGTCACGATCATTGGCTAATAGCTGTCATGGCGGACCTCCAGTGTTCCCGTTTTAGGAAACTCAACACAACAAACATTTTTCATATAGAACTTTGTTTGTCTACATAAAATAAAATTGTATTATAATGTTAGTTTTATATTTTTTCCAATTTCTCTATGGTGTTACTAAGACCTAGGCCACTATGAAATTGGTTCTTTGACAACAGTAAATTGAAATCAGAAACAGCGCTAGGTTTGCTATGAAATGAGGCGGAGCGCTCGTGACGTAGCTGGCTAAGTTGTTCATAGACAAATAGTCAAATAGTCATTTATTGGTATGGGAAAAGATACACGTCAAATTAAAAAATTATACGGAATCATAACAGATCAACGAAGTTAAGCACTGTTCCGCGTACTCACCATTTGGATGGGTGACCGCCAGTGGCAATTTCAACTGAGCGCTCCCGTGCTTCGGAAGGCAGTCGGTCCCGGCTTTTTCAACGTTCCTAGGCCATGACAGGCGGCCTAGAAACTCTGTCATCAGAGTTGGCCACTGACTCATACTTATTGTCACGGACCGGAAATCGAACCCGCACCGGTTCTCAGCCGGGCCCAACGCGCCACCGCGTCAGTCAAGTCGCACAGCTACTATGTATTCTAATTACGTAATTACGATAAATGTTTTTTCCGACGGTACTAGTTAGAAATCGTCCACATCCGCAGTTTGTTGCTAAGTCGTGCATTCGGTCTGTAACGAAGTTAATTCTATATTTAACCGACTTCACAAAAAAGAGTACTTCAAAATTTAAAACAAACGCTTCAAAAATCTTCAAAAATCGCTCACATACTTTTTAGACCACAGAAAACCAGCGCTGCGGCGTGAGTTGTTCTGCCGTAGTATATGCTGAGTGGTGGCCATTTTTGTTACCAACTGTAATATTATTAACTACGTTTGTCAAAAAATAAATATTTATGTAACAGAATAAACGTTTTTTTTTAAATTGTTTATTAAGAACAAAACAAGGTATACTATAAACTAAGTGTAAAATAAATAAATAATGCTGTACAATCCACACAGCATCATCTAGCCCCAAGGTAAGCTGCTGTTAAACAGAGCTGTATTATGGGTACTAGATGACTGATATATATTTAATACAATACAATACATATTTTTATAGATAGATAGATATTTTTTATTATATATAGAAAATACCCAGAACACCCGGAACAAATATTTGTAGATCGTACAAACATTTTTTTATTTATATGTAATTTTTTTTTAAAATTAATTAATAACTTCAATATAATGTGTAAGTACTTAATAATTATGATGTTCACGTGCCTGTACTCGGGCGAGATATGAAGCTCTAAAATTTATATTTTCCACGTAATGTAAAAATGTACCATGTCTTTTGTGAATAAACCTACTGAATATTGAATACTGAATACTGAATTTGACCCGAGGCGGGAATCGAACCCGCAAGCTCCGCGTCGCAGGCGGACCTGCGCCCGCTGCGCCACATCGCTCGTCGATAGGACATAAACTCTTTTTTATCCCGGAGCGCTCGTGACGTAGCTGGCTAAGTTGTTCTTAACAGATCAACGAAGTTAAGCACTGTTCCGCGGGGTCATCATTTGGATGGGTGACCGCCAGTGGCAATTTCAACTGAGCGCTCCCGTGCTTCGGAGGGCACGTTAAGCAGTCGGTTCCGGATTTTTCAAAGTTGTTAGGCCATGACAGAGGTCTTCGGGCGGCCTAGAAACTCTGGCACCAGAGTTGGCCACTGACTCATACGAACGAACGAACGAACGATCCCGGAAAGGGTACAATTCTCGAGTTCCACTGTCTATATTATGTTACAACAACAATTATATGTATATCAGTTTAAAAATATGCGAATTTAACTTTAAAACTGATTATCTTTGGCTATCTTGTCAAAACGACATGGGTCCTCCCATGTTAATTATTTTTCTCGTGTTATTTTAAGTTTTATTGCGTAAAGGTGGCAGTTTATCCAATTTAACTTGTTTACTTAGCACAAGTGTAAGTAATTGAAATGGAGGGGTAATGTTGGTTGGTTTAGTCAAAGACTTTCCAGGAGAATTTCGAAAGAAAAGTCACCATTTCTTTCCAAATTTCGTTTGTGTACGTTGCTAAGCGACAATCAAACTAATACACTTGACACTGGCAAAATTGTGGCAAACTAGCCACAGAGGCCATAAACGAAGAAGAAGATAACATTAAAGCTAAAATAAATATAAAGTAAATATAATAGAAATATAAAATATAAATATAAAAGAAATAAATATAATAGAAAAAGCTAAATAAATAAATGATATATCTATCTATCTATCTATCTAAATCTACAGTATTTTAGGACAAGCATGTTATGTCTTGTGATGTTAGGACTAAAACCGTTATGGCAATCAACAGAACCCCATGAATTACCCTTCAAAGGGGATTTTGGAAACTTTTTTGTGTCAAAATCCCCTTCAGTCCAAGCTACAAGCTCCAAAGAGGAACTGACACTGAAATTCCCAAAATCCCCTTCATTGACACTAACCCGAAAGAAGTCGCGGGCGACGGCTTGTAAATAATTAGGCTTCCACCAGACTCACACAGTAATATTCCAGGTGGTCGGGCAGCCATGTGGCCACCACGGCCAGTACACCTTCTACAAGGCGCTGAGGCTCATGGGGACCAAGGAACGCATCTTGGCGATCGGTGACTTCTTCTTCGTGAGGATCTGGCAGGACTCGGAGCTCGTCTCCATCGGTAAGTGGCATTTATGTGGCCATCATCTATTTGTACCACTAAAGTGGCAACCAAGCGGCCACCTGATTGTCAACGGTTACCGTAGCCTATGTACGCATGCAACATCATAGATATCACTTGCGTTTACCACGCTAAGACGTTAAATGGAAAGTCTCATGTGCCCGTAATTTCACCGGAAACAATACCCTTCGAACAGGAACACCGAAATGCTCATATTACTGCTTGGCGGCAGAAATAAGTATGGTGGTAATCCTTCCCCGGATGAGCTCAATCACAAAGAACTCTACTACTCTTTCTTCTAAATTGCACCGTAGCCAGCTTTGGTGACTATGTCACATCTGGCATCAATTGGTCATATTTGATTTTATAATTTTAATCATCACACAATGTCTCGGGGTGATAAGCGCAGTGCAGTGCCACGCTGAAGCTTTGAGTGGCACTGCATCTGTAATATTCAGACGTGGTGCTTAACATCAGGCAGGCGCCTTGATTGTCTTGTCACTTGCAGACAAAAAAAAAGTTAGGTTTTTAGGTTTGTTTTGATGATGTGATGTTATCCAGGGGAGCTGCAGCTGCTGTGGAAGGACAGGATCTCGGAGCAGACCCTGGTCAGCCTGCGTCTCTACTTCCTGCCGGAGAACACCCCTGACGGCAGGAACCTGCATGGGGAGGTGAGTTATTGAGCTTTTTCTGTATGTGGCAGCTATGTAGCCATCTTTTTTTTTTGTGTCGGCAACTGATGAAACGGTCAAGTCTTACTCCTGACCATAAAGTGCGATTTACGTTGGGTTAGTGACTGACTCCAAGTGAAGTCAGTGCTGACTTTGAGAACTGACTCTCTGTTTACAAAGGGTCAGTACGCGAGAATTTGAAGTCAGTACTGACCCGACAGCGTTTAGTAGTTAGTAAGCCAATACAAGCTTGAAAGTTCTGCGTTGCACTGCACTGGGCTAATTTCAATTGCTACAGTGCCCTTCAATGCTAAACACAGTGCAGTGCACAGTGCTTGGAGGTAGAATATCTGGCACTGGTGTGCTACCCACCAAGACGGACTCTTGCTGAAGAGTCCTACCACCAGGTAGATCGGAAGATGGTTATTACTTGATGCGTTTTTAAGTTCTGCGGCAAAACTCGGCGGCTCAACCAGTTTATTCTCAATTTTGGCGGTTTGCGTGATACAATCTGACAGCAATGCTGCCCCTATACAGCGCTGAACGAAATTACTTGCTGACTGATCAATTGTATTGTAGATTGTCTTTGGCTATTTTGTCAAAACGACATGGGTCCTCCATTTTAATTATTTAGTGTTATTTTAAGTTTTATTGCGTAAATTTGTAGGCAGTTTTACCAATCAGAGGTTTTCGTCTCAAGTTATAAAAAAAAAGCTGTATATTTAGATGGCGGTAGCTCTACTGGCGAGCCCAAGAGAATGTAAGCACTACGTTTGGCGAGCTATGGTGAATGTGTAGGGAATTCAACATTGGTTGCTCCTGCTGTCACTGTCTGTCATACCTCTGGCTGGTGTCAAAGTCATAGTACGTACTACGTAGTACATTATCTTTGGTCGTACTGGAATTACATTATTTTGCATTAAATAGGACATGAACCCACAACCTTCCGCTTAACACGAGACGAAACAAAAACACAGTTACCAACTTTTTTCGTGTTTTGATAACCTTTCCCAGTATGGCTGTAGGGCAGATAGCGCCATCTGTCAAAGCAATCGGAACTATTACTTTTTTTAATCCCGAATCCAAAACCCCTCATTTAACTTGGTTACTTAGCACAAGTGTAAGTAAATGAAATGGAGGGGTAATGTTGGGTAATCGCTAAACTGGCTGGGTCGATTCGGCTAATTTTCTGACTACTAGTAAATAAATAAATAATTCTGGGCAATCCGCACAGCAACATCTAGCCCCAAGCTAAGCAGAGCTTGATAATGATTTTATTTAAACTTACATCGGCAGTTTGAATGTAATTTATAGTCAATTATTATTTATTATTATTGGAAATCACGTAATAATAAAATATTCAAGCACGCGAGCCCCGTTATCGCGAGCGCGGTTATAGGGGGGTCATTGACAAGCGCAGGTCATTGACGCGCGGGTTATTAACACGCGGTTCCTTGACGCGCGGGTCATTGACATGCGCCACGCGCTCCCCTTTCGATTTCTTACTAGAATAATTAATAATTGACCAGAAAAACGTAATCGATTTACTCAAGATTTTTTAAAAAAGGTTAAAAAAAAGGCACATGTGAATTTTTTTTCTGGTTGGAACATATTTCTTGAATATCACGTAGGTACTAATAATCAAAGACTATATTTCTAACTAAACTTTCTCACCAGTTATATTTAATTTAAAATGTCTTCAAGCTTGTTACAAGTAAGTACCTACTACATTATGACCGCGTTCACCACAATCACCAAATGTCTTGCTTAGCTCAACTAAGCAACGTTTAGCGCAGTTATTTCGATATGAATAATTCATTGGATACTTTGTACGATCAAAATTTTTAAAAATTCAATTTAAACTTTTTTATTTTTAAAAATACTTGGGAAAAATAATTGATAATTATAGCCTTATTCATTACTTATTCATTATAACTGAGTTATTAGCTGATGTGTCTTTTTAAATATGTCATCGCTTTTATTTGATGAGCGTTGTGGCGCGGCGGGTGAAGGTCCGCCTTCGCCACGGAGGTTGCGGGTTCAATTCCCGCCTTTGAACAAATGTTTGTACTATCTGCAAATACCGGGTGTTCTAGATAATTTCCAAGTATAATAAAAATATCTATATATGTATTGTATTGTATTAAGTATATATCAGTCATCTGGTTCCCATAACGATAACACAAGCTCTGCTTAGCTTGGGGCTAGATGATGCTGTGTGGATTGTCCAGCATTATTTATTTAAGATAAAATCGGAATCTGTGCTTACTTCTTTAATGTATTTACTTGGATTTTTAACTATTGGTTTAAATAACCGCTGGTTATTGTCTCGGTGGACAGCTGCCTTTAAACTACATCTCGATCTTATCTGTCAAATAAACAACTTTGGGGACAAACATGCAAAGCATGAGCGTGTAAATACTGGATGGGTTCCGCAGTGAATTTTTATTGATACCAGTGAAATTGTACCTACATTGGCTAAATTAATGATTTAAAAGCATCGATAAGATATAAAGAATAGGTAATAATTAAGTTAAGCACGTCTTTTTTTCTCTACCTACCTTTGAGGTTGGCAGGCAGAAAATGCTGTTAGCATTAAGCCCACCTTATGTACTGTATATTCTGTGCAATAAAGAATTAAATAAATAATAAATAAATAAATAAGCACGCGGCAAACCGATTCTAGACACTGCCACACCACCGCTCCCCCGGTTGGGAGCGGACTTAGTTTCGCGGCGAGTAAAGAGGTTACTCAGCCCTTACTTAGCCCGTCTTTTCCATACACCCCGGCACGCAAGGTACATACACTCACTCATTCTACTTAAATATTAGTTCTGTGGTTTATTTATTATTTTGATACAAACTGCGTTCTCTAGGGCAAATTTTTGAGAAAAAACCAATGTTTGTACTTATACATTTTTTCTTAGCATGAGTGGTGGGGTAGTAGAGGGTTGAGTCATCTAAAGACCGTTACAAACGATCTATAGATAGCTATCGGCGCTTCAAGCCAAAGACATCTCAATGATTATTTCATCCATGCAATATGTCTCGATAGCTCAATTGGTAGAGCACCCGCGTATCAAGCGGTGGTCGCGGGTTCAAATCCCGCTTGAGGCGAAATAATTTTTGGGATATTATAATCTTTAGTATTCCCTTAGTGTGATGGTTAACACTATAAAAACAAAATAACCGATCTATTGATAGCTCAACTGATCCAAACCACTAGCAGATGGAAGCGTTCCCAACATGCTAGCTGCATTGCCACGTTGGTACATTATGTTTAGGTAAATTAAACGTTATATAAGTTGATATAGCGTACTTTTTAAATAACATTGGCGTGTTTATTAATTATGGTAGTTTTCCTCAAGACTAACTGGATTATCAGTAAAATAATTTACTAAGTAATTATGGAATTACGTAACATAAAATACTTACTTTAGTTCTTTTTATTAATTACTAGTTGTAGCGCGACTTCGTTCGCGTGGAACTCGGTAAACGTGCTTTTTCCGGGATAAAATGTAGCCTATGTCCTATTCCCGGTCATTATCTGTCTATGTTTTAAATTTCAGCCAAATCGTTTCTGTGGTTGTCAAGTTGTCAAGGAACACACAAAACATCTAAAAGATTTAATGATTTCTTTGTCATTCTAATTTAATTGGCAAAGAAAATTATAGATTTTAAAGACACGTTATCTAACAGAGGTTTAAAGCACGTTTATGAATAAGGCCCGAAATGTACAAGTACAAAGTAAGTAATCCACAAGTACCTAAACCCTTTATTCTGTCGCGGGACCCTAAAAACCGTATATCTATGGAAACCTCAAAAATCGAGAGCGTGCTTCTACGAACGCTGATTGGCTGTCCCCCTCGCACTCGTCGTACTGTACGCGTTGTCTCCCTCTAATCCCTATTTGGTAGCGCCAACTATTTCATGGATGAAATTACTGTTGAGATGCCGTTTAAGGCATAAGCTGTAGCGATAGCGGATTTAAACAAAGGATTTTGTAACGATCGTTTTTATTATGTAAATATTTAACAAAATTAAGATAATTATATTTATTTTTTCTCGTAAATAATGTTAAACAAAAATATTTTTGTTTATGTATCTAAGCCGTTTTAGTTGAACTTTTTACGATAGCGTGTCTGTATATAATAGGTTTCAAAAACCTGTAACACAGGTAACATACTTAGTAACTTACTAGAAACAATGACGTCATTACCTATTCGCTTAATTATAAAACATGATAGCAACAATCATACTTTGTAATTTTTTGGGCACTAGCCGATCCGCTCCAGCTTTGCACGGGTGCAATGAAAACTTAAGCACCCGTGCGAATCCGGGGCGGTTCGCTAGTAATAAATATAGCCTATGTTACTCAGGGATAATGTAGCATTCTAATGGTGAAAGAATTTTTGAAATCGAACTGCAGTAGTGTTTCAGTTTATTCGTAACAAACAATAATACAAATATGCAATTCTTTACGATTTATAATATTAGTATAGATTACAAAATTACAATGCAACTGATTAAATAAAATCGTTTGTTAAAATTTAAAAAAAGTAGTAATATTTAGCTTACACTTACGCCATACACCAATACCTATTGCTTTTCCACTCGCAAGCAAAATTGACTCTTATTCTATTCACATAACCGTGAGAATCCACTGCGTTACTTGAAGAGTAATTTTGTAGACTCTATGGGATTTTTATACTGCGCTCATGCAGTCTTGGTATTTCATAAAGAAACGTTTACTTGTAATTATGTTTAATTCTTATGAGAATAAAGTTTCTTAAACCATAATTTGGGGTGAACGAATGACGCTGTCAATTTATAATTAAGATAAATTTAATGTCATCGAATTTTTCAGCAATCATGGATTTTATGATGGGTAAGAGGTTAATCTCTACATGGTATAAAACAAAGTCGTGCATATCCCTCTGTATGTATATATGTATGTACGCTCATATCATTTAAACTACGCATCGAATTTTAATGTGGTTTCTAGATGGATTGATTCAAGAGAGGTTGGTTTGTAAGTTTAGTTTAAGCATCCGCGCAGAGCCGGGGCGGGTCGCTTGTTTTATATAAAAAATAACTACAAAAAACTACAAAGAATTTTTGTAAGGTTTGGGAGAGAATACAAGGATTTTAAGGAAAATAAAAATACAATATTGTGTTGTCACCAAAAGACCTAGGTTTTTTTTGTAAATAAAACACTGTCTCACTTCACATCCGCAACAGTTTCGTATTCGTACTTGCATCATACTACATTAAATTTAAACACTGAGAAATAAATAAAAGTAATAATAATAATAACGCAAGTACCAAGACCGTTTGTATCCTTCGCACAATACACTCGGCCCGCGTCGCCATGTGACTACTTTTGAACATAGAGATATATGGAGTCGCTTTCTTATATAAAGTTTTATATTATAATCAATTATTTATTATAATTTTTAAGTGCACTGATGGTCTAGTGGTAGAGATCCAAAGGTCGTGGGTTTGAACCTGGTCGTTCTTTAATTAATTTTTCTATTAAAAAAGTTTATGAGCGCAATGCCTGTGCTCTTATACGGCGAAGGAAAACATCGTGAGGAAACTGACTTGTCCATGAAATTAAAATTTGAAAGACGTGCCATCCACCGTGGTGGAATATGACCCAATCATTCGCGCTCGAGAGTAAGCCAGTGTCTCAGCTATGGGAATATAAAAAGCCTGTCATGATGATGATTTTATTATTTAATTTTTTGAAGCACTTGAAGTAGCTGGCTAAGTTGTTCATAATAGATCAACATAGTTAAGCACTGTTCCACGTAGTCACTAATAGATAGGTGACCGCCAGTGGAAATTTAAACGGATTATTCCCATCTGTCACCCTGTCAGTAACGAAAGTAGAGAAAAGGCTTTCGGGCAGCCTAAAACTCTGTCACTAGAGTTGGCCACTGTATCTTACCAAATAAAAAGCTTAAAAGTAAGTTGAATGACTCAATTCAGTTCTCTTAAATCGGTCGCGCGGATATCGTTCGAAGCCGTTACGTATCTTATCTAAAGTTCATACACACAAATAACTGATAACGCGTACATGCGAGTGGAAAAGTGTTATAGTTCATCACACTAATATTATAAATGCGAAAGTTAGGATGTTTGGTTTGGATGTTTGTTCCTCTATAACTCGACAACCACTAAACCGATTTATCTGAAATTTACAACATAGATAGATAATGACCGGAAATATGACATAGGCTACTTTTTATCCAGGAAACAAGTACGGTTCCCGATTTCCACGTGTCTGAAGTCGCGGGCGACAGCTAATTTAAAAATAGTTTTTGTAAAGAGAGAACATTTTTAGTTTTTGTTTGTTACGAATGAAATATAGAACTACTGGTCCGATTTCATTTTTTTTCTACCATTAGAATGCTACATTATCCCTAAGTAACATAGGCTATATTTATTACTAGCGACCCGCACCAGCTTTGCACGGGTGCGGTTTTATTGCAGCCGCGCGAAGCTGGGACGGACTGCTAGTAAAGGAAATAAAACTGGCGCCTGTTTCAATGTAATTTTTTCAGTAAACTATAAAGTGACTTCAATTTATTAAATAATATTACGCTGCATTTTGTTGCTTACGTTATTTTGTGTTTGCGACAGTACATAGAACAGAGTAATAATAATAATTACGTCGTCCAATTTCGAGTTTTCAGCTATTCACAGAGATAGCGATGGTATCTCGACTTCAAGTACTAGTAGATAGGTAGGTATAGGTACTGTAGATAACTAACCTACACTACATACTAGACTAGCGAATTCCTCTGACTTAGGTTGGATTCGACCAAACTCGAAATCGCCGTTTCTCTCCTCTTTTCAACCGACTTCAAAGAAGTAAGTTATCAATTCGATTGTATGTTTTGTTTTGTATGTTTGTCACGCGATTTCTCCGCCTATTGTGAATTGATTTTAATGGTTCTTTTTTTGTTTCGTAGGTAATATTTCAGAATAGCTCCCATTTAATTTTTATCGAAATCGGTTTAGTACTCGAGTAAATCACATAAATCGTATCAATAACTACATTGTCGCGTACAACCACAATCTACCGAAAAATTTTTTTAGGTTGAAGTCGGTTTTTGTTTTATTCCCAAAATTATTTATATTACAAACGGCTCGCTTTTCAATCGTACTACTACTTAATGAGCAACTTTCTTTGTAAAATAAGTAACTCCGTAGAATACACTCAGCGGATCTAGGCAATTGTGAAGTTAGCCGTTTGTAATGCACATTAAATTTAGTTTGGAAAATCAAAACCTAAAGAAGGTACATATGGAACTGGCTTTAATTCACCTGACTTTAAGACGTTTCACAATGACCCTTGTGATTTGATTGAATAAAGATATATATTTATTACTTTTTTGCTTTTACGTCTCCCTGTTAGTGACGGGACGACGGTTTTTTTTTTTTTTTTTCTTATGTTACTGACAGGGTGAGATCGCACTTCTTCAAAATATAAAAGTGCTATCTGTCACCCTATTGCTAAAAAGGTTACAGATCTCACTTTTTGTGCAATTTGTCACCCTAGGTGAACAAAATTGGGTGACAGATGGGAAAGAATCCTTAATTACTTAATATTTTTTTACTTAAGTTGGTAGTAATTTTTTTAGCATAGTTGGATTGTCACATGATGATGATGAAAATTATGTTTATAACCATGATAGGTTTAAAAACTATATCTTAAATATTAAAATGCGGGCCGTAAGTGGATTAGATTAGCACAGGATCGCGGTAGATGGCACAAACTAAGGGAGGCCTACACCCAGCAGTGGGTGAAGTCAGGCTGTGGATGATGATGATTTAGTATTTAGTATTTTAGTATTTATTTTAAACTTTAATGACATAGCATTACAGTATTACAGCAAGGCGCTACGCAATACACTATTCACTAAAAAAAACAGTAGATAATAATAACAATAAAACAAAGATATCATGACAGCCTTCTAATGTTCCCACTGCTGGGACACTGGCCTACTCTCAGGCGAGAGTGATTGGGTCTTAATCCACCACGCGGACCCAATGCGGATTGGTGGACGGCACATGTCTTTCGAATTTTTAGTTCTTGGACATGCCGGTTTCCTCACGATGTTTTCCTTCACCGTATGAGAGCACTGGCGTTGCGCACATAAATTTTTCGAACAGAAAAATCCATTGGTGCACGACCGGGTTTGAACCCACGACCTTAGGATCGGAAGGTGGGGTCACTACCACTAGACCACCGGTGCTCTAAACAAAGATATAAAAATAAATAAATGCAACAGTAGATAATTAACGAATTGAACTAATTCTAACACTATCAATCATCTCACAAAACCTCAGACATTCTCTACACACATTCGGCCATCGGTCAGCAAACAGATCACACGATGGTGTTGATGCCAGGAGCGCATTTAGCTATTTTAAAGCCCGAACGAGAGGAGAGTTTTCGTGCGCGACAGCACGCGCGTAAGGCACTGCCAGTAGAGCGCGACAACGAGGCGAATGATGGGGAAGTCACTGTTTTTCTGTAATACAGTTTATATGTTAAACTAACACAGAAGGCAGAGCTGCAACATATACTTGTAAACATGCTTTTATTTGAATAAATGAATTTTGTATTGTATGATTTTTTTTATGAATATCAAATCAAATCAAATATCTTTATTTGGAATATATAACAAGTGATACGTTAACAATGAAAAACGATGGTAATCGCAGAAGTAAAATACAACAGAAGTGGCAACCAAGAGTACGGCCCACAAGATGGTAAGCGGTTACCGCAGCCTATGGACGCTTGCAATACCAGAGGTATCACTCACGGGTTGCCACCTTGAGGCTAAGATCGAAAGCCTCATGTGCCAGTAATTTCACCGGAAACCACACCCTTCACACCGGAACACAGCAATGCTCACATTACTGCTTGGCGGCAGAAATAGGTATGGTGGTAGTCCTTCCCCGGACGAGCTCTAAAAAAAAAAAAAAAAACTGACAGTTGGACCACGGATAATTTTACTTACCCGTGGTACAACGCTACAAAAGGTAGCGCTCTAATGATGATGAAATAATATAATATTTTGAGTAGGCCAATCAATTTCACAAGAAGGCACTCTCCATAGTTTTACAGTTTAGCAATTATTTACCAGTGACGCGGCGCGCTCCGCCCAGGGCTGCCAACCTGCCTGATTATATTTTTTAATGATGCCAACATTGAAATAAAACATAACTTAACCTAACCTAACTTGTCTATGCTCTAAGCTCGAGCAAATTCAGAACCTTTTTCACATTGGCACATTTTTAATGATGCCAACATTGATTATTCTATAGGCTGCGGTAACCGCTTACCATCTTGTGGGCCGTGCGCTTGGTTGCCACTTCATTTGTAAAAAAAAAAAACTTAACCTAACCTAGCATCAAAAAGGGGCCGATGACATTAAAGCGGTCGCAGGAAGTCGGTGGATGGTGAAGGCCCAAAATCGGTCGTCATGGCGCTCTTTGGGGGAGGCATATGTCCAGCAGTGGACGTCTATCGGCTGATATGATGATGATGATGAACCTATGCTCGAGTAAATTCAAGTTAGAACCTTTTTCACATTGGCACAATTTTGTGACGACTCGACCGGGGAAAATACATATTTCTGCCGCCAAACAGTATTGCTGTGTTCCGGTTCAAAAACATCACAAGGATCAACAAGTATCACTCGCGTGCTGAGAAGTTGGATCTATTCTAGTCTCACGTGCTTGTATTTGTATTTGAGATTTATTTATTTACTTTAATTAACACGGATAAACCAATAACATCAATTAAAGATATGTACACACATCCAATTATGGAAAATAAGAAAATACAGATTTTAAGAACATTCCGGTCAAAAAAATAAATTGTAATTTAACTGTCAACCATACCCTTCGAACCGGAACACAGCAATACTACTTGGCGGCAGAAATATGTGCTACTTTGCACGTACTACGAACTAAGAGTTGGCAATAAGTTTCTAAGAACCTACTATATTTCGAGCACCACTACGCAAATGAAGCCGGCGGTCGATACTAGTATAATTCATTACTTTCTCTATTGCTTTTATTGTTTTTAGTAAAATGTCAAACTGGTCAAGCTAAAGTAGCTTTAAATGTGACGGGTTCAGTAGATATATATAGCTGGCGTCCATTTGCGTTGTTCGTTCGTTCGTTCGTATGAGTCAGTGGCCAACTCTGGTGACAGAGTTTCTAGGACGCCCGAAGGCCTCTTTGTTTTTTTTTTTAATTTGCGTTGTAAAAAATAATGATTTTGTGTTCAACAAAGGACCAAAATAATGATTTTGTGTTCAAGAAAGGACAAGAGTAGTAGAGTTTGCTGTGATAGAGCTCGTCCGGGGAAGGACTACCACCATACCTATTTCTGCCGCAAAGCAGTATTGCTCGCATTGCTGTGTTCCGGTGTGAAGGGTATGGTTTCCGGTGAAATTACAGGCACATGAGACTTTCCATCTAACGTCTCAGGGTGACACGCAAGTGAAATTATGATGTTGCATGCGCACATAGGCTACGGTGACCGCTGAAAAAAAAAGGGATTGTTATATTGTTACAAGTAACCCTAAATCTTAATACGTTAAAACGACTAATGGATTGTAAAATACTTTCACATAATTGGATAATGGGAAATATAAAATATTAAGTAATTTTATTATATTTCTGTTCTAACTATTTACTACCTAGGTATTCGGTACATAATGATTATACACAAGCTGCCACCCGCGACTTCGTTCGCGTTGAACTCGGGAACCGTACTTTTTCCGGGATAAAAAGTATCCTATGTCATATTCCCGGTCATTATCTATTTATGTTTTAAATTTCAGTCTAATCGGTTCTGTGGTTGTCGAGTTAATAAGGGACAAGGAGTTTTTAAGAGTAGTAGAGTCCTCTGTGATAGAGCTCGTCCGGGGAAGGACTACCACCATACCTATTTCTGCAGCCAAGCAGTAATGTGAGCATTGCTGTGTCCCGGTGTGAAGGGTATAGTTTCCGGTGAAATTACTGGCACATGAGGCTTTTGATCACTTTTGCTCGGCCCTAGAATCGACTCGAAGCAACTCACGCGTCGAACGCATACATCTCGGCAATCGTCACAGCTCTGGAAGAGGCGGACGTCTATTGGCTGTTATGATGATTCTTAAACAAAACGAAATAGCTTTATAGTGGAAACCCGTTGGATCGGAATGTACTTTTTTATTATTTCGCTGCAGAAGCCATCTGAAACCGAAGTCAGCCGTTGTGCTGTACCGACAGCAAATACAGCTTGGATTCATCTGGACCAAGAGAGGGGAGGTATCACTCGCGGGTTGCCACCTTGAGGCTATGATCGAAAGCATCATGTGCGAGTAATTTTACCGGAAACCATACCCTTCACACCGGAACACAGCAATGCGAGCATTACTGCTTTGCGGCAGAAACAGTACTTTGAAATCAGACCAGTAGTTTTTGAGTTAACGAATAAAAATACAAATCTTCTCTCTATAGATTTATTCCAGTCAGTGGGAACACTGGGACTTTCAAAGTAACTAACTAACTTAAGTAAATAATATTTGCAAATGGGTGTCAGTCATTAGAATTCTACAGTATGGGGTCCTTCAAAAAGGGTGTTATAAAATTTTTAAAGGGTCGGCAACGCGCGAGTGATACCTCTAGTATTGCAAGCGTCCATAGGCTACGGTAACTACTTAACATTAGGTGGGCCGTATGCTTGTTTGCCACCTTGGTGGTATAAAAAAAAAAAAAAAACTCTCAGATTTTTTATTTATAAACATTTTGATGTATTGTTGAACTATTTGCATAATTTGCAAATGATAATAATTTTAACATATAGCTATATTTTATATTATTTTATTTTATTTAAAAGGCAACGCCAACAGTACACATAGCAAACATTAAATATACAACATTACAGCTTAAATACTATGAAATGTGTGCCAATTACAGGCATGCACAGCATTTTCCATAAAATTACAGACAACAGCTAAAAATTAAAAATACTTACAACTTACAACTAAAACGAGAAAAAAAAGATAAGAAATATTAATCAAACAATTATAAAAAAAAATATATAATTAAATATTTTTTTTAATATTTTTTAATATATTCAATATTTAAATTGGAGTTACTGAATGTAATGAATAAACTTATCTGTGTAGTACATTATATTTTTCTTTTATTGTGTGGCGTGTTGTGTTGTGTGTCAAAATAAATTTATTTCCTTTTTTACAGAATTGTTAGAGCATGTATTTTTTGTGTTTGTGATTTATTCACGTCATTGTCGCTTCGAAGATACAAGCATAAATTAATAATACCTACTTCTAAACTAAAAATGCACAGCTCAAGTCCGTATACAATGGCTATTAAATTTATATTATAACAAAGTTCCTAATAATGTATTAAAAATATAGAAAAAAATAATATTTTTGAAAATAAATTAAAAGAAATGCTATTAAAAAAAAACTATTATACACTTGTTGCTATCAGTTTCTCAGTGACTCAAATAACGAATGATAGGTTTTATTGGTACCCCAAATAATGATTTTATTATTATCACAAACTAGGTACCTATCCTTTAATACTAAAATCGGTCCGCTCCTACTCAATTGTATAGTGCAACACCCTTACTGGGTACATAGCTATGTGTTGGCTGCTCTCATATTATTTAATATTACATAAGACCTGTGACATGTATTACCCTCATAATTATGATGCAATAAATGATACTGAATACTGAATATTTATTTTCAAACATAAAATTGTCTATTTCTAAAATTTAATTACTTTTTAGAATTTTTCTTGTAAGTGCTCAGTCGAAAGCCACTGGCGCTGGCGGTCACCCATCCAAATCAAAAGAGTGACACAAACAGCTTCTGGAACAACTTAGCCAAGTACGTAACGAGCGCTAAATATTATTGTTAATTATTAAGTGATTATGAAAATGGGGGTGATTTTTTTGCTGACGCTACCGCCACCCTCCTGAGGCACTCGGAATATTGGCATTACTTTAAAGAGGACGGGAGGTACAGTCGCGGACAAAACTGTTATCTATTATAAATAGTTTCTTTTATTAATTTAAATAGATAAATAGAAAGATAGAAAACACCGTACAGAAAACAAGAAAGAAAAGCTTAAAAACTAAAAATTGCGGGGCAGTAAAACTAAGCTTAAAAACAAAAAATTGCGGTGCTAAAACTAAGCTTAAAAACTAAAAATTGCGGGGCAGTAACACTAAGCTTAAATACTAAAAATTTCGGGGCAGTAAAACTAAGCTTAAAAACTAAAAATTGCGGGGCAGTAAAACTAAGCTTAAATCTAAAAATCGGGCGGCCTTATCGCTGAAAGCGATCTCTTCCAGACAACCATAGAATGGACAGGGCCAACGAGTGCGTTAACGTCTTTCATATAAACAGAGCGCTTGTTGGTTAGGTTTAGATGATAACAATAAACGGAGAAATCGCGTCGAATAAAAAATCTCGCATTGCTGTGTTCCGGTGTGAAGGGTATGGTTTCCGGTGATATTACTGGCACATGAGGCTTTCGATCACAGCCTCAAAGTGGCAACCCGCGAGTGATACCTCTGGTATTGCAAGCGTCCATAGGCTGCGGTAACCGCTTACCATCTTGTGGGCCGTACGCTTGGAAATCGCGTCGAATAAAAAAATCCAATCGATAACCTTTTTTTTTTTTGTATTAGTTCAATTAGCTAAACAATAATAATAATAATAATGCTGGACAATCCACACAGCATCATCTAGCCCCAAGGTAAGCTGCTGTTAAACAGAGCTGTGTTATGGTACTAGATGACTGAAACATTTGATTAATAAATGAGTGACTCAATGGCCAACTCTGGTGACAGAGTTCTTTAAGCCGCCCGAGGGCCTCCTTTGAAAAAGCCGGGACCGACAGCTTAACGTGCCCCCCCAAGCACGGGAGCGCTCAGTTAAAATAGCCACTGGCGGTCACCCATCCAAATGGCTACGCGGAACAGTGCTACTTCGTTGATCTGTTAGGAAACTTCGGAACAACTTAGCCAGTTACGTCACGAGCGAAGGTCACGATTATAAATAAATAAATAAATAAATAAATAATGCTGGACAATCCACACAGCATCATCTAGCCCCAAGATAAGCTACTGTTAAACAGAGCTGTGTTATGGTACTAGATGACTGATATATACTTAATACAATACAATACATAGATAGATATTTTTTATTATATATAGAGAATACCCAGAACACCCGGAACAAATATTTGTAGATCGTACAAACATTTGACCCGAGGCGGGAATCGAACCCGCAACCTCCGCGTCGCAGGCGGACCTGCGCCCGCTGCGCCACATCGGTCGTCAATTATAGCATTGGAAGTAGTTTTATTTTTTAAATAACTCAGAATATCCCATAGAATAATGACGAGAGTAAACGCGTCGCATAGCAATTGTCAACATTCATGCATTGCGGTCAAGGGTACCGCTCATCGTGTTACTTAACTAGTTTCTCCTGTGACTTTGTTCGCGTTGAGTTTTTTAAACAAACTTCATTTTCCCGCTGCGTACTCTACGAGTTGAGGGAATTCCAGAGGTTGCGGGTTCGATTCCCGCCTTGGGACAAATGTTTGTAGGATCTGCAAATATTTGTTCCGGGTGTTCTGGGTGTTTTCTATGTATAATCAAAAAATATCTATCTATATATTGTATTGTAATAAATATATATCAGTCATCTAGTACCCATAACACAGCTCTGTTTAACAGCAGCTTACCTTGCGGCTAGATGCTGTGTGGATTGTACAGCATTATTTATTTTTTATTTATTTTAATAACAACAAAATTTAATTAGGTTACTTATCTTATTATTTATTAGGTTACCAAATTTTATGTGCACTACCTACATATTATATATCTTCGTTACCCACAGGTTAACTGGTAGATATTGCTGTAAGCATAGTTTAAGTTGTGCAATAAAGTATTTTCTAGCTATCTAACTTCCTTCTTCTCTTATTTTTATTTACCACTAAAGTGGCAACCAAGGTTCTATCTATCGATACTTCTACTAATATTAAAAAGAGGAAAAAATTGCATTTTTGTATGTATGTTTGTTACGAATAAACTTAAAAACTACAGGTCCGATTTCAATAATTCTTTCACCATTAGAATTCTACATTATCTCTGAGTAACATAGGCTTTATTTTATGTCCACCAGTCAAAGCCGGGACGAGTCGCTAGTATGTAAATAAAATTTAGTCGTAATTAATTTAATACAGTCGCTATAGCCGAAATCGGCTAAAGCGCTGGAGCGCTCGTGACGTAGCGTAGCTGGCTAAGTTGTCCTTAACAGATCAATGAAGTTAAGTACTATTCCGCGTAGTCATCATTTGGAGCGCTCCCGGATTTTTCAAAGTTGTTAGGCCACGACAGCGGCCTTCGGGCTGCCTAGAAAATAGTTGACCACTGGCTCATACGAACTTACTTTAGCCGAAATCGGCCAAGTCATGTTCATCATCATTTATATCAGTGATAAACGTTTTAAAAAAACGGCACCGCTCTAAACTACCGCTATAAGACAGACGGCGCTATTTAAGAAACTCTTTGTAACCTCACCTCAATGCTGCACATCAGCGCTATAATGTGTTCCGGTTCAGGGTTGCCAGTTGAATTATATTCGATAGTGTTGCCATCGTTTTGGAGACAATCGATTCAATAACTTTACCTATAAATTTTTAATACTTACCTACTTTTTTTTTTTTTTTTTTTATACTACTAAAGTGGTAACCAAGCGTACGGCCCACTTGATGATCAGCGGTTACCGTAGCCTATGTACGCATGCAACATCATAGATATCACTTGCGTGTTACCACCCTGAGACGTTAGATGGTAAGTCTCATGTGCCTGTAATTTCACCGGAAACCATACCCTTCGAACCGGAACACAGCAATGCGAGCATTACTGCTTGGCGGCAGAAATAGGTATGGTATACTAAAAGTATGTTTATTTACAAGACGATTCAAAATAAGTACATGTAACATGTCTAAAGAGAAATAAATATTATCATTATCATTATCAATACGATTACTTCAATTAATTTTGATTAAGATTAAGTTTCAAAGTGATCCTTGTGATTCTACTATAATAAATAATTTTTAATTTTGATTTTAATTTTGATATTTTGGATTCGACCAAACGCGAATAAGCTCTATTCTAGTACTAATATTCTATAATTACTAGTATATAATATTATTAATTATCGTAGTTATTAGCGAGTAAACTGACAGTTTACTTGTATTTGACGCTCTTACTAATAGTTGTTGTTTTTTTTTTTTTTTTTTATACAACTTAAGTAGCAACCAAGCGTACGGCCCACAAGATGGTAAGCGGTTACCGCAGCCTATGGACGCTTGCAATACCAGAGGTATCAGTCGCGGGTTGCCACCTTGAGGCTAAGATCGAAAGCCTCATGTGCCAGTAATTTCACCGGAAACCATACCATTCACACCGGAACACAGCAATACGAGCATTACTGCTTGGCGGCAGAAATAGGTATGGTGGTAGTCCTTCCCCGGACGAGCTCTATCACAGAGAAGTTGTTCCAGAAGTTGATTAATGCATCCTAAATAGACAAAAGTTGTTTTAAATATACTTCGAATATATAAATAAAGCACGCGGCGCGGACTGACAATAATATATAATAAATAATAAATGCTGGACAATCCACACAGCATCATCTAGCCCCAAGGTAAGCTGCTGTTAAACAGAGCTGTGCTATGGGTACTAGATGACTGATATATATTTAATACAATACAATACATAGGTAGATATTTTTTATTATATATAGAAAATACCCAGAACACCCGGAACAAATATTTGTAGATCGTACAAACATTTGTCCCGAGGCGGGAATCGAACCCGCAACCTCTGCGTCGCAGGCGGACCTGCGCCCACCGCGCCACATCGGTCGTCAACAAGCCGTTGTATTGTGTTTGCCGTTTTGTATTGTCTTTACGAGCTGCATATTTTGAGTCGAATGCTCTGTCTAGATTATTCTTAATGTTTTTTTTTAATGTCAGCAAGTGACAAGACAATCAAGGCGCCCACCTGATGTTAAGCACCACGCCTGACTATTACAGATGCAGTGCCACCCAACGCTTAAAGTTTTTAAGATTTTGCGTGGCAATGCACTGCGCTTATCACCCCGTCATGTCTTTGTAAATATATTACTAAGTATTACATTTATATTACATATTATTATTAAGAGCACCGGTGGTCTAGTGGTAGTGACCCCGCCTTCCAATCCTAAGGTCGTGGGTTCAAACCCGGTCGTGCACCTATGGATTTTTCTGTTCGAAAAATTTATGTGCGCAATGCCAGTGCTCTCATACGGTGAAGGAAAACATCGTGAGGAAACCGGCGTGTCCAAGAACTAAAAACTCGAAAGACATGTGCCATCCACCAATCCGCATTGGGTCCGCGTGGTGGATTAAGACCTAATCACTCTCGCCTGAGAGTAGGCCAGTGTCCCAACAGTAGGAACATTAGAAGGCTGTCATGATGATTACATTTATATTATAAATGCGAAAGATGAGATATTTATTTGTTTCTTCGGGTGTTTTTCCTCGACTCGAAAATACAAAACCGATTTAAATGAAATTTAGGCATTTTGTGAGTTGACCACTGACTCATACAAACTTACTTACTTACCTTTTGTGAGTTGACCACTGACTCATACAAACTTACTTACTTACCTTTTGTGAGTTGACAACTGACTCATACAAACTTACTTACTTACCTTTTGTGAGTTGACCACTGACTCATACAAACTTACTTACTTACCTTTTGTGAGTTGACCACTGACTCATACAAACTTACTTACTTACCTTTTGTGAGTTGACCACTGACTCATACAAACTTACTTACTTACCTTTTTTTTTTGTTAACGGGGAGGAATCTGCTTCCAGACATCCCGTCGCATAAGGGTACGACGGGGGTGTGTGAGGTTGTCGGACTCGACGACTTACTAAACCATCCCCATGGCCAGCCTCGATGCATGCCAAGGGGCTCCACGGTCCCCTAGGGCTATCAGTGGTGCCCCTCCCGCATCGCGCTCAAAGCACTTCCCGGGGCTAACAGAAGTCAGCCCCAGCACCTCGCAGTGCTGCGGCAGCACAGGGCCGCCCCTTACTTACTTACCTAGGTTAGCTAAGTATTGTCGTTTCGTTGTTGACACGAATCATATTATGTCAATCAAAGGCACAAGTAAGTAAGTTCGTATGAGTCAGTGGCCAACTCTGGTGACAGAGTTTCTAGGCCGCCCGAATGCCTCTGTCATGGCCTAACAACTTTGGAAAAAGCCGGGACCGACTGCTTAACGTGCCCTCCGAAGCACGGGAGCGCTTAGTTGAAATTGCCACTGGCGGTCACCCATCCAAATGGCGTACAACAGTGCTTATTGATCTGTTAGGAACAACTTAGCCAGCTACGTCACGAGCGCTGTCAAATACATTAGATTTGAATGATTTGAAAGAAATATTAGCTATCTGAGTTTTAAAATGCGATTATGAATAAAGCAATTAGAGTGTAGGAAATTTCTTTAAATATTTAATAATGATTCACAAATTTTTGACCCGTTTTATGAATCAATCGTCGAAGAGAACTTAACAATAACAAAATCCCACTCCATTATAAAAACTATTAATTAGACGCGTTACGTCATTTCCTATCCCTCACAAAGCAAGTGCACTTGAAATTGAACCTTATTACTAGCTTATAAAGATTACTGTACACCCTGCGAGTTGTTTTACGACTTTCAATCTTGCTGTTACGGGATAGAGAGTAAACTGTAATGCAAGTATTTAGCGCCAGGCACACTGGGAGCTAAGCTAACTTAGCTTCGCTTATGTATCCTGTGGTTCCACCAGAGATGTGCGAGGATATGTAGCGAGGGATGTGTATTTAGGAACCAATAGAATCACTTTATTATAGCTGTCAGAGCAAGGCTAGGTAAATAAATATATAAATAATGCTGGACAATCCACAGCATCATCTAGCCCCAACGTAAGCTGCTGTTAAACAGAGCTGTGTTGTGGGTACTAGATGACTGATATATACTTAATACAATACAATACATAGATAGATATTTTTTTATTATATAGAAAATACCCAGAACACCCGGAACAAATATTTGTAGATCGTACAAACATTTCACCCGAGGCGGAAATCGCAGCCGCAACCTCCGCGTCGCAGGCGGACCTGCGCCCGCTGCGCCACATCTCTGGTGGAAACGCAGCCTTATTCATGGCAGCTATGTTCCCACTGCTGGTACACTGGCCTACTCTCAAGCAAGAGTGATGGTGTTATAATGGAATCATGAAAAAAATATATAAAAATACTAGCGACCTGCCCCGGCTTCGCCCGGATGCAATGAAAACTTATTTACTATAACAGACGGCGCTGTAAAAATGTCCACCAATATTATTATTATTATTATAATCCACGCAGACTATGCGGATTAGTGGATGGCATATTCGAGTTTTTAGTTCTTGGTTATGCCGGTTTTCTCACGATTTTTTTCCTTCACCGTTTAAGAATACTGGCATTTTCTTTACTCGTTATAAATTTTTACTTACTTACAAAATACAGCAATCTGTTATAAAAGTTTGAACACCAATCAGAGCATCTTGGTTCTCTGATTGGTGGCTTTAAACAAAAATGCAGAATTTTGGATCTGATTTTTAACATTTTGCATTGTCACTCTGTCATTCCGCGCGTTTCGGCGTGAATTATAAAATTTATATAAAAATCGCGTTTTTTTTTACTCCTAAATCATTAATTTCTGGAATAATAAGTTATTTTTTTCAACAAGTCAATACTTCTGAACACAATAGTTTTTCGAAATCAGTCATCATGCCTATATAAGGTCATTCATTATCAACCTGACAAACTTTAGGAGAAGGTCCAAACACAAAAAAAATACTTGTACTTTTTTTTTTTCTTAACTTTTTTTATATATAAAAATAAATTTACGTAATTCTGCTTAATAATTAGTTATCCTTGTTAGAAATCGAAAAGGCAGCGCTCGGCACGTGTCAGTGACCCGCGCGTCAATGAACCGCGGGTCAATAACCCGCGCGTCCTTGACCTGTGCGTGTTCTTGACCCGCTACGGGGCGCGCACACTCGAATATTTCATTATTACGTCACTTAACTCGATTCCCAACAATGATAAATAATAATTGAGCGGATAAACGTAATCGATTTTTTTTTGTTTACTTGGGATTTTTAAGACAAAATACACATAATATAAAAAAAATATAGGTAAGTACATATTTTTTTTTTATGTGCGGAACCTATTAGTTTTTCAGGTTGATAATGAATGACCCTGTACTTAGAAGCAATAAATAAATGAAATGAAATGAATTGATAAGTTAATAAATATTTTAGTCTGGTATTATTAATAACTCCGTAAGCTAATCTGAGCTATAGCTTAGCTTCCAGTGTGCCTCGCCCTTTAGTCTATGGTTCATGTCGTTACAGCATTAAATCTTAGTCCATCGCAAAAAGGCCTATCACCCACACCTTCAAACATAAACCTTAACCGATTGGCATAAAGTCGAGATTTAAATAGCGTTTTACCGAGTGGCAGTGTGAGAGACTATAAAATTAGATGTGAATGTGTGTGTATATTAAAGGTTGGTTTGCAATGATTGGTGTAGCGTTGCAACTTGGTTTGTGAATAACCTGGTTGGGTTCAGTAAGAGGATACTCCTTGAATCATCCATGTATTCCCGATGTCCCCATTAACCGTGTCCCCGTTAATGGGGACAGTGGGATCACGACAGACCGACAGACAATTCGAGCAAATGTGTGGGTCTTAATCCACCACGCGGACCCATTGCGGATTGGTGGATGGCACCATGTCATTCGAATTTTTAGTTCTTGGACATGCCGGTTTCCTTGCGATGTTTTCCTTCACCGTATGAGAGCACTGGCATTGCGCACATAAATTTTTCGAACAGAAAAATCAATTGGTGCACGACCGGGCTCGAACCCACAACCATAGGAGTCACTAGGAGTCATTAGAAGCGGGGTCACTACCACTACCACTAGACCACCGGTGCTCTCCTTGAATAACCTGGTAGAACTCAAGAGGATAGCTTTTTAAGTTCTATTTTTAATGACTTTTAAAAGAATTATGAATTTTAACATAAACTAATCTATACTCTAAACTAATTTATAAAGAGAGAAGATTTTGTATTATTGTTTGTTACGAATAAACTCAAAAACTACTGGTCCGAAAAAATCTTTTACCATTATAATACATTTACTTCATCATATCAGCCGATAGACGTCCACTGCTGGACATAGGCCTCCCCCAAAGAGCGCCATGACGACCGATTTTGGGCCTTCACCATCCACCGACTTCCTGCGACCGCTTTAATGTCATCGGTCCATCGAGTGGGGGGCCGTCCTACACTTCGTTTTCCAGTTCGTGGTCGCCACTCGAGAACCTTTATTCCCCAACGGTTATCGGTTCTGCGAGCTATATGGCCTGCCCATTGCCACTGATTCTAAGAGCTATGTCGGTACTTTTACTTAGAATACTTTAATCCCTAAGTAACATAGAAATGAAATGATATGCTTTTATTTGACACACACAAGTACATAGAACAGACCGAAAAAAGAATATTTTCTAAGGAACAATGAAAATACAGGCAGGTAGAGGCAGGTATAGTTCTCACAGCGGATCTCGGCCGTCGTGAAATTAGCCGTTTCGATGCGCAATGGAGCTTTTTCAAACTAAATTGTCTTTGCGCATCACAAACGGCTAATTTCACGGAAGCCTAGATCCGCTGTGCATCATTATATAAAAAACTATAAGTAGGCATAGGCAGCCTTAAGGACATATTAATAATTAGAAAAAAATAATGTTAACTACAGACTTTCGCATTTTTTAATATTAGTAGGAAGCTCTTTTAAATTTGAATTTGTTATTAAATGTTGGGTATGCGAGTTACAACGCTTGGCAACTCAGCGGCATAAATATCAATGTTCCGAGGTAATTTCTCCGTCTGCCTTCTTTGAATACAGGTTGTTTTATTTAGTCTATCTACAGGGTGCTCTGGAATGAAAAAAATGATTGAAAAATACTTTATTGTACACCCTAACAGTAATATAAACATAAAAACAAAACAAATTTTATAATTTGCAAAAATTTGGTACACAGCTATGCGAGCATTGCTGTGTTCCGGTGTGAAGGGTATGGTTTCCGGTGAAACGACTGGCAAATGAGGCTTTCCATCTATGCCTCAAGGTGGCAACCAGCGAGTGATACCTCTGGTATTGCAAGCGTTCATAGGCTGCGGTAACCGCTTACCATCTTGTGGGCCGTACGCTTGGTTGCCACTTCAGTTGTATAAAAAAATATATTTTGTTTGATGTAATAGGTACAAAAGTGGTCCCATATAAATTTTATCGAAATCTGTTCAGTATTTTGAATAAATCATAAAAAGTGTCAATAACTACATCGCCTCGTATTATCATTTTTTTTTTTTTTTTATACAACTGAAGTGGCAACCAAGCGTACGGCCCACAAGATGGTAAGCGGTTACCGCAGCCTATGGACGCTTGCAATACCAGAGGTATCACTCGCGGATTGCCACCTTGAGGCATAGATCGAAAGCCTCATGTGCCAGTAATTTCACCGGAAACCATACCCTTCACACCGGAACACAGCAATGCGAGCATTACTGCTTTGCGGCAGAAATAGGTACCATAATCCATCAAAACATTTTTTTTATTTTGAAGTTGGTTTTTATCCAATACTTAATTCATTTTCTAATATTAAGTTTAGTGTTTAAACTGTTGTGTATAAAATTCTCCTGTTCATAGATTCTAAAGTCGCACCAAAGCGCTTATCAACATACATAAAACCTTATCAAAATGAGGCTAACGGAACAGTAACAAGGTATGCCTACTTACCTACTTAGTGAGTTTTAATTTTTTTTTGTTTTGTTTTTTTTTATACAACAAGAGTGGCAACCAAGCGTACGGCCCACTTGATGGTCAGCGGTTACCGTAGCCTATGTACGCATGCAACATCATAGATATCACTTGCGTGTTACCACCCTGAGACATAAGATGGAAAGTCTCATGTGCCTGTAATTTCACCGGAAACCATACCCTTCGAACCGGAACACAGCAATGCGAGCATTACTGCTTGGCGGCAGAAATAGGTATGGTGGTAGTCCTTCCCCGGACGAGCTCTATCACAAGAACCCTACTACTCTTCAAAGTTGACGATTATTTATTTATACATAATGGTCATTATTAAACAAAATAAAATATGTACATAATTAAATTACATTACAAAATATACAAAATACATATGAAACAGTTGAGCCATCTAAAGACCGTTACAAACGACCTATAGATAGCTCAACTGATCCAAATCACTACCAGTAGGAAGCGTTCCCAACGTGCTGGCTGCATTGCCACGTTGAATGGCAATGCTGTTACGTTGAGCCAGATATGAACCAGCCTTTGGATCACGCGTCGCTTCGACCAGACGCCCGGAAAGATATTTGAAAATGCGGTGAGCCCCGGTACCCCACGGACCCAGGGTCACCACTCCAAAAGGCTCAACTGATTCAAAATCAAAATCAAAAATTATTTATTTGAATAGAATCACAAGGATCACTTTGAAACGTCTTACAAGCTAGGAAAATATACACCAGTTCCAACGCGCCCATGCCGTAAAAGAACTGGCAACAACACCGGCTGGGTTCCTATCGCTTTTTTGGCTTTTTTGGCCTTGCTATTGTTATGGATGCCGAGTACAGTTGGAGCACACAAATTACTTGCAGACGGAAGCGTTCCCCACATGCTGGCTGCATTGCCACGTTGAATGGCAAATATGGCAATGCTGATACGTTGAGACAGATGCAATTTCAATCCACACAGCATCTAGCCCCAAGCTAGCCAGAGCTTGTGTTATGTACTAGATGCCGAGTGCTTACCCGTTCAACCCATTTTCTACCCAATATTATTTTACCCGTTCTACTCGAAACATTATAAATATAAATAAATATAAATAAATAATGCTGGACAATCCACACAGCATCATCTAGCCCCAAGATAAGCTACTGTTAAACAGAGCTGTGTTATGGTACTAGATGACCGATATATACTAAATACAATACAATACATAGATAGATATTTTTTATTATATATAGAAAATACCCAGAACACCCGGAACAAATATTTGTAGATCGTACAAACATTTGACCCGAGGCGGGAATCGAACCCGCAACCTCCGCGTCGCAGGCGGACCTGCGCCCGCTGCGCCACATCGCTCGTCAAATTATGCTCCGTTCTACTCATTCCAATAATCTAAGTCACAGTTTATTCTAAACAGTACAGACACCGTAGTAGATGACTGATATACTTAATATTATACATAGAAAAAACTCAGAACAAATATTTGTAGATCGTACAAACATTTGACCCGAGGCGGGAATCGAACCCGCAACCTCCGCGTCGCAGGCGGACCTGCGCCCGCTGCGCCACATCGCTCGTCAAATTATGCTCCGTTCTACTCATTCCAATAATCTAAGTCACAGTTTATTCTAAACAGTACAGACACCGTAGTAGATGACTGATATACTTAATATTATACATAGAAAAAACTCAGAACAAATATTTGCAGATCGTACAAACATTTGTCCCAAGGCGGGAATCGAATCGCAGTTCTTTCGCCCGCCGCGCCGCATCGTAGAGGCCTCAGCTATTTGAACTTTGAAAAACCCGGGACCGCCAAAGCACGAGAAAAATAACCGCTACGTCACTAGCGCTTGGTGCCTTAATTATGTAGACTTAAGTAGTATGTCTAGTCGAATACCTAACCTAGGTAGGTACAGTCAGATACAATTGTATATCGAGTTGTCAAAATGATCTGAAAAACATTTTTAAACGGATCCTAAGGGTACTTATTTTTCTAAACATTTTTGTTTAATTTAAAAAATAACGTAATTCTGCTTAAATAATGAAATTAGCAGATAATTAGTTATCCTTGTTAGAAATATAATTTCAAGCAATAAAAATACTTTGACTTTGACTGAATACTTGAAATGTCATAGATACTCGAAAAAAGTTTACATACAACCTTTGAGAGCATTGTTTACTAGGATAATTTTGAACACCCTGACTGCTCATATGAATATGAAACAATAAGTAAGATATTTAAATAAATAAATAAATAAATAATGCTGGACAATCCACACAGCATTTGGAACACCTTGGGACAAATGACGATTCGAACTGCGTATATAAGTATAAAAAAAATGTTTTTCATATCATTTTGACTACTCTAAGCGCTCAAATGCATTTGTAGCTGACTGTACCGAGTTAGGTACACTGCTTATATTCCTAGGTATAATACTATTTGAATAACCTTGCGTTGGGTCACACAGTCTTGTATAATGTTACTATTTATATTGACTAGTGTCTGTTTGCGTCTTTGTTTGAATGTTTTAGTGTTCCGTACATATCAAATAACTTACAAAAAATATATGACGGAAAGTGAAAATGTGAAAACAACAAATAACAATCTATTAGAAAGAGTAGTAGAGTTCTTTGTGATAGAGCTCGTCCGGGGAAGGACTACCACCATACCTATTTCTGCCGCCAAGCAGTAATGCGCGCATTGCTGTGTTCCGGTGTGAAGGGTATGGTTTCCGGTGCAATTACAGGCACATGAGGCTTTTGATCTTAGCCTCAGGGTGGCAACCCGCGAGTGATACCTCTGGTATTGAAAGCGTCCATAGGATGCGGTAAACGCTTACCATCTTGTAGGCCGTACGCTTGGTTGCCACTTTAGAAGTATAAAAAAAAAACATGTGACGGAAAGAATCCAAAAAGTGAAAACAATATAGTAACAAATAACAATCTATAATATTAAAAACTGGGCTTCCGTGAAGTTAGCCGTTTCGATGCGCAATGGAGCTTTTTCTAACTAAATCGTCATTGCGCATCACAAACGGCTAACTTCACGGAAGCCTAGATCCGCCGAGAGAACTATATTTTCGATGTCCCCATGATTTTGACCCCATTAATGGGGACAGTGGGATGTCAAAATATAACTACCCGTTGTAAGATTTGTATTTTTGTATCTTTCTTGTGACGAATAAACTCAAAAACTACTGGTTCGATTTCAAAAATTCTTTCACCATTAGAATGCTACATTATCCCTGAGTAACATAGGCTTTATTTATTACCAGCGACCCGCCCCGGCTTCGCACGGGTGCGGTTTTATTGCACCTGCGCGAAGCTGGGACGGATTACTAGTCTTCTTATATATAAAAATGAACTGCTGTGCGTTAGTCTCGCTAAAACTCGAGAACGGCCGGACCGATTTGGCTAATTTAGATCTTGAAATGTTTGTAAAAGTTCAGGGAAGGTTTAGATTAAACGGTGTGATAATATACAGGGTGTAAAATATTCTAAATTGTAATAAAAGTTTTTTTTTAGAAATAATTCTTAAGAAAAATAACACGAGTGAAACCGCGCCGGATCTGCTAGTCAATTGATATAATCGTGTCAAAATGTCAAGCCAATACAATAAAGGTTTCTTTGTGTAGCACAGAACCCTAATGTTAACAGCTGCTTCAACATCTGACACCATTTATAAGTACAAACATATGAGTAATTCAAAAATACCTCACCTACAAGTGCCTACGATGTATAAGGCACAGAATAAGAAAAGTTACATAAACTAACGACCCGCCCCGGGTTTCGTACGTGTTTTATTTTTCATTTTTTTTTATACAACTGAAGTGGCAACCAAGCGTACGGCCCACAAGATGGTAAGCGGTTACCGCAGCCTATGGCTTGCAATACCAGAGGTATCACTCGCGGGATGCCACCTTGAGGCTAAGATCGAAAGCCTCATGTGCCAGTAATTTCACCGGAAACCATAACCGGAACACAGCAATGCGAGCATTACTGCTTGGCGGCAGAAATAGGTATGGTGGTAGTCCTTCCCCGGACGAGCTCTATCACAATGAACTCTACTACTCTTAAACTACTTACTTCTTAAGGTACTATCTAATTACTACCTAATTCATTATAAACTTAACTTAGGTTATATGTGGTAGTTTTAGTGAAAACTGGGTAGTTAAGGAAGTGACAAGGTACATAATTACTATGCAGGAGCCTTATTCGCTACGACCAAACGCGGGCTGGTTACGATATCCGCGTGGAATCGTTGTTGACGAGCCACGTTTTGGGGCTCGTCTGACTGTTTTTTTAAAGTCAACCTATCGATAGCGAAACTATCGCTATTGAAACAACACAGAAACGGATAACAATTTTACAATTTCACACCATGGCACGTATAGAACACGTTACTAAGTTACACGTTATTGGTAAGGAATCTTCTAGGTCATAGCGAATAAGCCCCCAGGTAGCAAAGTAGATAGGTACACTTTTTCTAAGAAACGGTGCGTTTGTTGTCGGATGAGTAAAACTGTATCCCAATAATGCTGAATAAAAACATGAATTACAATAATAAACTGTAATGGCATGAGCTAGTAAGTTTTACCAGGTGGTAGGACTCTTCAGCAAAGGTCCATCTTGGTGGGTACCACCGCCAGATATTCTACCTCCAAGCAGTAGTGTGCCAGCTGCACTGTGTTTAGCTTTGAAGGGCACTGTAGCAAGTGAAATTACTGGGCGAGAGAGGCCTAACAACAATGTCTCGAGGTGATAAGCGCAGTGCAGTGCCACGCAAACACTTAAATACTTTAAGCTTTGGGTGGCACTGCATCTGTTATAGTCAGACGGGCGCCTTGACTGTCTTGTCACTTGCTGACGTAAAAAAAAAATGTAATCATCTAACACATTTACAATTGCGTGGAAAATACGCGTTTATTACGAACTAGTTTAAAAGCACGTCTATATTATGTTTAAAGCAGGTAATAATATTAATAAACATTTAAATAAAATATACTTATTATAATGACACGTGAGTGGCCCCCGTCGAGGCTTCGAGCGCGCTGTGGTATGTAGTGGTGACGAATTACAAACTGTAAATAAATAAATAAATAATGCTGGACAATCCACACAGCATCCGCTACCGATCCGTGATCCAACAGTTTTTTTACCACGGGTAAGTAAAATTATCCGTGGTTCAACCGGTTGAACAACGGCGCAGCAAGTATACCCGTGGTCCAACGTTGGACCACGGGGAAATCAATTTATCTGTAGTCCACTAAAAAGTATGTTTACCCGTATCCCAACGTGTTGAACCATGGGGAAACCGCATCATCTAGCCCCAAGCTGAGCAGAGCTTGTGTTATGTACTAGATGACTAAATACGTAGATAGATATGATAGATATATTTTATTATACATAGATAGATATTTCCAGAGAGAGCACTGGTGGTCTAGTGGTAGTGACCCCGCCTTCCGATCCTAAGGTCGTGGGTTCGAATCCAATCGTGCACCAATGGATTTTTCGCTACGAAAAATTTATGTGCGCAATGCCAGTGCTCTCACACGGTGAAGGAAAACATCGTGAGGAAACCGGCATGTCCAAGAACTAAAAATTCGAAAGACATGTGCCATCCACCAATCCGCATTGGGTCCGCGTGGTGGATTAAGACCCAACCACTCTCGCTTGAGAGTAGGCCAGTGTCCCAGCAGTGGGAACATTAGAAGGCTGTCATGATGAGATAGATATTTTTTATTATTATAGAAAAGAAAAAAAGAATTATCCGATTAAAAAGAAAAAACTCTTGAAACTGAAAAGTTTTTTTAAATATTAGAGCCTAGCTGACCTGCGTTTTTTTTCAAAACACATTGTTTGTATTTAGTGTTAGTGTTTTTCACATATATATTTTAAGATATATTTGACGAGCGATGTGGCGCAGCGGGCGCAGGTCCGCCTGCGACGCGGAGGTTGCGGGATCGATTCCCGCCTCGGGTCAAATGTTTGTACGATCTACAAATATTTGTTCCGGGTGTTCTGGGTATTTTATATATATAATAAAAAATATCTATCTATGTATTGTATTGTATTAAGTATGTATCAGTCATCTAGTACCCATAACACAGCTCTGTTTAACAGTAGCTTATCTTGGGGCTAGATGATGATGTGTGGATTGTCCAGCATAATTTATTTATTTTATTTATTTATATATATTTTAAGAGTAAATACGCCCAATCGGTCCAGCCGTTGTCGAGTTTTAGCGCGAGACTAAATTTATTTATTTATTCATTTAACGAACAGTTATTCATTGTATTTTGTATTGTATTGTATTGTTTTTTCTAGAAAGATACAGTACGTACAATTGGGAAAGTCAATAAAATTTAGTTATACTAAAATTGATTAACATTCTTAAAAAAATTAAAATACAGAAGACCGCGATACTTTTAGTTAGTTAAGTTTAGAAAATGCTACAACAGAATCGACACCACTATTACCCTCACAGATAGCACAGAATAGATAGTTTAATTATAATCAATACAAATTGCTATTAACAGTTACATACCTAAACGCGTTATGAACCCTTCGAACTGCAGGGGGGGGGGGGGTGCGAGCGAGACAGACGATTGTTGTGCTCAATACGGTGGCATGGAGACGTTTTTTCTTTTTTTAATTTGTCTAATTATAAATGATAAGCAATGATTGCGGATAGAATAAGATTTATAATTTTATAAATTAGTTTTTTTATAGGATTAACTTTTAATGCGGTTTTCATGAATAGATAGAGCTATTAAAGAGACATGTTTATACCTTATAGTTTAATAATTGTAAATTTGTTACAGTACAAATATTCTTAAAATTTTAAAATCAAAATTAAGTAGATTATTTTGTATTTCTGCCGCCAAGCAGTAATGCTCGCATTGCTGTGTTCCGGTGTGAAGGGTATGGTTTCCGGTGAAATTACTGGCACATGAGGCTTTCGATCTTAGTCTCAAGGTGGCAACCGCTTGCAATACTTCTGGTATTGCAAGCGTCCATAGGCTACGGTAACCGCTTACCATCTTGTGGGCCGTACGCTAGGTTGCCACATCAGTTGTATAAAAAAAAAAAAAACTTTCAGTTTACTTTTTCATTTGTATAGTACTAGTAGTATTACATACGTATTAGTTTAAGTACTTACATATGTACATATTATGTTACATATGTAGCTCATACCTATTATTAGGTAGTTGGGTACCTACCTACCTATTTAGGAATAATGGTATGTTAAAGAATATGTTATGAAAAAATACAGTCGCAATTTCAGCTGAGCGCTCCCGTGCTTCGGAGGGCCCGTTAAGCAGTCGGTCCCGACTCTTTCAAAGTTGTTAGGCCATGAGTGCCATGACAGAGGCCTTCGGGCGGTCTAGAAACTGCCACCAGAGTTGGCCACTGGCTCATTCGAACTTACTTACTTTACATTAAATAATTGCGAAATTAATACAAAAACTAATTCATTGTGTTCGTCTCCATAGTTTTTGTGAGCTTTAGTGAAAAAATATCGGACGGCACATTCTCGTTGCGCAGGGCTGTCACGCATTACTATTATTATTACTTTATATTATTTATTTTATTAAACTATCATCAATAAAGAGTTAAAACTATAGCGGTTAGAAAGAAAGAAAGAAAGAAGAAAGAAAACATTTTTATTGGTTTTATTTGGTTAGAAATCATATTAAATTATTAACGGCTATTTACCACTTGAATTTGTCATTTATGCTTGACGTTTCGAAGCTATTTGGAAGCTCTTCTTCATGAGCACCGCCCGCGGCCATGTTCGACGGTTGCTCGGCGAATACTCGGTATTTCAACAACAATTTCAAATATTGACAAATTCAATTGGTAAATAGCCGTTAATAATTTAATATCATCAATAAATAAATATTGAGAAACGACTTTTTTATATGAGAAGCTTCCTGCTGAGAAATTGTTATTCAGTGCACCCCGACCAATCTTCAGTTTAATTGAGGCTCCTCTCCATCCAAAGGTTGTCTGGAAGAGATCGCTTGCTTAGCGATAAGACCGCCCATTGTACATTGTCTTTGTTTATTGTAGTCTTTCATTCTTATTGTTAATCTAGTTGTAAGGTGTACATTGTACAATAAAAAGTTTTCATTCATTCATTCATTCATTCCTTTTTGAATATATTAATGACTTAGACGAAATGTAATGAAATGAAATGAAGTTTATTCGCAATTAAATAGTAGCAAATCTGCTACTATTACTTTTTTTTTGGTACATAGTTTTATTAAATTATTTTATTTTTAATTGATTTATGTGTAAATCTGTGTTTGCACGTCGGTCAACGACGAAGTGTGTGAGACATTTAAAACAAATGGTAAAACCTAATACCATAATACCATACTTCAAGCAAATAAATACTATTTCATTTCATTTCAACAAATATGTAAGTCTTAGGGTGAATTGCACCATCTAACGCTAACGTCAAATTGTTCGACGACGATTGAACAATTTGACGTTAACGTTAGATGGTGCAACTCACCCTTAGTTGTCAAAATCAAGACATTAGTATCACATATTTCGCTGACTTATACGGCATGCAAAATTATACAATTTTTTTATTAAAATAACTAATTCAATCTCAATCCTTATTATAATAATTAATGGATCTGCCCCACGGCTTCGCACGGTTGCAATGAAAACAAGCTCCCGTGCAAAGCCGGGGTGGGTTAGTAATAAATATAGCCTATGTTACTCAGGAATAATGTAGCATTGTAATGGTGAAAGAGTTATTGAATACGGACCAGTAGTTTTTCAGTTTATTCGTAACAAACAAAAATACAAATCTTCTCTTTTTATAAATTAAGTAATATTAGTTGTAAAACAACATTAAAATGCAAAGAAATCTAAGCGTACCTACATTACAAACGGCGAATAGCGGCTTTACCTTCATGACAGCCTTCTACTGTTCCACTGCTGGGACACGCGCCTACTCTCGGGCAAGAGTGATTTGGTTCTAATCCAACACTTGGATCCAATGCGGATTGGTGGATGAGTGATGCTTTGTACTATCCCACTAATCATTTATAGCATCCGTATGAAGTCGGGCGGGTTGCTAGTTTTTGATGTCTGTTCATTGTTTTACAAACACGACGACGCCTACGTGCCATTAAACCGATGAAAACAATCCTTATTCATAACAATCAATAACTAAGTGGGTGTAGCGTCTACATTACAAATATGTTTACCTACTATCATTAATTTTAGTTGTTAAGAGCTGACCCTTGCGGGTTTACCCGCGTTTTTGCAGTTTTTCATGCTATCTCACAGGAACAGTTCAATTATCCGGGATAAAAGTGGTATTCCAAGACTTACGCTATCTACATTTAATTCTCTCTGTAGTAGTTTGTTACTTTGATCGTTTTTTCTAAAGTGGGTTTCAATACATTTTTACAAACGGGTGTTTTCACGTACCGGTATATCGGTGAAGAGGTACCGACACTGTTTCGACTCAATTTCGAAGACTCTCGAAAACAGTGTCGGTACCTCTTCACCGATATACCGGTACGTGAAAACACCCGTTTGTAAAAATGTATGATATAGTTCACGATAGTTTTATGGGTTTCAATAAATGTATTTTCTTTCTTTCTTTCTTTCTACATTCTTAATTTCATGCTAATCGGTTAAGTCGTCACAGAGATACGTGGTGACAAACAACTAAGATAAAATAATATTAAAACCAAAAACCTTGTAAAGAAATAGATAATCTTAAAATAATAAATTAAATTAAAATATCGCGACAGCCCTGTGCCCTCGGGTTTGCTTCGTTTGCTTGCTTTACTTAACACGATCCCGCCGCAGAAGGTGGCAAATGCTAAATCAAACAGAATATTTAACATTAAAATATCGTTTTGCATCGTTTCACGACCAATGTGGCGCCGCGTTTTTAATATGATAGATTGATAAGACATTTTTTTGCAAAATCAAGCACAAACATACAAAATGAATACACGGAAATAGTGCTACTAAAATTTACTAAAATAATACAGTGAAATTTAAACAGATCTATGTATCTAGTATTTTATTGAAACATTTCACAGAATAGTTAATGAGATTTACCCTTCAAAGGGATTTTGGGAATTGTTTTTGTGTCAAACTACCATTTAGACTGAGCTTGAAGCTTCAAAGAGAATTTGACACTGAAAATCCCAAAATCCCCTTTAAAAGAGATCTTGAAAGGGGATTTTGACACCCGTGTGTTGCAGTGTGACAAAAAGGATAAACGTGATACGTGATAGTTCACGATAGTTTTACTAGTAAAATTCTAATATCGTTATTTTGATTTTTATAGTGTTAACCATCACAATATGGGAATACTAAAGATTATAATATCCCAAAATATGTTTAGCCTCAAGCGGGATTTGAACCCGCGACCACCTCTTGATACGTGAGTGCTCTACCAATTGAGCTATCGAGACACATCTCGCTTGAACGAAATTATCATTGGCTCCACCTACAAGAGAAACGTTGCAGTTATCCAAGCCCGTTTAATTACTAAAAGTTAATTTAGTTCATTGACGATAGGTGTCGCATAGCTTATTCAATTGGTTATTTTTGTTTTTATAGTGTTAACCATCACACTAGGGGAATATTTAGATTATAGGTGGTTGCGGGTTCAAATCCCGCTTGAGGCGAAATATTTTTTTTGATATCATTAACCCCCACGCTGAACTCATTTATTATACATTTTTAAATATTAAAAAAAAAGTTTAGAAAAAAAAGTACAAGTATTTTTTTTTATGTGTGGAACCTATCCCTTAAGTTTGTCAGGTTGATAATGAATGACTGTATAAACTAGCTTCTGCCAACCGACCACATCTCTAACTAGCTATAAGCATAAGTATAATTATTAATTAATTGTTGTAAATTTTACTATGTACTTACCTATGGACTTGTGTCGGAAATAAATGATTTTTATTTATTTATTTATTTATAATCTTTCTAAAATTGTGTTGAAAATAGCGCGTCCATCGCATTTACAACCTTCTACCCGTGGAGCGCGTTAACATTTCGTAAGCGACGCGCGACTCTGGATTCCGTGCGCTGAGCTAGACCGCGACCACTTGATACTTGTATGCTTATCGATTGCTTCAAGTATCAACACTTTTAAATACATTTTGTTTATCTATACTTACTAGAAGGAAATATTTGTAAAGTAAGAGTAGTAGAGTTCTCTGTGATAGAGCTCGTCCGGGGAAGGACTACCACCATACCTATTTCTGCCGCCAAGCAGTAATGCTCGCATTGCTGTGTTCCGGTGTGAAGGGTATGGTTTCCGGTGAAATTACGGGCAGGCTTTCGATCTTAGCCTCTAGGTGGCAACGCGAGTGATACCTCTGGTATTGCAAGCGTCCATAGGCTGCGGTAACCGCTTACCATCTTGTGGGCCGTACGCTTGGTTGCCACTTCAGTTGTAAAAAAGTAAATAAATAAGTAAAATAAAGAAAAAAAAATATTTTCAACACACTTGCTTATAAAGTGGCTTTAAGGTCATCGCAATTAGGCACAGAATGACACCCATAATCAAACTATGACTTTTTCATTGCTATAACTCACTAGTGAGTTATAGATTTTTTTTTGTTATTTTATTATGAGTTTTTTTTTGTTATTTTATTCACAAGTGTGTTGAAAATGTATGATACACGTGTGTTTTGATGATTAAGGCTTATCTCAATGGCGCCTCAGCGGTAATCACCAATGTTACACACTAGTACCATAAAAAAATGGGTTCCTATCGCTTTTTTGGCATGACCCTTGTTATTGTGGAGGGCACGTTAAGCAGCCGGTCCCGGCTTTTTCAAAGTTAGGCCGTGACAGAGGCCTTCAGGCGGCCTAGAAACTCTGTCACCAGAGTTGGCCACTGACTCATACGAACTTACTTTCTATACCTACTAATATTATAAAGAGGAATTATTCGTATATTTGTTTGTTACAAACGTTTGTTTAAACTCAAAAAATAGGCTTTAATTAATATAATTAAAATGAAATTGTATTTATAAGGTACTAGCAGTCCGTCACAGCTTCGCGCGTGTGCAATAAAACCGCAACCATGCAAAGCCAGGGTGGGTCGCTAGTAATAAATATAGCCTATGTTACTCGGGGATAATGTACCATTCTAATGGTGAAAGATTTTTTGAAATCGGACCAGTAGTTTTTGAGTTTATTCGTTACAAACAAAATTACAAACCTTCTCTCTATAAAATATTGTAATAATATAACGCGGACAAAATCACGCGGCGTTGCTCTAGTTTATGAATAAGGGGGTGAATACCTAACAATTTTGCAACGTTCTGCTCGTCAAGTATTCGAATACTTTTCATTTATAAAAATATTTCCTTGAAGAAGCAATATCAGTACTATACGCCGACCGTGAGCCCTAGATACTTGAGCTTATCGATTGAATTCTAAAGTATCAAGATTAAGAATGGAGCGCTCGTAGAAATTGGTTCAAAAATTCTTTTACCATTAGAATGCTACATTATCCCTGAGTAACATAGGCCATATTTATTACTAGCGATCCGCCCCGGCTGCGCACGGGTGCTTTAGTTTTGCATTGCACCCGTGCGAAGCCGGGGCAGGTCACTAGTCTATATCTATACTAATATTATAAAGAGAGAAGATTTTTATTATTGTTTGTTACGAATAAACTCAAAAACTACTGGTCCGATTTCAAAAAATCTTTCACCATTAGAATGCTACATTATCCCTGAGTAACATAGGCTATGTTTATTATTAGAAAAAAATGGGGATCCCTGATAAAACTTCAATAATTGAACCCAAGGTGTAAAAAAATGCCATAAAATGTCATTCATCGCATGCGCTGCGGAAACTATTGATGATAGAACAAAAATATGTTCTACAATATTGAAGAACATATTGATAGTCGTATCTACAAAAAACGTCACGGTAGCATATGTCCAACTATGAATGAATGAATGAATGAATGAATGAGTGAATGAAAATTCTTTATTGTACAGTGTACACCTTACAAACTATAAAACAAGTGAAATAAAATAACGGAGAATAATTACAATGTACAATGGGCGGTCTTATCGCTAAGAAAGCGATCTCTTCCAGACAACCTTTGGATGGAGAGAAGCCTCAAAAAATAGAAGATTGGTCGGGGTGCACTCATTAATAAATAAAACTGAAAAATAATAATAAAAATAATAATAACCTAGGTATGTACATTTAAACTACATTTTACACATTAATACATAATAATATAATAATTAAAATTTAATATTTAACTATTGTAGTTATGGAACTATAACATTTTTTTTTTTTTTTTTTTTATACAACTGAAGTGGCAACCAAGCGTACGGCCCACAAGATGGTAAGCGGTTACCGCAGCCTATGGACGCTTGCAATACCAGAAGTATCACTCGCGGGTTGCCACCTTGAGGCTAAGATCGAAAGCCTCCCGTGCCAGTAATTTCACCGGAAACCATACCCTTCACACCGGAACACAGCAATGCGAGCATTACTGCTTGGCGGCAGAAATAGGTATGGTGGTAGTCCTTCCCCGGACGAGCTCTATCACAGAGAACTCTACTACTCTTGTATAAAACGAATTTACATTTTAAATAACGACCAAAAATCAGACCATGTTATCTAATTGTTATCCAAATAAATTATTTCGTATTCAAGACTGTTTCAAAACATGTAAATTCGTTTTTGAATCACTCAAATCAGTTCTTCCATTCAAAAGATATGACGAGTTACAAAATTTAAATCTAAACAAATACAATAACTGTAGGACACCCGTGTCTATGATACCCCACGCACGTCCTGTGACACGCGGCGAGTGAGTAGGCACCGAAGTACGGGAGAGGGGCGTGCACATCTATAATACTAACCTGCCCCGACATTGCACCCGTGCGAAGCTAGGGCGAGTAGCTAGTAATAAATATTTTGAAATCTCTCATCATTAGTTGAATACATTTCATTTGAAAAACAGGCTCAACTTACGACTCCTAGATAGCTACCAGTGTTAAGTCCAGAAATAGGTCACCCCCCCCCCCTTCACCCCCCTTTCCCCCCTTCTTCCCTCCCCCCTAGAATACCACATAAGTCTTAGTTCCAAGATTTCGTAAAGGGGAATTAGACATTACCTTTCCAATATTATAAAAAGGATTTTTTTTTATATTTGTTACGAATAAACTCAAAAACTACTGGTCCGATTTCGAAAATTCTTTCACCATTAGAATGCTACATTATCCCTGAGTAACATAGGCTATATTTTGTGCCCGCCCGTGTGAAGCCGGGACGAGCTGCTACTGTGTTATAAACATAGACACTACTACACTTTTAATAATAATCAAAATTTCGGTCCCGATTCGAACCTAAAATAAGACCGGTAACAAATAGATCATGCAAAAATATGTTCCGCGGCGGGAATCAAACCCGCGACTTCTCGCTTCTAAAGACACCCGACCACCGTACCATTACGGCAGTTATTTACTTTTAATGTACAACTAATTATATACATACCTCAGTTTTTCTATACCTTTAAAGTGGTACTTGATGGTAAGCGGTCACCGTAGCTTATGTACGCTGCACCAGAGATATGACTTGCGCGTTGCCTGAGACGTAGATCTAAAGTCTCATGTCCTGTAATTTCGCAAACCACACCCTTCGAACCGGAACACATGCATTACTGCTTGGCGGCAGAAATAGGTATGCTGGCAGTTCCCCGGACGAGCTCTATCACAAAGAACTCTCCGTAATATGCCGTCAACGTATTCCAAAGAAACGCTCCTTAAATCTACTTCCAGTCAGTTATCCAGTACATACCGGTTTATGACCTCGTCTATGTTATAAGAGGAAAGCGATTTAAACATTAATTTTATTATTCATAAAATATTTTGACAAGCGATGTGGCGCAGCAGGCGAAGGTCCTCCTGCGATGCTCCTGCGCGGGGCGATTCCCGCCTTGGGCGAAATGTTTGTGCGCTCAGCAAATATTTGTTCCCGCGTGTTCTGAGTATTTTGTATGTTTAATAAAAAAATATATATTTATGTATTGTATTAAGTATATAAGTACATAACACAAGCTCTGCTTACCTTGGGGCTAGATGATGCTGTGTGGATTGTCCAGCATTATTTATTTATAGTTACACCTAGAACGAACAGTAGTTTTTTCAGCAAGTGACAATACGATCATGTCGCCGCCTGCTGTTAAGCACCGCGCCTGACCATAACAGATTCAGCCTAAAGCTTAAAGTATTTAAGTTCAGCGTGGCACTGCACTGCGCCCATCACCCCCACACGTTGTTGGGTCTCTTTCCCTCAGTGATTTCACTTGCTACAAAGGATTTGATTTCACCGGCTCTTTCAAAGTTGTTAGGCCATGACAGAGGCTTTCGGGCAGCCTAGAAACTCTGTCACCAGAGTTGGCCACTGACTTATACAAACGAACTTGCTACAAATTTCGGATTGACTCGCTAATCGCTCCGCTTATCGCTCCGCTTGTGACATGGAACACAGCTCCCCTTTCTATTATTAGTGCCAATCGATAAACTACGTACTTAAATGTGACAGTATGTATGTACCTTCGTATTTGCGCTTTGTGTCTTAAAGCTTAGAGTGCTTTCCGGATCACGGAAGTGCTTTGATTTAAATGCTACTTTACAAACGAATACAGTGAAGTGGTTGGAACCTTTTCAGCAAGCTGTTTTTTTCCCTTTTTTTTACAAAATAATTTAAGAGGACATCTGCTCTACTAATGTGAGAAGGTGTGTAACTTTTGAAAATATAAAAATGTAATTCTTAAACCTACTTTAATTAAAACCTCTGTTAGTTAAAGTGTCTTTCAAATCTATCATCGTTTTTGTTTATTAACATAGCTGGCTAAGTTGTTCTTAACAGATCAACGAAGTTAAGCACTGTTCCGCGTAGTCATTATTTGGATGGGTGACCGCCAGTGGCAATTTCAACTGAGCGCTACCGTGAGTGCACGTTAAGCAGTCGGTCCCGGCTTTTTCAAAGTTGTTGGGCCATGACAGAGGCCTTCGGGCGGCCTAGAAACTCTGTCACCAGAGTTGGCCACTGACTCATACGAACGAACGAACATAATAATGACAAGGAAAGACCCAGTAAGCCGCTAATATGACTGTTTTTTTAATAAGGTCATTACATACATAATACAGTCTTGTCTTTTGTTTGAACTTTTTCAGCGAATCTGTTCAGACAGAGACAGTTCAGAGTTCAGAAAATGACAGTGCAGTTTATTTTTTGAAAGAGATAAGAGAAGAAAGAGAGATCTTGTTTTTTTTTTTTTTTTATACAACTGAAGTGGCAACAAAGCGTACGGCCCACAAGATAGTAAGCGGTCACCGCAGCCTATGGACGCTTGCAATACCAGAGGTATCATTCGCGGGTTTCCACCTTGAGGCTAAGATCAAAATAAATAATAAATAATGCTGGACCATCCACACAGCATCATCTAGCCCCAAGGTAAGCTGCTGTTAAACAGAGCTGTGTTATGGTACTAGATGACTGATATATACTTAATACAATACAATACAATACATAGATATTTTTTATTATATATAGAAAATACCCAGAACACCCGGGATAAATATTTGTAGATCGTACAAACATTTGACCCGAGGCGGGAATCGAACCCGCAACCTCCGCGTCGCAGGCGGACCTGCGCCCGCTGCGCCACATCGCTCGTCAAAGCCTCATGTGCCAGTAATTTCACCGGAAACCATACCCTTCACACCGGAACACAGCAATGCGAGCATTACTGCTTGGCGGCAGAAATAGGTATGGTGGTAGTCCTTCCCCGGACGAGCTCTATCACAGAGAACTCTACTACTCTTAAACTCGTGTGCGACTACCTTTATAATATCGATCCCTGACCTACCTGTACATGGATCGAGGCGAAGGCTTTTTGAAATGTTATTGCAAATCCATATCATCATGACAGCCTTCTATGTTCCCACTGCTGGGACCCTGGCCTACTCTCAGGCGAGAGTGATTGGGTCTTAATCCACCACGCGGACCCAATGCGGATTGGTGGATGGCACATGTTTTTCGAATTTTTAGTTCTTGCACATGCCGGTTTCCTCACGATGTTTTCCTTCACCGTATGAGAGCACTAACATTGCGCACATACATTTTTCGTAGTGAAAAATCCATTGGTGTAAGACCGGATTCGAACCCACGACCTTAGGATCGGAAGGCGCGGTCACTACCACTACACCACAAGTATAGTTCTCACGGCGGATCTCGGCCGTCGTGAAATTAGCCGTTTCGATGCGCAATGGAGCTTTTTCATTTTTTTTTTTTTTTTTTTCTTATGTTATGGGTACAGTTCTCACAACGGATCTCGGCCGTAGTGAAATTAGCCGTTTCGATGCGCAATGGAGCTTTTTCAAACTAAATTGTCTTTGCGCATCACAAACGGCTAACTTCACGGAAGCCTAGATCCGCTGTGCGAACTATACTCAACCAGTCATTTACTGACATTTATTATGAATACAATTGAACACAAACTAAAATGTAAAAAAAGGAACACAAAAAAAACGACAAGGTTTCCTAATCTCCGAAATTCTGTATAAGCTAGGTATATTAATAAGTTATACAAACAATAATGGATTTAAGCTCTGTTACCGGTTATATAGAGTCGAAATTGGTTCGTATAGAAAATGTACAATTTTGCACTTATACCCTTTTGTGTTCATTACGCCTTGAAACTTCGTGAGCAGTTGTTTACCGCGGTTGAGCATTCTTGAAACTTGATTTCTTTATTTTAGTTTTTTAACTGTTTTTAATACTTTTAATAACGTTTTAACGGTTTATTACCATCTGTCAGACAGTTATGTCCGCCTGAAAGATCGCACAAGAAAAATTTACGGCACGGTTGTAAACGTAAGTGTTTTACGTAAGTAAAACTTATAGACGCAAAGGCGGCCTAAAACATTGTAACAAACTTTTCTTATTTGACCTGATATTTTTTTAATTTTTTATGTTAGTAAATTTGAAATCTTAAATAAAAAAAAAAATTATTAATTATATTAGTTGTTAAATACTTCATGTATAATTACCAGTATAATTTAAAAAATTACAATAAATTACATTATACAGCGCAACAAGGTTGAAATAGATTACATTTTTAAATAGAGATACAAGCGAAAATAGACCTTACCTATAATTTTAAACATTATGTCCTTATTTATATAAAAATTGACATATTAGCGGCTTGCTAAGTATTTTCTTTCCATGTGAGAATAACTTATGTCAATAAACTAAGACGATGTTATACTTATAAAACACGTCATGAACTAACAGAGGCTTAAAGTAAATACATTTATGAATTAATCTAATAATATCTTCGTGCATACCATATTAGTAGGGTATTAGGAACTTATTAGATCAACGTTAGTAACGCTGATCGCGATTAACAAAATAAAATTAGTTATCTTTTTAGAGTGTTAACCATCACACTCAGGGAATACTAAATATAATAATATCATTTATTTGACAAAAATTATTTCGCCTCAATCGGGATCCTTGACGCGAAATAATTTTTGGGATATTTTAATCCTTAAAATAAAATTATCAAAAATCCTTTGTCACCAAGTTACGTAACAAGAGGTTGAAAGTATCAAGATCGCTGTATTGCTGTACTCGACCCGACTCTCATCTTTCACTGCTTTTCGCCAGGGACGCACTCCGCTGTATGTTTTATTTAGTTTTATATTGTTGGTAGGGTGGGCGCACACGGGCAACTTGTTGCCCGATGGAGTAGCAGATGGCGATAATTGAAAAAAATAATAATAATAAAAGTAGCGTAAACAGTTTTGGATAAAGTTATTATTAATCCAATAAAATAGTTTATACAAATAAAAACAGCCTAGCATAACGCCCAGCAGATAATATACGGATGATAAGCGGTTACCGTAGCATATGCACGCTTGCAATAGGTAGAAAGGTATCACTAGCGAGTCACCCTATGACGTATGTAGATCTAAAGCCTCACCGACAACCATACCCCTCGCACCGGAACACAGCATTGCACTACTGCTTGGCGGCAGAAATAATGGTGGTAGTACTTCCCCAGACAAACTCTATTTAAGAACTCTAGTACTCTTCTCCGTTAACAGTTGCTCGTGGGCGGTTATTATTATTTATTTTTAATGTCAGCAAGTGACAATGCGGTCAATTCGCTCGCCTTATGTTAAGCGCTACGCCTGACCATAACCGGCTTAAGCCGAACCCAGACTATTGTAACCTGTAATGAAATCTATCATGTAATGAAACGCGAATCCTACATGTAGACGGCACTACGAGCCTTATAACGCTCGTGGGTCGTCTACTCTTAGGCACAGAACAGATGTTAGTACTACGTACAGAAAGGCCACTCCCTACCTCCCGCCGGTGCGACTTACCCCAACCCGAGAGCGAGTTTGCCAGCACCACACGACACCTTTCGCCGGCACTGAAGCTAAAGGCTAATGTTATATTAGCCTTTAGCTTGGATTCTTAGCTTAGCTTGGCTCTGGATTATTCACACACAACCTATTTATGTATATGAGTGAATGAATGAATGAATGAATGAATGAATGAATGAATGAAAGAAAAGCAGTAGGTCAGCTACGAGTAATTTGAAATTGTCCTTCTATTGTAACCGCTAACATAATCAACATTTTTAAAAATAGGTAAGAATAAATAGTTGTTATATAAATTATCAGTTATTTTGTAGATTTTAAGGTTAATAAAATTACTCCAAAATATTTTTTCTACACTAATATTATATAAGCTAGTTAAGTTGTGAAAAACATGGATACTTGTTCTAAAATATATATTTTTTTTTATATAGAGGAAAGATTTGTAGTTTCGTTTTGTAACGAATAAACTCAAAAACTACCTACTGTTCCGCTATCAAAAATTCTTTCACAATGAGGGGTTTTCGAGGCCTCACTAAAAAGAATCCCTGAGTAACATAAGCCTAAATTATAATGTCCAATGCGATGCTGGGACGAGCCGCTAGCTGGTGTATTATAAAAATGTTGGCAAAGCGACGTTTCGACCGAAAAAATGTCGACCGATTCGGCCCAAATGACACTTTCAATTTTAATTTATTTATTTACTGACATTTCGGCCACCATCGAAATACTGCAGCTGTTTTGTACAGCCACAGAAAAAAGTTAATATCAGAATTAAGTGTTGTAGGATAAGTGTCTACGTTATAATATTTCAAAAGTAATAACAATAATAATGTTGTCGCTCCCTCGCTCCGGCCCTGCGCCCCCGCGCGCCCCGCGCCGCCATTTCGTGTTATTGAGAATTTATGTCGGCTAAGCGGAGTGCACACCGAACACTTTGCTATTCGATATTTTGATAATTTGCCCAATTTATAATTAATTTACCGAATACTTTTAATTAGACTAATTCAATTGTCTAAACAAAAACATTTTTGAATTGGTTATTATTTTGTAAATTAAAGGATTTATTTATAAACGTAGCTAGGTATTTGAAATCACTGTTACTAAGCGACTTTCTTTATCATCGTCTTTCTATTGACACTCAATAAAATGTATAAAGCAAACAACACGTCGCAATCACCATACGCATAGTTTGTGTACTGTGGCTGGAAAAGTTAAGCGGAGGCGATGCTGTTCTAGATCTTTTTTTATTATGAACCCTCCCTACGTCTACGTCTACGTCTACGTCTCTAGAACCATTACATAAACAACGCAATATAAAAATGACTAGGTGACTAGGATTAAAATTATTTAATATCATAAACTTTTATTGAAGCTATTCTATGACTAAATTTTTTATTATCTGGAACTCGAAGCAATCCTTGTGATTTTATGAAATAAAAATGTTGCAAATTTGATTTTTAAAAAACAACAACAATAAGCATGATGACTGATTTTTTAAAACTGTTGTGTTCGACTTTATGCAAAAAATTACTTATTATTCTAGAAACTAATGGTTTAGTAGTAAAAAATTAGATTTGTATTTGATTTTTAAAATTCACGCCAAAACGCCCAATGTCACGGCGCGGCGTAGCAATAGTGACGCCATAGTTCAGTTTTCAATGTAAAAGTTTGATGTTTGAAGTTTGATGCCACCAATCAGAAACCAAGATGTCCTGATTGGTGTTCAATCTTTTATGGCGGATTGCTGTATTTTATACTTTTATTTTATTAAAAATATTATCAATCTCGCATCTAATGTAAAAATGAAGATGGTTTTATATTCCTTGAATCCTTTTTCATAAGGTGAAGACGTAATTTTAGTGATTCTTGGTTACTGTCATCATGCCTATTGTCATTTTTTGACACTAACCCTGTCAGAATCCCCCTTAAAGGGGATTTTCAAAGGGGAATTTGATAACCCTGCCCATTCAGAAAACAGCCAAAAACTCATTCGTGTTATTAGCAAAATTTGAGGAACGCTCGTGACGAAGTTAAGCACTGTTCCGCGTACTCACCATTCGGATGGGACCGCCATCGCCAGTGGCATTTCAACTGAGAGCTCCCGTGCTTCAGAAAACACGTGAAGCAGTCGGTCTCGGCTTTTTCAAAGTTCTCTGTTCTCTCAAAGCCTAAAAACTTAAATTTATAAATAAATAATGCTGGACAATCCACACAGCATCATCTAGCCCCAAGGTAAGCTGCTGTTAAACAGAGCTGTGTTATAGGTACTAGATGACTGTATATAATACAATACAATACATAGATAGATATATTTTATTAAAATACCCAGAACACCCGGTACAAATATTTGTAGATCGTACAAACATTCGTCCCGAGGCGGGAATCGAACCCGCAACCTCTGCGTCGCAGGCGGACCTACGCCCGCCGCGCCACATCGGTCGTCCAACTTGGCCACTGACTCATACGAACTTACTTAAGCATGACCTACAAAATGTAATGAATTAGTCCGGGATCGGCCGCCAGTGAGCACCCCGCCTTACTCCCGGCCGTTGCACCGAATAGATCCGCCGCTATCAGCGCGCGTGTGTGCGCCGCCTATGTGTGCGTGTCACATCGCGTACAGGCTGATGTTTTGGTACGAATTTTTATGTTTTGTTTTGTTTATGTTTTAAGAAAAGTAGAGTTCTCTGTGATAGAGCTCGGCCGGGGAAGGACTACCACCATACCTATTTCTGCCGCCAAGCAGTAATGCTCGCATTGCTATGCTCCGGTGCGAAGGGTATGGTTTCCGTTGAAATTACTGGCACATGAGGCTTTCGATCTTAGCCTCAAAGTGGCAATCCGCGAGTGATATCTCTGGTATTGCAAGCGTCTATAGACTGCGGTAACCGCTTACCAGCTTGTGGGCCGTACGCTTGGTTGCCACTTCAATTGAATAAAAATAAAAAAAACATTTTCTAAATATTACAGGGTTTGGAGCTCTTCAGTTAAGTTTTAATGACCTGTGTGAGAAGAGGGGGCTTAGCTGTAGTCTCTTAGGTACATAGGAATTAACTTTAGGTAATATAAGCTGCCGCTGGCGGCTTCACTTGCGTTGTGTCATCATTCAATTTTTTTTTTTTTATTAATTTAACTTATCTCCATATTCATACGCCTGGAAAGGTATCTGTCCTTTCTGGACTGTATCTGTAGTTATGTATTATTTTTAATTCTTCTTTCCGCCGTACCCGTGCGAAACCGGGGTTGGTCGCCAGTAATAAACATAGCCTATGTTACTCAGGGATAATATAGAAAGTGAAAGAATTTTTGATATTGAACCAGTAGTTTTTGATTCGTAACAAACAAAAATACAAATCTTTCCTCCTTATAATTTATTTATTTATTTTATTTATTTATTATTATTATTAGTTTAATTATTAGTTTATATCAATAAGTAAATAAAAGTTTAATAAAAAATATCAAACATCAACCTATATAGTTTCACCTTGTTGGAAGCAAACAGCTCACACGTATTGTTTATACAAATTATCTGCATGTGTGTGTTAGCACATATGTGTGCGTACATACATTTATGTTAAATTTAATTGTAAACTTTAAGCCGCATGTTTTGGGGATTCGTTATTGATTTGATTGAGCGCTTCTGGACTAGTGGTAGCCACGCCTTACATCCTTACATAGTGGGTTCAGCCCCCATACCATGAACTCTTAGAGCGATTCAAATTAGGACATAAATTGAATTGAAAAAATATTTGCATCATGAATTCAATAATTATTAATTTCACGGTACAACATTTTTTGACAATTCAGTTTAGGTCCTAATATGAATCGCTCTAGGATTGTCTTTGGCTATCTTGTCAAAACGACATGGGTCTTCCCATTTTAATTATTATTCGCGTGTTATTTTAAGTTTTATTGCGTAAAGGTGGCAGTTTATCCAATTTAACTTGTTTACTTAGCACAAGTGTAAGTAATTGAAATGGAGGGGTGATGTTGGTTGGTAATTTAGTCAAAGACATTCCAGGAGAATTTTGAAAGAAAAGTCATAGTTTCTTTCCAAATTTCGTTTGTTTACGTTGCTATGCGACAATCAAACTGATACACTTGACACTGGCAAAATTGTGGCAAACTAGCCACAGAGGCCATAAAAGCAAAGAAGGAGAATCGCTCTAAGTGTTCATGGTATGGGGGAACTGGAGTTTGACAGTATTAATCATACATATATAGAGCACCGGTGGTCTAGTGGTAGTGACCCCGCCTTCCGATCCGAAGGTCGTGGGTCAAACCCGGTCGTGCACCAATGGATTTTTCTGTTCGAAAAATTTATGTGCGCAATGCCAGTGCTCTCATACGGTGAAGGAAAACATCGTGAGGAAACCGGCATGTCCAAGAACTAAAAATTCGAAAGACATGTGCCGTCCGCCAATCCGCATTGGGTCCGCGTGGTGGATTAAGACCCAATCACTCTCGCCTGAGAGTAGGCCAGTGTCCCAGCAGTGGGAACATTAGAAGGCTGTCATGATAATAGACTCATTAGTTAAGAAATGTAAATATTTTTAAATGTTCTTGTATAACGCATTAGATGTCTTCTGTAATGTTGTACTTATGTTTTTTTTGTTTTTTTTTATACAACTGAAGTGGCAACCAAGCGTACGGCCCACATGATAGTAAGCGGTTACCGCAGCCTATGGACGCTTGCAATACCAGAGGTATCACTCGCGGGTTGCCACCATGAGGAGGATCGAAAGCCTCATGTGCCAGTAATTTCACCGGAAACCATACCCTTCACACCGGAACACAGCAATGCGAGCATTACTGCTTGGCGGCCGAAATAGGTATGGTGGTAGTCCTTCCCCGGACGAGCTCTATCACAGAGAACTCTACTACGTTAATAAATAATATTAAATAAATAAATAAAAAACATTATACATATTCACCACATAGCACACAAATAGTAGGTAAATACAATTAGGTATACAAAAAATAAAACTAATTATACATCACTATCATGACAGCCTTCTGTTTCCGACTGTTGGGACACTGGCCTACTCTCGGGCGAGAGTGATTAGGTCTTAATCCACCACGCGGCCCAATGCGGATTGGTGGATGGTGGTACCAATTATACATAATTTGTACATAATGTTATAAAAGCGGAAGTTAGTATTCAGCTACGTTTGCAATATTTGCGGATTTGATTCCCGCATTGGAACTAATGTTTGTACGATCTGCAAATATTTGTTCCGGGTGTTCTGGGTATTTTCTATATAATAAAAAATATCTATCTATGTATTGTATTGTATTAAATATACCAGTCAGAGTAGTAAAGTTCTCTGTGATAGAGCTCGTCCGGGGAAGGACTACCACCATACCTATTTCGGCCGCCAAGCAGTAATGCTCGCATTGCTGTGTTCCGGTGTGAAGGGTATGGTTTCCGGTGAAATTACTGGCACATGAGGCTTTCGATCTTAGCCTCAAGGTGGCAACCCGCGAGTGATACCTCTGGTATTGCAAGCGTCCATAGGCTGCGGCAACCGCTTACAATCTTGTGGGCCGTACGCTTGGTTGCCACTTCAGATTTATAAAAAAAAAATTATCTGTAAGCTTATTTTTTTTACAAATACACAATTATTTTTATTTCAAACAGAAAGTTTACAGGAGATTGTAATAAGTATGATAGCGAGCGAAGTCGCGGCAGGACATAATACAACTAATTTCGATACTTCGATGACAAACAGACATACACATTACGTTAATAAAGGGTGGATTACTTTAGAACATTCTCACAAAATGCCGGCGCAAATTGGCAGTCTTATTCTGTATATCGCTTTTGGATCGTCGCGAGATTTCAAGATATTTCAAGATATTTATTTGCATACATAAGTGTTACAGGTCTTAAAAGTAATATGGCACCTAGAACTTATTTGCCCTTTTCAGGCATTGCAAATTATATGTAGGCTATCTATGCTGGGCGCTAAGCTGCTTACATAAGAGTACTAGTATCTATGTATTTAGTGATAATTGTGTACTAGAACTAGAGAACTAGAGGAGAACTAGAGGTGTAATATCTGTGGGTTAATAACATCTCTATTAGCTACCAGTCTCCATTGATCTCCATCTTAAACTGTCTAATAAGACCAATCTCTTTTTCTTCTTTTATGGACTCTGTGGCATATTTGCCACAATTTTGCCAGTGTCAAGTAGTGTTTGATTGTCGCATGGCAACGTAAACAAGCAAAATTTTGAAAGAAATTGCGGCGTTTGTTTCAAAATTCCCTAGGAAAGCCTTTGACTAAATTACCAACCAACATTATCCCTCCATTTCAATTACCTATTTACACTTGTGCTAAACAAACAAGTTAGATTGGTGGATTTTGACACTAAAACTCCCAAAATCCCCTTCAAAGGGGATTTTGACACTAACCTTGATAAACTGCCACCAAGTTTACGCAATAAAACTCAAAATAACACGAGAAAATTAATTAAATTGGAATGACCCATATTGTTCTGACAAGATAGCCAAAGACAATCCAAGACCAAGCTCTATTGATCTTCATCTTATAGTCTAATCAATGTCAATGTTTGACGACCGATGTGGCGCGGCGGGCAAAGATCTGCCTGCGACGCAGGAGGTTGCGGGTTCGATTCCCGCCTTGTGTGTGTTCCGGGTGTTTTCTATGTATACCTAATAAAAAATATATCTATCTATGTATTGTATTGTATTAAGTATATATCAGTCATCTAGTACCCATAACACAGCTCTGTTTAACAGCAGCTTACTTTGGGGCTAGATGATGCTGTGTGGATTGTCCAGCATTATTTATTTATTTATTATTTAATGTCTAATAAGACAGTTTGACCATAGCTCTTCTATTTTTATTTTATTTATTGATTTACTTCAATTGTTACACTAAAACATGCTGTAAGAACTAAGTGAACAACTTACGAGTTACGTTACGACTGTTTTAACAGCATGCATAATTTTAAAGTTGTAACAAAAAAATAATTACAATCTACTTCTGTCAATAGTTTGAGATGTAAATAATTTTGTAATAAAAGTAAGTAAGTGCGTATTAGTCAGTGGCCAGTTATGTGACAGAGTTTCTAGGCCGCCCGAAGGCCTATACCGTCGCGATATAAAAACGAGATAGCTATTCGCCTCCGGAATACCACCGCGGGCCGGTTACTTATTTGAAAGCAATTTTAGTTCAGCCCCCACCCCCCACCCTCTCATTTAGAAATACGCAGGGCCGGACGCAGGGCTGTTAGCTATTTATTATTATTATAAGCAACTACTTTATTTAGTTTTTTTTTTTTATACCACTAAAGAGGCAACCAAGCGTACGGCCCACTTGATGGTCAGCGGTTACCGTAGCCTATGTACGCATGCAACATCATAGATATCACTTGCGTGTTACCACCCTGAGACGTTAGATGGAAAGTCTCATGTGCCTGTAATTTCACCGGAAACCATACCTTTCGAACCGGAACACAGCAATGCGAGCATTGCTGCTTGGCGGCAGAAATAGGTATGGTGGTAGTCCTTAGTTTTATTATGATTATGTTATTAATTACTATATTACTTTTAAGACCTTTTGTAACACTTATTTGTGCAAATAAATATCTTGAAATATCTTGAAATATCTTGAAATATCTTGTGTATTAATGCAAATAAAAAATATTTCTATTCTGTTCTATTTAGTATTTATTAAAAAAGAAAAAGGTAGCTATAGGTATAACCTTTGCTCACCAGTGGGACGTAAAAGGTGTAAAAAAAGATAAATAGATAATTAATATCTTCATATTATATAAAAATAAATTGCTGTGTGTTAGTTTCGCTAAAAGTCGAGAACGGCCGGACCGATTTGACTAATTTTGGTCTTGAAATGTTTGTAGAAGTTCAGGGAAGGTTTAAACGGTTAGAAAATATACAGGGTGTTAAAATTTGTTAAAAAAAAAACCGCGAGTGAGGTCAGCTAGTAAAATAAGAATATTTATTAACAAGTCAAATATGTTCCTACATAATTACCACATAATAGGCATGATGACTGATTTTGAAAAACTGTTATATTGTGTAGTATCGACTTTATTCAAAAAAAAACTTATTATTCCAAAAATTATTGGTTTAGTTGTAAAAAAATGTGATTTAGATTTGAATTTTGAAATTCACGCCAAAGCGCGCTGAGTCGCGGCGTGACAACGGTGACGTCATTATGTCAGTTTTCAATGTAAAATTTTAGCAATAAGGTTCAAAATCTTGCAAGATGCTCTCATTGATGTTCAACCTTTTATGACGGATTGCTGAACTTTGTAGCATCTAACCTAAAAATAAATATGTTTTTTTTATATTCCTTGAATCTTATTCCTTTTTTGGTAAAGAATTATATATTTTAATTATATATAAAGATTATTCTCAATGTCATTGACTGTATCATTCAGTTTGAAAAACGGCTGGTAATCACATATCGGTGAAGAGGATAAAAAAATGAATATAAGCATTTATATATTTGTTCTTAGTGCTTCGGAGGGCACGTTATGCAGTCGGTCCCGGCTTATTCAAGGTTGTTAGGCCATGATAGAGGCCTTCGGGTGGCCTAGAAACTCTGTCAGTTGGCCACTGACTCATACGAGCTTACTTATTTACATAAGTATTTATACCAAAACTGATTACATTCTTTTTGTACAAAACAAATACCCACAGAGTGCGGCACTGAACACCCCCCCCCCTTCCCCCTACCCCACCCTCACCCCCTCCCATTTAAGTGAGGGCTGTGCGGACGTCGATTTATTAGAAAAATATAATCTTCTATTTACTCAAATCGTTACAAAACATCTTAAAAACCAAAACAAATTACTAATGAGTTTTAAAGTAGATATGTAAAAAATATATTCACTTAATCATAATATCACAAGAATCATTTTGAAATGTCTTAAAGCTAGGTGAATTTACGGCAGTTCCACGCGCCCCAGCCTAGAGGAATCTGGCAACAAACTCTGCTGGGTTCCTAGCTTTTTGTATGATCCCTCTTTATCATAAAGCTTCAGTGTGGAGCCAATCATCTAGGTGAGGCTCATGCCAAGAATATAAGTAGGTAGGTATGTAAAAAGACGAAAGAAATAAAATAAGAGCCAATTTATTTACAACTCTATCCCGCATTTTTTATACCACTAAAGTGGCAAGCGCACGGCCCACTAGATGGTAAGCGGTTACCATAGCCTGTGTACTCTTGCCACATCATAGATATCACTTGCGTGTTCAGAGACAGACATAGACATTATATAATATTTATTCACCACATAGCAAATTTATAGATTCAGGCGTTACTTTCCATTACAAGATAAAAAAACAGACGAAAAATCTCTAGCACCATTCCGCTTAACCTTGTAACTAATGAGGTCACACAGTTACCACAGTTAACCTCAAAAGAAAAATATTGACACGTGTTTCATCCCTCCACGGGACATCTTAAGGACCATCGACTTGTTCTCCGCCAGAAGTGTTGCTCCGTCGAGCGCTGGAGCCAAAGACTTTGGCTCCAGCGCTCCAGAGATTTTTCGTCTGTTTTTTTTTTTAACCACATAGCACACAAATACATTAGTAGGTAAAAATAATTATACAAAAAAAGAGAAACAGAAGTATAGAAAAAGAATACAAAAAGATAGACAAATTATACATAATTTCTATGTTTTTTTTTTCTATGTCACCAAGTGACAAGACAATCAAGACGCCCCGCCTGATGTTAAGCACCACGCCTGACTATAACAGATGCAGTGCCACCCAAAGCTTAAAGTTTTTAAGTGTTTGCGTGGCACTGCACTGCGCTTATCACCCCGAGACATTGTTGTTAAGTCTCTTTCGCCCAGTAATTTCACTTGCTACAGCGCCCTTCAAACCTAAACACAGTGCAGCTTGCACACTACTGCTTGGAGTTTGTAATACAGTAAAGAGTTATCTATCTATCTATCTATGATTTAAAATTTCATAGATATCTCCATCTTTCCAGCACGAGGTCCTGGCCATCAATGATAAGGTGGTCCTGAAAGCCGAGGACCTGCTGAGCTGGATCTGCACCGGTGACTCCTGGACGTGGGGCATGCGCGCGGTCTGGCGCGGCGCCTGCGCCCCCCCAGCCGAGGACAAGGAGACAGCACCACTGCACCACACCAAGCTGGACTTCAGTGATATTGACAAGGAGAAAAGTGCTATTGGTGAGTGTTAGGATGCTCTCATCATCAGATCCAGATTCTTTCATTCAGAGGGCTACCACCAGCCGAGGACAAGGAGAAAAGTGCTATTGGTGAGTGTTAAGGATGCTCTCATCATCAGCTTCAGGTCCTCATACCAGTAAGCTACCACCGGCTGAGGACAAGGAGACAGCACCACTGCACCACACCAAGCTGGACTTCAGTGATATTGACAAGGAGAAAAGTGCTATTGGAAAGTGAATTTAAGAATGCTCTTCATCATCAGCTCAAAGTTCATCATAGCCGCCATTAGGCACCTTCTTCTGGAGTCCAGAGTCTAGAATCTGGACATAGGCCCCAAAGACTGACAACCGATCTTGAACCTACATCATGTACCGACTTCCATCAACCGCTTTAATGTCATCGATCCATCGGTAACACTTATTTAGAATTAGATTTATTTATTCAGAAATGATAGAAGCTAACAGTATTATTAACAAAACACTTGCTACCTAAGAATATTTTTAACATAGAATGTTAAATTTTAAAGTGCATAGATTGTCAGCAAAAAGGTTTTTTTTTATACACATGAAGTGGCAACCAAGCGTACGGCCCACAAGATGGTAAGCGGTTACCGCAGCCTGTGGATACTTGCAATACCAGAGGTATCCCTCGCGGGTTGCCACCTTGAGGCTAAGATCGAAAGCCTCATGTGCCAGTAATTTCACCGGAAACCATACCCTTCACACCGGAACACAGCAATGCGAGCATTACTGCTTGGCGGCAAAAATAGGTATGGTAGTCCTTCCCCGGACGAGCTCTATCACAAAAAACTCTACTACTCTTTCGGTTGACTGGAACTCGTGTACAAATGCGTTTAACAGAGAGATTGCCCGGTTTTTTTTTTATTTTTTTTATTTCAGCAAGTGACAAGACGGTCAAGACGCCCGCCTGATGTTAAGCACCACGCCTGACCATAACAGATGCAGTGCCACCTAAAGCTTAAATCAGCGTGGCACTGTACTGCTCTCATCACCCCGAGACATTGTTGTTAAGACTCTTTCGCCCAGTGATTTCACTTGCTTCAGTGCCCTTCAACCTAAACACAGTGCATCTTGCACACTATTGCTTGGAGGTAGAATATCTGGCACTGCGGTGGTACCCACCAAGACGGACTCTTGCTGAAGAGTCCTACCACCAGGTTAAAGAGAGAAAAAGAGTGTTGGCGTGTTGTTCGCGTGGCAGGTCCGTGGCGTCGTCGCAACTCCCGCTAGTTGCGACGACATGGGCCTCTCCCAAAAAGCGCCGTGACAACTGATCTTGAGCCATCACCACCCACCAGCTTCCTGCGACCACTTTGATGTTTCGTGACCCAGCTCAGCATCCTTTTCTTATTCCAGTGGTGGAGCCCGAGGAAGCAGGAGTGGTGGTGTTCTCATATCCTCGGTACTGCCGGTACCGCGCTGTGGCTGCCAGGCTGCAGGGCCTGCAGGCGGACTGGCTGAGGGACTCGCTGGTCGCAGCTCTGGGGGGGTACGCCGCACCCACTACCAACACGCGCATACTCTACTGCAAGGTCAGTTGATCACTGCGACTTAGAAAGGTTATGACTATGGAAGTGCAATTGTTACCTCTTAGTGAGTAATAGTAAGTAAAGCTAAACACAGTGTAGTTTCATCATGGCAGCCTTCTAATGTTCCCACTGCTGGGACACTGGCCTACTCTCAGGCGAGAGTGATTGGGTCTTAATCCACCACGCGGACCCAATGCGGATTGGTGGATGGCACATGTCTTTCGAATTATTAGTTCTTGGACATGCCGGTGTCCTCACGATGTTTTCCTTCACCGTATGAGAGCACTGGCATTGCGCATTTTTATTACATTTTTCGAACAGAAAAATCCATTGGTGCACGAGCAGATTTGAACCCAGCACCTTAGGATCGGAAGGCGGGGTCACTACCACTAGACCACCAGTGCTCTACACTACTAATTCTACTACTAATTCTGATGAGGGTATAAGATCTGCACTGACGCCCCGCATTTGGGTGTATTATGCATTGTCCCCTGCTAACCTGACCCTAGCCAGCCCAACTCCTTGAATATTTAAAGGAATTGCACACTACTGCATGAAGGCAGAATATCTGCGTTGCTACCCGAAACGTACTCTTGCTGAGGAGTCCCACCCTGATGATGTCTGTTCCAGGAGACGTTCGAGTACCCCGAGCTGGAGGGTCATGAGTACGTGTGCAGCCACCTCGCCCCGCGGCTGAAGGGGCGGCCGCGGGGGCGCCGGCGCCGCGCGCGCTCGCGCACCCACTCGCCATCCTCGCCCGACAGTGACGACAGACCTGATGACTATACTGCTGTGGTGAGTCTACTGACTCTACCTGTTGGTCTACCTTACTTAGTTCTAGGCACTGCCACACCACACCGCCTCCGGTTGGGAGCCGACTGAGTTTCGTGGCGAGGAAAGAGGTTCAGCCTCACTTAGCCCGTCTATTTGGCACGCGAGGTACATACACTCACTCATTCTACTTAAATATAGTTCTGTGGGGTACACTAACAGATATTCTTAAAGCCCTAGAGCCGACTCAAGGCAAATTCGCGGGTTCATCTTCATCCCACCCTTTTCAACAACCTCGGACCTCATTTATATTTGACTGAATAGTATTTATATCCCCAGACTCCGCCCTCCGGTCCTCGGCGGCTCTCGCTCCGGAACGGACCGGAGAAGATCTCCGGTCCCTCCCTTCCGGAAGAGGAGGGAAAGTACCTCCCGGAGGAGAGGGACTTCCTGCGTAGACTCAAGCACTTCTATAAAGGACGCAACGAGTCGCTGGACAAAGCTATCACGTTGAAGCATAGTGAGTTATAGACGCTAGTAGATACAAGGGGGGTTAAGAGACCCCCAAAAGTCTTTGGGAGGGTCAAGATACTTGGGAGAAACTTGGAGGGTTAAGACATTTGGGAGATGGAGTTATGGCTCTTGGTGGTTAAGGCATTTGAACGGATTAAGACTCTTGGAGGGGTTAAGTAAGACTCTTGGTGGGGGTTAAGACATTTGGTGTGATTAAGACTCTTTGAGGAGTAAAGATTCTTGGTCGGATTAAGACTCTTGGGGGTTTAAGACTCTTGGTGGGGTTAAGCATTTGGTGGGATTAAGACTCTTGTGGGATTAAGCATTTGGTGGGATTAAGACTCTTGTGGGATTAAGCATTTGGTGGGATTAAGACTCTTTGAGGGGTAAAGATTCTTGGTGGGATTAATATTCTTGTGGGGTTAAGACATTTAGTGGGATTAAGACTCTTTCAAGGGGTAAAGACTCATTTGGGGAAGACTAATAACACTTGGAAAGCGAGTAGATGTAATTTTACCACAAGGTGACATCCGGCATAGCTCCTCCACAAAGAACTTGGGCCCAACCATGAACTCTTAGAGCGATTCAAATGAAGACCTGAACTAAATTGTCAAAAAATTTTGTACCATGACATCAATTAGACAAACATCATGGTATACATTTTTTTGTCAATTTAGTTTAGGTCTTTTGAATCGCTATAAGAGTTAATGGTTGGGCCCCTGTACTTGCAGCACTGCTGAACATTATCTGTAATTCCCCAGTAACCCTGAGCTCGGTGTACGCGATAGTGACGTCACGCGGCGGGTACGACGCCGTGTGCCGCCACAAGCTGTGGCGCGTGCTCTTCACGGAGCAGCCGGTCTACACGCGCAGGCATTACGAGAGGTACGCCCACTGCCGTGCCTACTCTCGGGCAAGAGTGCGACACGCTCATTTCTCTATTTATTTATAACTACGGTCTAGGAAACTTTATTCTCACAAGAACACAACTGAGAACTTATAAGTAAACTTTACTAAAGTATAGTAGTACATTTTTGCAAAACGCGAACGTGCAATTAAACAATTTGGTCAAATATTAATAACATACAATAAATTAATAAATAAAATAAATAATGCTGGACAATCCACACAGCATCATCTAGCCCCAAGGTAAGCTGCTGTTAAACAGAGCTGTATTATGGGTACTAGATGACTGATATATATTTAATACAATACAATACATAGATAGATATTTTTTGTTATACATAGAAAACACCCAGAAAACAGATAACATCGAAAGTAATAAATAAAAATGTGACAAATTAACATGTTGTGGAGGGTAGTTAGTATCAAAGTAACAAGTCGAACCAACTGCTAACTAGTGGCTCGTCCCGGCTTCGCACGGGTGCAATGAAAACTTAAGCACCCGTGCGAAGCCGGGGCGGGTCGCTAGTCATCCATAAGGTAGAAGCCGACCGCGCGTTTCAGCAGCGCGACTACCTTATATAATATATAATGCACGTCTCTGTCAGGCCGCAGGGCGCGGACCTTTTTAGTATTTTGTTTAGAGTGACATTTTTATAATACGTCATAACTTTTGAATGGAATGTCTGATTTCAATAATTCAAACAGTTATCTACAGGTATTGAAACAGTCTTGAATAAAATATAGTTTTTTTGGATAAGAATTATATAAAGATATGGAAAATATGGTCTGAACTTGGTCGGCGTTTTTATTAACTTTTAAAATGTAAAAATGTAGTTATAGTTACATAACTACAATAGTTGGACATATGGTATCGCTGACTTTAATGTAGATATCAATATATTCTTTAATATTGTAGAACATTTTTTTGTTTTATCATCAATAGTTTCCGCAGCGCATGCGATGAAAGACATTTTATGGCTAATTTTTGTACACCTTGGGTTACATTATTGAAGTTTTAGTAGAGATCCTTATTATTTTCCAAAATAAAATATAGCCTATGTTACTCAGGGATAATGTAGCATTCTAATGGTGAAAGATTTATTGAAATCGGACCAGTAGTTTTTGAGTTTATTCGTAACAAACAAAAATACAAATCTTTTCTCTTTATATAACTTTCTTTTGAAACTAAAAGAGTCGAAGAAATTATTGGAGAGAAAGCTTTCCATTTATCCTAGTTGCAAAAAAGTTTTAATTACCCGCACGGGCTTCGAGTGTTAAAAACCTTTCTCATGAATTACTCTATCTATTAATGAAAACTGCATTAAAATCCGTTACGCAGTTTGAAGGATCTAAACGTACACACATACATAGAGAAAGACGGCGGGACTTATTTTATACTAAGTAAGGATTAAGTAAACCTCCTTTTAGATATCTCATTACTGACCTTACCTTACGTACTTTACCTTACCCTACCTTACTTACCTTACGTACCTCACCTTATCTTACTTACCTTACCTACCTACCTAACTTACCCTACCTTACTTACTAAGGTAGGTAACCTTATTTATTATAACTTACCTTATTTACGTTACCTTACTTACCATACCTACTTACCTAACTTACCCTACCTTACCTACCTTACTTACCTTACTTTACTTACCTTACCTTACATTACTTACCTTACCGTACTTACCTTACCTTACCTTACTTACCTTACCGTACTTACCTTACCTTACTTACCTTACCTTACTTACCTTACCTTACTTACTTACTTACAGATACCTCCTGGCATTCGAGCACCATGAGCGCCGCAACGGGAGCAGGATCAACGGACTCACGCAACTCATAGACACCATACACGTAGCCGACTCACCATTGAGAGACGAGAAGCCACACTCGCCCTTCAAGCATAACATCGACTGCGAGACAGGTGTGTATACATCATGTACCGGGCGTGTTAACGTAATTATCATCATCTAACGTTATCCACCGGGCGTGTTAACGTAATTATCATCATCTAACGTTATCCACCGGGCGTGTTAACGTAATTATCATCATCTAACGTTATCCACCGGGCGTGTTAACGTAATTATCATCATCTAACGTTATCCACCGGGCGTGTTAACGTAATTATCATCATCTAACGTTATCCACCGGGCGTGTTAACGTAATTATCATCATCTAACATTATCCAACGGGCGTGTTATCATATTCAGCATCATCTGACATCATCCAGTGTTTTGTAAATCTTTCAATATTGTTATATTTAGATGAACTATGGCGTATGATGGCGCTCTGTATATTTAAATGATGTAGGTACAGTTTTTTTTTTTTTTAAACCACTAAAGTGGCAACCAAGCTTACGGCCCACTTGATGGTAAGCGCCTACGGTTACCGTAGCCTATGTACGCATGCAACATCATAGATATCACTTGCGTGTTACTACCCTGAGACGTTAGATGGAAAGTCTCACGTACCTGTAATTTCACCGGAAACCATACCCTTCGAAGCGGAACACAGCAATGCTCACATGACTGCTTAGCGGGAGAAATAGGTATGGTGGTAGTCCTTCCCCGGACGAGCTCTATCACAAAGAACTCTACTACTCTTATATATACCCAGGTGAGATAAAAGACGAGCACATGATATCCTCGAAGCCGGCTTCGGAGCTGAACCTGGAGTTCCTCGCGTCGCTTCCGGAACACCCCAAGCTGCTCGTGAGGTCCGCGGACGAGCTGATGGCGCCCAGGGACAGGATGCACTGGATCACACCCAACAAAGGTAATAAATAAATAATACTGGACAATCCACACAGCATCATCTAGCCCCAAGGTAAGCTGCTGTTAAACAGAGCTGTGTTATGGGTACTAGATGACTGACATATATTTAATACAATACAATACATAGATAGATATTTTTATTATATATAGAAAATGCCCAGAACACCCGGAACAAATGTTTGTAGATCGTACAAACATTTGTTCCGAGGCGGGAATCGAACCCGCAACCTCCGCATCGCAGGTGGACCTGCGCCCGCTGCGCCACATCGCTCGTCGAACATATTATAATATTTTGGATCAGTTGAGCTATCATCATTATGACAGCCTTTTAGTGTTCCCACTGGACACTAGCCTACTCTCAAGCGACAGTGATTGTGTTAATCCACCACGCGGACCCAATGCGGATTGGTGGATGGCACATGTCTTTCGAATTTTCAGTTCTTGGACATGCCGGTTTCCTCACGATGTTTTCCTTCACCGTGTGAAAGCACTGGTGCGCGACTGGATTCGAACCCACGACCTTGGGATGGTAGGTTCATTATAGTTAATTGTTACATATGAACCCTGTAAAAGGGGATGACAACATGGAGATATGCCGAAGTTTAAATAATTATAGTAATTAAAGTTCTTATGATTTCCAGCGGCGCACGAGTTCGGTAGCTCCGCGCCCCCTCCCCCCTCCGCGCCCCCCCTCGCCCCCGCCAGCGCCCCCGCGCCCCTCGCGCTCCTCAACGGACACGGACACACACACCCCTCTATGGAACAGGTACCGTTCGTTCGTATGAGTCAGTGGCCAACTCTGGTGACAGAGTTTCTAGGCCGCCCGAAGGCCTCTGTCATGGCCTAACAACTAAACTAAATAATATAACTATGGTACCGTCATGAATTGGGAATTAATGAATATACATTTTTTAAAAAGGACTAATTTCATAGTGGCCTAGGTCTTTGTAACACCATAGAATTTTTTTTTTAAATAATAGACTAACAGTAACATACAGTATAAGAGTAGTAGAGTTCTCTGTGATAGAGCTCGTCCAGGGAAGGACTACCACCATACCTATTTCTGCCGCCTCGCATTGCTGTGTTCCGGTGTGAAGGGTATGGTTTCCGGTGAAATTACTGGCACATGAGGCTTCGATCTCATCCTCAAGGTTGCAACCCGCGAGTGATACCTCTGGTATTGCAAGCGTCCATAGGCTGCGGTAACCGCTTACTATCTTGTGGGCCGTACGCTTGGTTGCCACTTCAGTTGTATAAAAAAAAACAAAAATAAATAAATATGTGTGTTGTTCTCCAGGTGCACCGCCCCTTGGGTCGCAGCTCGCTCCGCGCCGTGAGAGTCAAACCCACGCGTCAGCACGCGCAGCCCGCCACCGCACCCAGCACCCGTGAGAGACAACTCCTTTATTTATTATTTACAATATATTTTACGCTTATTTATAATAAGAGTAGTACAGTTCTCTGTGATAGAGCTCGTCCGTGGAAGGACTACCATCATACCTATTTCTGCCGCCAAGCAGTATATAATTAGTTATCCTTGTTAGAAATCTAAAAGGCAGCGCTCGGCACGTGTCAGTGACCCGCGCGTCAATGAACCGCGGGTCAATAACCCGCGCGTCCTTGACCTGCGCGTGTCCTTGACCCGCTACGGGGCGCGCACACTCGAATATTTCATTATTACGTCGCTTAACTCGATTTCCAACAATGATAAAATAATAATTGAGCGGAAAAACGTTTTTTTTTTGTTTACTTGGGATTTTTAAGACAAAATATACATAAAAAAATATATTATATAGGTACATATATAAATTTTTTAATATGAGGAATCTATCCCTTAAGTTTGTCAGGTTGATAATGAATGACCCTGTATATATACGATAACGTACGTTACGATATCTGCGTGGAATTGTTGTCGACGAGCCACGTTTAAGGTCTCATCTGATTGTTTTTCAAAGCCAAGCTATCGATAGCAAAACTATCGCCATTGAAACAACACAGATACGGAAAACCATTTTACAATTTCACTCAATGTCACGTATAGAACACGTTACTAAGTTACACGTTATTGGTAAGGAATCTCCTATGTCATAGCGAATAAGGCCCCTGCCCCCCCAACCATGAACTCTTGTAGCGATGCAAATGGAGACCTAAACTAAATTGTCAAAAAAATTTATACCATGAGATCGTTCGTTCGTATGAGTCAGTGGCCAAATCTGGTGACAGAGTTTCTAGGCCGCTCGAAGGCCTCTGTCATGGCCATGAAGAACTGAACCGTGAGATGATTGCCTAATTGATATCATGGTACAACATTTTTTCGGTCGTCATTTCATATCATTTCGTCATGATTTTCAAATGTGTCTGTATTGTGGTAAATGAATGAATGTCTACTTATGACAAACTTTCACATTTATAATATTAGTGTGATAGTGCGATAAGTAATATGAAGTGTAGTGTGATAGTGTGTTAAGTAATATGAGGTGTAGTCTGATAGTGTGTTAAGTAATATGAGGTGTAGTGTGATAGTGTGTTAAGTAATATGAGGTGTAGTCTGATAGTGTGTTAAGTAATATGAGGTGTAGTGTGATAGTGTGTTAAGTAATATGAGGTGTAGTGTGATAGTGTGTTAATTAATATGAGGTGTATTCCCCCCAGCCCCCACTCTGTACCCCCTGCTGGCGGAGTCCCTCTCGGCGGGTGGCTCCCCCCCCGCGCCGCCCGCCTCCGCTCCGCCCGTCACCAACTTCGGCATCCACCGACCCGCACCGCCGCACCACTCTAACAGTGACGACGAAATCGTAGAGGTAACTAGCTGTACTAGCATCGGCCATCGCTTTTTATCATTCTCCACCATTCTCCACTAATATCCACCATTCTCCACCAATTCCAACGAACACCCACCATCTCCCGCCGCAAAAAAGATAAAATCGTAGCAACGTTTATCAATCTTTAACAATATCTCCTATTCTCCACCATCCTCCACCATTGAGCACTATCTTCGATTCAGATATTATATTATATGTTATTATAAAGAGGAAAGTTTTGTAATAAACTCAAAAACTACTGGTCCAATTTAACCTATCCCCGAATAACATAGGCTATATTTATTACTAGCGACCCGCCCCGGCTTCGCATGGGTGGGTCATTCATCTGGTGGGAGGACTCTTCAGCAAGAGTCCGTTTCGGTGGGTACCACCGCAGTGTCAGATATTCTACCTCCAAGCAGTAGTGTGCACTGCACTGTGTTTAGCTTTGAAGAGCACTGTAGCAAGAGAAATAACTGGGCGAAGGTCTAACAACAATGTCTCGGGGTGATAAGTGCAGTGCAGTGCCACGCAAACACTTAAAAACTTTAAGCTTTGGGTGGCACTGCATCTGTAATCAGGCGTGGTGCTTAACATCAGGCGGGCGGCGCCGGCGCCTTGATTGTCTTGTCTTGACATAAAAAAAAAACAAAAAAATAACACAATAACTATTCTCCACCATCCTCCACCATTGAGCACTATCTTCGATTAAGATGATATTATATAATTAAATTTAGTTTGTTACGAATAAACTCAAAAACTACAGGTCCAATTTCAAAAATCGTTTCACCATTAGAAAGCTACATTATCCCCGAGTAACATAGGCTATATTTATTACTAGCGACCCGCCCCGGCTTGGGTCAGGTGCGGTTCATTGCACCCACGCGAAGCTGGGACGTACTGCTAGAAATATAATTTTGTTCACTATCTATATAAAGATATATATATTTTATCATCCCCCAGGTCCCGTACAAGCCTAAAACCCCCGAAATCATCGACTTGGACGAATACCCGGAAGCGGACAGCCCCGAAGCCAGCACCAAGAAAAAACGGCTCGACATCCTCAAAGAGCGGGGGTTGGAGGTCACCCCCCTCCCCCCCTGGCCGACCCCGGTCACCCCAGTCCTGGCACCGAACCCCCTACTCCTCAACCCGGTGCAGCAGCAACTAATGGCGTCGCAAATGTACGGGTATTACAATCCCCCAGTTGTTGTCGCTCCTATATACCCCAACGGGGTGCTACCCCCTCGAGTTATCCAAGCTACGTCTATCTACGGGTCTTCTAGCCCTGAGAAAACTGTTTACGGTAACCCGAAGGATCCCTTCATGCCGCCCCCGCACACGTTGCATGGGGTGCCTATCAAACTCCACAGGGTACAAGTGACCCCTAACACCCCGAACCAGCAAGACATATTAGATTTAACCTGCAAAATGTCTAAACCAGCAGTTGAAATTGTCAGAGTTCCCACAACGCCATCACCTTCGAAACAACAAAATCAAGCTAAAAACTATTCTATCGTCGACGGAAAGGCTGTAGTGGGTTCAAACCTGGAGATAACGCTCGTGAACAAAGCGCAAACGCCCCCCAAAAAGGAGTCGAGCCAGCGACCCCAGAAGCGCTCCTCGAACGGTAAATTCGTAGCGAAAACCCCCACGCCCCCTAAAGAGCAGAAAATGCAGAAAAAACCGACTATTACCGTCCCCACATACCAAGTAAGGGATGATCCATCCCCCACTGGGTCTGTGCACTCCACGAGCTCTCGCGAGAGCCAGAAGGAACCACAGAAACAGGCCCCAATATCCTCTTTCCTAGACCCGTATATGGCTCTATACAGCCTCGCGGGTCAAATGGACCCCAGACTGATGGCGGGTCAAATCGACCCCAGACAACTAGCAGCGTACAGAGAGGCAATGGTCAACCAGTTTAGAGGTTACTCGCATTTGCTAAACATGGGGGTTGCTAACCCCACAACGAAGAACTAAATTTCAAGGCGCTGCCAATTGCGCCACCGTGTCCGTAATGCGTCCGGTCGAATTATGTTCTAGTCTCTGATTTGCGCAGTTGTGACGTTTATAGCCCGAAGACATTGCCTAACGAGTTATAGTCGGGGTCGTCGGTTTAACGTGCCGTCCTAAGCACGGAAACTGGTGGTTAAACATCCAAATGAATACAGCTATTTTATAAAGACATATGATTCTGTGAAGGTACCTTGGAGCTCTATACCTAAGATTAAAAACTTAGCCCCAATAATCGAAGGTTATCTTAACTATCGGTTAAGACGAGCTTAAATAAACTGTCACAAGATGCGGCATGACGCGGTGAGCTAGCGCTCAACTTCCCTGCTACTACACGTCAAAATCGTCGTTTTTATCGATTTAAAATCGATTTTTACTAAGTGTTCGATTAAATGTTGTTGTTTTCGATGTTGAAGTCTGAAACCAAGACTTGTCAATGTAGTTTTAATAAGTCAATTTGTAAAAAAGTGGATATTTGACCCATAAATAAAGCTTCGCTCAATTCTAAGCGAAATCGCGTTTGAGCGGTAACGTTTCGCTTTTATACCCAAAACATACGGCTTACCAAAATGCAACAAAGTTTCGTTTTAGAATGCGGTTTTTTGTATGCCTTTATGAACCTATAAACTAATTTTAATCTTATTATCATTTGAGTAGACAATTTTCATGAAATTCAGTTTGCGATATTTAATACATAAACACCTTATTCATATAAAATTATAAAATAATAAAGTCTATTGGTTTTACTAAGAAAATATTTAAATTCTGAATGTCACCCTTTCATTTATTTATAGTCAAAATGTAGATACTTTTTTTAACAAAAAGTGTATTGATGTTTTATAAATATATAAGTATAGTTCGCACAGCGGATCTAGGCTTCCGTGAAGTTAGCCGTTTGTGATGCGCAAAGACAATTTAGTTTGAAAAAGCTCCATTGCGCATCGAAACGGCTAATTTCACTACGGCCGAGATCCGTTGTGAGACCTATACAGTGTTATATAAATATTACGACCAAACAAACTACGCAATTAATTATTTGCAATATTAATTTCAATCTCGATTATTGAATTTGTTGTAAATAATGACTATTCGAATCGTCGAATCGAAAGAATCGGTTATAGTCATTCGAATGGTCCGTCAAATCGATTAAACTTCGATTATTTCATTAGTTACTAAGCCTAAAGCGTTTGATCTCTCAATTGTATGTAAAAAAAAATATTGAAACGAAAAATTTGGGAACAATTTTATGTAATTCGTTTCATAAATAAATAAAACAATTGTAAATATTAGCTATTGTTGTAATATTATTAAATTATATCTCAATGATCGACTTTTTAACGATTGATCGATTTCAGATCGAGTAATCGTTAATTCGATAGTAAATCGATGGTCGATCAACAGGAGTTATTTAAAATATTTTACGAAGTGTATTAAGTTCTAGATAAGTTAGTAAATACTGGCATTTATATTCAATTGATGGATAAAAATTCTAAATGTTACTGTTTTTTTTTTTTGTTTTATCGTGTTTTTAAGTTATTTTCATATTTTGAATAACTCCTTCAAAATACAGTGTGTTAAAAAACCACGCAGAATCTCGCGCGTCGATACAAAGTCGTTGCTTCAGTTTCTGGAAGTATTTTTTTAAACACCCTGTATTATTAGCAGAATTTGTAGTTTCTATAAATTACTTCTTGGTGTAAATGTGACGAGCGTTAGGGTTATAGTGGCAACCAAGCGTACGGCCCACAAGATGGTAAGCGGTTACCGCAGCCTATGGACGCTTGTAATTCCATATGTATCACTCGCGGGTTGCCACATTGAGGCTAAGATCGAAAGCCTCATGTGCCAGTAGTTTCACCGGAAACCATACCCTTCACACCGGAACACAGCAATGCGAGCATTACTGCTTGGCGGCAGAAATAGGTATTTTAACATATTGCCTCAACACAGAACTTAACATAAAAGTTTATTTTGAATCGGAATCGAACCTACAGCCTCTGTTATTTAAGACGCGTGACATAAGCGCGGGTTCGATTCTCGCTGTTAGATAAAATTGCGAATTAGTTCTCTGCCTGGATGTTTGTTTATTACTCGTAATCTGATCGGAGTCCTAGTGTGGGAGCAAGGTACTAGTACTTTCTAATACCCCCACACTCTGGGTCCTAGTGTGGGGTCAAGGTATTAGTAGGTAGTTCTAATACCCCACGGTCAGGGCGTCTTAGTGTGGGTTCAATATCCCCACTCAAGGAGTCCGGGAGGAGGTACTCGAGTCCTAGTGTGCGGTCAAGGTACTAGTAGGTAGTTCTAATACCTCACGGTCAGGGCGTCTTAGTGTGGGTTCGATATCCCCACTCAAGGAGTCCGGGAGGAGGTACTCGAGTCCTAGTGTGCGGTCAAGGTACTAGTAGGTAGTTCTAATACCCAACGGTCAGGGCGTCTTAGTGTGGGTTCAATATCCCCACTCAAGGAGTCCGGGAGGAGGTACTCGAGTCCTAGTGTGCGGTCAAGGTACTAGTAGGTAGTTCTAATACCTCACGGTCAGGGCGTCTTAGTGTGGGTTCGATATCCCCACTCAAGGAGTCCGGGAGGAGGTACTCGAGTCCTAGTGTGCGGTCAAGGTACTAGTAGGTAGTTCTAATACCCCACGGTCAGGGCGTCTTAGTGTGGGTTCAATATCCCCACTCAAGGAGTCCGGGAGAAGGTACTCGAGTCCTAGTGTGCGGTCAAGGTACTAGTAGGTAGTTCTAATACCCAACGGTCAGGGCGTCTTAGTGTGGGTTCAATATCCCCACTCAAGGAGTCCGGGAGGAGGTACTCGAGTCCTAGAGTGGGGTCAAGGTACTAGCAGTTTCTAATACCCCACACTCAGTCCTAGTGTGGGGTCAAGGTTATAAAAACTATCGTTCGTCACATTTGAATGTTTCCTAGTATAAATAATTTTCTAATTCGCAAAATGTAAATAAACAGCATTGTCGTGTCGATGCACTTGGTGTACAATTACCGTATGAATAAATGATGAAAACTATTATTTTCTTTTACTATTCCTATTATTCTATATCCTATTCCTCGCCGCCAGTTTACTTGGTGGTAGGACTCTTCAGAGTCCGTCTCGGTGGGTACCACCGCAGTGTCAGATATTCTACCTCCAAGCAGTAGTGTGCCATGCACTGTGTTTAGCTTTGAAGGGCACTGTAGTGAAATTACTGGGCGAAAGAGACTTAACAGTGTCTCGGGGTGATAAGCGCAGTGCAGTGCCACGCAAACACTTAAAAACTAAGCTTTGGGTGGCACTGCATCTGTAATCAGGCGTGGTGCTTAACATCAGTTAAAAAATAATAATAAACTCAATAAAAAGTTTGTTTGATAAAACAAGTTGTCCCTAACAGATCAACGAAGTTAAGCACTGTTCCGCGGAGTCATCATTTGGATGGGTGCAGGCAGTGGCAATTTCAACTGAGCACTGTGCTTCGGAGGGCACGTTAAGCGGTCGGTCCCGGCTTTTTCAAAGTTGTTAGGCCATGACAGAGGCCTTCGGGCGGCCTAGAAACTCTGTCACCAGAGTTGGCCACTGACTCATACGAACGAAACGTTAAAACATAGGCCAAGTTACATCACAATTATACATTACAAGGTAGGTTACATGTAATTTTTATGTCTAAGTAGTTAAGATCACCTACTCACCACCTACTAGAGTAGTAGAGTTCTCTGTGATAGAGCTCGTCCGGGGAAGGACTACCACCATACCTATTTCTGCCGCCAAGCAGTAATGCTCGCATTGCTGTGTTCCGGTTCGAAGGGTATGGTTTCCGGTGAAATTACTGGCACATGAGGCTTTCCATCTAACGTCTCAGGGTGGTAACACGCAAGTAATATTATATGATGTTGCATGCGTATATAGGCTACGGTTACCGACCATCAAGTAGGCCTTTCGCTTGGTTGCCACTTTAGTAGTATAAAAAAATATATTATTATTATTTTAATCAAACAAGTGAAATCATCAGAAAACTATTTATTCAGACATCTATTTACATTTTCTTACAAACTATTCGCCATTATAAATGACAATTTAAACCTAAATACATTATTTTAGGAGAGGTCCGGTGTCCATAACTTAAATGTTCTGTCATAAGAGCAGGAAGCTATGTACTTGTTGTCAAATGATATATCTGTACTCATTACCTGGAAGGAAACATTCAATTAATAACACCGGTATTCATAATCGACTGAATTCAACGAGGGATGCGGCGCGGCGGGCTAAGGTCCGCCTGCGACGCAGGAGGTTGCGAATTCGTTTCCCGTCTTGGGCCAAATGTTTGTACGATCTGCAAATATTTGTTCCGGGTGTTCTGGGTATTTTCTATGTATAATAAAAAATATGTATCTAATAAATAAATATAAATAAATAATGCTGGGCAATCCACACAGCATCATCTAGCCCCAAGGTAAGCTGCTGTTAAACAAAGCTGTGTTATGGGTACTAGATGACTGATATATACTTAATATAATACAATACATAGAGATATTTTTATTATAAGTATCTATGTATTGTATTGTATTAAGTATATCAGTCATCTAGTACATAACACAAGCTCTGCTTTGCTTACCTTGGACCTAGATGATGCTGTGTGGATTGTCCAGCATTATTTATTTATTATATTTATTTATATTTATACATACTTTTTAGTACACTCCTGCAAACATTTCAAGATCAAAATTAGCCAAATCGGTCCAGTTCGCACCTTGCTCTTGGGGTGGGGTAACTACAACCGGTGGGAGGTAGGGAGTGCACATTTTTGGCAACCAAGCCCACAAGATGGTAAGCGGTTACCGCAGCTTATGGACGCTTGCAATACCAGAGGTATCACTCGCGGGTTGCCACCTTGAGGCTAAGATCGAAAGCCTCATGTGCCAGTAATTTCACCGGAAACCATAACCTTCACACCGGAACACAGCAATGCGAGCATTAATGCTTGGCGGCAGAAATATGGTGGTAGTTCTTCCACGGACGAGCTCTATCACAGAGAACTCTACTACTCTTACATTCTGTACATACTACTAATATCTGTTGTGACATGTTATTTTATTTCAATAAGTGACAAGACAATCAAGGCGCCCGCCTGATGTTAAGCACCACGCCTGATTACAGATGCAGTGCCACCCAAAGCTAAGTTTTTAAGTGTTTGCGTGGCACTGCACTGCGCTTATCACCCCGGGACATTGTTGTTAGACTTTCGCCCAGTAATTTCACTTGCTACAGTGCCCTTCAAAGCTAAACACAGTGCAGCTTGCACACTACTGCTTGGAGGTAGAATATCTGACACTGCGGTGGTACCCACCGAGACGGACTCTTACACAAACATTAGTTTACCTTATTGTCGTGTCCGGATAGAGTTCTCAGAGGATGCCATGACGGATTGGACCACAGTTTCACAGACTTATCGTAAGAAGAGGTGACCAAGAAATGACCACTGCTCTGCTGGTACCGCACATCTGAAAGCCATTAAAAGTAAGTTCGTATGAGTCAGTGGTTTCTCTGGTGGCTAAGGCCGCCCGAAGGCCTCTACCATGGCCTAACTTTGAAAGAGACCGACATAACGTGCCCTCCGAAGCACGGAAGCGCTCAGTTGAAATTGCAACTGTGGATTACTATACAAATGGTAAAGTAAGTTCGTATGAGTCAGCGGCCAACTCTGATGACAGTTTTAGGCCGCCCGGAGGCCTTACATTTTAAAAAGGCCGGGACCGACATAACGTGCCTTCCGAAGCGCGGAAGCGCACTACACCGATAATACTATTACTTTTATGAATGAGGGTAAAAATATTTTGTTACTAGTATCTGAAAGAGCACCGGTGGTCTAGTGGTAGTGACCGCGCCTTCCGATGCTAAGGTCGTGGGTTAGAATCCGGTCGTGCACCAATGGATTTTTCGCTGCAAATGAGCGCAATGCCAGTGCTATCATACGGTGAAGGAAAACATCGTGCGGAAACCTCTATGATATTTCTCTTTTGAGGTTAACTGTGTGACCTCATTCGTTAAAAGGTTAAACGGAATAGTACTAGAGATTTTTCGTCCTGTTTTTTAACTTACCACTTATTAGATGCGTATGCGCAGGTATCGTGTAGAGGCACGATCGTTTCCTCATATCCCAGATTTTGACCTACAACAAAACAAACAACGCGACATATATATATATAGTATAGAAATAAATACTAATTACTGTCATCAAATAATGTACAACAATTTCTAAAAATTCTAATTTTGTATTTTTTTTTTATACTATTAAAGTAGCAACCAATAATACGGCCCACTTTATGGTAAGCGGTCACCGTAGCCTATGTACGCTTGCAACATCAGAGATATCACTTGCGTGTTGCCCGAGACGTAGATCTAAAGTCTCGTGTGCCTGTAATTTCACTGGAAACCAAACCCTTCGAGCCGGAACACAAGAATGCTCACATTTTTGCGTGGCGGCAGAAACAGGTATGGTGGTAGGCCTTCCCCGGAAGAGCTCTATATCAAAGAACTCTACTACACTTCTTATTCTTAAAAATAAATAATGCTGGACAATCCACACAGCATCATCTAGCCCCAAGGTAAGCTGCTGTTAAACAGAGCTGTGTTATGGTACTAGATGACTGATATATACTTAATACAATACAATACATAGATAGATATTTTTTATTATATATAGAAAATACCCAGAATAATATGTATGTATGTATGTATGCATGCATTTTTTTATTTTTTTTTATACAACTGAAATGGCAACCAAGCGTACGGCCCACAAGATGGTAAGCGGTTACCGCAGCCTATGGACGCTTGCAATACTAGAGGTATCACTCGCGGGTTGCCACCTTGAGGCATGTATGTACGTATGTATGTATGTATGCATGTATGCATGTATGCATGTATGTATGTATGCATGTATGCATGTATGTATGTATGCATGTATGCATGTATGTATGTATGCATGCATGCATGTATGCATGTATGTATGTATGTATGCATGTATGCATGTATGTATGTATGTATGTATGTATGCATGTATGTATGTATGTATGCATGTATGCATGTATGTATTTATGTATGTATGTATGTATGTATGCATGTATGCATGTATGTATGTATGTATGTATGCATGTATGCATGTATGCATGTATGTATGCATGTATGCATGTATGTATGTATGTATGCATGTATGCATGTATGTATGTATGTATGTATGCATGTATGCATGTATGCATGTATGTATGTATGTATGCATGTATGCATGTATGTATGTATGCATGTATGCATGTATGCATGTATGTATGTATGTATGCATGTATGCATGTATGTATGTATGTATGTATGTATGCATGTATGTATGTATGTATGTATGCATGTATGCATGTATGCATGTATGTATGTATGTATGCATGTATGCATGTATGTATGTATGTATGTATGTATGTACGCATGTAGTACCTGGTGGTCGGCGGCGGCAGTAGCCAGGCGAGGGGCTCGGGGCTCCCAGGCGGCGGCGAGCACGGCCCCCAGGTGCCCCTCGAGGAACATCACGCAGCGCCCCGTGCGCAGGTCCCACACGCGACCGAACGCGTCCATGCCCCTGGGGATTATCATCTCATCAACATCATCGTGTCCAACATCATTCATGGCAACGACATATAGCATCATTATTACAATGATCATGTGCTATGACATCACACTCATATCATTACCATCATGACAAAATCATTCATGGCAACGACATATAGCATCATTATTACAATGATCATGTGCTATGACATCACCCTCATATCATTACCATCATGACAAAATCATTCATGGCAACGACATATAGCATCATTATTACAATGATCATGTGCTATGACATCACCCTCATATCATTACCATCATGATAAAATCATTCATGGCAACGACATATAGCATCATTATTACAATGATCATGTGCTATGACATCACACTCATATCATTACCATCATCATGACAAAATCATTCATGGCAACGACATATAGCATCATTATTACAATGATCATGTGCTATGACATCACACTCATATCATTACCATCATGACAAAATCGTTGATTGCATCGACATATAGCATCATTATTACAATGATCATGTGCTATGACGTCACACTCATATCATTACCATCATCATGACAAAATCATTCATGGCAACGACATATAGCATCATTATTACAATGATCATGTGCTATGACGTCACACTCATATCATTACCATCATGACAAAATCATTCATTGCAACGACATATAGCATCATTATTACAATGATCATGTGCTATGACATCACACTCATATCATTACCATCATCATGACGAAATCATTCATGGCAACGACATATAGCGGTTACCGCAGCCTATGGACTGCTTGGCGGCAGAAATAGGTATGGTGGTAGTCCTTCCCCGGACGAGCTCTATCACAAAGAACTCTACTACTCTTTCATTCATCATCTCATTACCATCATCATGCCCAACGTCAGTCACTGCAATCATCATTAATTTTACATCGATACTATTATTATGTTACTACCATCATAATGGAACTACCGTCTTAATGGCACTACCGTCGTAATGGCTTTTAAAATTTTTAAATTTTTAAAGGTTCGGCAAACCGCGAGTGATGCCTCTGGTATTGCAAGCGTTCATAGACTACGGTAACCGCTTAACATCAGGTGGGCCGTATGCTAGTTTGCCACCTTGGTGGTATACAAAAAAAAAATGCCACTACCGTCGTAATTGCACTACCCGTCATCATTACTATCACATCATGGCATCATCATTACTTTCACCTCATTACCAAGATTTCTGCTAGTTAACAATAACTTGTATCATCGTTGCATAACTCACCCGGTGACCGCTAAGGATCCGTCTCCTTGGAAAGCTATGCTGTATACCGGCTTTGCATGACCTTCTTGATGTAACACTTCTTTGGCTGAAAATAAATAAATAAAATAAATAATGCTGGACAATCCACACAGCATCATCTAGCCCCAAGGTAAGCTGCTGTTAAACAGAGCTGTGTTATGGGTACTAGATGACTAATATATTTAATACAATACAATACATAGATAGATATTTTTTATTATATTTAGAAAATACCCAGAACACCCGGAACAAATATTTGTAGATCGTACAAACATTAGACCCGAGGCGGGAATCGAACCCGCAACCTCCGCGTCGCAGGCGGACCTGCGCCCGCTGCGTCACATCGCTCGTCAAACTCAACAACGAATAACGGTTAAGTGCGATTGGAAAATTTATCAATACTATATTAATATAATAATAATATTATAAAGCGAGAAGATTTGTATTTTTGTATTATAAACGTATAAACTCAAAAACTACTGGTCCGATTTCAAAAATTCTTTCACCATTAGAATGCTACATTATCCCTGAGTAACATAGGCTATATTTTATTTTCGAAAATAATAGGGATCCCTACTAAAACTTCAATAATGTAACTCAAGGTGTAAAAAAATTGCCATAAAATGTCTTTCATCGCATGCGCTGCGGAAACTATTGATGATAGAACAAAAATATGTTCTACAATATTGAAGAACATATTGATATCTACATTAAAGTCAGCGATACCGTATGTCCAACTATTGTAGTTATGTAACTATAACTACATTTTTACATTTTAAAAGTTAATAAAAACGCCGACCAAATTCAGAACATATTTTCCATACCTTTATATAATTCTTATCCAAATAAATTATATTTTATTCAAGACTGTTTCAATACCTGTAGATAACTGTTTGAATTATTGAAATCAGACATTCCATTCAAAAGTTATGACGAATTATAAAAATGTCACTCTAAACAAAATACTAAAAAGGGCCGCACGCGCGCCGCGTGCCCAGAGAGAGGCGTGCGTGCACAATGAAATAGGTAGTCGAGCTGCTAAAACGCTCGGCCGGCTTCTACCTTATGGATGACTAGCGACCCGCCCCGGCTTCGCACGGGTGCTTAAGTTTTCATTGCACCCGTGCGAAGCCGGGACGAGCCGCTAGTCTTGCTAATAAAAATGATATATATATTTTTTTTTTTATACAACTGAAGTGGCAACCAAGCGTACGGCCCACAAGATGGTAAGCGGTTACCGCAGATTATGGACGCTTGCAATACCAGAGGTATCACTCGCGGGTTACCACCTTGAGGCTAAGATCGAAAGCCTCATGTGCCAGTAATTTCACCGGAAACCATACCCTTCACACTAGAACACAGCAATGCGAGCATTACTGCTTGGCGGCAGAAATAGGTATGGTGGTAGTCTTTCCCAGGACGAGCTCTATCACAAAAAACTCTACTACTCTTTAATAATTATATACTAAATAAAATGACGACCGATGTGGCGCGGCGGGCGAAGGTCCGCCTGCGACGCAGATGTTGCGGGTTCGATTCCTGCCTTGGAACCAATATTTGTTCCGGGTATTTTCTATGTATAATCAAAAATATCTATCTGTGCATTGTATTGTATTAAATATATCAGTCATCTAGTAACACAAGCTCTGCTTACCTTGGGGCTAGATGATGCTGTGTGGGTTGTCCAGCATTATTTATTCATTTATATATATATATACTACTTATCTCACCTATCTCCAGATCCCAGAGGCGCCAGGAGTTGTCGAAGACTGTGGTGGCGAGGAACCGCCCCGAGGGGTGGAACTCCACTCTCGCCACTCGGTTAGGACTGTGCCCCTCCAGAGAAGCAATGGGGGAGTCACTGCACACAACACAATGTAAGTAAGTAAGTAAAAATTTATTGCAATATACATGTCGTTATAAAGTTTTTTTTTTTTAATTTTAAAATTGATTATCATAAAATTATTTAAAATGTCAGCTTAGAAAAATATAAATTATACATATAGTTCTCACAGCGGATCTCGGCCGTCGTGAAATTAGCCGTTTCGATGAGCAATGGAGCTTTTTCAAACTGAATTGTCTTTGCGCATCACGAACAGCTAACTTCACGGAAGCCTAGATCCGCCGTGCGAACTATACCTACCTACATAATCAAAATAATACTGTGTTGAATGAATGAATGAATGAAATATTTATTTGACACGACACAACACATATTGCACAAATGAGAAAAAGATATAATGGCGAGATACATAAAGTAGGTGTTGCCAGTTCTTTTACGGCATGCGTTGTAACTGGTGTAAATTTTCCTATTACAATACGAGCATTACTGCTTTGCGGCAGAAATAGGTATGGTGGTAATACTTCCCCGGACGTGTTCTATCACAGAGAACTCTGCTACTATTAAACTCTTTGGGTGTGCCATCGGCTAAAGTTATGTTATGTTACCTGACAAAGTTCCAGAGATGTACGCTCCCGTCGTACGCGCATGTCGCCATTTTGCACACCTCCGACCCCCCCTCCGAGTCCATCCCCCCGCCCTCCCCCACACCGTCCTCTTTGCTGCGATCCATCTGCACAATATAATTATGATTTATATTTTATCATGCTCGTGACGTCACCCTGTTGAGGCTCAGTCTGAAAACCAGCGTCACTTCCTCACTATGTTCGGGAGTGGCATAAAGCTGAGACTGGACCTGTTTGACCGCACTCACAAAGAGAGAATATGTGACTTTACGCTAGGTCTTCCTTTCATTTTTGTGTATAAAAGAGTTGTTTCACGCAGTATGGAGCCGGGTTTAGGTAATTGGTAGGGGTCTAGATAAATAAATAATCAATAAAGAAACCATTTATCACTGTTTATTTATTTTATTTTGGCTTCTTTCATAATCTAAAGTAAGTTTATCTTTGTGAAGGAGTGCAACACAATGCAAAACAACATGGCGGGTTTAACGAACAACTGTGTTATTAGGTACTGACAAAGTCAAGATGCGTCACGATCATTGGCTAATAGCTGTCATGGCGGACCTCCAGTGTTCCCGTTTTAGGAAACTCAACACAACAACCATTTTTCATAAAGAACTTTGTTTGTCTACATAAAAATAAAATTGTATTATAATGTTAGTTTTATATTTTTTTCCAATTTCTCTATGGTGTTACTAAGACCTAGGCCACTATGAAATTGGTTCTTTGTGTTTTTGTTTTTGAACTTTTTTCTTGCTTTTTTACTGTACTGCTCTCCTAATAGTGTGTGTCAAATAAACAAATTCTTATTCTTATTCTAAATCTTAGTCTTTTCTAATTTTTTTTTTTTTTAACCTGTATTATCCCACTGCTGGGCAAAGGTCTCCCCCATATCTTTCCACATTTCACGGTCATCCGCCATTTCCCACCAGTCTGTTTGAAAGGTGTCGATGTCATTACGCCAACGTTTCCTCGGCCTGCCTCGGGTTCGTTGCCCATCTGCAGGCACCCATTGTGTGACAACTGACGCCCACCTATCTTTATGCATACGGCTGACGTGTCCCGCCCAATCCCACTTTAGTCTGCTGGTCTTTTCTAATATAATATTATATTTTTTTTTTTTTCTTAAATACAGTTTAGCAATGTATTTAATAATATTACGATCTAGCCTTATGTTAAGGCTAATAAGTAATTAAATGTTGACCTAGTTTTATAGAATAATATTATTTGCTAAGAATGTGTCCACTGGCACTTTTCTTAATGTCTCTATTTATTAAGGGGAAGTCACTATGTTCATGTGTACTTTATAAGTAGTTTTACACTTTCACTACGTTAGGTACACCGTTAATTTACACTACTAACTCAAAAGGTTAATATTATAATGAAATGGTATTTATTTGCTTGAAGTATATTTAAAATGTCTCACAAACTTCGTCTTTGATCGACATGAACAGATTTACATAACAAAAAAAAAAAAAAAAAAAAATGTACCAACAAAAAATATTTTAATTAACAATCACAGATTTAAAGAATTCTAAAATAAAAGCATATAAAAAATTTATGATACAATATAATGGAATAAATTATTAACCATAATGGAAAATAGGTTAATATCATCTTACCTACTTTAGTTTTGGTATGTTTTTCCACCGGATGCATAAACCGCAATGTTAAATATATATTTTTGGCCCTCACGATGCAGGCTCAGCCTAGTGTGAGGACCGTAAGATAATGCATTGTGTATGTGTCTCTGTCAATAAAGTTTTTTTTATTTTTTCATTTCCATTTAATAATCCTAAATAAATTCAGTTGGTCCTAAATAAAATCAAATAAATTCAGTTGGTCCTAAATAAAATCAAATAAATTCAGTTGGTCCTAAATAAAATCAATTCAGTATTCAGTAGGTTTGTGAATAAACCTACTGAATACTGAATACTGAATAAATAATAATATTGTGTCATATTGTGTTGATAGCACTTAAAAATATAAATAAATAAATAATGCTGGACAGTGATAACAATAAAAATAATAAATTATATTATTGACTTGTGGGATAGCATTAAAACTGCAAAAACACGTGAATGTCTCGCAAAAAAAATTAATATAAAATTGATCTGTACCTTTCTCTGGAAGTGCTCCGGCAGCGTAGCGGTGGGATGGAAGGCAGCTCCGCTCACGTTACAGGTGTGCCCTTTCAGCACTTGCAGCTCCGTGCAGTCGGGCACAGACCACACCTTACTTAAACCAGACCTGAAAGTAAGTTCGTATGAGTCAGTGGCCAAATCTGGTGGCCGCCCGAAGGCCTCTGTCATGGCCTGACAACTTTGAAAAAGCCAGGACCGACTGCTTAACGTGCCCTCCGAAGCACGGGAGCGCTCAGTTGAATTGCCCGTGGCGGTCACCCATCCAAATGGTGAGTACGCGGAACAGTGCTTAACTTCGTTGATCTGTTAAGAACAACTTAGCCAGCTACGTCACGAGCGCTCCGTGGTCTAGTGGTAGTGACCCTGCCTAATCATAAAGTCATGGGTAACATAATCATCTTCTAATGTTCCCACTGCTGGGACACTGGCCTACTCTCAAGCAGTCAGTATCAAGAGTGATTGGGTCTTAATCCACCACGCGGACCCAATGCGGATTGGTGGATGGCACATGTCTTTCGAATTTTTAGTTCTTGGACATGCCGGTTTCCTCACGATGTTTTCCTTCACCGTATGAGAGCACTAGCATTGCGCTCATACATTTTTCGTAGCGAAAAATCCATTGGTGCACGGCCGGATTCGAACCCACGCCCTTAGGATCAGAAGGCGGGGTCACTACCACTAGACTGCTTTAGGGTATTATTAACAAATAAATATAAATCTAATATTATAAAGAGGTAAGATTTGTAATTTTGTAACGAAAAAACTCAATAACTACTGGTCCGATTTCAAAATTTTTTTTACCATTATTCCAGAGTAACATAGGCTATATTATTTTATTTTATAGCCCATTTATTGTAGAAATATATTATTTAGAGTTACCTACTCATTATCTTTATTTTTATTAGTATTAACTAGGTATGTTAATAACTAATTAATGATTCATTAATTAGTCCTATCATATCTACCTGTAAAAATGTTTGTACCTATATTTGTTTAGCTATTTGCTATATATTAAGAGTAGTAGAGTTCTTTGTGATAGAGCTCGTCCGGGGAAGGACTACCACCATACCTATTTCTGCCGCCAAGCAGTAATGCTCGCATTGCTGTGTTCCGGTTCGAAGGGTATGGTTTCCGGTGAAATTACAGGCACATGAGACTAACCATCTAACGTCTCAGGGTGGTAACACGCAAGTGATATCTATGATGTTGCATGCGTACATAGGCTACGGTAACTGCTGACCATCAAGTGGGCCGTACGCTTGGTTACCACTTTAGTAGTATAAAAAAAAAAAAAAAAAAAACTTATCTTATCTTACTTATGCGAAGCCGGGATGAGTCGCTAGTAATAAATAGCTTACCAACTGGCTGTGAGGAGCATCTTACTGTCGCCGCTGAATCGGCAGAAACTTATTGGTCGTGTGTCGCCGATCTGTAAACATTCCGCAAAATAATGTACCGCGGGTAACAACGCGGGGCGCAGCTAGTATATAAACGGCATTACATAATACCACTGTGAGCCCGAAGAGTATTTCCACATTGTTAAACGACTTTCGAAATTTCAAACCCGTCTCAATTTCCAACAATGATAACTAAAATTGACCAGATAAACTTTAAAGAGTTCGTTCGTTCGTTCGTATGAGTCAGTGGCCAACTCTGGTGGAGTTTCTAGGCCGCCCGAAGGCCTCTGCAATGCCCTACTTTGAAAAAGCCGGGACCGACTGCTTAACGTGCCCTCCGAAGCACGGGAGCGCTCAGTTGAAATTGCCACTGGCGGTCACCCATCCAAGTGATGACCCCGCGGAACAGTGCTTAACTTCGTTGATATGTTAGGAACAACATAGCCAGCTACGTCACGAGCGCTCAAAGAGTTAAAACTATAGTGGTTCTAAATCATATTAACGGCTATTTACCATTTAAATTTGTCATTTATGCTGACGAAGCTATTTAGAAGCTCTATCAGACAATAGAGATTTTTTATCTAATTTTTTATGTTAAAAAAAAGTTACATGTCATATACTATTTTATTTTGTGTGTGGAACCTATTCATTGAATATAATGCGCTAATAATAAAAGAGTCTGTTAACACAATATAAGATACCTGGCTGCAGTAGATGGTGACGGCGGAGGCCTTGCGCTGCGAGTCCTGTCGCGCCGCCGCGCGCACGCTGCCCGCCACCTGCAGCTCCGCGCGCGCCCCAACCAACCTAACCACACACACCTGTTACAACCTAACCACACACACCTGTTACAACCTAACCACACACACCTGTTACAACCTAACCACACACACCTGTTACAACCTAACCACACACACCTGTTACAACCTAACCACACACACCTGTTACAACCTAACCACACACACCTGTTACAACCTGCGCACACACATGTTACAACCTGCGCACACACGTGAACAACCTACGCACACACCCGCCTGTCATACACACCCTGTGCACGTGTGCACTAACGGTTGAGTGGAGTCAGTTCCTTGTTCAATATGTTCTATGACGTCTCATTCAAACAAACTCATTTAGAAAATGTGTCATTTTGTTCGAGTTTTTTTTTATACAACTGAAGTGGCAACCAAGCGTACGGCTCACAAGATGGTAAGCGGTTACCACAGCCTATGGACGTTTGCAATACCATAGGTATCACTCGCGGGTTGTCACCTTGAGACTAAGATCGAAAGCCTCATGTGCCAGTAATTTCACCGGAAACCATACCCTTTGCAATAGGAACACAGCAATGCGAGCATTACTGCTTGGCGGCAGAAATATGTATGGTGGTAGTCCTTCCCCGGACGAGCTCTATCACAGAGAACTCTTAACTCTTTCGAGTAATGTGGAACTGACCTCACACAACTAATACAATTAATAACATTAGCAGGATTAATATCTGTTCTATGTAGATATAGGTTCTATGTAAGAGTAGTAGAGTTCTTTGTGATAGAGCTCGTCCGGGGAAGGACTACCACCATACCTATTTCTGCCGCCAAGCAGTAATGCTCGCATTGCTGTGTTCCGGTGTGAAGGGTATGGTTTCCGGTGAAATTACTGGCACATGAGGCTTTCGATCTGAGCCTCAAGGTGGCAACCCGCGAGTGATACCTCTGGTATTGCAAGCGTCCATAGGCTGCGGTAACCGCTTACCATCTTGTGGGCCGTACGCTTGGTTGCCACTTCAGTTGTATAAAAAAAAAAAAAAAAAAAAATGTGTCTTTGTGTTGTCAAACAAATACTTTCTTTCTTTATACCTTTCCTTGGCCCTGGGTAGGCTGTAAGCTGCGATGGCTCTCCGGGCCACCCTCAGCTCCGGAGGACCCTCGTGGTACCAGGTGCCTTCTCTCGCGCGGGTGAGCGACATACGAGCTTCCTCCTCTTCTAGCTTCTTGTTTATAGCATCTTCACCGAGACTGGAAATATGATATTATAATATAGCAATTTTTGGTTCGTGTTCACACTTCTGGGACACTGACCTACTCTCTGAGTGACTCTGACTGAGAGTGATTGGGGGGTGGGGTGGCTTAAGTCTTTCGAATTGATAGTTCTTGGACGTGCCGGTTTCCTCACATGTTTTTCTTAACAGTATGAGAGCACTGGCATTACAATTCCACACCATGGTTGGAACAGTTACACGTTATTGGTAAGAAATCTCCTATGTCATAGCGAATAGCGCCCCTGTGCGTTAATAGATAGTTGTGAAATACATACTAGCTGAGGAGATCTCGCAGTCTGACCCTTCTCTCTGCTGGGCCTTCCCCGAACAAACAGACAGGCTCCCCGAGCTGCCTGAGACTTCTCCGCACCTGGAATAGTAGATGAACATAAGAGCAGCAGCCTCATTTACTGTGATTTGCTAAAACCAGACCGGACAGGAAGATAATAAAATAAAAAATATGATTATATTCTAAATTAAAAATATTATCAATCTCACAACTAATGTAATGTTTGACGACCGATGTGGCGCAGCGGGCGCAGGTCCGCCTGCGATGCGTAGGTTGCGGGTTCGATTCCTGCCTCGGGTCAAGTGTTTGTATGATCTACAAATATTTGTTCTGGGTATTTTCTATATATAATAAAAAAATATCTATCTATGTATTGTATTGTATTAAGTATATATCAGTCACATCTAGTACCCATAATACAGCTCTGTTTAACAGCAGCTTACCTTGGGTCTAGATGATGCTGTGTGGATTGTCCAGCATTAATTATTTTATTTTATTTAATGTAAAAAGAAATATGGTTTTTAAATCCATGAATCTTTTTTCTAGGCTGGGGCGCGTGGAACTGGCTTAAATTCACCTAGCTTTAAGACATTTCAAAATTATCCTTGTGATATTATTGAATATATATATTTTTTACTTTACTATACTTTACTTACTCGTAAGGTGAAGACATGATTTTAGTGATTCTTAGTTACTGCCATCATGCTTAGAGTGATTACAATTAGTAAATAGTTTGTAAATATTAAATACAAATAGTTGTCTGCCTTAATTATGATGAGTGTGGGTTCAAAGATGTGCACCATTTTCAAATGGAACGATCGTAGAACAGGCACTGAAAGGTAATATTTTGGTACCTCATCATCATCAGTGGACACATTCAGCTGTCGAGCTTTACGTCTCCGTTCAAACTCTTCAAGCAACGCCTTCTTGTCTCGCGACACTTCATCCTCAAGGTCCATGTATTCTGAAACATTACAACATTCATCTCTACATGCTTGTTTACTATTGTGCCCTGTCTCACAATGACCGTCAGTGGCAATTTCAACTGATTGCTTTTTTTTTATACCACTTAAGTGGCAGCCGAGTGTATGGCCTACTAGATGGTAAGCGGTTACAGTAGCCTATACACTCTTGCAACATCAAACATATCACTTGCGTGTTACCACCCTGAGATGTTAGATGGTCTCATGTGCCTGTAATTTCATCTTGAACCATACCCTTCGAACCGGCACACAGCAATGCGAGCATTACTGCTTGGCGGCAGAAATACGTATGGTGGTAGTCCTTCCCCGGACAAGCTCATCACAAAGAACTCTACTACTTTATTATTGCCATTGATACTACTTGAAGGCATTGATACTATCACTAGGCAAGGGCACTCATAGTTAACCCGAGTGCCACAACAAGCCCCATTCTGGTCAACCTCCAATAATGAAGGAAGGACTAATGAGCCTGGATCCTAAACGCCAGAGAAACATCCAACTCATAGATGATGTTAATATCCACGAGTCCATTTGTCCGTTTTACCAAAGAAAGCTTACCATTGGAAACTTGTATATCGCCTAACTCCTGTCCTTCGTCATCCCCAGCGCCTTCTTTCGCAGCAATCGCCAGGGCCGCCAGGCGCGCCTTTTCCTGCTCCTCCAGAGACCCATAGTGAATGTTCTTCGATCTTTTCACCAGGATAACATCGTCGTCATCAGACATTTTGAGGTTATGTTTATGTTCCGGTGATCAATCAATATGCGAGTAATGGTAACTTCGGGAAACGATGAATTTTTGTAACTTGATTTGATCTTCTAATCAGAATTATAAGCAGTTCTAGGCAGAAAATCAGTGGGACTCTTCAGTGTTCCAAAACAAAGATTTAGTACATTCTCTTGAGATTTGTGTAATCTGTTTGCATTTGCAAGAAGCAAAGCAAAGCAACTAGCAAGCAAAAACAAGCAAGCAAACAAAGCAAAGCAGCAAACTGCAGCAAACCACCAAAAAAAATAAAAAAAAAAATATACTGACTTGAACTTTTTACTAATGTTTAAGGTAGAAATTGGTGATGTCACATATATATGTTTTCAACATGAAAAGTCAATTAATTGCTCGTAGAAACATAAACAATCATACCAAGTGTTGTGTAGAATGGAACGCGTTTCATTTACAGTAATCCATAGATTAAAGAGTTTAGTCTACCATGGTAGATTAGTGCCAATTTCAATTTATTATAATATTTAAAAAATAACTTATAGGATGGAATACTGTAATTTTATTTTAATGATTTTTTGTCCCTAAAAACATACTTGCATGCACCATCTATGGCATCAGAGAGAATATAAGCACTACGATAACGTTTATATTATTTATTTATTATTTATATAGGCATGGCATGGCAGGCAACATTGACAAATCTAAACTTTTGTCTATGTTCGTTGTTTACGTCAGTTAGAGTGTCACTAAATACGTTTTTAGAATTTGCCGGTAACTAGGGCGTTTAGCACAAAAAAACACTGTAAAGTATTAAAAACAGCTTATTTTAGCATCAATAAAATGTAAAAGTATTAGCAAATCAAAAAGGTAAAACATAACCTCAAAAGGTTTTTCGTGGGATTGTGTTTGAGTCATTTTGCTTGTAATCTTGTTGTGCTTGAAGATATGGCGCTGCAGCTGTCGCGGCGAGAAGTGGAAGAGCTTCGGCCTACGCTGGACCGCGCCATTTATCGGACATTAGGAAAGTCTGATAGTTCCGTCCTATCCACTGTTTCATCTTGTCTCAATAATGGGTAAGTAAATACCAAGCTTATCTTAACCTTACCCAAGGTTCTAGACCTTCCAGAGAGGTCTGTCATACATACATAGGAAAATAAAAATTGCAAAATATATGTTGTCACCACAGCCTATTAAAGTTTTGGGTACCAGAGATACTCCTTGTATAAACATAATTTATTAGGAATATTAAAAACTTTACACAAACGGCTCAAAGGCCAAACACAGGCTCAAAGGAAAATCTGTTAACTTAACCCCAATACTGAAACACCAATTCAATATATCAGATCACATTAAACTGTTTGAGTTGTCATTAGCATTTTAAGACATAAACAAGACTTGATTGAGTAGCATTTCAATATTTGGGCTTTAGGTTTGTAAATGGTGTTTATGTTACCCTAGCATTGTGTGGTATTACATTTTTTCAAATATCTTGGTCCAATGTACATTTGATCAAAGGAATTGGACGACTTCATCAAATGTATTGGCAACACCGATATTTGTATTGGAAAATTTAGAAATTATTAAACATAACACTTCAAATTTTACACTGTTGAACGAGTTAAACATGTCCTATCCACGGTCACCTTTGTTGCGTTTGTTTACAACAAGTAGTGTTGACTCAGAGAATGCAGGTGGGAGTGGCCATACCGGTTGAGACTATAAATAGTGGGGTTGTCGCATCGAATTCTCACTTTGGCTTCAGCGCTCGATGGAGCAACACGTCTGCCGGAGAACAAGTCGATGGTCCTGAGGATGTCCCGTGGAGGGATGAAACACGTGTCGATATTTTTCTTTTGAGGTTAACTGTGGTAACTGTGTGACCTCATCAGTTAAAAGGTTAAGCGGAATAGTACTAGAGATTTTTCGTCTGTTTTTTATTTTGTAATGGATTTCCGCAAATTAACGCCTGAATCTATCAATTACCGATATTTGATCAAATATTATCCATATTCATGATCCATGGCTTCACCCAAATCCTTTTCTGTTTTGATTTTTTCTTTTTTAATAACAACATTATGATAATAGCACCACTTAAAGACGCAATAGCAGAACATAAAGATGCTCCATGTTCCTCAATTTTCCAAACACTACGCAAAATATTGGACACAGATATGGGACAAGTGTAATGAGCATCCTTCAAAGAAATTTGATCAAATATTGAACATCATAATTGGACAAAGATATTTGATAAGTGTAATACCACCCCTAGTCATGATTAAGCTAGCCTTCTCGGAAAACCTTAACAATTCTATCTATTCCAGATATGAGCGGCGTAAGATAATAGACCGTTTATCCTCTCATATTGACTCTAAAAAGGCAAGTAAACTAGCCGACAAGGTGATAGCACTCGCTCAAGAGCTGGTCTCCTCATCCAAGACACAGAAACGAAAACACGAGTCCAGTGATAAAGATAAAGAGATCAAAAGGTACGATCTTTTTAAATATATATAAATAAAATTGCTGGACAATCCACACAGCATCATCTAGCCCCAAGGTAAGCTGCTGTTAAACAGAGCTGTGTTATGGGTACTAGATGACTGATATATACTTAATACAATGCAATACATAAATAGATATGTTTTATTAAATATAGAAAATACCCATAACACCCGGAACAAATATTTGTAGATCGTACAAACATTTGAACGGCAACGCGGCAGACCAAAACGGAGATGGCGGGACGAACTGGATAAATTTTTGGTAGATTGGAGGTTTTTGGCTCGGGATCGAGACGTCTAGAGGGAATGGGGTGAGGCTTTTGCCCAGCAGTGGGACACCAACGGCTGATATAATAATAGTAATAATAATAAATAACAGATGTTTGAAGTATGTTTATGAATAAGGCCTAAATTGCAGGAGATACCTAATTATAAAGTAAAACACCCCTTATTTCCCAGATCGAGACATGATGAGAAGGAGAAAGATGATCGTCGCGATGAGAAAAGAGATAGGGATGACAAGGATAAAGAGAGAAAGAATGGCTCGGAACTGCCAACGAGTATGCCCGAGGCACTCAATTCCATTGAGACCAAGGTAGCTGGACTCAGTGCTGACCGGATAAAGGTACTTACAATTTACCTCATTATTTATTCATATTCCTATAAAACTTAGTAGCGTGCCAGTTTCTTCACAATAAATAAAGAAACTGGCACCCACCATCTACCACCACCTAAGAGTAGTAGAGTTCTCTGTGATAGAGCTCGTCCGGGGAAGGACTACCACCATATCTATTTCTGCCGCCAAGCAGTAATGCTCGCATTGCTGTGTTCCGTTGTGAAGGGTATGGTTTCCGGTGAAATTACTGGCACATGAGACTTTCGATCTTAGCCTCAAGGTGGCAACCCGCGAGTGATACCTCTGGTATTGCAAGCGTCTATAGGCTGCGGTAGCCGCTTACCATCATGTGGGCCGTACGTTTGGTTGCCACTACAGTTGTATAAAAAAAAAACATGGTCGTTCCAGGTCAGTGTTCTATCTAGTGAAGCCAGATCCCCTTAAACTAAATTACCTCTCATTTCAGCTGATGATGGCGAACGCTCAGAAGGAGATCGAGGAGCGGAAGAAGGCACTGGCGGTTCTGAAAGGACCTTCGAAAGCGGTCACCAACGCGGCAGGGCAGGCGCAGATACTGAAGGCCCAGCTAGGCCCCAACAGCTCCGCCCCGCCCAGCGTCATCAAACCCTCGCTGTATTCTAAACCTGGTAAGTGACGAGCGATGTGGCGCAGCGGGCGCAGGTCCGCCTGCGACGCGGTGGTTTCCGGTTCGATTCCCGCCTCAGGTCAAATGTTTGTACGATCTACAAATATTTGTTCTGGGCGTTCTGGATATTTTCTATATATAATAAAAATTTATCTATCTATGTATTGTATTGTATTGTTTTAAGTATATATCAGTCATCTAGTACCCATAATACAGCTCAGTTTAACAGCAGCTTATATTGGGGCTGGATGATGATGTGTGGACTGTAAAAAAAAATATATATATATACTACTTAAGTGGCAACCAAGCGTACGGCCCATAAGATGGTAAACGGTTACCGCAGCCTATGGACGCTTGCAATACCAGAGGTATCACTAGCGGGTTGCCACTCATCGAAAGCCTCTGCAAAGCTTTATGATGAAGAAGGATCATCAAAAAAAAGCTAGGAACCCAGCCGAGTTTGTTGCCAGATTCTTCTAGGCTGGGGCGCGTGGAACTGCCGTAAATTCACCTAGCTTTAAGACGTTTCAAAATTATCTTTGTGAGGTGATTGAATAAATATATTTTTTACTTTTTACTTACACCCCCCCACCAATCCGCACATGTGCCATCCACCAATCCGCATTGGGTCCGTGTGGTGGATTAAGACCCAATCACTCTCGCCTGTGAGTAGCCCAGTGTCCCAGCAGTGGAAACATTAGAAGGCTGTCATGATGACTTACATCCTGTTTTATATGTTCGCCTAAAAATGTCTCCTAACTTATATGTCATATTTAAGAGTAGTAGAGTTCTCTGTGAAGTCGTCCGGGGAAGGACTACCACCATACCTATTTCTGCCGCCAAGCAGTAATGCTCGCATGGCTGTGTTCCGGTGTAAAGGGTATGGGTTCCGTTGTAATTACTGGCACATGAGGCTTTCGATCTTAGCGATTTTAGCCTCAACCCGCGAGTGATACCTCTGGTATTGCAAGCGTCCATAGGCTGCGGTAACCGCTTACCATCTTGTGGGCCGTACGCTTGGTTGCCACTTCAGTTGTATAACAAAATAATAATAATAATGTCAGAGGAATAAATGGCAAAACAGAGTTCATCTTGGTGGGTACCACCTCTTGAAATTAATAATAAAAATAATAATAAATTCATTTATTTCAAACAGTACATCCATATTTTGTCAGTAAGGCTTAGGTGCTATGTTAGTTTTAAAGAACCAATTTCATAGTGGCCTAGGTCTTAGTAACACCATAGAGAAATTGGAAAAAAATATAAAACTAACATTAAAATACAATTTTATTTTTATGTAGACAAACAAAGTTCTATATGAAAAATGTTTGTTGTGTTGAGTTTCATAAACGGGAACACTGGAGGTCCGCCATGACAGCTATTAGCCAATGATCGTGACGCATCTTGACTTTGACAGTACCTAATAACCCAGTTGTTCGTTAAACCCGCCATGTTGTTTTGCATTGTGTTGCACTCCTTCACAAAGATAAAGTTACATAAGATTGTAAAAGAAGCTAAAATGAATTAAATAAACAGCTTAAAATGGTTTCTTTATTGAATATCTAAATATCTAGACCCCTACAAAGGACCTAGGCCCGGCTCCATACATCGAGAAACAACTCCTTTAAGTAAAATAATTAGTCTCGTACACGATGTACGAGTTATGATGTCATACCATCTATTCATGCCACCATCACTCGAACACAATGCACGAGAAAAGGACTGTCCCATTTATTCACAATGTTCTTAAGGATGGTGTTGGTACTCCCCGCGCACTCTGCTCAGCAGCGACGCAACTCTTCCGCATGCAGGCGGCAAATCCGTCCACACGCGCCTCGGCGAACATGCCTGAGGCGCTGCAGAACCGGGGGAGCCCCAACAACATCCTAAAAGCATTATTATATTGGACGCGAAAGGGTTAATCCAGAACTTAACATTGAAAGGTCAAAGTCAAAAGATTTTTATTCGAGAAAATCGTAAAGATCACTTTTAAACGTCTTGTGACTTGAATTTGTATGCCCATGTTGTAAATGAACCGGCAACACCATTGGCTGGGTTTTCTATCGCTGTTTTAGGCATAAAATATAAACCAATGAGATTTGGTGTTTTCCAGCACCGGTACCCCTGACCCCTGAGGAGTTGGAGAAGCAGCAGAAAATAGCTGAACTGCAGGCGCGGATACAGAGGAAATTAGCAGGTCAGTTTTGCTAGCCTGCCTTATTTAGTCTGTAAGACTGTCAAACGAATCCGCATTAAGTCCGCGTCACAGAACAGATATTAGTACTACGTACAGAATGGGCACTCCCTACCTCCCACCGGTTGTACTTACCTCAGAGAGTGAGTTAGAGGCACCACACCCCACCGAACATACCCACCGCAGCTAAGGGCTAAGGCACGCGTTTATTTACATTTAGTGTAGGTCCAAGCGCATGCCAGCGCGAGCGAAAGCGTGCTATCTCGCTCTCGCTATAATTGGGTGGGGCCAACCAAGACACTCACACATACAACAGCACCGTTTACGTACACAAACCATGCGTGTGGTGTGGTACGAAGTGTTTCTGCGCAGGTCATTGACGCGTGGGTTATTGACGCGGGGGTCATTGACACGCGCTGCGAGCTGCGTTTTTTATTTCCAACAAGAATACACTCATAATTGACCAGAAAAACGTAATCGATTTAAAAAAAAAGGTACTTACACGTGTTTTTTTTTTATTTGTAAAACCTACAGAACTATATTTAAGTAGAATGAAAGAGTTCGTCGATTTGTATGGAAACCGAGCGTGTAACATTTTGCGTATTTGTATTTTACACACTAATGTATTTTAGTGATGGGAAACATAAGCTGCGAGAGAATAAATGATGTAAAAGCATCGATAAACACGCGGCGAACCGATTCTAGGCACTGGCACATCACCACACCGCCCCCGGTTGGGAGCAGACTGAGTTTCGCGGCGAGTAAAGAGGTTCTCAGCCCTTACTTAGCCCGTTTTTTCGGCACGCGAGGTACATACACTCACTCATTCTACTCAAATATAGTTCTGTGGTAAAACCTATTCCTTAGTTTGTCAGGTTAATAATAAATGACCCTGTATATATTTATATATATATTTCTGCCGCCAAGCAGTAATTCTCGCATTGCTGTGTTCCGGTTCGAAGAGTATGGTTTCCGGTGAAATTACAGGCACATGAGACTTTCCATCTAACGTCTCAGGGTGGTAACACGCAAGTGATATCTATGATGTTGCATGCGTGCATAGGCTACGGTAACCGCTGACCATCAAGTGGGCCGTACGCTTGGTTGCCACTGTAGTGGTGGTGGTGTCGTTGCAGGCGGAGCCCTACAGGGCACAGCGGGTCCTGCGCCGCTGATCCTGGACCGGGAGGGGCGCACCGTCGACACGACAGGCAAGCGCGTGCAGCTCACACAGGTCGCGCCTACCCTCAAAGTAAGTTTTAAAAAAATATTTGAAACGAGACTTACCGATTATTTTCATATTTTTAAGAGTAGTAGAGTTCTCTGTGATAGAGCTCGTCCGAGAAAGGACTATACATATTTCTGCCGCCAAGCAGCAATGCTCGCATTGCTGTGTTCCAGTGTGAAGGGTATGGTTTCTGGTGAAATTACTGGCACATGAGGCTTTCGATCTTAGCCTCAAGGTGGCAACCCGCGAGTGATACCTCTGGTATTGCAAGCGTTCATAGGCTACGGTAACCGCTTACCATCTTGTGGGCCGTACGCTTGGTTGCCACTTCAGTTGTATAAAAAAAAAACTCGCGTCTAAAGTAAAAAATATGGTTTTCATAAGGTAAAGGCATGTTTTTTTTTAATGTCAGCAATTGGCAAAAGACAGTCAAGTCGCCCGCCTGATGTTAAGCACCACGCCTGACCATAACAGATGCAGTGCCACTCAAAGCTTAATTTTTTAAGTTCAGCGTGGCACTGCACTGCGTCCATCACCCCGAGACATTGTTGTTAAGTCTATTTTGCCCAGTAATTTTACTTGCTACAGTGCCCTTCAAAGCTAAACACAGTGCAGCTTGCACACTACTGCTTGGAGGTAGAATATCTGACACTGCGGTGGTACCCACAGAGACGGACTCTTGCTGAAGAGTCCTACCACCAGTCATTGGACCACCTGGATTCTTGGTTACTTTCACAATGCCTATTGTTCGGTTGATGTAATGTAAATTTCCAGGCTAACATCCGTGCGAAGCGTCGCGAGGAGTTCAAGGCGCAGCTCGCGGGTGCGGGGGTGGGGGCGGGGGCGGGCGCGGGCGCGGGCGCGGGGGCGGAGGATGCAGGGGGGGGCGAGGCGTGGCAGGACGCGCGCCTGCCCCCGCGCCCCGCCGCGCGCCGCGCCCGCCCGCTGCGCTTCCACGAGCCCGGGAAGTTCACGCAGATGGCGGAGAGACTCAGGATGAAGGTAACCCTTGACGACAGTCCATGGGAAAGTTTCCTTAGGTTTACACTCCGCGAACACTTAGGCTGTGGAATGATCTCCCTGCTGAGGTTTTCCCTGGAGACTACAGTATGGGGTCCTTCAAAAAGGGTGCTATAAATATTGCAAGCGTCCATAGGCTACGGTAACTACTTAACATCAGGTGGGCCGTATGCTTGTTTGCCACCTTGGTAGTATAAAAAAAAAAAAAAAAAAGAAGGTGTTCTATTCTTGACCATCCTTGACTTATCTTGGAGCCCGTGAAGAATCGGACACGATAGTGGCTCGTCTGTTGAAGATATTTTAACGTGAACAAAAACAAATAAAATTCAAGTATACTGAACAAATATTAATTAACTCAAGACACAACTGATTTAAAAAATAATTAGTAACGCACGTTTTGTAAAATGAGCTTTTCCAGTCAACTTTCTGTCATTTTTCTATAGAATAACAAAGTGTAACATACTTCCTAAAATGCGAGCCCGTGAGGCTACAATAAAATTCAAGGATTGTCAAGGATAGGGCTCTTAAATAAACGAAAAAAAAGCTTGGGACGAATGTGCTCCAACCCTACTTGGCATCCATAATAATAGCAAGGGTCATGCCGAAAAAGCGATAGGAACCCAGCCGGTGTTGTTGCCAGTTCTTATACGGCATGGGCGCGTTGGAACTGGTGTAAATTTTCCTAGCTAGTAAGACGTTTCAAAGTGATCCTTGTGATTCTACTGAAATAAATATTTTTTGATTTTGATTTTGATTTTCGAATTGCCCGCATGTGTCTAAATAAATACCTTTTAGGAAGTTGGCTAGAAGCACTGAATTTATAAGAGATTTACTTGGGACCATGCTTACACACATCAACATTGTCTAGGGATATTCAACATTTTGTTGATTTTTACAAAAACTGAAAATAATATCTTCAGAAAACTAGGTATGGCAAGAATCTTTATTTTGTGTTGTTTATTAATAATAATAAAAGCCTATTAATAATAAAAAATATTGAAAAAATTAATCAAAAGAAATTACTTTCAGTTTTTGTAAAAATCAACAAAATGTTGAATATCCCTAGACAATGTTGATGTGTGTACATAAAAATTTATATTTAAAAGGAAAATATTTATACACCTATTTTATATAATTACATTACATTCTAAATGATGCTGTGTGGATTGTCCAGCATTATTTATTTATATAAGGTCATTAATTATCAACCTAACTTTCCACACGTAAAAAAAAATACTTGTACTTATTTTTTTTTTCTAAACGTTTTTTTTATATTTAAAAAAAAAAACGTAATTCTGCTTAATAATTAGTTATCCTTGTTAGAAATCGAAATGGCAGCGCTCGGCACGTGTCAGTGACCCGCGGGTCAATAACCCGCGCGTCCTTGACCTGCGCGTGTCCTTGACCCGCTACGGGGCGCGCACACTCGAATATTTCATTATTACGTCGCTTTACTCGATACCCAACAATGATAAATAATAATTGAGCGGAAAAACGTAATTGATTTTTTATGTTATATGAGATTTTTAAGACAAAATACACATAAAAAAAAATTATAGGTACATATATTTTTTTCTATGTGGAACGTATCCCTCAAGTTTGTCAGGTTGATAATAAATGACACTGTATATCGCAGGCGCAACTGGAGAGGCTGCAGAACGAGATATCGCAGATCGCGCGCAAGACCGGCATCTCGTCGGCGACTAAGCTTGCGCTACTGTCCGCGGACGCGCCCGACTCCGACAAAGTTCCCGATATAGAATGGTATGTTTTTAACCCGCCCTTAGCTGCAGTGGGTATGTGCGGGGGGAGGGGGGCACTACCTCGCTCTTGGGGTGGGGTAACTACAACCGGTGGGAGGTAGGGAGTGCACATTTTTTTTTTATTATACAACTGAAGTGGCAACCAAGCGTACGGCCCACAAGATGGTAAGCAGTCACCGCAGCCTATGGACGCTTATAATACCAGAGGTATCACTCGCGGGTTGCCACCTTGAGGCTAAGATCCAAAGCCTCACGTGCCAGTAAAATAGCAAGGGTCATGCCAAAAAAGCGATAGGAACCCAGCCGGTGTTGTTGCCAGTTCTTTTACGGCATGGGCGCGTTGGAACTGGTGTAAATTTTCCTAGCTTGTAAGACGTTTCAAAGTGATCCTTGTGATTCTACTGAATAAATAATTTTTGATTTTGATTTTGATTTTTGATTTTCACCGTACCTTTCACACCAGAACACAGCAATGCGAGCATTACTGCTTGGCGGTAGAACTCATACGAACGACCGAATTAGTTAATATTATTGTATTATGTTTCCCACAGGTGGGACAGCGTCATACTAATGACGCCAGAGGAGAGAGAAGCTAAACGTAAAACCGACTACAGGAGCGAAGCGCAGCTCGTCGCCGCGTGCCACACCGGCGCGGACGACATCAGTGAGATATTCATATACTTACGACCCGCCCCGGCTTTGCGCGGGTGACAAATATAGCCTACGTTACTCAGGGATAATGTAGCATTGTAATGGTGAAAGAATTTTTGAAATCGGACTAGTAGTTTTTGGTTTAATCGTTACAAACATACAAATATTTTCTATTTATAATATTAGTATAGACTAGCGACCCGCCCCGGCTTCGCGCGGGTGACAAATATAGCCTATGTTACTCAGGGATAATGTAGCATTGTAATGGTGAAAGAATATTTTAAATCGGATCAGTAGTTTTAGGTTTAATCGTTACAAACATACGAAAAGACCAATTTTTCTCTATATAATGTTAGTATAAACTAGTGGCCAGTTCTTTCTTCGCACGGGTTACAAATATAGCCTATGTTACTCGGGGATAATGTAGCATTCTAATTATGAAAGAATATTTTAAATCGGTTCAGTAGTTTTTGGTTACATACAAAAATACAAATCTTTTTTCTTTATAATATTAGTATAGACTAGTGGCCCGGCCCGGTTTCGCACGGGTGACATATATAGCCTAGGTTATTCAGGGATAATGTAGCATTAATGTTCTAATGGTTATATTAAAGAAATCTATTGTTTTCCAGTCGACAACTTGAACGAAGACGCGGTAACGAACTTAGTGGAGCATCCTCAACAGCTGAGACCTCCAAGTGAGTACATTTTACACCATACAGCCCACCTGATGGTAAGCGGTTACCGTAGCCTATGTAACATCACATCAGAGATATCTTACGCGTTGCCTGAGACGTAGATCCAGCCCACCTGATGGTAAGCTGTAAGTAAGTAAGTTCGTAAGAGTCAGTGGCCAACTCTGGTGATAGAGTTTCTTGGCCGCCCGAAGGCCTCTGTCATGGCCTAACAACTTTGAAAAAGCCGGGACCGACTGCTTAACGTGCCCTCCGAAGCACGGGAGCGCTCAGTTGAAATTGCCACTGGCGGTAACCCATTGATGACTACGCGGAACAGTGCTTAACTTCGTTGATCGGTTAAGTACAACTTAGCTAGCTACGTGTGCTCCGGTGGTAAGCGGTTACTGTAGCCTATGTAACATCACATCAGAGATATCACGCGTTGCCTGAGACGTGGATCTAAAGTATCATGTGCCTGTAACTTCACCGGAAAACATACCGTTTGAACAGGAACACAGCTATGCACTACTGCTTGGTGGCAAAAATAATAGTAATAACTTCCACGGACGAGCTCTATCACAAAATACTCTTGTATGTTTAGGTATGTAAACTTTGTTATTTTCCTGTTAAGATAAGAATGATGGAAATATAGGTAATTAACGAAATAAACTTTAATTGTACACTAATTAATTTAATAATATTTATTTGTACACTTAATTAAATTGCAATAACTTAACACACATATAAAGACTCAAAAGTGAATAAAGTAAGTAAATTACTTACATACTTATTTTACTTTAGTTCATAAAAAATCTAAAATGGCTTCTTACATCCGCCATATTGGATTCTTTGACGACATTATATTTATTTCAACACTTAATTATTACAAATCTAATAACATAACACACCCAATAGACACACAATTTTACTTACTTAATAGTCCTCTTCAACACAAACTTTTGTGCCAAATATCGTGGCACTTCGCATAAACTCGGGACATCCCACACCACTCATAAAATATGCTGGTTTTACCGTCTTTCCAATAACAATAGTTTCTGTATTGTTATTTCTGTTATCTGTATTCACGTTATATGGATTATAACGGTTATTATTATTTCTTTTATCTGTATTACTAATCCCATTATTAAAATTATAGCCTTTATTGTTATTTTTGTTATCTGTATTCCCGTTATAAGGATTATATCGGTTATTATTTTGGTTATTTGTATTATTAATCCTATTATTAAAATTATATCCGTTATTGTTATTTGTGTAAGGTTTTAACGGTATAACAGTTTGATCGCGATCACTGTTTTCTGTCATAACGTAATTACCGCTTTTCTCTGTACGATATGCGTTTCTTCCATTGCTTTGGTAAGGAGCGTATCCATTATTAAGTCTGTTATATTTATTATTATTTCCGTTATCTGCATTATTATTATAAGCTTGCGTATTGCCGTTATAAGCGTTATAATAATAAGGAACTCCGTCAGTATTTTGTGAATAATACGGACTGTTTATTGGGTAATTAGCTATAGGTATCTTCGTTTCAATATAATCATGATTATTATTATAATTATTTGCTCGCATATTATTTGCGTTATAATTATTATAAGCCTGTCTCTTTGTTCTATTCCGTTTTATATTACTGATAATATTCTTCATAATAACAGAATCCAAATTGTTCTTTGTATTATGAACTCTGTTGTTAACGCCATAGTGCTCAGTTTCAATCTTTCCCATTACATTCTTCAAATGAGGATCGTCCAGATTGTTCATTGTATTTTGTACGTTATTGTTAACGCCATAGTGTCCAGTTTCAATATCTTGTCTCACTTTAACGTTATTCGAATAAGAATCGTCCAAATTGTTTATTGTATTGTGCATTCTATTATTAATATCGTAGAGTTGAGTTTCAATATCTCGTCTTACCCTAATATTCTTCAAATGAGGGTATTTTTTTGTGTCTATACCATAATTGTTCAGTTGGGCCCAAATTGTCAGAAATCCTGTTAGGAACGTTACCGGTTCAAACATGTTCAAACTGCAGCCTTTACACTCTTGCGGGTCGAGAGTAGAAAGCGTTTCCCGGTTGAGTGTGTGTTCTGGAATTAATTTTTTTTTTAAATCATAAATATGCTAAAATCACTGATGTAGATAGCGACCCCACCTTCCGATCCTAAAATGGTGAGTTCGTAGCCGATCCTGCTTCTAATGTCCCAGCAGTGGGAACATAAGAAGGCTGTCATGATCAGTGCTGGACAATCCACACAGCATCATCTAGCCCCAAGGTAAGCTGCTGTTAAACAGAGCTGTGTTATGGGTACTAGATGACTGATATATACTTAATACAATACAATACATAGATATATATTTTTCATTATATATAGAAAATACCTAGAACACCCGGAACAAATATTTGTAGATCGTACAAACATTTGTCCCGATGCGGGAATCGAACCTCTGCGTCGGAGGCGGACCTGCGCCCGCTGCGCCACATCGGTCGTCGACTAAATGATTTATTATCAGATCCATAGGTTACTTAATGGGGAATCCAATGGCTTTCTGTAACACAGTGGAAACTAACGCAGAAAGCAGAGAATTAATACTGTGTCAACAAATTTTTCGTTAATATACAGTGGTGGCCATATAATTAAGAACGCTGATATAAAGGGAAGATTTTTTCCAACTAAGACGCAAAACTAATTGTATGCATTTGTTTTTATTTCTCTCGGTATCGTAAAACATTTCCATATTACCACTGTATTCATTGATACACATGATTGGCTAAAAATCAATAGGCAAACTTTTTACACTACTTTTAAACAAAGTATTCCTTATTACTGGCTGGTCACGTAATTAAGAACGCTAAGTAGTTTATACCTTTATTCAAATTTAAATAGAGAACACTCAGTCGATTTGTTACTGTTTGTATAATTTTGGCGCAATTACGTGCTGTAAAAGATTAAAGGTGATTGCTTCTTTAGAAAAAACAATAGGTAAAAATAAAAGTTGTGATAAATCTACAAGGGAAGTAATAATAAAACTTCGCCGGAAGAATTGGTCTTATAAAAAGATAGCCGACCATCTGCAATGTTCAAAAACGATGGTTTTCCACGCTGTAAAGCATTTTGCTACGTATCAAACTACTTCGAATGTTCCACGTGTACCTAAACAGAGAAAAACAACTCCTCGAGATGACCGAAACATCGTTCGTATGACAAAACAAAATCCTTTTAAAGGGTCCAATGAGCTTAGAAAAGAATATTTTGGTGAAAACAACTTTTCAGCAATCTCAGCACGCACTATTCGAAGACGTTTGGTAGAAGAAAATCTGCACGGTAGGATAGCAAGAAAGGTACCCATGTTAAAACTTTGCCACAGGCAAGCCCGGCTTGCATTTGCGAGAAAGTATGAAAACTGGACTGTGCAACAGTGGAAAAATGTACTTTTTTCTGACGAGACGAAAATAAACAGAGTATGTTCTGATGAAAAACGATATGTATGACGTCCCCCGAATACAGCATTCGACCCAAAGTACACGAAAGTTACATTAAAGCACGGTGGTGGAAATGTGAAAATTTGGGGTTGCTTTTCTGGACATGGTGTAGGACCTGTAAAGTTGATAGAAGGTAACATGGATCAGTTCCAATACAAAAATATACTGGAAGAAACAATGTTACCATACGCTGAAGACGTTCTACCGGTCATTTGGACATTCCAGCATGACAATGATCCAAAGCACACTGCACGCACCGTAAAGGAATTTCTTACAGCGCAATTAGTTTCTGTCTTAGACTGGCCTGCTAACAGTCCAGATCTAAACCCAATAGAGAATCTGTGGTTTGAAGTAAAGAAAAATGTTTCAAATATAAAGTGTGGAAATTTAAGAGAGCTGTATGACGTTTTTTTAGAAGAATGGAACTCTATTTCTCTTGCAAAATGTCAAAAATTAATAGAGTCAATGCCTAGCCGGTGTAAAGCTGTAATTAAAAGCCGTGGATATGCTATTAACTATTAATTTTAGTTAATATTTCTTTTTATGTTTCCTGTGCTACATAATATTGTGATTTATTAAATCTAAGTGTCATACAAAACAATTCCCGAGCAGTTAAATAAATCGTTCTTAATTATTTATCCAGTTTCAGTACTATTTGAATGTGTTACTTTGATAAAATCAATAAAATGTGCAAAAAATAGTTAGCGATTTCATACTTTATTCTTAAGTCAGGTTGCTCTATTAATGTGACTATTATATAACATAAATAGTTGCTTCTCAAAAGGTAAGCATCTCTGTGTATGATACGATTTAAATAAAAAACTTCTAGAACTTCAAATCGTTCTTAATTATATGACCACAACTGTATATATATATTTTTTTAATATATATACAGCTGAAGTGGCAACCAAGCGTACGGCACACAAGATAGTAAGCGGTTACCGCAGCCTATGGACGCTTGCAATACCAGAGGTATCACTCGCGGGTTGCCACCTTGAGGCTAAGATCGAAAGCCTCATGTGCCAGTAATTTCACCGGAAACCATACCCTTCACACCGGAACACAGCAATGCGAGCATTACTGCTTGGCGGCAGAAATAGGTATGGTGGTAGTCCTTCCCCGGACGAGCTCTATCACAAAGAACTCTGCTACTCTTAAAATTTAATATGTATTTGTAAATTGTATAGTTTAAGTTACCTTAGCACAAACACCGGCAACAAGCAACAATAACAAAATGAGCTAAAAACAACATAACAATGTCTATTTATAACCTGGAATGGTCTATAATTAGTTGTGACTTCATTAACGAGTCTCTAACGTTTGCATTGAAACGTGCCAACAGTTTCTAGGGTTCCGTAACTTAAAAATGTGTACGGTATCTTGCTAAGTGAAATTACTGGGCGAAAGAGAATTAGCAACGATGTCTCGGGGTGATAAGCGCAGTGCAGTGCCACGCAAACACTTGGAAACTTTAAGCTTTGGGTGGCAATGCATCTGCAATAGTCAGGCGTGGTGCTTAACATCAGGTGGGCGCCTTGATTCTCCTGTCACTTGCTGACATTAAAAAAAACTGTGCATTGTTGATGAGACGTTTGTAGTATTATATAAATTATATTAAACAAACGATTGATAAATAAATCATCATGACAGCTTTCTAATGTTCCCAATGCTGGGACACTGGCCTACTCTAAAGCAAGAGTGATTGGGTCTGGATCCACCACGCGGACCCAATGCGGATTGGTGGACGGCGCATGTCTTTCGAATTTTTAGTTCTTGGACATGCCGGTTCCCTCACGATGTTTTCCTTCACCGTATGAGAGCACTGGCATTGCGCACATACATTTTTTGTAGCGAAAAATCCATTGGTGCACGACCGGATTCGAACCCACGACCTTAGGATCGGAAGACGGGATCACTACCACTAGACCACCGGTGCTCTAAAGTAGATAAATAAATAAATAATGCTGGACAATCCACACAGCATCATCTAGCCCCAAGGTAAGCTGCTGTTAAACAGAGCTGTGTTATGTGTACTAGATGACTGATATATATTTAATATAACACAATACATAGATATTTTTTATTATATATAGAAAATACCCAGAACACCCGGGACAAATATTTGTAGATCGTACAAACATTAGACCCGAGGTGGTAATCGAACCCGCAACCTCCGCGTCGCAGGCGGACCTGCGCCACATCGCTTGTATATAATATAAATGTGATAGTATAAAGTATGTATTTCCAAAAAACTACTGCTTATTTCAGGGCTAAATGGCTCTGTGTTAAATGTCCGCAACCACTCGCTTGAGAGTAGGCTAGCTTCCCAGCAGTGGGAACAGACTGACCATGACCTCTTTAATTACGCGTATAGTTCTCACGGCCGCTCTCGGCCGTCGCGAAATTAGCCGTTTCGATGCGCAATGGGGCTTTTTCAAACTAAATTGTCTTTGCGCATCACAAAAGGCTAACTTCACGGAAGCCTAGATCTTGCTTCTTAGTATTTTCCTCTCGTTCGTTCGTATGAGTTAGTGGCCTACTCTGGTAACAATTTCTAGGCCGCCCGAAGGCCTCTGTCAAGGCCTAACAACTTTGAATAAGCCGGGACCGACTGCTTAACGTGCCCTCCGAAGCACGGGAGCGCTCAGTTGAAATTGCCACTGGCGGGCACCCATCCAAATGACCCCGCGGAGCAGTGCTTAACTTCGTTGATCTGTTAAGAACAACTTAGCCAGCTACGTCACGAGCGCTCCATTATTTTCCTCTTAGCTCCGAGTATTTTCCTCTTAAAATAGCGAATATAATAAAGTTAATACATAATTGTTTAATTCATAATATTTTTTTTCCCTTCCTGTATAGATATGGCATTGCTAGTTCTAATACATATATAATAATAGTAGTAGAGTTCTTTGTGATAGAGCACGTCCGGGGGAGGACTACCACCATACCTATTTCTGCCGCCAAACTGTAATGCTCGCATTGCTGTGTTCCGGTACGAAGGGTATGGTTTCCGGTGAAATTACAGGCACATGAGACTTTCCATCCAACGTCAGGGTAGTAACACGCAAGAGATATTTAAGATGTTGCAAGCGTACATAGGCTACGGTAACCGCATACCATCCAGTGGGCCGTACGCTTGGTTAACTGCGACGCGGAGGTTGCGGGTTCGATTCCCGCCTCAAGTCAAATGTTTGTACGATCTACATATATTTGTTCCGGGTGTTCTGGGTATTTTCTATATATATAATAAAAATATCTATCTATGTATTGTATTGTCTAAGTATCAGTCATCTAGTACTCATAAATATAGCTCTGTTTAACAGCAGCTTACCTTGGGGCTAGATGATGCTGTGTGGATTGTCCAGCATTATTTATTTATTTATTTTAAGTATAACAATATCAGTATTAATAGATCTCACTCTTCCAAAGAAACTGATTCTATAATAATTTGTTCAGCGGAGCCGCTAAAGCCGACCTACATGCCCGTGTTCCTCACGAAGAAGGAGAGGAAGAAGCTGCGCCGGCAGAGCCGCCGCGAGACCTGGAAGGAGGAGCAGGAGAAAGTGCGACTCGGTCTAGAAGCGCCCCCGGAACCCAAGCTCAGGTAATTGAACCCAAGCTCAGGTAGTTGTAACTCTGCCTAAGCCCAAGCTCAGGTAATTGAACCCAAGCTCAGGTAGTCTTTTTTAAACTTTCGCGATCAGAACTCATAGTTTTTTATAAGTCTGCCCGCGACCACGGTTGTTGCAACACAACCGAAACGTCGGGGAAATAAAAAGGTAAATTACGCGATAAAATCCCGCAAATATTATAAAAAACTACAAGCTCAGGTAGTTGTAACTCTGCCTAAACCCAAGCTCAGGTAATTGAACCCAAGCTCAGGTAGTTGTAACTCTGCCTAAACCCAAGCTCAGGTAAGTGAACCCAAGCTCAGGTAGTTGTAACTCTGCCTGAACCCAAGCTCAGGTAGTTGTAACTCTGCCTAAACCCAAGCTCAGGTAGTTGTAACTCTGCCTGAACCCAAGCTCAGGTAATTGAACCCAAGCTCAGGTAGTTGTAACTCTGCCTAAACCCAAGCTCAGGTAATTGTAACTCTGCCTGAACCCAAGCTCGGGTAATTGAATCCAACCAAAACCCCTAGGTCTAACTTTTGACACTATCAATGTGCGAATGTGCTATTTCGAAATCGATCATGCAACTGTAATTTGTTCTTTTGCATTAGTAGCATTGGCCTATCTTTTAATATAATATCTCCCACAGGATATCAAACTTGATGCGCGCTTTGGGCACGGAAGCAGTTCAAGACCCCACTGCAATAGAGGCGAAAGTCCGCGAGCAAATCGCTAAGCGACAAAAGACACATTTAGAGGCGAATAAGGCGCGCGCCCTGACCAAGGACCAGAAGAGGGAAAAGGTACTACGACTTAAGTTTGTAGGGAACTTCCTACATTACCTTATATAATTACTTATTAATATTTAACATATCACATAACACTACATACTTACACATAAAACATAAAATAATAAATCTCCAAGCATAGTCGGGCGAAACCTGTAGTATGCGGCAGGCATTGTATTAGTTTGCAGCCGCATTCCAAGCTCGCGCCCGACGCGCTCCAACTTCACAGCGATGCGCGCGCGCGCCTACCGCCACCGCGCCGGCCAGTCGAGACAAGGCTTTCGGTCGCATTACCTGCGTACGACATCGCGTTTCCGCTTGCAATTGCGTTCGGCTTTGCTTTTGCTTTCTCCTTTACTGTGCTTACATTCCTATCTTCTACTTATGTGCTTGTGAACTATAAACCTTTCTATGTATATTATTTACCTGTCGTTCGTGTTGTGAATACTTCCCGAAATAAAAGGATTGCTACAACTGATTTTATTGTGTGGGCTACGTCATTTACACTATCCTTGCCGAGCTACCTGAAGGTAAACCTAGTGATAAATAACTACCTAGCTAGCGCCCACAAGTTGTATGAGGAGCGCTGGTGTGTGGTTATTTAACTAATTTGTAAAAAAAAAATTTTATTTTTTATACAACTGAAGTGGCAATCAAGCGTACGGCCCACAAGATGGTAAGCGGTTACCGCAGCCTATGGACGCTTGCAATACCAGAGGTATCACTCGCGGGTTGCCACCTTGAGGCTAAGATCGAAAGCCTCATGTGCCAGTAATTTCACCGGAAACCATACCTTTCACACCGGAACACAGCAATGCGAGCATTACTGCTCGGCGGCAGAAATAGGTATGGTGGTAGTCCTTCCCCAGACGAGCTCTATCACAGAGAACTCTACTACTCTTAAAAAGTTTAAGTATGATTATAATTAATATTATTTTTTTCAGGTTGATCGAAAAATCAGAGAAGACACCACAGTGGGAGTTTACGTTTCTGTCTTTAGGTTAGTTTTATTACATTACTCTTCCATTTTTACTGTCATCATCATGACAGCCTTCTAATGTTCCCACTGCTGGGACTCTGGCCTGCTCTCCAGCGATTGGGTCTTAAACCACCACGCGGACCCAATGCGGATTGGTGGATGGCACATGTCTTTCGAATGTTTAGTTCTTGGACATGCCGTGTTCCTCACGATGTTTTCCTTCACCGTATGAGAGCACTGGCATTGCGCACATAAATTTTTCGTAGCGAAAAATCCATTGGTGCACGACCGGATTTGAACCCACGACCTTAGGATCAGAAGGCGGAGTCTTTACCACTAGACCACCAGTGCTCTCTACTCTTTTTACTGTACTTTGTGTCAAATAAACAAATTCTTATTCTTATTCCTTAATATTAGTATAGATATCAAGAAAGAGTAGTAGAGTTCTCTGTGATAGAGCTCGTTCGGGGAAGGACTACCACCATACCTATTTCTGCCGCCAAGCAGTAATGCTCGCATTGCTGTGTTCCGGTGTGAAGGGTATGGTTTCCGGTGAAATTACTGGCACATGAGGCTTTCGATCTTAGCCTCAAGGTGGCAACCCGCGAGTGATACCTCTGGTATTGCAAGCGTCCATAGGCTGCGGTAATCGCTTACCATCATGTGGGCCGTACGCTTGGTTGCCACTTCAGTTGCATAAAAAAAAAACATAATATACGACCACATTATGACGAGCGATGTGGCGCAGCGGGCGCAGGTCCGCCTGCGGCGCGGAGGTTGCGGGTTCGATTCCCGCTTCGGGTCAAATGTTTGTACGATCTACAAATATTTGTCCCGGGTGTTCTGGGTATTTTCTATATATAATAAAAAATATCTAGTTATGTATTGTATTGTATTAAGTATATATCAGTCATCTAGTACCCATAACACAGCTCTGTTTAACAGCAGCTTACCTTGGGGCTAGATGATGCTGTGTGGATTGTCCAGCATTATTTATTATTAATTTATTTATACATATATATATATATTTTTTTATACTACTAAAGTGGTAACCAAGCGTACGGCCCACTTGATGGTCAGCAGTTACCGTAGCCTATGTACGCATGCAACATCATAGATATCACTTGCGTGTTACCACCCTGAGACGTTAGATGGTTAGTCTCATGTGCCTGTAATTTCACCGGAAACCATACCCTTCGAACCGGAACACAGCAATGCGAGCATTACTGCTTGGCGGCAGAAATAGGTATGGTGGTAGTCCTTCCCCGGACGAGCTCTATCACAGAGAACTCTACTACTCTCTCTCTCTCTCTTATTACTTTGCACGTTTCAACAGAATACAGGATCTATTCGAGTGTGCTTCCGCGAAGTTTAAAGTAGAAGTGAACGCTTCGCAACTTCACATGACTGGAAGCGTGGTGCTGCACCGCGGGTGCTGCGTCGTCGTGGTGGAGGGAGGGCCTAAGCAGTCCGCTAAGTACAAGAGGTCTGTGTATACCGGGACTTATCACACTAGTAACAAATTTTTTTTTGTTTAATTTTTTTATTTATTTATTTATTATATACTAGCAGTTCACCCTAGCTTCGCGCGGGTGCAATATAACCGCACTCGTGCGAAGCTGGAGCGGGTCGCTAGAGCCGTTTCGATGCGCAATAAAGCTTTTTCAAACTAAATTGTCTTTGCGCATCACAAACGGCTAACTTCACGGAAGCCTAGATCCGCTGTGCGAACTATACACCTTATAAACTATATAACAATTAAAATAAAATAACGGAGAATAATCACAATGTACAGTGGGCGGTCTTATCGCTAAGTGAGCGATCTCTTCCAGACAACTTTCATGTTCTTGTTTAATAAAGTTTTTAGCAATAAAATCACAAAAATCATTTTGAAGTAGTAATTTATAGCACAATTTTGCAGGCTTATGCTGAACCGTATAAAGTGGGAAGACGATATGGTTAAAGATAACGACGGCGCGGACGTTCCCAACTCGTGCCAGCTCGTGTGGGAGGGCACCGTGCAGCAGCGCGCCTTCGGTGATATCAAGTTTAAGGTTAGTTTTACCCCTTTTTACCCGTTTTATAGGGTTTTGAAGAGTAATGTTAAAACTGGTGGTCAACAGGGGACGGTACAGCAACATGGCTTCGGAGATATCAAGTTTAAGGTTAGTTTTACCCCTTTTTACTCTTTTTTACCCCTTTTATAGAGTAAAGTCGACATGGAGGTTGAGTTGAGGTGGTTTTATAGAAGACGGTGCAAGAAAGTCGGAGATATCAATTAAAGGTTAGATTTAACCCATTTATAGGGTTTAAAAGAGTAATAATAAAACTGGTGTCCAACAAGAGACTGTACCGTCTCAATCATAATCATAATCATAATCATTTATTGTTTGCGAACCTAGGTAACATAAAATGGTGGTAATGCTAACATAATGAGCTCTAGATCCTGCCATTTGGGCATACAAACATTTACAAACATTACATTTAAAAATAGTTTAAATTAACACAAAACAGTAATATTAAAAAGAAAATGTCAAATGTGGTTAAATTATTAAAATGTCAAAATTAAAATGTGTCGTGTATCTAATTAAATTGTTCAAATGTCAAGAAAATATTATATTATTATTATGGTTAGATTTACCCCTTTTGAGGGGTAAAAACGAAACCGGTAACGGTATTGATTGACGATCGATGTGGCGCGGCGGGCTAAGGTCCGCCTGCGTCGCAGTAGTTGCTGGTTCGATTCCCGCCTTGGAACTAATGTTTGTACGATCTGCAAATATTTGTTTCGGATGTTCTGGGTATTTTCTATGTATAACAAAAAATAACTATGTATTGTATTGTATTAAGTATATCAGTCCTTTGCACAATGCCAGTGCTCTCATACGGTGAAGGAAAACATCGTGAGGAAACCGGCATGTCCAAGAACAAAAAATTCGAAAGACATGCGCCATCCACCAATCCGCATTGGGTCCGCGTGGTGGATTAAGACCCAATCACTCTCGCCTGAGAGTAGGCCAGTGTCCCAGCAGTGGGAACATTAGAAGGCTGTCATGATGATGAAGTATATCAGTCATCTAGTACATAACACAAGCTCTGCTTAGCTTGGGGCTAGATGATGCTGTGTGGGTTGTCAAAAAATTATGGAGCAGGTGTCCAACAGAGGACATTGACAGCAACATGGCTTGATATATTTCCTCTTTATCTATACTACTATACTAATAATAAAAAGAGGAAAGATTTGTATTTTTGTTTTTTACTAATAAACTCAAAAACTATTAACATAATTTTCACTTAAAACGGGATATTTACCATGATTTGTGAGTTTTATTGATTCCCGATATTTCGGCGCAGTTACATGCACCATGATCACGGGAGAACTGAAGTCTTTGCGGGTAGCTCTTATAACTATTGACAGACAAAGACTTCAGTTCCCCCGTGATCATGGTGCATGTAACTGCGCCGAAATATCGGGAATCAATAAAACTCACAAATCATGGTAAATATCCCGTTTTAAGTGAAAATTATCAAAAACTACTGTTCCGATTTCATAAATTCTTTTACCATTAGAATGCTAGATTATCCCTGAGTAACATAGGCTACATTTATTACTAGCGACGCGCCCCGGCATCGCACGGGTGCGGCTTCTACGCACCCGCGCGAAGCTGGGACGCACTGCTAGTAATATTAATAAAGATGAAATGTTTTTCTTTTTTGCAGGTGATGCCAACAGAGAAAATGGCGCGCGAGCATTTTGCGAAATACAACGTGGAGCATTACTGGGACCTGGCTTACAGCGGTGCTGTTTTAGGCACTGCGGAGCAGTCCTAGATACGCGCCCCGGGGCCTAAGATGTGTATCAAGGGGTCTTAGATGTGTGTTCCGGGGCTTACAATGTGTATCCGGGGATCATAGATGTGTGTCTCTGGTGTGTAAGACGTGTGTCATAGTCTTAATATGTGTGTCTGAGAGTTGGGTTTTTAAGATGTGTGTCTCGAGTGTCTAAGACACGTGTCACGGAGGTCTAAGATGTGTGTCTCGGGTGCCTAAGATGTGTCTCGGATTTCTAAGGTGTATATCTAAGTCTAAGGTGTAAGACGTGTGTCCCGGGGGTCTAAGATGTGTGACTCGGGGTTCAAGTTTTTTTTTTTATATCACTAAAGTGGCAACCAAGCGTACGGCCCACTTGATGGTCAGCGGTTACCGTAGCCTATGTACGCATGCAACATCATAGATGTCACTTGCGTGTTACCACCCTGAGACGTTAGATGGAAAGACTCATGTGCCTGTAATTTCACCGGAAACCATACCCTTCGAACCGGAACACAGCAATGCGAGCATTACTGCTTGGCGGCAGAAATAGGTATGGTGGTAGTCCTTCCCCGGACGAGCTCTATCACAGAGAACTCTACTACTCTTAAGATGAAACCCTGTCGACGAAACGATGCCGCGTGGGTACGCGATCGTGTAATATATGATTACCGGAATCCTTGCGTGTAATAATGTAATTAGTTTTAATATAGTAAGTTTATAAGGAAATGAAATAAAATATATTAATATTATGTTTTTATTTTTTATTGATTTTACAACTATAATAGTACCTAGCTGTTGTCTGCAACTGCGTACGCGCAAAGTGCGTGATTAATTAAATAATGATTGTTGATAATTATTATTATTATATTATTATTATTTTGATTATGTAGGTATGTAAGTATAGGTTATATTTTTTTTCAAGGCTGACATTTTAAATAATTTTATGATAATAATTATATAAGATTAATGTAACACATAATAGACAAATATTGCATGCCATAACATGGCTAAATACATTGTTTCCAAATTTATGCAAAAAAAAAAAAACTTTGTAACTACCTACATGTATTTCTCGCAATAAATTTTTACTTACTTACTTAATTAAAAAAAAGCAACAACAAGGTAAGAATTATCACTTGAAAAGGTTAGCAATTTTTGCAAAAATATATTTTTTCATTTGTATATGACACTCATAAGTACCCCTAATCGTTTAAAAATTGTAATTTTAGCAGTTAAGGATGGTCTTTCCTGGTCATTCTTATCACAGAACAGATATTAGTGCGCGTGCGAAAGTGTGCTATCTCGCTCTCGCTATAATTGGTTGGGGCCGCCCATGACACTCGCACATACAACGGCACCGCTTACGTACACAGCATGTACACACATCAACATTGTCTAGGGATATTCAACATTTTGTTGATTTTTACGAAAACTTGAAAATAATATCTTTAGAAAACTAGGTATGGCAAGAATCTTTATTTTGTGTTGTTTAATTATAATAATAAAAGCCTATTAATACCAAAAATAATAAAAAAAATATTTAAAAGATATTATTTTCAGTTTTTGTAAAAATCAACAAAATGTTGAATATCCCTAGACTATGTTGATGTGTGTATGTGGTGAATGCGACGCGTTTGCTTCATACATTTTATTGAGTGTCCGGGGTGTGATTCTTATGTCAATGAACAAAGACATTATTGAAATAAGTTATCAGAAACTACAATTAAAGTGGTAATCAAGCGAAATAGTGCACAAAACACGAAAGTTAATCTATACATATAATATTATAAAGAGAAGATATGTATTATTGTTTGTTACGAATAAACTCAAAAACTACGTCTAATTTCAAAAATTCTTTCACCATTAGAATGCTACATTATCCCTGAGCGACATAGGCTATATTTATTACTAGCTACCCGTCCCAGCTTCACGCGGGTGCTTAAGTTTTCATTGCACCCGTGCGAAGCTGGGGCAAATCGGCTAGTCTAGAATAAATCACAGCACACAGACTTGAAACAAATATTTGTTGAACCTGCTAACATTTTTCCCAAGGAACGGAACCCGTACTTTCAAAGGTCAGACGTGCTAAGGCCAAAGAACAGATAATTTATTATCATAATGTAGGTAGGTAAAAAATCACCGCTCTGAGGCGAGGAACATAACTAACCTTACGAACTCTGGGACAAGGAACATAACTAACCTTACGAACTCTGGGACGAGGAACATAACTAACCTTATGTGAGAGTCCACAGAAGTAAGTAGCAGGTAAATTAAACTCAGGTTAAATAAATGATGTACCATGTATAATGTCTGGCTTTGAGAAAAATAAATTTACAATAGAATCCTCCAACGCTAAAGCAGTTGCTTTTATATCCCACCAAGATGGCTTTCCCACTTTTTAAGGAAATCAGTTTGAATACTATAGTACTTCCGAACGAATTATTTTAAATAATTATGAAATAATTATATCTAAATACATATAAAATATAACTCCCTAAATTATGATAAATTATTACAATTCAATATAATGATTTAAATTATATCTCCTGTACCAACAGTTTACATTTTAGAAATTATTTCCGGTAAGGAAATAATAAATAATTGCACAACTAACATCATATAAATTCCTTAAAAATATTAATTAGAATTGTGACGCACACATACAATTAAATAAACAATAATTTACTATTATTATTAATATTAATCTTGAATCTCATAACAATACCTTTAACTAAATTTCTAAAAAAATACCTACGTAAATTATAATGAATTATGAAAATATTTAAATCTAATTTTATATAATCAATAACAATTGTTGTTCCGTATTGTTTGGTTGGCGTCACTGTCGCTGACGCAAAATAATCTGAAGACTACCTTCTATCATTTAATTGAAATCCTGATATATATTACGGATGTGAAATAATATATAAAACGCTAGCGACGGACATCATTTGGTAACACTTACGAACTCTGGGACAAGGAGCATAACTATCCTTACGGACTCTGGGACAATGATATTGCTGGGATACTGGTCTACTCTCGAGCGAGAGTGATTGGGTCTTAATCCATTACGCGAACCCAATTCAATTCAATACGTTTATTTCAGCTTATTAAGTAAGATGCAAGGGTACAAATTATAGCCATATAATAATTTATTAAAAATGACTTAAATGAATGGGGCACACAAACTGCTGCAATGCAGATTGGTGGGTGGCACATGTCAATCGAATTTTAGTTCATGTACTTGCCGGTTTCCTCACGATCAATGTGTTTAACTTCAGCGTGTAAAAGCACTGGCAAAACACTGAGTAGGGAAAGTAGGTAGGTATAGTTCGCACGGCGGATCTAGGCTTCCGTGAAGTTAGCCGTTTGTGATGCGCAAAGACAATTTAGTTCGAATCATATTCTACCGTGGTTCGATTATGCTCCATGGTGCATCGAAACAGCTAACTTCACTACGGCCGAGATCCGCCGTGCGAACTATAGGTACCTACTTCGTTTAGGTACTTTCCAAAAATGCTACCGATGAAAGTATTTATCGCCTAGGCGCATCTAAGATGAAAAATGCTCATTTGATGAAAGATACTGAATGTTTTTTTCGATGCTTCATCAAAAATGGAAAAAAAACAAGCGTTCGATTGAGAAAAATTATTAAAAGTTGCACACGGCGCAGTGCGTTCGGTTTCTTTGCATGGAACTGTCCCTGTAAACTTAGTTATCAATGCCACAGAAAATCGAAGAAGAAGTAAAACCAAAACGTCATATGTGACGTTTGTATTGTAGGGATGCCTGCCATCAATCGAAAATATTAGAAAACGAATTTAACTGAACCGTTTCAATTTATAGATCCTCCATTGTTTGTTTTAATTAAGTTTCAATTCAAATAGGCAACGGAAATAACCCTTTTTTCAGCTCTGTATAGGCTAGTACACTTGCAGCATAGTATTCATAAAAATATTTGAATGCTATTACACACAGATCGTAATTATATAATATTATTTCACCCAATGAACCAGAACAGGCTAGAGTCCTCCCACGGACCATAAAGTATAGTTCTCTCGGCGGATCTGGGTTTCCGTGAAGTTAGCCGCTTCAATACGCAATGGAACTTTTTCTAACTAAATTGTCTTTGCGCATCACAAGCGGCTAACTTCACGGAAGCCTAGATCCGCCGATAGAACTATACCTACCGCCTTACCAAACGTTTTATGTTTTCCTAGGTTATAGTTTAAAAATATGTACCTATTTTTTTTTATTTAATTGTTCCTCAAATCAAAGTACATAGATACATCGAATGAATTATTTGATGATCAATTTATATCAGTTCAAAGAACTCTATCTCATCACAAGCACATCACTACTACTACAGGTGTCAATGACATCGACTAGACTTCACAAGCGGGGGGGTGTTGGAGCGAGGGGCGGGTGATTGATTACATACATTGCATATCGGTAGGATTCTGGGCTCGCGTTTTATTTAAAAATACGAGACGAGAGTGAATTGCGGCCGATTGCACTTCGCGGAGCTTTACGCGCGCTCGTCTCCACTTGCTGTGTGATCATCCGCCGTCCATGAGCTACACACAAGCCGCGTCATCAAAAAGATTGCAATCGACCAATATCAAACAACACAATAAATTAGCTAAAATTAGTGATAACTATCTGTAGTTATTTAAAAGGCTTATAAAACATTTAATCGCCGCTACGCTGCTGATAAAGCGTCGAGCCTTCCGCAAGTATACACGCAAAATTCTAATTGTGAAATAGGGAAGTGAAAATGGTAATTGAAAAAATCTGCTGTCTCGGCGCTGGGTATGTTGGTGGACCCACTTGCAGCGTTATAGCCTTGAAATGCCCGGATATAACCGTAACAGTCTGCGATAAAAGCGAAGACAGAATAGCTCAGTGGAACTCTGACAAACTTCCAATCTACGAGCCTGGTTTGGACGATGTGGTGAAGGAATGCCGCGGCCGAAATCTTTTCTTCTCCACAGACATCACTAAAGGTATCCAGGAAGCTGATTTAATCTTTATCTCAGTCAATACACCGACTAAAATCGTAGGAAACGGCAAGGGCCGGGCAGCTGATCTGAAATACGTGGAAAGCGCGGCTAGAATGATCGCGGACATCGCTACGAGTAACAAAATCGTCGTCGAAAAGAGCACAGTGCCCGTCAAAGCAGCTGAAATCATTATGAAGATCCTCCGAGCGAACACAAAGCCTGGAGTTGAGTACCAGATTCTGTCAAACCCAGAGTTCTTAGCTGAAGGTACCGCTATAGTAGATTTAGTAGAGGCTGATAGGGTTTTAATCGGAGGCGAGGAGACCCCGGATGGTCAGAAAGCTATACATGAGCTGTGCTGGGTGTATGAGCATTGGATACCAGCCAAGAATATCCTGACTACTAACACTTGGAGCTCAGAGCTGTCCAAGCTGGCTGCAAATGCGTTCCTCGCTCAAAGGATATCAAGTATCAACTCTCTATCAGCTGTCTGTGAAGCTACCGGTGCTGATGTAGCTGAGGTAGCCAGAGCAGTTGGTAGAGATACCCGTATCGGCCAAAAATTCCTTGAAGCATCTATTGGTTTCGGAGGCAGCTGCTTCCAAAAAGACATTCTAAACCTCATCTATTTATGTGAATGTCTGCATCTGCCTGAAGTCGCAGCGTACTGGCAGCAAGTCCTCAGCTTAAATGACTTCCAGAAAGCCAGGTTCGTGCGAAAAGTTATAGAATCCTTATTTAATACAGTCACTGACAAAAAAATTGCTATCCTTGGTTTTTCATTTAAGAAAAACACTGGGGACACGAGAGAGTCGCCTGCTATTCATGTTTCAAAAACATTACTTGATGAAGGAGCAAAATTACACATTTACGACCCAAAAGTTGAGCCGGAACAAATTTACTATGAGCTTACAGGTACTTATGTTAAATCGGAACACGAGAGTATAAAAAATTGTGTTGAAATCCATAAAACAGCATACTCAGCGGTTTCCGGAGCCCATGCTATCATCCTATGCACAGAATGGGACGAGTTCAAAGAGTTGAACTTCAAGAAGATCTACGAGGTGATGATGAAGCCGGCATACCTCTTCGATGGGAGGAAGATCCTGGATCATGAAGCACTGCAGAGGATTGGATTTCATGTTCAGACAATCGGCAAGCGGCTTGCGAGAACAGGCAGCATTCGAGCACAAGGGAGTCAGACCATGCCTTAACTTTTGTAAGTAATTTTTATTTTTAATCCTTAATAGACCCCCAATGTAGTATGTCAATAAAGATCATATTCCCCCTACTGTGGGGTGTCAGTACAGTTCATATTCCCCTACTGCAGGGTGTCAGTGCAGAACACATTCCCCTTCTGTGGAGAGTCGGTGCAGAACATATTCTCCTACTGTGGGGTCAGTGCAGGACATATTCCCCTACTGTAGGGTGTCAGTGCCGAACATATTCTCTTACTGTGGAGAGTCAGTGCAGAACATATTCCCCTACTGTAGGGTGTCAGTGCAGAACATATTCCCCTACTAAAAATTTCAATATTCTTCCGCGTAATGTTGTTTTTTGTCAGAACTTCTGTGTCCTGCCACATTAGGTACCTACTAGCTTTTCGTATGTCGGAATTGAAGAAGCCGAAATTCAACCACTTTTCCTAACGTTACAGTAAACCACATCTCAGAGGTTTCATTACAATAGACGTGATGACTAATTTTGAAAAACTGCTCTATTGTGTTCAGAAGTATCGACTTCATGCTAAAAATAACATAATATTCCAGAAATTAATCGATTAGTAGTAAAAAAACGCGATTTAAATTTGAATTTTAAAACTCACGTCAAAACGCGTCCAAGTCTTGGCTTGACAGTAGTCAGTCACGTCATAGGTAAGTTTCAATGTAAAATTTTAGCAATAACGTTCGAAAATCTGCAATTTTGTTTGATGCCACCAATCAGAGAACCAAGATGATCTGATTGGTGTTCAACCATTTATTGCGGATTGCTGTATTTTGTAGTTTTATTTTATTAAAAATGTTATCAATCTCGCATCTAATGTAAAAAGGAATATGGTTTTTATATTCCTTGAATCCTTTTTCAAAAAGTTCGTAATTTTAGTGATTCTTGGTTACTGTCATCATGCTAATTATTTGTAATTTAACTAATAAATAATAATAGTCGCCTCAGTGCGTTCAAGCCTACTAAAATTTTAGTGGCAGTGCGTCTGTTCACTTCACCGTCTAAAATTTTCACACGAGGTGGTGACATACGGTGGCGTAGCGGTCAAGGCGATGTCGAGTTAAAGAAAGAAGCGGGTTTGAATCCCGCCCGATTCAAAATTTTGGATCATATATAGAATAATTGTATAAATGGTATAACACAATAAAATTTTTGCTCCAATAAACTGATCTGATGACTGAAAAAGCTTGTTATAAGCATACATGTTGGAAATATTATAGTCATGAGTTTTATTAAAGTACAGGAGCCCAACCAAGAACTCCTATAGCGATTTAAATGAAGACCTAAACTAAATTGTCAAAAAAATTTGTACCATGACATGATTGTCTAATTGATATCATGGTACAAATTTTTTTGATAATTTAGTTTAGAATAGAATAGAATAGAATAGAATAGAAAAATATTTATTTAACGCCACACAATTTAGGTCAAAATAAAATCAAAATAAAAAATTATTTATTTCAGTAGAATAACAAGGATCACTTTGAAACGTCTTACAAGCTAGGAAAATTTACACCAGTTCCAACGCGCCCATGCCGTAAAAGAACTGGCAACAACACCGGCTGGGTTCCTATCCCTTTTTTGGCATGACCCTTGCTATTGTTATGGATGCGAAGTAGAGTTGGAGCAAATTCGTCCCAAGCTTTTTTATCATCTAGGTAATCGGTTGTTTTATAGTAAGCTTTTTGAGACAGTTTTTGTTTAATTAAGTTTTTAAATTTGCCAATTGATAAATTTTGTATGTAGCTTGGGACTTTGTGAAAGAAGAAGAAGGTCTTCATTTGAATCGCTCTAAGAGTTCATGGTTGGGCCCCAGCACGCGGGAAGTTCCAATAGTTTGTTTCATAAACAAAATGGTACAATGCAATCAACTTTTATGATTTTCAATAGTTATTGCATGTAGATAAAATAATTAACGACATTGTAAACTGAAAGTACCTACAACGCACTTAAATCGCTTTGATTTCAAATTACTGTTGTTAATATTTTTACGAATATTACCATAATAAAAATATATAAGTAATTATTAGTAAAAATATTATGATTATTGCTCTGAGGTAATCACAAGAATTAGCTGAGTTTTTTTACAAGCTTGTCTTAGCAGTTTTACTTCTCGTAAATAAAAATAACAACATATCAATATACAAGAGTAGTAGAGTTCTTTGTGATAGAGCTAGTCCGGGGAAGGACTACCACCATACCTATTTCTGCCGCCAAGCAGCAATGCTCGCATGGCTGTGTTCCGGTTCGAAGGGTATGGTTTCATGACGTGAGACTTTCCATCTAACGTCTCAGGGTGGTAACACGCAAGTTATATCTAAGATGTCATGCGTACATAGGCTGCGGTAACCGCTTACCATCCAGTGGGCCGTACGCTTGGTAGCCTAGCCACTTTAGTAAGATAAAAAAAAAAACAATACCTACCTTCGGTTTATTTGACAAACACACAGAAAGAAAACAAAAAAAAAAAAAAAAAAACAAGAGACTTAAGTAATAAAAAGAAAAGAAAATAGGTAGATAAGTAGGTACATAGGTTAGACAACATGACATTTTTTAAGCAAGATTACCTACTAACTGGTGGACTGTGCCTTACTGTGCCAATTAGTTTTCTGCTGTGTGTGGGTCAGAGGCTTAAGCTGCGACACATACACAGAGTGTGATGTGAAGCTGCACTGGTTTTCAGACAAAAAGTATTTATTTTTAAGTAAGTATTTATTTTTTCCATTTACATATATAATCTTATAATCTTTTGATATTGATATATATTTTGAATAAGTTGAACTATTTAGACAACAAAAACGGCTTTTAGTTCGATCGGAGAAGCCTGGGTTCCTGAAACACACACAAACCACAGTTTTTAATAGTTCAGGAACCTATAGACTCATAAACAAATCATGTTAGTTACCTATTACCTAATATTCATGTGTCAAATAAATAAATACTTTTTAATCACCTCTTTGATCTCTAGCCTCAATGGTTTGCTGGAAGAAAACTCTTGATAGGGTTAAGCTCGACTTTGTCAATGTACTATCTTATTTATTAACTGTGTATATAACTTTATGTGTACTATAAAGTTAGTAAATATACTTACATAGAGTAAGATATTAGATATGCAGTAATTTGCGGTTCTGTACCTACATGCGAAGAAACTGATTAAACTAAACATATTTGATTAACGGGTGCTGGGTACACGAGCTAAATATAAAATTACCTTGGGATAATAATTATACGGATCGTTAAATTTGCAAATATTATGCTAAAGGTGGGCATTCACGCACTCCAAACGAATTGTAAAATGAATGGATAATGGCGCGATTGCTAATGGAGTTTTTTTTTTATACAACTGAAGTGGCAACCAAGCGTACGGCCCACAAGATGGTAAGCGGTTACCGCAGCCTATAGACACTTGCAATACCAGAGGTATCACTCGCGGGCTGCCACCTGCAGGCTAAGATCGAAAGCCTCATGTGCCAGTAATTTCACCGGAAACCATACCCTTCACACCGGAACACAGCATTGCGAGCATTACTGCTTGGCGGCAGAAATAGGTATAGTGGTAGTCCTTCCCCGGACGAGCTCTATCACAGAGATCTCTACTACTCTTAAAGAATTTTAAGAGTTTAGGCAGTTTTAGTAGTACCTAAGTAAAAAAAATATTTTGTCTGTGTAATTTGTCAAAAAAGGTCCGTGCTCATAATGCTGCAGTAAACTGCAGCGCTGGTTTTCAGCATGGACCTGTGTTGACGCACGGAGATGGCACAAGTACATAATGTTAAAAAATAAAAATAATGACAGAAATAAATAAATAAATAATGCTGGACAATCCACACAGCATCATCTAGCCCCAAGGTAAGCTGCTGTGAAACAGAGCTGTGTTATGGGTACTAGATGACTGATGTATACTTAATACAATACGTAGATAGATATTTTTTATTATATATTGAAAATACCCAGAACACCCGGAACAAATGTTTGTAGATCGTACAAACATTTATTGAGGAATATAAGGTTACAGACAGACAGAGTTACTTTTGCGTTTATTATATTAGTGTGTATGTATAAATGCTTGCAAAGTAGTCGCAAAGATACATCATTCATAAATGTATGAATCACTAATGAATACCAGATGAAAACGATTACCTCACTTGGAATGAGCCAAGTATCTCCAAGAACCGAGATCGGAATCACCAATTTACTTGGGGTTTTAAGTCGGGGTATCATATTTTAATGTTCTAAAATAAAAAACTTGGACCCTTAACAGTGTGACTGTCCCGCGACTTCGTTCGCTTAGAACTCGGGAAACGTACTTTTTTCCGGGATAAAAAGCATGTCTTATTCCCACTCGTTCCCATTTAAATTGAAGTGGGGAGCGGGAAAAAACTTCCCATCCGTCCCCATGTAATTACAAATGGGGACGAGCGGGAAGTTTTTTTCCCATCGACCCCCAGTGGGGGCGAAATTGGAGGTCATCGAGATTAGCTCAAATTTTTGCATGCATAATATAAGTGTCATGTAAAAACGTAAGTTCGTATGAGTCAGTGGCCAACTCTGGTGGCACATTTTTTAGGCCGCCGAAGGCCTCTGCAATGGCCTAACATTTTTGAAAAAGCCGGGACCGACTGCTTAACTTACCCTCCAAGCACGGGAGCGCTTAGTTGAAATAGCCAATGGCGGTCACCCATCTAAATGGGGAGTACGCGGAACAGTGCTTAACTTCGTTTATCTGTTAGTAACAACTTAGCCAGCTACGTCACGAGCGCTCCTCAGTATCATATGATAATACCCTACCCTACCCATGGACCTTACGTGTCCATGACGCTACCCTATACCTCAGTCAGTTAGTTTTTTTTTTTTTATGTTGGACAACCCACACAGCATCATCTAGCCGCAAGGTAAGCTGCTGTTAAACAGAGCTGTGTTTCTGGTACTACATGACAGATATATTAGGTATATATCTGTCATGTAGTACCAGAAACACAGCACACAGCTTAATACAATACAATGCAAATATAGATATTTTTTATTAAGTATACAAAGAAAAATACCCAGAACACCCGGAACAAATATTTGTAGATCGTACAAACATTTGACCCGAGGCGGGGTTGTAACCCGCAACCTCCGCGTCACTGCTTAATTTTTCGTTGCACCCGTGCAAAGCAGGGACAGATCGGCTAGTAAGCTATAACTTAACTTAAGGAAATATATTTCTTTGTCTCAAATTGATTAAACGTGAGTCATATTTCTGGTATTGCAAGTATCCTTAAACTGTTATATTATATGTAATGCGTAGCCAATTCGTTTATTTACCTTGAATACAGATTAAAAACCTTATTCTCAAAATCATAAAATTAACTGTAGTTTCAGCGGTTTGTTTAGTATTATTTCCTTGTCATGTTCTGTCATTAATTGTGGCAAATTCAGCTGCAGAAGCCATCATGAAGAAGAAAAAAAAAACACTAACTTGACGAGCAGATATATGAATAAAACAATTGTTTTCAACCTGTAATGAATGCTAAACTTGTTTTATGAAATTGCAAATGAGTTCACTGACATTAGGTGGGTGCTGTGCTCCAAGATACCGATGTACCTACTAACAGGTTTTTAGTAACTTTCTATTCAACTTATTTCTACCTGATCAATAAATATGACAATAAAAACGTTTATGATGCAACTAATGTTGATTGAAGACTATTTTTTTTTATAGCACTAAAGTGGCAACCAAGCGTGCGGCCCACTTGATGGTCAGCGGTTACCGTAGCCTATGTACGCATGCAACATCATAGATATCACTTGCGTGTTACACGGATACGTTAGATGGAAAGTCTCATGTGCCTGTAATTTCACCGGAAACCATACCCTTCAAACCGGAACACAGCAATGCGAGCATTACTGATTGGCGGCAGAAATAGGTACGGTGGTAGTCGTTTTTTATCATTTATTCATAAAGCACTGAACAGATTTCGATAAAATTTAAATGGGTCTGAAGCCTATGAAACAAAAAAATAACCATTATATCAATTCACAATAGGCGGAGAAATCGCGTGACAAACATACAAAAAACATACAGTCGAATTGATAACCTTCTTTGAAGTCGGTTGAAAAAGAGTAGTAGAGTTCTTTGTGATAGAGCTCGTCCGGGGAGGGACTACCACCATACCTATTTCTGCCGCCAAGCAGTAATGCTCACATTGCTGTGCTCCGGTGTGAAGGGTATGGGTATAAATTACTGGCACATGAAGCTTTCGATCTTAGCCTCAAGGTGGCAACCCGCGAGTGATACCTCTGGTACTGCAAGCGTCCATAGGCTGCGGTAACCGCTTACCATCTTGTGGGCCGTACGTTTTTTTTGCCATTTCAGTTGTATAAAAAAATATTACACAAATAGGAAAATATTAGGTACTACGATATTTAATCGTGAGTAGACTCTGTTCATAATATAGTATTGATAAAAATAAATTGGCCAACAAGGTCTTCAATAGACGTGATGAACCTTGCAGACTTGCCGTGTTCAATAGTTGATGCACACGTGACCTTGTGACCTCGTGACCTTTGTGTTGATTGATTTGACCTTTCGTTGTTTCGGAACTCTTGAATTGTGTTTTACTGTAGTTGTTTTATTTATTATTTTATATCGTGGGTTACTTTTGGCGGTAAAGGTAATGTGACAGATCGAATTATTTTGTGCGTTCTGTAACCCTAGGCGGACAGAGCTGGGTGACAGATAGGAATAAACCGCCAACAAAATGGGCAAATAATATTTTTAAGAAAATTAAATAAGTAATTGGCATCCACCGCACCGCATTGTGTCGCGTGGTGGATTAGGACCCGAACACTCTTGCCCGAGAGTAGGCCAGTGTCCCAGCAGTGCAAGCAGCAGGTAGCAAAAGTTTTACACAATATCCGTTCAGCTTTAGTGGATACCGGCCCTTACTCTTAGTTCTATTGACTCGCGCCGCGCCAATTGAATCAATCTATCAAAAAACAAATAAAACTCTGATTAATATTATACTATAGATTAATTTGATAAGATTATATAAGATAATGATTCTAATAAATCATTATAAAATACTATCTGTCGCCCGCGACTTTTCTTCCGGGATAAAAAGTAGCCTATGTCCTTTTCTGGTCATTATTTTATATATTTATGTTTTAAATTAAGAGTAGTAGAGTTCTCTGTGATAGAGCTCGTCCGGTGAAGGACTACCACCAAACCTTTACCGATTAACTGATTACCGTCCTCGGCTATCTTAAGACCCTCGGCTACGGCTCGGCTATCAATGGCGCCTCAGCGGTAATCACCAATGTTACACACTAGTACCATCATGTACTATTTTTTTATATTTTTATGCAATTTCCCCGGTGCGGCCGTAGAACTTGAAGTAGAGTTCTTTATGATAAAGCTCGTCAGAACTATACCTATACTGACGTCATTACTGTCACGCACGCCGTGACTTGGGCGCGTTTTGTTGGTGAATTTCAAAATTCATATTTAAATAGAATAGAATAGAATAGAATAGAAAAATATTTATTTAACGCCACACAATTAACATAAAAATAAAATAACAATAAAAATTAAAACTTAACTATTGTGACGAAAAAAAGGCATCCACTCAGCATGTGCTGCAGACATAATGTGTCTGCAGCGCTGGTTTTCAGTGTAGCCTACGAGTAGTAGTAGCAGCAATTAGCTGCGACACGAGTCTCTCACTCACTATCTAACTAAATCGCGTTGTTTTACTACTAAACCATTGATTTAATATTCAGGAGTTCTCCCCTGATCACGGCGCATGTAACTGCGCCTAAATATCGGGAATCAAGTAGTAGAGTAGAGTTCTCTGTGATAGAGCTCGTCCGGGGAAGGACTACCACCAAACCTATTTCTGCCGCCTGAGGCTTTCGATCTTAGCCTCAAGGTGACAACCCGCGAGTGATACCTCTGGTATTGCAAGCGTCCATAGGCTGCGGTAACCGCTTACCATCTTGTGGGCCGTACGTTTGGTTGCCACTTCAGTTGTATAAAAAAAAAAAAAAAACAATAAAACTCACAACTCATGGTAAATATCCAGTTTTTAGTAAAAATTATGATAATAACCATGATAGTTTTAAAAACTATACCTCAACCATTAATTGTAATGATATTTTTTGTATAAACTCGATACATCTGAGCACAATGTGACAGTTTTTCAAAATCAGTATTCCTAAATTGTACAACGATATCGAAGCCTTTATCATAAATAGATGATTTCCGGTAAAATTACATGGCAATAGATCTAAGTATATTTAGGGTGGCAACGCGCTAGTGATATCTCTGATGTTGCAAGCGTACATAGGCTACGGTAACCGCTTACTACAAATAGCTTTTACGCTTGGTTACCACTTTTATAAAGCAAAAAACAAAAAAAAATTAAAGCTATAGGATGTCCCGCAGCGGGTATCGAACCAGCAACCTCTCGGTTCATCCGTCACTCTCACTCCTCCACTATACCACCGAAGACGACACAGATAAGATTACAAAGTATCGGAATATATAAGAAAACGTGGTATGTACCTATTTAGTACCTATTAATTGGTTTATGTTCGACAAATTAATTAAAAATAATTGGTCGCGTTATCATTATTTCCTGTTAAATGTTACTGGCGTGTATGTAGGTGCTTATAGATAAGCATTTTGAGCTCATTGGCGTGGTGAGTGCCCGGTTGAGAAGCTAGAGGTTGCGGGTTCGATGCCCGCACGGAACAAACGTTTCCCTTCAAAAGATAGTGTTTTAGAGGAAGACCGTGCGAAGGCGGGGCGGGTCGCTAGTACATAATTGTACCTGGTGGTAGAACTCTTGACCAAGAGTCTGTCTCGGTGGGTACCACCAGTGCCAGATATTCTACCTCCAAGCAGTAGTGTGCACTGCACTGTGTTTAGGTATAAAGGGCACTGTAGCAAGTGAAATTACTGGGCGAAAGAGACATAACAACATCTCGGGGTGATGCGCAGTGCAGTGCCACGCAGAACTTAAAATAACTAGCCCCAACGTAAGCTGCTGTTAAACAGAGCTGTGTTATGGGTACTAGATGACTGATATATATTTAATACAATACAATACATAGATAGATATTTTTTATTATATATAGAAAATACCCAGAACACCCCGGAACAAATATTTGTAGATCGTACAAACTTTTGACCCGAGGCGGGAATCAAAACCGCAGCCTCCGCGTCGCAGGCGGACCTGCGCCCGCTGCGCCACATCGGTCGTGAAAAACTTTAAGCTTTGGGTGGCTTTGCATCTGTTGTGGTCAGTAATGGCGCTTAACATCATAAGGCGAGTGACTTGACCGCCTGTCACTTCATCATCATCATCATCCACAGCCTGACTTCACCCACTGCTGGGTATAGGCCTCCTTTAGTTTGTGCCATCTACCACGATCCTGTGCTAATCTAATCCACTTACGGCCCGCGACTTTCACTATGTCGTCTACCCATCTCGCCAACGGACGACCGACGTTTCTGTAGCCACTTCTTGGCCAGCACTCAGTTGTCGCCTTACTCCACCTTTCATCACCACGTCTTGCCATGTGTCCTGCCCAGCTCTATTTGAGTTCCATTATCCGATTCCCGACGTCACTTGCTGACATAAAAAACCGCATGCAAAGTATAATGTTTTTATTTTTTGTTTCAGGTAATATCAAGAATTTCAAGAAAATTAAGCTAACTTAGTTAGTTTTTATACGAAATATTATAAATATTGTGCACAAATAAGAGAGCTCAGTTTAGAAAGTATTCTTGGAAGTAAGTCGGTGTGAGTCAGTGGCCAACTCTGGTGACGAATAGGCCGCCCGAAGGCCTCCGTGCATGGCCTAACAACTTTGATAAAGCAGACAACAAAGCTAGACAAAGTTAACAATGATTTTTCATGGCGCCAATATTCCCTTGCAAGACCCAATACTGTATTATTATTAATAGACTATAATTCTGTATAATTTTTAACAAATGTATCCAGTATCTAGTACTTCATTATGACAGCCTTCTAATGTTTCCACTGTTGGGACACTGGCCTACTCTCAGGAGAGAGTGATTGGGTCTTAAATCCATTGGTTGCTCCTGCTGTCACTGTCTGTCATACCTCTGGCTGTTGTCAAAGTCATAGTAAGTACTACATAGTACATTAACTGTGGTCGTAGATTGTCTTTGACTATTTTGTCGAAACGACATGGGTCCTCCCATTTTTATAATTTTTCTCGTGTTATTGTAGGATTTATTGCATAAATTTGGTGGCAGTTTATCCAATTTAACTTGATTACTTAGCACAAGTGTAAGTTATTGAAATGAAGGGGTAATGTTGGTTGGTAATTTATTCAAAGACTTTCCAAGGGAATTTTGAAAGAAAAGTCATCGTTTCTTTCTAAATTTCGTTTGTTTACGTTGTTAAGCGACAATCAAACTAATACACTTGACACTGGCAAAATTGTGGCAAATAAGCCACAGAGTCCATAAAAGAAGAAGCAGAAGAACTTTGGTCGTACAGGAGTTAAATTATTTTGCCTCAAGCAGGACATGAACCCACAACTTTCCGCTTGACACGAGACGAAACAAAAACGGAGTTCGGAGTTACCAACTTTTTTCTTGTTTTAATAACCTTTCCCAGTATGCTGCCATACTAGGGCAGATCCATCTGTCAAAGCAATCGGAACTTTTTTTTTTAAATCTCGAATCGAAAACATTTCATTGCCCCGACACAGCCATTAAAGCGACCCGTTTTCTCGGAACTCGGCTCTCCGCGCTACCGCGAGGTCAGAATTAGTTGTAACTTTTAAGACTGTAAACTACCAGTGTGTACCAGTCGGCAACATTTACTATCATACGCAGCCAGAGATGCAAAAGTACGTAGGTACGTAACATTATTATAGGTAACAAAATGTTATATTATTTCTTTACAAACCGTAACATTTTGTAATAAGCATCAAATGTATAAAATGAGAGAATGTTGTCGTGTTTTGGAGGAATTTATAACGCCCAGTAACAAAGTTATTGATTGACATAATACCTATAATTATTATCGGTAACTACTGTTAACAATTATGTAAACCATGTAAGTTGTCTTGACTAAAAGTTAAACATTGTTAGTAAACATGAATTCTTCTGTAGCAGTCAATAACTTAATTGTTGCCAGATGTTACCAACTCTTGCAAACCTTGGATGGATAGTTTTGTAAAACATTGAACAAATGTATGTAACTTGTTCAATTTATTTTAGTAGCTATGTTTTATTTAAGCACATATTTGTATTACATAGATAATTTTTAAGTTATATCAATTGACCGGTTTTTAACACAATCTCATAGGTTCCCGTTTAAATCAAAAAATTCTAATAAACCGTAACATTAATTAAGAAGTAAAGTAAAAACCAAATAAAATATCTTCAGCCTAACCTATTTCACACTTTAATTTATTAATCTGCAAGTTTATGTGTGTGTTTTTTTTATTGATATAGGCATCTGTCATTTTATCAATATTGACAATTTCAAGTAAAAAGGCCAGCCAGCAACATGAACAAACGATATTTTAAATAAGTTGATTATCGTTTTAAAATATGTTTTCTTAATATAAATGTTTATTATTGTTATAAAACGCATATGTAAATCCTAAAAGCAACTGAAGAAGCTATGTAACACAATGAGCGTAATATGTCTAAAACTAATTAATTTATTTGCCGTTGAAGTCTAGTTTAAATGTATGTTAGCCTAATTAGGGGTAACCAAATCTATTTTATTGAAGGTATCATAATCGCGAGTGGGAGAGAGTAGATGGCCATCTTCTCACACAATAAGTTAGGTTAACCTATATTGTGTGTGTTTGCATAACAATATTGTGAATGAATGAATGAATGAATGAAAACTCTTTATTGTACAATGTACACCTTACAACTAGATTAACAATAAGAATGATAGACTACAAAAAACAAAGACAATGTACAATGGGCGATCTTATCGCTAAGTAAGCGATCTCTTCCAGTCAACCTTTGGATGGAGAGGAGCCTCAATTAAACTGAAAATTGGTCGGGGTGCACTGAATAACAATTTTGAACAACATGTAAAAGGGAAAGCATAAAAGTAACAATTATTTACATTTATAATACATGTACATAATAATAAGTAAACTACATACACTTAAACATATAAATATAAATAAATAATTACAATAAAAAAAAAAAAAAGTGTGTAAATGTAGACACAAAACACAGTGGATTATGGCGAAGCGAGTTCTTAGAGTTTACTTGGAGGATTGTTTCTAGTAATATTTATTTGACGTTACCTACATAATAAAATAATTATTATTTACCTACGTAATGAGTTTGTGCCTAAAATATTATGCTACACGGCGCCGCCGGCGGCGCAGCGATACACTAAACCAATTGAGCTATTGAGTCCGCTCCATGTCCAATCCAATAAAATTGTAAGTTACTGGTAAAAGCCCATTTGGTTCAATATTTTTGTACAAAAATTGAATAGAATTGAATAGAAAAGTACTCAAACCAATTTTATAACAGTTTGGGTAATTTTGCAAGCAATTATCAGTAAGTGAACAATGAAATATTAAGAAAATGTGTTAAAAACTGGTCGACAAGTTATTTTTAGCCAAACTTTTATTTTGTTTAGACATTTTAGTTTTATTTTAAATCAATTATTTTTATATTGTAATGATTACTTACGCATTTATTTTAATTGAAAATGTATTATTTTTCGATTTGCTACTTATTTAGATAAGTTATAACAAGTATTATTAAAAGAACTATTTACAAAAATTGTGGTTTTATTTATGTATTAAGTAGGTATAGTTCTCACAGCGGATCTCGGCCGTCGTGAAATTAGCCGTTTCGATGCGCAATGGAGCTTTTTCAAACTAAATTGTCTTTGCGCATCACAAACGGCTTACTTCACGGAAGCCTAGATCCGCTGTGCGAACTATACTTACTTAATCAACCTCTTACTAAGGTGCGTCAAGTTGGAAAAGTCAAGCTTTGACTCAATGCCCTAAACAAATTAAAAAATGAAATAAAATGTTGGAAAACCTCACGATGGAATTGGGTTAGATCCCCTTTATAAGGGATTTTGGGAATTTTAGTGTCAAAATCTCCTTTAAAGCTGTTTAAATGGGATTTTGACACAAAAAAACTCAAAATACCTATTTCTGCCGCCAAGCAGTAACGCTCGCATTGCTGTGTTCCGGTGTGAAGGGTATGGTTTCCGGTGAAATTACTGGCACATGAGGCTTTCCATCTTAGCCTCAAGGTGGCAACCCGCGAGTGATACCTCTGGTATTGCAAGCGTCCATAGGCTGCGGTAACCGCTTATCATCTTGTGGCCCGTACGCTTGGTTGCCACTCCAGTTGTATAAAAAAAAAAAAAAAACTTTTACTATTCCGTGAAATATTTCAATAAAATATCTAGTTAGTGGTAACTATGCCAAAAAACTGTTCAAAGTTCAAATAATTGGTACTCGAAAGCACAGAATTAGTGCAGGTATCTTCGAAGAAATAAAAAGCTATTATTTAATATTACATAAGACCTGTGACATGTATTACCCTCATAATTATGATGCAATAAATGATACTGAATACTGAAAAAATAAGATAATTGATAGATTCAGGCGTTACTTTGCGGAAATCCATTACAAAATAAAAAACAGACGAAAAATCTATAGTACTATTCCGCTTAACCTTTTAACTGATGAGGTCATACAATATCGACACGTGTTTCATCCCTCCACGGGACATCCTCAGGACCATCGACTTGTTCTTCGGCAGACGTGTTGCTCCGTCGAGCGCTGGAGCCAAAGACTTTGGCTCCGTGGAGGGATGAAACACGTGTCGATATTTTTCTTTTGAGGTTAACTGTGGTAACTGTATGACCTCATCAGTTAAAAGGTTAAGCGGAATAGTACTAGAGATTTTTCGTCTGTTTTTTATTTTGAAAAATAAGATATTTAGGTAATTCACTGAGGCCTAACATGACGTCAACCTAGCTCTAGCTAGTCAAGTGGTGACTAGGGTAGTTCTTTGAACCCTGATGCTAGCGTCGTCTGACGCTCTTCATTAACTTGGCCAAAAATCCCATGAACATAGATATTAAGCGTCCCTAAGCTACGGTAACCACTTACCATCAGGTGGGCACCACAGATAAGTCCGCGCCATCTGTAAAGCCAGCTTTATTATCTTGAAACGAACTCATTAAAAAAAATGGCTTCTCTAAATAAAATTGTCTTTGGATATGTTAGTAGGTTTTTTTTTTATGCAACTAAAGTGGCAACCAAGCGTACGGCCCACAAGATGGTAAGCGGTTATGTAACCTAGAACCTCGTAATAAAACAAGATCTAAATTTTGTATCGATTTTTATTAAGTCAAATAATGAAACTTATATACAATTTTCAATTAATAATTTACCTATGCATATAAACTGTATTCTACTAAATAACAATCACTTAAAATGCAAGAGATAGGATAAAATGTGGAGTTAACATCACCTAACGTAAAGCGTCTGACACACGTGGCTTTTATATGCAGCTAGAAATAGCAGGGATAAGTCGCTGCTTCTAGCAGCCTGCTTGTCTCGTATACGCGAGTATGCGGTTTTCGCGCTGCTAGTGAGAGCCGAGAGAATTTAATGAATGTGTTTATTGTGCATTCCTAGGATAACCAATTCAATTCTTGGTTAGGTGGCCTTTGTGGGGATGACCACAATTTCGCTAATGTCACGTTGCAAGTTCCTCTTTTGCAAGTCGGGTGAGAGAGTGATCGGTGAGAAAGATGTCGATCGGTAAAATTTTGAGCCAAGCAAATCTATTTTTCCCCTGTTTCTTAGTCTAAACAATTTTACGAAGCGCATATTGAAATGTACTCTGTCAGCTGTCTGTGACGTCATAGCCGTCAGCTAATTTTAAGAGGGAGAAGTCGAAACTATTACTCGAAAATTCTAGGGTCCGTATTCAAGAACGTAACTCAAGCTCAAAACGATACTCAAGCAGATTTTTGACAAATCTTCAAAATACTTTTGCCAAATCGATGCTTGAGTCACGATTCACACTCAAGTAAGGTTCTTGAATACGGGTCTGTCTTGGTATCTGTAATTACTATTAGACGAAAATTAATAAATTACTCAGACCTTTTTAATGCATGCGCAATAAACTCCTTTGCTGCACGAAGCGCGAACGCGCTTCTAGCCGCAGCGAGGCTCAAGGAATTGAACACGCTCAATCTTTGAAGCAACCATATCTAGCGGCTTTCGTTAGCAGCATTAAGGTTGTCTCACACAACTGCAAGGAAACCCACACGCACACACCCACACACACACAAAAACTCAATATTTATTTGTAGTTTATCATAACTTTTATTGTACTTGCCTTTTTTTTTTGTTAATTAATTTGGATCCAATATTCGAAGGTGGATATTATCAATCTTGTGTTGTTATTTGTATATTACTTATTTTGTAAATTTGTGATTTGATTTTGAGACAGCATTTTAACAAGCGCTTAGAAATCTAGCGGCTTTTAAAAGTCACGTGTGACCGAGGCATAAGGCTTAAACTAAAATACATGCTTAACATTGCAAACGGTGTGTTATAACGTTTGACATAACAGCGACGGTGCTGTAAATACGATTTTAACCTACCCATAACTCCACACTAAAAATATTACATAGGGCGAGTATACACATGTCTGTAACTTGTACGTTGCAGGATACGGGATCGTGTAAAGTATAGACATGTATAGGATGTATAAAGGAAGTAAGTTCGTATGAGTCAGTGGCCAACTATGGTGACAGAGTGTCTAGGCCGCCCGAAGGCCTCTGACTAACAACTTTGAAAGAGCCGGGACCGACTGCTTAACGTGCCCTCCGAAGCACGGGAGCGATCAGTTGAAATTGCCACTGGCGGTCACCCATCCAAATGATGACTACATAAGTAACATATAATCTAGTAATATTAGTATTAGGTTGATATTTATATTTATTTATTTAATCACAGCGAAAACTAAATAAATAAATAAATTAAATAAACAATCCACACAGCATCATCTAGCCCAAGGTAAGCAGAGCTTGTGTTACCATTGTGTTATATACTTAATACAATACAATACATAGATAGAATTTTTTTTTTTATATATAGAAAATACCCAGAACACCCGGAGCAAATATTTGTAGATCGTACAAACATTAGACCCGAGGCGGGAATCGAACCCGCAACCTCCGCGTCGCAGGCGGACCTGCGCCCGCTGCGCCACCGAGGTCGTCAAACTCGTTTGTAACGGTCTTTAGATGGCTCAACTGTTTCATATGTATTTTGTAATGTAATGTAATTATGTACATATTTTAATTTGTTAATAAATGACGTAATAAACTACCTTTAAGACATTTAAAAATGATCCTTATGATTTTATTGAATATATTTTGAATTTGAAATTAGAATAAAACTCTACCGCACACTAATCAGCACCGCATCAGCATCGCCTCGGCAAACGCCAAACGTCACTAGTAAACGTCTAGCGGTGTATTCAACTAGCGGGCGTCGCGCTTACGAGCAGCCTTCCACACGCATACGTCAATACGACAGCGCTTTTAAGAGTAGTAGGGTTCTTTGTGATAGAGCTTGTCCGGGGAAGGACTACCACCATTCTGCCGCCAAGCAGTAATACTCGCATTGCTGTGTTCCGATGTGAAGGGTATGGTTTCCGGTGAAATTACTGGCACATGAGACTTTACATCTAAGGTCTCCGTATAACACACAAATGATATCTATGATGTTGCATGCGTACATAGGCTACGGTAACCGCATACCATCAAGTAGCCCGTACGCCTAGTTACTACTTTAGTGGTATAAAAAAAAAACGCGCTGTTCAAGCGATCTCCACGCTTGACGTAATCAGCTGTAGCCGCGTAGACGGTTGACTGTCGAGGCGATGCCGATCTGGTGCCGATCCCATTCGCCTGCGTCAACCTTTACTCTCAAAGTATTGCATTTGATTGATATAATAAATAGCTTTATTTTGGGGACTAGATACTCGTGAACTATAATGTTGATGCATCGCTCACAACCTGAAACAAGCAAATATATAAATAAATAAGTCATCATCATCATGACAGCCTTCTAATGTTCCCACAGCTGGGACACAAAAAAAAATATCTTGTGAAATTATTTTGTAATTGTAATTGTGTCTTGTGTAATTGTGCAAATAAATATCTTGAAATCTTGACACTGGCCTACTCTCAGGCGAGAGTGATTGGGTCTTAATCCACCACGCGGACGCAATGCGGATTGGTGGATGGCACATGTCTTTCGAATTCTTAGTTCTTGGACATGCCGGTTTCCTCACGATGTTTTCCTTCACCGTATGAGAGCACTGGCATTGCGCACATAAATTTTTCGAACAGAAAAATCCATTGGTGCACGACCGGGTTTGAACCCACGACCTTAGGATCGGAAGGCGGGGTCACTACCACTAGACCACCGGTGCTCTTAGTTAAAGTTAAGTTTAAATAAATAAATAATGCTGGACAATCCAAACAGCTCCAGCATCCTTTGAAAAATCCGGGGCCGACTGCTTAACGTGCACGGGAGCGCTCAGTTCAAATAGCACCTGGCGGTCACCCATCCATACGGTGAGTACGCGGAACAGGAGCCATACCATGAACTCTTAGAGCGTTTCAAATTAGGACCTAAACTGAATTGTCATAAAAATGTTGTACCATGAAATTAATAATTTTTGAAGTCATGGTACATTTTTTTTTTTTTTTTTATACAACTGAAGTGGCAACCAAGCGTACGGCCCACAAGATGGTAAGCGGTTACCGCAGCCTATGGACGCTTGCAATACCAGAGGTATCACTCGCGGGTTGCCACCTTGAGGCTAAGATCGAAAGCCTCATGTGCCAGTAATTTCACCGGAAACCATACCCTTCACACCGGAACACAGCAATGCGAGCATTACTGCTTGGCGGCAGAAATAGGTATGGCGGTAGTCCTTCCCCGGACGAGCTCTATCACAAAGAACTCTACTACTCTCTGTCTAATATGATTTGATTTCGATGATTTTTATTTTATTTGAAAGGTAGTAACTTTAAGTATGTCTGATATTTGGTGAAGATCAGCCCCTCTACCATATGTCATAGGAGACTTTGCTCTTGCTTAGGTCTATTATAGATTTAATGTAGATAGTGATGTAGCTAATTAAAACATTAAAGAAAAAGAGTTAGAAGATAGAGTGTAGGATGGCTTTATACGAGGAAATGTAGTGTAAATGAGGGTGTGTAATTTAAAAACAACTCGGGTTTCCGCTGAAGACACCATTCTCATAAGAGACTGGGCAACAGATGGAACCCAAGATGAAAGTGTAAGTGTGACGGTGTGTGTATTAGTGATGGTGTTAGTGTTAGTGTATATAGAGGTGTGTGTGTGAAAGGGAGTGTATACATGTGGATTTCCTTGTTCCTCCCAGTCTCTTAAGAGTCTGGTTATCACAGCGGGAAATCCACAGCGTAAGTGTGTGTGTGTGAGTGGGTGGGTGTGTTTGAGTGGGTGGGTGTGTTTGAGTGTGGGTGTGTGTAGGTATGTGTAAGGGTGTATGAAAGAGTGTGATTTTGGTGACGTTTGGTTTGCCAATTAAGTTGTTTTCAATCAACTTTTATGTTATGTTTTCCAGAAGTGCCTCAGCATCATCGTAGCTTAAAGACAGTAACCACTTGGTCAAGTTGATTTTACAGTTGAAATTATTCATGGAATATATATTTAAAATTTTATTTGTTTTATTGTATAGTTGAGAAGATTGTCTGTAATATTGTCGTGATGCGTACATTGATTTTACATGAGTTTTACTTACCACGATGTCTTTTCTTCTTTTATTTAATTTAGTGTGGTTGTATTCAATAGATTTATGTAGTTTAAGTACAGAATTTAAAATATATAACTTCCGAACAGAGAGTAAATCCGCTTCTACATATAACATTTCAGTAGGGTACCAATATGGTTTAAAATACATTACTTTTAGAAGAGACCTCTGTGCTCTTTCGAGGTCTAAGAAATGCGTTTTAGTTGCCCCTCCCCAAATAGGTATACAATAATTAAGTGTGGATTGAACTAGCGAAACATATACTTGTCTGAGAAGAGTACGCGGTGCAACATGTCTCAGATTTTTAAAAATCCACATTAGTTTTCTAGTTCTGCTCATGAGTTTCTCTAAATGAGCATGCCATGACAGGCGATGATCTATGATGACCCCCAAATATTTAGTATTTTGAGTTTTATTGATCGTTGGGCAGTCACAGGATGGATTGTTTAAGTCACATTTATGTATTTTTAAGTTAAAGAAAGGATTAGGTTGTGTTCGATTGTACATTGTAAAGCAAATATAGTTTGTTTTAGCTAAGTTAAGGGTAAGTAGATTATGTTTCAGACAGTCATCTATCTTTGCGAGGCCCTTCTCTGCTTTGTGTTTAACTTCATTCCAGGAGTTAGCAGAGAATACGATGGCAGTATCGTCTGCGTAGGAAAATATATGCCCGTCTTCAATGATCATATTACAGAGGTCGTTAATGTATATCAAAAACAATGTAGGCCCTAGGACGCTTCCTTGTGGAACACCATAATTGACAGGAACATCCTGACTAAGAACTTCCCCGATTTTTACTTTTTGTTTACGGTTATGGAGGTAATCTGTTAGTAGAGCCAGTGGGGGACCTCTAATGCCATGCAGTTCTAGCTTTTGCAATAGAATAAAAGTTATATCAACCTTCACCTGGTGGTAGGACTCTTCAGCAAGAGTCCGTCTTGGTGGGTACCACCGCAGTGTCAGATATTCTACCTCCAAGCAGTAGTGTGCACTGCACTGTGTTTAGCTTTGAAAGGCACTGTAGCAAGCGAAATTACTGGACGGAAGAGACTTAACAACAATGTCTCGGGGTGCTAAGCGCAGTGCAGTGCCACGCAAACACTTGAATTAAGTCTTTGGGTGGCACTGCATCTGTTACGCACTTAACTTACGAACTTAACGAAGTTAAGCACTGTTCCGCGGGGTCATCATTTGGATGGGTGACCGCCAGTGGCAATTTCAACTGAGCGCTCCCGTGCTTCGGAGGGCACGTTAAGCAGTCGGTCCCGGCTTTTTCAAAGTTGTTAGGCCATGACAGAGGTCTTCGGGCGGCCTAGAAACTCCATCTGAGTTGTCACCAGAGTTGGCCACTGACTCATACGAACGAAAAAACGAACTGCATCTGTTATAGTCAGGCGTGGTGCTTAACACCAGGGGTGCGCCTTGATTGTCTTGTCATTTGCTGACATTAAAAAATAAGAAAACATGAACCAACCTCTCCAGTGCCTACCGCTGCAAGTTATTGAGTTTCTCGCAGGAGGGCGTGCGCAGTTTCTGCGCCTCCGCGTACTGCTTGGAGTCGCCGAAGTTACGCGCCTTCCACGCCATGCTGTCGCGGTAGTTGCGCTCGCGCTGACACGCGTGCCGCAGCCCCACTGGGTGGGGGGGATAATCAACAATAAATAATGCTGGACAATACACACAGCATCATCTAGCCCCAAGGTAAGCTGCTGTTAAACAGAGCTGTATTATGGGTACTAGATGACTGATATATACTTAATACAATACAATACATAAGTAGATATTTTTCAATATACGTAGAAAATACCCAGAACACCCGGAACAAATATTTGTAGATCGTACATACATTTCATCCGAGGCGGGAATCGAACCTCCGCGTCGCAAGCGGACCTTCTCCCGCTGCACCACATCGGTCGTCAACGCGTTTGCTTCATACATTTTATTGAGGGATGTGACTATATATATAAGGTCATTCATTATCAACCTGACAAACTTAAGGGATAGGTTCCACACTTATAAAAAATATTACATTTACTTTTTTTTTTCTAAACATTTTTTTACGTAATTCTGCTTAATAATTAGTTAATAGAAAAGGCAGCGCTCTACATGTGTCAATGACCCGCGGGTCAATATCCCGCGCGTCCTTGACCTGCGCGTGTCAAAGACCCGCTACGGGGCGCGCACACTCGAATATTTCATTATTACGTCGCTTAACTCGATTCCCAACAATGATAAATAATAATTGAGCAGAAAAACGTTATCGATTATATATTTACATATATTAAAGTGTGGAACCTATCCCTTAAGTTTGTCAGGTTGATATTGAATGACCCTGTATACTCACCGATATATTCCTCTTCTATAGCCATCTCGAGTCTACGAAGCGATCCCTGATAGTCTGTGTGGAAATTTTCCTTCACATAATATGGAACCTGAAAGAAAACCAAAACAAATTCATCATCATGACAGCCTTCTACTAATAATAAATAAATAAATAAATAATGCTGGACAATCCACACAGCATCATCTAGCCCCAAGGTAAGCTGCTGTTAAACAGAGCTGTGTTATGGGTACTAGATGACTGATATATACTTAATACAATACAGAGATAGATATTTTTTATTATATATAGAAAATACCCAGAACACCCGAAACAAATATTTGTAGATCGTACAAACATTTGACCCGAAGCGGGAATCGAACCCACAACCTCCGCGTCGCAGGCGGACCTGCGCCCGCTGCGCCACATCGGACGTCAATGTTCTCACTGTTGGGACACTGGCCTACTCTCGAGCGACAGTGATTGCGTCTTAATCCATCACGTCGGTCAGTCATTCAGTTGGTCAGCCTATTTGTCAGTCGGTCGATTAATCCATCAGTCAGTCGGTCAGTTAGTCAGTTTTCCGGTTCAGTCAGTGAGTCAGCCCTTTAGTGCGTCAGTCTGTCATTCAGTTAGTCAGTTCGTCAATTAGTCTGTCGGTCATTCAATCGGTCAAGTAAGTCACTCTGTTAGTCAGTCAATCAATCGGTCAGTTAGTCGGTCAGCCATAACCACACTTTGTGTCTGTCAGTCAGTCATTCATTCAGTTAAGAGTAGTAGAGTTCTCTGTGATAGAGCTCGACCACCATACCTATTTCTGCCGCCAAGCAGTAATGCTTGCATTGCTGTTCCAGTGTCTTTACACCGGTATGGTTTCCGGTGAAATTACTGGCACATCAGGCTTTCAATCATAGCCTCAAGGTGGCAACCCGCGAATGATACCTCTGGTATTGCAAGTGTCCATAGGCTGCAGTAACCGCTTACCATCTTGTGGACTTCAATAGTATTAAAAAAAATATATATATTGTCAGTCAGTCAATCAATCAGTCTGTCGGTCAGATGGTGCATGGATGTATCATGGTGTACCTTCATGTTGACAGTCTCCCGCGGCACCGCATACTTGGCGGTGGCCTGCAGGCTGTACACGGGCTCGTTGATGAAGAACCCTGACATCATGGAGAGCAGTACTAGCACGGCCACCGGCAGCAGCTGGAGGAGCCCCCCGTGCGCCTCCCGGGCCTGCGGGGAGCGAGCGCGGCGCCGCGCGTACACACCCGGGCCCGCGCCGCCGGGGAACGCTGGAAGACATGACAACATTCCGTTGGTGTTTCGATGTCAGCTCCATATATTTTTTTTATACTAAAGTGGTAACCAAGCGTACGGCCCACTTGATGGGCAGCGGTTACCGTAGCCTATTTACGCATGCAACATCATAGATATCACTTGCGTGTTACCACCCTGAGACGTTAATTGTATTGTTATGTAATTTCACCGGAAACCATAACCTTCGAACCAGAACACAGCAATGCGAGCATTACTGCTTGGCGGCAGAAATAGGTATGGTGGTAGTCCTTCCCCGGACGAGCTCTATCACAAAGAACTCTACTACTCTTATAAAAAATGTATTTATTATTATTGACTTCCAGAGACTATCCAGAGATTACGCGTTATTTTTTTGCAATTTTTCCATATTTTCTCACTGTTTAAACTTACCCTGAACTTCTACAAACATTTCAAGACCAAAATTAGCCAAATTGGTCCAGCCTTTCTCGAGTTTTAGCGAGACTAACGCACAGCAATTCAATTTTATATATAAGAAGACAAAAACATAAATAAATTATTATAAATTAAAAGACTGAAAGATACCAACCCCCATAGACCCACACCTGAATTACCTGCAGCTCCGAAGAACATATTAAACAGCTCCTCAGCAGTGAGGTCCGACTCGAACCCTCGAGCATAGTACTGGTGGTGGTGGTGGGTGGTCGGTGCTGGCTCCGAGCCCCTGATGTCATACTGCTTCCGCTTCTCTGGGTCTGTGAGGATTGCTGCAGCGTTTCCGATAGCCTGGAATGATGAAGAGTTTTTGATTGAACTCGTCTGATGAAGTACTAACTATTTTTGTCGCCAAATGAAATGAAATGAAATGAAAGAGTAGTATAGTTCTTTGTGATAGAGCTCTTCCGGAGAGGGCCTACCACCATACCTATTTCTGCCTCCAAGCAGTAATGCTCGCATTGCTGTGTTCCGGTGTGAAAGGTATGGTTTCCGGTGAAATTACTGGCACATGAGGCTTTTAATCTTAGCCTCAAGGTGGCAACCCGCGAGGGACACCTCTGGTATTGTAAGCGTCCATAGGCTGCGGTAACAGCTTACCATCTTGTGGGCCATACGCTTGCTTGCTTACCTTAAAAGCTTCCGAGGCTCCCGGGGCGTGATTCTTATCAGGATGAAGCTGCAGGGCAAGTTTCTTGTAGGACTTCTTAATATCAGAGTCTGTCGCTTCTTTGGTCACTCCTGTTAATCATAAAATGTAAATAAATAATAAATAATGCTGGACAATCCACACAGCATCATCTAGCCCCAAGGTAAGCTGCTGTTAAACAGAGCTGTGTTATGAGTACTAGATGACTGATATATACGTAGTACAATACAATACATAGATAGATATTTTTTATTAACAAGAAGAATTGTAAAGGGTTAGATAAACCTTTATTAAACAAAATAAAATATGTACATAATTACATTACATTACAAAATATACAAAATACATATGAAACAGTTGAGCCATCTAAAGACCGTTACAAACAACCTATAGATAGCTCAACTGATCCAAATCACTACCAGTAGGAAGCGTTAGATAAACTGACATGAGATTATGAGAATACACTTTCCTATGACATTCAATGTTGATCATAATATTAAGTCAATGTTAACAGTAACATTCATAATATTAACGCCTTTTTAAAGTGTTTAATGTACCTAAACTTAGACATATAGAAATCTTTGTACCTAAATATAGTTAAATAAGCTATCAAATCTACAATCAAGAATAATAATGTAATAAACAAACAAAAAACTAATGACGAAACGGCCTTGATGTCGCGCTAGACAGTGCGTTCATTAAATTATGTTTATAGCGATTTACCAAGTATTTCGTAATAATCCTTGCATTTTGTCTTGATGCGGCGCACCGCTTCTAGCTGATCCTGCGTATATTCCCGTTGGGGTGTGGTGTGGGTCGGAGTTTTACGCCTCCTAACTTCCTCATTACTGGTGGGTTCAGCTCGTTTGGGGGTTGAAGCCGCGGGACCCGCGGCCCGAACCCGCGTCAATATCTCCTTAGCGCGCGCGGACGGGTACAATTTCTCCGCTTTCAGCAAAAACTTCTCAGCTTTTTCAGGATTTCCAGCTGCAAATGCACTTTGAGCTATTTCGATACACTTGTCTGCCTCGTCCTTGTTCCCTTCGAGAGTCATTTTCGAGGCCTGTGAAGTTGCTCGATGGTAGTGATAAATAACAAGCTAAACGTATCCGCACATTAGCAGGTGGAGATAATTTAATTAATGTAAATTGATTGATTGCGTATTTTTCGTATGACAAAAATAAACGTCACAAAATGAAATTCAGCTGAGGTCGGAGGGGGTGGGAGGGAGAGGGAGGGGAGACCACAGAGTACGTACGTATGGTTCTCAGTTCTCACGACGGATCTCGGCCGTCGTGAAATTAGCCGTTTCGATGCGTAATGGAGCCTTTTCAAACTAAATTGTCTTTGCGCATCACAAACGGCTAACTTCACGGAAGCCTAGATCCGCTGTGCGATGTACATTGGTTAATAGGGGGGAGACGGGCAAGGAAGGAGGTAATTCAATTCAATTCTTGGTTATGTGGCCTTTGTGGGGATGACCACAATTTCGCCAATGTCACGTTGCAAGTTCCTCCTTTGCACGACGATAAGAAGTCGAAGAGAGAGTGATCGGTGTGAAAGATGACGATCGGTAAAATTTTGAGCCAAGCAAATCTATTTTTCCCCTGTTTCCTGACATTTACAATATAATAGGTAATCTAAGCACAGATTAAATAAGTGGGGGAGATGGGGGGGGAGTAAATGAAGGTTACAAACAAATTACAATTTAATTTTACATTTTTCTATATATTTACATAAAGTACTTATGAAGGGAGTAAAAACTAAGGAAAGTAGACATTTAGAAGAGGAGGGAAGGGGGATATCAAAGGGAATAAAATCATATAAAGATATTCGAGAATTATTACAGTTAAAAAATATGTGGTCAACATCTCCTTCCTCGAGACCACACTCACAAAGAGAGTGATCCCTAATCCGGAGTTTGGCTAGAAATACAGGTGTACACGAGTGACCAAGCCTGAGGCGGCATATAGTTGATGTAGTAGTTTTGTTGGCAGAACGATATTTAAAGAACCATGGTTTATTAGGAATATCTGGTTGAATTCCACTATAGTGTTTACCTTTAATTTTTTTAGAAATTTCCCAATTTTTGTTCCACGAAAGATTCAAATGTTCCTTTGCCGAGTGTCCAAGGTCATGACAGAAAATTTTAAAGTATTCTAATGAGCCAACTAGGGAGGCGTTTTTAGCATAAGAGTCTGCATTCTCGTTGCCCAGAATACCGAAGTGACCCGGGATCCAAGCTAATACAACATTAATTCCAAGTTGGTTACAGAGATATAGGGCTTCTCTTATTTTTAAAATAATAGGAAATCTAGATTTGTCTCTAAATGGGTTTTTGAGGATAGCTTGCAGGCAACTTTTGGAGTCCGAGAAAATTATAGATTTGTCCAAATTATGAGATTTAACATAAAGAATGGCTTCTAAAATAGCAACTGATTCTCCAGTAAATACAGAGGTAACAGAAGGGCATTTAAAGCTTAATATAATTTTGAATTTAGGAAACCAAACTGCAGCACCCACAGGACAGTTACCTGATAATTTAGATGCATCTGTAAAAACAGTGAGCCAACCTACGAAATCTGAGTTTATTCTTTCATTGAATATTCTACTAGCTTCAATAGTATTTTTATCAATGCCAAAATCTGTGATAATATTAGGTTTGTAAACAAGAGCCTCATATAAAGTGGAGTACAGAGGGTTAAGTGGGAATTGTGCGACAGGGTGAGGGAGACGAGTGAATTTCAAAAAACTGTGGAGGATACAAGGAAGATCGTCAATAGAGTCATATCCCTTAGAGTTATATTGATCAAATATTAAGTTTAGCCTTGGGACCAAATCATGGTTGGGATTCTGAAGAAGTTTGAACATGAACCTGTCTGATAGATATTGTCGGCGTAGTTTAAGTGGTGGATCAACGCACTCTATTTGCATTGCATTGATAGGTGAGGATTTCATTGCACCAATAATAATGCGTAGGCATTTAGACTGTATCTTGTAAATTTTTTGCAGAGATGCTTTGTTGCATGGGTCTAACAGGAAAGAACCATAGTCCATATGACTACGTACTATAGCGTTGTATAGTAATTTCTGGGTAAAAGGGTGAGCCCCAGACTCCACCAGACTCCAGACAAAGATCTAAGAACATTAATATTTTTTTCGCATTTTTGTGAAACATAATCAAAGTGAGTCGAACCAGTAAGTCTATGGTCCAGCCATAAGCCCAAAAATTTAACTTCATTAACTTGGGGAATAGTTTCACTATAAACTCTTAATTGAACAGATGGTATGAATCGTTTTTTAGTAAAAATAACTGCTTTACTCTTAGGAACAGACAGAGACATACCGTGTTCCGAAAGCCAGTCAGATAAATATCCTAAAGCAGAGTTAAGCCGATTTGATGCTTCCACTATCGATAATGAGTCTGCAGAGACATATAAAGCCAAATCGTCAGCATACTGTAGAACAGAGCAGAATGGCTCAACAGCTTGTTGGAGATCGAATGTATAAATGCTGTATAATAGAGGGCTTAATACTGATCCTTGTGGTAAACCTTTCCATACAGTTCTAGGAGGCGATAGAGTTCCAAGATTTTTAATAAAGATAGTTCTCTCTGACAAAAGGTTGCACATAAATCTGACCATCTTCTCAGGAATCCTCACTTGAATAAGTTTCTGTCTGAGGACCGGAAGTTGAACATTGTCATATGCTGACGCAACGTCCAAGAAAACCCCTACAAGATAACCTTTTTTCAAAAACGACAAACGAATATCAGTGGTTAAAATACTAAGACTATCATAGGTGCTTAAACCCTTTCTAAAACCATATTGTGATTTAGCTAATAAATTCTCACTTTCAACATACCATTCCAATCGGTGTTTGATCATATGTTCCATAATTTTGACTAACACAGTTGACAAAGCAATAGGTCTTCTACTGTTAGGATCAGAAGGGTTTTTACCCGGTTTAAGAATAGGGATAATGATTTGAGTCTTCCATGCTTCCGGAATTGCACCATTTTCATATAATATATTAATGATGTTTAAAAAATATATTTTGAAATTCTCAGAAGTATTCCTAAGGAAAGAGTAAGGAATCCCATCTTCTCCAGGAGAAGAGTCTACTAGCCCATCCAAAGCAATCTGCAGTTCCCCGTATGTAAAACTTGCATTAAGACCTTCCTGTTCAATAGAAGGTAAAGGACAGGTAGGAAATAAATCTTGATTCGGGACTATGTAAGGAGATAATTTATCAATAAAGGCTTCAATCCAAGATGAAGGGTCATTCACTGTCACGTTATCGGTGTTACAGGCACCTCTGAAACGTTTTATTTGTTTCCATATAATATATGCCGGAGTTCTGGGGGATAAGCCTTCACAATAATTTGACCAACCTAATTTTTTCTTAGCAGATAGTAACCTTTTCACTTTGGCAGCGCTTTTTTGATATTCTAAAAAGTTTTCCCTAGTCATAGTAGCACCATAATTTTTTTCTGCTTCATTTCTCTCTCTGATGGCTGCAGTGCATTCTGCATCCCACCAAGGAGTAGAGATTCTATATTTGTATGGTTTTTTTATAGGAAAGTTATTATCAGCACTAGTTGTTATTGATTCAACAAGTTTAGCATAACAATCAAAGTAGTTATTTGAATTTGGAAAAGCCAATTCACTAATTTTCAAATCTAAATCATTAGAATAAGCAGACCAGTTCACATCTGTTAGCCTGTACTTGAGAGATGGACTAAAATTTAAAGTAGGGGAAGATCTACGAGAAACATTCAATACTATAGGGTAGTGATCACTGCCATAGGATGTATCAAGTATATTCCAAGATAGGATAGAAGATAAATTTGGAGAACATATAGTCAGGTCAACTGCTGACTTAGGATTTTGATTAGTATATACTCGTCGAGTCGGAGAACCATTGTTTATTATGCATAGATTCGAATCATCTAAAATTTCTAGTAGGGCGCATCCAAATGAGTCGTCATGATTTGATCCCCATGATCGGTGATGAGCATTAAAGTCTCCCATCAATATTACAGGGGCAGGGACAGACGAAATAATTGTAAATATTTCTGGAATAAGAGATGATTGAGGATGTGGGATATATAAAGATAGAAATGTAATGTCAAGAGCTCTTAAAGCTACAATATTTAAATCAGGGGGATGGGGAGGGATAAGAATTTGGGAGAAGGAAAGTGAGCGCCTTACAAGTAAGGCGCATCCTGCGTACCCGTCAGCCCTGTCGTCTCGGAGGCAGGAGTAACCCGAAATTCGAAATCGAGTTCCAGGCTTAAGCCATGTCTCCGAGACGGCAATAACTGACGGGCAGAATTTAGAAATTAAATGGATTAATTCAGATTTTTTCCTTCGTAGGCTTTGACTGTTCCATTGCAGAACAGACATTTGATCCATTATGAATGTATGTAGAGATTACTGACATAAGTTGTTGGGCAACGTTGGACGGTATATTAGTTTTATTTTGGGATAATAAATTAATTATCAGAGTAATTAGAAGTTCCAGGAGACCATTCTCCTGAGGAACCTCAACTTCAGAGTTTGATAGTGCACAGCCATTGGGCATAGAAGAGGGGACATTCCTAATAATATTATGGTGAGCTTGTTGATCATATGATTTCCCAAGGGGGGCCTTAGGACGAGGGGGGGTAAACACAGTTTTTCTGTATGATGTTGTCGGGTTTGAGTTTGTGGGATTAGAATTGAGGGAAGCTGGATTATAAACAGGAGAGGAGAAAATATCATTAGTTACTTCAGCATAAGATCTATTGACTTTTGGACATTGACTGGAGGCTTCATCGTATGAGATGCCCTCCTGGGACATGAGGAGCTTAATGGTTCGTTGTCTACCCTGCTCTGGGCAAACCTTGCTTGAAGCAAAGTGTTGACCTGAACAGTAGAGGCAAGTCGCCTTCCCTTCCACCACATCACAAGATTCCCCAGAGTGGGGTTGGGCACATTTGAGGCATCTTGGCTTTGATCTGCATTGAGTTTTAATATGCCCAAACCGGCAACAGTTTAGGCATTGTATAGTAGGATATTGATATGTCTCAACGGGGAGACTTGTGTGGAACGAAAACACTCTATTTGGAAGCACCTGACCATGGAAGGTCAAGACCACAGTTTGGGTTGGACTCCATGTAACTTTGCCCTCGTCTATAATTTTTCTGTTAAGTCTGCGTGCTTTCATTACTTCACCACAACCATGAGGCAAAACCAATGATGTGGCAAACTCCTCCATAGATAGATCCACAGGGACCTGCCGCACAAGACCCATCTTAGTTATATTGTATGTGGGAATTGAAGCTTCATATTTACACATGGACAATACGGGGTTATCAAGGAATTTGTTTGCGTCAGAGAATGAGCGGAACTCTACGGAAATTTTGTTTCTACCTACTTTTTTGACTCCATCAGAGCATATGTTTTGTATTTTATTATGGACTAAAAATTGCCCAAACTTAATGGGTCTGATGGAGGTCCCAGCAGACAAGTCAGGTTCGGTACGGGAAACGTGGACGAGGAAAGGTCCTTTGTCCATCGATGTGTATGCTTTAATTCCAATCACCATGGAGGGGCTACTGAAAATATTTTGTATGGATGGTGAAGCTAACTCTGGGTTAGTTAAAGTTTTTTTGCTAGCTGAAGAGTGAACTTCGGAATCATCTAATCGACGCTTTGAAGCGGAGCATTGCGACGTGTTTGTGTCCGCAAACACATCAGTGGACAAAGGAATCTCGATGTCGGGGGGGTCGGGAGGTTTCAATGCGCTCTCCATTTTGGAAAACGCTTTGAAGCGTTCACCGAAACGGGTTTATAAGATAAAAAGCAAATATTACATATAAATGATACAAACCACCACCACTAATAAATAGGGATAATAAATTTGCTTGGTTAAATCACAATATTTGCCACAAATATGACTAAATTCTAGTAAAAACCACGAAAACCTCAAGCGCCCGTGTGCCGGATTCACAGGTGCGACGACGAAAAAAAAACTCAAGGAAGGAGGTAAGATATCACTCACATCACATCATATCTGTCACTAAGACAACATACAAGATGTGTGCGTCAAACACGCAGACCAACATAACAAAAAAAGTAAATTCACAGAACACCGAATGGTTAAAAAATTATAACTTCAAAATTATGCGAAATATCAAACCTGCTGTTATTTAGAATTTTTTTTTAGGAATAGAAGCGTCATATTCCAACATAATATTAGGATGACCGCAACTGAGGTAAAATAACATTTTGTGTATCCGTCTTCCGTCTACAATAAATCAGTCCCGTGGCCCGGATGCACCTCGCAAGTTTTATCTGTGCAGATCTTCTTCTTCTTTTACTGTGCCTTCGTACGTGAACGTCGAGCTACAAGACTGTTTTTATGTATAATTTTTTTTTGTAAATAATGACAATGACAGAAAAGACTCATGTCATGATATGATTCTGTCAGTTGACTGATGTGATGACGCCATTCTTCATTATCAATTGCAAATCTTTATTTTTAGGCGCCAGGCGTTAAAACTCGTAATTTATAAGTGTAAATCAATTGAAATCACCTCAAATTAGCTGTGCTAATCTATCGCTGCTAATAGACTACTTAAATATGGCTGCTCCACCGATCTACAACCCGGTAAGTACCTACCAATGTTAGACCTAAATGTTTTCGGTGTTTCTACAATTCCAAGGGCATCTAGAACATTGTGGATCAATTAGCTACGTTATTTGATGAGTAAATACAACGTAATAAAATATTGTAGCTACATATTATCAAAAGCCTTTTGTAGGCTGAGTAGAAAGGATGTGTCGCATGTCGCAAATAGGTCGTCAGCGCTACGTTAAACGGTTACCGTACATTCATTTATTCCTCTTCTGCCCGCTTACATTATGTACCGTACCTATAGATTTTAACCAAAAAGTATACCTAGTATTACGTCATCAGAGACAAATGAAAACCCTGGAAATAAATACTTTATATTCCAGCCAAGTCCAAACAAGTCATTTTAATGTTAACAATTGGTAACAAGACAGTCTGGCTACTAGCTAGCTAGCTGCTAGTCGTTCTACAGCACATCCTGTGAGTCAATACATTTTTAGGATAAAATATATTGTAGTATCTGTGACATAACTGTCACAGTTCTGATAGGGAGTTAAATCAAAACAGGGACCTAAAGCAATAGTCACAGAAGCCAATAAAAATAAGTCAAGTCAGTCAATTTCTACACGGTTTGAAACTATGGTTGAAAACAGATGTTTTTTCATATCAAAATATGCATAATTTGGTAGACCGTGTAGAAAGCTACACAGTTTAAAATGTACAAACCATCATTTCAAACCATGTAGAAAAGGCTTTACTCTTGAATCTTATGTCAAAACCGATCCAAACCCAATTTCAATCAAAGTCTTTTTAACTGCTCTGTCATTTTGTACTCTTTAAAATAAGGTTGAATTCGGTTTTAGGCTTGCTTTCTAAAGTATAAAATGTCGAATTCCTATACTTGTCCAATACCAATCAATTGAAATTGCGTTCAGCAGGATGTAATTTACAATTCTAATATTGATACAAATTTAAAATTGGTAATTCCACTTAGTCAGAAAAGTAAGTTTGTATGAGTCAGTGGCTAGCTCTAGTGATGGGAAGGCCTTAGTCATGTTATTTCTTCATTTCATCTTATAAATACCTACCTACTGTAGTACTTACTGTACAAAAGTAGTACTAAAGTAGGTGTATAGAAAATTACCATGCAAATTGTGTCCTCAATAAAGTTATTATTATTACTTTTGTATAGGAAATTCCTGTAAACTAAGTTAACCGATTCGTTGCGATGTCTAATTTTGCAAACTTCTAACTGTGGCGTCGAACAAAATTACCGTGACACGGCTGCCGTGCCAAGCGCCATACGATTAAATGACACGGCTCCTGTGTCTTCAGCCATGCGGGAAAAAACAGTGTTTTTACCATTTTAACGTCATTCTAAGCATAGAACTTTTAGTTTACATTCGAAATCTAACGTGAACGGTCAGGAACGGTAGTTTCAAGTGATAATCAAGTGTGATTTATCCAAGGCCTTCGATTGTGTGTCTCATAAAATACTTTTATGTAAATTAGAACACTACGGTGTTATTGGAACAGAATTAATGATGTTTCAATCATATCTGAAAAGTAGATATCAAGTCACAGAAATCAATGGATGTCGGTCTACAAAATGCAAAATAAATCAAGGTGTACCTCAAGGGTCAATTCTCGGGCCTTTACTTTTTTTAGCGTACATTAATGACGTGTCTGGCTGTATGTACATAGATACACAATAAATAAATAATAAATAAATAAATAATGCTGGACAATCCTCACATCATCATCTAGCCCCAAGGTAAGCTGCTGTTAAACAGAGCTGTGTTTATGGGTACTGGGTGACTGATATATGTATGTATTTAATACAATACAAAACATAGATAGATATTTTTTATTATATATAGAAAATACCCAGAACACCCGGAACAAATATTTGTAGATCGTACAAACATTTGACCCGAGGCGGGAATCGAACCCGCAACCTCCGCGTCGCAGGCGGACCTGCGCCCGCTGTGCCACATCGGTCGTCGAAACAATGAAAAGATAGGACAATTAAAATGCTACATTATACCTGAGTAACATAAGCTATATTAATTACTAGTGACACACCCCGGCTTCGCACGGGTGCGGCTTCATTGCACCCGCGCGAAGCTGGGACGGACTGCTAGATACAAACAGGTAAACAAAAGTTCACGATAAACATTTTCCTCAAAAATTCTAATATAAGTTAGTGCTATCCTAAATTGAACACAGTATTTTTCCAATATCAAACTGACTAGGTTTAAAAAACAATAATAATTTACTGATTACTTAATTCAAATCAAATCAATTTAATTTCTTTATTTGTGTAACACAGGTATTATTAACGCATAATATTCAAGGAATATGCCCGTCTCGATTTCCAACAATAATAACTAATAATTTACCAGATAAACTTTATCTATATACTCGAGATTTTTACATGAAATGTAAAAAAAAGTACATTATTAGTTTTTTGTGTGTAGAATAATATGCGCTATAATACTGTTACTTGTAAATTTTTATTAATTATTTCGCGGCTTAGAGGTTTGTCTGATATGCTAGAAAAGAAAGCTATTAATCGTTTTTACGAAAATTGTGTGCGAAAGCGTCGCGATGTTGTACAGCCCGAAGCAAATGCACCATCTGACTCCGACATGGATGTGGAACCAGCACCAGGACGGACTGTGACAGACATGGTATCATCATTCATTTATTTGTTTTAATTGCCTGCGACGCGGAGGTTGCCACCTTAAGGCTAAGACCGAAAGCCTCATGTGCCTGTAATTTAACCGGAAACCATACCCTTCGCACCAGAACACAGCAATGCGAGCACTACTGCTTGGCGGCAGAAATGGTGGTAGTTCTTCCCCGGACAAGCTCTATCACAAAGAATTGTACTAATCTTGAAAAAATACTGTTACAAATGATTGATTTTTCAAAAATTTTAAAAGTTTCTCCATATTCCTGGAATTATATGAAAATAACAGGCATATTATTACCTTTTTGTATTATACATGGAAAAAACCCAGGCCATGCCAAATGCATTGTATAATTGAATTACTCATATTATCTAATATACCTAATTGCATTGTCTTTTAACTAGGTATTTTAATTTAATTTAATGACGACCAATGTGGCGCGGTGGGCGAAGGTCCGCCTGCGACGCGGAGGTTGCGGGTTCGATTCCCGCCTTGGGACAAATGTTTGTAGGATCTGCAAATATTTGTTCCGGGTGTTCTGGGTGTTTTCTATGTATAATAAAAAATATCTATCTATGTATTGTATTGTAATAAATATATATCAGTCATCTAGTACCCATAATACAGCTCTGTTTAACAGCAGCTTACCTTGGGCTAGATGATGCTGTGTGGATTGTCCAGCATTATTTATTTATTATTTATTTATTTAATTATGTTGTATAATGAAGGTGACTTTTTAATGCAAACTTACCCCTAATTCTAAATATTTTTCAATGCCATTCTCCCAATTTGCACGTTTTTTTTTTATGCTACTAAAGTGGTAACCAAGCGTACGGCCCACTTGATGGTCAGTGGTTACCGTAGCCTATGTAAGCATGCAACATCATAGATATCACTTGCGTGTTACCACCCTGAGACGTTAGATGGTAAGTCTCATGTGCCTGTAATTTCACCGGAAACCATATCCTTCGAACCGGAACACAGCAATGCGAGCATTACTGCTTGGCGGCAGAATATCTGATACTGCGGTGGTAGCCACTAAGACGGACTCTTGCTGAAAAGTCCTACCACCAGGTATAATAAAACCATATTCATCATCTTCTTATATCGCTTAAGAGCCCTATCCTTGACAATCCTTGAATTTTCTTGTAGCCCGTGAAGTTTCGAACACTATTGTGGCTCGTGTGTTGAAGATATTTTAACGAAAATAAAAACAAGTAAAAGCTTTATCCCTTAAAATTTAAGCCAACAGAGCAAATATTAATTAACTCAATACATAACTGATTAAAAAAATAATTAGTAACGCACGTTTCGTAAAATGAGCAATTCCAGTCAACTTTCGATCATTTTTTCTATGAAATAACAAAGTCTAACATATTTCCAAAAATGCAATTATAATAATCACAGTTTTAAAATTTAAGTGAATAGAGAAAAATACAACATGTTAGTTCAATATTTTAGAAAAAAGACGGTCTAAAAAACGCGTACTTTTCCCAATTTTACGCTTGTTATTTCTGCTAAAGTAAGGAGTTTACAATAAAAATACACCTACTTAATTAAAGTTTAAGTTTTTATTAAATAAATACAACGAAGAAAATAGTCTAATAGCATTGACTTTTTTTAATACGAATTTTTTTAAATCACACCTTCGCGCACTTATAATCATATCGATCGAAGCAGCGACTCTCAAACCGCGCTGAGCGCTTATGGAGGGAGGACGTATCGCTCCTCGTCGCGCGCGCTATTACTTCTACTATATAAAGATACATTAACGCGAACTTCATGAATTATATCGCTAAATCTTGGAAAGGCCTCTTAACATCAAACGAGATAGTGGTCAAAAATTTGCCTATTATAAAAAGTAAATAATTAATTCTATCACCATTATTTGTTACATGAATGTTACGGTTCATGTGACTTGCTCGCCATCGACAACACTATCGATGCTGGAACGGTGTTGCCATCAATCTAAAGTCCTCCGTTATTTCAAGGAGTTGAGCTGGCTCGGGTCTGGCAATGCACAATACACCCTTACTTGGGACCTCATTTCATTTCATTTATTTCATGCTCAATGTACAATGTATTCAGCTTAGGTGTAACTTAATGATAATGCTGTAGGACATGGACCCTGTAAGGGCGTTGCAAGTTAGTTAGAGGTACCAGTTGTTTACTTAGTTCTAATATACATCAATGCAATATTTTAAATCTATCATCATCATCATGACAGCCTTCTAATGTTCCCACTGCTGGGACACTGGCCTACTCTCTAGCGAGAGTGATTGGGTCTTAATTCACCACGCGGACCCAATGCGGATTGGTGGATGGCTTTCGAATGTATAGTTCTTGGACATGCCGGTTTCCTCACGATGTTTTCCTTCACCGTATGCACTGGCATTGCGCACATAAATTTTTCGTAGCGAAAAAACCATTGGTGCACGACCGGATTTGGACCCACGACCTTAAGATCGGAAGGCGGACTCACTACCGCTAGACCACCAGTGCTCTAAATCGAATCTAGTGTTTAAATCTATACTAATTTTAATTATCGTGTATTGATTATCTAAATAATTACCTACAGTACACCAAAAGAGCGATTTAGGGTACATTTTGCCAAACTACATGTTTCTAGGACTTATGGTTTACGCTGTGCTTTGTTCTGTCAGTCATAAATTTTTTTATACAACTGAAGTAGCAACCAAGCGTACGGCCCACAAGATTGTAAGCGGTTACCGCAGCCTATAGACGCTTCAAATACCAGAGGTATCATTCGCGGGTTGCCACCTTGAGGCTAAGATAGAAAGCCTCATGTGCCAGTAATTTCATCGGAAACCCGTCACACCGGAACACAGCAATGCGAGCATTACTACTTGACGGCAGAAATAGGTATGGCGGTAGTCCTTCCCCGGACGAGCTCTATCACAGGGAACTAAAAGTCAGTAACGAAAGTCATTTATATCTGATAAATCATGAAGAGGGAACATCAAAAATCAAGTTTATTGCCAGATTCTTCTAGGCTGTGGCGCGTGGAACTGACGTAAATTCACCTAACTTTAAGACATTACAAAATGATCCTTGTGATATCAATGAATATTAGATATTTTACTTTGAAATTGAAATTTAATAATAACATGGAACTTAACAAGAATTTCCTATTCTTCCATTCAATTTAGACTCCTCTCCATACCAAGGTTGTCTGGAAGAGATCGCTTAAGCGATAAGACCGCCCATTGTGCATTTAGTTAAATTACTTCCTAAATTGTGTAATTCAGTTTTTAAAGTGTACAATAAAGTATTCACATTCATTCATTCATTCCTATTTCAGGTGATACCATGCGTTCAAGCGATCCCTGGAGGTCTGTTCCCCGGAAGGATGATCAGATTCCAGGGTATGACGCCTCCTGGAGCTCAGAGGTAAGCACACATATGTAACTAGTAAACTATTATCAGTAAATAAAAAATAAAAAAACATGTGTAACTAGTAGCGCCCACGCCCACTATTATCAGTAAATAAAAAAAACTATTTTCTTTCTTTATTTATTTCATTCTTCCTGCTAAAAGGGGGGTAGTTAGATGGTTTGTTTATGTTTGTTATGAAGATGTTTATCTGCATAAATAAGTGTTACAAGAGTAGGTCTTTAAAGCATTTTTCTATTTTCGCCTCGGCACAAATGTTTGAACGATCTACAAATATTTGTTCCGGGTGTTCTGGGTATTTTCTATAAGTATATAATAAAAAATATCTATCTATGTATTATAATGTATTAAGTATATTATCAGTCATGTAGTACCCATAATACAGCTCTGTTTAACAGCAGCTTACCTTGGGGCTAGATGATGCTGTGTGGATTGTCCAGCATTATTTATTTATTTTTATTTATTATGATTTGCAGGTTCGCCATCAACCTACAGTGCGGTCCCAAAACAGATCCACGCGACGATATAGCTCTGCATCTCAACTTCCGTTTCATTGGTAACTGGAAAGAATACAAACATAATATATTTAATTTTTTTTTTTTAAATTAATGGAAAGTCAAAATCCAAAATAGCTTTTTTTTTCAAACAAGACAATCAAGGCACCTGATGTTACGCACCACGCCCGGCTATTACAGATACAGTGCCACCCAAAACTTAAAGTTTTTAAGTGTTTGCGTGGCACTGCACTGCGCTTATCACCCCGAGACATTGTTAAGTCTCTTTCGCCCAGTAATTTCACTTGCTACAGTGCCCTTCAAAGCTAAACACAGTGCAGCTTGCACACTACTGCTTGGAGGTAGAATATCTGACACTGCGGTGGTACCCACCAAGATGGACTCTTGCTGAAGAGTCCTACCACCAGGTAAAATTAATCATATCATATCACAAGGATCCCCAGGAGCGCTCGTGAAGTAGCTGGTTAAGTTGTTCTGTTAAGAACAACTTAACCAGCTTCAGATCAACGAAGTTAAGCACTGTTCCGCGGGGTCATCATTTGGGTGGGTGACCGCCAGTGGCAATTTCAACTGAGCGCTCCTGTGCTTCGGAGGGCACGTTAAGCAGTCGGTCCCGGCTTTTTTAAAAGTGGTTAGACCATGACAGAGGCTTTCGGGCGGCCTAGAAACTCTGTCACCAGAGTTGGCCACTGACTCATACAAACGAACGAACAAGGATTCCCGTGACTTGTCCACGTTTAAATGAAAATGAAATGAAATGTTTTTTTGCGAGAAATATGGCTACAAAGTCTTGTAGTATGTTTCTAAGGTTCATATATTTCACCAAACACTGCATGCAAATCTTAAGACATATGTTAGGTGCCTAAATTAAACTATTATAAAAAACTAATCAATAACTACATTTTGTATCAATCCCTTTTTTTAAATTACTTATTGATATGATTACAGAGCAGTGCGTGGTGCGCAATCACCTGACTGCCATGAACTGGGGCATGGAGGAGACTAGCGGCGGCATGCCTCTCAGTCCCGGAGACTCGTTCGAGGCGCTCGTGCTCTGCGAAATGAACTCTGTCAAGGTAACAGTCCGTGGTGTCAAGGTCACAGTCCGTGGTGTCAAGGTAATAGTCCGTGGTGTCAAGGTAACAGTGCGTGGTGCGCAATCACCTGACTGCCATGAACTGCGGCATGGAGGAGACTAGCGGCGGCATGCCTCTCAGTCCCGGAGACTCGTTCGAGGCGCTCGTGCTCTGCGAAATGAACTCTGTCAAGGTAACAGTCCGTGGTGTCAAGGTAACATTCCGTGGTGTCAAGGTAACAGTCCGTGGTGTCAAGGTAACAGTCCGTGGTGTCAAGGTAATAGTCCGTGGTGTCAAGGTAACAGTGCGTGGTGTCAAGGTAACAGTGCGTGGTGCGAAATCACCTGACTGCCATGAACTGCGGCATGGAGGAGACTAGCGGCGGCATGCCTCTCAGTCCCGGAGACTCGTTCGAGGCGCTCATGCTCTGCGAAATGAACTCTGTCAAGGTAAACCTACATTATTTATACCTTAGGTCACAGAACAGAGGTACTACGTACAGAATGACCACTCCCTACCTCCCACCGGTGCCACTTACCTCACCCCGAGAGCGTGTTCGCCGGCACTGAAGCTAAGGGCTATTTGCTCGCGTTTATTTTATTTGTGTAGGTCCAAGCGCGCGCATGCCATCGCGAGTAAAGTGTGTGTGTATAATTGTGTGGAGCCATCCATGACACTCACACATACAACGGCTCCGTTTACGTACACAAACCCCACACAATTATAGCAAGAGCGAGATGGTACACTTTACTCGCTCTGGCATGCGCGCGCTTGGACCTACACAAAATCAAAATAAACGCGTGCCTTAGCCCTTAGCTTCAGTGCCGGCGAAAAGTGACGTGTGGTGCCGGCAAACTCACGACCGGGGTGAGGTAAGTAAAACCGGTAGGACGTAGGGAGTAGCCATTTTGTACTGTAGATGATGCTGTGTGGATTGTCCAGCATTATTTATTATATAGGGTCTTTGATTATTAGTTCGCAATAAGCAAGGAATATGTTTCACACACAAAAAAATTCGTTCCTTTTTTTTAAAAAAAAATTTACTATTTGTCTGACAAATCTCGAGTTAATCGATTAGATATTTGGGTCAATTATTAATTATCCTTGTTGGATATCGAAAGGGGAGCGCATGTCAATGACCCGCGCGTCAATAAACCGCGTGTTAATAACCCGCGCGTCAATGACCTGCGCGTGTCAATGACCCCCCTTTAACACGCGCGCCCCCCTACGGGGCGCGCGTGTTCGAATATTTACTTATTACGCGATTTCTTTGTGTGTGGAACATATTCCTTGAGTATTGCGCATTAATAATCAAAGACCCTGTATACAAGGCAGGAATCGAAACGGCAACCTCCCGCGTGGCAGGCGGACCATCCGCCGCGCCACTTCGGCCGACAAGATAGTAATAAAAATTAGAATTTTCTTATTTATTTGCAGATAGCATTAAACGGTCAGCATTTCTGTGAGTTCCCACACCGCGTCTCGTATCAGAGGATCTCGCATCTGACGGTGGATGGCGATGTGATGATACAGTTCATCGGCTTCGAAGGTGCGCAGGCGCCGCCCCAGCAGATGTATATGGTAAGGGAACAAACTTCTCTAATTATCTACTTAATTATCTACTTACTTCCTACTTATTTAAACTTCGGCCTATCTCCATGTTGTCATACCCTTTTACAGGGTAAATGAACCAACCATATGAGAGCAATAAATGAATTGAGTATTGAATTGAATTGGGAAATTATTAAGTTTTAATGACAGAGCTAAGAGCACTGGTGGTCTAGTGGTAGTAACCCCGCCTTCCGATCCTAAGGTCGTGGGCTCGAATCCGGTCGTGCACCATTGGATTTTTCGCTACGAAAAATTTATGTGCGCAATGCCAGTGCTCTCATACGGTGAAGGAAAACATCGTGAGGTAAACGGCATGTCCAAGAATTAAACATTCGAAAGACATGTGCCATCCACCAATCCGCATGGGGTCCGCGTGGTGGATTTAGGCCCAATCATTCGCATAAGGCCCAGTGTCCCAGTAGTGCGAAAGGAACATTAAAAGGCGGTTTTGATTATTTACTAAAATCATTACACTTTTAAAAGTCTATGTTCAAACACTTTTTTTTTTCTGTATTTACACAACAAACCCTACTGTAATTTTTTTTTACAGCAGGGTTTGTTCACAAAAGACATGGTACATTTTACATTAAGTGGAATAAATTATAGAGCTGCATATCTCGCCCGAGTACAGCCACGTGAATATATTAGGTACACATTATATTGAAGTTATTAATTAATTAAAAAAAATTGAACACAAATATTAAATTAAAATAAATCAATTACCAAAATCTGAATTAAATGTCATTCACAATACCTACTATTTGTTACACTGTTTAATAGATGGCGCCACATGTAAAATTAGAACGCGCTATCGTTGCGTTTTAGGGTTTTAAGTTGTATTTGTTATGTTGGCACTAATCTGGTTAATACTAAAAAGTAATAAGTAACATGTAAACAAATCGTTGTTTGTTTTTATTTGTCTGGCCAATGGTGGCATCTGCCATGCCATAAAATAATAATTGTTAAAATGAAAATATTTTAATCTTTATATAAAGTGTATTTCACTTGAAGTTTGCTGTGCATTTCGGTTTTTCCTTTTTTGCATCATTTATTCGGCAATGTCAAAGTTATAAAATACAAACGAGCAAAACAACCACAATTTAGGATTGTCTTTGGCTATCTTGTCAAAACGACATGGGTCCTCCCAGCCCTCCCTGGGTTTTCGATACGAGATTTAAAAAAAAAGTAGTTCCTATTGCTTTGACAGATGGCGCTATCTGCCCTACTGCCATACTGTCAAAGGTTATCAAAACAAGAAAAAAGTTGGTAACTCCGTTTTTGTTTCGTGTCCAAAGTACGTACGACCAAAGTTAATGTACAACGTACTACGTACTATAACTTTGACACCAGCCAGAGGTATGACAGACAGTAACAGCAGGAGCAACCAATGTTGAATTCCCTACACATTCACCATAGCTCGCCAAACGTAGTGCTGACGAATGGCGAGCTCAAGAGAATTCTTGGGCTCGCCAGTTGAGCTACTGCCATCTAAATAGAAAGCCTTTTTTTTTAATAATTTGAGACGAAATCTCTCATTATTTTTCTCGTGTTATTTTAAGTTTTATTGCGTAAATTTTGTGGCAGTTTATCCAATTTAACTTGTTTACTTAGCACAAGTGTAGGTAATTGAAATGGAGGGGTAATGTTTGTTGGTAATATAGTCAAAAACTTTCCAAGGGAATTTTGAAAGAAAAGTCATCATCATTCCAAATTTCGTTTGTTTACGTTGCTAAGCGACAATCAAACTAATACACTTGACACTGGCAAAATTGTGGCAAATAAGCCATAGAGTCCATAAAAGAAGAAGAAGAACCACAATTAATAAATTTACGAAATTTTTGTTTCAATTTGCAATTTAAACTATAAACTATTGACTAAAACCATAAATTATAGAATAGAATAGAATAGAATAATATTTATTTACACCACACAATTAACATAAAAATAAAAATAACAATAAAAATTAAAACTTAACTATTGTGACGAAAAAAAAGGCAGCCACTCAGCATGTGCTGCAGACATAATGTGTCTGTAGCGCTGGTTTTCAGTGTAGCCTACGAGTAGTAGTAGCAGCAATTAGCTGCGACACGAGTCTCTCACTATCTAACAATTTACTCAGGTACATTTTATAATAAATTACCAAATCTGTCAACATCCTTCCTATGTGAAACAGAATATAAGTTAAAAAACAGAAGAAAAATCTTTAAGCCAATGAGGTTAACCTCAAAAGAAATATATCGACGTGTGTTATCCCTCCACGGGACATCAGGCTAAGCTTTTTAGCTCCAGCGCTCGTGTGCATTGTGTGTGATCCACGATTTGTATTTTCACCCCATGTATAGTTCGCACAGCGGATCTAGGCTTCCGTGAAGTTAGCCGTTTGTGATGCGCAAAGATGTTTTAAGTAGTAGGTACCTATGCTTTTATTGTGTAAATCTGTCACTGTGTCAAAAATTAACCTAGCCTAAGATAGTTTGTAAGCTTCACTAACACCATTGGACTACAAGTTGTCTGAATAAATAACTATAATAATAATAAAAGACAATTTAGTTTGAAAAAGCTCCATTGAGCATCGAAACGGCTAATTTCACGACGGCCGAGATCCGTTGTGAGAACTGTACCTACCAATGTACGTATGTGTATTTGACGACCGATGTGGCGCAGCGGGCGCAGGTCCGCCTGCAACGAGGTTGCGGGTTTGATTCCCGCTTCGGGTCAAATGTTTGTACCATTAGCTTACCTTGGGGCTAGATGATGCTGTGTGGATTGTCCAGCATTATTTATTATTATTTATTAATTATTTGGGCACAGCTAACTATATAAAATCTTATTTGTTTTAGCAACAAGCCCAGCCTGCTTACGGTGCGCCCCCGCCGGCTTATGGAGCCCCGGGCTACGGAGCTCCACAAGGTAACCACTGAACTTTAACCATAGTCAAACTCAAGATTTTTTTTTTTCATACAACTGAAGTGGCAACCTAGCGCCCACAAGGTAGTAAGCGGTTATTTCTGATTACCTACTATATATAAAGTCATTCATTATCATCCTGACAAACTTAAGGAATAGGTTCCACACATAAAAAAAATACTTGTCCAATTTTCTTTTTTTCTTAACATTTTTTTTTTATTTAAAAACACAATTATGTAATATTGCTTAATAATTAGTTATCCTTGTTAGAAATCGAAAAGGCAGCGCTCGGCACGTGTCAGTGACCCGCGCGTCAATGAACCGCGGGTCAATAACCCGCGCGTCCTTGACCTGCGCGTGTCAATGACCCGCTACGGGGTGAGCACACTCGAGTATTTCATTATTACGACGCTTAACTCGATTCCCAACAATGAGCAGAAAAACGTAATCAATTTTTTATGTTTAATTGAGATTTTTACGAAAAAATATACATTAAAAAAAAAAATTGGTATATATATTTTTTTTTTGTGTGGAACCTATCTCTTAAGTTTGTCAGGTTGATAATGAATGACCCTGTATTTATTAGAGTTATTGAGCTTATTTAGTAGGAGTTAGAGTTCTTTGTGATAGAGCTCGTCCGGAGAAGGAATTACCACCATACCTATTTCTATTTCTGCTGCCAAGCAGTAATGCTCGCATTGCTGTTCCTGTGTGAAGGGTATGGTTTCCTGTGAAATTACAGGCACATGAGACTTTAGATCTACGTCTCAAGATGACGCGAGTGATACCTCTGGTAGCAAGCGTACATAGGCTTATACTGTAACCGTTTACCATCAGGTGTGGGACGTACTTTTGCCACCTTATTTGTATGAAAAATAATAACTTTATTCTAACTATTGGTTGCGTTAATTATTGATCAAAAATCCGGCCATTAGTGGTAGTTTTATTAATAACTAACATTTGACTGCGGCTTTGCTTGCTTAGATTTAAGTAATTGCTTTGCTAGGACGTGCGTTGACTGTTAGTTGACGAAAGTATTTTTAATATATAAGGTCATTCATTATCAACCTGACAAACTTAAGGGATAGGTTCCACACATAAAAAAATACTTGTACTTTTTTTTTCTAAACGTTTTTTTTATATTAAAAAAAAATATTCACGTAATTCTGCTTAATAATTAGTTATCCTTGTTAGAAATCGAAAAGGCAGCGCTCGGCACGTGTCAGTGACCCGCGCGTCAATGAACCGCGGGTCAATAACCCGCGCGTCCTTGACCTGCGCGTGTCCTTGACCCGCTACGGGGCGCGCACACTCTAATATTTCATTATTACGTCACTTAACTCGATTCCCAACAATGATAAATAATAATTGAGCGAAAAAACGTAATCGGATTTTTTTTTGTTTACTTGGGATTTTTAAGACAAAATATACATTAAAAAAAAATTATAGGGACATATATTTTTTTTTTATGTGCGGAACCTATCCCTTAAGTTTGTCAGGTTGATAATGAATGACCCTGTATAGATAGTTATAAAGCTAAAACTTTTGTTTTTGGTGGGAGTTTGCCAAAGATCGAGACAAGTGGCAAGTTTTGGGAGTTACCTTTGCCCAGTAGTGGGATAATACGACATAAATAATAATAGTTCTGCGTAAGCGTAAACTCTTAAAAGTGAGCAATTTATTGCATTTTGAGGAACTTTTTATAATAGACCAACTTATACCAATAAATATATTAACTTTGAATCTTATTTGAAGTGGCAGTTAGCTATTTTGACCAATGGTTACATAGTTGACTACAGGTTAAAACGCAAATCTAAATGTGTAGTGACATTACGGTGTTAAACAGTGCAATAACTTATAATAAAAGAAAAATAACCTCAATTTAAAACTCTACAATTCATTCCAATTATATTAAAAGTGAGTGAAGTGTAAATAAAAATTAAATTTAAATTAAAAAGTTGTGTGAGTGAAGCTTTATATAATACAGTTGCATGGCCTTATAAGGTAAGTTAATGTATATACATAATATTATAGTATATAAGCTATATCTGGTTATATACACACACCATACACAATGACAGAAAAAATGTATTTTTTTTATATACATATTAGTTCTTGGCTAAATATTTAAATTAACAATACTAACAAAATAGTTGTAATAATATGATTATTTTTAAGAATATGTGGGTTCGAATCCGGTTTCGCACCAGATGGTAGAACCAAGCAAGAGTCCGTCTCGGTGGGTACCACCGCAGTGTCAGCTATTCTGCCTCCAAGCAGTAGTGTGCACTGCACTGTCACTTGCAGACATAATAAAAAGTTGTTATCTTTCGCCCAGTAATTTCACTTGCTACAGTGCCCTTCAAACCTAAACACAGTGCAGTGCATACTACTGCTTGGAGGTAGAACATCTGACACTGCCGGTGGTACCCACCAAGACGGACTCTTGCTAAAGAGCCCTTCCACCAGGTATACTATGGGGTTTACAAGCGCAGTGCAGTGCCATGTAGAACTCGAAACTTGTCTTCATAGCTCTGTAATTGTACTGGGCGAGTGATACTCAACAACAAAACTAAAAAGCTCGTAAACCCGGTCTACGGGCGCAGTGCAGTGCTATGTAGAACTTGAAAAGCTTTTAGTGTTAAGATCAGGCTTGGAGCTTTTAACCAGGCGAAGGATATGTTCCCTCATTCACATTAATATACTTAAATAAGTTTGTATGTCTCATCCACCACCATCAATCCGCATTGGGTCCGCGTGGTGGATTAAGACCCAATCACTCTCGCCCGAGAGTAGGCCAGTGTCACAACAGTATATTAGAAGGCTGCCATGATGAAGTTTGTTCGAGTCAACCCTAGTGACGGAGTTAGGACGCCCAAAAGCCTCCTATATCTGCGCTTATAGGAATAGGCATGATGACTGATTTTGAAAAACTGTTCTATTGTGTTCAGAAGTATCGACTTTATGCAAAAAATAACTTAGTATTCCAGAAATTAATTGTTTAGTAGTAAAAAAATGCGATTTAAATTTGAATTTTGAAATTGACGCCAAAACGCGCCGAGTCGCGGAGTGACAGCGGTGACGTCATTATGTCAGTTTTCAATATAAAATTTTAGCAATAAGGCTCAAAATTCTGCAATTTAGTTTGATGCCACCAATCAGAGAGCCTAGATGCTCCTGATTGGTGTTCAACCTTTTATGGCGGATTGCTGTATTTTGTAGTTTTATTTTATTAAAAATATTATCAATCTCGCATCTAATGTGAAAAGAAATGTGGTTTTTATATGAATCCTTTTGCATGAGGTGAAGACGTGTTTTAAGTGATTCTTGGTTACTGTCATCATGCCTCTTATAATGTTAATTGGCATAATTATTTAAATTTCATTTTTCTTTATCGCAGGCTTCTACTAGAGGTGTAGAGAATGCTACCAGAAAGGTATTTAATTTATTTATTTTGCGTTAAATTAAATTAAAAATAGTAATATAAGTTATTTTTTTTATATTAATTTTTGCATAAATAAAATTTAAATAAATAATGCTGGACCACACAGCATCATCTAGCCCCAAGCTCAGCAGAGCTTGTGTTATGTACTAGATGACTGATATATACTTAATACAATAATATTATATATTTTTTATTATACATTAAAAACACCCAAAGCATATATTTGTTCTGGGTGTTCTGAGTATTTTCTATGTATAATAAAAAAATATTGTATTGTATTAAGTATATATCAGTCATGTAGTACCCATAACACAGCTCTGTTTAACAGCAGCTTACCTTGGGGCTAGATGATGCTGTGTGGATTGTCCAGCATTATTTATTTATATTTTATCTATTTATTGGCGTATATAACGCCATCTAGCTCAGTACTAAGCAAAGCTTTTACTATGAATACTAGATAACTTATAGGATTTACACAATACATGATTTTTTTAATACATACTTGTGTACTACAGCCTGACTAATATAATTAAATACAATACAATACATAGATATTTTTATTATAAATAGAAAATACCCAGAACACCCGGAACAAGTATTTGCAGAACGTACAAACATTTGTCCCGCAGCGGGAATCGAACTCGCAACCTCTCGCTTCTCAACCGTGCACTCGCCCACTACGCCACCGAAGTCATTAATTAATTATAATTAATTTTGATATGGTTTTATGAAATATTAAATGGTATATATGGTTTTCAGGTGTTAGGAAGGGTTTCTTCTTATAGGTTTTTAGTTGTTGCTTTGGCTTTCTTAGCAAATCTTTATAAAATGTACCTAAGTAAATTGTTAGATAGTGAGAGACTCGTGTCGCAGCTAATTGCTGCTACTACTACTCGTAGGCTACACTGAAAACCAGCGCTGCAGACACATTATGTCTGCAGCACATGCTGAGTGGCTGCCTTTTTTTCGTCACAATAGTTAAGTTTTAATTTTTATTGTTATTTTTATTTTTATGTTAATTGTGTGGCGTTAAATAAATATTTTTCTATTCTATTCTATTCTATATTCTGGTTTCCGGATAATCAAAGTTTCCGAGCGGGTAATAGATTCGGTGGCATAGCGTTGGCGTTGCTTTCAAAGACGCGGGTTCGAGTCGCGTTTCGAAAATTTTGGGTATTATTAGATTTGTTTGATAATCAAAGTAGGTAAGTATAGTTCTCTCGGCGGATCTGGGCCTCCGTAAAGTTAACCGTTTCGATGCGCATTGGAGCTTTTTCTAACTAAATTGTTATTGCGCATCACAAACGGCTAACTTCACGGAAGCCTAGATCCGCTGTGCGAACTATACCTACTTATATTTACTTATTATAATGATTTTTTTCAGGTGCCTTGTAACTGCGCCCGCGAGTTTTCATCATCATTATCATCACAGATGAAGAAGGATGTGAAATTGTTTTTATTACAATAAATGTTAATCGTTTTTAAATGTTTAAAAAAATCTGTACACATAATATGTTAAGTTGTATTAAGATGTATCACGTCTGTCACAGCAACGCGCATTACTGCTTGGCGGGAGGAATAGGGCAGGAATAAAATTACGTGATTGTTTTACCTATCATGAAATTTTATTAATATTTTTCCCCACTCACGGTTTTGCATGCACAGTTCGACCGTACAGGTAAAACCTTCGCGCAAGATCTAATGCCGGCTGTACACATTGGGCCAAGGTGCTGGGCCAACATTACATATTAGACCAACGCTGGTGTTGGTGACAACTTACGTGTTAAGTATGTTCGTGTGAGTCAGTGGCCAACTCTGGTGACGTAGGCAGTCTGCGACCAATGATGGCCGGCAAACCATATAGATTTTATGTGCACACATCAAAGGATCTTGGCGTTGATAAAGCCGTTACACACGTAAGGTACTGGCTGTAGGTGTGAAAGAGACGCCCTGATCCAGCAACAGGCGGGCGACAGAGACAGACCTACATTCAAGTCGCTCGTCCGATGTTAAGCGCCACGCATGACCATAACAGTTGCATTGCCAAACAAAGCTATAAGTTTTAAAGTTTACTTGAACAATGTTATGTCTCGTAACCAAGTCTCTTTAGCCCAGTAATTTCTTTCTATTTTTCCATAAAAACCCGCACGCTATTGTGCCTTGGACTATTGGCCCAACATATTGGCCCAATGTGTACAGCCGGCATTTGGTGCGGCGTTCAGCATAGTTGTAAGTTCACAGATTTTGGATCATATTTTTATATTAATTTTGAAATGTTTCCACCCAAATTTGGCCTTATATTAAAATTGTATAAACAAGTTTTTCTTGTGATGCCAAAAATTATGAATTTAATAATTGTATTCAGTATTTTTTTTTGCGTCCGAAAATATTAATAAGTGTGATAAAACCAAAGCGTCTAAAAGTTATATTAAATTCATACAGGGTGTGTCATCTTATACAGGGTCTTTGATTTTAGTGCGCGATATTCAAGGAACAGGTTCTACACATCAATAATGTACCTATGTAACAAAAACAAAAAAACATATGATGTACCTATGTTTTTTTTTAATGTATATCTATTTGGTCTTAATAATTCCAAGTAACCAAAAAAAAATTCGATTACGTTTTTCTGCTCATTTATCATTGTTGGGAATTGAGATAAGCGGCGTAATAATGAAATATTCGAGTGTTCGCGCCCCGTAGCGGGTCATTGACACGCGCAGGTCAAGGACGCGCGGATTATTGACCCGCGGTTCATTGACGCGCGGGTCACTGACACGTGCCGAGCGCTACCTTTTCGATTTCTAACAAGGATAACTAAGCAGATTTACGTTTTTTTTTTGTGTGTGGAACATATTCCTTGAATATCGCGCACTAATAATCAAATACCTGATATATAAAAATGGATTGCTGCGCGTTAGGCTCGCTAAAACTCGAGAACGGCTGGACCGATTTGGCTCATTTGGTCTTGAACAATCGTGTCTATTCGTGTTTTTCCGATAATACAGTTATGATACAACCTGTACTATACCGAGTAACAATGTAACATTTTATGGTACTACCTATGTAGGGTGATTACTTAAGCGCTCGCATTATTCTTCTCAATTTGACGACCAATGTGGCGCGGTGGGCGAAGGTCCGCCTGCGACGCGGAGGTTGCGGGTTCGATTCCAGCCTTGGGACAAATGTTTGTAGGATCTGCAAATATTTGTTCCGGGTGTTCTGGGTGTTTTCTATTTATAATAAAAAATATCTATCTATGTAATGTATTGTAATAAATATATATCAGTCATCTAGTACTCATAATACAGCTCTGTCTTACCTGGGGCTAGCTAGATGATGCTGTGTGGATTGTCCAGCATTATTTATTTATTTAATTGCACAGTCAAACTAATGCAATTAATCAATTAATAGACCTAAACATTTTATTATTTATACATTAGACACAGACATTATATTTAATCACCACATATCGCACAAATACTTTTAATTATTTACTTATATTTTATCTTTTTTTTTGGTATCGGGTTTATTTAGTTAAATATATTTTAGAGGTATACAAATAACATATTTATTTGATAAATTCGTTATATTTATTATTGTTTAACGCCACCGTCACATTACGTACTCGTTATTCCTGTCCATCCGCAGGTTGTCTGGAAGAGATCGCTTTTAGCGATAAGACCAATGGGCACATCCGCTATTACGTTATAGTTCGCACAGCGGATCTAGGCTTCCGTGAAGTTAGCTGTTTGTGATGCGCAAAGACAATTTAGTTTGAAAAAGCTCCATTGCGCATCGAAACGGCGCCTGAGAGTAGGCCAGTGTCCCAGCAGTGGGAACATTAGAAGACTGTCATGATGATGATGAAATCTGAAACAACAGAAAAAATTGTGTTTACTTTACAGACAGACAGACAACGTGGTGATCCTTTAAGGGTTCAGTTTATTCTCTTGAGGGATGGAACTCTAAAAATGATAATAATACATATAAATAAATAAATAATGCTGGACAATCCACACAGCATCTACCCCCAAGCTGAGCAGAGCTTGTGTTATGTACTGGATCACTAATTATTAATACAATACATAGATGGATATGTTTTATTATACATAGAAAATACCCAAACAAATGCATGTAATAATTAGCTAGGTTTTTTTTTTTTATACAACTGATATGGCAACCAAGCGTACGGCCCACAAGATGGTAAGTGGTTACCGCAGCCTATGGACGCTTGCAATACCAGAGGTATCACTCGCGGGTTGCCACCTTGAGGCTAAGATCGAAAGCCTCACGTGCCAGTAATTTCACCGGAAACCATCCCCTTCATACCGGAACACAGCAATGCGAGCATTACTGCTTGGCGGCAGAAATAGGTATGGTGGTAGTCCTTCCCCGGACGAGCTCTATCACAAAGAACTCTACTACTCTTAAAAACTTAGGTACCTATAATAATTAATAAAATGAACTTATAAATAAAATGAAACAATTTTGTTTGATGCGAGCGGTTACATAAATGCCCCGCCGTTCTGTGAATGGTTAAACGCGTTAAATACTTCCTTCGGCATTTCTATAGCATTTACGAATAGTAATGGCATTATTCAAAAACTATATTTATTATTCAAATAAACATGTACTGAAAAAAGTTGTTTTATTCTACCCTAGAGTCGCCTTTAATTAAATTAATAATTCATGACATTTGACATAATCCTAAATTTTTTGACTTTGCGGGACCCACAAACCTCTGCTTGATTTGCGAATGCTCTACCAGTTGAGCTGTTGAGTCAACTATACGCAAATTTGTAAATTGTAGTTAATTATTTGTATTTTATAACTTTGACATTGCCGAATAAATGTAAAAATGAAAAACAGAAATGACCGCCTTCCTTCCTATGTGAAAGAGATTATAGCTTTAAGACTTTTCAAAATTATCCTTACATTTATCTGAATAAAATTATTTTGAATTTGAGTTAGTTAGTTTACCTGGTGTTAGGACTCATTAGCAAGAGTCCGTCTTTGTGGGTACCACTGCAGTGTCAGATATTCTACCTCCAAGCAGTAGTGTGCAAGCTGCACTGTGTTTAGCTGTGTGTCTTTTGAGGTTAACTGTGGTAACTGTGTGACCTCATCAGTTAAAAGGTTAAGCGGAATAGTACTAGAGATTTTTCGTCTGTTTTTTATTTTGTAATGGATTTCCGCAAAGTAACGCCTGAATCTATCAATTATCTGTGAAGGGCACTGTAGCAAGTGAAATTACTGAGCGAAAGAGACTTAACAACAATGTCTCGGGGTGATAAGCGCAGTGCAGTGCCACGCAAACACTTAAAAACTTTAAGGCACCTTGATTGCTCTTGCTGACATAAAACTCTCACTCAAGTGCGCTCGTAAAGTAGCTGGCTAAGTTGTTCTTAACAGATCAACGAAGTTAAGCACTGTTCCGCGTACTCACCATTTGGATGGGTGACCGCCAGTGGCAATTTCAACTGAGCGCTCCCGTGCTTCGGAGGGCACGTTAGGCTTTCCAAAGCTGTTAGGTACAGAGGCCTTTAGGCGGCCTAAAAATTATGTCACCAGAGTTGGCCACTGACTCATACGAACTTATATGGAACAGTAAGTGACAAGACTGTCAAGTAGCCCGCAAGCACCACGCCTGACTATAACAGATGCAGTGCCAATCAAAGCTTAGTGTTTAAGTTCTGCGTGGCACTGCACCCCGAGACGTGGTTGTTAAGTCTCTTTCGCCCAGTAATTTCACTTGCTACAGTGCCCTTCATACCTAAACACAGTGCAGCTTGCACACTACTGCTTAGAGGTAGAATATCTGACACTGCGGTGGTACCCACCAAGATGTACTCTTGCTTAAGAGTCCTACCACCAGGTAGTAGGCAACTAAGCTAAGCTACCTTCAGCACGGTCACCATTTCTAACTGAAGCGTGTTTGTCATTTATTTTCATTGTTACAGGGTTCGGAGGTGGTGAGATGGTAAGTATTTTGTACTATAATAACTTTTTGATCTTATTCATAAAAGAAATAGTCAGTTTAGCAGCTTGCTAAGTATTGTTTTACCTTGTTATTCTTATACAATGAAGAAAGAGGATAATATATGTATTTTTAATAAATGCAAAAAAAAATAATGCTGGACAATCCACACAGCATCATCTAGCCCCAAGCTAAGCAGATATAAAATACCCAGAACAAATATTTGCAGATAGTACAAACATTTGTTCCTATATACAGGGTCATTTATTATCAACCTGACAAACTTAAGGGATAGGTACCACACATAAAAAAAAAATATGTACCTATAATATATTTTTTATGTATATTTTGTCTTAAAAATTGCAAGTAAACAAAAAAAATCGATTACGTTTTTCTGCTCAATTATTATTTATCATTGTTGGGAATCGAGTTAAGCGGCGTAATTATGAAATATTCGAGTGTGCGCGCCCCGTTGCGGGTCATTAACACGCGCAGGTCAAGGACGCGCGGGTTATTAACCTGCGGTTCATTGACGCGCGGGTCACTGACACGTGCCGAGCGCTGCCTTTTCGATTTCTAACATTTAATACATAAATATATAAGGTCATTCATTATCAACTTGACAAACTTAAAAAAAAGTACTTGTACTTTTTTTAAGTTAAGGAAAACTATTTATTAAGCAGAATTACGTAATTTCTTTTTAAAATATAAAAAAAATGTTTAGGAAAAAAAAAAAGTACAAGTATTTTTTTTTAGTGTGGAACCTATCCTTTAAGTTTGTCAAGTTGATAATGAATGACCTTATATGATGGTAATTTCTCCGGAAACCATACCCTTCACACCGGAACACAGCAATGCAAGCATTACTGCTTTGCGGCAGAAATAGGTATTTTCTATTTTCTATTTATTTAAAACATTACATCTATTATTACAGGTAATACCCAATACAATAGAGTAGTCAACAAAAATCAAAAAAAATAATAATAAAATAAAATAATTACATTCAAATCTTCTTAATAATAAATAATTCATAATTTACAACCTAATCTTAAGTAATCCTATGTAGCAAAATAATAAAATTAGTACCTATTTACAATATAGGTGTGGTGGTAGTCCTTCCCCGTGTTCTATCACAAAGAACGAGTCTTATCTATTTATAGAGGAACAAACATACATCCAAACTTTCGCATTATAATATACATACATATTTTACATACATATTTTTTTATGTGTGGAACCTATCCCTTAAGTTTGTCAGGTTGATAATGAATGACCCTGTATATTAGTGGGTGATGTGATTAAAATTAAAAATGTTTATTTCTATAACACGAAATAAAGTTTTACACTCTTGCATTGGAGTCTAAAAATTGCTTGTATTAGGTGATACCGCTCATAAATAACTATATTAAAATTGGTTATTTTTGTTTTTATAGTGTTGACCATCACTAAGGGAATACTAAAGATTTTAATATCCACAGAAGTTGGCTAGATTAACTTCTGTGAATATACCATAAATTATTTCGTCTCAAGCTGGATTTGAACCCGCAACCGCCGCTTGATACGCCAAAGCAATAAACAACGGAATAAGCAATGCAACACCTCTCGTCAATGAACTAAATTAACTTTAGTCATTGAACAGGCTTGGATAACTGCAACGTTTCCCCTGTAGGTGGAGCTATCGGCGCATAGAGCCGAACTTATCTCCTCCAAGCGAGATATGTCTCGATAGCTCAATTGGTAGAGCACCCGCATCAAGCGGTGGTGGCGGGTTCAAATCTCGCTTGAGGCGAAATATTTTTTTATACAAGTGGCAACCAAGCGTACGGCCCACAAGATGGTAAGCTGTTACCGCAGCCCATGGACGCTTGCAATACCAGAGGTATCACTCGCGGGTTGCCACCTTGAGGCTAACATCGAAAGCCTCATGTGCCAGTAATTACACCGAAAACCAAACCCTTCACACAGCAGTGCGAACATTACTGTTTGGCGGCAGTAATAGGTATGGTGGTAGTCCTTCCCCAGGCGAGTTCTATCACAGAGAACTCTACTACTTTATATTATAATGTAAAAAATATGTGACTAGATGCAGCCGTACGGCAGCTCGTACGGGACGGTGCAGGAGCGGCGCGGGATGGGCACGGGCGCGGCCGTGGGGCTCGGCGTGGGCGCGCTGGCGGCCGGGGGGCTCGCGGGGTACGCCATCGGCGGGGGGTTCAGCAGCGACAGCCCCACCGAGGAGGTAACCAACCGCACACATACATACATACCTCGGTAACACACACAGTAGCACATTTAGTAGCATATACGGTAGCAAGGGTCATGCCAAAAAAGCGATAGGAACCCAGCCGGTGTTGTTGCCAGTTCTTTTACGGCATGGGCGCGTTGGAACTGGTTTAAATTTTCCTAGCTTGTAAGACGTTTCAAAGTGATCCTTGTGATTCTACTGAATAAATAATTTTTGATTTTGATTTTTTTTTATTTTGGTAGCACGTACAGTAGCACATACAGTAGCACATTTAGTAGCATATACGGTAGCACATACAGTAGCACTTACCGATTCGATGCGCAATGGAGCTTATTCGAACTAAATTGTCTTTGCGCATCACAAACGGCTAGCTTCACGGAAGCCTAGATCCGACGTGCGAACTATACCTCAACCTTAGAACTTAGATTAGATACTGGGACTTTGTTAACATAGAATATACACATTATTATATTAATATTCATTATTATTATATTATAGTGTTATTCCAGGACTTAAGCCATCTAGATTACAAGCATCACGATCGGTTAAGTCGTCACGGAGATACGTGGTTAAGCTATTTTTCCGTTAATGATTAATAATTTATTCTATTATATTGTATCTTACTTTTTTTTTTTTTTTTGCTCTAATTTTAGAATTCTTTAAATATGCGACTATTACTTATATTTTTTTTGTTGGTACATAATTTTATTATTTTATTTTTAATTTATTTATGTGTAAATCTGTGTTTGCATGTCGGTCAACGACGAAGTGTGCGAGACATTTAAAACAAACCTAATACCAAACATTAATACACACAGACTTTCGCATATAAAATATTGGTAAGATAGAAACATTATTATTATCGTAAAGTGTTTATGTAATCTAGTTCTAGTGAAATCAAAATATGTACTCGTATTTCATTTCAGGTTCATCATATATCTTCGGACTTCGGAGGCGACGATTGGGCGGAATAATATTAATATAAGTAATATATTATATACTAAACATATTATTTTGTGTGGACGATTTTAATGTAATTAAATGTAAAACTCTGTGACGGGTTACTTTTGAAAGCGACAAGCGATAATACAGGGTCATTCATTATCAACCTGACAAACTTAAGGGATGGGTTCCACACATAAAAAAAAATATTTTTTTTATGTATATTTTGTCTTAAAAATCCCAATTAAACAAAAAAAATCGATTACGTTTTTCCGCTCAATTATTATTTATCATTGTTGGGAATCGAGTTAAGCGACGTAATAATGGAATATTCGTGTGTGTGCGCCCCGTAGCGGGTCAAGGACACGCGCAGGGCAAGGACGCTCGGGTTATTGACCCGCGGTTCATTGACGCGCGGGTCACTGACACGTGCCGAGCGCTGCCTTTTCGATTTCTAACAAGGATAACTAATTATTAAGCAGAATAAATATTTTTTTTTATGTGTGGAACCTACCCCTTAAGTTTGTCAGGTTGATAATGAATGACCTTATATATGATCATATAAGTCAATAGATGTCCACTGCTGGACATCGGTCTCCCCTAAAGAGAGCGCCACGACAACCGATCTTGAGCCTTCATCATCCATCGACTGCTTGCAACCGCTTATTATGTAGCTCTATCGAGTGGGGGTCCGTCGTAGATAAATCGTTCGCACAGTACAATTTTTATTGTTAATTTTAATCACCATATTGTATAAATCAATGTAATTAAGTATGTACGTAAAAAGTTTATAACGTAACATCACAATAGTTGAAATCAGAAGCACTATTTTAAAGGTTATTTAAGTTATTTAAATAGTTATTACATTAAAAATATATGGCTTTTGCATTTTATCATAACGAAGTCTGTAAGTCGTTCTATCTTTGTACTAAATATGTCGATAAAAGATTGATCTATAATTTTTTTACACATTCTAAAGACATAACCTTTAAACTAAACTTGACGCTTCAAAGGGGATTTTTACACTAAAATTCCCAAAATCCCTTCAAAGGGGATTTTGACACTAACCTAAATAAAAAAAGTCGATCGATAGTAATATTTGAACACTACATGATGATACGTTACTTCAAAAAGGTCGATCGAAGGGAATATTTGGAGAAATATTTATAAATGGTCGAGTAGTTTGGTCATTGACTGTACTAAAACACCTAATTTTACAAATGGTACCAGTTGCAGAACGGAAATAATACAATTTTTGTGTTTTGCAACTCACACTAGTTACGGTACTAGCTGTAGAACGACTCGAAATATTATCGAAGACTAAATTTTATCGAGATGAAGATGTCAAAAAAAAATCAACTTTTTTTCGGTAAGCTATGCTCTTAAGGCGCATACAGCACCTAAACTAGCACCACCACCTACTTTATGTTATTATTCTGTTTAACAAAGGAATTTTCAATAATCCGTCTTCCAGTTTGTGATACCTATCATAAGCTTTTTTTTAATGCCTCTGTAATAGTTTTATTCTATTTAGTTTAGGAAGAGATACGAAAATAGATTTTGGTGGCCACCAAGGGCAAATTCCTTTGTTCAACGGAATAATAAGATAAATAAGGTGGCGGCGCCACTTTAGGTGGGGTATGGGCCTTAACTAGATTTTTCTGTCTAGAACTATAACCGATTTATAAATGTTTCACACATTATATTAGTAAGATTTTTTTCTATTTTCAGTTCAGTTACAACCAAATTTCATATAATAAATGATTAGGAAAACCTTGTATAGTAAAATATTATACGTTTTGTTAATATTTGAAATTCTAAATATTCGGCCTTTAATATTATGTATTATCTTGTGCATTTTATATTGACATGTGACGTTTTTAGCTTTTAAAAAAACAGACTTTACTCGATAACATAACAGAAAAAAATTGTTAGATTTTTTATCGATTTTTCTTTTATTTGTTTTCATCACAAAATATGTTAGTTTTACAAAATTGATAAACTAAAACAACATTTTTTTTTTAATGAAGTACTTGGGTATTTATTTATGAAAATTAGTCGATGATTTTACTAGAAGACATTTTTTTATTCCAAAGTCAAATAGAGCTTACCTTGATCATTTTGTCTATGTTGTATGTGTGATTGTAATGGTTGCCAGCAATTTTATAAATATGTTTGTAAAATATTTTTAAGTATTGTTCTCTCAGCGGATCTAGGCTTCCGTGAAGTTAGCCGTTTCGATGCGCAATGGAGCTTTTATTAACTAAATTGTCTTTGCGCATCACATACAGCTTCACGGAAGACTAGATCCGCCGAGAGAACTATACCTAATTGGATTTTTTTCGACGTTTTAATAGTTTCAGAGATTAAAAAATATAAAAGGATAAATTATATTAGTTTTTTAAAAACTTATTTATTATTTTTATTTTATTTATTAAGGACACCCAACACAGGATAACACCATACACACAAAAATATATTCTAAAGGTTTTACACTCTAGTGTTCCCATAATTATAGGGCATCACAGCATGCGCAATAGTAGCAACAAGACAAAAACTTAATTAAAATCTAAAATATACATAAAACAAGGTTACAAAACAATAATAAATACTACTTATTATGTATTAACTTATGTCTTACTTACTTATGTCAGTCGTCATTGTAAAATGCACATTATAAATGTTAAAATTGTGATAAATGTAAAGTAATGTATTGTGTATTGTATATAAAATATATGATTGTTAATTCGGCCAGAGGTATTAGGACAAAAGTTATATTTGCTGTCACCTATACGAAAATCTGAAAATTGAGCACCGGTGGTCTAGTGGTAGTGACCCCGCCTTCCGATCCTAAGGTCGTGGGTTCAAACGCGGTCGTGCACTAATAGATTTTTCTGTTCGAAAAATTTATGTGCGCAATGCCAGTGCCCTCATACGGTGAAGGAAAACATCGTGAGGGAACCGGCATGTCCAAGAACTAAAAATTCGAAAGACATGTGCCATCCACCAATCCGCATTGGGTCCGCGTGGTAGATTAGGATCAATCACTCTCGCCTAAGAGTAGGCCAGTGTCCCAGCAGTGGGAACATTAGAAGGCTGTCATGATACAAAAATCGAAAATAGTAATGTTTCGCATTTAACTATTCTCTCTCAATTTATAATTTCTTCATGTAAACACACATTATTCTCGAATACGGTATCTATACAGATGTAAGCGGTAATCTCTGCCGCTGTGGGTAGCGAAATTCTCTCGCTGTGTGTAAGTAACAACAGCAGCGTATACCGTGGCGTATCGCATACATTTGAATAAGCATTAATGCTAATATTATGGTATTATTTATAAGATATTAAGTATTTTGTGTGCCTATAGACACCAGTGTGGCTTGTTCACTGAATAAATAAATCGATATGTTATTTTAATATATTTGTTTGATTTGGTTATTTCCTACAGTTAGGCTGTTTTCCTATCGATGCGACCCTAAAACTGTCAACGGAGAAATCCAGTAGCTCCCTTTTTGTCTCTATAAAGAGTAAGCAAGTATCGAAAATCACAAAAAAAATCTATGAAATCTTAGAATTGTATACAAAAGTTGTACATCAAGTTTTGTCCAGAACGGTTATAAAATACGACCTGTAGAGGAGTACCAACAAACTGACAGACGTATGCTTAGACTATACAGGGTCATTCATTATCAACCTGACGAACTTAAGGGATAGGTTCCACACTTCGATCAAAAATCCCCGTTCCACACATAAAAAAAAATATTTGTACCTATAATTTTTTTTTTGTGTATATTTTGTCCTATAAATCCCAAGTAAACAAAAAAAAAACAATTACGTTTTTCCGCTCAATTATTATTTATCATTGTTGGGAATCGAGTTAAGCGACGTAATAATGAAATATTCGAGTGTGCGCGCCCCGTAGCGGGTCAAGGACACGCGCAGGTCAAGGACGCGCGGGTTATTGACCTGCGGTTCATTGACGCGCGGGTCACTGACACGTGCCTAACGCTGTTATTTCGATTTCTAACAAGGATAACTAAATATTAAGCAGAATTACGAAAAAAAAATTTTTTATATAAAAAAAAAGTACAAGTATGTTTTTTTGTGTGGAATCTACCCCTTAAGTTTGTCAGGTTGATAATGAATGACCCTGTATACATGTCTAGACCGAGCGTTGTCTGATACACATCACGCGTATAACGGGCCGAGCTGCGCACGATGTGTGCGTGACACTAGCGTACGCATAGACTAAAAACTAACAATGTGTGTGTGTAGGGATATCAACCAGCCTAAAAGTTACCCTACTTAGTACTTTATCTACGTAAGTTACGTTGCGTACGTACATTTCAAATAATTACGAAATAAGATAAAAATTGTAAGTCGGTACGTATTCTATCTTTGCGTATGCTTTTGCCAGGCTTGAAGCGGAGACTTCTCTCGCTTCGCTCGCTCGGTCAATAATAGGATTAACGATAACGATGAAACATAACAAAAGGAAATGAGTCTATATTTTTTAGTAGACAAACAAACAAGATATCTTGCAATCTTTTTATAACATTATGACGTCAAAAAACTCTTCTAAACTGATAGTAATTTAAGGTAGCTATCACGTTGTTTTTAAACGTGTCACAGTGAAATATAATTTATCACTAAGAAAGTGTGGCGCCCGCCGCCACTTTTTCTATCTGAATCTAAAAATATGCTTAAAATGTAGCATTTTTTTTATCAGCATAGACCTTACCACAAGCCTGACGCATTGTCACATCAGGTAGTGCAGTGCCATGCAGAATTAAGTTATGCATGGCACTGCGCTCATCACCCTAAGTAAGTCTGCAACTATAACGTAGGCAGGTACCCATAACACAAGCTTTAAGAGTAGTAGAGTTCTCTGTGATTAGTGATAGAGCTCGTCCGGGGAAGGACTACCACCATACCTATTTCTGCCGCCAAGCAGTAATGCTCGCATTTCTGTGTTCCGGTGTGAAGGGTATGGTTTCCGGTGAAATTACTGGCTTTCGATCTTAGCCTCAAGGTGGCAACCCGCGAGTGATACCTCTGGTATTGCAAGCGTCCATAGGCTGCGGTAACCGCTTACCATCTTGTCGGTCGTACGCTTGGTTGCCACTTCAGTTGTATAAAAAAAAGCTCTGCTTAGCTTGGGGCTAGATGATGCTGTGTGGATTGTCCAGCATATATTTATTTATTTAAAACTAAATTAAACAAATCACACGATCGACAAATGGCTTTGCTGAAACGCAAGCCACATCGGTTCATTAGTGGAATATGAAAACAGAAAAAAGCAGCCATTTGGCAACAATTCCTTGCTATCTTTGTTAGTACAATTGTTCTTTATGATAACTAGGACGTCATTGCAATGAAAGAAATCATTGAATAACCTGATAAAATTATTTTGTTGACTGATAAAAATATGATACCGGTAGGTACTTATCACATGTTTTTCTTTTGTTTGTAAGTACCTACCTGCCTATAGTAATTCATCTTTAGACGTTATCAATTTGATTTCATTGAACTACCAAAGAATTCCTTGGATTTCATACAATCTATTGCACTCAGCTTTGGTAAAAATACGACCTAAATTATTAACATCGTAAACTGTGCTCTTAGCTCACCCCACGCAACAGCTCGAGGGTCATTGGCCTGACAACGACCAAGAAAGAACCAGCTAACAGCTGAACCAAACAAAGACTCCACACAAAAAAGGCTACCTAGCCATCCGTTATAATTTTTCATGTCTATCCGGTGGAATGTTTACCAAAAACATCTGCGTTGGAACCTGTTTTAAAAATAAGAACAGCTGATGTTTCGGTCCCTTTTCATCTAAAGGGTGCGAGTGAGAGGTCAGAGGGATCAGCGTGGGTGTTGCTGGCAGGCAACGCAACTTCCTCAGAAAAAATCTATAGACTTTTTTTTATTACTTTTATAATCAGGTTTATATGCTTTTTCTTGCTTACCTGTGATAAATAGGTACGTAATCTGTGAGATCCAAGGTCGGTAAGCATTCGTGGTCTAGTGGTATTCCCGCTTTCCAATCCTAAGGTCGTGGGTTCGAAACCAATCGCCACAATTTTTTTATTCTAAAAATGTAGTGCTCAATGCCGTTGCTTTCAACTTGAGAGTCTCAAGCGATGAAGGAAAACATCGATGAACCGGATTTCAGGAACTAATTTGAAAGACATGTGAAATCCATTTATTGGTTCGTATCATTTATCTATTATTTATTGGGTCTGGGTGGTGGTGGATCTTATTCATCATTCAAGTCAAGAGAAGGTAAAAATACAACAAGCAGGTACTTAGGTAGGTACCTAGGTATTGTAGTAGGTACCGTAACATAATACCTCCTATAAAAGTACGTGCTCTTTGACATGTAACTACTACTCTGCGATTAGAAAATGAATAAGTTATGAAAACATAATATTATTAATTTCTAAAAGGTCTTTTGCCCGAAAGTCTTTTGGTCCAATAATGGCTCTTCTCCAATAAGTCAAAATCATGATCGATGGTCAAATCTTTAGGGTCAAAATTATGGAATAGCTGGGATGCCCCTTTTTAATTTTATTTTCTATTTCTACTCAGAGCATAATAAATCTTTGTAAGCATTTTATAAACCCTTTTTTCTTTACATATTAATTTTGATCTTTGTGAAACAGGTATAAACGTAATACAACAACGAGCCCTTAAGTACCTACCTACCTACCAACTTTCTCAGCAGGTCGAATCGAATATTGGTAGTGAGTGGTAGGTATCATTTTGATCAAAATCGCGCTATAATGTACGCACTTCGTAATACATCATTATATACTTCTAAAATGTTTGAAACAGCAAAACAAAACAAATTCTTATCGTTCGATACGATACGAACATAAATAGAGCTCGAGCTCGCTCTAAAGTCGGCCATTTTGTTACGCTACGAAGTTGCGTAACCGTAGCAACGTGACTGTAGTCTTTGTTTTCACAACCAACTATTTTTGGTCGGGTTATAGTATCAACCTCCTTGTTTTGTTCGGTGTTTTTTTTTTCAAAGTTGCTACCCGTTTTGTACATACCTACTCTGGTATAAAGCTTACCATTCACGGTGTTATTGTAATACAAATGATGATGATTGGTGAGGATGAGATTAAGAATATATTTACTTAATAAATTATATATCAATTTAAATTACAATTTCAATTTATTCAAAAACACACAGATTCAAGATTCAAGATATTTATTAGCATAAATAAGTCTTACAGAAAGAGTTTACAGAGAAGTGTCCAAAGCACCCGAACATTCAACAACAAACTTTAACTATAACTAATGTCTTTCGTATGACGAAAGGAATGCAAATAAAAACACATTGACATTAATAATATGACAATATCTAGCGCCCACGCATTGAGCGGTAGATAAACATTAGAAATTAAGTAATAAGTAGGTTGTTGGAATTAACTAAAGCGACGATATCGGGATGTGTCCCAGATCATTAGTTAAAGTATAACTATTAGTGAGCGTGGAACATTATGCCTTATTATATTATTATAATGTAACTAATAGATCGTTTAGATAAGTAGGTCTATCTTTGATAAATTAAACAGGTATTATCAATTTTAAATTCTCATCTCAAAGCTCATTTAAATTACAATTATGTAGGTACATCTTATCCAAGATTTTGCAATTATTATTATTTGCTTATTATAGTGATTGCAATTAAATAGGTATCTTAGTAAATAAGTACCTAGGTATAATAATACCTAAGTGAATATCGTTTTGTGATCTAGTTAATATGTATTGTAAAAAGATATATTGGATAGAGACCACAGGATAGTTTATTTCTACAATGTTCATTGGTATTATAATAACTTATCAATTTATCCAAATCTAAATCTATACCCACCCATTAATATTATAAAGTGGGAAGACTTGTTTTTTTGTTTGTTACGAATAAACTCAAAAAGTAATAATCTGATTTGAAATTACAATATCCCTGAGTAACATAGGCTATACTTATTACTAACGCCCGGCTTCGTACGGGTAGGTACTTAACTTTTCAATGCACCCGTGTGAAGCTAGGACAGATCGCCTAGTATATTTAATTATTAAATATTTTTATAATCATTAAAACCAGTTTATTTTTATTTAATGTGTTTAATGTGTAAAAATTAGATTTTATATAACTTTCATCCACCAACATCAGATTAGCAATCAGGAAATGAGGGTCCTCGAATAGGTAGCTTTAAACCCCACCGCGCAGCTCGCGTCACGTAGCCGCCATCACAGTATAAATACCACGAGCGCCATCGACGTCACGTAGTCGAAATCGAGAGGTGAAGGTGCGAATAATGGAGAGGTGTCGTCAATTCCGTGTGCTATTAAAAATCGATCGCCAATTTCGGAGCTAGCAGCGACCGTCGACGTACCTAGTGGTCGTGAAAGTGCTGCAGTGAAGTGTTTCGACGTGTCATCCGAGCGGACGACAGCGGCTCGAGGCCGAACAGAGGACCGATCGCCATCGCTCCGCGTGCGACAGCCACCATCTTGCGAACCAAACCAACGCAACGCGGTCCGCGCAACCTAGACTCGCAGCACGGACGGCGGAGCCGTCGAACAAACTCCAGCTCCACCTCGGTGCATGAACACCGGGGAAAAGAAAGCGCATATTCTACGTTAGTTTACTTTAATCTAAAAAAAGAGCTCGATCAACCGAGCGAGGTCAGTCGGAGGCTCTCGAATCCCACCGGAGGCGATGAACTGCGGTCAGCAAGCCGCCGCGGCGGGCGCGCTGGGCGTCCGCGCTCGGCGCCGCCCCGGGGCCCTCGCGGCGGGCGGGGCCCTGGCGCCCGGGCTGGCGCGGCGCGGCGCGGCCCGCGAGGAGCGCTACGCGGCCAGCAAGTGGGGCGCCGCGCCCGCCGCCGCCGCGCTGCCGCCGCCGCCCACGCATTGGCGGCGCGACGGCCGCTGCCGGCTCGAGCCCGACCGCGCGCTGCCTCTGAAGCTGCTGCTGAACGTGGCGTAGCCCTAGAGACACTACCGTTAGTTATCGCCGCGGTGCCTCTCTCCGAGGACGCGCGAGCCGATGATCGAATTCCGGCGTTAGGTATTACTTTGTGAAAATTTTAGTAGATAAGTGTACGGCCGCGCCCTCCGCGGCGCTCCCTCCGCGCTCCCGTTGCAAAACACGATGAAAACCACAAAAAAATAAGCGGAGCTCCCGGCGGAGGCGCCGCGGCAGGCGCGGCGGCCTGCGCCTCGCGGCCCCGGCGACGCCTGCGAGTATGTTGTTCTGCGGCGACCGGACCGCCTCGAGGCGTCTGTTGCATTTGTTTAGTGAAGGCGTTATTATTATATTTTGTACTGAGGGCGGCGCGGCGCGGGCCGGAGTCGCGGCTCCGCTAGTCGTTTTATTTATCTCGAGACCAATGTATTTTTATTTGTAAAGCGCCCAGTCCGCTCCGGTGAGAGAGACCTCCCCTTGCGCATGTCACGCGCTCCGACCTCACCCCACCAGAGCTTTAAAAAAATGAATCCGAGCGAAGCTGGGCGTTCCTAATTCTAGTTGTAGATTTTAAAATGTAACGATACGGTCCCAAGCCGTTGTTATCGATTGGAAAGATATATGTTTGTACAGATAGTATATTGATCTCAGCTGCGGCCGTCTCGGTCGGTAGGAGCTTCTGTGATGTACAAAAAAAACAAGTATATTTGGAATTTACAAGATTTTTATAATTAGTTTGTAAAGTATACTTTAAGTGAAGATGGTTGCGGTGCCCCGGCGCCGGAGACTGTCGCAGCGTCCCCCCTTCCCCCTGTCCCATCCCTATTCCTTTCTTCTCCCTGGGCTCTTCGGAGCCCGCCAAATGTTTCATGTTTCTGGCTTAAACGTCATACGTAATAGCTCGTCACTCTTCATGAGTGGAGCTAAAACATCAAGCTTAACACCAAGATTGAAGATTCAGAACTACTGAAGATTAAAAAAACAGTACCATCAAGACGGAACATCCTCAAGATGAAGAGGAATCATCGAAAACTGAAGATACAAGATGTCCTTGGTGAGTTACACTATTATACAAAATTTTACCAGATTTTTGCGGTCGTTTTTCACTTGGAAGTTTTCAGAGCATGAAGATTTATGATAACTTTTACCTATTTAGAAGTAAGTTAGTGAGTTTCATTACTTGTTGCCTATGACTGCTCATGTAGTACCGTACCTACCAGGGTGAATGAAAATGTAGCCTATGGTTTTCCTTATTTATTGGCATATCAACAAACGTGATTTCAATTGTGTAGGTATAGGTCTCTCGGCGGATCTAGGCTTCCATGAAGTTAGCCGTTTCGATGCGAATTGGAGCTTTTTTTAACTAAATTGTCTTTGCGCATCACAAACGGCTAACTTCACGGAAGCCTAGATCCGCCGAGAGAACTATACGCTACCTCGACGGACATTCATCTAAAAATTACATGAATGACTCGTGTGAATGCAAAATTCATTGGTCATGCATGTAGCTTTGATATTTTTTGTATAGTCATGGTGATGCTTACCAAACCAGAAACTAATAGCTGGATGGCATTAAAAAGTTCGTATAGTTCGCATGGCGGATCTAGGCTTCCGTGAAGTTAGCCGTTTGTGATGCGCAAAGACAAATTAGTTTGAAAAAGCTCCATTGCGCATCGAAACAGCTAACTTCACGACGGCCGAGATCCGCCGTGAGAACTATACAAAAAGTCTATGTTCCAAAAAGATGAAAACGTAGGTATTCAAGATTTCAAGTAAACAACGAAATGTCACTGTCAAAGTGCCATGCCAGCGGTTTGCAACATTTTCAACTGTCTTAATTTTAGGTTCCTTTTTAGTATTTTTTTACTCTTACTACTCTAGGCTGTACTTGAGCTTTGGAACAGTATCAAATGTTCCGTGTCCTGTCAAACTGGACAGGTACGTTCAGAAACGCTGCCATTTATTTTCACGGATAACGACGACCGACCGACGCGACGGTGCCGCCGCCGCCGTACGAATTCAGAAGTTTCAGAATTTATGTATTAATAGACAGGATTTTTTTTTTTCCTTTCTTCTTGGCTTCGCGTATTTTGCGCATTTGCCATTTTTTTTATTTTTTTTATAAACGATATAAAAAAAATAAACATTTTTTTACAATTTTTAGTACAAAAATTAGGGAAACATAAAAGGAACCGCGAATTGTCTGGATTTGAGGAATTGAGTGAGGACATCCATAATACTGTATTATGGATGTCCTCACTCAATTTAGTAGGTGGGTACGAGTACATCTTACTACAATCTTAAGGTTATTTATATAACCTGATAAGTAGGTCAAACTTGTTTATTCGTTTAACGTATTGAAGTTGCATAACACAAATTAATGAGTTCTCGACTTTTCTAAATACGGACTTTATTTAAATGATTCAGCGCAATTGATTGGCCATTAAGTATTTATGTCGGACGCAAATCGTCTAATCTAACAAAGATTTTCAAAATAAGGGTACGTACTTTAAACAAGTTTAGGTACGTACTTTAAACCTCAGTTTGGTAGTTTGTTTTTCAAATGTATCATCGTCTTTGCTTTTTACAAGAAAATTCAGCTAAATACTAGCGTATTTCATCAAATTAAACGCGGTAGTACCGAGGTGATGGCAGGGCATTTCGAGAAAGTTGGCATTTTGATAATAAATATTGTGAGGTTATTAGAAACATGGGGCTTCAATAAAAACGATTGTTTTAGACACGTGCACCGGCCCCCTAATTATGTAAGTCTATCTCTGTCGACCGCTTGTTGTTGCGTCTGGCTGTCTTTTTCACACCTACAGTGCGTACCATAAGCGCGTAGCGTAAGGGATCGACTAGCGATCGACAGCAATTTGACAGCAATAGACTTACGTAATAAAGGCACCGACCGTCTAGCTTGCTCGCCCCCGACCGAATGAATAGCAGGCACGAGCGAAGCAACTCGATGACGCGCCGTGCGCATACATTTGCAAACGCCACAAATATATTTAATGCTTGCGCATTTAATGTTGACGTAGGTATGCCCCCATTCATAAGAAACCGTCATTTCAAGTCTTTGAATAGTCTTTAAAGACGTATTAATTAGTATTTTATGTTATCGAGAACCTTGTCTAGGATAAACCTAACATAGGTTTTTAGGCATTATTAACCAGTAGTGTGCCAAGTTTTTTTGATGAAATAAATTATCTATCTATAAACGGCTTGCTACTCTTTCCTTGTCTGTCACTCGTATGTCAATGAACAAAAACGATGATACATTTAAAAGACACATTAGCTAACAGAGGTTTAAAGTATAATTAAGAATTAAACTACGTAGTTAAACATTCACACGATGTCCGGATAAAGCTCCTTGACTTCGATAATTTGTGCGCGATGCGAATAAATTACTACATGGCGACGAAAACGGAATATGTATCGATGGATTTTTTGTTGTATAAGGTCGATTTTAAAGATTCACACACAAAGGCTTTCGATCTTAGCCTCAAGGTGGCAACCCGCGAGTGATACCTCTGGTATTGTAAGCGTCCACAAGCAGCGATAACCGCTTACCATCTTGTGGGCCGTAAGCTTGGTTGCCACTTCAACTGTATAAAAAAAAATGCATATTTACAAAAGTAAAAATCTAAATTACAGAATCCTAGAGCCATACCCCCTTATTCAAGGCTCGCTAAGTAGGTATTTCGTTTTTCCTTTTTATTCATAAACCAATGAGCAAAAAACGACGGCAGATTTGAAAGACACAGGTTTAGGTTTAGTAAGACTATGAATAAGGTAAAATCATACCTGCGTTTCCACCAGAGATGTGCGAGGATGTGTTTGTTAGGAACCAATAGAATCACTTCATTTCATTTCTTTCATTCACTGACAGCTTTAGATTCTATTGGTTCATAAAAACACTTTCCTCGCACAATCTGGCTGGTCTAATTGATATTCAAAATCAAAATTAAAATATTCCTTTATTCAATAATTTAGCAAGGATCATTTTGAATGGTCATAAATCTAAGAATTTAAGCCAGTTCCTTTTATTCTTTATTCTTTATTGTACACAATAAACATATACATTTAAACTTATATAAAAGACATGTACAAAGGCGAGCTTAACCCTAAATAGAGTTCTCTTCCAGCAAACCTTCCAAAAGTTCCAAAGATAAAAGCCTAGCAAATTAATCTGGCAACAATGTTAGCTAATTTTGTGTAACGCAAAATAATTAGATAGATAGTTATAAGATAGAAAACACTTTATTGCATACCACACATAAAGTAATACAAACATAGGAGTAAACAACATAAAACTAGTAGCGGAAGTACAATGGGCGGTCTTATCGCTAAGAGCGATCTCTTCCAGACAACCTTAGGATGGACAAATTAGAATAGAATAGAATAGAAAACTCTTTAATGTACACAGTAACGGATAAGAAAAAAAAAAATAAACAAAGTATAGGAACACAATTTAAATATAGCGAAGTACAATGGGCGGTCTTATCGCTGTGAGCAATTTCTTACAGACAACCTTTGGATGGACTGGATTTTAAAATGAATGGGATGGGACGGTGTCAACAATTCTTTAACACAAAAAAATAGGTAGAAGCAAACAATTACATTACATAAAAATAATATAGTACACAATATATTAGGTTTATGTTCTAATTAATTTCTATTCTATTCTATTCTGTGTATTTGTGTTCGATGAGTAGGTTCTTCTCTCGTGATATACACATTGTGTCTGGGCACATCAACAGAACATCTGTGTCTATCTTTCGAGATTTTTTTGACGACCGATGTGGCGCACGATCTACAAATATTTGTTCCGGGTGTTCTGGGTATTTTCTATACATACTATTTATTATTATTATGAGCCTGTAGTGTCCCACTGCAGGGCAAAGGCCTTCCTTCTCTCCAATCATCACGGTTTTGGGCTACTGTGGACCAGTCCTTCAGGTAAGAGTAAATTTCGTCCCTCCATCTTCGCCGTGGTCTGCCGCGAGGTCGTTTTCCATTTAGGGGCGTCCACTCTGTGATGGATTTAGCCCACAATTCATCCGACATGCGGCAGACGTGGCCTGCCCAGTTCCATTCTAATCTACCCGCTTGCTGTCAGACGTCCGCGATTTGTGTTTTGGAGCGAAGTATGCTATCACGAACGCGGTCTGTAAGCTTGACTCCTAGAATACTGCGCTCCATATATACTATATAATAAAAATATCTATCATGTATTATGTATTGTATTAAGCATATATCAGTAATCTGGTACCCATAATACAGCTCTGTTTAACAGCAGCTTACCTTGGGGCTAGATGATGCTGTGTGGATTGTTCAGCATTATTTATTTCACTGACTCTTTAGGATTTGGTTATCCACGTTTTTTTTTCTACCCACCACGTAAGTCTTTCAGTTACCGCGTATTTAGCGCGGAAGCTCAAGCCCAACTCATTTGTAATCGTAAACTGAAATAGTGACTCATACCTACGTAACGGATTTTCTGTTAACTGCGTCAGACTGCGTACCTACTATTCGATCATACCTCGCCTCGCTCGTAGTAAGGTGTAGTGCAGGGTATATCCGGCAAGCGTCAGTATTTTCCTGCTTTTATAATAGGTAGGTAGGTGGTAATAATACATTGTTTTATGTATGTAGATGTAGGTATAGTACTCGACGGTTCTCGGTCATCGTGAAGATAGCTGTTTGTGATGCGCAATAACAATTTGGTTAAAAAAAGCTCCATTGCGCATTGAAACGGCTAACTTCACAATGGCCAAGATCCGTCGAGAGTAGGAATCTTTGAAAAATCTGTCTGTTACGATATATTTTTTTGCCAATCTCAAAACTGAGACAAGATCAAAGACATTGAGAAATGCTCGATTGTTTTTCATGTGCTCGAAGATTAAGATAATAAACATCTTAATAGGAATGAAAAATGTATTGCAACATGAGTTGGCAATAAATTTTATTGCAAAAATTAAATGCATAATTTTGCCAATGTCAATGTCGACAGGGTTAAAACAGTATGATCATATTTTACTCTTCATTCACACTTGAAGATGTTTCAATACCTATCCTACTAACCTCTCTAAGAGCACAGGTGGTCTAATGGTTGTGACCCCGCCTTCCGATCTTAAGGTCGTGGGTTTGAAGTGTTCGAACCCGGTCGTGCACCAATGGAGCGGCGAACAGCGGATTTTTCTATAATAAAAATTATTGACGTGCGTGCCAGTGCTCTTATACGGTGAAGAAAACATCGTGAGGAAACCAGCATGTCCAAAAATTAAAAATTCGAAAGATACATTATTCTGAGCAAATAATTAGATTGTATTTTTATGGGTAGGTTTGTTAGTTGGTTTACGTACTATAGGAAATTATTCTCGTACCGATTTTTTCGCCTTGTGTCTATAGTACCATTAATTTATACCATCAATGGTACAAGTGATACTACTATGTGTCCTTAGTACCGTTGAAAAAGATACTAGTTTATACAGTGTATTTACTCGTGAAAAAAAACAAATCAAAAATAATAAACCGTGCCGTTTGCAGGTCTAATAAGGGGTTTTAAGTTAGATTCAGATTTATAGTGTAATTTAAATTGTGTATTTACTTGTGAAAATAAAAATCAGATTTTTTTTATTTTCTAACGACGCAATTTTCTCGTTGTCCAAGGATTTTGTCCCATTAATGGGACCACAAGGGAGAACTGTTTCTCGTAGTCCCATTCCTATGCTCAGTAACGTATTTATCCTCCTGTATATAGGTATTCTTCTTGCTAACATAACGTAACCTACTCATTTCGATCTAAGCGGATGTCACTTATTCATTAGATCGAAAAACAAATACTAAATTTCTGGCGCTTCGGCGGCCGCTGCCGCGGCACGCTCGCTACGCTCGCTCGCCTCGCGCGTAGTTTTTCACTAACCTAACATAACCTAACCTACTCATTTCGATCTAAGCGGATGTCACTTATTCATTAGATTGAAATCAGTAGTTTAGGTTATGTTAGGTTAGTGAAAAACTACGCGCGAGGCGAGCGAGCGTAGCGAGCGTCTTGTATGTTTTCGATGCAATGGTACTAGCGACACGTGCTAGTATCGGTAGTACCATTGATGGTACTAAGGACACATTGTAGTATCACTTGTACCATTGATGGTACAAATTAATGGTACTATAGACACAAGGCTGATTTTTTATCGATAAACCGGCACAAGGAAAGAATTCCGATAAAAACCGGTACGTGAAAAAATCCGCTTACAAAATTAATATCATTATTTACTCCCTACGTCTCATTAGTAACATAATTGAAGTAATGACGTGTTCAGATGATTGCAGTGTTCCAGTACAGCAATCTAATCCAGTGCAGAAAGCAGAGACATCACCATTAGATAAGTGAGGGAGATAATTCATTGTATTTTTTAGATTCGGTACTTATAGTCCACTTTTTTATTTATACCGCTAAAGTGGCAATCAAGCGTACGGCCCCACTTGATGGTAAGCGGCTACCGTAGCCAATGCACGCTTGCAATACGAGATATGCGTTACCAGATCGTAGCCAAATCAGTTGGCAAAATAGTTAGGCTATGATGAAAATGCCGACTTACTGTAGTCCTTACTGCACATTCATAAAACCTTACATTTGTTTGAATTTTTATTGATTGTATTTTACTTGTTTACAGAAACTTGTAGTTTATAAAAAGAAATGAATCCTTTCAGGATTCTTAAAAGTTTTCAGTTTCGTGGCCCAGCGGTCAATGCGTTGTTGGCTCAAGATAAATGCGAGTTTGAATCCCGCTCGTTTCAAGAATGTTAATTCTGGATTAAAATTAAATTGTATTTCGTTTTTTTAATTAAAAAAAAATGAAATACAATTTAATTTACTAATCTCTCTGTGGCTTGGTTAGCAAGTTCGAAGCCAAACGCGGGTTCGATTCTGGCAATCAAGCATGGCCCACCTGATAGTAAGCGGTTACCGTAGCCTAGACGCTTGGAATACCGGAGGTGTCTGTGCGGGGCACTGCCAATACCGTCCTGTGACGTAGATTTAAAAGTCTTGTCTCGTGTGCCAGTATTTTTTAGGACTGTTCTTTACATCACGCGCGCGCAACTAAATCGTTGCAAAAGCGCTATAAATAGTTTAGTTTTATCCAGTAGGCGGTTCTTTATTTTCAATAGTGATTTGGTATTCTCCGGTGTTGTTCATACTTACACTATTTATATCCACCACACTAGAACTTGCCATTTGAGCATTTAATACTAAACTAATTACATCGAGTTGTAATTTCGGAAACGCCTCTTTGGGTACGTTTCTAAGTAGAACACCTATGTAGTTGAGGAATGAATCGATTTCTGGTCGTGCTGGTTCTGGGGTTGGGAGCGTGTTTTTATATTCTTTGAATTCTACTCTAGGCCTGTCTTGTATGTCTATGGTTTTTCTTCGTTTTGATAGTGCTAAAGGTGCTTTCCGCTTGCGTTTTGTCTCTTCCTCGAGGTACACGACCTCCGTGAATGCATCTTCGTCGATTATTTCTTCTACTAACCTCTCATCGTCTGATCCGTCACCTATTGGGTTCTGTTAACAAAACTTTAACTTTAACATTCAACAGTAAAAGTTAGTATGAGTCAGTGGCTAACTCTGGTGACAGAGTTTCTAGGCCGCCAGAAGGCCTCTGTCATGGCCTCACAACTTTAAAAAAACCGGGACCGACTGCGCAACGTGCCCTCCGAAGCACAGGAGCGCTCAGTTAAAATTGCCAATGGCAGTTACCCATCCAAATGAAATTTAATATAAATCTTAGTATGACAACGCACGAGTGATACGTTTATCACCATATAAGTTATCAACGAATCCGCAAGAAACTCACAGCTTTTCTGTTGTTCAGGATATTAATCATGATCCCAGGATGGTCTTCCTCCAGATGCTGCTTCATCTCTTCCACACTGTTATCCGTGGTCGCCTGGCAGATGGAACAGTGAGCTGATGAGCCCTCCACTTCGAACTGACCCCATATCTCAGACGAGAATTTCACTGAGGAGTTGGAGTCTTCGTCATGATTTTCTGGGAACAAACACACATTTCTTTTATCTATTTATTTAAGACAAGCTGACTGACTGCTGACTGAAGCAGACAAGTGGACCGTACGCTTGGTTGCCACTTAAGGTGGATTCGACCAACTTTTGGAATAACAATAGTGCACAATAGTAAACATTAGCGGAATACCGCGAAATAATAAATGTCAAAGTTTCAGTTTACTCACGAATAACCACGATTTACTCGGAGAATAGTGCCCATTCAGGTTTGATTGAACCCAATTTAAGTGATCTAAAAAAGTACCTACACATCCTGTGTCGTGGGTATAAGAAAATACAAGTACTAATTACTTATCTAATCTACTACTATGTACCACAAACACTGACCAGCGGCCTTATTGCGTACCTAAGCAAAATGGTAATGGAATTTATAACTTTGTGAATTAACTATTTTAGCGATGCCCGAGGTCAACTGATCCCGCAGGATAAGTTCGAGCTTATAAGTTGATGAGCCCCCGAAACATCTAAATTTAAAGAACAGCAAAGATTTCAACCTTAACTTTACCCTTGTTAAATTCGTTAGACTGCTAATATTGTAAAAATGGTTCCCAGTGTAACGAGTTATTACCATTTTGCTTACGGAATAAAACAGCTGCAATGAAAATTTGAAGACCATACAAATATTTGTTGTGATTATTGGAAGCGTTATCAACAGAATTGATAACATTCGAGTTTGTTGACACCTAATCGTAGTCATGTATATTATTGTTTGCGAACCTAGGTAATTTATTTATTAACTAATTTATTTATTTACTTTTAATTAAACTTAAATTTATATTTTTTATTGAAGTCATATAAAATGATTGTTGATCCTGCCATTTGGGGATAAAAACTTAACTTAACTTTAATAAAATTTACAATAAACGTATTATTATACTCGTATTGTCTTAAATTAATTTAAAATTTAAATTAATGTTTCAAGCAAGTGAGCGTATTTTCTTTCTTTCTGTCATTTTACTAGATTTTTTCACGTACCGGTTATCGATACGTGAAAATACCGGTTTATCGGTCCGCAAGATGTTTTTGAAAAACGATAAGATAAGCTAAGCTAAGATAAAGATTAGTGTTATCTTTCAGCTAAACAGCTGAACTTATTTGGACTAAGGCATGGAGATGCAAGTGTCTTTTAGACAACGGATACTTTTGTGTATAGGATATAAAGTGGAACTTTGAGTGATAGTACGTATGTACAACGCAAAAAGTTGGTCCCACCAACTTTATACATTTGTATGTAAGTACCTACCTACTTGAATTGATTTAAGAAAAAAAAAATATTCCCAAGCAATGCGATGACATTTTAAATCTACTAAAATAATGTTATTCCATACCCATGAATGCCACGAGTTTCAAAAAGTCTAATACCAAAGACATTTAGAATAAATATTTCTGAAGGAGATAAAAAACAAAATAAAACATCATCACCGTAGGTAATTGTGGATGTAGGGTATGGTTTATTTAATGAAAATATTTTAAAAATGTTCTCAGGAAGCTAATGTCTGGTACAAACATAACGAACGGATGCCAAAATGCGAGAGTAAGCAACCTGTGAATGTTCTACAAAGGACAGACGAAAGCGTACGACATAGGTACTTACACTTTTTCCCGTTCGCTTGCCATAACGATAAAACACTGGGATCGATTCTTGCTTTCGCTTGTTAGGTGTGTACCAACCATAAGTGATAATTCAACAAACCTCAGCTTAAAAATAATAGTAACATTATAGCAACAAGCTTAATTATTGTTAGGTAGGTACTATAAGCCTGCCTACAAAATTAAGTTCGTATAAGTCGTTGAACAACTTAGGCCGCCTAAAGGCCTCTCAAAGACCTTTATAAGACGTTTCAAAGTTATGATTGATTTGAGATTTTTGATTTAGATTTTGCCTTAATCATAATAACATAGCAACTTTGATAAATTGTTTTTTCTATTAGGAGTAGTATTCAATAACAAAAAAACTAATCTTTATTTATTAGGTATTTTACTAGGTATTTTTTATTGATTCAACTAATATTAACAGGTAGGTACCTATATTAATGTTCAATCGTTTACTGTTTGTTTCTACTCGTAGTTCAACAGATTGGACAGAATAGTTGGACCACGACCCAAAAACGGTATTTTCACTACCGAAACTTGTATCATCTCGTATTTAATACATAGTGCTTATATTTTCTTGGGTATTATCTTCTGATTGCGACATTTTTGTCTGTTCCTCGAATACTTTCTTCACAAATTCATATTGTAGTCTACCTGAGGATTCTTTGGGAAGACCCTTTAGCAACGATGCGATGTATTTTCCGAATATATCGATCGAATCTTCTTTTTCTTCCACTTTAGCAGGTTTACGTTTAATTTCATCCATTTTAGTGGTGTTATAGTTGGGAAGTTTCTTCGGTGACACGAACGTTGGCTGTATGTGTGAATTAGGTTTAATTTTTGATTCTGGATCATCAAATATTTCGTTATCTAGGTAATCTCCAAAGCCATTCTAAAACAAGGTATCAATAAGTTAGTTCGTATGAGTGGCAGACTCAGCTTAACCCTCCGTCACGGCCTAACAGCATTAGCGTTCTTCAAAGCACGGAAGCGCTCAGTTATAAACGCCACTGGCGGTCACCCATCCATGTTATGTATACGTATCACCGCAATTCGATAACGAAAAACATGGATTATTCCCATCTGTCAACTTTTTTTCAATAAGGTGACAGACAATTCTTACCTCATCATTTGACGCATCAGTTTCATCATCAGCTTCGGCTGGCAGCTCCTTAACATCCATTTCATACAACTCTCCACTATCGGTTACCATGAACGTTTTACCCTAGAAGTAAACCAGATCATCATCATCATAGCTTCCCTTTTCTTTTTTCCATTTCGTCTCTAACCTACAAGAGTAGTAGAGTTCTTTGTGATAGAGCTCGTCCGGGGAAGGACTACCACCATACCTATTTCTGCCGCCAAGCAGTAATGCTCGCATTGCTGTGTTCCGGTTCGAAGGGTATGGTTTCCGGTGAAATTACAGGCACATGAGACTTACCATCTAACGTCTCAGGGTGGTAGGTAACACGCAAGTGATATCTATGATGTTGCATGCGTACATAGGCTACGGTAACCGCTGACCATCAAGTGGGCCGTACTCTTGGTTACTATAGTAGTATAAAAAAATCCTGAGGGTCTCTTTTGTACGTAAATGAGTTAATTTTTACAAAAAACCATAGACAGCTTGCACAATACGTTTACCTCATTAGTCGAAGGAGATTTTCGTCAATCGCCTTCTGTTTTTTTTTTATATACAACTGAAGTGGCAACCAAGCGTACGGCCCACAAGATGGTAAGCGGTTACCGTAGCCTATGGACGCTTGCAATACCAGAGGTATCACTCGCGGGTTGCCACCTTGAGGCTATGGTGGTAGTCCTTCCCTGGACGAGCTCTATCACAAAGAACTCTACTACTCTTAAATTAAATTACTTAGCAGTTTCCATTGACAGTAACATGCGTGCGTAGTCAGTGGTATTAAGTGGTCTAAGAGGAAGGAAAACAAGTAGAATTTCGTTCTTAACGTCAATAGTTTAAGGTAAATTCGCGTTCAATTGACATCACAATATTGTACAAACTTATCTATAGCTTCGTGATAAAACCTTAGAGCCTTGACATAAGAATGACAAGGAAAGACCTTGAAAATACGGTACTTAGCTCAGCCGATAGACGTCCAATGCTGGACAGACGTCCAATGTTCTTCTTCTTCTTTTGTTTTATGGCCTCTGTGGCTAGCTTGCCACAATTTTGCCAGTGTCAAGTGTATTAGTTTGATTGTCGCTTAGCAACGTAAACAAACGAAATTTGGAAAGAAACGATGACTTTTCTTTCAAAATTATCCTGGTTGACTAAATTACCAACCAACATTACCCCTCCATTTCAATTACTTACACTTGTGCTAAGTAAACAAGTTAAAGCCTCCCACAAAATCTGCTGTCAAATTTTTGTATTTTTGAAAACATGGTTGAATTTGGCGCTAGGTTTGCTGTCAAATGTACGAAATGTTATATTCCAATATTTGTCCAATAGTTACCTAAACGTAGTGCTTATATTCTCTCTTTAGTTACATAATAATATCAATGTGAAGAGAGCGTTGGTTCTCGCGACACAGTATTTTACTTCTGCTATTACCATCGTTTTTCATTGTTAATGTTATACATATGTTAACTTGTTATATATTCCAAATAAAGATATTTGATTTTAATGTTACTAATAGGTACCGATCACGTTCAAGAGTTAGGGATCTTTCAAAATGGCTTAGCAATGGCGCCTTGCACAACAAACGTAACCGCGACGCGGTAGCACAGCGTTCGCAAAGTCCGCTTTCGCTTCGCTGCGTGTTTGAACGATCCTAATGTCCGATCCAATCCCAATTTAATAAAATAACTACTTTGGTTCGTCACTGGTTTCAGACGCGCAGGAACGTCGTATCGTGGATTCTGGTATCGTATCGCTCACGCCTATTTTGTGTTGTCTAAAGAATAGTAAATAAGAATTACCCTTCAAAGGGGATTTAGGGAATTTTTTGTTTCAAAATCCCCTTTAGACTGAGCTGAGGCTTCAAAGGGGATTTTGACACTAACCCAATTTCAACCCAGGGGAAATGACATATTCGAGAGATATTAAAAATAAATTAGGTTCTTACTACATCAGCATCTTTTTCCAAGTCGATATTAGGATGGGCTTTTTTCAAATGCCGCTTTAGTTCTGCATAATCCTCTGAGTAAATATATCTCTTTTTGCATATAAGACAGTACGCTATGCTCATTGCCTCGTCTATACATTTGAAGTAGACCCAGATAGGCCCCACCGGTGTTGGAGTGCTAAAATATATTTTTTTTTTACAAAAAACAGAACTTTAAACTATAGGTAGGTATCAGACCTACTCACAAAATTTTGTTTTTGTTGATATTTTTTTTTTTTGTTGATAAATTGTCAAAAAGCGCTGAACCAATTTCGATAAAACGCCAATTATTAAATAATTGCATAGGTTTGAGAACCGCTTCTTTTTGATGTCGTTGATAACCGGTGATTTGTTTTTTTTTTTTTATTTGAAAGCATGTTTTCTCGCTATATTTTCTGAGACATGTTTTATCAAAATCGGTACAGCCATTTCAAGGTAAAACATAAAGTGATGTGCACTTTTCCACAGCGCGCGACATGCGCGATCTTTATACTTATTTATGTATTTATCTTTAGCATGCTGTCTCGCTCTTGCGATAATTGGTGCGTGCCATGACACTTCTTTCACGATTAATGTCCAATGAGTGTCCAGGGTGTGCATCTAAAGCCCCCAGTACACAATGGCCTGTGATGGGCCACGCTTTGCAATGCACAATTGTAGGCCACGATCACTTGGTGTTCACACAATGGCGCATGGCTCATTGCTGCCTGGCAAACCACTTGCGATGGACGTCGAAGTAATTATGGCTGCGGCTATTTATTTGTATACTGAAAATTCTAGTTCTAGCACGCAGCACAAAAGTGTACTATCCCGGTCAGCGGCCGGTGACGAACTAAACAATGGCCGATTATGTAAACACCACAGGCCACGCTACGCCACGATTCCTTTGAAGTGTGCCCAAAAAACCGACAACTCCCCGATTGCGCGCCACGATTGACAATTGTCCGCCATCATATACCATTACCCCCTGTACACAATGGCGATGGCCTGTAGTGGGCCCGCATGGGCCATTGTGTACTGGAGCTTTAAAAAACTTACTCATAATCTACAGAGTTATTGACCTTGGCTTTCAAGCCGCCATGTATCCTGTTTATATGCTTTGTCAAATTCGAGAAGTTCAAATATCGTAAATACATCTGACATTTCTTGCATCGAGCCACTTTGCGCTGTTCATCGAATACAACAAAGTGTTTCCATATATCAGTGCTTGATCGGCTCGGTTTGGGGGCCCGAGGAGGTTGTTTCCTGAAAATGGCGCAAAGTAATCCAACATATCCTGGTGGTAGGACTCTTCAGCAGAAGTCCGTCTTGGTGGGTAGCACCGCAGTGTCAGATATTCTACCTCCAAGCAGTAGTGCGCAAGCTGCACTTGTTTAGGTTTGAAGGGCACTGTAGCAAGTGAAATTACCGAGAGACTTATCAACAATGTCTCGGGGTGATAAGCGCAGTGCAGTGCCGCGCAAACACTTAAAAACTTTAAGCTTTGGGTGGCACTGCATCTGTAATAGTCAGGCGTAGTGCTTAACATCAGGCGGGCGTCTTGATTGTCTTGTCACTTACTGACATAAAAAAAATAAAAAAAATGGCAACACTCGCATTGATTCAGTGCCCTGTTACATTATTGGCTATTGGCTTCCACGCTCTTGGCGACTACATTCCCGCTCTGCCTCGCATTTGCAGAAGAGGCGCTGATAAAAATCCTATACGAATTGACAGCTGGACGATACGTTTACGTATACGATTGTCAAACGAGCTTTTCGTAAACTGCACTTTAACCCCTGCATAGACCGACACGTGAAAGCAAAACTCTACAATGAAAACTGAGCGACAAGAGTCATCATCATGACAGCCTTCTAATGTTCCCACTGCTGTGACTCTGGCCTACTCTCAAGCGAGAGTGATTGGGACTAAATCAACCACGCGACCCAATGCGGATTGGTGGATGAGAGTACCTATAGTAATTCAAACTCACCAAAAATACAATAACTCTTTTTAAACTGCTATTCACTACTTGTTTGAACATTTATGCTGACATTTCAAAGCTATTGAAGATTTTCTTCGAAGGAATCTAGTTAAATAACTTTATACAACATCATCTAGCCCCAAGCTAAGCAGAGCTTGTGTTAAGGGTACTATACTAGATGACTGACACACGTCGACACGAGTTTTATTGTACATAGAAAATACTCAGAACACCTGGAACAAGTATTTGCAGATATAGGTACAAACATTTGTTCCAAGGCGGAAATAGCTTCAAAACGTCAGTGTAATGACCAAAACAAGTGGTGAATACCCATTTACATATTTAAAACTGTTTCTAACGGTTATAAAAGTAAGTTCCGATGAGTCAGTGGTCAAAGTGACAGAGTTTTTTAGGAGTTTTTAGGAAGAGAGCTTCTGTCAGGGCCTAACAACTTTTAAAAAGCCGGGACTGACTGCTTATCGTGCCCTCCGAAGCACGGGAGCGCTCAGTTGATAGCCACTGGCAATCACCCATTCAAATCGACGTGGGATAGTGCTATGAACAACTTAGCCTCCTATAATTAGATTCTCTAGATGATGAATACCTTCATTCCACGAAAAACTCTTGTTAAACTCACGGTTTCGGCAACAGATTCTGTGCAGGTGCCAGAGGTTAAGTAGATATGCTAAGAGTAGTAGAGTTCTTTGTGATAGAGCTCGTCCGGGGAAGGATTACCACCATACCTATTTCTGCTGCCAAGCAGTAATGCTCGCATTGCTGTGTTCCGGTTCGGAGGGTATAGTTTCCGGTAAAATTACAGGCACATGAGACTTACCATCTTACGTCTCAGGGTGGTAACACGCAAGTGATATCTATGATGTTGCATGCGTACATAGGCTACGGTAACCGCTGACTATCAAGTGGGCCGTACGCTTGGTTCACGGCTTACCAGCAACTTTTAAACGACAAATTAAAGGTTGCACCTTATAAGCACCACGCCTGACTATTACAGATGCAGTTCCACCCAAAGCTTAAAGTTTTTAAGTGTTGCTTGCACACTACTGCTCGATGCTTGGTCACGATTCACACTCCAGTAAAAGTAAGTTCGTAGTAAGTGGCCAACTCTGGTGTGACAGAGTTTCTAGGCAGCCCGAAGGCCTCTGTCATGGCCTAACAACTGAAAAAGCCAAGACCGACTGCTTAACGTGCCCTCCGAAGCACGGGAGAGCTCAGTTGAATTTGCCACTGGTGGTCACCCGTCCAAATGATGACTACGCGGAACAGTGCTTAACTTCGTTGATCCGATAAGAACAACCTAGCCAACTACAGTATGGTTTGTGAATAAGCCTAAGCATTCGTATTGTGAAACTTACACCCTCGATAAAGGATCTGATTGCAATTCTTCTGGATGTTTCCTTATAATATGCCTTCCTAAATTAGTTATACTACTTAAAAAGGAGATCTCGGCGTGGCAGTATTTGCATGTAGCTACTCGATTAGCATTTTTCTCAACATCAAAGTGAATCCAATGTTTGCTTCGTCTCTTTTTGGGGCGTTCTTGTGTATCGCTGTGGCTAAAACGATGCGAGACTGGTTACAAAATTTATATAACAACGTATAGTATTCATATTTTTTGATACTTGATAGGTACTGGTAATTTCTGATACCCACTCTATTTGCAGATTATGCAAACATTTGTCTCGAAGCGGGAATCGAATCCACTACCTGTCTCAACACCTGTCACTTTTCATTCAAACGGGCACTTAGAACATAGGTACCTACCGGAAAGTACGAGATATTAGGTACGTACGTAATACCTAGTCTAATACTAATAAAAACACCGAACTAGTATAGGTAGGTTCACGAAATATCGCATAATTATATTTGAATGGACCTCGTCTTTGTTATAGTACTTAATAAATAATATATTATGTAGGTTTGCTAAAATAATTATTAATATTGTCAACAAGAATTTTAATATAAATTGAATTATTAATATTGCATTAAGCCTATTATTCGAACAATTACGTAGAGTACTTACATGGTATTATCATTTTTATTATCAGATTCTTCTTGCGGATTGAAATCCGTATCACTTATATCAGTCATTGTAACGTAAAACCACAGTAATACCTTCTAATAGTATCTGAAAAATACTAGGTTTCAACGCAAAAATACGGGATCAGTGACTTTAGTGACGCGCTCTCTAGAATTCTCGCTTCTATCGGCCATCTTGAATGTATGTCAAACCAAACAAACAACACACGACGTCAGTCAGCCACTTCAGTCAGTCAGACACAAGCGTGCTGCGTAGTGCTGCCAGTGTGAATAGGCATGATGACTGATTTTGAAAAACTGATCTATTGTATTTAGAAGTATTGACTTAAGGCAAAATATAATCTAATAATCCAGAAATTAATGGTTTAGTAGTAAAAAAATGCGAATGAAATTTGAATTTTAAAATTCACGCTAAAACGCGCTGAGTCGCTATGTCATTATGTCAGTTTTCAATATAAAATTTTAGCACTACGGTTCAAAATTCTGCAATATTTTTGATGGCACCAATCAGAGAACCTAGATGCTCCTGATAGTTGTCTATCCTTGCTGATTGCTGTATTTTGTCGTTTTATTATATTAAAAATATTATCAATCTCGCATCCTTTTTCATAAGGTGAAGACGTGATTTTAATGATCATTGGTTACTGTCATCATGCCTCTTTTTGTTAAGGGAGGACGGCTAGGCAGCTGGCCGTTGCTGGTTTGCAGAGATGGTTTTTAGATAACATATATCAACATATTACGTTAAGTATTTAAGGACTAGGTACTCATAATTGCAAAATCCGACTTGTACTTGACTATTTTTTGTCCTCTGTCTAGCTAGGTAAATAATACCTATATGTAGCCATTAAATTCAATTGGTTTTTTTTTACTCAATAAATACAACATTACAGTAAACACCAAAGTGGTTTTTTTATCATTATTAATAATGCTGGACAATCCACACGGCACAGTCCCAAGCTAAGCAGAGTTTGTGTTATAGGTAAGTACTAGATGACTGATATACATAAATACAATACATAGATATTTTTTATTAAAAGTACCTACTTACATAGGAACTACCGAGAACATCCGGAACAAATATTTACAGTTCTTACAAACATTTGTTCCAAGGCGGGAATTGAATACGCGACCTCCTGCGTCGCAGGCGAACCTTCGCCAGCCGCGCCAGATCGGTTCATCTTTTTACTATCAATTTTTAATTTTAAGTCAGCAATCTATTAAAAACTAGCCGTGTTTTTTCTAGGAGACTGCCATCGGGCCATAATTTACCACCACCGGACGAAATTGAATGTTGGTAACATTCAATTTCGTTAATCAGGCAAATAAATATTAATACTGAACCTCTATTCATATATATATATATATCGGTCCTAATGGAAGACCAGCGTGGGTTGTTATTTAACAATCCGCATTATGCTGAGTTAGTGTCCATTTTGCAGCATCACGACTACCTATTTTATGATAACTTCCTTATTGTTAACTTGAGTAGGTCAAGTATCATAATTGTTTTAGTTAGATACTATTTCTTATGTATATATATGCAGCTACTTAATTTAGTTTTATTATAATTATGTTGTTGTGTATTGTTGCAAATAAAAATAATTCTATTCTATTTAGGTGTAATTTTAACTGCTTAGCTTGGGTTGTGGGGAGCCACATCTAGCCTTAGCTAGATGATGCTGAGTGGGACTCTGTGGTGTGGGTGTGGATTGTCCAGCATTATTATCACAGAACTCTAATTGAGGTTATTACTAATAATATCTGTTCTATGACAAGGGTCTCTTAAAAACGTTTTACAATCTGGCAACAGTCTGGCCGCCAAAAAACATGTCAAAGTGCACATAGATAGCAACTTGGTTATTGCACGTCTCTATTATAGAACATGTTTACAAGCGCCCAACACCACCCTTAACCATAGCAACGCCATGTTTTTTCTTACCTTGCTTATTCTGCTCTTTGCTCTTGTTAGATGCCTTTTCTATAGTCGAATGAAGCACTGACATACGCTGATTAAATTCCTTGAAAACATTTTTATGTCTGTGTTTTAAATGATGTTTAAGATTTGTAATTGATGTTTTGTAAGATAAAGATTTTTTACAAAACTTGCATTCTGCATATTTATTGCTTAGATTGCGTTCAAAATAGTTCCACAAAATATTTGGATTGTTTTTTGACATTGTATGCTATTACTGTCTATTTTCCCAACACTGATATGAATTATTTTATAGAAACGCGTGATGATAAATAACGTTGTGAATAATAATTTCAACGAGACTCGTTGAATGCGTTAGCATCCTAGTAGTCTGTGGTATGAGCCACGTCTGTCGTCCACCAATTGCATAGATAAAAAATATATTCCAAGACAAGAGAAAAAGCGAAGCTTTAAAAATGCGTTAGCATCATAGTAGTCTGTGCGTTAAACGAAGGACTCGATGGGTTTGATAGTTTGATAATGCAAGCAAGCTCGGTCGTCGGTCGGGCTACTCGGTCTCGCTCGAGAGGACCGAACCGAACGAGTTATAGGGAACGTTGCAGATAATATCTTTGTCTCATTCAGACTACTGAACGGTTAGACGTCAGACAGAGTTACTCCATCCCTTTCCATCCATCCAACTAACCGCGACAGTCACAGATACAGTAACCTAATAACGTTTAGTACGTTATTAATCTGTGATCTAAACTTTTAGTACTTATTCGATACGAAAACAACTGCTTTGGTTTCTTTATTATCGTGTTTCGATTGTAGAAGGATAGACCTATCCTTGCCACTCTACGTGGATGCAAAAGTTATATTATCCTAATAGACGACCGATGTGGCGCAGGTCCGCCTGCGACGCAGAAGTTGCGGGCTCGATTCCCGTCTCGGGACAAATAATAAATAATAATAATAATGCTGGACAATCCACACAGCATCATCTAGCCCAAGGTAAGCTGCTGTTAAACAAAGCTGTATTATGGGTACTAGATGACTGATATATATTTAATACAATTCAATACATAAATAGATATTTTTTATTATACATAGATAACACCCAGAACACCCGGAACAAATATTTGCAGATCCTACAAACATTTGTCCCAAGGCGGGAATCGAACCCGCAACCTCCGCGTCGCAGGCGGACCTTCGCCCACCGCGCCACATTGGTCGTCAAATGTTTGTACGATCTACAAATATTTGTTCCGGGTGTTCTGGGTATTTTCTATATATAATAAAAAAATATCTATCTATGTATTGAATTGTATTAAATATATATCAGTCATATATTACTCATAATACAGCTCTGTTTAACAGCAGCTTACCTTGGGGCTAGATGATGCTATGTGGATTGTCCAGCATTATTTATTTATTTATTTAAAGCGTGTGCGTAGCAACCAAACTTGGGACAATGACATTAGTCAAGGGACTTATGTCAATGTCATGTAGTTAGTAAGTTTGTGATGGTCTATGGAGTCAGTCCGCTGAAAAGCGGTTTGTGTGACGTTTTTGATTTTGTAACAAGTAAAATGGTATCGGTTGTCACCCGGCCAAACTTTAAAGACTTTGGACGATTGTTTAATAGAAAACCCAAATAAATAATATTAACATCAAGAATCTATCTTTATTTTCGACCTGCTGGCTAGCCGTACGCGAAATAATTTATTTATTTATAAAAATGCTTTTTGTCATAATTAATATAACGTGATTTGTACCAATAGAGTTGTAGAGTTCTTTGTGATAAAGCTCGTCCGGGGAAGGACTCATACGTATTATGTTACTATGCCCATACCTATTTCTGCCGCCAAGCAGTAATGCTCGCATCGCTGTGTTCCGATTCGAAGGTATACCGTTTCCGGTGAAATTACAGGCACATAACTTTCCATCTAACGTCTCACTCTCAGGGTTGTTAGACGCATGTGTTATCTAAGATGTTGGAAGCGTACATAGGCTATGGTAACTGCTTACTGCTTACTATCAAGTGGGTCGTACGCTTGGTTGTCACTGTATTGGTGGTATATAAAAAAAAACTTTATAGTGCATTGTTACTTCAGAAAGCACGCTTATTTTGGTGCTATCCGTTTATCCCAATCTAGTAACTGAGTAGGTAATTAATAATAGGAATATTGCAAGCCGATTCTACAAACTCTAGTACAATCACAGAAAAAAGCTATTTTCTTTCTATGGCTATTCTAAACTGAGGAACAAAACACCCGATCCCTCGTTAGCGTTACTTTAACTACAGATTATTATTTATGGATTTATCTAAGAAGTAACCGCAGCGGGTCAAAGTCAGTGGCCAACTCTGGTGCCAGAGTTTCCAGGCCGCCCGAAAGCCTCTGTCATGGCCTAACAACTTTGAAAAAGCCGGGACCGACTGCTTAACGTGCCCTCCGAAGCACGGGAGCGCTCAGTTGAAATTGCCACTGGCGGTCACCCATCCAAATGATGACCCCGCGGAACAGTGCTTAACTTCGTTGATCTGTTCTAGCCAGCTACGTCACGAGCGCTCCAATCTTCATGAATTTCAGCTTCGCAATCGATTGATAACTACTTCAAGGCTTATATACTGCAAGATAGGTATAGAATAGATATCTAGATGTGGACTAACAGGTATATATTTACATCTGGGTAGATTCTACCTACCTACAGTGAAACTGTGAGTAGCTAAGTACATCGGAACACACTTTTTTAAAATGCTCGACTTTAGACAGTAATGTCGGTCGCCCACGCATGTTTATTCTTGGTTGCTTGCTAGTACGATCTGTAAATAGGTATTTTATAATGTACGTGGGTAATATAAAAATAAAAAATCGTGGGCGAGATGTCGAAATTCGAAAACAAATGAAAACGTCAGTAAACTGTCATCCCGACCTGCGGTGGTCGTCACTAATTAAAAAACAAAAACCGACGCAAAAACGAAAAGAACGCACAAAGTCGAGTCGAAGTCTGTCGAATTTATTATCTTTTGAAGTCGGCTAAAAAATGTTTCGGCGGATTGTGGTGATACGAGGCGAAATTGATAATGTCATTATCAACATCGCCTTTTTTCTGATTTATTCAAAACGTACCAAGCCTATTCGATATTTACAAAATTTATAACATGACGTACCTATGTGCAGTATAATTGATAACCTCTTTTTTTGAAGTCGGTAAAAGTAGGCAAGTAGGTATCTACTATGAGTCAGTGGCCGACTCTGGTGACAGAGTTTTTAGGTCGCCCGAAGGCCTCTGTTATGGTCCAACAACTTTGAAAAAGCCGAGACCGACTAACTAACTAACTAACTGACTAACGTGCCCTCCGAAGTCGGTTAAAAAGAGTCGCACAACATAAGGGCACGCTCTCACAACACAGAACAACCGGTTAGATAGAAATGCGACGTTGCCGCTCCGCACGCCTCAATGAGGCAGCTAGCAAAACAACACGGGGTGACGGCTGGTCAACCGCTGAATATTATTACTGTGATTGTAACGCAGTTGTTTGTACACAGTGGGTATTGCGGAACGGTTCATATAAAGAACTAAATGTTCGATTCTTTCTTACCCGCACTTCCTTAACCAAGACGGTAGAGTTTGGTAGAGTCGAAGTGTAAATGACCAAATTGATTGATTGATGGGACGGTTTATTTATTTACGTATTATTGGTTTATTAAATTAGGGACGGGACGCTATGCACCAAAAGCTTACATATTATTGGGTGTTCTGAGTATTTTCTATGTACCTACCCTACCCTACCTAGGTACTTATAATGAAAAATATCGATCTATGTATTGTATTGTATTAAAGTATATCAGTCATCTAGTACCCATAACATTAGCTCTGCTTAGCTTTGGGCTGGATGCTGTGTGGATTGTCCAGCATTGTATTCCTAACGTAATTTAGACCTCTGTTAGCTAAGTCTTTCAAGTTACAATCATCTATATACTAACTTGAAAAGCCACTGAAATGGCCTTTTTCAATATTAAGAGGACACTAAAATGTATTTAAGTATGTACTGTAACTATAATTCTACACTCTTAGCAGTTACACAACAATAGGTGGTTGGTTCTTAAATGATTTTGTTATAGTATTTTATTACTTCGTAAGCTTCGAGAATGTCTTTGTTCGTGAGTTCTTCTAAAAGTGAATTAAATAAATAAGTAATAAATAAATAACTAAAGCTGGACAATCCACACATCATCATCTAGCCCCAAGGTAAGCTGCTGTTAAACAGAGCTGTATTATGGGTACTGGATGACTGATATATACTTAATACAATATAATACATAGATATATATTTTTATTATATATAGAAAATACCCAGAACACCCGGAACAAATATTTGTAGATCGTACCTATATTTGTTCCGAGGCGGGAATCGAACCCGCAACCTCTGCGTCGCAGGCGGACCTGCGCCCGCTGCGCCACATCGGTCGACAGATTCTAAATTCTAAATTTAATTCTAAATTCTTAATAGGAATAAAGCTCTTTACCAGACCTAAGCACATATTATGTAGATAATAGAATAAGATTATATCAAGATTATTTATTATTTGCGGTTAAAATAGGTAAGCAAAGAGTAGATTATAAAGAAAGGTTGTTTATTTCGAACACAGCATTGGTAGTTATTATTATGTAATACCTAGGTAGGTAATTACGCTTGTTTTGTTGTTACACAATAGGTAGACACACTTATCACAAATGCCGTAAGATTTCAACATACTATATTGGTAGGGCAGGCAGGCACGTAGGTAATAATTACTTGTAGAATTTAAGGGAACTTATAGATACCTAACATAACCTGTGTCATAACCTAGTGTACCTACCTACCTACAGTTAGACCATAAAAGCGAACTTACGTTTTTGACGCCTCGTTTTCCAACATCGAGCCAGTTCGCCCGGTACACGGTTTTTTTTGCAGATTCCAAAGACAAAAAGTAAGAATTTGTTTATATGTTCGAAGGCCGATTCATAATAAAATTCATAACAATAAAACAAGCGATGATAAAATAGAGTACTTACGTACTAATTTTAAAAACATCGACCGAGACGAATTTACCACTCAAGGTCTTGCAGGACGATGAGCATAACTACTTGACTGCCTACCTACCTATCGAGGACCGTCAATAAGCAATACCTAAAGGTATTTGTATTTATTTATTCAAACAGTGGGTTTCAATATTTGTTATAAGAATAAGCACTGAAAAACCTTCTAAGGTTTGTCTCGGTGCATAGAGATATAGCGAGCTGTAGCGTAATAACAGTTGGTAGATATATTTTAAAGATAGGATAAGTCACACATATACATTATACACAGACAATCTTTAAGAATAAGAATAAGAATATTTTTATTGTAAAACTGTTATAAATGTAAGATGGTAAAATTAAAAATACAAAAATAGTCCAACAGTTTGCCCTTTTCGGACGTACAATATGCATAAAGTTTGTTTACACACAATAATACACTTTGTTTGTCTGCTGACCCTTCTACTTTAGTGTTTCACTGTGCCATTTATATGAATTTAAACAATAGAAATTAGGAATAAGTAGTGTGGGTAGATAAGGTGACATAAATAAAATGTTTTGGGGTCGAACGGAGCAAAATACCTACCTATTGGGTAGAAAATTATTGGGTTGAGCGGGTTAATCACTCATAACTAAAGCTAGGTACATCTACCGTACCTACGTATTTATTAACGGGCTTCGAAGGCACCCTTTGTTTACCAGGCAGAACGGAATAGTGTCTAGCGCAGTCAAGGGGAGCGCCCTTTACTTAAATTCTCTTGAACTGACGACTCTGAGAAAAAAACTCAGCCCAACCAACCTATTTGCAGTCGTATAGGTCCAATATAATGTCCAAAACATTAGGTAGGTATCAATTTTATGATCCGAGATAGCCAGATAGGTATATAGTAATAATACGTAAATAGACTTGTCTTGCTTGATCGATCGCACGGCGTCGACGCGGCGTTGCCAGCTCGCTGTTCACTCCGCATACTCTCTAATATAGAGAAGCCTCTATCATTCCCTACAAGTCGTATTCGCGCACACGAGAATTTCAACCTTTACCTAAAAAAAATACAGTTGAGATTCCGATATTGATGTAGCAACATTTGATACGTTTTGAAATTCGAACATGATGTAAACAAATTTAGAATGCAAGCGATTTTCAACGTTATTTATATTGTTGTAGATCACATACAAGTGATTTTCGTTTGATAAGGTTGCGTTGTTGTGATTTCGACACCGGCACATATCGGACGTGGTTGGTTTGTGACATTAAATGGAGTTAAAAAAATTCAAGGCCTATTTCACGAGTGTCACTCACTACGCAGGGAAGGACCTACCTAAAGTAAATTTTTTGAATAAAACTGTTGGTAAAAATTACAAAAGGATCGTGAAATAGGTAGGTAAGTATCTAGGTACAAACAAAGACATCATGCGTTAGCATCCTAGTAGTCTGTGACATCAAGTGTATTAATACATTATTTTTAGAGTCCAAACACGCACAATGTCGTTTACGATCACGTAGGTCAGCGCCTCTTTCGTACGTAAAATGAACCAGAATAGTAAAATTGAAAGCAGATATCGTTTACACGATTATCAAACAAGTTTTTCGAAATTCGCTCGTTTTCTAGTAGTAAAGTAATCTCGGTCGGCTGATCTTGGATCTAAGCAATCTGTTTTGAAGCGCAAGCGCAATGAAGCTTTTTCGCACCACAATCCGTTTGGTATTTCACTACATTGGTATGCAGGGTCCATATCAGAGTAATACCCTAACTCTGAATCAGAGTGGTGTAATAACTTTGAGGGGTGACCGGGGCGGAGAGGGGCGGCTCGGTCTACCCATGGTAGAAGAAAACTTTTATTCTACCATGGGTCTACCTAACTTCCTTGCTATCGCGCAGTGTAATAGCGTTATAGAGCACAGCACAGCAGTCGTCGGGAGACGAGTAGATTTCAGCGGATTGGATCAATCCGACCTATTGATTGATTGATTGACGCCTTAAGTAGGGTTATTCGATTCACAATAGACATCATCCAAAATATCAGCAATAGACGTCCATATTATTTAGAGGACCTAAACAAAGATAGGTAATGCCTTATTTGTTTTTTTTTTGTAGTGTTTGGTAATCATTCATCCGTTTATATTTCTTCTCCATGGTTTCTATTAGTACCATCTGTGGTACCATTTGTTTCGCTATTAAAGGTAAATAGCATGCATGACGTCCAACCGTAAAATTCAGTCTACCTAGTCACCGATTAAAACAGGAAGTCTAGTGTAATAATAGGCATAATAGGCAGTCGTTCTAGGCCTAATTTGTTTGGTATTTAGTTATAAAGTTAGTTTGTGTTTAGGTAATTCATATTGTATTATTTTGAGTAGGGTATATTAAAATTTTTATTTGTAAAGAAATATTATATTTTTCATTTTTAGTAAATTGATATTTATATAGTTTATTTTTGGGTTAGAGTGTACAGCTGCTTAGTTTAAGATTTATTTTCTTTTATTGTCCACTGTTTCAGTGTGTATCGCATTAGCCGCTGCACTCTCACATCATTTTACGGCAACCACAGAAAACCAGCGCTATGGCATGAGTTGTTCTGTCATAGCACATGCTGAGTGGTGGCCATTTTTGTTACTCTATATTTTTAGTAATAGCTGATGTAATGTTTTTAGTTGGTAACGAAATAAACGTTTTTATTATTATTATTATTATTATAATGAAAGTGTCTAGTAATAATTGCCGCGCCCACCCGGTATTCAGGACCCTGAACGTGTCACACACACCCCGGACGGTGCCGTGTGGTGCCGGCAATCTCACGACCGGTTTGGGGTAAGTAAAACCGGTGGGAGGTAGGGAGTGGCCATTCTGTAGGTAGTACTAACACAGTATTAGATCTGTCTGTGGTAGAGGTACGGTAGGTACTGATGTCAAGCACTCACACTCGATCACTCAATCATACCCGTCTCGTTGTCAACGTATTTTGTAACTCTATGCAAAGACAAAAACTGTTTTAGATGAGAAAAAACTGTTTGTGTTATGTAGGTACTTACCATTCGTATTTATAATTGACGCTTTTTCCTCTTGAATCCGTATATAAGATGAGTAGTGTCGACGTTTCAAGTGACCATACAAATTTGCAGTTGTCGACTGATAGCAAAAACTTTCCTGGCAAAAGGAGCAAATTGCTCTTCGGCCATCGTTCAGTTTAGTGAAGTATTTCCATACCTTGCTGGTATTTTTACGTGGTGGCATTATAATAAAAACACCTTCACCTAGATAACACTGTAAACAGTTTGTTATAATTAACTGGTTTTGTAAAGAGTTTAGCGTCCGTCACGTACCGCACTATTATTAGGCTGTCAATTTCAGTCAGTCAACGCTTGACATAGACTGCAGCAGTGCTGCCATATAAAAAATACCTTGGCGCGGCTCTTTGCTACGCTACGCGCGCAAGTGAAAACTGCTAGTTTGTGGAAAGATAAAAGAAGTAGCTTCAGCGATAAATAAATCACTTGTAGTTAAAAATCACTTGGTAAATAAATAACTGTTGCTTGCATGAAAAATAATTATGTCAAAATAACTATGTACATGTAACAATCAATAAATGAAATGAAATCGTTTAATTTGATTCGATAAAAGTAAAAACAAAACTGTTCCAGCGTCACAGGTAGATACAGGTACCTACCTATATAAAAACTTACCTTTATCCCTATAATTGTGCTCTTCTCTCATATACTCAGAATACGTGCTAGGGTGCATTCTTTTAAAATGAGTAGTTAGATTTCCTGATGTCGTCTTGTAACTTAAACTTTTTTTGCATAACATACATCTTGCGTGAAAATTGGAATCCTTTATTTTTTTAAAGTATTTCCAGATTGATGATTCTGAGGTCATTATATCGACAACGGTGAAAATTAACTAAATCACTGTTAATAACAGACGAGTCCCAAACAACTGATACTTTTATTTCACTTTAACTAGTTAACAACGGGATGTTCCGTTCTCAACACAAAACTGACTGGTTAATTAACCATGTTATGTTAGGTTTTTTTCACTCACTGGTTATTCTGGCACAGAATAAAATATTTAACTTTTGTGCGTGCGCTGCCAGCTAACGCCATCTGTCCGCCTATTGATGAACTAAAGGTAGTAATTTTTTTTTATTTATTTGTGTGACGTTAAATAAATATTTTTCTATTCTATTCTATTCACTGATCAGATGTGATTGATTTCTGTTCTGTCCAATTCTGTTGTCTGTTGAATAGAAGAAGTACTTACAAAATCCTATACCTATACTAACTTGTGCTAACAAACCTACTATAAATTAGTTGTATTAAGAGGCTTTTTGTGGAAATAGAATAGAATAGAAAAATATTTATTAAGCGCCACACAATAAACATAAAAATAACAATACAAATTAAAACTAAACTATAGTGACGAAAAAAAGGCAGCCACTCAGCATGTGCTACAGACTTAGTGTGTCTGTAGCGCTGGTTTTCAGTGTAGCCTACGAGTAGTAGTAGCAGCAGTTAGCTGCGACACTAAATAAAGAAACTTGTATACTTCTTGTTCTTACGGCGACAGCTACATAAATACCTATCTATCCTACTCTACTAAGGTACCAAGCTGCTCTGAAAATCTTTTTTTTTTTTTATACAACTGAAGTGGCAACCAAGCGTACGGCCCACAAGATGGTAAGCGGTTACCGCAGTCTATGGACGCTTGCAATAACAATAACGCCAAAGGTATCACTCGCGGGTTGCCACCTTGAGGCTAAGATCGAAAGCCTCATGTGCCAGTAATTTCACCGGAAACCATACCCTTCACACCGGAACACAGCAATGCGAGCATTACTGCTTGGCGGCAGAAATAGGTATGGTGGTAGTCCTTCCCTGGACGAGCTCTATCACAGGGAACTCTACTACTCTTAAAACTGCATGCGGCTTTTAGATAGGGTAACATCAAACGCATAAAATATGCTTTGTAAATATATTTTAATTAGAATTTTCAGGTAGATTATAGAGTATAGGTTAATTGTTTTTTTAAATTTATGTGAAAACCCTAAAAAAACAAATAAACAGGTCTTTCGACAGAATACCCTACATATAGGCGACACCTATGTACAGTTTACACACCGTTTATACTACCTGCTCTTTTTTTTCACAGATTTTACAAGGTAATAAAAGCTCTAAATAAATAACATTTCTGACATCAAAGTTAAAAAATATCTAAACAATTAGTAAAAGCGTAAGATTTTTTTAACCGGTTCTGTATTGGAATGGAACCGGTTACAACAATGGCCGGTTCTCAACCCAGCAGCCACCACAGCACCCACAACGGGGATAGCAGATAGCTATTGCCACCAGGAGTGTGAGGAAGGTATACCAGGTATATCCCGATCAGATTCCCCATCATCAGAATCGGACTCATCCTTATACTCCTCGATGATATCATCCAAAATCTGTATAGCTTCCTTCAGATTGACTTCTTTGAACACCGAGGCCAGGGTCTTGTTTCCCGGGATGGGGAACTTGCTATAGTCATCTTCAAGAAACTGTAACGCTGACCTCTTTTTTAAGATCAGGCTGTTGAGTCTCTTCCTATACTCGAAGCTGTGACCTTGGATGTTGATGTGAATTGGTTTCATCGCTTTCACAAGGAGGCTGGCAACAGTTTTCTGCTGTTCCGCTGTGAATTTGATTTTCTCTCGTCCCATGTGAAATATTAGACGCAGGGCTGTGTCGGCGTCTACATTATAGCCACGTGAAGCCACAGGATCCTCATAATTGGTGTTCTGTAGCTGGTTTAGATGGTCAATCAGTTTATCAACCTTTGTCGTCATTGTAGTCTAAAATGCAAGAGAAAATAAAATGTTTAGAAAACTAAGTCAATCAAAAGTTTACTATATGGCAACCAAGCATACGGCCCACAAGATGGTAAGCTGTTACCGCAGCCTATGGACGCTTCCAATACCAGAGGTATCACTCGCGGGTTGCCACCTTGAGACATAGACTGTGCAATGAGGCGGACGGAACGCCTGCGCATCTGCTAGGAGAGTGTGGACCACTAATGCAAAAACGTAGCATACATCTGGGTAGGCACATCCTCAGCCCAGATGAGCTAAAAGACATCACCCCCAAGCAAATCCTCCAGTTCTTAGTATCGGCAGGGCTTGGAGGTGAACTGTAAACGCCCCCAAAGGGCGACAAAACAAGTGGCGAACACAATAGGCCTGCATGGCCGCAGTGTTATAGTAGCCGCACCAATTTAATAAAAAAAATAATTGAGACAGAGCTCGATAAGAGTTCGTCTGGGGAAGGACTACCACCATACCTATTTCTGCCGCCAAGCAGTAATGCTTGCATTGTTGTGTTCCGGTTTCCGGTGAAATTACAGGCACATGAGACTTTCCATCTAACATTTAAGGGTGGTAACACACAAGTGATATCCATGGTGTTGCATGCGTACATAGGCTACGGTAACCGCTGACCATCAAGTGGGCCGTAAAATAAATAAATTACTAATGTTAGGTATCACTATAATAGTATAATAAAACAAAGATACTGCAGTGGTTATCTAAAACTGGATAACATTTGTAATAATAATCAATCAGTTTGTCAATCCTTTTGGTTCGCGTGGTTTTTTTTCCAAACTTTACCCACAAAGTAGTCCTGACTATAGAAACAATACAGGTATATAGTTTGTCTAGGTACTCACACTCGTCGTAATTTTATTACATTTATCACTTTAAATCTTAAACATGCTCTAGGCATGCAATGTTTTAGTGCATTACACAGAGATTAGAATATTTATTTAATTTTACTCAGAGGAAATGCAGAAGTAAATAGACAGTATGTCGCACCACTCACGTTACCTGAAATCGCTTGATCTGATCACACTTTTAGCACAGAACAGATTGCATTTAATACTATAATAACAAAAAAATCATATTAAAACTTTAATCTTTGAAGCCATTTCTTTTTTTCGACCAATGGGCAGGCTAAAGTCCTGAGACCATACCACCTTTTCTTACGTCTTTGAAGCCAATTTGAACTTCTCTGGGCAAAAGATTTGCAATCCCACCATGCATGACATCAACCCACCCAGCCCACAGAATAATATACTTTATCCGTCCAGTCCAGCCCAGCCAGCCAGCCCAGCCAGACAGACACAGATGGTACTCTGTGGCTAAAATGAGAGTCGCTAATGCACAGCAATACATTTGATTACATCTAGGTCACAGATCAGATATTAGTACTACGTGAGGGGTTTTTACACATCTTGTTTAACTAGACTAGATATTTTTTTATTTAATTATAATAAAAACCAACAGCATAATTTTCTTAGATTAGAAACTAGTAGAATAACAATAAGCTAATAGCATAAAAGGTTTTCAGTATCGTTAAATTATCGTTGATTATTATTATCTGTGTGCTTACTATCATGTAGTGGTATAATCACAACAATATTATTATAGATAGAGTGGTACTAATTATAATATTTGTGTAGATATATACGATCATTTAAATATATTTATATATTACCCCTAACCCCCCCGATTTACCCCGGCTTTGCACCGGCGGAGAGTCGATGGTAATAAATAAAGTCCATGTCATGTCATCGGCAGAATACCAGCGTCTGCGAACAGTAGTCATTAATGACGAGTCGAGGCCATTTTGCTGCTGTAGCACACATACACCATTTTACTGTGTTTTTCTTTATTTTTTGAAATATGTTTTTATTTTGTATTCCTTTTTTTTTCTCTTTATTGTATCTTTTGTTTTTAAATGTTTATATGTGTGTTATAGTAGTAAATAAATGTATGTCTATGTCTATGTCTATGTCTATATAGGGATAGTATACCTTGCCAACGATGAAAAAATTTTTCAAATCGGTTCAGTAGTTTCGGAGCTATTCAATGCCAATAATCAAATCTTGAATTTTTACATTACACGAGCTGACTCACGCGGCTTCACCGCGTTGTTTGCCGTTTTTATGCTATCACTCAGGAACAGTAAATTTTCCGGGATAAAAAAAAGCCTAGTTGTTATTTCAGAACTTAAGCCATCTACATTCCATATTTCATCACAATCGTCATCATGAAAATACGTGGTAACAAACATACATAGGTACACACACCCACACACATACACACACAGACTTTCGCATTTATAATACTAGTAGGATTAGTATAGATATAGATAATTATATAAGTGGAAAAAATAAACGTTATGCAGGATGACGTACGGAAACCGGTTGTCCCGAATTGAAATGAATTATCATGCTGTACATTAACCAGACTCATATAGTGTGTATACACTATATGAGTATATATAAGTATAGTGTACATACAATATTACCTATACATGAAATATCACGTTCATAAAAAGGTCAGTAACATTCGCAATCAGCCGGCCGGCGTCGTAACGAATTCAAGTGCATGTTTATTAAGTGCATGTACACGTACACAAGCGGTGGCGGGAGCGGTTGCGAATATCCTATCTCGAATCATCTTCTTATTATATAAGGCTTCTTGATACTAACTTCTAATAAGTACTTATTTTATAACATAAGTATAGTTTCTCAGTTAGGGAGAGCACCGGTGGTCTAGTGGTAGTGACTCCGCCTTCCGATCCTAAGGTCGTGGGTTGAAATACGGTCGTTCAGCAATGGATTTTTCTGTTTGAAAAATTTATGTGCGCAATGCTCTAAATTTACGGTGAAGGAAAACACCATGAGGAAACCGGCATGTCCAAGAACTAAAAATTCGAAAGACATGCCATCCACCAATCTGCATTAGGTCCGCGTGGTGGATTAAGACCCAATCAATCTCGACCAAGAGTAGGAACATAGGAAGGCTGTCATTATATTGATTATCAGGGTCTCAGAATAATGACTAGTACCTACATCAGGGTATTCTATTCATCATGATAGCCTTTTTCATTTCATTTCCCTTATTTAGCTGGGAGTAGGAAGGTATTCTCATCTCACTCAAGTGAGAGTGAATCACATAAGTCATAATCCACCACTCGGTCCATGCGGATTGGGGTCTAATAACGCGTCTTTCAAATTTTTAAGTCTCTTTTTTTGTCCAATACAGTTACTTTTATTATTACCTAGCTAAGTTGTGAAAAATATGGATACAAGTTGTTTTTTTTTTTTTTAACTCCTTACCACCAGAGTTTGACCTCTCGAGAAATTATTTAAATTAGTTCGAGTCATAGGTACACTTCTCTCGACCATCGTGAAGTTATCCGTTTCGATGAGCAATGGAGCTTTTCAAGTTCAACTAAATTGTCTTTGCGCACCACACGGCTAACTTCGCGATGGTCGAGATCCGTCGAGAGAACTATACCAAGTATTATGTTATCTGTGATACCAACAGAACTAGTTTAGCCAGCTGGTGACGGTGCACCGTCCTGTGGAGACTCACAAATTAGTACTCTCTGGTGAGTTACCTACTTTGTTGTGAACTATCGTGGTTTTTTCTTGATATGCTCACTACCTTAGCCATAATGAAATAAAAAATAATGTATTCTTTGTAATTTTATATTGTTTACAAAAACAAGGTTACTGCCAAAGATTTCTAAAGGTTACTGCAAAAGGCGTAATCACACGTATTACCAGAGAGGGGCGATTACGTAATTCGGTTGCAAACGATTTCACTTGGTTTCAATCAAAAACGGACGTATTTTGTATGAATATGACTGCTTGACTGAATTTGAAATAAGATTGCAACCGAGTTGCGTAATCGCCTACAGACAGATACCAAAATCATACATGGTACTACTAGTATTATGTTATCTGTGGTAGTACTAATATCGGTTCTGTGCCTAAATGATGCCTAATGTTTAAGGTGACATTCAAAAGTTTAAAAAAAAAACATACATTACTACAAAATGTTTGATACAGATAAACTAATGTTACACTAACGTAATAATGCAATAATGTAATGACGACCGATGTGGCGCAGCGGGCGCATGTCCGCCTGCGACGCGGAGGTTACGGGTTCGATTCCCGCCTCGGGTCAAAAGTTTGCACGATCTACAAATATTTGTTCCGGGTGTTCTGGGTATTTTCTATACATAATAAAAAATATCTATTTATGTATTGTATTGTATTAAGTATATATCAGTCATCTAGTACCCATAACACAGCTCTGTTTAACAGCAGCTTACCTTGGGGCTAGAAGATGCTTTGTGGATCCAGTATTATTTATTTATTATTTATTTACTAAAATGCATGTGTGTTTGTAAAAGATAAATTGCCTTCTTTCTTCCCGGCTAAAACGGTTTTTTAGACGAAAAATCTGAATCGAAATCGGCGCCATCTATATAAGGTCATTCATTATCAACCTGACAAACTTAAGGGGTAGGTTCCACACATAAAAAAAAAAATTCTTGTACTTTTTTTTTTTTTCAAAACGTTTTTTTTTTATAAAATAAAAAAAAAAATACGTAATTCTGCTTCATAATTAGTTATCCTTGTTAGAAATCGAAAAGGCAGCGCTCGGCACGTGTCAGTGACCCGCGCGTCAATGAACCGCGGGTCACTAACCCGCGCGTCCTTGACCTGCGCGTGTCCTTGACCCGCTACGGGGCGCGCACACTCGAATATTTCATTATTACGTCGCTTAACTCGATTCCCAACAATGATAAATAATAATTGAGCGGAAAAACGTAATCGATTTTTTTTTGTTTACTTGTGATTTTTAAGACAAAACATACATAAAAAAAAAATTATAGGTTCATATATTTTTTTTTAGGTGTGGAACCTATCCCTTAAGTTTGTCAGGTTGATAATGAATGACCCTGTATACAAACTTTTGAAGAAATACACAAAAAAAGATGCAACGATCGTTTGGAAAGATGTTTTTTTTTTTATTATTTTAGAAAACGGCCTTGTAATAAAAATGAACTAAATGACTAGAACTTTTCACTTTTATTTAGATAGAAATATTGTTAACCAAAACAGAATCCTAGAAACTTAGGAACTATATTATAACTAGGTACTTAGTACTAATAATTAACATTTCAGTGTCATGTAGCTGCAAAATAAGCAAAGTTTGCACAATGAAAACCTAACTCAAAGAATGGAATGGGTTAGTCCTAGCCAATCCATTTCTTACCAGTCAATCAAATGGTCACACCCGGGACACTCAATAAAATGTACGAAGCAAACACGTCGCAATCACCACACGCATAGTTTGTGTACGTAAACGGTGCTGTTGTATGTGTCATGGTTGTCCCCACACAATTGTAGCGAGAGCGAGATAGCACACTCGCTCGCTCTGGCATGCGCACGCTTGACCTACACATAATCAAAAATAACCCTGGGCCTAATAGCTTCAGTGCCGGCAAACTCGTGACCAGATAGAGCTCGTTCGGGGAAGGACTACCACCATACCTATTTCTGCCGCCAAGCAGTAATGCTCGCATTGCTGTGTTCCGGTGTGAAGGGTATGGTATCCGGTGAAATTACTGGCGCATGAGGCTTTCGATCTTAGCCTCAAGGTGGCCACCCGCGAGCGATACCTCTGGTATTGCAAGCGTTCATAAACTGCGGTAACCGCTTACCATCTTGTGGGCTGTACGCTTGGTTGCGACTTCAGTTGTATAAAAAAATAAAACCAGGGTAAGTGGCACCAGTGGGAGGTAGGGAGTGGCCATTCTGTACATAGTAGTATTAGCTGTTCTGTCCCGTGGTGTAAATGTGGCTAGCTCTGCATAATTCTGTACTAGTTTAAACAGTTCTAATAGAGGCTAAGTTGTTCTTTAAAGATCAACGAAGTCAAGCACTGTTCCATGTAGTCACTATTTGGATTGGTGACCGCCAGTGGCAATTTTAACTGAGCGCTCCCGTACTTCAGAGGGCACGATAAGCAGTCGGTCCCCGCTCTTTCAAAGCTGTTAGGCCATGACAGAGGCGTTCGGGCGGCCTAGAAACTCTGTCACCAGAGTTGGCCACTGACTTACTTACTTTTAGTTGCTTGCAATCTGTTGAAAATAATGCAACCAGCTATTATGTCTCAAAAAGCTTACTATAATATAACCGATTACCTAGATGATAAAAAAGCTTGGGACGAATGTGCTCCAACTCTACTCGGCATCCATAACAATAGCAAGGGTCATGCCAAAAAAGCGATAGGAACCCAGCCGGTGTTGTTGCCAGTTCTTTTAAGGCATGGGCGCGCATTGGAACTGGTGTAAATTTTCCTAGCTTATAAGACGTTTCAAAGTGATCCTTGCGATTCTACTGAAATAAATAATTTTTAATTTTGATTTTGATTTATGACTGCTTCATATATTTGTCATCATCATCATGACAGCCTTCTGTTCCCACAGCTGGGACACTGGCCTACTCTCAAGCGAGAGTAAAATCAAGTTTACAGCACAAACATATCCAGTACTGTGTCTACAACGTTCAAGAACTTCACGACCACAGGTTGTCTCTTTTCTTTCTTGGGTATTGTTACACTCTCGTGCTTTTTTGGATCTGAAAATATTAACAAAACTTTAGTTAGTAGTAGTAGAGTTCTCTGTGATAGAGCTCGTCCGGGGAAGGACTACCACCATACCTATTTCTGCCGCCAAGCAGTAATGCTCGCATTGCTGTGTTCCGGTGTGAAGGGTATGGTTTCCGGTGAAATTACTGGCACGTGAGCCTTTCGATCTTAGCCTTAAGGTGGCAACCCGCGAGTGATACCTCTGGTATTGCAAGCGTCCATAGGCTGCGGTAACCACTTACCATCTTGTGGGCCGTACGCTTGGTTGCCACTTCAGTTGTATAAAAAAAAGTAAAAAAAAAAATTTATTCTTCTTCTTTTGTTTTATGGCCTCTGTGGCTAGTTTGCCACAATTTTGCTAGTGTCAAGTGTATTAGTTTATTGTCGCTTAGCAACGTAAACAAACGTAATTTGGAAAGAAACGATGACTTTTCTTTCAAAATTCTCCTGGAAAGTCTTTGACTAAATTACCAACCAACATTACACCTCCATTTCAATTACTTACACTTGTGCTAAGTAAACTAGTTAAGTTGGATAAACTGCCACCAAATTTACACAATAAAACTTAAAATAACACGAGAAAAATAATTAAAATGGGAAGACCCATGTCGTTTTATACATATTATATTAAAGTTAGTATATATACGTTAGTAGTACGTTATATACAAGATAGCCAAAGACAATCCAAAAACTTTAGTTAGTGCTTGCTCTTTCTGGGTAAGCGCTTCATGGCAGCCTTCTAGTTCCCACTGCTGGGACACTGGCCTACACTCAGGCGAGAGTGATTGTGTCTTAATCCACCACGCGGACTCAATGCGGATTGGTGGATGGCACATGCCTTTCGTATTTTTAGTTCTTGGACATGCCGGTTTCCTCACGATGTTTTCCTTCACCGTATGAGAGCACTGGCATTGCTTGCGCACATACATAAATATAATGCTTACCAAATTTCTCTGAACCTAGGTACTGTGCCATGTGACCTGGGAGAGCTGAACTCGTGTCCAGAAACACCTGGATGCTGTACTCGGAGAAATGATGAGACCAGTAACCGAACACACCGATACCTAAAAATTCATAACAAAATTTTGCTGTCATTAATGAGGATCTAGTATTTTTTTTTATACAACTGAAGTGGCATCCAAGCCCACAAGATGGTAAGCGGTTACCGCAGCCTATGGACGCTTGCAATACCAGAGGTATCACTCGCGGGTTGCCACCTTGAGGCTAAGATCGAAAGCCTCATGTGCCAGTAATTTCACCGGAAACCATACCCTTCGCACCGGAACACAGCAATGCGAGCATTACTTTTTGTACTTATATTGCATGTATTTTCAGACACAATTGTAAAATTGTTATTGAAACAAATAAATGAAATGAAATGAAAACTGCTTGGCAGCAGAAATCTGCTTGGCGGCAGAAATAGGTATGGTGGTAGTCCTTCCCCGGACGAGCTCTATCACAGAGAGCTCTACTACTCTTATCACAAACACACTAAATTTTAAGTGAAATCTTGGATGTTTGTACTACTACTATAACTCGACAGCCACTGAACCAATGTGGATGAAACTTAAAATAGACATATATATTTTTTTTTATGCCAGCAAGTGACAAGACACGGCGCCCACCTGATCTTAAGCACCACGCCTGACTATTACAGATGCAGTGCCACCCAAAGCTTAAAGATTTGAAGTGTTTGCGTGGCACTGCACTGCGCTTATCACCCCGAGACGTTGTTGTTAAGTCGCTTTCGCCCAGTAATTTCACTTGCTACAGTGCCCTTCGAAGCTAAACACAGTGCAGCTTGCACACTACTGCTTGGAGGTAGAATATCTGACACTGCGGTGCTACCTACCAAAACGGACTCTTGCTGAAGAGTCCTTACACCAGGTGTACAGGACATAGGCTACTTTTTATCCCGGAAAAAAGTATGGTTCTCAAATTTCATGCGAACGAAATCGCAGGCAGCAGCTAGTATCAAATGGAATTATTAAGTAATCTATCTTTCAGTCATCTATATAGAAAATAACCGATTACCTAGATGATAAAAAAGCTTGGGACGAATGTGCTCCAACTCTACTCGGCATCCATAACAATAGCAGGGTCATGCCAAAAAAGCGATAGGAACCCAGCCAGTGTTGTTGCCAGTTCTTTTACGGCATGGGCGCGTTGGAACTGGTGTAAATTTAGCTAGCTTGTAAGACGTTTCAAAGTGATCCTTATGATTCTATTGAAATAAATAATTTTTGATTTTGAATTTGATTTTCTGGCTTTCATAGTACAAGCCACAGAACTATATTTAAGTAGAATGAAAGAGTTCGTCGATTTGTATCGAAACCGAGCGTGTAACATTTTGCGTATTTGTATTTTACACACTAATGTATTTTAGTGATGGGAAACATGAGCCGCGCGGAAATAAATGATTTAAAAGCATCGATAAGCACGCGGCGAACCGATTCTAGCCACTGCCACACCACACCGCCCCCGGTTGGGAGATGACTGAGTTTCGCGGTGAGTAAAGAGGTTCTTAGCCCTTACTTAGCCCGTTTTTTCGGCGCGCAAGGTACATACACTCACTCATTCTACTCAAATATAGTTCTGTGGTACAAGCTTTGCTTAGTTTGGGGCTAGATGGCGTTGTGTGAAATGTTTATTAATTTAATATAGAAAAAAAATAAAAAATTCAATTGCCCCCTGATCTGTGCACTTGTTTATCTAGGACGTACCTACTGGCCTCGGGAAGGTGGCAGGTATATGAACCAGGTCCAGCCCGCAGGTCACTGAGCTGTAGTTGTTACGGTCTGCCTCAAAACTTGGGCTGGGAAATATATTAAGCTTTTTATTAATTTGACATTATGCATACCTAGCTACTATGTTCAAAATATTTAAACATTTGTCTTGCAGCGGGAATTAATCAAGCAACTTTTTGCTACACAGCCATTTAATGTCACACTATATAATAATTATAAAATAAATAATGCTGGACAATCCACACAGCATCATCTAGCCCCAAGATAAGCTGCTGTTAAACAGAGCTGTGTTATGGGTACTAGATGACTGATATATACTTAATACAATACATAGATAAATATTTTTTTATTATATATAGAAAATACCCAGAACACCCGGAACAAATATTTGTAGATCGTACAAACATTTGACCAGAGGCGAACCTGCAACCTCCGCGTCGCAGGCGGACCTGCGCCCGCTGCGCCACATCAGATATTAACATAGCCATGACCAAAAGCCGGCCCTTAGCGATATAAGTTAGAATTGATGTCTTTGCTCTTTAAAATACCGAAATTGCAAACAAACCTGATGTTATCAGCTACGTACAGGTCAGCATCACCTGTTAGAGAGGACAGTTCCACTAACAGAGGCCCAGAATGCCCTAATTGCCAATAAGAAAAGTTTCCTGCGCCGACTGAGCCGAGAACCGTATCTAAAAGAATTTTTTCGGGGTCCGTCTGGGTGTAACCAGCCAGAAATGACGACAAGGTTGATACAAAGATTATTCCTAATAAAATGAATATAAATTCTCGCCGCATTTTTTGGCGAAATTTAAAATAAAACTATTTTAAGCAAAGTCAAACAAACAAATCATCACCCAATTCCATTTTCTTCTTTACTTCTTCTTTTGTTCTATGGCCTCTGTGGCTAGCTTGCCACAATTTTGCCAGTGTCAAGTGTATTAGTTTGATTGTCGCTTAGCAACGTAAACAAACGAAATTTGGAAAGAAACGATGACTTTTCTTTCAAAATTCTCCTGGAAAGTCTTTGACTAAATTACCAACCAACATTACCCCTCCATTTCAATTACTAACACTTGTGCTAAGTAAACAAGTTAAATTGGATAAACTGCCACCAAATTTAAGCAATAAAACTTAAAATAACACGAGAAAAATAATTAAAATGGGAAGACCTATGTCGTTTTGACAAGATAGCCAAAGACAATCTTTTCTTCTTTATTTCAGTCCTGTCTGTCTGACATTGGCATCTGTAATAATTTAGACATTTTGCCAATGTCAACTGACATTTGTTGAGTAGTGACAACATAAACAAACAAACAAAAGAGGTAAGAAAAAGGCGGCGTTCTTACGTAAACGTAGTGCCTAGATATTCTCTGTTCTTACGCATCACCCTTTCTCATGGCTTTGTAGTTTTAACTACCTCAGAATAATAACTTTGTACTTTTGTTGTGTTGCGTCGAAGAAACTACAAAAAAAACTCATCTTTGTGTTTGAAGTTATCCAGATTAGTTGTGTTTGTTTTCCCAAAAAATATATCATTAAAAAGAAGTCAAAGAACCTAATAAATTTTTAATAAGTAGGTATACTTAAGTAACTACTATTTATTGCTTGAATAGATACATGTACAAAATCAATGTCGATCAAAGCATTACAATATAATTACAGTAACAAATTACAATAGATCATTCTATGCAACTAGTGACACGCTCGGGTTTTTCACGGGTAGGTTCGTAATTTACCTCTTGAACTAAACCGCTTTCCGTTGCGTAAAAGTACATACATACACATGGACAGACAGCTGGAAAATAATGTTTTATAAGTGCCTACAGCGCAGAGATTAAACGAAACATGGGGTTAATTATCTGCAGCGCTTCTCAAAGTGCCAAACATTAGGGGATCTGGTATTAGAGGGTTGAAATTTGCTCCGTATCTTCTCACAGTAAGTATGTTAGGGTTTAAGAAAATCTGCTCCAAGCCCGCTCTCACTTGGCCCGCTTGAATAAAATCTCTGTTGAAATTCGTCCCCGGTCTATTTTTGACATAGTAACTTATATCTTTGAAAAGGTCTTCCGGATCACGCGGTTTATCTACGTCCTTTTCGTATGTGTAAGATCTTTTAGAACGAAACAGCTTGGAGATGCGTCTAGAATGTTCTTTAGCTGTTGTAGGCTTCGAGTTTAGGATCTTGTCGATAAATCCCCTTATTTTCTGCGCTTGGACCTCGTCTTTTACGTAGCTTACTCCTTTTTTGGATTTAACGTATATGCTTAAGTCTTGGTATGGGTTTTCCGGTATCTGTACCTTTTTTTCGTTTGTAGCTCGCTTCTCTCTGTATGTTGTTTGGTACGTGGCTCGCTTCGCTCTATGCGGTAGTTTGTTGGTAACCTCAAACTGTTCAAATCCTTTCCCATAGTGTTCTGTGTTACTGCCTTCCCATATTTTGTGTTTGACGAAATATTTCATAAACGTAATCGCGGGGTCTTCTACCGATCTTTTCGGTTTGGACAGCTTGATTTCCTGTTCCGGTAGTGAGCGTTTGACAACTCTGACAGGTGTCAAATGGTAGGGTAAGTAGTATGGGCGGTGGTCGGACGCGATTAGGAGCTCTTGGTCGTTTGCGGTTGGTTGGAATGGTGGCACTACTCGCTCGTTACGATTCGATGATGATGGGATGCCACCCGGCATAGGATCTGCAAAAGTAAATCATATAAACACAGGGGCACATTGCAACAGTTGAAGTGCTACCCAAAGCTTTAAGTTTTAAAGTTTTGCGTGGCACTCTAATTTCACTTGCTACAAAAACTAACATAGTCCTTAGCGCTTGCACACTACTGCTTGGAGGCAGAATATCGGGCACTGCAGTGGTACCCGTACCCACCAAGACAGACTCTTGCTCAAGAGTATATAGGAGGATTGTTAGATTTTGAAGTTTTAGGCTAAGATCGTGATAATGGTTCTCATAGTTACGATAACCACTGCCATTTTGCTTATGGAATAAGATAGCTAGTGTAAATTCCGTCTTGGTGGGTATAGTTCTCACAACGGATCTCGGCCGTCGTGAAATTAGCCGTTTCGATGCGCAATGGAGCTTTTTCAAACTAAACTGTCTTCGCGCATCACAAACGGCTAACTTCACGGAACCCTAGATCCGCTGTGCGAACTATACCACCGCAGTGGCAGATATTCTACCTCCAAGCAGTAGTGTGCAAGCATTATTGTGTTTAGTTTTAAAGGGCACTGTAGCAAGTGAAATTACTGGGCGAAAGAGACATAACAACAACGTCTCGGGGTGATGAGCGCAGTGCAGTGCCACGCAGAGCTTTAACACTAGGCTTTGGGTGGTACTGCACCTGTTATGGTCAGGCGTGGTGCTTAACATCAGGCAACTTGCTGACATAAAAAAAACCACCATAAATTCAAATTTTAAACAAGTTGGTCTTGATTTTGATTTTGAATTTCATAACTTACTAGAGTTGTTGATCATGAACTGAACCACGGCAGGTATCTCTTGAGGGTAGGCGCAGCGGATGGTCGCTGGTACATTGGACTTCTGCTTGAGGCAGTCCATCATCTTGCGCTTCGTGTCTTCAGATGCGTTCAGCATGCTTACTAGAGGTAGGGCTGTTGTGGAGGTAGCTGAAAATATCTCTTGCATGGGTATTATATTATACTACTGGCAAGCTGGCAACACTAGTGCTGTGGATAAGGATAGCTAAGTTCCTTGTGTGGATCCTATTATTACATAGTGCAAGAAGTGTAAAAACGGAAGTAAAATGATAGCTGAAAATATTTGGTTGTGATGTGACAAATAATAATAATAATAATAATAATGCTGGACAATCCACACAGCATCATCTAGCCCCAAGGTAAGCTGCTGTTAAACAGAGCTGTATTATGGGTACTAGATGACTGATATATATTTAATACAATACAATACATAGATAGATATTTTTTATTATATATAGAAAATACCCAGAACACCCGGAACAAATATTTGTAGATCGTACAAACATTTGTTCCGAGGCGGGAATCGAACCCGCAACCTCTGCGTGGCAGGCGGACCTGCGCCCGCTGCGCCACATCGGTCGTCGTGTCAAATAGTGTTAAAACGGAATTAAAATATTCTTATTTTAAAAGAATTAAGGTTTTGATAAAAGAAAGTGGTGCCTTAATTTTTTATCTACACTATGTTGCCAAGCTGTAATTAAAATCAACTATATGTATATATATATATATACATACATACATATATATGTATATATATATATACATATATATATATATATATATATATATATTTTTATACCACTGAAGTGGCAACCAAGCGTACGGCCCACTGGATGGTCAGCGGTTACCGTAGCCTATGTACGCATGCAACATCATAGATATCACTTGCGTGTTACCTCCCTGAGACGTTAGATGGAAAGTCTCATGTGCCTGTAATTTCACCGGAAACCATACCCTTCAAACCGGAACACAGCAATGCGAGCATTACTGCTTGGCGGCAGAAATAGGTTATACACACAAAAAGGTTGCTTAAAAAAACTGCAAACTTGTCCACTTTGTGTCTGATTGTTTGCGAGTCGAGAGAGATCTACTGAATCATCTGATTTTAACTTTATATAGATAGATAGATAGAAAACTCTTTATTGTACACCACAAAAGAAAATTAAAAACAGAAAAATAATAATTATATACAATGTTTAACAGTGAAGTACAATGGGCGGCCTTATCGCTGTGAGCGATTTCTTACAGGCAACCTTTGGATGGACAGAAACTTGATAGAATGAAATGGGACGGTGCCAAAACAAAAAGAGAAGAATAAATAATTATTTACATAAAGTGCATAAGATAATAAATTTATTATCTTTATATTATCTGTACCTACTTCAGTTTGGCTAAAGTTTTACACCACAGAGTTCTACACTAAACTCCTACAATCTCTATCCATAGCAGTAGGGGGCGGGGTAGTAATGGGGGTAGTACGAACATTAGAGCATATTTCACGACCTTCGAGTAAGTGCTGACTAAGGTACCTATCCGGTTAGCCAATTTATTTGTTATGCAGAAGGTGGTTGTCAGTTAGATCGGTTAACCGATAATCACTCTTGACAATATCCAGTGATGGTGTACTACTATCCGGTTAGCTAATATAACTGTTATGCCGAATGGTGGTTGACAGTTAGATTGGTTAACCGATAATCACTCTTGACAATACCCAGTGATGGTGACTACTATCCGGTTAGCTAATATATAACTGTTATGCCGAATGGTGGTTGACAGTCAGATTGGCTAACCGGTAATCACTCTTGACATAATATGACAGTGATGAACACTTGAAAAAAAAAACTTACAGTATTTGTCGTCTTTCAAATAGCGCTGAGGTTGCGGATGGTAACCCGTGTAGTACGCCAAGCGGTCTAAGAACCAAGCCAGCTTCAGTATCAGCTCGTTTTCCTCCTTAGAAAGGTCGTAAGGGTCATCCTAAAACGAGAGGGGTTTGAAAGAGCGAAGCGAGCTGTATTATAATCACACTCTTACGTCAAAATGTATTAACGTTTTAACTGCTTAACAATTTTGTGATGTGACACTTGAGAGCTTGTAATTACAAAGCTACGGTCACTTGCACGTTCTAGAATAGCAATCGGTAAAAGACAAGGTACAAATAATATAAAATTGGTTAAGCTTTCCTGAAGTGTTTTTTTTTTATACTACTAAAGTGGTAACCAAGCGTACGGCTCACTGATGGTTAGCAGTTACCGTAGCCTATTTACGTATGCAACATCATAGATATCACTTGCGTGTTACCACCCTGAGACGTTAGGTGGTAAGTCTCATGTGCCTGTAATTTCACCGGAAACCATACCCTTTGAACCGGAACACAGCAATGCAAGCATTACTGCTTGGCGGCAGAAATAGGTATGGTGGTAGTCCTTTCCCGGACGAGCTCTATCACAAAGAACTCTACTACTCTAAGTGTGTAGGTAAACGTCAAACGTAAACTCGTTATTACAGGTATGTCTAAATAAAATTATTTATAGCGATTATTTGATTTACGTCCAGGTAAGATCAGCGAGCTACGTCAATAACAAAAGTTTGAAAAACAAAGTGGATCCAGTTGCCACAACGTGAATGTAGTATCTACCTACCTATCTTATTATGTTAGTAGCTCGACTGCGCAGTAGAAAGTTTTGTAGCTAAAACTACTTTGTGACTACTTGTACCTTCAGATACTTTCTAGAATAAGCGATATCTTGCAGATCCTTCGTAGCCTTCATGGCGAGCTCAGCAAGCCGTCGGACATGCTCGCTAGCTCGCGTAGCCTTTCTACACTGTTCCGTGGTGTTCAAAAAGTTTGTTATGTTGTATGGCGCGCGTTCGTTTATAGGACGCCACGGTTCTGGGCTCGATGTAGTAGATGTGAAGGAAAACGTACTCGAGTTAAATGATGTAGCGTTGAAAGCGGTCTCGTTGAAACGGTATGACGCATTCTGAAACCAAGGGTATAAGGTGCTTGCAAGTTGCAACAAGTGTATTATAAATGTGAAAGTTTGGACGAATTGATGAATGTTTGTTACTCAATCACGCCAGAACGGCTGAACGGATATGGATGAAATTAGGTATAGGTAGATCTAAATAGAGTTGCATAGGTTACATTTGACTAGGAAAAATAGTACGATCATAGCTGGCCACCGTTAGACATATAATTACGTTAATTGCTAAGCAGAACTTCGTTAGTTAACGACTAACGGATTAACGAGTTGATGCCCATTAGCTATGGGTAGGTAGGGTTCCCATGTACCACGCGTATGAAGTCACGAGCAACTGCAAGTAATTACCTATTTATTAATAGTATTTACTTGCGCAAAGCGGTCGTGTCGTAGCTGGCTATGTCGTAATTACCGATCAAAGAAGTTTTGCTTCGCATGGTCAACATTTGGATTGGTGCTATGATTAGTATTAGATTGAACAGAGCTGTAAATAACTTACAGTTTGGTTTATCCGTGTACAGTTCTCTAAAAGTTTTGTGAATTCCTCTATGGACCGCTGCAGACCCCCGAGGTACTCGCTGCCGTCATATACTATGTCACGCACCTAGAATACATCGTTTGTAGTAGTTACTAGTGTACTACTAACGGATGTCGGCTATCGTGAAGTTAGCCGTTTGTGATGCGCCAAACAATTTAGCTCAAAAAGCTATTTGCGCATCAAAAGGGCTCTTCAAGACGGCAGAGATCTGCTGGTAGTACTATAGTTTATAGTACTTTATGTAGGTATAACAAACCACCACTGAATTATATTGTTTTTAAGCTAACCATAAATTACGCTCTGTAGGCACACCCTATAAAACAAACGCGTCGCAATCACCACATGCATGGTTTGTGTATGTAGTTACTCGGTGCCGTTGTTATGTCAGGGTTGGCACCAATTTTTGCAAGACTTACCATACCTACCTACCTTACCATTAACGGTTGCAGTGTCTTAAAGTTCTGTGACTTAAGCAGGGTTAAGTTGCGCTCATCACCCTGAGACAAAGTTATCTTCTTAGCTCTCGTTTTGCCCAGTAGTTTCTTGCTACAGCGCCCCCTCTATACTTATGTACGAAGGGCACTGTAGCAAAAAACAGAATATTACACAGTAGTTTTAGATAACTTGAACTTTGCGTGTATATTTTTAATACCTACATGCGATTCACGCGATGCTTAATATGTAACACCACAACGCTATTATAGACTGACCCAGAAATCGCATATTTCAAGGTTTTGATATTCAGCAAGAGTCCATATTTATCATATTTTAGGAGCTTCGAGTGAGTAATTTCTTCGACTATACTTCTTGATTAGATGGCTTCTGTGACATAAAGCTGTAACTATTGGCTAACCGGCACCCAAGTTAATTGCCGGTTAACCAATAATGTCACTACAGTCGTCTGTTACTCCACTGTTCGATGCGATCGTATAATTAGCTAACCGGCCTACTTGACACTTCCTCGATGATCGTGAAATAGGCCTAGTTTAGTTAAGTTAGTTGGTAGTTCACGAAATTTTAAAAAATGTTGGTGCCAGCCATCCACGCTATTTAGATATTTTCTGGCTGGCAATTTTGGATGCAATCCACGGTCGAGCGGCTAAGTAAAATTTTGTAATTTTTTTCATATTAAACCTGGAATAAAAATCATCATCCTATGATCAGCGGTTTAAATAAATAAATAAATAAATAATGCTGGACAATCCACTCAGCACCATCTAGCCCCAAGGTAAGCTGCTGTTAAACAAAGCTGTGTTATGGGTATATATGGGTATGACTGATACTTACCCTTTTCTCCATATAAGACTGATATCCATACTCCTTGGCGTAAGGATTGTGGTCGTCATGTGGTTCTTCATGGTGCTTGCTGTTACTATCGTAGCGGTTACTGAAAAAAGTTTGCTTATCTATCTCAGATTTATATTTCTTTTGCTCCTTTTCCAAACGATCGTTTTTTTCAAAAAGAAACTTTCGCGCCTCCGGTAGATCTATGGTCCAAGATGTCACTTCCGCTAAAACTAGCGCGAAAATCAAAGTCCTGAACGAAATCATTTAGATTTTGGCAAATGCCTGATTTTTTTATTCTACCAGGATTTAGCAAATTTAGTTTTTCTGTGTATTTTTAATGATTTTATCAATTTTTATCTGCATGTAACACTCGTGTAATGAATGTAATAATGAACTAACGTTAAGAAACGCACAATAGGATGGTACATACGTTTTTACATTTATAATTAGTCATTTCCCGCGTTCGCAGCTCGAGGCCGATTGAGCAAGTTTCTACAAAAGGCATACATACTAATACTAACCCTTCTATTAAGTACCTACAAAATCTACGAAAGAGCTCAGGATGCCACTAACGGTAACCCATCCTTTCCCATTCAAATTCATAACAAAATGACTATTATACGTTCTCTCTGATCCTTACCTACTTACGGAGATCTGACAGGTCCTCACATCCTGATTTATGGATATGAGGACCCAAACAAATGCTCATATCTTTTGAATTATAGAACTACAAATTGAAAGAGTAGTCTTTTCCGGAACTACAAAATAATTACTAAAATAAATAAATAATAAATAATAATAATAAATAAATAATTCTGGACAATCCACACAGCATCATCTAGCCCCAAGGTAAGCTGCTATTAAACAGAGCTGTGTTATGGGTACTTGATGACTGATATATATTTAATACAATACAATACAATACATAGATATATATTTTTTATTATATATAGAAAATACCCAGAACACCCGGAACAAATATTTGTAGATCGTACAAACATTTTTCCCGAGGCGGGAATCGAACCCACAACCTCTGCGTCGCAGGCGGACCTGCGCCTGCTGCGCCACATCGGTCGTAAAAGATGGCATACATTCCAGATTTATTCGTCTTAGGTCCCAGGGTTCTGATATCAATAAATAGTGGACATGGTTCTGTCTGGTGTCAAACGTATTGTATTCCTTTTAATTTTCTCATTATTGTATCTTTTGATTTAATGTTTATGTGTGTTATAGTAGTGAATAAACGTAATGTATTTGTCTATTGGTAAATGTCTTTTGATTTAATGTTTATATGTGTGTTATAGTAGTGAATAAACGTAATGTATTTGTCTATTGTTAAATGTCTTTTGATTTAATGTTTATATGTGTGTTATAGTAGTGAATAAACGTAATGTATTTGTCTATTGTTAAATGTCTTTTGATTTAATGTTTATATGTGTGTTATAGTAGTGAATAAACGTAATGTATTTGTCTATTGTTAAATGTCTTTTGATTTAATGTTTATATGTGTGTTATAGTAGTGAATAAACGTAATGTATTTGTCTATTGTTAAATGTCTTTTGATTTAATGTTTATATGTGTGTTATAGTAGTGAATAAACGTATGTATTTGTCTATGTCTAAACGCTACGTGGGACTAACAAGTTTTAAAGTTCTGGGTGGCACTGCACTGCGCTTATCACCCCGAGTCGTAGTTAAGTCACATTCGCCCAGTAATTTGACTTCTACAGTGCTGGCTCAAAGCTAAACACAGTGCAGTGCAAACTACTGCTTGGAGGTAGAATATCTGGCACTGTGGTGCTACCCACCGAGACATACCCCCTGCCGCAGCTAAATTAGATTATAAGGGGATTTCTGAACAAAAAGTATAGAAATCCCCTTCGCAGGGGATTATCTAAGGAGATTTGTGTACCAAGCCCTATTGTTAAAGAGTTCCACTACCTACATGATGTGTATGTACAAAATAAAACCATTTTTAAATTAGGTATACATATATAATATTATATTTCCTAATTTCTATGTTGGAAGCTTACAATTATTTGACACTTCAATCACTTATTATTATTGTCTTATTAAAAGGCCAAATGACATACTGTCATTTATTATGACAAGTTTAAACATATTAAAGGCCAAGTTTCGATTAAAGTTTATCTTTTACAACAAAATGCCATCTTTCATACCAACCATCATGTAAACAACAATAAAATATGTAAAATCAACGATTATGTTGGTGGATTAATTCCCAAAATATTGATTCTTCAAACATTTATGGATAACACGATTTTTATACTTATCTAACCAACTCATACGGGGTATAAAATAATTCTCCATACGAGTTTTACAGTGGGCCGATTCTACTAATAAACAATGTTTAACTTATTCAGTTGCAACACTAGTTCAGTTCTTATCTAGTTTCAGTATTTACAAATAATGTATTTTTATTAAACAGATGGGCAATTTAAACAAAACGCTTGATTGTTAGCTTTAACTGAAACCGCAGCTGGATCGTTCATTCGTAATATACAAAAACACCCAAAACAACCTTTTTATTCATTTTAAAAACTGATGGTTTGAGTGCATATCGCGACGCGCAGGAGCACGCTCGCCGTATCACTCAACCCAGATGAAGGCTCTTGAAGTTGAGTCGAAACAGTGCGGTACCTCTTCACCGATATGAAAAATGAATGAGTTCACGATATTATTAGTAAAACAACCGTTTTAATAATAATTAGTTAGTTAGTTCAAGTACCAAATGTTTTATATTGCATGTTTTAATTTTATATTATTTTATTTTTAAGCCTTTTTGCACACAATAATAGATTTTGTAAATGGAAATAAATGAAATGAATGTTCGGCTACAATTCGTTTGCAATCTTTATTAGTAGAACTGCCCCCTGTCTTATTTTACTTCACTTCATTAATAATAAAACTATAACTAACTTAATGACAGGATAATTCCGTAATGATTATTAGAAAAAGTTTAAACTATTTTGGAATGCAATGTCAATAGGCAAACCTTAGACATCTCCCAATTTACAATGGCGTGAGTGTCCCTGGTATTTGGTTTGCTCGTAACCATAGAAGTTTTATAACACTAATTATTAATTATGTTAATAATGATAAAAAACGTGCTATAACATAGGAGTTTTATTATGATATGACATTCATTAAAATAATAGAAATAGTAAAAATATGATTAGTGCACAGATTAGTGCAATGAATGACATAAAAACTAATAATACACATTTAACACTTTAAATAATAATTAAAAACTGATTTAACTGAATTAAGATACTATGACAAACAAGTACCAACTTTAGTAGGCCAGTATCCCAGCAGTGGGAACATTAAAAGGCTGTACCTACCTACTTTATTTATTATCTATTTTATGCAGTTAATATTTAACATTAGAATATTAAAAAATCCATATTTTGTATGAAAAATTGGTCCCAATGTAATATTTTGTGACAATTTGCTTAGGAATGCCAATTATTCATAAAAGTTATAAAACTGCATAAAAATATGCACATACATAAATAAAGGCACATAATAAATATTTTGAAAGAATATCATTTTTTTTGACAGATCTACAGGCATTATTGACTATTTTTAATATAAGATTTGATAAAAAAAAAGTCGACTGTTTAAGAATATTTGACAATAGTTACACCTTTTGACATCATCATACCAATCTCTATTGACAGCTGTTATTTGACATCATTTGACAGCTTCTTCTTCTTCTTAATCATATGTCTGGTTTGTTTGTATTTGTTGACAATGACACTGACAAAATTGACAAATAAATTGGCAGATGCCATAAATAAAATAAAAAATGAACAGAATGACATTTAGACCCGGCTAACTAAAGGATAGCCCTCAGGATATCATAAGATTTCATCATAAGAAGTGACTGTTATTTTGATGCATTATTTTACAAATGACTATTCATAAAAACCATTATTGTAAATATTTTAGTTTATAAAGTTACATATGACTTTGTGGGCGTTTCTTTCTGCTGAAGAGGCCTCCGAAAACGCCTTTCTTGTCCTTCTTGTCTTTAGTGACGCCGCTGACAGACAGCTCAGACTCGCCAGACGACCTGTTAATAAAAAAAAAATTGTAGATTTTTTTTGCGCTATCTGACCCCAAACCACAGAACAGATATTCAGAACAGTACTACGTACAGAATGGCCACTCTGTACCTCCCACCGGTTTTACTTAACCCACCCGAGAGCGAGTTTGCCGGCACCACACGGCACCTTTCCCGCACTGTGGCATAAGGCTATATAAGCAAGCGTTTATTTTGATTTTGTGGTTCAAGCGCGCGAGCGAAAATCCGCTATCTCGCTCTTGCTATAATTGGGATGGGACAACCATGACACTCACACATACAACGGCACCGTTTACGTACACAGACTATGCGTGTGGTGATTGCGACGTGTTTACATCATACATTTTATTGAGAGTGTCCGGGGTGTGCCTAAACTAAGTAAAACTTTTATTAAGGGATAAAAAAAATCTGGTTCTCAAGGGAAAATATATATATTGGCGGTCACCCATCCAAACGGTGACTACGCGGAACAGTGCTAACTTCGTTGATCTGTTATGAACAACTAAGGCTGGATAAGTTAAAATTCAACTAACTTCTGTTATTAATCATATTTATTCTAATTGTTGCTCGTTAATTAAATAGTTGGTTATTTTTATATATAAGGGAATACTAAAGATTATAATATTCCAAAAATAAACAATGCGACATCTCTCGTCAATGAACTAAATTAACTTTAGTCATTGAACAGGCTTGGATAACTGCAACGTTTCCCCTGTAGGTGGAGCTATCGGCGCATAGGATAGGATATAGGATAACTGACGGGTGACGTCACGGACACGATCGGAACACCAGTAGCTCTGCAGTTTTATATTTCTATTAAATAAAATAATGATTGCTTAGTCTTGAAGGTGTGAAATACTAAATAAGAAACCTGTAACTCGGAAGTGTAAGTGTTGGTAAACGTGTGCCTGCGTTTGGCTGACTGTTACGTGAGTCTAGACTTTACCAATAACTTTATACTAGAGAGGGTAGTCACATTTCCATTATTATAATCTTGAACAACTTCTACCGTCTCTATTGATTTCTGTGAAAGCCATCTTGCGTGGAGTAGCTGCAACTAGTTGCTGGTGTTACCAGCGTCGCCGTTAAGAATCTACGTAATACCACACACATCCCAATGATTATTTCGTCCAAGCGAGATATGTATCAATAGCTTAATTGGTAGAGCACCCGCGTATCAAGCGGTGGTTGCGGGTTCAAATCCCGCTTGAGGCGAAATAATTTTTGGGATATTATAATTTTTAATTAAATAGTTACCTAGAAGCCGGCCTTTGGTCTAAGGCGGGGGACCCACCGCTTCCTGCCACGGACGCCGGGCGAGTGTTGCCGGCGCTATTACCACCGTACGCTGTAAGATATAAGGTTCAAAATCAACTGGCTGAACATTTTTAATCAACTACCCACACCCAAAGCATCTTCAAGGAAATAAGGGCGAAAGTAGTTTCCAGTCAATTTTAACCTTTGTGTTGACTATAATGAACTCTAAGCTAAATACACTTGTATGCCCGGGGCTATTTCCACCGTACCCTGCAAGATATAAGGTTCAATGTCAGCTGAACATTTTTAAACTACCCACAGAATTATAATGATAAAGGAAGATATTACAAGTCTCTCCGCTTCGGTGGATATCAGCCCTAAAACTAAAGGGAAGACAGCGAAATTTTTTTTTTGCAAAAGACAAGACAATCAAGACGCCCACCTGAGCTTAAGCACCACGCCTGACTACTACAGAAACTTAAATTAATGCACAAACACAGCACTAACTACATATTGACTACCGGACAAATACCCAAATAAGCACAGAACACCCCAAAACCGAAGCCACTGACATAAACATGAACATGAACATAAACTATAATATATATATATATATATATATTTTTTTATACAACTGAAGTGGCAACCAAGCGTACGGCCCACAAGATGGTAAGCGGTTACCGCAGCCTATGGACGCTTGCAATACCGGAGGTATCACTCGCGGTCGCCACCTTGAGGCTAAGATCGAAAGCCTCATGTGCCAGTAATTTCACCGGAAACCATACCCACTCACAGCAATGCGAGCAATACTGCTTGGCGGCAGAAATAGGTATGGTGGTAGTCCTTCCCCGGACGAGCTCTATCACAGAGAACTCTACTACACTTATATAACTAATATATAAACATAAAAATAAAGAAACACAAAGAAATATCAAAGACATAGGGACTGGCAGCACAGAAAAGACGTGCGCGTCTCAGACGCGGCGACCCACTCATACAAAATGTATAGAAGCGTCGCGACGTCAGACATATAGAAAAGACGGGACCCGGACCCGCTTACTAGAGTAACCAAAACGACTTTATATCAAAACAACAGTTTCGTGATGTGTGGACGAATATTTAATAAAATACCGGTTGACATAACTAATTTACCTCTAAAAAAGTTTACACAGAAGCTAAAAGTGTTCTTGACTGAAAAATATTTTTATAGTGTAAACATTTTTTAAACTATAGTGAAAAATAACAATTTAATTTTTAAAACTTGACATTTTTATTATTATATAACTTGACATACTACTAATTAATAATTCTAAATTCTCGTTGTGTTCTTTCTAAATTGTATTTTTATTTTAAATTTGTATTTTTGCATGCCGAGTTAAACGGTGAAGTGTGTGACACTTATACTTACGTAAACAATAAGACCTTATGTAACCGTACTTCTAGCAAAAAAAAAAAAAAAAAAAATCATTTCATTTCATTTCATTTCATGTACTCGTCTCCGTCCTATTGCATAACATATTGCTTAAGAGTAGTAGAGTTCTTTGTGATTATATATCTTTCTTAACAGTCTATGCAACGCTTAAAAAGCGTCAAAGACCTTTCAAAAACATGGCGTTAGCGGTTATAACGCTCGCCAGTAATTTCACTATATATTTTATTACATCTAATTCATGCTCAATGTACATTAATTCATTTAAGAGTAGTAGAGTTCTTTGTGATAGAGCTCATCCGGGGAAGTACTACCACCATACCTACTTCTGCCGCAAAGAAGTAATGCTCGCATTGCTGTGTTCCGTGAAGGGTATGGTTTCCGGTGAAATTACTGGCACATGAAGCTTATGATCTATGACTCAAGGTGGCAACCCGCAAGGTGATACCTCTGGTATTGCAAGCGTAAATAGGCTGCGGTAACCGCTTAACATCTTATACGCTTGGTTGCCACTTCAGTTGTATAAAAAAAAAACATTTTTCGCCAAGACCTGTAAAATACCCCCCCCTTCGGAATTGTATAGATATTATGTAACACCGTATGTAATGCTAGCACTTTACTTGGCAAAACTGCTTAAAATTTTATTATGTTTACATAGTTCAATACAAAATCATCTTTAGGAAAGTTTTTTTTAATCTATTTCGTGCCGGTTGCCACTTTGAGGCTAAGATCAAAAGCCTCATATGCCAGTAATTTCACCGGAAACCATACCCTTCACACCGGAGCACGGCAATGCGAGTATTACTGCTTGGCGGCAGAAAGAGGTATGGTGGTAGTCCTTCCCCGGACGAGCTCTATCACAGAGGACTCTACTACTCTTAAGCTTGTTCAACGACTTTTGAAATTTCGAATTTTTTCATTCATAAACACGTCCTGCCCCCCTTCCATGAACTCTTAGAGCGATTCAAATTAGGACCTAAACTGAATTGTCAAAAATTTTTGTACCCTGACTTCAATAATTATTAATTTCACGGTACAAATTTTTTTGACAATTCAGTTTAGGTCCTAATTTGAATCGCTCTAAGAGTTCATGGTATGGGGGCTGAACTTCCCAACGAAATGTGAATTCACACTACAGAAGCAGCCCTGATGATCAGCTGTTATTGTTTGACCTGAGTGAACTGACTCTTATGCGCGCCACCTATCGACAGATTCTGTAGTGTGAAATCGCATTTTGGAGGAAAGTTTTGGACGCATTACATGAATGAACTATGAAATTACAAAAGTAGTAGAACATTGTTTGCCAATACCTGTAAAATACGGGGAGTATTTTTTTTCTATTTTTTTTTAATTTTATTATGTAACACTGTGTATACAGTAAATATATAAACACAATAGTAAACATACATTTAACGCGATGCAGTACATAAAGCAGGTGACTGGATCCTGAGTGCGTGTAAACAAATAATATATTAATATATTAAGCTAAATTTATATTAGAATAGAATAGAAAAATATTTATTTAGCGCCACACAATAAACATAAAAATAACAATACAAATTAAAACTAAACTATTGTGACTAAAAAAATATATTAATAAACATAAACAATACACTAAAGCCCTTATTCATAAAATAAACTGTAATTTTAGCGGCTTGCTAAGTACTGTATGTCCTTGTCATTGTTTTGTCAATCAACATAGTTGATAGATCTGAAAGACACTCATATAACAGAGATAAAAGTAAGTTAGTATGAGTCAGTGGCCAAGTCTGGTGACAAAGTTTCTAGGCCGCCCGAAGGCCTCTGTCATGGCTTAACTTTGAAAAAGCCGGGACCGACTGCTTAACGTGCCCTCCGAAGCACGGGAGTGCTCAGTTGAAATTGCCACTGGCGGTCAGCCATCCAAATGGTGATTACGCGGAACAGTGCTTAACTTCGTTGATCTGTTAGGAACAACTTAGTCAGCTACGTCTCGAGCGCTCGAGATTTAAAGGTACGTAAGTTTGGATGGATGGACGCCAGAACGGCTGAACGGATTTAAATGAAATGCAGAACAGAGATAGATTATAGTCTAGAATAGCACATTAGCTAATTTTAATACAGCAATGCAGATAATGTTTTATAGAAACAATAAAGAAAATAGGTGTAGGTAGGTAAGTACAAACAGATAATTATAGGGTAGGTACAGGTCTACTTCTAGGTACTACATTATGTTATAATATTAGAAAAGTTATATAAAAAATAATATTATCATTATTAAAACCTCAATAATATAAAAATACGCCTTAATTACAAGCAAATAAGGTTAACACGCTACGCAAAAGTGTCGAAAACTGCAACCAAAATATTAGTACTAGTCTACAACTACAATAAAAAAAAAAAAACAATAACACCACACCCAAAACTATTTGCAAATAAATAAATATTAAAGCAGTGCGGAAATAATCCCTCAGAATTATAAAACCACACTTGAAATTTAATTCTCTAGGACGTTAGACTTTGTCACTCATTTGTGCTCACTTTAGCCCGAGTGATAGAGACATGCCTATAGCGTTTCAAGGAAGTTCCAAAAAGAATCGGAACACTTTACATTCTCTTTCACTCGTTTGTGCTCACTTAAGCGCGAGTGACAAAGACATGTCTCTGTCGCCTCTGACGCTCGTTTGTGCTCACTTGATTTTAAGTGACAGATACATGCCTATAGCGTTTCAAGGAAGTTCCAAAAAATTCGGAACACTTTACATGTCTCTTTCCCCTCTGTCACTCGTTTGTACTCACTTGAGACCGAGTGACAGGTACATGTCTATGGCGTTTCAAAGAAGTTCCAAAAAACTTCGGAACACTTTAAACATGTCTGTTACTAGTTTGTGCTTACTTGTGCACGAGTGATAGAAACATATCTATAGTGTTTCAAAGAAGTTTGGAACACTTGAACTCTTACTCACTTGTGCTCAATTGAGCGCGAGTGACGGAGACATGTGAAGAGTATTTAGAAAGTCCCAAAAAACTTCGGAACACTTTTATATACATAGAATAAAAATTCAACTGTAAGGGTATATCTAGCACTGCGGTGTTACCAAAAAGACAAACTTGCTAAAGAGTCATGATGTAAAATAACTTAAAATACCACAATTCGTTAAATAAATTCAGATATGTTAATTAGTACTGTCAGTCAGGAAGAGAAGAAAAAAACTACAGACACGGGTGCAAATCAAAGTTCTACGACTAACCAACTTCATTCGAGTAGAAAGTTGTTTCCACATTTTGGTAATTGTTGTTCCCTCTGTCATACCACGAAGCAGAGTTTCTGTTAACATCTCTACTCTGGCTGCCCATCCTCTGCTGGTAGCTGTTCACCAAACCCATCACAGACTTCTCCTGGCTGGACCCACGTTCACTCATTCGGTCGGGCCGTTCACTCATTCGGTCTGGCCGCTCGCTTATTCGCTCTGTGCTAATCCGCTCGTGCGGTCGATCGGCGATTGTCGTGACGCGCTCGGCAACCATCGGGCCGCGTTCGGTGTAAGATCGCTCGGTGATTGTGGACATGCGTTCGGGTAGGTTCGGCCCGCGTTCGGGCAGGGTCGGCGGGCGTTCGGGTATCTTCGGCGGGCCCGAGTTGGGTAATGGCGGCGCTTCCGCAGCTTTAGTGGGTAAATTTGAATTTGTGTAATATATTGCAAAATTTAACTGAAAGTTTCTAGAGTTATTTGGATAATAATATGATTATGATGTCTCATGTATATTACACACGATCCAATCTGGTCGGGCAGATTACAGAATTGGTTGGATTGAGTATGTATCGTATCACTATGTACGAGAGTATATTTTGCATTGACCATTCAGTAGTTGAATGGGACAAAGCTATTCTCTGTCACTATCTGATCCGTAGCTTGGTAATTATGTTGTATGGACTCAATCAGATTGGAATGTGTGTGGAAAACTACATCTTATTTATTACATATTGCATTAAATAAAAAATAAATAGTAAATGGTAATGATAGCGGGACAAGACAAACACAATCACAAAAAGACATTACAAGTTTTCATGCATTCAAAAACAATAAAAAAAAAATACTTTGTAATTAGATGATGAATTAGATTAAATTTATAATTATGTTTTCAATACTAACATTCATTAAAAAGTTCTCACGTATTAATCAATCACACTTTTCACTTTGACTTTTGATTCATTCATTCACTTTGACTTTGATTGATTACACTAATTGTACCTACTAATCGTCAGTGACACATGTCATTGAAATAATGCTTTCAATATCCTCTTTTTGAACATCGATCATGTCAATAATAACACTGGCAGCATTGTGACAAATAAAAGTCACAGAAGCCATTAAATAAAGAAGTTATTTGAATTTAGCTTAGTGCCAGGCGTAGCAAAGAAATAAATAAATAAATAAATAAATAATGCTGGACAATCCACACAGCATCATCTAGCCCCAAGGTAAGCTGCTGTTAAACAGAGCTGTATTATGGGTACTAGATGACTGATATATATTTAATACAATACAATACATAGATAGATATTTTTTTATTATACATAGAAAACACCCAGAACACCCGGAACAAATATTTGCAGATCCTACAAACATTTGTCCCAAGGCGGGAATCGAACCCGCAACCTCTGCGTCGCAGGCGGAAAAAAAAAGAAGTCAAGTTCATTACATTATCATTCCTCATAATCTATACTAAAATTATAAAAAGGAAATATTTGTATTTTTGTGTGTTACGAATAAACCCAAAAACGACTGGTCCGATTACAAAAATTGTTTCAGTGTTAGAATGCTACATTATCTATTATTACTACTATTATTACTATTTCAATTTTATTCATCAGTTTGTTGTCACAAAGCATTTCATTTTATTTTAGTGTAGAAGGTACCTAGCAATAGCTATAGTTAACCTATAATTTTTTTACTTACCTACTAAAATGAATGACAAGTAGGTTTTTTATAGTTTAGTTACTTATTGTTTTGCTAATTTTATGTCGTTTTCTAGCTAGCCATTATGTGTCTATCAGTGGAGACCTTTAAATGGCCTCATAGTTAACTATTTAAGAGCCTAATATGTATTTTGTGCCGATGGTTTTCCTAAAATATATAAATAAATAAATAAAAGTATGTTTATTTATAAGACGAATCTAAGTACATGTAACATGTCTAAAGAGAAATAAATATTATCATTATCATTATCATTATCATTATCCCTAGGTAACATAGGCTATATTTATTACTATCGACCGTCCCCGACTTCGCACGGGTGAGGTTTCATTGCACCCGCGCGAAGCTGGGACGGACTGCTGGGTTTTTATAATGATCATAGACTTACCAATTTGCTGAGACTTGATGAACTCTGAATTAATGTCGCGTCCGTTTGAGAATCGCGACCTGCCCCAGGAACCACTTGTCTCTGCCGCATTCCTGAGGCAACAACAATACTCTGATAAACTGGTAGTCTTTTCTTTTAATAAAGCTGGACATTTTTTTTTTTTCATACAACTGAAGTGGCAACCAAGCGTACGGCCCACAAAATGGTAAGCGGTTACCGCAGCCTATGGACGCTTGCAATACCAGAGGTATCACTCGCCGTTGTCACCTTGAGGCATAGATCGAAAGCCTCATGTGCCAGTAATTTCACCGGAAACCATACCCTTCACACCGGAACACAGCAATGCGAGTTAGTGCTTGGCGGCAGAAATAGGTATGGTGGTAGTCCTTCCCCAGACGAGCTCTATCACAGAGAATTCTACTACTCTAACAATCCACACAGCATCATCTAGCCCCAAGGTAAGCTGCTGTTACACAGAGCTGTGTTATGGGTACTAGATGACTGATATATACTTAATACAGTACGTAAGTCTTTTCTTCACCACACGTGCAGGTTGTGGAATGAACTTCCTTCAGATGTTTTTCCGCTATCGTACAATATGAACGGCTTCAAAAATAATATAAAAAAGCTTCTACAAAGCAGGCAACGCTTCAGCAGTACCTCTAATGTTGCTGAGGTCAATAGGCGACGGTAACTGCTTACCATCAGGCAGGCCGTTAGCCTGTTTGCCTCAAATTTATACACGAAAAAAAACTCGCCGAGAGGTTAAGTCAGCAGTGGGCCTATTAAGACTCACCTTAACACCACGTCAGCGTCGTCTTCGGGGACTTGTCGCGGTGGTAGCGAAGGTAGCACCGATGATTCTTAAAAAAATATATATATTAACGCCATCTAGTCACAAACTAAGTAAAACTTGAACTATGAGAACCGCTATTTCACAAAAAGTTACAAAATGTTTTAGTCAAAATAAAAAATTATTTATTTCAGTAGAATCACAAATATCACTTTAAAACGTCTTACAAGCTAAGAAAATTTACAACAGTTCCAACGCGCCCATGCCGTAAAAGAACTGACAACAACACCGGCTGGGTTCCTATCACTTTTTTGGCATGACCCTTGCTATTGTTATGGATGCCAAGTAGAGTTGGAGCACATTCGTCCCAAGCTTTTTTATCATCTAGGTAATAGGTTGTTTTATAGTAAGCTTTTTGAGACAGTTTTTGTTTAATTAAGTTTTTAAATTTGCCATTGTATGTCGCTTGGGACTTGTTAAAGAAGCGTACACATTGCCCTTTAAAAGATTTACTGACCTTAGTGAGCCTAACTGTGGGAACAGCGAGTTTATTTTTATTTCTAGTATTAACATTATGATTGAATATGAGTGTAAAGTAAAGTAAAGTATAATAGTACATTATGGTACTAGTGTGTAACATTGGTGATTACCGCTGAGGCGCCATTGAGAGCCGAGCCGTAGCCGAGGGTCTTAAGATAGCCGAGGACGGTAATCATCAATACACACGTGTATCATACGACGTTTTTTAACACACTAGTAAATAAGATAACAAAAAAAACTCATAACAATAAGAAATCTATAACTCACTAGTTAAACTTATTTTTAAGTAGGTATATGAAATGTTTCCGATTTTTATTTTTCTCTTTTTTTTTTATCTATCTGTATAATTCAAATAATTTTCAAATTTGTCTGTATTGTTTTTTTTTTTTTTTTTTTATACAACTGAAGTGGCAACCAAGCGTACGGCCCACAAGATGGTAAGCGGTTACCGCAGCCTATGGACGCTTGCAATACCAGAGGTATCACTCGCGGGTTGCCACCTTGAGGCATAGATCGAAAGCTTCATGTGCCAGTAATTTCACCGGAAACCATACCCTTCACACCGGAACACAGCAATGCGAGCATTACTGCTTGGCGGCAGAAATAAGTCATAGTAATAAAATAAAATAAAAAAATCTATAAGTCTATAACTCACTAGTGAGTTATAGCAATGAAAATGTCATAGTTTCATTATGGGTGTCATTCTGTGCCTTATTGCGACCTGACGCTGTGATGACCATAGAGCCACTTTATTAGCAAGTGTGTTGAAATATATATTTATAAAATGAAATGAAATAAATTTATTTGCTATAACACGGTAGGATAAATTATAGGTCTTAATATAATAATATGAAGTACAACATGTTTTTGCTTCACAAGCATGCAAATATTATGGTTGAGGTTGACAGTAAAGCAATGAAGGTCTGAGTAGTAGGTACAATGTTAAAAATGTGATCACATTCTAAAAAAAAATCATTATAAAAATCAATACTAATCAATTTATTCAATAATATCACAAGGATCATTTTGAAACGTTTTAAAGCTAGGTGAATTTACGCCAGTTCCACCCGCCCCAGCCTAGAAGAATCTGGCAACAAACTCGGCTGGGTTCCTAGGTTTTGATGATCCCTCTTCATCATAAAGCTTCAGTGTGGTGCCAATCGAACTAGGTGAGCCTCATGCCAAGAATATAAGTATGTAGGTATGTACAAAAAAAATAAAAAAATTAAAATTAAAAGCCAAGAGTACCGGTGGTCTAGTGGTAGTGACCCCGCCATCCGATCCTAAGGTCGTGGGTTCAAACCCGGTCGTGCACCAATAGAATTTTTCTATTTGAAAAATTTATGTGCGCAAAGCCAGTGCTCTCATACGGCAAAGGAAAACATCGTGAGGAAACCGGCATGTCCAAGAGCTAAAAATTCGAAAGACATGTGCCATCCACCAATCCGCATTGGGTCCGCGTGGTAAGACCCAATCACACTCGCCTGAGAGTAGGCCAGTGTCCCAGAAGTGGGAACATTAGAAGGCTGTCATGATGAAGAGCTAAGTTTATAGCAATACAAGTTATAAAGTCGCTTGCCACCGTCTTTTTTATTTTATTTTTTTATTTTATTTATTTATTTAACGTTTACAATATCATAACAGTGTTAAACCAAATCGATATTGAAAATTAACAAAACAAACAATTACACATTATGCATTAAGTAACATAATTTAAAAGTGCAGCTTATTACCTACTTACATACTGTATAGCCTTTTCTGTGAATTTCGCCAAGGAAATTACAAACAAGTCTGTATCGTCCTCTTAGCATAATTTGTTAATAATGCGAATGGCTCTTGCAATAGGTGCTTCCTTCATCAGGTTAGTTCTAGCTCTCGGTATTACGAGTAATTTGTGTCGCCGCGCGCGTACATAGCTATTAGGCACATACAGCCCCACACACATCAATACTCGCGGGTTATACACCATACCTCTCAACAGCTTGAATATGTACGTAACGAGCATTACTTCTCTTCTAACCTCCAGCTTTAAATAACCGACCATCCCCAGCACAAAAAGAGTGGGATACATTAGGGGAAAGAACGGATAGACCCCATACAGCTTAAGGTACAAAAAACGAGCAAATTTATTTTGTATCTTCTCAACCATGCTGTTATATTTCTTTTCATGTGGGTTCCATATAACACCACTGCTCTCAAGCCTGCTTCGTACCAAAGCATTGTAAAGTGCTTTGATAGAGTTAATATTCTGAAAATTACTAGACTGCCGTAGTATGAAGCCCAAATTACGAAATGATTTTTTACAAGTATCTACAATGTGATTGCGAAATGCTAACTCTGGGTCCATCTGGACTCCAAGATCTTTAACTGACGTTACACGGGTCATAGTATTTGTATCTAACTTGTAGGCATGGTTTATAGGACATCGCAGGTAGGTAGGGGCAAGGTCGAAAGCGGGCCCTGCTAGTGTCAAAAAGGATGGTGTAGTGCTATCTCCTGAGAGTTGTGCTACCGAGTTCGCGAGCTACTTCCACTCTGTCTATAGCGCAAACCCTCCAAGGCTTAATGTAGAGGAGGCACTAGAGATGGCAGGAGTGAGCGGAAATCAGCAGGTGGTTATTACATATTTGACGGAACTTGATGTTATAGGTATATTATATATTGTTGTAGGTATATTTCAGTCTTGTCCCTATGTATGTACCCTTAGATCTTCTGTACAACGGATTTTGATGCGGTTTTAATCAATAGATAGAGTAATTCAAGAGGAAATGTTAATAGCACCCGCGCGATGTCGTCCGTTAGTAAAATATATTTATTTCATTCATTCATTAATTCATTAATTTACTCCTCAACTTAACTCACTACTTCTGGCGGCCGGCTCAGTGGCCGCGGGCGTATGTTAGGTACAATAAATTTTTATTCATTCATTCACTCAATTCACCAATATTCCTGGAGACCGGTTCAGTAGGCGCGGGCTTGTGGTGTACAAGTACAATAGAGTATATTTCATGCATTCATTCATTCGTTCATTCACTTAACTCACCAATATTCCTAGCGACCTGTTCAGTTGGCGCGGGCATGTGGTGTACAAGTACAATAGAGTATATTTCATTCATTCATTCATCAACTTACCAATGTTTATGGCGACTGTCTCAGTGGGTCATTCATTCACTCAACTCACCAATATTCTTGGAGAACGGTTCAGTGGGCGCGGGCTTGTGGTGTACAAGTACAATAGAATATATTTTATTCATTCATTCATCAACTTACCAATGTTTATGGCGACTGTCTCAGTGGGTCATTCATTCACTCAAGTCACCAATATTCTTGGAGAACGGTTCAGTGGGCGCGGGCGTGTGGTGTACAAGTACAATAGAATATATTTTATTCATTCATTCATTCATTCATTCATTCACTCAACTCACCAATATTCCTAGCGACCGGTTCAGTGGGCGCGGGCGTAGATCTCGACTGCAAGCTGGTCCTATGCTCCTGAAGGATCTCAGCTTGCGAGCGCGACTTGCGCTGCGGCTCGGGCGTGTTGCTCTCTGATGATGATGATGACGCGTTCCTGGCGATATTATTTATTTATATCATTTCATTTATTTCATGATCAATGTACATTCATACATTTAAGAGTAGTAGAGTTCTTTGTGATAGAGCTCGTCCGGGGAAGTACTATCACCACACACACATGTGAGCATTGCTGTGTTCCGGTTCGAAGGGTATGGTTTCCGGTGAAATTACTGGCACATGAGGCTTTCGATCTATGCCTCAAGGTGGCAACCCGCGAGTGATACCTCTGGTATTGCAAGTGTCTATAGGCTGCGGTAACCGTTTACCATCTTGTGGGCCGTACGCTTGGTTGCCACTTCAGTTGTATAAAAAAAAAACATAGTTCTAATATTAGACAGCAATGCAATATTAAATCTTTTTATTTTTTATTTTTTATTTTTTATAAATGATAGTCAAGCGTTTGGCCGCTATCCCACCTGACGTTAAGTGTCAATGCGGCCTAAGATGGAGCACGCTTGGCTAGAATATACCTGGTGCCTTATTCTTGAATCCAATGACAATTCCGATCCTTCTTCTTCTTCTTTTGTTTAATGGCCTCTGTGGCTAGTTTGCCACAATTTTGCCAGTGTCAAGTGTATTAGTTTGATTGTCGCTTAGCAACGTAAACAAACGAAATTTGGAAAGAAACGATGACTTTTCTTTCAAAATTCTCCTGGAAAGTCTTTGACTAAATTACCAACCAACATTACCCCTCCATTTCAATTACTTACACTTGTGCTAAGTAAACAAGTTAAATTGAATAAACTGCCACCAAATGTACGCAATAAAATTTAAAATAACACGAGAAAAATTATTAAAATGGGAAGACCCATGTCGTTTTGACAAGATAGCCAAAAACAATCCCAATTCCGATCCAATCCCAATTTCTATTTACTGCTGTCAAATTTTATTACTCATGAAAACAAGGTTGAATTTGGCGCTAGGTTTGCTGTCAAAAGTACGAAATGTCATATTCCAATACTTGTCCAATACCGATCGCGTTCAAGAGTTAGGCCCATGTTCACTCTTGTTTAAAACAAATTAGGAATATTCAAGTTCCTATTCCTATTCAAGTTCCAATTGTAATGTACTGGAAAGACTGACGCCGGCAACGAGTTCCACTCTTTGGCAGTGCGAATGATAAAGGTTGAATCAAACCGTTTCGTACGGATTGGTGGAATCTTTACAGTGTAGGTGGCGTCTTTCCGATTTCCTGTTCATATGTTCCTACGTTCATGTCCTTAACAATACACTTATCTAAATAATTACCTACAGTTAAGAGACAGTTTAGAATTTAAATAATAGAAGAGCAGCTTTCGCTGATGTGTCCATGTCACAGTGCTGTAAGGGCTGTGCGAGCTGCCTATTGGGCATCACAAACCCCACCGTAAAATTCTTTATTTAACCGATCAATAAAAACCGTGGAGTTTTACAGACCAAAACCGCTTGAAACGCCTTAACTGCCCCCAATGCAACAAAAACAGCGGGGTTCTTAACACCCCACACAAACCAAACTGGTGGGGTTTCACATACCCCAGCTGAAAAAACTTACTGCGTCAGTCTCCTCCTCAGCTCGGCGGTGGGCGACTCGGCGTCAGCGTTGTACGGCGTCAGCTGTAGCTCCGGGGGTAAGGACGCGTGGAAGGATATCTTGGCCACCCAGTCCTTCATCAGCGCTGTGTTATTGGCCGCGAAGAGATACTCAGCCCCGTCGGCGCACGATAGACGGAAGACATTCGCGCGCTTCGTGTAATCTGACGCGGCGTCACAGCGGGCCTTAACAGAATTAAAAAATAAATAGAGATTGACGGACATTTTGTTACTCTCAGATGTCATCGGTCAACTTCCTTTTGACGATGACATCCCTCCATCCCTCACATGTTACATGGAGCGCTCGTGACGTAGATGGCTAAGTTGTTCCTAACAGATCAACGAAGTTAAGCACTGTTCCGCGGGGTCATCATTTGGATGGGTGACCGCCAGTGGCAATTTCAACTGAGCGCTCCGTTAAGCAGTCGGTCCCGCAACTCTGTCACCAGAGTTGGCCACTGATTCATACGAACGAACGAACGAACGAACATGTTACATAACGCCATCTAGCGCTAAACTAAGCAAAGCTTGTACTATATGGGAACCAGGTAAACGATTGATGAAGCACAGAAGCGGTTAGCTTCTGCACAGCACCAAATATCACAGCCCACTGACTCACTAACTTACTAGTTCATTATGGTTACTTCAACGGTCTCATATCTTACAGAATAGTTTTCTGGGGAAATCTTACCAGTAGTATAACGATTAGTCACTGACTTACTAAGTTACTTTTTTGAAGTTCATTATAGATACGTCCCACAGTCTTACGGAATAATTTTCTGGGGCTTACCAGCAGTCACCGACTCACTAACATGCTAGTACATTATGGTAACGTCAACGTTGTTATGTCTTATGGTATCATTTTCTGGGGGAAAGCTTACCAGTAGAATAGCGACCGGTGGGGCTGCTGCCTTAGCGTTAGCGAAGTCGATCTCATCCTTGAAGAAGCACAGAAGTTGACCGCATAACACTGAGTAGTAGGACCGCCAGGAGCGGACGGTGGCGCGCTTACCGCCCACACCCGTCTCCTGTTTGCGCTCCAGATAACCTGTGGAGGTTGTTGCTATAGTTTTTTTTTTTTTTTTATACAACTGAAGTGGCAACCAAGCGTACGACCCACAAGATGGTAAGCGGTTACCGCAGCCTATGGACGCTTGCAATACCAGAGGTATCACTTGCGGGTTGCCACCTTGAGGCTAAGATCGAAAGCCTCATGTGCCAGTAATTTCACCGGAAACCATACCCTTCACACCGGAACACAGCAATGCGAGCATTACTGCTTTGCGGCAGAAATAGGTATGGTGGTAGTCCTTCCCCGGACGAGCTCTATCACAGAGAACTCTACTACTCTTAGTTACGTTTATACGCTACGAATATTTACAGAAAAAACAATTGCATTGTAATGCAACTGTAATTTTGTTATTGTATCAGTAGCATTGCATCCCTGCAGTAATGATTGCAGTTCTGTATTCGGGTTCGAAGGGCATGGTTGCCGGTGAATAGGCTAGAGCGCTGGTGGTCTAGTGGTTGTGACCTAAGGTCGTGGGTTCGAACCATCACAATGTTTTTCTATCATACAGTAAAAAAACCGCTTGAGGAACCCGCCATGTCCAAGAACTAATACTTCGAAGGATATAGTGCCATCCATCGACCCGCATTAGGTCACGCTGGCCTGGCCTGTGTCCCAGCTGTGGGAATATAAAGTTGTCATGATGATAAATAAATAAATAAATAATGCTGGACAATCCACACAGCGTCATCTAGCCCCAAGGTAAGCTGCTGTTAAACAGAGCTGTGTTATGGGTACTAGATGACTGATATATACTTAATACAATACAATACATAGATAGATATTTTTTATTATAGAAAATAACCAGAACACCCGGAACAAATATTTGTAGATCGTACAAACATTTGACCCGAGGCGGGAATCAAACCCGCAACCTCCGCGTCGCAGGCGGACCTGCGCCTGCTGCGCCACACTTGATTGATCTTGATGATAGGCTACGGTCACCGCTTACCGTCAGGTGGGCTGTATGCTTGCTAATGTAAAGATACCTTCGATCTCGACGGGCGGCAGGTCGGCGATGTCGCCGCGGCGGTGCCGGCGGAAACTCTGCGTGCGACGCCGCGTTGTGAACGACGGCGTGCGCTTAGGAGTCTTCACCACCTAAGGGAAATATTTACAATAGGCATGATGACAGTAACCAATAATCATTAAAATCACGCTTTCACCTTATGAAAAAAGATTCAAGGAATTCAAAAACCATATTTCTTTTTACATTAGATGCGAGATTGATAATATTTTTACTAAAATAAAACTACAAAATACAGCAATCCGCCATAAAAGGTTGAACACCGATCAGGAGCATCTAGGCTCTCTGATTGGTGGCATCAAAAATATTGCAGAATTTTGAGCCTTATTGCTAAAATTTTATATTGAAAACTGACATGATGACGTCACCGCTGTCACTCCGCGACTCAGTGCGTTTTAGGGTGAATTTTAAAATTCAAAATTCAATCGGATTTTTTAACTACTAAACCATTAATTTCTGGAATAATAGGGTATTTATTGCCTAGAGTCGATACTTCTGAATACAATAGAACAGTTTTTCAAAATCAGTCATCATGCCAATTTAAGATGTCAAGGTCAAGGTCAAAGTATTAAGGATTAACTTTATAGAACTATCGCTTTCACTAACAAGTTACTCTAAATAACATCAACACAGCATTTACTCAAGGTCAAAGCTAATGTCAAAGTAAGAAAAAAAATTGTGTTCAGAGCTCACTATCGACGTTAACTTTGCTCTAAATTCTTAGGACCTTATCCATTCAAGTGAAAAATGTCAGTCACTTAGGGTCCGTCAGTCGGATTCGGAGCAAGGCTGACGCCCTGATCAGCTTCACTTTGAATCCTTGACCTTCAGTATTCAGTATTCAGTATCATTTATTGCATCATAATTATGAGGGTAATACATGTCACAGGTCTTATGTAATATTAAATAATATGAGAGCAGCCAACACATAGCTATGTACCCAGTAAGGGTGTTGCACTATACAATTGAGTAGGAGGATTTTAGTAATAATGGATACCTAGTTTGTGATAATAATAAAATCATTATTTGGGGTAGCAATAAAACCTATCATTCGTTATTTGAGTCCTTCCACCATTCAAATGAAGAATATCCGTATACGACAGACACTAGTCACAAGAGAGTTCTTTGTCATAGAGCTCGCCCGGGGAAAGACTACCACCATACCTATTTCTGCCGCCAAGCAGTAATGCTCGCATTGCTGTGTTCCGGTTCGAAGAGTATGCTTTCCGGTGAAATTACTGGCACATGAGGCTTTCGATCTTAGCCTCAAGGTGGCAACCCGCGAGTGATACCCCTGGTATTGCAAGCGTCCATCGGCTGCGGTAACCGCTTAACATCTTATGAACCGTACGCTTGGTTGCCACTTCAGTTGTAAAAAAACACTTCAGTCGCGTACGGTCAGTCGGATTTAGCTTTGCTCTGAACCTAGATTACTTACACTCATGCTCTCAGCCCGCTTCACTTGCGAGTCGTTCTTCGGTAGTTTGTCGAACTGCGGCGCGGGAGACAACGTCTCCTCGGAGGACGCCGCCGGGGCGGTGGTGAGCCGATCCGTCTGAGAGTTAACAAAAAATCAACCTCCGCGTCGCAGGCGGAACTGCGAACTGGCAGTCAGTCATTCTTTGACTTATTCATTCACTCTCATTCTTTTACCCATTTATTAATTCACTGACACAATTAAAATTAAATTAATTTTATCAGGCGGCCTAGAAACTCTTTCACCAGAGTTGGCCACTGACTCATACGAACGAACTGACAGTCTCTTACGTTTGTGTTTGTTGGCTGTCAGTCATTCACTCACTCATTCTTTCATCTTTTTATTAATTCACTGGCAGACTTTTCAGTTCGTGACAGTTGGCAGTCGTTCATTCACTCACTCAATCATTCGTTCACTCATTTATTTACTTATTTATTACCTCACTTTAGTTTTACCTACATTTATTATTTACGTTAAATTCTGCCTAGCTGCCTACTTTGAATTATACAGGGTCATTCATTATCAACCTGACAAACTTAAGGGATAGGTTCCACACAAAAAAAAAAATATGTACCTATAACTTTTTTTTTTATGTATGTTTTGTCTTAAAATCCCAAGTAAACAAAAAAAAATCGATTACGTTTTTCCGCTCAATTGTTATTTATCATTGTTGGGAATCGAGTTAAGCGACGTAAAATATTCGAGTGTGCGCGCCCCGTAGCGGGTCAAGGACACGCGCAGGTCAAGGACGCGCGGTTTATTGACCCGCGGTTCATTGACGCGCGGGTCACTGACACGTGCCGAGCGCTACCTTTTCGATTTCTAACAAGTATAACTAATTATTAAGCAGAATTACGTAATTTTTTTTTAAATATAAAAAAAAGTACAAGTTTTTTTTTTATGTGTGGAACCTACCCCTTAAGTTTGTCAGGTTGATAATGAATTATGTTTACACATAATCTAAGTCCCAACCTTTTTAGTAATTACAATGTACCTAAGAGACTACAGCTAAGCCCCCTCTTCTCACACAGGTCACTAAAACTTAACTGAAGCACCAAACCCTGTAATATTTAGAAATTGTAATTTAAATAAAACATATTTTGATTTTGATTTTTTCTTTTACCTCACCGGCAATCTCTTCGTACCGGGTGGCATTTATTCCCTCAATAGCAGTCTTTCCTCGTGCAGTCGTTCATTCACTCATTCCGTGACTGACCTCTCTGACGGGTTCGCTCTCCTTCCTCCGCTCCTCCGTGATCCTGTCCATCTCCCTCCGGCGGTACATCTGCAGTCTCTCCTGCTCGTTCCGGGTTGCGGTGTCTCGTCTTGCCGCTTCTTCTTTATCCTGTTGCGCTTTGAAAGCTTGCTCGACCTTGAGGTAACAAATTATTTTTATTGAGTTTCCAAAAGATGTTAAAATCTTAGAGATAAAATCTCCTTCTAACAAGAAATACTTGTCATAGGAGATTTTGCTCTTGCTTAGTTTATTATTGATAACTCTACTTGACATCCATAATAATAGCAAGGGTCATGCCAAAAAAGCGATAGGAACCCAGCCGGTGTTGTTGCCAGTTCTATTACGGCATGGGCGCGTTGGAACTGGTGTAAATTTTCCTAGCTGGTATGACGTTTCAAAGTGATCCTTGTGATTCTACTGAAATAAATATTTTTTTATTTTTGATTTTGATTTTTGATATCATGAAGTCAAAGAGTTAAAACTATAGTGGTTAGAAATCATCATAAATTATTACACTATTATATTAAATTATTACGTCAGCATAAATGACAAATTCAAGCGGTAAATAGCCGTTAATAATTTAATATCACGAAGGCAGTGATTTAACTAATAAAACATGAAAGAAAAAAGGTTAGCGAAAAGAGTGTAGGTTGGCTTTTATCCGAGGAAATGTTGTGTGAATAAAGGTGTGTGTATAGTTCTCACAACGGATCTCGGCCGTCGTGAAATTAGCCGTTTCGTTGCGCAATGGAGCTTTTTCTAACTAAATTGTTATTGCGCATAACAAACGGCTAACTTCACGGAAGCCTAGATCCGCTGTGCGATATACTACGACGTACACTCTAGGAGACAAAATGTCGGGAGCCTTGCCTTAAAAAATAAAATACAACTTAGTCAGTCGGTAATCACATTTAGAGATTTATTACCAACTACATGTAAGTATGTAAGTGTATTTACGAACACATGAGCAGTTCAAACAATGAATTCTCAAGCAACTCATGTCAATACCAGCCGCGTGTTTTCGTCAGCGCGATCTAGGATCGAGCTCTCTTTAGCAGCGCCATCTACTTGTTTTACGGTGAACAGTGTGTAATTTTATAAACTCGGGTTTCCACTGAAGGCACCATTCTCTAGTCTGGGCAACGGATGGATCCCAAGATGATAGTGTAAGTGTGAGTGTGTGTATTTGTGATAGTCTTAGTGTATATAAAGGTGTGTGTGTGTAGGAGAGTGTGTGCATGTGGGTTTCCTTGTTCCTCCCAGTCTCTTTTGAGTCTGGTTATCACTGGTGGTAAATTTTTACCTTTTTTTACTTACCTACTTATATTCTTGGCATGAGCCCCACCTAGTTCGATTGGCATCACACTGAAGCTTTATGATGAAGAGGGATCATCAAAAGCTAGGAACCCAGCCGAGTTGGTTGTCAGATTCTTCTAGGCTGGGGCGGGTGGAACTGGCGTAAATTCACCTAGCTTTAAGACGTTTCAAAATGATCCTTGTGGTTTTATTGAAATAAATCATTTTTGACTTTGACTTTTGACACAGCGGAAAATACACAGCGTGGGTGGGTGTGTGTAGGATGTGTGGATGGGTGTGTGTGAGTGGGTGGGTGTGTGTGGGTGGGTTGGTGTGTGTGAGTGGGTGGGTGTGTAATACGGTTTTCAACAATCAGAGTGATTGAAAATGAACATTAACATAAAATTAAAACACCCGTGCGTAGCCGGGCTTGGCCAGTAGAAGACATAAATACCTGTTTTTTGTGCGCGGGGATGTCAGAGTTATTTGGTTAGGTTACTCACCAGCGTAATTCTCTTGAGGGCATTGAACTTGTCCTTCTGCGCGTCGATGGTTTCTTCAAGGTCTCTGTGCTTGTTGATCAGCTGTTCCACCTGAGCGACGCTCTCTCCGTACTTGCCGTCGCGCACTAGTGGCACTCTGCAACGTGACGTAGCGTATCGTAACATGGCGTAGCATAACATAAATAACTAGCGACTCTATAAGGCACATGTCTTTCGAATTGTTCTTGGATATGCCGGTTTCCTTACGATGTTTTCCTTCACCATATAGGACTAACACCATACCTATTTCTGCCGCCAAGCAGTAATGCTCGCATTGCTGTGTTCCGGTGCGAAGGGTATGGTTTTCGGTGAAATTACTGGCACATGAGGCTTTCGATCTTAGCCTCAAGGTGGTAACCCGCGAGTGATACTTCTGGTATTGCAAGCGTCCATAGGCTGCGGTAACCGCTTACCATCTTGTGGGCCGTACGCTTGGTTGCCACTTCAGTTGTATAAAAAAAAAAAAAAATGATAGCATTGGCATTGCGAACACAAAAATTCCATTGGTGCACAGCGTAATTATGTAGGTAATTTTAATTACTATCCTTCATTTTAAAAACGGATGTTTTCACGTACCGGTATATCGGTAAAGAGGTACCGACACTGTTTCGACTCAATTTCGAGAGTCTTCATCAGGGTTGAGTGACACGGCGCGCTTCTTCCGCGTCGCGATATACACTTAGGTTGCTGCTCACATGCTGCAGGAGGAAGCGTGGCGTGTCACTCAAACCTAATGAAGACTCGAAATTTTGTCGAAACAGTGTCGGTGCCTCTTCACCGATTTACCGGTACGTGAAAACACCCGTTTTTAAAATAAATGATATTTATTTATTTATTAATTTATTTTACATCTAAATAAAACATGACAGTTTACACCAAGGAGTTATATCTAATTACATATAGTTATAACTATGTCTAATTAGATATAGTTCACGATAGTTTTATATTTATTTATTTATTTATTTATTATTATTATCGATCACCAACGAAAGATACACAGGCATACACATTTTTAAATTACAGAGGTACTCAGGTCAGGTGCTCTCTCAATTAGAGTCAACCACATCATGCACTAAAATAAAAGTTATTGTGAGTTCAACTGAAAAACTGACTGACATCACTAGAATATGAAAAATAAATATAAGTCTGAAATAAAGTAGGTAGGTATAGGTAGGAACCTAGTTACATAATGAAATTACAAAATCGCAGTCATGGACCACAAAGAATAGGTATTTTAAACAAGTAAGTGGCAGCAAAAGGAGCACAAGTATAGATTTATATTATATATAATATAAATATATATATTATATATAATAGAATAAAAATAAAATAAAGTTTATTGGTACTAAAACAGTGGTCTGATAGGGTACATGTAGGTAGGTGGATGTTATTGCCGGTTGACTTATATCTTATACATGAATACAGTACCCAGATGAGCTCTGTCCCCCGCACTAGGTCTCTATTGAGCCTGTTCAGTGGGGTCACAGTGACTCGCTCTGATATATATATTATATATAATATAAATATATATATTATATTTATATGTTACTAACCTGTTAGTGATCCACGCGTCTAGCGCGTCCGCGTCCCTCTTAAAGACTAACGCGTCGAGATGCTGCGCGTATATGCCGTCGCGGTTCTGCCACGCGGTGTCGAGCTGCGCCTTGCGCGTGCGCAGCGCGGACATGCGCTCCTCTATCTCCAGAGACATTATGTGTCCCTCTTTTACTAACTTCTCACCTGTGAAACATAAGGTATTTTATAGTTTCTAAGACCCTTTTACTAAATAAAGTTTAGTCATCATGACAGCCTTCATATGTTTCTATTGCTGGGACACTAGCCTACTCTCAAGCGAGATTGATTCTTAATCCACCACGCTGATCCAATGCGGTGCGGTGGATTCATTATTAGTTAGCCGTTTGTGATGCGCAAAGACAATTTAGTTTGAAAAAGCTCCATTGCGCATCGAAACGGCTAATTTCACTACGGCCGAGATCCGTTGTGAGAACTATACACATCTTAAACAATATACATATGTTTTTTTATACATTTTTTTGTTGAAAATACCGAGTAAATAAATAAAGTTTATCTGGTCAATTTATAGTTTTCTTCGATCGAGACGGGCGGTTATCAGGCGTTGTTTTTTTTTTTTTATATACCACTAGAGTGGCAACCAAGCGTACGGCCCACTTGATGGTCAGCGATTACCGTAGCCTATGTACGCATGCAAAATCATAGATATCACTTGCGTGTTACCACCCTGAGAGGTTAGATGGAAAATCTCATGTGCCTGTAATTTCACCGGAAACCATACCCTTCGAACCGGAACACAGCAATGCGAGCATTACTGCTTGGCGGCAGAAATAGGTATGGTGGTAGTCCTTCCCCGGACGAGCTCTATCACAAGAACTCTACTACTCTTAATACCGTTTTGGACCGTAATAATGAAATATTCGAGCGCACGCGCCCTTTAGCAGTTAGGGGGTTTATTATCATCTGTTACCTAACTCTGTCCGCCTAGGGCGACAGATAGCACTGGGGAGTCATTGACACGCGGGGGTCATTGAATCACGCCACGCGCGGCCCGTCTTTGATTTGAATATAAAGGATAACTAATAATTGCCGGTCAATTTATCGATTACTCAAGCTTTTTAACAAAATGAATAAAAAATAGGTAATGTATATTTTTTTTGTGTGGAACATATTCCTTAAATATTATGCTCTAATATAGAAAGATCTTAAACAGGGTCATTCATTATTAATGTGACTAACTTAAGGAATAGGTTCCACACATCAAAAGAAAAAATTAATGAACCTATGTTTTTCTTTTGTTTATTTTCTTTTAAAAAGATCGAGTAAATCGATTACGTATTTCTGGTCAATTATTATTTATCATTGTTTTAAATCGCCTAATAGTTATTTGAGCACGCGAGCCCCGTAGCAGTTATATGGATGGGGGTCATTGACACGCGCAGGTCATTGACGCGGGGGTTATTGACACGCGGACATTGACACGGGGGTTCCAACAAGGATTACTCATAACTGACCAGAAAAACGATTTACTCGAGATTTTTTTAAAACAAGTACTTAATAAAAAAAAGGTATTTGTGTTTAAAAAAAAGGACCTAATAAAAAAAAAGGTTTTTGTGTTTTTTTTATGTGTTACATTGATAATGACTGTCCCTAAAGACCCTGTATATAGGTACGTACCGTCAGCGTACAAAGTGGCAAAGTCGTCCTCCTTGGTGAGTATCTCCGCGCGCAGGTCTTGGTGCCGCGCGAGGAGGCGCTCCGCCGCCGCCACGTCCGCGCCCAGCCCCGCCGCCGTCACGCGCGCCACCGTCTCCAGAGTCCACGCCCTGGGGATGTCACACGCTATACTAACCGGTGACGATCGGTGACCATTACTGAGATTTGTGTATATCGGTGAGGATCGGTGTGGATCAGTGGAAAATGGTGTGGATTGGTGGAGGTGCACATCGATTTATGTCTGCAGCTGCCTGACCAGATCCAGCTGCTGCGAGCAGTGCTCGGTGCGTGACGTCAGAGCCGTTAGCCTCCGTCACTTCCTCTTACTTGCATAGTTATTTCGGAAGATTGGTGAGGTTTGGTGAGGATTGGTGTGGATTGGTGCGGATCGGTGTGACAACTCACATGAGCTCCTGGCTCGCGTCGAAGTACGCTTGCAGCTGTCCCGCCAGGTCCAGCTGCTGCGAGCAGTGCTCGGTGCGTGAGGTCAGAGCCGCCAAAGCTTCCGTCACTTCCTCTAATTTGGCGGAGACATGTTCCTTCGCGTCAGGGAATGCGATGCCTAATCTGGAATTAAGAAACAAAATTAGAAATGGCATGAGTATTGAAGGGGTACGAGTTAAGTGGGACGAGTTTTAAAAACGAGTAAAATGGCATGAGTTTATGAAATGATAATAAGTGTGTTAGAAGAGATAATATATTTGATATAATGGAATGCGTTCTTGACAAACTTCTCCAACTCGTCCCATTTGGCCGAATGGGATGAGACTTCTAAATTCATTTCAATTTGGTAGCTATGCGTACCACAAGCTCTTAACAACTGACATTTTGTACGCCGAAAGATCAGTGTAATTTTATCTTAATATTGCCATTGCGTAATTGTGCCTGAAAGTGGCGTGTTGTCGATATGACAGTATCGAAAAATCAAAAATAAAAAATTAAAAATGATTTATTTCAATAGAATCACAAGGATCACTTTGAAATGTTTTACAAGTACATAATAAATGGGACGATTTAGACTAGGCAATATCATTTAATCTCTATAGAGGTTTGCGATAACCTAACTGTTTAAATAAATAACGAATTAACAAAACCAAGTTTCATGTAAAGAAAAATACCTGTTTTCCCGTAACTGGTATCGTACGAGGACTAATTATGTTTAGTTCGTAACTGGTTACGAAGCTCCGGTTTCGTAGACGGCCGAAGCGATTTTATTTACTTGTTTTTTGCGATTTACAATGTAGGTACAAAGATATATAAACTAAATAACGTAAGACTAAAATAAAAGTTTACTGCATTAGGCTTGTTAAATAAAGAAAGGCACAAATCATGAGAAAAGGCTCCATAATCGACCACACCATCACTTATCTATCATCAGGTGAGGTGGTGGTCAAACGCTTGTATATAACCAATTTAATAAACTATAATATGTGATGAGTTATAATATGGGATGAGTTATAATATGGGATAAGTTATAGGTTGATAATAAAGCAACCTCTCAGCCTCCTGCTGCAATTTGTCGTGCTGTATCTGTATGGCGTCGAGCGCGCTGCGATGCGCGTGCAGCGCGCGAGCCTGCGCGTGGCGCGCGTGCTGCGTGCGCGGCGGCGCCGGGGCCAGCGCCGCGTCCTTCTCCGCCAGCCAGGCCGCCGTCTCCTCCGCGCGCCGGTCGAACTCGTGCACCTGCCGCGCGCCCGCCAGCGCCTGACAACCGCACGCGTTTAAGATAACACACCCAACAGTCACACACACAGACACAAACACCATAACAGCTCTAGTTTTGCAGCGTTTTTTTACGATCTGTCATTAGCTTGCTAACCGAATTGCCGCCCAGGTACGCTTAGATCTTTAAAACTACCCATCAGATTTTAAAGTAGTTAAAAAAATCAAAAAATGAATTGAAACAAGAGGAAAGTTTAAACGTATATAATGCGAACGAAGTCGCGGGCCACAAGCTATGTAATAAAACAGCAAACAGGTTTACCTCCTGCCTGGCCAGTGCGAGCTCCTTCAAGTCGTCCCACAGGCCGCGGATGTCGTCTATCCGCTGCCGCACTCGGTCCGCCTCCGGCGTGTTCTCCTCCAGCAGCGCGTTGCCGGTCTCGCAGACCGCCTCTATGCGCCCCTCGTTGGCTGCAGAGCAAATATTATGTTTAGATATATTTTATACAATTGATGAAAAAACAACAAACAAAATAATACGCGACGGTTAAAAATGAAAAATATTGAATTTAACAGCGTGTGACGTGTATACTTGTGCAGTTAGCAAGCGGGACGAGTTATCATATAGGACGAGTTACGATTTTTTTTTTTTTTTTTTTTATACAACTGAAGTGGCAACCAAGCGTACGGCCCACAAGATGGTAAGCGGTTACCGCAGCCTATGGACGCTTGCAATACCAGAAGTATCACTCACGGGTTGCCACCCTGAGACGTAGATGGTAAGTCTCATGTGCCTGTAATTTCACCAGAAACCATACCCTTCGGACCGGAACACAGCAATGCAAACATTACTGCTTTGCGGCAGAAATAGGTATGGTGGTAGTCCTTCCCCGGACGAGCTCTATCACAAAGAACTCTACTACTCTTGGAATGGGACGAGTTACTAAAAGGGACGAGTTATTAAATGGGACGAGACCTTGCAGCTGCGTGAGGAAGTTGTCGAAGGCCTGCTGTAGCGTCTCCACGTGCTCCACATCCAGGCCGTAGTCCTCGCTCGCAGCCACGCTCATCTGCTCACTGACCCATTCCTGGACCTCCTCGCACTCTTGCACGAACCTGTATCAATAAATAAATAAATAATGCTGGACAATCCACACAGCGTCATCTAGCCCCAAGTTAAGCAGAGCTTGTGTTATGTACTAGATGACTGATATACTTAATACAATACAATACATAGATATATATTTTTTATTATACATAGAAAAGACCCATAACATCTAGAACAAATATTTGTAGATCGTACAAACATTTGTTCCAAGGCGGGAATCGAGCCAGGAACCTCCTGCGTCGCAGGCGGACCTTCGCCCGCCGCGCCACATCCGTCGTCCAATTAATTTATTTGCTTAAATAACAGGTATTTGGTTTTTTAATAAAGCCTGGGGCTTGTGGTGTCAATATCTTACTTGAAGTATTTAAGGCTCTGTTGCAGTCTCTGTTGCCTCTTGGCGGAGAGCAGTTTCAATTCTTCGTACAGCGTCTTGAGGTCTTCCAGACGTGTCCGCAGCTGTTCGTCGTCCGTTGTAGCTCTTTCCTGGGAAATTAATCAACATGTTATTAAATAATTCATAAAAAAATAAACATAATTTGATTTCAAGACTACATGTACAGTTTATGGTTATTGTTAATATTTTTCAAAAAGCGCTCACTCAATTTCAATTAAATTTATTTAGGACCACTTCTGAAGTATGGTTTACCAAACAAAAAAAAAAATACGTCAAAATCGTACGTGTACTCACAGCGACACTTCACACTACACTTCCTGCGCCAACACTTCACGCTGTAAAACCTGCATTGCCAATGAGAGTTTATGTGTGTGTGTTGTGTGAGTTAGGAAGTGGGTGTGTGTGTTCCGTGTTTGAGTGTGTGTTTAGTCTCTTGTTCCGCGGCGTCAACACTTTACACTGCAATACTTCTATTGCCAGTGAGGAATTATTGTGTGAGGGTATGTGGGTGTGTTTGTGTGTAGGATGTGTGTGTGAGCGTGTTGGTGTATACTCACAGCAAATTGGATCAGTCTCTTGTCCTGTGCCAATACTTCACGCTGCAATATCTCCATTGCCAGTGAGGATTGGTTGTGAGAGGGTGGTTACGCGGTTGATTCCAGCGGTGAACTCGCTCGCACTTATGCGAGAGGTTTCGTGCAAGAGCGGGATAGAGGAATAGGATTTAACAGTCCAAAAAAAGCGTTTAGTTAGACGCAGTTTCGATTCAGCGCAACCAGAGGGTATGTTTTTTATTTGTTATAGACAAGCGTTTGACCACCACCTTACCTGATTATATGAAGTGATGATGTGGTCGATGATGGAGCACGCATGTGCGTGTAGTATGGGTGTGCGCTGCAATATTTCCATTGCCAGTGAGGATTGGTTGTGTGAGGGTATGTGTGTGTAGTATGTGTGTGTACTCACAGCAAGCTGGGTCAGTCTCTTATCCTGCGCCAATACTTCACGCTGCAATATCTCCATTGCCAGTGAGGATTGGTTGTGTGAGAGTATGTGTGTGTAGTATGTGTGTGTGTTTACCTACAGCAAGCTGGGTCAGTCTCTTATCCTGCGCCAATACTTCACGCTGCAATATCTCCATTGCCAGTGAGGATTGGTTGTGTGAGGGTATATGTGTGTGTAGTATGTGTGTGTGTAGTATGTGTGTGTGTTTACTCACAGCAAGCTGGGTCAGTCTCTTATCCTGCGCCGACACGTCCCGCTGCAACGCCTCCAGTCTCCGCGCCAGAGCTAACGCAGACTCCTCATCACGACCCACGTCGGAGGAGACCAGCTGCGCTCTGCGTTCTAGAAGCCACGCCTCCGCCTCAGCTATCTCGGACATGAGCTAAAGTAAGTAAGTTCGTATGAGTCAGTGGCCAACTCTGGTGGCAGAGTTTTTAGGCCGCCCTAAGGCCATGAGCTGAGGAGAAATGACACAGTTAACACAGTTTTAAGCGCAGTCTTGTATCCGTATTAGTTTTCCCTATATTGTGGATATCAAAAACGAATAGTACTATATGTATGGATAGAAGAGTAGCAGAGTTATTTGTGATAGAACACGTCCGGGGAAGTACTACCACCATACATATTTCTGCCGCAAAGCAGTAATGCTCGCATCACAGTGTTCCGGGTATGGTTTCCGGTGAAATTACTGGCACATGAGGCTTTCGATCTACGCCTCAAGGTGGCAACCCGCGAGTGATACCTCTGGCATTGCAAGCGTCCATAGGCTGCGGTAACCGCTTACCATCTTGTGGGCCGTACGCTTGGTTGACACTTCAGTTGTATAAAAAAATAGCTATATATAGAGTAAAAAAACTGTAAATATGGAGTCTTTGTTGTCTTATTTATTTAGTAAACAAAACAGGAAAAGAACAATAATATCGTACGGGATTTTTTAATTATTTTAAGTAGTTATGATCCAGTTCAGTTCCCAGAAACAATTTAGAGTTGTCTGTTTTTTTTTTTTTACCAGTATTAATTGTTATTATAAAATGTTGAAAGAAGCTAAGCAACTCATTGTGTCATAGACGAATATTATCTATCATCATTGTAGTGTTTGTGTATCTATTCAGTAGATATAGTTCTCTGTCTTACGTGCACAAGTGTCAATGTAATTGTCAACGTCACGAAACTGTCAATGCCTGAGACACGGCGGGAAGAAGCCTGTGGTGAGAGGATTTGATGGTGGACAGAACATTGAGGAGAGACGCAGGAAAAGGCATAATAAAAGCTAGGGAACTTGGTGCAACGGTGAGCCAGTAGAAATTACAGTAGAACGAAGAATTCTACAATCATCATCATCAGTGGCCTATAACATCTATTTAAGATGATTAAGTAGCGTCCATTTATACTTGGGATTTTTAAGACAAAATATACATTAAAAAAAAATATATATTTGTCAGGTTGATAATGAATGACCCTGTATAAATAAATCAATTAAATATTTAGTTAAACACCATCTACCTGGTCATAAATGGTGGTAGGACTCTTCAGCAAGAGTCCGTCCCGGTGGGTACCACCGAAGTGTCAGATATTCTACCTCCAAGCAGTAGTGTGCAAGCTGCACTGTGTTTAGGTTTGAAGGGCACTGTAGCAAGTGAAATTACTGGGCGAAAGAGACTTAACCACAATGTCTCGGGGTGATAAGCGCAGTGCAGTGCCACGAAAATTCTTAAAAACTTAAAGCTTTGGGTGGCACTGCATCTGTAATAGTCAGGCGTGGTGCTTAACATCAGGTGGGCGCCTTGATTGTCTTGTCACTTGCTGACATAAAAAAATAATAATCTTACTTGTAATAATTCACATCGCTCCTTTATAGAGCGCGTTCTAGCGTTAGCTGCGTCAGAGAGCGCTTTATGCGCTGTGCTCAGGTCGCGCGCGCGCGCTTCAAGCGCTGACGCCGCGAAGTGACCGCGCCGCGACAGCTGACCTGCGCGTGCGCACACCGCCTTGATCGTCGGCTCTCTGTTGAGGAAATAACTTTTTTTAGGGGAGGTACATTTAGGCTGCGTTTCAAAACAGAGATGTGAGAGGAGGTGTAGCGAGGGATGTGCTTGTTACGAACCAGCAGAATCACTTCATTAAAGCTCAGAGCCAGGCTAGGTAAATGATGTGTTTCTATAGGTTCCTAACAAGCACATCCCTCTTAACAATTCCTATAATCTCTAATCTCTAATCTCAATAATCCTCCCAATTTAACAAAAATTAGGTAAGTATTAATTTTAAATTTTAAATTTTTCCTATTATGTGCACATATTATCCGCCACTACTTAATTTTCTACTCTCACTTTCTCCATCCATGGTTGCCTGGAAGAAATCGCTCTTAGTGATAAGGCCGCCCTTTGTACTTTGTTAATGTTTTTTATATTAGATAATAAGTAATTTTTTGTGTACAATAAAGTGTTCATTCATTCATTCATTGATTCATTCATTCATCCCTCGGTACACATCCTCGCACATCTCTGGTGGAAAAGCAGCCTTATACTGATCTCATGACGTAGCCGGGTAAGTTGTTCCTAACAGATTAACGAAGTTAAGAACTGTTCCGCGGACAAACCATTTGAATAGGTGACCGCCAGTGGCAATTTTAACTGAGCGTTTCCGTGTTTCGGAAAGCAGGTTAAGCAATCGGCTTTTTAAAAGTTGTTAGGCCATGTCGGAGGCCTTAACTCCGTTACCATAGTTGGCCTCTGACTCATAAGAACTTACTTATGTAAAACCCAGACATGATAAAAAAAAACTATTAAAAATATCCGTCTATGGTAATTTGTACAGCGACACCGCTCTCTTTGTCGCCCCGCTCGACGCTTATGTCTAGAACGCGTCTAATTTGTACCTGGCAATAAGTTCCGCTTCTAAAGCGAGATGCTTCTTGAGTAGCGCCTGCGCTTCGGGCAGAGAAGCGCCCGTGTCTTCTAGCTTGACGGCTGTTTCGCGTTCCAGCAGCCTGTTGCAGAGAAAATAAAACTTTATTTCTCTTTTACAATTGTTACTTACATAAGAAGAGATAAGAGTAGTAGAGTTCTTTGTGATAGAGCTCGTCCGGGGAAGGACTACCACCATACCTATTTCTGCCGCCAAGCAGTAATGCTCGCATTGCTGTGTTCCGGTTCGAAGGGTATGGTTTCCGGTGAAATTACAGGCACATGAGACTAACCATCTAACGTCTCAGGGTGGTAACACGCAAGTGATATCTATGATGTTGCATGCGTACATAGGCTACGGTAACCGCTGACCATCAAGTGGGCCGTACGCTTAGTTACCACTTTAGAAGTACAAAAAAAAAGAGAGAGAGAGAGATGCCCGCTATTATTATTACACACTCACCATTTGAACTCCTCGTCCGCGTCTCTGTCCCAGCGGTGCAGCAACGCAGCATCCTCCAAGTTATCTCGTCGGATCTGCATCGGCTCTTGCAGTTGCTTATATCTGTTAACGTAACAACAGTAATTAAGTTCTGTTACACCATTGAAACTGTCAGGACATACAGCTAATTCTAATTTGTGATTTTGTGATTGTGTGTAAAAGTGGGAGTGTGATTGTGATGTGTGTGTATAGGGTGAGTTAATAGGTTCTGCTGATAACTTATAATTAAATAGCCTCTATGTCTAATGCTTCTACTTACAATATAAAGAATATATACTTAATATTAAATTCACTTGTTCTAAAAATCTAAACTTTCCTATTGTTATTCCTACTTTTATTTTAATCAAAATTAGCTGATAACTTAAGTCTCTTATAAATAAGGGTTATTCAAAAGAACTATGCCTATGAAGATGTGTGAGGGCGTATGTGTATGAAGGTAGGGATACGAAATTGTGTGTGTATGGGTTTCCATGTTCGTTCCAGTCTCATAGGAGTATCACAGCGGGAAATCCACAGCGCGTGTGTGTGTAGGGTGTATATAACTTCATTCATTATCAACCTGACAAACTTAAGGGGTACGTTCCACACATAAAAAAAAAATACTTGTACTTTTTTTTTTCTAAACGTTTCCTTTTTTTATAAATAAAAAAAAATGTCGGAATTCTGCTTAATAATTAGTTATCCTTGTTAGAAATCGAAAAGGCAGCGCTCGGCACGTGTCAGTGACCCGCGCGTCAATGACCCGCGGTTCAATAACCCGCGCGTCCTTGACCTGCGCGTGTCCTTGACCCGCTACGGGGCGCGCACACTCGAATATTTCATTATTACGTCGCTTAACTCGATTCCCAACAACGATAAATAATAATTGGCAAAATATACATAAAAATTAAATATATAGGTACATATATTTTTTTTATGTGTGGACAAACTTAAGGGATAGCCCTTAAGTTTGTCACGTTGATAATGAATGACCCTGTTAAGAGTATGAGGGTGAGAGTGTGTGGGTATATAACTTTGTCGTGTGGTGGTACGAGTGTAGTGTGTATCTATAATAGCTTCAAAGTATCTTTCCGCTGCTAGTTACCTGTGTGTCTGATGCTGCTGCCGCTGTGAGGGTGTATGTGTATTTATAAAAGTGAGGGTGTGTGTGTCTCGGCTACCATGTTGCTTCCAATCTCATAGAAGTCGGACTATTACAGCAAAGCCTACAATGCGAGGCTGTTGTGTGAGAGTGTGTGAGTGTGAGGGTGTATGTGTGGTATGTGTGATCATCGTAGCTACACAAGTATCTTCTCCCTGCTAGTTACCTGTTGATCTGATGCTGCTGCCGCTGCAGTATCTCCGCGCGCATAAAGTGCTCAGCAGATAGTTGCTGCGCTGTGTCCGCGAGCTGCGAGCACAGCTCCGCCTTCGAGGCAACCTGCTGCTCTAAGCGGGTGTGCCGCTTGAGCAGCGCGGTCACCGAGGCTAAGTCCTTGCCTGGTGATAATTAATTTTTAGAAAAAAACTAACCGACAAGACTCTACCATGTATAGCCAGCGGTCAACCCGTCTCGATTTCCAACATGGATAACTAATAATTGACCAGATAAACTTTATGTACTTAATATTTTTAACACAAAATGTACATGTATGCCCTAATAAGGTCCCTGTATAGTAGAATAGGATAGTAAAGTACAAAAGTATAGCAAGACAGGATAGGATAGTAGTAGATAGTTACCATGGTCTTCGCTGAGGAGTTGCGCCTCCACCTCGTCCAGCCAGGCGGTGAAGTCGTCTAGTCCTCTAAGGTACACCCTCGCTTGATACGCTTCGTCCAGACGCTCTCTACGGAGCTTGGCGGCTGCCTAGATATTTAGCAAAGTATATTTTAATGCTAAATTATAATAGCACATTAAAAACTGCCCGCTGGTCGACCGGTGGCGTAGCGGTTAGAAGGGGGGTCATTAACACGTGCCGCACGCGGCCCGTCTCGATTTCCAACAAGGATAACTAATAATAGGCATGATGACATAACCAAGTATCACTAAAACCACGTCTTCACTTTATGATACAGGATTCAAGGAATATGAAAACCATATTTCTTTTTAGATTAGATGCGAGATGATAATATTTTTAATAAAATAACTACAAAATACTGCAATCCGCCATTAAAGGTTGAACACCAATCAGAGCATCTTGGTTCTCTGATTGGTAGCATCAAACAAATTGCAGAATTTTGAACCTCATTGCTAAAATTTTACATTGAAAACTGACGAGATTTTTTACACAAAATGTATGAATAAAAAGGTACCTGGGTAAAGGCATAGAGGTAAAGTATACTTTTTTTACATATTTTTTTTGTAGCACATGCTTAGTGGCTGCCTTTTTTCGTCACAATAGTTTAGTTTTAATTTTTATTGTTATTTATGTTTATTGTGTGGCGCAAAATAAATATTTTTCTTTTCTATTCAATTCTATTTTTATACATATATGTAATAATTATGCGCTTATAATGAAAAAAAATTGTATTGGTAAAGTTGTATTAAAACCCTCACCTGCAGTTCCCGCCACTGGTTCTCCAACTCCTCAACAGATGTTGCTATCTCTTCAGACGCGTAGTGATTCGCTTCTGTAACATAAAACTTAAATAAACAAATAATAACAAATAATGCTGGACAATCCACACAGCATCATCTAGCCCCAAGGTAAGCTGCTGTTAAACAGAGCTGTGTTATGGGTACTAGATGACTGATATACTTAATACAATACAATACACAGATAGTATTATATTTAGAAAATACCCAGAACACCCGGAACAAATATTTGTAGATCGTAAAAACAAACACCGGCAAAGGCAGCCACCTCTACTTGAAGTGCCGCGCAGTAGAACTAACCTGTTGAGTAAGGCACCACTGACACGGACCATTCAGACACTAAATCTAGTAGCAGAGAGAATTGATTTATTTCAATGTTCTTCACAGGGGCTGCTCAGTATATTTTAGAATCACAAAAGTAATTTGACGACCGATGTGGCGCGGTGGGCGAAGGTCCGCCTGCGACGCAGAGGTTGCGGGTTCGATTCCCGCCTTGGGACAAATGTTTGTAGGATCTGCAAATATTTGTTCCGGGTGTTCTGGGTGTTTTCTATGTATAATAAAAAATATCTATCTATGTATTGTATTGTATTGTATTAAGTATATATCAGTCATCTAGTACCATAACACAGCTCTGTTTAAACAGTAGCTTATCTTGGGGCTAGATGATACTGTGTGGATTGTCAAAAAAAAAAATAATAATAATAATTTAAGGCGCTATATAATTATTTTAATTTTTTGCTTGTTTATTTATGTATTATCGATTTAGTTTTTAATTGATTCTTCTAATGTTCTGCTAATTAATGTATTCTTAATCTATGATAATTATTTGAATGTATACTCTCTGTCGTATTAGGTTTATAGCCTGTAAGAATAGAGTTGATCATCATCATCATGACAGCCTTCTAATGTTCCCACTGTTGGGACACTGGCCTACTCTCAGTATCATTTATTGCATCATAATTATGAGGGTAATACATGTCACAGGTCTTATGTAATATTAAATAATATCAGAGCAGCCAACACATAGTTATGTACCCAGTAAGGGTGTTGCACTATAAGATTGAGACTCTCAGGCGAGAGTGATTAGGTCTTAATCCACCACGCGGACCCAATGCGGATTGGTGGACATGCCGGTTTCCTCACGATGTTTTCCTTCACCGTATGAGAGCACTGGCATTGCGCACATAAATTTTTCGAAACAGAAAAATCCATAGGTGCACGACTGGGTTTGAACCCACGACCTTAGGATTGGAAGGCGGGGTCACTACCACTAGACCACCAGTGCACCAGAGTTGATAAAGATGTAAATAAATAAATAAATAAAAATTTGTTCCGAGGCGGGAATCGAACCCGCAACCTCTCCGTCGCAGGCGGACCTGCGCCCGCTGCGCCACATCAGTCGTCAAAGTTTGGCGCTGGATGGCGTAGTGTTCACAAATATTATTGCTTTTATAGAGTTGAAACTGAAAAGAACGTCTAACTTTGTTTAGATAACTAGAATCTTATTCCTTATTCATAAACGTACTTTAAACCTCTGTAATAAGAATGACAAGAAAGACAACACTTAACAATGACGGTGACAATCTGATCCACAGACCATAAGTAAACGAAGAAGAAGAAGTCAATGACAGTTTTTTTAATAATGGCATTACTGTCATACGGACCTAAATAATTATTAACTTAATTTATCAATCAAAAATACGTAATTATTAGTAACTTAGCAATTAGTATTAGAATCGTGACTAAATTATTTTATTAAATGTATGATATTAATGTGAAATGCATGCATGTGATTAGACATAAGTACTTAATTATTAATTAACTTTATTATTGTAATCACAAATTGACATATCTAAGTGCATGTACCATGTCGAAAGATAAATAAATGAAATGAAAAATGAAATGAATTAACTCACCGATGAGGGCTTCCCCAGTGTTGGCAACATCATCAATCCTGCCCTTGTTAGCCACCAACTCGGATTCAAACGCGGCATGCTTCTGAATCTTGCTCTGAAGGTTTGACAGATCTCTGAAAACGACAGCAAAGATTAAACGACTCAATTTTTTTTTTTTTTTTTGCTGGACATTCCACACAGCATCATCTAGCCCCAAGATAAGCTACTGTTAAACAGAGCTGTGTTATAGTACTAGATGACTGATATATGCTTAATACAATACAATACATAGATAGATATTTTTTTATTATATATAGAAAATACCCAGAACACCCGGAACAAATATTTGTAGATCGTACAAACATTTGACCCGAGGCGGGAATCGAACCCGCAACCTCCGCGTCGCAGGCGGACCTGCGCCCGCTGCGCCACATCGATCGTCAATTTATTTCAAGAGAATCACAAAGATCACTTTGATCGTACTGTATCAACCGATATATATTTTATTTTAATACATTTCTGGTTTTATGCAATGTGTGTCATTTATAATATATAATTTATAATATAAGAGTAGTAGAGTTCTCTGTGATAGAGCTCGTCCGGGGAAGGACTACCACCATACCTATTTCTGCCGCCAAGCAGTAATGCTCGCATTGCTGTGTTCCGGTTCGAAGGGTATGGTTTCCGGTGAAATTACTGGCACATGGCCGGCTTTCGACCTATGCCTCAAAGTGGCAACCCGGAAGTGATACCTCTGGTATTGCAAGCGTCCATAGGCTGCGGTAACCGCTTACCATCTTGTGGGCCGTACGCTTGGTTGCCATTTCAGTTGTATAAAAAAAAAAAAAAAAAAAAAACCATAGCGAAACATTTTTTTTTTTAAGAATACATTTTAAAATAATGTATTCAATAATATTACAATCTAGCCTTACGTTTAGGTTAATGAGTAATTTTAAGTTGACCTAGTCTTATAAAATAAATTAGTTGCTAAGAATGTGTCCATCGGCACTTTTCTTACTGTCTCTATTTATTAAGGGGAAGCACTTTGTTCATGTGTTTATTGTCATTTTTGATGAAACAAAAATTGAAACCATTATTTTAAAATTTAAAAAAAATATTGTAATTGTACTTAATCGATAATTATTTTTACTCTTGCTAGAGTTCTTAAATAAAACGTTGGGTTAAATAAAATGTTGTTTACTTCTTATTATATTATTCTCGGTAGCAGCGCAGTACCAGATATTCTCCCTCCAAGTAGTGGTGTGCACTGCACTGTGTTTAGCTTTGAAGGGCACTGTAGCAAGCAAGTTTAGCTCAGGCGCCTTACTCTTGAATCCAATGACAATTCCGATCCAATCCCAATTTTTATTTACTGACTGTCAAATTTTTATACCCATGAAAATAAAGTTGAATTTGGCGCTTGGTTTGCTGTCAAATGTACGAAATGTCATATTCCAATATTTGTCCAATACCGATCGCGTTCAAGAGTAAGGCCCCCAGGGCACTGTAGCTGAAGGTTCTAACCTGTAGTTCTGGTCGTTGGCGACCTGCATCTTGAGCGCGATCCACTCTCTCTCGTGGTACAGGTCGCGGAGGAACTGGTGCAGCTGCCGCGACTGCTGCAGCATCAGGCCTCGGTGCTGGCACGACTCCTGAACACGCCACAAGTTAAAAAAGATATGCCCTCATTTATAAATAAGTAATAAGTTTAAGAGTAGTAGAGTTCTTTGTGATAGAGCTCGTCCGGGAAAGGACTACCACCATACCTATTTCTGCGACTAAGCAGTAATGCTCGCATTGCTGCGTTCCGGTGTGAAGGGTATTGTTTGCGGTGAAATTACTGGCACATGAGGCTTTCGATCTATGCCTCAAGGTGGCAACCCGCGAGTGATACCTCTAGTATTGCAAGCGTCCATAGGCTGCGATAACCGCTTACCATCTTGTGGTCCGTACGCTTGGTTGCCACTTTAGTTGTATAAAAAAAAAACATGTGGTCCGTAAACTTGGTTGCCACTTCAGTTGTAAAAAAAAAAATGCATTCACAGATCAAACTAGCTAGAACACCACTTTCTCAACCACTTTTTTAGCTATAGTTATTAAACTCAGCACCTTTCAGATAACCATATTGTAGTAAAGCATAAAAAACTTAGACCGCCATCTTTAGACGTCCGCCATATTGTATTTACCAACTGAGAAGAGGTTAGCTTTTTAGTTATCGTTATTATTCTCAGCAAGTTCTTTTATTTGCTACCAATATTTAGAAGAGCATAAACTTAGACCGCCATCTTTAGACGTCCGCCATATTGAATATAGAGTGACGTCACGAATTTTAAAATTATTCTTAGCATAGTCTTTTTTAAACTTTCGCGATCAGAGCACATAGAGTCTGCTCTCCGCGATCACGGTTCTTGCAACACAAACGAAACGTCGGGAGAAATAAAAAAGGTAATAACGCGATAAAGTAAGTAAGTAAGTAAGTTCGTGTGAGTCAGTGGCCAACTCTGGTGACAGAGTTTTTAGGCCGCCCGAAGTCCTCTGTCACGGCCTAACAACTTTGAAAAAGCCGGGACCGACTGCTTAACGTGCCCTCCGAAGCACGGGAGCGCTCAGTTGAAATTTCCCCTGGCGGTCACCCATCCAAATGATGACCCCGCGGAACAGTGCTTAACTTCGTTGATCTGTTAAGAACAACTTCACACGAGCGCTCCGATCCGAACGCGATAAAATCTCGCAAATCGCCATATAGCCTGCACAATATTGCTGCACATATACTGAGTGCCGTAGTGCCCGTCCTGCTCGATGGACTGCTCGAAGGCCTCCAACTCCTGGACTCTGGACAGCTGCAGTTTATCCCTTCTCGCCTGTATGCTAGTTTACCTGTAGTTTATCTCTCCTCGCGACTATAGCCTGCATTCGATTCTGTATATACTGCGTGTCGTAGTGCCCGTTCTGCTGGATGGACTGCGCGAAGGCCTCCAACTCCTGGACCCTAGACAGCTGGCTGTCCAGCAGCTTGGAGAACTCCGCGTGCTTCCTGATGAGAGCTTCTGCAGCTGGAAAGAGAAGAGAAATATTGGGATACTGGATTGCCCTCTATCTCTTTGTAGGTTCAGATCTTTTTAAGTACAACGGATTTTAAATGCGGTTTTCAGCATAAGATACAGTGATTCAAGAGCAAGGTTTACACGTAGTTTAAGTACGCGAAGAGCACCGGTGGTCTAGTGGTAGTGACCCCGCCTTCCGATCCTAAGGTCGTGGCTTCAAACCCGGTCGTACACCAATGGATTTTTCTGTTCGAAATATGTATGTGCGCAACGCCAGTGCTCTCATACGGTGAAGGAAAACATCGTGAGGAAACCGGCATGTCCAAGAACTAAAAAATTCGAAAGACATGTGCCACCAATCCGCATTGGGTCCGCGTGGTGGATTAAGACCCAATCACTCTCGCCTGAGAGTAGGCCAGTGTCCCAACAGTGGGAACATTAGAAGGCTGTCATGATGATGATAAGTACGCGAAGATGGGGCAGGTTGCTAGTGTTCTATATTCATACCATCGAGGTTTTCTCCAAGATCATCGTTGTTCAAGAACGCCTCTTTGGAAGCTAGCCAGTCCTCAGTCTGCCTGGCTTGTTCCTTCAGCAGCTGTAGCTGATGTGCCTGGAAAAAGAGTTCATTCTCACCTACACTCGTGTTCATAGTCGTGGACAACCTCTTGCGGGTGAGCTCTCGATAATATGAGTGTTTCACCATTTGTTTGTTTGTGATAGCGGATGGATTGGTGATTATGTCGGAGTGCTTCAATTTCTGTGTAAATTTCTAATAATTTTCTCTCCTAATTTGTTAGTGCATTTAAAAGTACTTTATATTTGACATTTGTAAGACATTTACATTATGTCACTTGACATTATATTATTTAACTTGACATTTTGATTGGCATGTATTCAATTTTGTTAGACTTATGTTAGTGTAAAAAATAATTATTATTTTTAATGTTTAATGTTTCAATTTTGTTATTAATTTATTTAATTTTTGTTTTTATGTTGTTAGTATTGTAATTAATTTTAATAATTAGTGTATTTGGTTATGCACCGTTCTAGTTAAATAAATAAATAAATAATAGTTTCGTCATGTGTTACTTCATATGTTTCGTCATCTGTTTAACCATTTGATTCGTCATGTGTTACTTCATATGTTTCGTCATTTGTTTAATCAATTGTTTCGTCCTGTATTACTTCATACGTTACGTCATATCTTACGTCATGTTAACGTCATATGTACCGAAACGTGTTAATCATTATGTGTTACTTTGTGTTACGTCATATGTTACGATTATGTTTAGTTACGTTCATACCTGAGTGAGATACTGATTACGCTGCAGCCAGGACTTGTCCAGCGTGGTGGACAGCTGGGCTACCTTCTGCTACATATCTAATTAATATGTCTGCCGTTTGCTTTCATATTATTATGTCCATATATATGCTACGAAATGTGTTACTTCATATGGTACGTCATGTCTTACTTCATGTTACGTCGTGTTAGTCATATGTTCTGTCATATCTTACGGCTTGCGTTTTCTCATGTGTTAATCATATGTTTCGTCATATCTTACGTCATGTGATTTCTCATGCGTTAGTCATATGCTTCGTCATATGTTTCGTCATGTGTGTCATGTCATGTGATATGTCATATTATGTTATGTTCATACCTGAGTGAGATACTGCTTACGCTGCAGCCAGGCCTTGTCCAGCGTGGTGGACAGCTGGGCTACCTTCTGCTGCATCTCAGGTTCCTGGACCTGTTCCGCGCCCTTTTGCAGCACGGATATAGCCTTTTGACGGCCATCTATTTCCGCCTGAGAGTGTTCGTTATATTAATTGTTGTAAAAGTTAAATTGAAAATGAAATATGAAAATGAAAAAAATAATAATATTTATTTATTATTATTCGTGGTCCAATCAGCTTACCTTTCTCTCATGATGCAGTTCCAGAAGCGCTTCAGCATCAGACACGCTCTCCGGCTCCTCAGCCTCGTCCATACGCTTCACGGTTTCCAACACCCAATGGTCTAATTCCTACAAGAATTTCATAAGTGGTATACAAATTGCAAAGGGAATTTAAGAGTATAAGTATAAGTTTATAAGAGTAGTAGAGTTCTCTGTGATAGAGCTCGTCCGGGGAAGGACAACCACCATACCTATTTCTGCCGCCAAGCAGTAATGCTCGCATTGCTGTGTTCCGGTGTGAAGGGTATGGTTTCCGGTGAAATTACTGGCACATGAGGCTTTCGATCTTAGCCTCAAGGTGGCAACCCGCGAGTGATACCTCTGGTATTGCAAGCGTCCATAGGCTGCGGTAACTGCTTACCATCTTGTGGGCCGTACGCTTGGTCGCCACTTCAGTTGTATAAAAAAAAAAATACTATACCTTTTGCCTAAAAACCCCATGATAATCAAATTTAGCTTCGGCCGGGGATAATTATACAAAAAGTCTCAAAACCCCCTTACCATTTACTATGTTGGTGTAAGAGGATTATTAAACAAAAAAGTGTACAAATCCCCATAACCGTTTACTTTATTAAGTCTACAACGCAATTGCAATCGATCGGTAATGGAATTAATCTCAATAGCAAGGACTAGTTGAAAGGAGTTGTTTCACGTAGTATGGAGCCGGGCCTTGGTCTTTTGTAGGGTCTAGATAGTTAGATAATCATTAAAGCAACCATTTATAACTATTTATTTATTTGATTTGGCTTCTTTTATAATCTTATGTAAGTTTATCTTTGTGAAGGAGTGCAACACAATGCAAAACAACATGACGGGTTTAACGAACAACTGGGTTATTAGGTACTGTCAAAGTCAAGATGCGTCACGATCATTGGCTAATAGCTGTCATGGCGGACCTCTAGTGTTCCCGTTTTAGGAAACTCAACACAACACTTACCATCTTGTGGGCCGTACGCTTGGTTGCCACTTCAGTTGTATAAAAAAAAAAAAAAAAAAACAACAAACATTTTTCCGTTAGAACTTTGTTTGTCTACTTTAAACCTATAAGTCGGCGGTCAACTCTGATAACAGAGTTTTTAGGCCGCCCGAAGGCCTCCAACCTAACAATTTCAAAAAGCAAGGACCGACTGCTGAACGTGCCCTTAGGAACACGGGAGCGCACTGTTACTACTGGAAAAAGAATTTAATAAATAGTAATATACCTTCAAGCACTGGTGGTCTAGTGGTAGTAACCTTCCGATCCTAAGGTCGCGGGTTCGAATACGGTCGTGCCGAAGGATTTTTCTATTCGAAAAATTTATGAGCGCAATGCCACTGCTCTCATACGGTGAAGGAAACCAGCATGTCCAAGAACTAAAAATTCGAAATATGCCATCCACCGCACCGCATTGGGTCCGCGTGGTGGATAAAGACCTAATCACTCACGCTTGAGAGTAGGCCAGTGTCCCAGCAGTGAAGTAAAGTAATGTAAGTAAAGTTTATTTCGTTGCTTCAAACATGAGGTGGAACAATAAATGCAAACTTAATAATACTCGTTCGTTCATTCGTTCGTATGAGTCAGTGGCCAACTCTGGTGACAGAGTTTCTAGGCCGCCCGAAGGCCTCTGTCATGGCCTAACAACTTTTAAAAAGCCGGGACCGACTGCTTAACGTGCCCTCCGAAGCACGGGAGCGCTCAGTTGAAATTGCCACTGGCGGTCACCCATCCAAATGATGATCCCGCGGAACAGTGCTTTACTTCGTTGACCTGATAAGAACAACTTAGCCAGCTACGCCACGAGCGCTCTAATAATAATACTAAGATTATATATACAAGAATAGTACGAGTATAGTTCGCACAGCGGATCTAGGCTTCCGTGAAGTTAGCTGTTTGTGATGCGCAAAGACAATTTAGTTTGAAAAAGCTCCATTGCGCATCGAAACGGCTAATTTCACGACGGCCGAGATCCGTTGTGAGAACTGTACATACTTATGTAACAAAACGGTGAACAAAATAAAGTGGGAACATTAGAAGTCATGATGTTACCTTCAAGCTGTCAGTGAAGTTATGTTGATGAATAGCCTCGTCTAAAGCCGCGGTTCTGGTGGCGGCAAGTTGTTCCAACCTCTGCCAGCCTTCCTTGAGCTTGTGGAGACTGCTCTCTATATGCTGAGCGTGTTCCGGGTGCCTGTGGCAAAAGAGAGGTCCTATAATCTAATCTTACTAATATTTTTCTTACTAATAATTGACGACCGATGTGGCGCAGCGGGCGCAGGTCCGCCTGCGACGCAGAGGCTGCTGGTTCGATTCCCGCCTCGGGACAAATGTTTGTACGATCTACAAATATTTGTTCTGGGTGTTCTGGGTATTTTCTATATAAAATAATATATATCTATGTATTGTATTGTATTGAGTGTATATCAGTCATCTAGTACCCATAACACAGCTCTGTTTAACAGCAGCTTACCTTGGGGCTAGATGATGCTGTGTGGATTGTCCAGCATTATTTATTTATTTATTTATATTATATGTTAGTAGAGTTCTTTGTGATAGAGCTGGTCCGGGGAAGAACTACCACCATACCTATTTCTGCCGTCAAGCAGTAATGTGCACTGCACTGTGTTTAGCTTTGAAGGGCACTCGTGAAATTAATGGGCGAAAGAGACTTATTAACTACATCTCGGGGTGACAAGCGTTGGCAATGATACATTTGCACACTACTGCTTCCGCAGCACGGAAAATCAGTTATAAATAACTCTGGCGGTCACCCATCCAATTGGTGAGTACGCGAAACAGTGTTTAACTTCGTTGATCTGTCATGAACCATTAAGTCAATTACGCCATGAGCGCTAATGAATGAATGAATAAATGAGTGAATAATAAATAAATGAGTGAAAGAAAGAATGAACGAATAAATACGCACTCGTGTCGCAGCTAACTGCTGCTACTACTACTAGTAGGCTACACTGAAAACCAGCGCTACAGACACATTATGTCTGCAGCACATGCAGAGTGGCTGCCTTTTTTTCGTCACAATAGTTTAGTTTTAATTTGTTTTGTTATTTTTATGTTTATTTTGTGGCGTTAAATAAATATTTTTCTATTTTATTCTATTCTATTCTTAAATGGTTAATGAATGAACGAATGCATGTATGAATGAATGAACGAATGCATGTATTAATGAATGAATGAATGAACTTACTTGTGTGCCAACACTTTTCCTTCAGTCTCGAGCGCTTGTATCTTGTCTCTGACAGCGCCCGCTTCCGCAACTCTCGCTAGATGGCGCTTTTTCAACTCGTGCGCAGCGCTCAACTCCCGCCCTTTCTCAGTGGAGCTGAATAACGCCGCCTTTTTGGATATACGCTCTTCCGTGTCTTCCACGTCCCTGTAAGAATAACACTAGTATAAAATCGAAAGTTTGTGTTTGTACTAAATATGTACCTAACTCGTGTCGACTAAATAGATTTAGATGGTACTTGGAATATAATGAATTTTTAGACTTCAACTGGCTTTAGTTGTTGGTAGAAGCTCAGCTTTCTTTGCTGTGAGCTGTGGGTTTGATTCCAATTCAGCACAAACATTTGTATCATGAACACAGGTGTTCTTCATGTTCATATGAACATGTAGAGGCCCTGGCAGAATACCAGTGTTGCATCGTTCCCTACTCAAGTGCGATGCAGCTTATGCTGAGCCAGGACCATTGACCCACACTCAGTTTTTTTGTTTTAAAAAATAGATATTTATATAAGTAGTTATAGGTATTAGGTACTTAAACCTACATACTATATCTTTTATATTTCATTTTTATTTTTACTTTGTTTTTGTACCTACTTGCCTACTTTTTTTTATCTTTGTATTTCTTCTATGTGTGTGTCAATAAATAATTTTTCTTTCTTTCTATCTTTCTTAGAACAGCGCTGGTTTTCAGCTGGTATCAGTAGTACTAATATCTGTTCTGTGGGCATAAGATCTGAGTGGAACTCGTTGCCGGCGTCAGTCTTTCCAGTAGATTACAATTTGACGACCGATGTGGCGCAGCGGGCGCAGGTCTGCCTGCGACGCGGAGGTTGCGGGTTCGATTCCCGCCTCGGGTCAAATGTTTGTACGATCTACAAATATTTGTTTTTTTTAGAAATATAACATATAAAAAATCTATCTATGTATTGTATTGTATCAAGTATATATCAGTCATCTAGTACCCATAACATACAGCAGCTTACCTTGGGGCTAGATGATGCTGTGTGGATTGTCCAGCATTGTTTATTTATTGATTTATTTATTTATTTAGATATATTCAAAACAAGAGTGAACAGGTATATTCTAGCCAAGCGCCAATCTTAGGCCACATCGACCCTTAACATTAGGTGGGATAGCGGCCAAACGCTTGACTATCACTTATAAAAAAAAAAAAAAATTGAGTCACCTACTCGATAGAGTGGTGCGTACCTGTTGAAGGAGTGTATCTCTAGCGCGGCGGCGAGGTGCTCCCTGTAGGCGAGCAGCGCGCCCCACAGCGCGCGCCAGCGTCCCACGCACGCGTCCCGCCGCAAGCCCGCGCCCACGCCCGACGCAGACGGACCCTGCCCACAACATTACATACTATATTATATACAGGGTCATTCATTATCAACCTGACAAACTAGAGGAATAGGTTCCACACATAAAAAAAAACATGCATGTTTCTATATATTTTTTTTATATATATTTTGTTTTAAAAATTCCAAGTACACAAAAAAAATCGATTACGTTTTTCTGCTCAATTATTATTTATCATTGTTGGGAATCGAGTTAAGCGGCGTAATAATGATATATTCGAGTGTGCGCGCCCCGTAGCGGGTCATTGACACGCGCAGGCAAAGACGCGAGGGTTATTGACCCGATGTTCATGGACGCGCGAGTCACTGACACGTGCCGAGCGCTGCCTTTTCTATTTCTAACAAGGATAACTAATTATTAAGCAAAATTACGTAATTTTTTTTAACATATAAAAAAATGTACATGTTATAAATGTAATGTAAATGTAAAAAAAAGTACAAGTATTTTTTTTTATGTGTGGAACCAATCCCTTAAGTTTGTCAGGTTAATAATGAATGACCTTATACACTAGAATGAATACAAGTACTTACTAATAAATAAAAATGAGTAGAGATAATTAAATAACTATAAATTAATTTATGTTTATGAACCGCCTGTGGCGGTGAAAGTCTCCTCCAAGTGTCTCCACGTCGTTCGGTCTCTTGCTGACCTTGACCGTGCGTCGTGCACCAATGAATTTTTCGCTACGAAAAATGTATGTGCGCAATGCCAGTGCTCTCATACGGTGAAGGAAAACATCGTGAGGAAACTGGCTGGTCCAAGAACTAAAAATTCAAAAAACATGTGCCATCCACCAATCTGCATTGGGTCCGCGTGGTGGATTAAGACACAATCACTCTCACTGGAGAGTAAGCCAGTGTCCCAGCAGTGGGAACATTATAAGGCTGCCATGATGAAATATTACCTGCTGTAACAGTTTATCGGCGAGTGCGGTGATAGTCCGCAGTCGCGCGTCGTCGACCTTCATATCACTGTCCACATCGTCCAGCTTGCGAACGAGCGCAGTGCAGTGCTCGTAGTCGCGACCCAGCTCGTGAGCTTGCACCTGTCCAGGATATTAATCTTATTAGATCAAAATAACATGCGGGTAAAATCTTTTAAAAGTGAGCCATTTACTGCATTTTGTAAGGCTAGATTGTAATAATTGATCACATTATTTTACATTATTTTTAAAATGTATTCATAATAATAAAAAAATTAAAAAAAAAAACTGCATTTTGATGAGCTTTTCTGCTGATCACGCCGAAGATCTTTTTTTTTTTTTTTTTTATCGAGAATAGACCTTCGTTTGACCACGATCTCGCCTGGTGGAAAGCGATAAAGATAAAGCGATCTTCAATCTGTTAAATATATAACTCTACTCGGCATCCATAACAATAGCAAGGGTCATGCCAAAAAAACGATAGGAACCATTTTTTTTTTTATACAACTGAAGTGGCAACCAAGCGTACGGCCCACAAGATGGTAAGCGGTTACCGCAGCCTATGGACGCTTGCTATACCAGAGGTATCACTCGCGGGTGATGTGCCAGTAATTTCACCGGAAACCACACCCTTCACACCGGAACACAGCAATGCGAGCATTACTGCTTGGCGGCAGAAATAAGTATGTGTTGTTGCCAATTCTTTTACGGCATGGGGCGCGTTGGAACTGGCGTAAATTTTCCTAGCAATGTAAGACGTTTCAGAGTGATCCTTGTGATTCTATTGAAATATTTTTTTATTTTATGTTTTTATTTATGTCCTCAAATAAATTTCCCAATCATAAACATACATTGTGTCAGTTATTTTTGTTTTTATAGTGTCACAATATCCATATGTTATGACGTTTATATATGAGAGGGGTGTATGTGTGAGGGTGAGTGTGTTGTGTGAATGCTATGTGTGAGGGAGGGTGTGTGGTTGTGGGTGAAAGTATGTGTGTAGAGTGCATGTGGATTTCCTAGTTCCTCCCAGTTTCTTGAGAGTCTGGTTCACACAGCGGAAAATCCACAGCTTGTGTGGGTATTTGTGAGGATGTGAGGGTGTGTGTGTGAGGGTGTGTGTGTATGTGTCAGCCATTGTTAAGCTCACCATCATCTCCTTGTCTCTGATCCAGGCCTCAATCTTGTCCAGATGCTGATTGAACTCCAAGATATCCTGCGCCTCCTCTAGACCACGACCTAATTACAACGAACAATATAATTCTAGTTAAACATGTCACGACTAGTGGCATTTTGATAATCATAATGTTATTGTTACGTTTTAACGTGATCCTTGTGATTTTACTGAATAAAGCTTATTTGCTTAGCTTGATGCTGCTTGATGTTGCTTGACGATGCTTGATACTGCCTAACGATGCTTTATGAAGCTCACCTTAGAAGGTTGATGCTATATGCTGTTGCTTGATTTAGTTAGACGTATTTGACACTGCTTGAAGATCCTTGATACTACCTAATGATGCTGTACACTGTTGCTTGATGGTGCTTGACATTGCTTGACAGAGCTAAACTAGATGACTGGTTACCTCGTGTCTCAGTGGCCGTCTCCAGCTTGAGCCAGTCACTCTTGAGCTGTTCCAGCTCCTTGTCCAGCTCCTCGTCAGGGCGCAGCTGTTCCGCCAGCGCCTGCACCTCCTGCAGACGAGCTCTGTTGGCTGCCAGCTCCGCGGTGAAGGCCTGGTGCTTCTGCAGCTTCTTGATCTTGTCTTCGAGGTTCGTGACTTCACCTGAATGTAAAGAATTGGCTTTAGACGTTATTTTAACCGCGTGTTAGTTATATTAACAGGCGGTTCATTGACGCGCGGGTCATTGACATGCGCCACGCACCCCCCTTTCGATTTCCAACAAAGATAATTCATTATTGACCAGAAAAAATTGTAAACGATTTACTCGAGATTTTTCAGACAGAAAATGTACTTTTATGCAAATTAAATTTGAATTTTAAAATTCACGCCAAAACGCGCTGTGTCGCGGAGTTACAGTGGCGTCACCACTGTCACTCCGCGACACAGCGCGTTTCATTATGTCAGTTTTCAGTGTAAAAATATTAAGGGTCAAAATTCTGCAATCTTGTTAGATGTTTTTTTTATTTTTTTTTAATTTGGTTTAGAAACACTTAGGAAATTAAAAAACAAGAGAACGTTGACAGCTGTTTAAGCTAAAAAAACTGTGTAGCAATGGCAGCGGCCGACTCCTCAACTGATACAAATGATTCCTTAATTTAAAGTGTTAAAAGAAAAAACTCCAAGTTAAGTTTTGTTTGATGTTACCATTCAGAGAACCAAGATGCACTGATTGATGTTCAAATTTTTATGGCCGATTGCTGTATTTTGTAGTTGTGGTTAAGGCAGTGTGCCTACCTTGAGCTTGTTCCGCGTTGAGCTTGTTCAGTTTGTCGGCGACCCAGCCGCGCGCCTCGGCCGCGTCCCGCGCGAACTGCGCGCGCGCACGCCGCGCCCCCAGACCCGAGCGCCGCGACACAGCATCCGAGTACAGCTGTATAACCATTACCATTATAATAGGCATGATGACTGTTATAGAGTTGAAACTATAATGTATTAACGGCTATACAGGGTCATTCATTATCAACCTGACATGCTTAAGGGATAGGTTCCACACATAAAAAAAATATGTACCTATATTTTTTTGTCTTAAAAATCCCAAATAAACAAAAAAAAATCGATTACGTTTTTCTGCTCAATTATTATTTTTCATTAATGGGAATCTAGTTAAGCGGCGTAATAATGAAATATTCGAACGTGCGCGCCTCGTAGCGGGTCATTGACACGCGCAGGTCAAGGACGCTTGGGTTATTGACCCGCGGTTCATTGACGCGCGGGTCACTGACACGTGCCGAGCGCTGCCTTTTCGATTTCTAACAAGGATAACTAATTATTAAGCAGAATTTAGTAATTTTTTTTTAATATAAAAAAGTACAAGTATTTTTTTTTATGTGTGCAACCTATCCCTTAAGTTTGTCAGGTTGAAAATGAATGACCTTATATTTAGCACTTGATTTTGACATTCAGGCTGCGTTTCGACCAGAGATGTGCGAGGATGTGTAGCGAGAGAGGTGTTGGTTAGGAACCGATAAAATCACTTCATTTACCTAGCATCGCTTTGACAGCTATAGTGAAGTGATTCTATTGGTTCCAACAAACACATCCCTCGCTACACATCTTCGCTTAGCTCGGTGGAAACGCAGCTTTGTGTCTTTAGATGGCTCAACTGTTTCATATGTATTTTGTATATTTTGTAATGTAATATAATTATGTACATATTTTATTTTGTTTATTAACCATAAGTAGAACATTACAGAATATATCTAATGCGTTACACAAGAACTTTAAAATATAATTATAATTAAATTAAATTAAACTATTTATAATGTATCTCAGAGCTAGCAACAATGGATTATTTTATAAAAAAATTGATGTGCGCAATGTCAGAGCTCTCATATGATGAAGGAAAACATCGTGAAGAAACCGGCATGTCCAAGAAGTGCCAAGAACTAATCATTGTAAAGACATGTGCCATCCACCAATCCGAATCGTATCCGAGTGGTGGATTAAGACCCAATCACTCTCGCTGAAGAGTAGAATGGTTTCCCAGCAGTTCGTTCGTTCGTATGAGTCAGTGGCCAACTCTGGTGACAGAGTTTCTAGACCGCCCGAAGGAATTGTTTTTAAATGTTTTTTCTAATGTTTCCGAGCAGTGGAAACATTAGAAGGCTCTCATTATAATGATGATGTTGAAGTTAAGGACGCAATGCAGCCGCATCCCCACCTACTAATTACAAGCACCTAGTAATAATTGATAGATTCAGGCGTTACTTTGCGGAAATCCATTACAAAATAAAAAAACAGACGAAAAATCTCTAGTACTATTCCGCTTAACCTTTTAACTGATGAGGTCACACAGTTACCACAGTTAACCTCAAAAGAAAAATATCGACACGTGTTTCATCCCTCCACGGGACATCCTCAGGACCATCGACTTGTTCCCCGGTAACAAACGCAACAAAGGTGACCGTGGATAGGACATGGTGGTTTACAACAAGTAGCGTTGACTCAGAGAACGCAGGTGGGAGTGGCCATACCGGTTGAGACTATAAATAGTGGGGTTGTCGCATCGAATTCTCACTTTGGCTCCAGCGCTCGACGGAGCAACACGTCTGCCGGAGAACAAGTAAATGGTCCTGAGGATGTCCCGTGGAGGGATGAAACACGTGTCGATATTTTTCTTTTGAGGTTAATTGTGGTAACTGTGTGACCTCATCAGTTAAAAGGTTAAGCGGAATAGTACTAGAGATTTTTCGTCTGTTTTTTATTAAGCACCTAGTGATAATGGTATAGCAACACTCTCTCTGTTCAAGTTTCACAAGTCACTCATGCGTTTGTAATATTTTTACCCGTGCTTCGAAGGGCACGTTAAGCAGTCGGTCCCGGCTTTTTAAAAGTTGTTAGGCCATGACGGAGGCCTTCGGGCGGCCTTATAACTCTGTCACCAGAGCTGGCCACTGACTCATACGAACGAACGAACGAATATTTTTACTAAAATAAACGATTATACAAGTCTCGCGTACTATTTCATCAGATGATCTCACCTTCTTTCTCCGAGCGTTGATGAGCTTCAGCTCGTCAGCTATGAGCTGGCTCTCCACGTGGTTCTGTTGCAGCAGCTTGTCTCCGTGGCTGTTCAGGGTCTCCAGCTTCTCATCCTGGAGACAATTACCATGTACATAGACACACAGACAGGGTCTTACTCTTGAACGCGATCGGTATTGGACAAGTATTGGAATATGACATTTCGTACTTTTGACATCAAACTTAGCGCCAAATTCAACCTTGTTCTCATTAGTAACATAATTTGACAGCAGTTAATTGAAATTGGATCGGAATTGTCATTGGATTCAAGAGTAAAGCCACAGGTGCCTTACTCTTGAATCCAATGACATTGGTATTGGATCGGAATTGTCATTGGATTCAAGAGTAAAGCCACAGGTGCCTTACTCTTGAATCCAATGACAATTCCGATCCAATACCAATGTCATTCCAATTCTAATTTACTGCTGTCATATTTTTGTACTCTTGAAAATAAAGTGGAATTTGGCGCTAGGTTTGAAAACTTAAATACTATTTTATTTTTCATTTTATTGTGACATTCTTTTGACATTAAGCTATGGTATTATATATAATATAATAATAATATAAACTAAATATTAAATATTTGCACGACAAATGGTCGAATACAGTGATTCGAATATTACCTATGTAATAACTTTTTGAGAACTGTATCATCTTATAACATCTGTATTCTGGCAAATGATATATTTAAAAAAAGAAGGAATTGTGTTTAGAGTGAGGCTCCTGGGGCATCCTGGGGCAGGCAAAGACGCTGGTTCGAATCCTAACCGTAGTTTTGGATAGATTAAACTAGATTACTAATTGTTGTTCTCGCGGAGTGGGGCCTGGTGACATGTATTACTTAACGAACCTAATTCAGGCACCAGTAAGTTTTCACAAAGTAATGTATCATAAGACTGGCACTAAAAAATGAAAATGAAATAAAATTCGTTTATTTGACTAACACACAGAGAGAAAACCAAAATAAAAAAACAAGACTTAAGTGATAAAAATGAAAAAATAAATTATTTTTTTATTTATTTTAATTCATTTTTGGCCCTGCAGGGGAAATTAACGGATGAATAACAATATTAAAAAATAATTCTTCCTTACCTGCGTAGCCAGAAGCTTCTCGAAAGCTTCGTGTTTTTTCAGTTGATTATCAACTTCTTCCACGCTGCTTGTCGGAGATATTTCTGTGCCTGCAAATTTGTTGTTTCATTCATGAAATAAAATCGCACAAGTGCGAGCGAGACAAGCACACCCCCCTACCATGAACTCTTACAGCGATTCAAATGAAGACCTAAGCCAAATACCATAATCATGTTGGTAATATGTGTGATGTTCAACACAATTCGTTTTCATTTTACTTATTTTTTATTTTTAGCGATAACACTTGTGCCATGTCCGTGCGTGTGTTAACACAGGTCCATGCTGAAAACCAGCGCTGCAGTTTACTGCAGCATTATGCTGAGCACGGACCTTTTTTGACAAATTACATAGACACAATATTTTTATTTTTATTTTTTACATATGTGCTACAAAAGCTGCCTACTGTATTTACCTACTGATTTACCAATGTACTTTTTGATTCAACCTGTAATGTGTGTCATAATTTGTCAAAATAAACGTTTACTTTACTTTACTTTACTAAATTGTCAAAATATTTTGTACCATGATATCAATTCTTCTTCTTCTTCGTTTATGGACTCTGTGGCTTATTTGCCACAATTTTGCCAGTGTCAAGTGTATTATTTTGATTGTCGCTTAGCAACGTAACAAACAAAATTTGGAAAGAAATGGTGACTTTTCTTTCAAAATTTCCTTGGAAAGTCTTTGACTAAATTACCAACCAACATTACCCTTCCATTTCAATTACTTACACTTGTGCTAAGTAAACAAGTTAAATTGGATAAACTGCCACCAAATTTACGCAATAAAACTAAAAATAACACGACCCATGTCGTTTTGACAAGATAGCCAAAGACAATATGATATCAATTAGACAATCATGTCATGGCTAAGAGTTCATGGTAGGGGGGCGGTTTCTGTATCGTGGAAGAAACTCGATTTTGTTACTAGACTACAAGTCTATTTGGCATAGGAAGGGTGCTGATAGATTTGGTATTTTATGGTTTTATTCAATAGCTTATAGATTAAATTGCAAATTGAAACAGACTTTTGGTATATTTTGACGACCGATGTGGCGCAGCGGGCACAGGTCCGCCTGCGACGCAGAGGTTGCGGGTTCGATTTCCGCCTCGGGACCAATGTTTGTACGATCTACAAATATTTGTTCCAGGTGTTCTGGGTATTTTCTATATATAATAAAAAATAACTATCTATGTATTGTATTGTATTAAATATATATCAGTCATCTAGTACCCATAATACAGCTCTGTTTAACAGCAGCTTACCTTGGGGCTAGATGATGCTGTGTGGATTGTCCAGCATTATTTATTTATTTATTAATTAATTATTATTATTATATATAAATTGATGTATATTTCTTTGTACTATATTGCCGAATAAATGATGCAAAGAGGAAAAACACAGAAATCTGTCAGCACCCTTCCTATGTGAAATAGATGCACTTATTTTATTATCAAAAAAAATTAATACTCTTTAAATTATACTCATAGGTTATCATAGTTTTACTTAGTTTGGCTAAATGGCGCTGTGTAAAAATATCCAACTACATTTTTATTAGCTTTTAATAATTTATTAACTAGCTGACCCGCGCGGTTTCACTCGCGTTATTTTCCTCGCAATTTTTCCAAATTTTCTCACCGTTTAAACCTTCCCTAGTCTCTTAAAGATATTTCAGGAATCGGTCCAGCCATTGTCGAGTTTTAGCGAGAATAACGCACAACAATTCATTTTTTATTGATTCTACGGATCCCATAGAATGTAATGGCGTAATTTTTTTTTATTGGTTATAGGCAAGCGTTTGTACACCACCTCACCTGATGGTAAGTGATGGTGTGGTAGATGATGAAGCACGCTTGCCTAGAAAGAACCTGTTCACTCTGGCCTTGAAGACTCCTAAGTTATAAATTCATAGTACACTCACTAAGGGCGGCTTCCTGCGTCGCGCAGAGATCGTGAAGCTGCTTCGCATCCCTCAGGAAGCAGTGTAAGTCTATCAGCTGGTCCAACGCGACCTGCCGCGCCGCCCACGCGCCCAGGAGTCGCGCGCGCTCCTCTACCAGCGCGGAGCACTTCTCTTCTATCTCCTGTTGAAGAATATACATATATAGACCTAGCGGTTCGTCCCGGCTTCGCATAAAATATAGCCTATGTTAAGTGGAAGAATATACATATGAAGACCTAGCTGCTCGTCCCGGTTTCGCACGGGTGGACATAGAATATAGCCTATGTTAATCAAGGATAATGTAACATTCTAATGGTGAAAGTATTTTTAAAAATTGGACTAGTCGTTTTTGAGTTTATTCGCTACAAACATAATATATATACAAATTTTTCCTCTTTTTATTATAGAAGTATAGATAGTAAATAAATTAAATAATAGTCGATACTCTCAAGTCTCACCACACTAGTTCTCACTATAGTTTTTTTTTTATACAACTAAAGTGGTAACCAAGCGTACGGCCCACTTGATGGTCAGTGGTTGTCATAGCCTATGTACGCATGAAACATCATAGATATCACTTGCGTGTTACCACCCTGAGGCGTTAGATGGGAAGTCTCACGTGCCTGTAATTTCACCGGAAACCATACCCTTCGATCCGCGGAACACAGCAATGCGAGCATTACTGCTTGGCGGCAGAAATAGGTATGGTGGTAGTCCTTCCCCGGACGAGCTCTATCACAAAAAACTCTACTACTCTTAGATTATTAGATTGGTCCTGCCCAAGATTTTAGAGACATAAGACATTAAAGAACTAACAAAGGATTTTTTGTACTTCCACGCAAGATCTTAAGGTACCAGGCGAACATAAATAACAAGGAGAAAACTCAAAGATTTTAAAGATTTATTCAAAGATTTAATATCGATAGAACCACAGAGTTAGGATTAGCTGTCCTTCTATCCTTATGTCGTCGATGCATCCTCTCACCGCATTAGTTCCTATCATTGATTGGTCACATAGCCTCCTGAGCTCAGAGAGGCCATAAAGAGCCAACACAAACCGCTCAAAGTACCAGGAGAACATAAATATCAAGGAGTAAACTCACCGCAGAGTTAGGGTTGCCCTCCGCTATAAGCTCCTCGCCCTTCGCCAGCGCCCGCCTGAAGGAGTCCTCGCGCGCGTCGATGTGGGCGCGCAGGGCGTCGTGCTCGGCGCGTGCGGCCTGCGCTGACGCGGCGTCACGCACGCGCAGCGCTGACGTCAGCCCGGACCGCGCGGTCGCTGACCACGACGTCAGGTCACGGACCTAGGGACGAAAAAACGTTACCATTCGTTCTATACAGGGTCATTCATTATCAACCTGACAAACTTAAGGGATAGGTTCCACACATAAAAAAAAAATATGTACTAATAAATATATGTAATAATGAAATATTCGAGTGTGCGCGCCTCGTAGCGGCTCATTGACACACGCAGGTCAAGAACGCGCGGGTTATTGACCCGCGGTTTATTGACGCACGGGTCACTGTCACGTGCCAAGCGCTGCCTTTTCGATTTCTAACAAGGATAACTAATTATTAATCAGATTTACGTCATTTTTTTTTAAATATAAAAAAAATGTTTAGAAAAAAAAGTACAAGTTTTTTTTTTATGTGTGGAACCTATCCCTTAAGTTTGTCAGGTTGATAATAAATGACCTTATATACTGTAGAACCACGAGATAAACTGGATATCGCAACCAGTAATAACATTTTTTCCATTTTTTTTTATTAAAAAGTAATGGTTGAATATTCTGACAAATGGTTAACTGTTTCAAATTCAAAGTAAATTTGAAAATACTTTTATTCATATCATATAAATAAAAATATATATATATAATAATAAACGTCTAAGCTAGGCGAATTTACGCCAGTTCCACGCGTCCCAGCCTAGAATTATCTGGCATCAAACCCAATATCTTCTCATAGCTCTCACTATCTGAGTCATTGACCTAAACAAGAACAGAACCAGTGACCCGTCAAACTTCACAAAAGTACCAGGACAACAGAAGTCACAAAGAGTTACCTCGGTAAGGAACTGATGCAGTTCCAGCTGCTGATTCAAGTTGCGCCTGGTCTCGTCAGACGCCTCCTGGAGCATGGTCCAGGCGTCTGCTAACGCCCGCTGCTGCAGAGCTATCTGCGTGACATTGTCCCCAGGGTACAGCTTCTGGAGACGGGAGCCTTCTTCTTGCAAGACCTGGAGAAAGCATTATTAATTACTTCTCCGAACTTTTAAAAGTAAGCAAATTAACAGCGTTTTAAGGAGTTATTCTGCTCATCACGCTGAAGATCCTCATCGGATGTTCACCAAACTTTTATGAGACCAAATCAAAGTTATTCCTACCTCGAAGGGCACCTGTAGCAAGTGAAATTACTGATCGAAAGAGATTTAACAACGTCTCGGGGTGATACTATTGGGTGACACTGCATCTGTTAAGTCAGGCGTGATGCTTAAAAATGTCGTGTCGCCTCTGCGCGCGCGGCTTTCGACCTTATTATCTTGGGATATGGGACGATAGACGCGTGCGCAGGGTGCCCGTGCACCGCGCGAGCTTGCGCGGACGACTGTCTCACTACGACGAGCAGCGAGCGCTATTTGTGAAAACTGTGTTACGGCAAGGTAACATAACGTAAGATATAGTCGTAAGGAGTGTGTCTGCGCACCTGCATCTGCGCGTCGATAGCGAGCAGATCGTTCCTTAGGGCTGAGTGCGTGCGCAGCGCCGCCAGCGCCGCGCTCCGGTCGCGCCGCGCCGCCGCCGCCGGGGCTCGCAGCGCCGCGCGCTTCTGCTCTGCGCGCGACACCAGCTCGCCCACGTCGCGGTGGAACCGGTGGATCTCTCCCGCAGCGTGGAGACGGGACGCTCGCGACTGGATCTGTTCCACCAGCCGCTGCCAGGACTCCCTACGATAGTACAGGGTCATTCATTATCAACCTGACGAACTTAAGCGATAGGTTTCACACATAAAATTAAACAAAATTATATGTATATATACCTATAATTTTATTTTATGTCTTAAAAAAAATATCCCAATTAAACAAAAAAAATCGATTACGTTTTTCTGCTCAATTATTATTTATCATTGTTAGGAATCGAGTTAAACGGCGTAATAATGAAATATTCGAGTGTGCGCGCCCTGTCATTGACACGCGCAGGTCAAGGACGCGCGGGTTATTGAGCAGAATTACGTAATTTTTTTTTAAATACTAAAAAAAGAGTTTAGAAAAAAAGTACAAGTATGTTTTTTTATGTGTGGAACCTATACCTTAAATTTGTAAGGTTGATAATTAATGACCTTATATAACACTCTGATAGTACTGCTATAGGGTCAGCAGGAGCGCTCGTGACGTAGCTGTCTAAGTTTTTCTTAACAGATCAACGAAGTTGAGCACTGTTCCGCGGGGTCATCATTTGGATGGGTGACCGCCAGTGGCAATTTCAACTGAGCGCTCCCGTGCTTCGGAGGGCACGTTAAGCATTCGGCCTCGGCTTTTTCAAAGTTGTTAGACCATGACAGAGGCCTTCAGGCGGCCTAGAAACTCTGTCACCAGAGTTGGCCTGACTCATACGAACGAACGAACGAGAGTCAGCAGGACTCTCTAGGATAGATGACTCTCTTATAGTACTGCTATGGATCTCGGCTGTCCTGAAGTTAGCGGATTGTGAGGTGCAGCTGCGTTGGGTCCTGTACCTGTTCGGACCTGAGGATCTACCCTTGAAAGTGATAAACGATAATCGTGCCATATATCGTAGTTTAACTTATGTTGGTTGCAACTAAGATTAGCGCAGTGCAGTGCCACGCAAACACTTGAAAACTTTAAGCTTTGGGTGGCACTGCATCTGTAATAGTCAGGCGTGGTACTTAACATCAGGTGGGCGCCTTGATTGTCTTGTCATTTGCTGACATAAAAAGTTCAGGACGTTCACGGACATTAGCTGAACTACATAAAACGTCACGATATATCGATTTTGTTTGTCCGCAAGAGTAGACCCCCTGTCTGCAACGTCATTGTGTTATGTCTTTTCTGTGTGGCCAGCTCCTTATAAGCTAGGTAACTAGACTCTAGTGAACGGTATCTTGTTAACCTGTACAGCTAGATTGTTGAATGATAAGGCGTTTGTAGTATTATAGAAATTATATTAAACAAACAATTGATGAGTGAACTGTAATGATGATGATGATAATGAGAACGCGCGCCATTGATGGCTGAATGCGGACTGATTTGATAGCTGATAATTTGTATAAAATAAAATGTTGTAAATGTCTGAATCTGGGGCGCACGCGCAGCGCAGTATTGCTGACCCAGAAAGATGCACGGTTACTTGTACCGTACAAGTTTCATACGCGTCAGCCTACAAGAATCTGGCTACAAACATTGGTCACGTCCTAAAACTGAAACTAAACTGTAGTAGTAGAGTTCTCTGTGATAGAGCTTGTCCGTGGAAGGACTACCACCATACCTATTTCTGCCGCCAAGCAGTGATGCTCGCATTGCTGTGTTCCGGTGTGAAGGGTACGGTTTCCGGTGAAATTACTGGCACATGAGGCTTTCGATATTAGCCTCAAGGTGGCAACCCGCGAGTGATACCTCTGGTATTGCAAGCGTCCATAGGCTGCGGTAACAGCTTACTATCTTGTGGGTCGTACGCTTGGTTGCCACTTCAGTTGTATAAAAAAAACAAAAAAAAAACTGAAAAGTGACTAAACGGCTCCAACGGATCCGGCTCGAAGAGGTCCGGCTCGAAAGACTACTCACCCCAACGCTTCCTGCCGCTTCTCTATGTCAGCGATGTAAGGGCTCTCTGTGGCCAGCAGCTTCTTCGCAAGCTCTTCGCATTGGTTGAAACGTTCCGCGCCGCTTTCCACGCGGTGACGGAGCTCGTCGAATTTCGACCTTAGGATCTGTGGGGTAAAGTTAATTTATAGTTCCTACTTTGAAAAATACTAATACTATAAAGTATTCCCGTAGTATGATAGTGACGTCCACTGCTGGACATCTTCACCATTTTCTTTTAACCTTCCGATTTAATGTCATTGGTACATCAAGTAAATTACCAGCAGATGTTCGTAATCCTGTCCATAGTCCTCGCTGGATGCCGCCGCGTACTGTTCCTGGATCCAGCTCTCTAGTTCAGCACTCTCGGCCAAGTACTCATGTCTGCAAACAATTAACACAGCTATAACATTTGGAGTGCCTCAAGGTTCTTATCTAGGACAGTTATTTTTTGTGTTATATATCAACGATTTTTTTTTTAACTTTAATAAAAACTGACTGAAGTTCCAATTGCATTAGTTATTATATTTCACTTCAACCTGCGAACACTTTAAACTACGTATTTCTTTCTTCATATATCAATTTATTGCATCATGTAACAATCTTGTATAAGTTCTTCCATCATCATGACAGCCTTCTAATGTTCCCACTGCTGGGACACTGGCCTACTCTCAGGCGAGAGTGATTGGGTCTTAATCCACCACGCGGACCCAATGCGGATTGGTGGATGGCACATGTCTTTCGAATTTTTAGTTCTTGGACATGCCGGTTTCCTCACGATGTTTTCCTTCACCGTATGAGAGCACTGGCATTGCGCACATAAATTTTTCGAACAGAAAAATCCATTGGTGCACGACCGGGTTTGAACCCACGACCTTAGGATCGGAAGGCGGGGTCACTACCACTAGACCACCGGTGCTCTATAAGTATAAGTTCTTAGTAATACAATATTTTTTTGTCAGGTACATGAACCCTGTAAGGGCTGCAGTTTGAGTTTGATTATAATTAGGCACGAGTAATTTTATAAATGTGTATGTAAAAATAATAATATCAAGTAATAATTGCATTATATAATTAAGTGGAATGTCAATTATTGATGGGTCAAAATCATGATAAAATAAACACTTATTACTTTTAAAACCAAAGTTATCATTATAGTCCAACTCAAATCAAGTCTAACTAAATTAATTAATATGACGGAGGAGCAGGTCCAGGATGCTTCGTAGATAGGGTGACGTCAGCCGAGCTGACGTCACTAGCCTATGTTCATGATGGATCACCCATCTTGTTGAAGAAAAGGCAGAAACTGTTCAAGTCTTCTTTATTTCAAGCTTCAGTAGGTGTTGACGGTCCGACGGCTCGAGTGCGAATGAATTGTACCCGGGTCGTCGGCCGTATTTATAGCAAAACGCAGGCATGCGTCCACAGTTGTTTACAACAAGACAAAATTACTTGTGAATGCCTGAGTCCTGCTTTTAACAATCAAATTAGTTAACTTATGGTCTGAATAGTTAAATTAACCACTAGATTACTAACTGATGGTTTGGATAGTTTAAATTAACTACTAGATTACTTAATCAGCTAATCAATTCATGATTTACAAGTTGTTTTAAGCTGGTTTTCTACAATGTGTTTTTAGATACAGGATGTGATGACGTCATTGCTCCGATAAATATATTATGTCATAAAAGTAATCAAAATAAAATTCTCTCTGACATCCAAACTTATCAACCAGAACTTTTAAGAGTAGTAGAGTTCTCTGTGATAGAGCACGTCCGGGGAAGGACTACCACCATACCTATTTCTCCCGCCAAGCAGTAATGCTCGCATTGCTGTGTTCCGGTGTGAAGGTTATGGTTTCCGGTGAAATTACTGGCACATGAGGCTTTCGATCTTAGCCTCAAGGTGGCAACCCGCGGTGATACCTCTGGTATTGCAAACGTCCATAGGCTGCGGTAACCGCTTACCATCTTGTGGGCCGTACGCTTGGTTGCCACTTCAGTTGTATAATAAAAAACTAGATCTATGTAACCTGCAAACAACCTGCTAACAAGTTCATCTTCATATCAGTACCTGCAAACACTCTCGACGAGCGCCTTCTGCCGCTGAGCCGCGAGCCGCTGCAGCCTCGCCAGGCTGTCCGCCAGCAGCGCGTGCCGCGCGCGCAGCGGACCCTCGCCCCCCGCGCCCCCCGCGCCCCCAGCACCCCCAGCACCCCCAGCACCGTCCAGCGCCGCCGCCACGCATCCCATCTCTGATATTATGGCCGCGTATGTATCCAGTTCTAGCTCTACAGCCTGATAATAAAAGAGGAAATTACTCATTTATATCTACACACATCAACATTGTCTAGGGATATTCAACATTTTGTTGATTTTTACAAAAACTGAAAATAATATCTTTAGAAAACTAGGTATGGCAAGAATCTTTATTTTGTGTTGTTTATTAATAATAATAAAATAGGCTTTTATTATTATTAATAATCATAAAAAATATTAAAAAAAATCATTAAAAGAAATTACTTTCAGTTTTTGTATATATCAACAAAATTGGTTATTTTTGTTTTTATAGTGTTAACCATCACACTAAGGGAATACTAAAGATTATAATATCCCAAAAATTATTTTGCCTCAAGCGGGATTTGAACCCGCAACCACCGAGCCGAAGACATCCCAATGATTATTTCGTCCAAGCGAGATAAGTCTCGATAGCTCAATTGGTAGAGCGCCCGCGTATAAAGCGGTGGTTGCGGGTTCAAATCCCGCTTGAGGCAAAATAATTTTTGGGATATTATAATCTTTAATATCAACAAAATGTATGTATATCTATACTAATATTATAAGGAGAGAAGATTTGTATTTTTTTTGTTACGAATAAACTCAAACTCCTACTGGTCCGATTTCAAAAATTCTTTCTCCATAAAAATGCTACGTTATCCCTGAGTAACATAGGCTATATTTATTACTAGCGACCTGCCCCGGCTTCGCACGGGTGCGGTTTCACCCGCGCGAAGCTAGGGCAGATCGGCTAGTACCGAATAAAGTAGGGTTTACCTTATCTATACTAATATTATAAGGAGGAACTCAAAAACTACTGGTCCGATTTCAAAAATTCTTTCACCATAAGAATGCTACGTTATCCCTGAGTAACATAGGCTATATTTATTACTAGCGACCTGCCCCGGCTTCGCACGTGTGCGGTTTCATTGCACCCACGCGAAGCTGGGACGGACTTCTAGTGCTTCTAGTGCTAGTACTGCTAGTGTAGTATTCCTAAGTATAAGTCTACAATGTTCGTTATATTATAAATAATAGTACATTATGGTACTAGTGTGTAACATTGGTGATTACCGCTGAGGCGCCATTGAGAGCCGAGCCGTAGACGAGGGTCTTAAGATAGCCGAGGACGGTAATCATCAATACACACGTGTATCATACGACGTTTTTCAACACACTTGTGAATAAAATAACAAAAAAAACTCATAATAAAATAAAAAAAAAAAATCTATAGCTCACTAGTGAGTTATAGCAATGAAAAAGTCATAGTTTGATTATGGGTGTCATTCTGTGCCTAATTGAGATGACCATAGAGCCACTTTATAAGCAAGTGTGTTGAAGAAGTTTCTTTCTTTCTTTCTTAAACGGGGGACTTATGCCTCGGACCATATGCTAGATAAAATGTGATTTGATTTTATAGTTTACCTTGTGCCTGGTGAGCAGCTGAGTGGCCCTGTGCCTGTCTCTGCCCGTGTCCGCCTGCTGCAGCGCCAGCATTTTGTCTCCGAGCCAGGAGTCCACCTCGACGGCGTCGTGGTAGAACTGCTGGGCCTTGAGGGCGCCCTCGAGGGCGGCGGCGCGGGCCTCCGCGGCCGAGGACACCGCGGAGTAAGCCTCCTCTAGATCCTGGCAGAGAGACGCGATCTGGAGGAGAAGTCAGCAAAAGTCAGCAAAAGTCAGTGTTCATGATTGAGGTTATGTAAGATAACATTAATGAAATAAGTTTTTTTTTCAGTATGTATAAACGGTATAAACTAGTTTTTCATTTAATTCAAAATTCAAAAGTGCTTTATTTATTTGAATAACAAGGATCACTTTGAAACGTCTTACAAGCAAGGAAAATTTACAACAGTTCGCATTGCTGTGTTCCGGTGTGAAGGGTATGATTTTCGGTGAAATTACTGGCACATGAGGCTTTCGATCTTAGCCTCAAGGTGGCAACCCGCGCTACGCTCTCATGTCCGGAGCTAACAGGGTTCGCCGTTGACGGATACGTCAAGGAGGACATCATCATCATTGCAAGCGTCCATAGGCTGCGGTAACCGCTTACCATCTTGTAGGCCGTACGCTTGGTTGGCACTTCAGTTGTATAAAAAAAAAAAGCGCCCATGCCGTAAGAGAAGAGAGCTTTCTGAGACCTTTATTGTTATATAATAAAGTTTTAAAAGACAATTAATAAATTAAATTAATGGTACTGAGGACACATAGTACTATCATTAGTACCATTGATGGTATAAATCAATGGTACTATAGATACCACGTCTTTTTTTACACCAAAATGGCAAGAAAGCGTACGACCCACTTAATGATAAGCTTTTACCGTAGACTATGTACGCTTGCAACATCAGAAATAACATTTGCGTGTTACCAACCTAATTGCAACATCAGAGATAAATCGTGTTGCCACCTCGACTGACCTAGATATAGATGGTATTTCCTACCTTCTCCTTCTGAGGGTGTCCGTCCTGCAGCACCTGGCCCTGGGTCAGCAGCCTCTCCACAATAGGGCTCCGGCCCGCGAGCTCCGCGCGCAGCTTCGCGTGCTTCTTGACTGCGGACTGCGCGGCGTGCAGGTCTGCGGGCGCCAGGTCGGAGCCAGCGAGCCCGGCGCGCTCCCCGAGCCAGTCCAGCTCGCCTGATACCTCGGCGGCGAACTTGTGTAGTCTGGGGGGAATGGGCTTTTTGAAATATTTTTTTTTTATACAACTGAAGTGGCAACCAAGCGTACGGCCCACATGATGGTAAGCGGTCACCGCCTATGGACGCCTGCAATACTAGAGGTATCACTCGCGGGTTGCCACCTTGAGGCTAAGATCGAAAGCCTCATGTGCCAGTAATTTCACCGGAAACCATACCCTTCGCACCGGAACACAACAATGCGAGCATTACTGCTTGGCGGGAGAAATAGGTATGGTGGTAGTCTTTCCTCAGACGAACTCTATCACAGAGAACTCTACTACTCTTAAAACTCTACTACTCTTATATAGTAACAACTTCGGGTGCTTAATTTATTTATTTATTTATTTTTATTTATTTTACTTTAATTTAAACTATACGAATAAACCTTTCTCTTGAATCACTCTATTGATCTTTCGTTCGTTCGTATGAGTCAGTGGCCAACTCTGGTGTTAGAGTTTCTAGGCCGCCCGAAAGCCTCTGTCATGGCCTAACAACTTTGAAAAAACCGGGACCGACTGCTTAACGTACCCTCCGAAGCACGGGAGCACTCAGTTGAAATTGCCACTGGCGGTCACCCATCCAAATGATGACTACGCGGAACAGTGCTAAACTTTGTTGATCTGTTAAGAACACCTTAGCCAGCTACGTCACGAGCGCTCCTAGGTATAATAGTATATAATAGATAGGTAAAGTGATTCAAGTGTCCACCAGACACTAGGTCTGTCAGACTACCCCCCTTTCTGCTACGATTGTTGGTTACTGGAGGGAGTGTTTTACAGCTTAGATGAGCTTATGGCACTATCTGAGCTGGAGAAGCTCCCAGCGATCATGAAGTATCTTGTTATTTAGAATTTATTTATTCTAGGTTATACCTACTTACATGAGTAAGTATAAAATAATTATACCCTAATGAATGACATGTAACTATGGCGTTACCAATAAAGTATTGTACTGTATTGTCAAATCTCTTGCACTTTAGTGTATGTTAATGCTTACTGTAAGCTAGTCTCGAGCGCCTGTCTCCGCTTCCGTGCGGGCTCGCTCAGCGCAGACAGCGCTTGCAACAGCACTGAGCTGTCCTTCTGTATAGCGGGCGCGTCAAAGTGTCCCCCGGACACCAGGTCCGCGCCCTGGGCCGCTAGGCTGTCAGCCTTCTGTTTCCATTGAGACAACTCCTGCTCCAAGGCCTGTAGATAGAAATACAGATTGGAGAAAAGGCATGATGACAGTAACCAAGAATCACTAAAAAAATTCTTAACCCTAAGAAAAAAGATTCAAGGAATTTAAAAAACATTTTTACAACAGAATCGACACCAATATTTTAAATAAAATAAAACTACAAAATACAGCAATAAGTACGTCATAAATTTGCAGAATTTTGAACGTTATTGCTATAATTTTACATTGAAAACTGACATAATGACGTCACCGCTGTCACTCCGCGATTCAGCCCGTTTTGATGTGAATTTAAAAATTCAAATTAAAATCGCATTTTTTTACTATTAAACCATACATTTCTGGAATAATAAGTTATTTTTTGCATAAAGTCGATACTTCTGAACACAATAGAACAGTTTTTCAAAGTTAGTCATCATGCATCTTATATAAGATGTGGCAAACCAAATTATGCTTAGTTTTTTTTTGAATTTTTAACATTGTTTTGTGTTTTTTTTTTTTTTTTTATACAACTGAAGTGGCAACCAAGCGTACGGCCCACAAGATGGTAAGCGGTTACCGCAGCCTATGGACGCTTGCAATACCAGAGGTATCACTCGCGGGTTGCCACCTTGAGGCTAAGATCGAAAGCCTCATGTGCCAGTAATTTCACCGGAAACAATACCCTTCACACCGGAACACAGCAATGCGAGCATTACTGCTTGGCGGCAGAAATAGGTATGGTGGTAGTCCTTCCCCGGACGAGCTCTATCACAGAGAACTCTACTACTCTTAAAACTATCATGGTTAATAACATAATTTTCACTAAAAATGGGATATTTACCACACCATTTGGTGCATCTAACTGCGCCGAAATATCGGGAATCAATAAAACTCAATGGTAAATATCCCTAGTTTTTAGTGAAAATTTTGTTTTTATGAATACGATACCTGATGCTGGTTTAGCAGTCTCTTGCAGCTGCGGAGGTCTGTTCCAACCTCCTCGCTCTTCAAAGCTCGCTCGAGGTCCATCAGACGAGCTTTCGCGTCTTCCACGGACCTGTAAGTAAGGTAATATCAGATAAGGTCACCTTCATTGAGGTTCCAAGTCTGTCTTGTTGACTAGGAACACACCTGAATGAACACAGTCTTGTCTACATAATAGGACCCTTGCGATCCTTAGGTCGCGGGTTTCTACCCGGTCGTGCATCAATAGATTTTTCTGTTTGAAAAAATTATGTGCGCGATGCCAGTGCTCGGAAACATAGTGAGGAAACTGGCATTTCTAAAATTTTTTTTTTTTGCTTCATCTAGCCCCAAGCTAAGCAGAGCTTGTGTTATGTACTAGATGACTGATGTACTTAATACAATTCGTTCGTTCTTATGAGTCAGTGGCCAACTCTGGTGACAGAGTTTCTAGGCCGCCCGAAGGCCTCTGTCATGGCCTAACAACTTTGAAAAAGCCGGGACCGACTGCTAAATGTGCCCTCCGAAGCACGGGAGCGCTCAGTTGAAATTGCCACTGGCGGTCACCCATCCAAATGATGACCCCGCGGAACAGTGCTTAACTTCGTTGATCTGTTAGGAACAACTTAGCCAGCTACGTCACGAGCGCTCCAACTTAATACAATACAATACAATACAAAGATAGAAACTTTTTATTATACATAAAAAATACCCAGAACACCCGGAACAAATATATGCAGATCGTACAAACATATGTTCCAAGGCAGGATTCGAACCCGCAATCTTCTGCGTCGCTTTCGACCTTCGCCCACCGCGCCACATCGCTCGTCAAACTTACATAATAGGGTCTGACGGTAGCTTGCAACTCACCATCTGTACTTGCGTTGAGCCGCAGCTTGTCTCAGCTTGCTGCCCTTGTCTCTGGACGCCGCGACCAGGCCTTCTCAAGCCGACTGCAGTCTCTGTCTCTAACGCTTCTACAGCCCAGGCTGGACTGGCAGCTTGCAACTCACCATCTGTACTTGCGTTGAGCCGCAGCTTGTCTCAGCTTGCTGCCCTTGTCTCTGGACGCCGCGACCAGGCTTTCTCTAGCCGACTGCAGTCTCTGTCTCTAACGCTTCTACAGCCCAGGCTGGACTGGCAGCTTGCAACTCACCATCTGTACTTGCGTTGAGCCGCAGCTTGTCTCAGCTTGCTGCCCTTGTCTCTGGACGCCGCGACCAGGCCTTCTCAAGCCGACTGCAGTCTCTGTCTCTAACGCTTCTACAGCCCAGGCTGGACTGGCAGCTTGCAACTCACCATCTGTACTTGCGTTGAGCCGCAGCTTGTCTCAGCTTGCTGCCCTTGTCTCTGGACGCCGCGACCAGGCCTTCTCTAGCCGACTGCAGTCTCTGTCTCTAACGCTTCTACAGCCCAGGCTGGACTGGCAGCTTGCAACTCACCATCTGCACTTGCGTTGAGCCGCAGCTTGTCTCAGCTTGCTGCCCTTGTCTCTAGACGCCGCAACCAGGCCTTCCCAAGCCGACTGCAGTCTCTGTCTCTAACGCTTCTACAGCCCAGGCCGGACTGGCAGCTTGCAACTCACCGTCTGTACTTGCGTTGAGCCGCAGCTTGTCTCAGCTTGCTGCCCTTGTCCCTGGACGCCGCGACCAGGCCTTCCCAAGCCGACTGCAGCCCCTCCAGTCTTTCTGAGACTTCGGTAGCTCGAGCCGGGTCAGACTTCTGTAGAGATTGTCCGATCTACAAGTAAACCGTAAATATATAAGTTTTTTTATTCAAAACATGCTTTTATCAGATCAAATGACATTACATTGAATTTATTTTAGTTATCGTTATTATTCTCAGCATGTCCTTTCATTTGATATCCATATTGTAGGAAAGCAGAAATAATTTTGTCCGCCATTTTCAGAAGTCTGCCATTTTGGATTTAGAGTGACGTCACGTTATTTTTTCGAGTTATTTTCAGCAAGCTCTTTCATTTGATACTCATATTGTAGTAGTAGGGTGTAGGAGTGCATTAAAAATATCTAGTCCGCCATCTTGGGTGATCCGCCATGTTGGATTTAGAATGACGTCACACAGCTAGACATGCATTATTATGATGACAGTGGAAACTTACGCTTTCATAATTCCTGAGCTGCTTCTCATTAGAATGCAGCTCTTTAGGCCACTAAAGAGGCCTTCAGGGGGCCTATCAACAGTGTATACTCACGCTCTCAACATTCCTAGGCAGTTTCTAATTAGAATGCAGCTCTTTAGGCCAGTAAAGAGGCCTTCAGGAGGCCTATCTATGGTGTATAATCACGCTCTCAACATTCCTAGGCAGTTTCTCATTAGAATGCAGCTTTTTAGGCCACTAAAGTGGCCTTCAGGAGGCCTATCAACAGTGTACACTCACGCTCTCAACATTCCTAAGCTGTTTCTCATTAGAATGCAGCTCTTTAGGCCACTAAAGTGGCCTTCAGGAGGCCTATCAACAGTGTACACTCACGCTCTCAACATTCCTGAGCTGCTTCTCATTAGCCTGCAGTTCTCTCTCGAAAGCCTCATGCTTTTGTAACTTCCTCTCGAGGTTCGCCAGGTCGCGGTAGCTCTGGTCCTTCGCTGTTCTGGTCTTGTCCTGGATCCAGGTCTGCAACTCCTCGGTGGCGGAGACGAACTGAAAGATAAATAATAAATAAATAAATAAATAATGCTGGACAATCCACACAGCATCACCTAGCCCCAAAGTAAGCTGCTGTTAAACAGAGCTGTGTTATGGGTACTAGATGACTGATATATATTTAATACAATACAATACATAGATAGATATTTTTTATTATATCGCACCTTCGGGATCAGAGTGTCACTTCTGCAACATTTTACAAAAACAACCTAAATATGCAGAAAAAACCGCGATAATCGACTTTATATACTCAGCAAAATCGGTGACAATCGCATGAATAACATCGTTTTGAGGGCGGGAGGAACGTTCTGTTATTTTGCGTGATTGGCCCGTTTGCTTGAAACGAAACGTCTCATCGGTCAGTAGAGTGTTGACAGCCGAAGGATGACCTTGTGCGTTTGCGGCGGAGGGGCACTACGGTAAGTAATGACATATTTGTTTACACACTTCTTGCAATAATAATGTTACTTCTAAACACAAATCACGTTTTGTTACGAAATTATGGCATTTTTCTGCTGTAAACATAACGGCACTTCTACTTAAAAATTACATTATAGCATAAAACTTTTGTTTTCATTGGAACCAAAACGGCATTTCTGTGTACAAGTAACATTAGTTTTGAAATCATTAGCATTTTTATTGTAACCGTATGTTATTTTTGTATACAAGTGTGTTTTTGGTTCAAATATTTCTCGTTATTTTGATGATACTATTACTTAGATTGATTATCGAGTGGGAACTAATCTATTGAGTACCTAATAGTTTTGTTTTGATTTCAGATTTATGTTTAACCTGTATTATTATGCAGTAAATGCACTGCAAATAAATTCCATCAAACACAAATTCCTCATTCGAGGGCACACACAAAGTGCGGCTGATAATGCCCATTCTGTGATAGATAAAGCTGTTAGACGGGCCAAAAAATCTGGTCCCATTTACGTCCCAGCCCAATATTGTCAACTGATAAGGTCTGCAAAAAAGACAGGTAATCCTTTCTATGTAAAAGAAATGAATTTCAGTGACTTTTATAATCTCAAGAGTCTCACCGAAGATATCAGTTTGAATGTAACCAAAGCCAAAAATGGACAAGCTGTTAAAGTAACAGAAATAAGTCAGCTGAAATTTACTAAAGGTAGTGATGTTTATTACTTCAAAACTTCATACGAGGGCGATTGGATTGAAGTCAATCGTAATCAAACAGTAACACGAAGCACAAGAGTCCAACAACCTCACGATGTAACATTAAAACAGGCTTATGAGGATAAAATTCCCTTAGCAGCGAGAAAGAAGGCAGATATTAAAAACTTAATTGAAACCAACATAATACCAAAGGTTTATGAATCTACATACAACTCAATATTTTGAAGTAATATCCTAATTTAACAAAGAACAGTTTTGTATTCCTACTTGCGAGTGTTGAGAGCATTTCTTACTGATTTTCTTTATAATTTTGTTACCAAAGTTGTAGTTTCTAATTAGATAAAAAGGCCATAATGCTGTGAAAAAATGTGATTTAAGTAGGTACCTAAGTAATATATAAGAAATAAATATTGTTACGTTTATAAAATGTTATTATAAGTATTAAAGGTAATTTTGAGACTGTATAGAATTAAAATAATAATGTTATGTCTATTTTAGAATTTATTAATATCTTCTACCATTTTGTCCGCCTTTCTCGTTCTATAAGATGATTACTTTCTGAAGAAGACTGGTGATTATTGACTATAGTTCAAGATAATAAAACTGGTATTTCCAATAGAAACAATTGAGCTAACTGCATTCTGTTGCAAACTGTCTAAAGTTAGTTCAACCGTTTCGATTGTAAATACTAGTTTTCATAGATTATTAAATTGAAATGAGACTATGCCTATTTTGTTTAGATTTCTTATATAAACCTTAGTTTAAACTGAATAGGTAGATATCACGACAGCGCACGCTGTTCTAGTATCTTAAGTCTTTATAAAAGTTAAAGTTGTGCTTATCATTTAAAAAAGAATCAAATTAATCTCTAAAAAACATGTCTTAGGTGCATGGCATGAGAATTTCTCATGTGTTTCAGTTTATAAAATACATATTTACTAAAAATAAACTTACAGCATCCATAAACATGTTGTTATACGTACTTTAATGATTTTATCAAAATTTTTAAATGTCATTTCTGCATAACTACAGTTAGCGATTTGTAACAAAAAGCCACTTTTGGTACCCTTCCCTCGGCTTACGACTTGTTTCTCAAAAACTACTTCTTGTTTTTTGTTTTTTAATAGCGTCGATTAAACCTAAAAAACTAACCAATCTAAGACTATGACAAACACCTTAATATTCTAAAACAGCACAAAGTTATAACAAAATTGCGTAAAAAAAAACTTTAAAATGCTTCTCCTGTAAAGTTGGAAAACATGCAGAAGTGACCCTCTGATCCCGAAGGTGCGATATATAGAAAATACCCAGAACACCCGGAACAAATATTTGTAGATCGTACAAACATTTGTCCCGAGGCGGGAATCGAACCCGCAACCTCTGCGTCGCAGGCGGACCTGCGCCCGCTGCGCCACATCGGTCGTCGACGTCACCGATTTAATCGAATTATAGTTTTAAAACTATCATGGTTATTATCATAAAATAAAAATGCATGCAGTGTTCACTGTTTTTAGAAAAGAGACAGTGTATGTTTATGATAGGCTAGATTTTAAGTTAATGATATGTTATTTTCGATTTGTGAACCGAAAAAAAACACTGCACTGCGCTTGTAACCCCGAGACATTGTTGTTAAGTCTCTTTCGCCCAGTAATTTCACCTGCTACAGTGCCCTTCAAAGATAAACACAGTGCAGTGCACACTACTGCTTGGAGGTAGAATATCTGACACTGCGGTGGTACCCACCGAGACGGACTCTTGCTGAAGTGTCCTACCACCAGGTGACTATACGTATACCTTGATGAAAACTACAATAAATAAAACACCGTCTCTCTCAATGTTATGTATGTACATAACATATCATCGTACCCTCATATCGTGAGATATTTAAACATACTCTCAACCTCTCACATACACAAAACACCCACACACCCATACTCATCCTACACACACAAATACACTCACGCAGTGGATTTCCCGCTGTGATAACCAGACTCTTAAGAGACTGGGAGGAACAAGGAAATCCACACTCTCTTACACACCCACACATAACCTTGCTTTCACACATTCACACACTATACACACTTACACTATACATATTGTTTTTGGAATTCGTAACTTTTTTTTTTCTCTTTTTGATTCAATAATTTTTTTACTAAAAAATTACATCTGACTGTCGTCGTTAAATAAATATATATCTTGTTAGTATAATGTAAATCCGTTATTGGCTATCTGTTATGTATTTAAGTTGTTATTTAGTTTATTCCTAAGAGCTGTGGATTTTGTAATAAAAAAAAATAATAAAAAAAAAAATGTACGCTTATATCTCTTAAACTACGCAATGGATTTTTATAAGCTTCATAAGCTTTTAAAAATAAAACTTATAAAAAAATTATTTTAACGCGGTTTTTATGAATAGATAGAGAATTAAGAGGTTTTATTTTTTTTATACTACAAAAGTGGTAACCAAGCGTACATCCCACTTGATGGTCAACGGTTACCGTAGCCTATAACAGCTATGTAAGTACCTGTTGATGTGCTAAGCTAGCGTGCAGCGCCCGTCTTCTCTCCGCTGCGGCGTGCTTCACTCCTTCGCGACGCTTCTGTACTGCGGCGCGGCGAGCCACGATACTGCGTAATAATAATTTATTGTACAATTATATAAGGTCATTCATTATCAACCTGACAAACTTAAGGGGTAGGTTCCACACATAAAAAAAAAATTCTTGTACTTTTTTTTTCTAAACGTTTTTTTTTATTATAAAAAAAAAAACGTAATTATGCTTAATAATTAGTTATCTTTGTTAGAAATCGAAAAAGCAGCGCTCGGCACGTGTCAGTGACCCGCGCGTCAATGAACCACGGGTCAATAACCCGCGCGTCCTTGACATGCGCGTTTCCTTGACCCGCTACGGGGCGTGCACACTCGAATATTTCATTATTACGTCGCTTAACTTGATTCCCAACAATAATAAATAATAATTGAGCGGAAAAACGCAATAGATTTTTTTTGTTTACTTGGCATTTTTAAGACAAAACATACATAAAAAAAAAATATAGATACATATATTTTTTTAATGTGGAACCTATCCCTTAAGTTTGTCAGGTTGATAATAAATGACCCTGTATACATACAATAGGAATGATGACAGTAACCAAGAATCACTAAAATTACGTATTCATTTTAAGATCAGTGACTTATTTATTTATTCTTCTAAGCCGTTACGCTCTTGGCAGAGCGGTCGTGGTCGGAAGTGTTTTTGGTTGGGGCTTTTTTTTTTTTATTCCACTAAAGTGGCAAACAAGCGTACGGCCCACGTTCGTTCGTTCGTATGAGTCAGTGTCACTTGATGGTCAGCGGTTAGTAGCCTATGCACGCTTGCAATAACAGAGGTATCACTCGCGGGATGCCACCTTGAGGCATAGATCGAAAGCCTCATGTGCCAGTAATTTCACCGGAAACCATACCCTTCACACCGGAACACAGCAATGCGAGCATTACTGCTTGGCGGCAGAAATAGGTATGGTCGTAGTCCTCCCCCAGACGAGCTCTATCACAGAGAATTTTACTACTCTTAAGCGCGCGCTCTGGAGCGCTCGTGACGTAGCTGGCTAAGTTGTTCGTAACAGATCAACGAAGTTAAGCACTGTTCCGCGGGGTCATCATTTGGATGGGTGACCGCCAGTGGCAATTTCAACTGAGCGCTCCCGTGCTTCGGAAGGCACGTTAAGCAGTCGGTCCCGGATTTTTCAAAACTGTTAGGCCATGACAGAGGCCTTCGGGCGGCCTAGAAACTCTGTCACCGGAGTTGGCCACTCATACCAACGAACGAACGAACTACTCTTAAAATCCTGCGAATATATCATTCATTCATACGAGAACTGGTACGTACTGGTCATGCGCGTTGTGAGGCACCCGCTCCAAGACCTGCGATCGTTGCACGAACTCCGCCACCCTCTCGTCCTGCGCAGCCAGCCTCGCTTCCAACTCCTCGTGGCGCTTCACCAGAGCCTCTGCTTCGTCTACTGATGACTGAGGATAGAGATATTTAATAAAAATAAAATAAATAATGCTAGACAATCCACACAGCATCATCTAGCCCCAAGGTAAGCTGCTGTTAAACAAGAGCTGTGTTATGGGTACTAGATGACTGAAATATACTTAATACAATACAATACATAGATAGATTTTTTTTATATATAGAAAATACCCAAAACACCCGGAACATATATGTAGATCGTACAAACATTTGTCCCGAGGCGGGAATCGAACCCGCAACCTGCGTCGCAGGCGGACCTGCGCCCGCTGCGCCACATCGGTCGTCATTATATTACATTAATAATACCACAAACAGTGAAGGAAAACATCGTGAGGAAACCGGCGTAACCATGAACTCCAAAAATGACTGCCATGCGCCATCACGACGATGACATACCTTTCTGCCGCCAAGCAGTAATGCTCGCATTGCTGTGTTCCAGTGTGAAGGGTATGGTTTCCGGTGAAATTACTGGCACATGAGGCTTTCGATCTATGCCCCAAGGTGGCAACCCGCGAGTGATACCTCTGGGATTGCAAACGTTCATAGGCTATGGTAACCGTTTACCATCTTGTGGGCCGTACGCTTGGTTGCAACTTCAGTTGTGTAAAAAAAAAACTACTACTTACACGGTATAAGAATTGCTTTTCAATAGGCATGATGACAGTAACCAATAATCATTAAAATCACGCTTTCACCTTATGATGATCCTATGATGATTGAATAAATAAATAAATTATTATATTATTATGATAAAAGATTCATGGAATTCAAAAACCATATTTCTTTTTACATTAGATGCGAGATTGATTATATTTTTAATAAAATAAAACTCCAAAATACAGCAATCCGCCATAAAAGGTTGAACACCGATCAGGAGCATCTAGGCTCTCTGATTGGTGGCATCAAAAATATTGCAGAATTTTGAACCTTATTGCTAAAATTTTATATTGAAAACTGACTTTATGACGTCACCGCTGTCACTCCGCGACTCAGCGCGTTTTAGCGTGAATTTTAAAATTCATTTATCAATCGCATTTTTTAACTACTAAACCATTAATTTCTGTAATAATAGGTTATTTATTGCCTAAAGTCGATACTTCTGAATACAATAGAACAGTTTTTCAAAATCAGTCATCATGCCTATTCCTGCCGTGCCGAAAGGTGCCGTGTGGTACCGGCAAACTCTCTCTCGGGGTGGGTTAGGTGGCACCGGTGGGAGGTAGGGAGTGGCCATGTAGTACTAATATCTATTCTGAGACAACTCTGGTGCCTTATTCGCTATGACCAAACGCGCGCTCGCTACGGCATCTGCGTGGAATCGTTGTCGACGAGTCACGTTTTAGGGCTTGTCTGAACGTTTTTCAAACTCAATCTATCTATAGCGAAACTATCGCTATTGAAACAAAACAAATACGGAAAACAACTTTACAAATTCACACTATGTCACGTATAGAACACGTTACTAAGTTACACGTTGTTGGTAAGGAATCTCTATGTCATAGCGAATAAGGCCCCTGATGTATGTTAATAAGGCGGTCTTACCCCAAGAGGCGCGTATTCGAGATACGCCTCGTGCGCGCCGCTCGAGGCGTCGATGCGATCCGCCTCGCGGTTGAAGCTCTGAAGTTGCACCAACTGTTTTAAATACGTGTCCTTGTCCAGCCATTCTGTAGGAATGTACATAAAATAAAATAAGTTTATTGTACACAAGGATTACATAATATAAATAATAAATAAATATAAATAATGCTGGACAATCCACACAGCATCATCTAGCCCAAGGTAAAATGCTGTTAAACAGAGCTGTGTTATGGGCACTAGATGACTGATATATATTTAATACAATACAATACATAGATATTTTTATTATAAATAGAAAACACCCAGAACACCCGGAACAAATATTTGCAGATCCTACAAACATTTGTCCCAAGGCGGGAATCGAACCCGCAACCTCCGCGTCGCAGGCGGACCTTCGCCCACCGCGCCACATTGGTCGTCGAAAAATAAAATTTAAATGTTGCAACTAGGTATAGTACAACTAGATAGATTAGCAAGAGCAAAGTTATAATGGACGGGGGTGCACAAACTATGATAATAGTTAAAACTGATAAATACATAACAAACTATATCTTAATATAGTTTTTAAAACTATCATGGTTATTAACATAATTTTAACTTAAAACGGGATATTTACCATGATTTGTGTTTTTTTTTTTTTTTATACTACTAAAGTGGTAACCAAGCGTACGGCCCACTTGATGGTCAGCGGTTACCGTAGACTATGTACGCATGCAACATCATAAATATCACTTGCGTGTTACCACCCTGAGACGTTAGATGGTAAGTCTCATGTGCCTGTAATTTCACCGGAAACCATACCCTTCGAACCGGAACACAGCAATGCGAGCAATACTGCTTGGCGGCAGAAATAGGTATGGTGGTAGTCCTTCCCCGGACGAGCTCTATCACAAAGAACTCTACTACTCTTTTTTTGTTTTATTTGTTTGTTTGGAGTTTTATTGATTCCCGATATTTCGGCGCAGTTACATGCACCATGATCGGGGGGAACACGGGGGGTTCAATAAAACTCACAAATCATGGTAAATATCCCGTTTTAAGTGAAAACGTAGAAGGTGGCGCGATGAGATCGACACATATGACAAAGCCTGGCGAACAACTGCCCAGGATCGCAAATCCTGGAGGAATGGGAGGGAGGCCTTTGCCCAACACTGGGATCCAGTAGGCTAACAGTAACAGTAACAGTAAGTGAAAATTATAATATCCTAATACTTAATTATGAATACCCCTCACCTCTCTGTATTGAATTACATCTAGAGCTAAGTTTTAGCGTTTCTAGGAATTATAAACTGTTGTTCACAAAAGTGCGGATTCAGCGTCTAGTATGTCGAGACGCCTGCATCCGCCCGTAGATTGCTCATTATTAAAACTGCCTCCAAATCGGCATGAAGTAATCACATAGTTTTATTTTAATATTTAATTAGTTAAGTTAATTTCCTAAAGAAAAACCCGTTCAAAACGTTACCAAAACTTGAGTACTTAAATACCATCAATAAAATAATACACTAATACTACCACCATACCTATATCTGCCGCAAAGCAGTAATGCTCGCATTGCTGTGTTCCGGTGTGAAGGGTATGGTTTCCGGTGAAATTACTGGCACATGAGGCTTTCGATCTTAACCTCAAGGTGGCAACCCGCGAGTGATACCTCTGGTATTGCAAGCGTCCATAGGCTGCGGTAACCGCTTACCATCTTGTGGGCCGTACGCTTGGTGTCCACTTCAGTTGTATAAAAACAAAAAAAAATATGAATCAAGAGTACCAGGAGATTATAACATGGATGAGGTTTGGGGATTACCTTTGTGCACTGCTTTCTGTTCATTCTCCAAGGTCTGTATTCTATCTGCCACGTCCGTCAGCGCGGGGTTATTGGCAAGCAGCTGTTTGCCGAGGGCAATCACCTCTTTGAACCTGTAATAAAACATCATTATTTCTATTTCTTAGATATTTTTTTCTTAACACACTTGCTTATAAAGTGGCTCTATGGTCATCGCAATTAGGCACAGAATGACACCCATAATCAAACTATGACTTTTTCATTGCTATAACTTACTAGTGAGTTATAGATTTTTTTTGTTATTTCATTAAGAGTTTTTTTTGTTATTTTATTCACAAGTGTGTTGAAAAACGTCGGAAGATACACGTGTGTATTGATGATTACCGTCCTCGGCATCTTAAGACCCTCGCCTAATGGCGCCTCGGCGGTAATCACCAATGTTACACATTAGTACCATAATAGAATAGAATAGAAAAATATTTATTTAACGCCACACAATTAACATAAAAATAAAAATAACACAAAGAACTCTACTACTCTTATACAGCATATTTCATTCATTATATATCTATATTATTATTATTGATATTATTCTATACCTAAGAAAGAGTGCAAAGAAGATCCACTAAAATAGTACCAGCACTTAAAAATCTGTCATACGAGGACCGAATCAAGAAATTAGGTCTCACAACATTGGAACAACGTAGACAACGCGGTGACTCTTTCAAAAACAGATTTGATAAACATAATAAATTAATGCACTGATAAGATATACACGCATCAGTTTAATAGCTGACAGTGTATTAAATAAATAAATAAAATAAATAAATAAATAATGCTGGACAATCCACACAGCATCATCTAGCCCCAAGATAAGCTACTGTTAAACAGAGCTGTGTTATGGTACTAGATGACTGATATATACTTAATACAATACAATACATAGATAGATATTTTTTATTATATATAGAGAATACCCAGAACACCCGGAACAAATATTTGTAGATCGTACAAACATTTGACCCGAGGCGGGAATCGAACCCGCAACCTCCGCGTCGCAGGCGGACCTGCGCCCGCTGCGCCACATCGGTCGTCGTATTAACAAATTACAATAATAATAATATCTCAGTATGATTTTTTTGGGTCGATCATGCATGCATGACACGTGACGCATCTCATGCCGCATGATCGTCTAGGGACCTACTCATCATCATGTGCTTTGATGTCGTCTGCCAACTCCTGGTGCTGCTTGTGCAGAGCCTCGGCTGTGGCTACGTCCTTCGCGGTCGACTCCTGGGACAACTGCTCGCGAACCTTCTGATATAATAATAAATAATTACATTATGTTTATACAAAACTAGCAGTCCGTCCCAGCTTCGCGCGGGTGCAATGAAACCGTACCCGTGCAAAGCCGGGGCAGGTCGCTAGTAATAAATATAGCCTATGTTACTCAGGAATAATGTAGCTACCTAATGGTGAAAGATTTTTTTTAATCGGACCAGTAGTTTTTGAGTTTATTCGTAACATACAAAAATACAAATCTTCTCTCTTTATAATATTAGTATAGAAGTATAGATGGTACAGATACGGCCCCTTATTGATGTACCGATGATATTAAAAAATAAAATAAATAATGCTGGACAATCCACACAGCATCATCTAGCCCCAAGGTAAGCAGAGCTTGTGTTATGAACTAGATGACTAATATACTTAGTACGACACCTCGGCCATTTCCATCCACATCTGGCCACTTCCAACCACTTCTGGCCACTTCTATCCACTTCTGTCTATGTCTACCACCCACCTGAAGCCAGTCGACCAGCTGTGCACTGCTATTGCCAAAGATCTGGTGTCCTACAGCGCTTTGCAACAAGTTACGTCGCTCTATCGCATCCCTGTCACTTTTGGTCATTCCCGACGCTGCCATATCGGCCATTTACATCCACATCTGGCCACTTCCGACCACTTCTGGCCACTTCTATCCACTTCTGTCTATGTCTGCCACTCACCTGGAGCCAGTCGACCAGCTGGGCGCTGCTGTTGCCAAAGATCTGATGTCCCACTGCGCTCTGTAACAAGCTGCGTCGCTCCATAGCCTGCGCCTCGCATCGCTGCCACATCTCCCGTATCTCCAGCTGTCTGGACTCCACATTCGCTTTCTCGTTCGGGTATTGGGACTTCACGCTGTAAACGAGTATAAAATAGTAGCTACATTTTTAACAAAGTAAAATATATACATAATTACATTGCAAATATACAAAATGTACATAATTATATTACAAATTACCTGACCAACTTAAGGAATAACTTCCACACATCAAAAAAAATATGTACCCATGTTTTTTTCCTGTATTATTATCTCTTAAAAATCTCGAGTAAATCGATTACGTATTTTTGGTTAATTATTATTTATCATTGTTAAAAATCGCGTAATAATAAAATATTCGAGCACGCTAGCTCCGTAGCGGTTATAGGGGGGTCATTGACACGCGCAGGTCATTGACGCGTGGGTTATTGACACGTTGTTCATTGACGCGGGGCTCATTGACACGCGCTGCGAGTTGCCTTTCCGATTTGCAACAAGGATAACTCTAGAGATTCTAAAAAATTAATAAAAAACGAGGTGTCTTTTTTCCTATTCCTTAAGTTTGTTAGGTTAATAATGAATGACCCTATCTAAGCGTACACACAGATGGACAGACGGTGGGAAGCGATTTTTGTGTATGTAAAGACTGTTAAAGAGCACCGGTGGTCTAGTGGTAGTGACTCCGCCTTCCGATCTTAAGGTCGTGGGTTCAAACCCGGTCGTGCACCAATATATTTTTCAGTTCGAAAAATGTATGTGCGCAATGCCAGTGCTCTCATACGATGAAGGAAAACATCGTGAGGAAACCGGCATGTCCAAGAACTAAAAATTCGAAAGACATGTGCCATCCACCAATCCGCATTGGGTCCGCGTGGTGGATTAAGACCCAATCACTCTTGCCTGAGAGTAGGGCAGTGTCCCAGCAGTGGGAACATCAGAAGGCTGTCATGATGAAAGACTGTTAAATTATTTATTTATTTAACTGAATTAAGCCCTTTTATTGTGAGTTACTAACACAGCTATAGGTAGTACATACCTATATCTCACCATGAGACTGCATGAAAACCACAAACACAAATTAGCAGAACTATCACACAACAATTATCACAAGGCTTTGGAACCGGTTAATGTCAGTAGAAATACCGGTTACATACCGTTCTTTCATGAGCGCTCGTGACGTAGCTGGCTAAGTTGTTCTTAACAGATCAAAGGTGTTAAGCACGCAGCACTGTTCCGCGCAGTCATCATTTGGATGGGTGTCCGCCAGTGGCAATTTCAACTGAGCGCTCCCACGTTAAGCAGTCGGTCCCGGCTTTTTCAAAAGTTGTTAGGCCATGACAGAGGTTTTCGGGCGGCCTAGAAACTCTGTCACCAGAGTCGGCCACTGACTCATACGAACTTACTTTTACTTTTTTACCGTTTTTTCATTCGGTTAATCAGAACGAAATGGTTAAGTAAACAAAATGAAACACGTTATGAAATCAAACATTCCGGACCTTTGGTTTTGGCGCAACCGTTAATTCTAAAAACGCACCAATAGCAAACAATTGCTAATTATAATTTCCAGGTTTTGCGATTGCTACTATAGCCTACTTACAATATTACAGGTGTTTCGATTTTCTCTATGAAATTTTTCGTATGTAGCGCTTCCTCCTATAGCCTACAGCATTACAGGTGTTCCAAATCTTTAAGAATTTCCAGGTGTTCAGACTTACATATCAGCTGTGCGTGTCTCCTTTGTAAAGCAGGTGTTGCGATTTCTCCTATAGCCTTCATTAATCCAGGTGATCAGCTTCTATAAGAATTTCCAGGTGTTCAGACTTACCTATCAGCCAATAATGACACGGTGTGAACTTTCTCCTTCAAAGGCTCCAACTCTTTCTCCAGTTGTGCGTGTCTCCTCTGCAGGTGTTGGGATTCCTCCTATAGCCTTCATTAAACTGGGTGTTCAGATTCTACAAGAATTTCCAGGTATTCTTCCTGTAGCCGACAGTATTCTAGGTGTTCCGATTCCATTAGAATTTCCAGGTGTTCAGACTTACCCATCAGCTGTGCGTGTCTCATTTGTAAAGCAGGTGTTGCGATTCCTCCTATAGCCTTCATTAATTCAGGTGATCAGCTTCTATAAGAATGTCCAGGTGTTCAGACTTACCTATCAGCCAATAATGACACGGTGTGCACTTTCTCCTTCAAAGGCTCCAGCTCTCTCTCCAGCTGTGCGTGTCTCCTCTGTAAAGCTTGGACAGTGCGCAGATCAGCTGCTGGAGCGCTGGAGGCGGCCAACTGCTGCTCCTTCTCCGCCATCCAGTCCAGCGCTTCGTCGCACGTGCGCCCGAAGAGTTCCACGCTGCAACATGGTATATATCTTTTACATACCTACTTATATTCTTGGCATGAGGCTCACCTAGTTCGATTGGCACCACACTGAAGCTTTATGATGAAGAGGGATCATCAAAAGAAGCTAGGAACCTAGCAGAGTTTGCCAGATTTTGTTGAACTGCCGTAAATTCAACTAGCTTTAAGACGTTTCAAAATGATCCTTGTGATATGATTGAATAAATATATATTGCATACTAAAATACGTGTACCTTACGGTTTACCTATAGATACGGCTCAAAGGACCGAACATAAACTTAAAGGACTAGACCCTCCTATTAAGATCTTCTCCTTCTGCTGCTTAAGCCGCAGCAGTTTGTCCCATTGCTAAGCTGCTGTTGTCTCTTTCCAACCGATCGGGCTCGGAGGACCAAAAATATCCGGCTCGAAGGACCAAAAAGATCCGGCTCAAAGAACCAAAACCAGGACATACCTTGACGCTCCTTCTAAGCTCTTCTCCTTCTGCTGCTTCAGCCGCAGCAGCCTGTCCCACTGCTGCTTGAGCTGCTGCCTCCTGGCGGTCGCCTTGCCCGCCTGCCCGTGCTTCGCTTCCACCAGCTCCTCGGCGGCTGCGTCGATGTGCTCCAGCCGTTTGGAGGCGGCGGAGAGGTCCGTTACGAATTTCTAGAAAATTTCATAAATCTTCTTCTTATACAGGGTCTCTGATTATTGCTTTACTCGATTTCCAATAATGATTCACTGTGACATGCTTAAGAGAGGATAATCAATCAGGAAATAGCTTCCTTCATTACCCTCTGCACGAGACACTTCCAGAGTGGAGATGTCACTCTGCCACAGTCCTACTATGCGAAGATAAATACGGATAGAAATAAACAATAAATAAATAATGCTGGACAATCTACACAGCATCATCTAGCCTCAATACTCAATTCATTTATTGCTCTCTTAAGGTTGGTTCATTTACAGTTGTTATATAATAGTAGTAGTTTCAAATATGAACCCAGAACACCCGGAACAAATATTTGCAGATCGTACAAACATTTGTCCCAAGGCGGGAATCGAGCCAAAAGCCCAAGCGAGCTCTCGTCAATGAAATCAATGAATGAATGTCAATAAATGGTTGAAGGTCAAAAATCAAAAAACAAAATGTTTTTATTTTAATTACAAAGAACTTAACATTACATTTTAGTCAAGGTTGGAATCTTCTTTTAAAATACCTGTATTAGAAGATCTGCTCTTCAATATCCATAGTACATTATGTTTTTAGAAGGTATTTAATGAGTTCCTCAGAAGTGGAGGGGAGGAGGATCAATAAAAATTCAAATAAACCAACATACCTCGTACTTCCTCTTGGCGGTGTCGACGCTGTCCTCCGCGTCGTCTGTCCGCAGCATCTTCTCCTTGTCCTTCATCCACTTGTCGAAGTCATCGCACTCCGCAAAAAAGCTGTACAGCTTTATCGCGTCCTCGAGCTGAGCGCGGCGCGAAGCCGAGAGAGTCAACAGCTCACCTGGGATATAATAAATAATGCTGGACAATCCACACAGCATCATCTAGCCCCAAGGTAAGCTGCTGTTAAACAGAGCTGTGTTATCGGTACTAGATGACTGATATATACTTAATACATGGTCTGGGGCCCAACCATGAACTCTTATAGCGATTCAAATGAAGACCTAAACTAAATTGTCAAAAAATTTTATACCATGACATGCTTGTCTAATTGATATCATGGTACAAAAATTTTTGACAATTTAGTTCAGGTCTTCACTTGAATAGCTATAACAGTTCATGCTAGTGATTTGGATCAGTTGAGCTATCTATAGGTCGTTTGTAACGGTCTTTAGATGGCTCAACTGTTTCATATATATTTTGTATATTTTGTAATGTAATGTAATTATGTACATATTTGATTTTGTTTATAACCACCCATCCAAATGGTGAGTACGCGGAACAGTGCTTAACTTCGTTGATCTGTTAAGAACAACTTAGCCAGCTACGTCACGAGCGCTCTATCGGTCGTCGAAAAGGTCTTGTAGTAAAAAATAATACAACTCACCATAGTCTTTCTGTATCTCGTCCATTCTCTGTTCTACAGTCAGCGGAGCTTGCACTTGCAAGTGTGACGGGTTGCGAACCTGCGAACGAAACCCATAACATGATAAAAAACTGACGAAAAATCTCTAGTACTAGTCCGCTTAACCTTTTAACTAATGAGGTCACACAGTTACCACAGTTAACCTCAAAAGAAAAATATCGACACGTGTTTCATCCTTCCACGGGACATCATCAGGACTATCGACTTTTTTTTTTATAAAAAATGGGTCAGCGTTTGGCTACATCTTTTTTTTTTATACAACTGAAGTGGCAACCAAGCGTACGGCCCGCAAGATGGTAAGCGGTTACCGCAGCCTATGGTTGCTTGCAATACCAGAGGTATCACTCGCGGGTTGCTACTTTGAGGCTAAGATCGAAAGCTAGTAATTTCACCGAAAACCATACCCTTCACACCGGAACACAGCAATGCGAGCATTACTGCCTTGCGTCAGAAATAGTATGGTCACGCTTTCCCAGAAGATGCTGATTGACTCTTCTCTTGAAGATACCCAAATTATAAGTGGAAGGAAACACCAGGTAGAGTTCCACTCCTTAGCTGTTCTCATGATGAAAGAGGATGAGAAGCGGTTAGTGCGCATTGGTGGGACTTCTATAACATAAGGGTGTAACGGCTCGCCGCGTTTGTGCCGGTGGAATAGGGAAGAGGGGATCAGGTTGAACAATGTCAGCAAGTAACAGGAAAATCAAGGCGTCCACCTGATATTAAGCACCACGCCTGACTATTACAGACGTCCACTGCTAGACATAGGCCTCTCCATTAGCACAAGAAAAATCCTGCGACCGCTAATGTCGTCGGTCCATCTTGCTAGGAGACACTTTGTTTTCCAGTACGTGACTATTCGGGAACCTTTATTTTTTCGAAAAAATTAACACAAAAAAAAACAACTGAAACTATGGTAAACTAGGTGTATGCAACGTTACCTGGGGCCGCGAAGTACGACGGCTGACCGGCGTCCGTCTCACAGACACCACTTGTTTGACCAGAACAGTCTTCTTCACGCGTTGCACTGTGCGTACCTTCTCCGGGCGACGCACTTGGACCTGTTTGTAAGATAGTATATTAAAATACTGTTATAGATTAGGAACAGCGTCGAGCTGCTTCGGGCGGCCGACCGGCGATGTCGGGCCTCTCGTTACCTCCGTAGACCAAGGCACGTGCTTGGTGATCCCGATGACGTGATTGATCCCTTCATCCAGCTCGGACAGAGAAACTCAACAGATACACCGACCTCGGCGAGGTCGAAGACTCCTTTCCGCTACGGCCCCTGGGGTTGGGCCATTCCCCCCGGCGACAGCCCAAGTTGAGGTTCGTACCTAAGTGGTGCCCTTGCGCTTGTTGCCAAAAACTCAAATCTTTGCGGGCAGCGCTTTCTGCGTTCGCCAAAAGTTCGTGTAACGCTGTTACGGACCGTCAGACGGTCTAAGCATATAGTCCATTAGAAAAAAAAAACATGCGCTCTCTTTTCGAAAATTTAGTGCTGTGCAGACATATTTTGACTTATTTATATAAACAGAGCTGTGTTATGGGTACTAGATGACTGATATATATTTAAAACAATACAATACATGGATAGATATTTTTTATTATATATAGAAAATACCCAGAACACCCGGAACAAATATTTGTGGATCGTACAAACTTTTGTCCCGAGGCGGGAATCAAACCCGCAACCTCTGCGTCGCAGGCGAACCTGCGCCCGCTGCGCCACATCGGTCATCAGCTAAAGATTATAATATCCCAAAATATTTTTTAGCATAGGTACTTACAGGCACTACCCTCGGCTCGATCTCCCTGACGTAGTTGGCGGGTACGAAGCCATCAGTCCTGTCAGCTTTCCTGACAGACCACCAGTCAGGGTTGGTTTTGTTTATGAGGAACATGACCTCCCCCTTGCCCATGGATATGCCTTGCCCGTTGAAAGCATATAGCGCTTTCACCTGGAATATTCATTTATTTATTATTAAAAACCTACAGTTTATTTCTCACAGTATATATACAGGGTCATTCATTATCAACCTGACAAACTTAAGGGATAGGTTCAACACATAAAAAAAAATATGTACCTATATATTTTTTTTTTTATGTATATTTTGTCTTAAAAATGCCAAGTAAACAAAAAAAATCGATTACGTTTTTCCGCTCAATTATTATTTTTCATTGCTGGGAATCGAGTTAAGAGACGTAATAATGAAATATTCGAGTGTGCGCGCCCCGTAGCGGGTCAAGGACGCGCGGGTTATTGACCCGCGGTTCATTGATGCGCGGGTCACTGACACGTGCCGAGCGCTGCCTTTTCGTTTTCTAACAAGGATAACTAATTATTAAGCAGAATTACGTAATTTTTTTTTAATATAAAAAAAAAGTTTAGAAAAAAAAAAGTTGTTTACAACAAGACAAAATTACTTGTGAATGCCTGAGTCCTGCTTTTAACAATCAAATTAGTTAACTTATGGTCTGAATAGTTAAATTAACCACTAGATTACTAACTGATGGTTTGAATAGTTTAAATTAACTACTAGATTACTTAATCAGCTAATCAATTCATGATTTACAAGTTGTTTTAAGCCGGTTTTCTACAATGTGTTTTTAGATACAGGATGTGATGACGTCATTGCTCCAATATATATATATATATATATATATATATATATATATATTAATTAAGTTATGTAAGAAACCTACTTGTTATATATCAATACACAGTTAGCTCCTCATCTGTGATCACTAGTGCTAGCTTCTCACCTATGGTACACTCTGCTCCTCAGTCACGGTCCTGTGCTCCAGTCTCTCCACCGGTTCCTCCTCCCAGACCTCAGTAGGCACCAGGCAACACTAATACACAGTTAGCTCCTCATCTGTGATCACTAGTGCTAGCTCCTCACCTGTGGCACACTCCGCTCCTCAGTCACGGTCCTGTGCTCCAGTCTCTCCACCGGTTCCTCCTCCCAGACCTCAGTGGGCACCAGGCGGGACTCATTTACAAACTCCTCCTCTTCTATCGCCGGAGTGGACTCCACCTCAGTTGGTAGCTGTATATCAAAGTCAAAGTTAAAGGAGCTTTATTCAATAGAATCATAAGTATCACTTTGAAACGTCATACAAGCTAGGTGAATTGACGCCGGATCAACGCGCCCATGCGCCCATGCCGTAAAACAACTGGCAACACCGGCTGGGTTTCCATCTTTTGCATGACCTTAACAAACATTACAATCTACGATATTCTAAAGTTTATTTCAAATGGGAAAGCTGAGGACTCTGTAGCGTAGATAGGAGCGTTTGTTCTAGAAGGTCATCTTTATTTCGAGCAGTAAAGGTTCGGACTCTGTGGCGCAAATAGAAGCGTTTGTTCTAAAAGGTCATCTTTATTTCGAGCAGTATGGGTTGGGACTCTGTGGCGCAGATAGGAGCGTTCGTTCTAGATGGTACCTGTAAGCTGGTGATGCCGTCCTTCTCCAGTCTCTGCGCGTGAGTCCTCAGGGTCTGCAGCTCTGCATCATGAGCTCGGATCTCATCGTGGAGCGCCCTGAAGACAATCATAATATAAAATCACAAGAATCATTTTGAAACTAGATATGAAACATCATTGCAATTTAAACCTTACACCAACAACATAGAGTTCAAAAGCCTACCTGTGCCTAGCGAGTAGCGCGCCGGCAGTGTGCGCGTCCCGGCCGCAGTCCGCCGTCGCCACCAGAGGGCGCTTCTCCTTCATCCACGACTCCGCCTCGTTCGCGTCGCCGTAGAACTGAAACAAGTTCACTGTGAGTAAGTGTCTGTGAGACAGTGTCTGAGAGACAGTGGCTCTCAGACATTGTCTGAGAAACAGCGTCTGTGAGACAACAGTGTCGATTCTGTTGCAACATTTGCACTATCGCGGTCCTTTGTATTTTAATTCATTAGAAGAGGACGGTAACAATTTTAGTTAGTTTAGTTTAGAAAATGGGACTACACGTCTGTGAGACAGTGTCTGCGAGAAAATAGTGTCGATTCTGTTGTAGCATTTTATAAATTTTGCTAATTCGAACTATTGTGGTCCTTTGTATTTTAATTCATTAGAATAGGGGGGCAACAATTTTAATTAGTTAAGTTTAGAAAATGTTACAACAAAATCTACACCAGTGTCTATAATACTACACGTCTGTAAGACGACACGTCTGAGACAACCCGTTTCTAAGACTACACGACCACACGTAGTCTGTACGAAAACACGTGAGACTACACGTATGTGAGACCGCTTCACATTTATGGGTCTAAACGTCATTGAGATCACACGTTATGCAAGACTACACGTCTGTAAAATCATACTTCTGTAAGACCACACGTCTGTGGAGACAACACGTCTGTGAGAAAACACGTCTGTGAGACCACACGTCTATAAGACATTACCTGGTGTGCTTCCGCAGCGTCAAATAGCTGCTTGTCCCTCGCAGTCGCCAGCTCACGTATAGAACTACACGTCTGTGAGACACCACTTCCGTGAGACCACACGTCTATAAGACAGTACCTGGTGTGCTTCCGCAGCGTCGGAGAGCTGCTTGTCCCTCGCGGTCGCCAGGTCGCGAAGCGTCTGCCACTGCTGCGCTAGGGAGGCGAGGCGCGCTGCTATTTCAGCGCTCCGCGGGTGCTTCGCGTCTATGAGGCTGGGTGATATAAAAAAATATTAAAATAAAAAAAATATTTAATCATAAAAAGTAAGTAAGGTCGTATGAGTCAGTGGTCAACTCTGGTGACAGAGTTTCTAGGCCGCCCGAAGGCCTATGTCAAGACCTAACAACTTTGAAAGAGTTATTTTTAGTTTATAGTTGTTGCTTTGGTTTATTTAGCTAATTTTTATGAAATGTTTAGTTCGCACAGCGGATCTAGGCTTCCGTGAAGTTAGCCGTTTGTGATGCGCAAATACAATTTAGTTTGAAAAAGCTCCATTGCGCATCGAAACGGCTAATTTCACGACGGCCGAGATCCGTTGTGAGAACTATACCTCAGTAAATAGTTAGGTAGAGACTCGTGTCGCAGCTAACTGGTGCTACTACTACTCGTAGGCTACGCTGAAAACCAGCGCTACAGACACATTATGTCTGCAGCACATGCTGAGTGGCTGCCTTTTTTCGTTACAATAGTTTAGTTTTAATTTGTGTTGTTATTTTTATGTTTATTGTGTGGCGCTAAATAAATATTTTTCTATACTTATTATAACTTACCTGGACTCTTCAGCAAGAGTCCGTCTCGGTGGGTACCACCGCAGTGTCAGATATTCTACCTCCAAGCAGTAGTGTGCACTGCACTGTGTTTAGCTTTGAAGGGCACTGTAGCAAGTGAAATTACTGGGCGAAAGAGACTTAACAACAATGTCTCGGGGTGATAAGCGCAGTGCAGTGCCACGCAAACACTTACAAACTTTAAGCTTTGGGTGGCACTGCATCTGTAATAGTCAGGCGTGGCGCAAACGACTTGACCGTTATGTCATTCGTTCATTTATTTTCTTACAACTAAAGTGGCAACCAAGCGTACGGCCCACAAGATGGTAAGCGGTTACCGCAGCCTATGGGCGCTTGCAGTATCACTCGCGGGTCACCTTGAGGCTAAGATCGAAAGCCTCATGTGCCAGTAGTTTCACCGGAAACCATACCCTTCACACCGGAACACAGCAATGCGAGATGCTTGACGGCAGAAATAGGTATGGTGTTAGTCCTGCTACCGCGGCACAGGCCTACTCTCAAGCAAGAGTGACATTTGCTGGCATGAAAATAATTTAAAATATTAGGTACCTCTGTCCTTTAGCCTTATGTCGTTGTGACACATGCTCCCTAGCCCTCAGCTCGTGTAACAGAGCAGTGTGTTTCTGCTTTAGCGCCAACACTCCGCGCAGGTCCTTAGCGGCGACGTCGGCGCGGCAGATACGCTGCTTATCGGTCACCCATCCTATGCACAAAAACATTTATTAACATGGTAGTCTAAACTGGAATAATATATATGACGACCGATGTGGCGGGCGAAGGTCCGCCTGCGACGCAGGAGGTTGCGGGTTCGATTCCCGCCTAGAAACAAATGCTTGTACGATCTGCAAATATTTGTTCCGGGTGTTCTGGGTATTTTCTACATGTAATAAAAAAATATCTATTACATAACACAAGCTCTGCTTACCTTGGGGCTAGAATATGCTGTGTGAATTGTCCAGCATTATTTATTTATTTTAAAACATTTACCCCGAAGCAGGGATCAAACCTGCAACCTCACGTTCCTCGACCTAACACGTCCACTACGCCACCGGGGTCGTGCATATCAATAACATAAGATATCATACAGTTGTCTAACGACAATCTTTGTCTCATACTCAAGAACTTACCTTCTTCCTCATCATGGTCTTCTAGGAACTGGTACAGGTTCCTCGCATCTTCGAGCCTCGCCTTTCTGTCTTTGGCAGCCTCCACCAAACTGCATGATCAAAGTTCAATTGTAAAATTTAGATATTTATTTATTTAAACTTTACAAAGTATATTTAAGTACATTCCGTGGTCTTATTTTTATATATCAATTGTATACAGTAGTAGTAGTATCATTTTTCCTGACTTCCAGCATAAAGAACAGCTTGAATCTTGTAATACAATAGTATTAAAAATCCTTGTTTAACAGCTACAGGATAAATATCAGTTATAACGAAAATCTTTCATTTATACAGGGTCATTCATTATCAACCTGACAAACTTAAGGGATAGATTCCACACATAAAAAAAATACTTGTTTCTTTTATTTATTTTTTCCAAACCTTTTATTTTTGTATTTAAAAAAATACGTAATTCTGCTTAATAATTAGTAATCCTTGTTAGAAATCGAAAAGGCAGCGCTCGGCACGTGTCAGTGACCCGCGCGTCAATGAATCGCGGGTCAATAACCCGCGCGTCCTTGACCTGCGCGAGTCCTTGACCCGCCACGGGGCGCGCACACTTGATATTTTATTATTACGTCGCTTAACTCGATTCCCAACAATGATAAATAATAATTGAGCGAAAAACGTAATCGATTTTTTTTGTTTACTTGGGATTTTTAAGACAAAATATACATAAAAAAAAAATTACAGGTACATATATTTTTTTTTTATGTGTGGAACCTATCCCTTAAATTTGTCAGGTTGATAATGAATGAGCCCGTATATCCTGCAGCTGGTTAATTTCCAGCTGTTTCTACACAGGAAGTCAGGAAAAATTTGTCGTTCGTGAGTCAGAAAAATTAGTCCTTTGTGATCCTGCTGTTTTTAAACTGCTGGAAAATTGGAAGATAACACCCAACCTCTTATATTTATCCTGGAGCTGGTCAAGTTTCCCGTCCAGCTGTTCGCCCTGCTGCGGAGCGGCCTGGGCGGCGCGCGCCAGCCGTCGGATGCTCTCGTCCAGAGCTCCCAGCTGCAACTCCTGGAGAGCGTGCGCCTGGAGCAGACGCTCCACGTCCACCAGATGTCTGCCAACGTCGGATGATTGGAACTGCGTCTGGAATAAGCTTTTTGTTAGACCAGTGGAATAAATAATGCTGGACAATCCACACAGCATCATCTAGCCCCAAGGTAAGCTGCTGTTAAACAGAGCTGTGTTATGGGTACTAGATGACTGATATATACTTACAATACAATACAGAGATAGATATTTTTTATTATATATAGAAAATACCCAGAACACCCTGAACAAATATTTGTAGATCGTACAAATATTTGACCCGAGGCGGGAATCGAACCCGCAACCTCCGCGTCGCAGGCGGACCTGCGCCCGCTGCGCCACATCGGTCGTCAATGGATGGAGAGGACTTTTAATTTATTGGATGGAGATATGATGGAGTACCTTCATTTCCACAAGAGTGTGTCCCACAGCATCCGTTTCTCGGAGCAACGCCATCAGCTGTGCCAATCTGGCCAAAGATGAACTGAAAAATTAAAATTACATTTTACTGTGTATAAGCGTACGGCCCACATGATGGTCAGCGGTTACGTAGCCTATGTACACATGTAACGTCATAGATATCACTTGCGTGTTACCACCCTGAGACGTTAGATGGAAAGTCTCATGTGCCTGTAATTTCACCGGAAACCATACCCTTCGAACCGGAACACAGCAGCACGAGTATTACTGCTTGGCGGCAGAAATAGGTATGGTGGTAGCCCTTCCCCGGACGAGCTCTATCACAAAGAACTCTACTACTCTTAATAATATGTTATGTAACTTCATATGCATTGTATTTAAATAAAATGTAGCCGAAATGCTGTTTCCAACTCCTGTTACTTGTTGGAGATAGTTCCTACTGGTTTACTTCACCAGCTCTATCCATTGCTAACTGGTTCTCCTATAGCGATGGAGGATATGAAGAGTTATTTTAGTCCTGGAGTCAGATCTGGTGATTATCTTCACCAGCTCCATTCCCATAGCTAGAAAGTCCTCGTAAAACCCTGGTATAGTTACCGGTGCCTCTCCAGCAATTCGAGGTGTTCTCTCCAGCACAGCAGTCTATCCTACAGACAGTTCCTAATGGCTTTCTTCACCAGCACCTACCCAATAGCTAACAGGTCTTCTAGAACCCTGGTATAGTTACCGGTGCCTCTCCAGCAGTTCGAGGAGTTCCCTCCAGCGCTGCAGCACAGCCTGTTCGGTCCTGGAGACAGCCTCGGCTCCATGGTAGTTCTCCTTCACCAGCTCAGCCGCCATTGCTGACAGGTCTTCGAAACGCTCCGTTCTGAAAGAGAAGGAAAACAAATTTCAAGGCATGCAGTTCTCTTACGGCATGGGCGCGTTGGAACTGGCGTATATTTTCCTAGCTTGTTTCAAAGTGATCCTTGTGATTTTATTGATATAAACCATTTTTGATTTGATTTGGTTCGATGCAAAAACATAGACTAAAAACATGTTTCGATGGATTGTGGAAATACAGAGGATGACACGTTTTTTATGATTTTTCAAAAAGCGCTGAACCAATTTCGATAAAATTCATATAGGACTACCTCTGAAGTATGACCTATCAAAAAAACAAAGAACCATCAAAATCAATTTATAATTGGCGGAGAAATCGCGTAAAAAACATACAAAATAATGTATAACCTCCTCTTTTGAAAACTGTTAAAAACTGGTTATTTTTATTTTTATAGTGTTAACCATCACACTAGGGGAATACTAAAGTTTATAATATCCCAAAAATTATTTTGCCTCAAGCGGGATTTGAACCCGCAACCACCGCTTGATACGCGCCCGCGTATATGCAAAATAATTTTAGGGATATTATAAACTGTTAAAAATTAGTAATTTTCCTCACCTGGCGAGGATATCAGCGGAGATAGCCTCGTGCTTCTTCACAGTGGCCTCGACCTGCGTCAGGTTGGACCCGTAGCGGGGGTCCGACAGCACCTGGATCATCTCCTTCAGGTAGCCCTTGCGGAGGACTGACTGTGGGGGTGCAGAGATAAGATGTAAGCAAAAATAAATATAATTTATAGAGTTATTTTTTTAATGCTTTTGAAAAACCACATAAGTATGCCATCAAAATTATACTTTGATGCTGCTTTACTCTAAATGGCGCCTACGAACCTAGTGTAGGCATGATGACTGATTTTGAAAAAATTGTAAAAAACTCTTCTTCTTTTCTTTTATGGCCTCTGTGGCTAGTTTGCCACAATTTTGCCAGTGTCAAGTGATTAGTTTGATTGTCGCTTAGCAACGTAAACAAACGAAATTTGGAAAGAAACGATGACTTTTCTTTCAAAATTCTCTTGGAAAGTCTTTGACTAAATTACCAAACAACATCACCCCTCCATTTCAATTACTTACACTTGTGCTAAGTAAACAAGTTAAATTGGATAAACTGCCACCAAATTTACGCAATAAAACTTAAAATAACACGAGATAAATAATTAAAATGGGAAGACCCATGTCGTTTTGATAAGATAGCCAAAGACAATCTAAAAAAAAAAAAAAAAACTCTATTTGTTTCAGAAGTATTGACTTTAGATCTACTTCTTCTTTTGGACTCTGTGGTATATTTGCCACAATTTCGCCATTGTCAAGTAAATGAGTTTGATAGTCGCATAGATGGCATAAACAAACAAAATTTAGAAAGAAATGGCGGTGTTTTTTTCAAAATTCCCTAAATCTAAACTAAATACGACTAAATTAAAAATCAACATTACGCTTCCATTTCAATTATTTACACTTGTGCTAAACAAACAAGTAAGAATGGATAAACTGACACCAAGTTTACGCAATAAAACTCAAAATTAAAGTGAGTATAATAATTAAACTGAGAGGACCCATTGTTTTGACAAGATAGCCAAAGACAAATCGGTCCCGGCTTTTTCAAAGTTGTTAGGCCATGACAGAGGCCTTCGGGCGGCCTAGAAACTCTGTCACCAGAGTTGGCCACTGACTCACACGACAAACGAACGAACGAACTTTAGATCTATATTTGAATTAAAAATTCACGCCAAAACGCATCCGTGACGCACGGCGTAGCAGTAGTGACGTCATAGTCGCTCTTCGGGCTTATAGCGACATTACGTTACACCGTTGTTACGTCATAATCATCATCATGACAGCCTTACTTAGTTGTTAGAATAGAATAGAATAGAAAAATATTTATTTAACATGTTATTAAATTTTATTTATTTAGCCAGCATGTTGGGAACGCTTCCTACTGGTAGTGATTTGGATCAGTTGAGCTATCTATAGGTCGTTTGTAACGGTCTTTAGATGGCTCAACTGTTTCTTATGTATTTTGTATATTTTGTAATGTAATGTAATTATGTACATATTTTATTTTGTTTATTTAACGCCACACAATAAAAATAAAAAAAAACAATACGAGTTAAAACTTAACTACTGTGACGAAAAAAAGGTTACGCACCTTGGTGTTAAATTTGTAGTTGAGTTGTTCCAACCTCTGTTGTCTAAGAAGTTCGGTCCTCAAAGCTATTTCGCGAGCGTGTTCAGCCTGCAAATAAAATGTATGTAAGGACCTAGACGTCTTCCACAAGGCCTGGCAGGGGATAGCACAGGACCGGGATAACTCTCCCTGCTGAGGTTTTCCCTGGAGACTACAGTATGGGGTCCTTCAAAAAGGGTGTTATAAAATTTTTAAAGGGTCGGCAACGCGCGAGTGATACCTCTAGTATTGCAAGCGTCCATAGGCTACGGTAACTACTTAACATCAGGTGGGCCGTATGCTTGTTTGCCACATTGGTGGTATAAAAAAAAAGTGGAGGGATGCAGGGGAGGCCTTTGCCCAGCAGTGGGACAGTATGGGCTAGATTTAAAAAAAAAAGTAGATACTAAGTAGTACTAATATCTGTTCTGTGCCTCAAGCGGCACTTGAGCCCACAACCTTGATTAGGGCGCTCTTGGTTTGTCAAGGTTGTATGATGTAATCATCAAATTCTGATTGAAACTTAAGCACCCGTGCGAAGCCGGAACGGGTCGCCAGTAATAAATATAGCCTATGTTACTCAGGAATAATGTAGCATTCTAATTGTGAAATAATTTTTGAAATAAGACCAGTAGTTTTTGAGTTTATTCGTAACAAACAATAATAAAAATTTTCTCCTTATAATATTAGTATAGAAAATTATGTGCGCAATGAAATGAAATTTATTTGCTACAAATATGGTAGTCAAGCTTGTTGGAAGCAAGACATTGGTATCACACATTTCACCGACTTATACGGCATGCAAATTTATACAATGACAGTGCTCTCATCGGAGAGCTGGTGGGCTCACCTGTTCCAGCTGCTGCCACGCCCTCTCCAGGTCCTGGGGCAGCTGACCTTCGAGTGGACTCCACGCCTCCCCGGTCAGACTCTTCTGCATCGTGTTGATGTCGAAGTACAGCGCCTCTATCTCCGATCTCTCTTTGTATCTGATAATAATGTTTATTTTCAAAATTGATAACAATTCTTGTAATTGATAGATTCAGGCGTTACTTTGCGGATATCCATTATTATCCATTAAAAGTTTTTTTTTATTATGTCAGTAAGTGACAGGACAAACAAGACGCCCGCCTGATGTTAAGCACCACGCCTGACTATAACAGATGCAGTGCCACCCAAAGCTGAAAGTTTATATTTATGTTTTTATTTTATTATTTATCACCCCGAGACATTGTTGTTAAGTCTCTTTCGCCCAGTAATTTCACTTGCTACAGTGCCTCAAAGCTAAACACAGTGCAGCTTGCACACTACTGCTTGGAGGTAGAATATCTGTTACTGCGGTGTTACTCACTAAGACGGACTCTTGCTGAAGAGTCCGTCTTAGTGGGTCTTAGTGATAATTGATAGATTCAGGCGTTACTTTGCGGAAATCCATTACAAAAAAAAAAAAAAAAAATGTGTCTTAGTTGTAAAAAAAAAAAAAAAAACATTTTATTGTACCCACAATAAAATGATTTTTGTTTTTTTTTTGTCTCCTGGGAAGAAACTTACTTAGGTGGTTTTTCCACTGTCCTGTACTGCTTGAAAGCGAGTAAGAGCCTTTGTATCCCGTCCAGCGAGTTGGGGAGCTCACGCCCGTTCAGCTCCTGTATTGTCATGCGGATCCACTCGAGGAGTGTGCTGACCAGACGGGAGTACTCCTGCTTGCGCCCGTCGCAGTCCATCATCTGCCCTATTATCTAGATAAGATAAGATAAATGTTTATTTCAAAATGGTCATCATAGTACACGAATAAAATATATTAACAATGGTATATAAGGTGCAGTTAAGTTATTATACAATACAATACAAAATTCTTTCCGGGCGTCTGGTCGAAGCGACGCGTGATCCAAAGGCTGGTTCATATCTGGCTCAACGTATCAGCATTGCCATTCAACGTGGCAATGCAGCCAGCACGTTGGGAACGCTTCCTACTGGTAGTGATTTGGATCAGTTGAGCTATCTATAGGTCGTTTGTAACGGTCTTTAGATGGCTCAACTGTTTCATATGTATTTTGTATATTTTGTAATGTAATATAATTATGCACATATGTTATTTTGTTTAATAAAAAATATTTATACAATACAAGTAATGTATTACTGTGTGTAAGAAATGACCCGCTACCGGAGGATACGTTGAGCTCCTCGTTCTAACGAAGTATAAACTTGTATTTAGAAACGAGGTGATTGCTGTTTCAGCTGGTTTTTGGGTAAAATTACCAAATTTACAAACACAATGAAAATCTGTAATCTGTAAGATTATTATAAGTTTGTATAACTTGTCGTGGTGTGTTTCAAACTATCAAAAGGTCAACAAAACAGAATACAAGAAACCCAGCGCTATAGCATGAGTTGTTCTGCCATAGCACATGCTGAGTGGCGGCCATTTTTGTTGCTCTAGTAGTTTAGTCATAGCTGATGTAAAGTTTTTAGTTGGTAACAAAATAAACGTTTTTTATTATTAATTTTGTTTCTAGATTTTACTCTACACAGCTTTATTCAAACCGGGGTTATCTGAAGTACACGGGCCTAAGCCAAGTGCACATCAGTAATAGGTTGAACTTCTTGAGAAAGATAGATAGATAGATAAACACTTTATTGTACACAAGGATTACATAATAAATTTAAATGTAGCAAGTAGATATAGTACAGTGGGCGGCCTTATCACTTAAAGCGATTTCTTCCAGGCAACCAAGTAGGATAGCAAGAGCAAAGTTATAATGGACGGGGGTGCACAACCTATGATAATAGTTAAAACTGATAAATATATAAAAAAAAAAAAAAAAAAAAACCTAATACTTAAATACCATCAATAATATAATACACTAAAAAATAATAAAACTATTACATTTAAAAAAAAAGTTAAGTTTGCAGAAATTTTCGCGAAATTCTGCACGTATTTAAAATAGCTGCTTTAGAATAGAATAGAATAGAAAAATATATATTTAACGCCACACAATTAACATAAAAATAAAAATAACAATAAAAATTAAAACTTAACTAAACTTTGCTTTTTGCAAATGAACGTAAGTGTGCGTCGGTAGGTCTATTTATTATTATTATAATAGTTTAATTCTGTCGCTTAGTCTGAAAACCAGCGTTGTCTTGTACAAGGCAAAGTAAGTAAAGTAAGTCTTGGTAAGAGTAGTAGAGTTCTCTGTGATAGAGCTCGTCCGGGGAAGGACTACCACCATACCTATTTCTGCCGCCAAGCAGTAATGCTCGCATTGCTGGGTTCCGGTGTGAAGGGTATGGTTTCCGGTGAAATTACTGGCACACGAGGCTTTCGATCTTAAAATCGTGGGCCGTACGCTTGGTTGCCACAGCAGTTGTATAAAAAACAAGGCAGCAAAAATCAAAATCAAAATCAAAAAATATTTATTCAGTAGAATCACAAGGATCACTTTAAAACGTCTTACAAGCTACGAAAATTTACACCAGTTCCAACGCGCCCATGCCGTAAAAGAACTGGCAACAACACCGGCTGGGTTCCTATCGCTTTTTTGGCATTCCCTTGCTATTGTTATGGATTCCAAGTAGAGTTGGATCAAGCTGAGACTAGGCCATTTTGAACACACATCACAGAGCGTTTTTTATTTCTTAGGTGCTTAGTATATTTAATAATACAAGTATTATGCAATGTTATTTGCTTATTTTATCTATGTTTATGTACCTAAGATTAAGTTTTAAAGTAAGTAAGTTCGTATGAGTCAGTGGCCAACTCTGATGACAGAGTTTCTAGGCCGCCCGAAGGCCTATGTCATGGTCTAACAACTTTGAAAAAGCCGGGACCGACTGCTTAACGTGCCCCGAAGCTAGGGAGCGCTCAGTTGAAATTGCCACTGGCGGTCACCCATCCAAATGATGAGTACGCGGAACAGTGCTTAACTTCGTTGATCTGTTAGGAACAACTTAGCCAGCTACGTCACGAGCGCTCCATTATGTATTAGCATTGTGTTTCGATCGTTCTATGTTTGTGTGTGTCAAATAAATGTATTTCATTTCATTTTCATTTCATCATGATCATGACAGCCTTCTAATGTTCCCACTGCTGGGACACTGGCCTGTTCTCAGGCGAGAGTGATTGGGTCTTAATCCACCACGCGGACCCAATGCGGATTGGTGGATGGCACATGTCTTTCGAATTTTTAGTTCTTGGACATGCCGGTTTCCTCACGATGTTTTCCTTCACCGTATGAGAGCACTGGCATTGCGCACGTAAAAAATCCATTGGTGCACGACTGGGTTTGAACCCACGACCTTAGGATTGGAAAGCGGGGTCACTACCACTAGACCACTGGTGCATTTTCATTTATAAGTCAGTATTTCATACATCCTTGAGGCTAAGACCGAAAGCCTCATGTGCCAGTAATTTCACCGGAAACCATACCCTTCGCACCGGAACACAGCAATGCGAGCATTACTGCTTTACGGCAAAATTAGGTATGCTGGTAGTCCTTTCCCTGTCTTCCCTATGAAAAAAGGAAACTCTCTACTTAGACTTACATTGGCAATTCTCTTTCCACTCTTCTGCTCGTTCTTCATGCGAGCGAATGTGTGGTAATAACTGGCTACATACGTCATAACAGACTTCTCATCAGGCCGGCTCGTGTCCACATCTGAAACAATAATACATACCTCAGATATTAGATAGATAGATAGATAGATAGATAGATAAACTCTTTATTGTACACGTAGATAAAGTACAGTGGGCGGCCTTATCACTTAAAGCGATTTCTTCCAGGCAACCAGGTAGGATAGCAAGAGCAAAGTTATAATGGACGGGGGTGCACAAAATATCAAACAAAATCCTAGTACTTAAATACCATCAATAATATAATACACTAATAAATAATAAAACTATTACATTAAGACATAAGATATACGTACCTACCTAATGTTATAGAGAAAGTTTAAATGAAATAAATAAATAATGCTGGACAATCCACACAGCATCATCTAGCCCCAAGGTAAGCTGCTGTTAAACAGAGGTGTGTTATGGGTACTAGATGACTGATATATACTTAATACAATACATAGATAGATATTTTTTATTATATATAGAAAATACCCAGAACACCCGGAACAAATGTTTGTAGATCGTACAAACATTTGCCCCGAGGCGGGAATCGAACCCGCAACCTCCGCGTCGCAGGCGGACCTGCGCCCGCTGCACCACATCGCTCGTCGTCAGTTTGTATGTTTGTGGGAAGTAACACGCCAGATTTCTGAGATTTCGGGATTATTCGGAGGCACGTTAAGCAGTCGGTCCCGGCTTTTTCAAAGTTGTTAGGCTATGACAGAGGCCTTAGGGCGGCCTAGAAACTCTGTCTCCAGAGTTGGCCACTGATTCATACGAACGAACGTACGAACGAACGCCAGAACGGCTAAACAGATCTGATAAAATTTTGCAAAGTTATAGATTATAGTCTGAACTAGCAAATAGGCTATTTTTTATCCCGGAAAAAGGTTTGGTTTTCGTGAGATAAATAGCTGCTTAATCGCGGGTAATACCGCGAAATACAGCTAGTTTACTAGTACGCGTAGACCGAATGAATGAATGAATGAAAGATCTAACGTGGGACGTTAGAGTGGATAATTAAATAAATGAATGAATAAAATGGTATTATTAGTTTGAAGTATGGTAACCATACGTGGAGCCACCGGTGGTCTAGTGGTAGTGACCCCGCGTTTCGATCCTAAGGTTGTGGGTTCAAACCCGGTCGTGTACCAATGGATTTTCTGTTTGAAAAATTTATGTGCGCAATGCCAGTGCTCTCAAACGGCGAAGGAAAACATCGTGAGGAAACCGGCATGTTCAAGAACTACAAATTCGAAAGACATGTGTCATCCACCAATCCGCAATGGGTCCGCGTGGTGGTTACCTTATCACTCTCACTTGAGAGTAGGCCAGTGTACCAGCAGTGGGACCATTAGAAGGCTGCAGTGAAACCATATGTATCAGTTTTTCTACATTATAAAAATGTCTAACACTTCGTCGTGAACACATAACGACAAAAAGCATTCACATTCCAAGCCAGTATCTTAAACGAACTCCCAACAAGCCACAAAACTATATCATTATTTGAAGAGTAGTAGAGTTCTCTGTAATAGAGCTCGTCCGGGAAAGGACTACCACCATACCTATTTCTGCCGCCAAGCAGTAATGCTCGCATTGCTGTGTTCCGGTATGAAGGGTATGGTTTCCGGTGAAATTACTGGCACATGAGGCTTTCGATCTTAGCCTCAAGGTGGCAACCCGCGAGTGATACCTCTGGTATCGCAAGCGTCCATTCCACACATTGCATAAAAAAAGAAATAACTGAAGATCCCCCACACGTACCCTCAGCATCCAGCAACGGTGGAATCCCCAGCTGATTCTGCGCGACATCGAACGCATGATTCAGCGTCTCCACATGGTTCGCAGCCGGCAACTCCGCCCAGCGGAACAGGTCCGGTCTGTGCGCGTGTATCAGCGCATTGAACCCAAGACCTGATCTCCAGGAGTCCGTGAAGTTGTGGATATGGACGCCGTGGTAGCCACTGGTCTTCCGCTGACACCAGAGGAGCAGAGCGTCTTTTGCTGATTTCTTCTCTGAGGATACGTTTTCTTCGTCCTGGAAGGATATGACAGGTTTAGAAGCGCTCTTGGCTTGAAAAATAAATAATGCTGGACAATCCACACAGCATCATCTAGCCCCAAGGTAAGCTGCTGTTAAACAGAGCTGTGTTATGGGTACTAGATGACTGATATAATTAACTAACTTAATACAATACAATACAATACATAGATTTGTTCCAAGGCGGGAATCGAATCCGCAACCTCCCTTGCCACAGGCGGATCTTCGCCCGCACCGCCACATCGGTCCTCATGATAAGAAGATAGATAGGCAGATAGTTTACCTACCAACTAAGTCCATTTATAATAATTTCTAAAAATGTTCTGGTTACAAATAAAATTCATTTAATTTCATTTCATAGTTAGGGGTGCCAAATAGTCTGTAACGTCCCCATGATCACATAACTCTGTTACCGACCAATCTTTTTTTTTTCTACAACTGAAGTGGCAACCAAGCGTACGGTCCACAAGATGGTAAGCGGTTACCGCAGCCGATGGACGCTTGCAATACCAGAGGTATCACTCGCGGGTTGCCACCTTAAGGCTAAGATCGAAAGCCTCATGTGCCAGTAATTTCACCGGAAACCATACCCTTCACACCGGAACACAGCAATGCAAGTATTTCTGCTTGGCGGCAGAAATAGGCATGGTGGTAGTCCTTCCCCGGACGAGCTCTATCACAGAGAACTCTACTACTCTTCATTATACTACTCTACTACTCTTCATAATCTCCATTGATCTCCATCTCAAACTGTCTATTATGACAGTTTACTTGGTGGTAGGAGAGACGGACTCTTCAGCAAGAGTCCGTCTCTGTGGGTACCACCGCAGTGTCAGATATTCTACCTCCAAGCAGTAGTGTGCAAGCTGCACTGTGTTTAGCTTTGAGGCACTGTAGCAAGTGAAATTACTGGGCGAAAGAGGCTTAACAGCAATGTCTCGGGGTGACAAGCGCAGTGCAGTGCCACGCAAACACTTAAAAACTTAAAGCTTTGGGTGGCACTGCATCTGTAATAGTCAGGCGTGGTGCTTTACATCAGGTGGGCGCCTTAATTGTCTTGTTACTTGCTGACATAAAAAAAAATGTAATCAACCAGATGTACTCACCACATCAATCTCTATCTCTTGGATCTGGAACCTCAGGATGATGGTCCAGATCAGGCCGAGGATCAGGCGCGGGTTGCCGTCCACTATGTCTTCAGCACCTATGGACTCCAGACGAACCTGGAATAAGATGTTAGATGTCAAAGTCAAAATAAATAATGCTGGACAATCCACACAGCATCATCTAGCCCCAAGGTACCTATGGACTCCAGACGAACCTGGAATAAGATGTTAGATGTCAAAGTCAAAATAAATAATGCTGGACAATCCACACAGCATCATCTAGCCCCAAGGTAAGCTGATGTTTTATGTTATATACAGGGTCATTCATTATCAACCTGGCAAACTTAAGGGATAAGTTCCATTCCCGGTCATTGGTTGTACGACCGATGTGGCGCAGCGGGCGCAGGTCCGCCTGCGACGCAGAGGTTGCGGGTTCGATTCCCGCCTCGTGACAAATGTTTGTACGATCTACAAATACTTGTTCCGGGTGTTCTGGGTATTTTCTATATATAATAAAACAATATCTATCTATGTATTGTATTGTATTAAGTATATATCAGTCATCTAGTACCCATAACACAGCTCTGTTTAACAGCAGCTTACCGTGGGGCTAGATGATGCTGTATGGATTGTCCAGCATTATTTATTTATTTATCTATGTTTTAAATCCTAGCCGAAACGGTAAACGAAAATTTAAAACGTAAATAGATAATGACCGGGAATAGAACAATACTTTTTATTCCGGTAAAAAGCACCTTTAGCGAGTTCCATGCGAACGAAGTCGAAGGCGACAGCTAGCAGATTATAATCTCTCGCACTAGGTACTAATTCTATGGCTTCCGGTAACTTATTTAGTGTTGTATATAGAACAGGTCAATATACTTTCAATATCTATACTAAGATTCTACAGAGGACAGTATTTGTATTATTGTTTGTTACGAATCTCAAAAACTACTGGTCCGATTTCAAAAATTATTATACCATTAGAATGCTACATTATCCCTGAGTAACATGGGCTATATTTATTTTTAGAAAAAAATAAGGACCCCTACAAAAATTTCAATAATGTAACCCAAGGTGTATGTCACCCCGGCTTCGCGCGGGTGCAGTTTCATTGCACCCGTGCGAAGCTGGGACAGACTGCTAGTATTTTATATCCACCCGGGCGAGCTATATAGTTCGATTCCCGCCTTGGGACAAATGTTTGTACAATCTACAAATATTTGTTTCGGGTGTTCTGGGTATTTTCTATATATAATAAAAAATATCTATCTATGTATTGCATTGTATTAAGTATATCAGTCATCTAGTACCTATAACACAGCTCTGTTTAACAGCAACTTACCTTGGGGCTAGATGATGCTGTGTGGATTGTCCAGCATTTTTTTTTATTTTTTTATATAATTTAATAAAGAAGCGTCTTGTCTTTACCCAGACTATCTTATCATTCTTATCATAAGATAATACAGTAGGCAGATTACTTTTTACGATTTGTTGACACACAATTATGTATACATAATTTGGTGTAACAGACTTGGTAGAACTCTTCAACAAGAGTCCGTTTTGATGGGTAATAACGTGTCAGATATTCAGCCTTTAAGCAGTAGTGATGCCCAGACCATGAACAAATATTTAAATAAATAAATAATGCTGGACAATCCACACAGCATCATCTAGCCCCAAGCTCAGCAGAGCTTGTGTTATGTACTAGATGACTGATATAATTAATACAATCCATAGATAGATATTTTTTATTATACATAGAAAATAACCAGAACACCCGGAACAAATATTTGCAGATCGTACAAACATTTGATCCAAGGCGGGAATCGAACCCGCAACCTCCGCGTCGCACCGGTCGTCGAACTGTAGGATTCGGCCGATTTGTAGGAACCGTTCTTTTTTCCGGGATAAAATTCAGCCTTATTTCCTATTCCCGGTCATTATCTATCTATGTTTTTAATATCAGCCAAATTGGTTCATTGGTTATCGAGTTAGAGGAACAAACATCCAAAGGAAACATTCATTGACGACCGATGTGGCGCGGTGGGCGAAGGTCCGCCTGCGACGCAGAGGTTGCGGGTTCGATTCCCGCTTTGGGACAAATGTTTGTAGGATCTGCAAATATTTGTTCCGGGTGTTCTGGGTGTTTTCTATGTATAATAAAAAATATCTATCTATGTATTGTATTGTATTAAATATATATCAGTCATCTAGTACCCATAATACAGCTCTGTTTAACAGCAGCTTACCTTGGGCTAGATGATGCTGTGTGGATTGTCCAGCATTATTTATTTTATTATTTATATTTATTTAACATCCATCTCTATTAGTGTTAGTGTGATTCGTTCGTTCGCTCGTATGAGTCAGTGGCCAACTCTAGTGACAGAGTTTATAGGCCTCTGTCATGGCCTAACAACTTTAAAAAGCCGGGACGGACTGCTTAACGTGCCCTCCGAAGCACGGGAGCGCTCAGTTGAAATTTCCACTGGCGGTCACCCATCCAAATGATGACCCCGCGGAACAGTGCTTCACGAGCGCTCCTTAATATTTTATAAAATACATATTTTTAATTTTAATCACACTCTCAATTAGTGTGATTACAATTAAAATTATGTACAATTAACTTACCTTAGTGTGCAAAAAACTAAGACTCTTGTTAACGTTCTCAATTTTGTGGACCCTCATCCGCCCACTGTTGGGCCTCGGAAGCCGCTCCCCGCTGATGATCTCCAGGAGTTTCAGCAGCCGTCTGCCGTCTGCCAGGTCTACGAACAGATCCTCCACTTCCATGCGAGCCTGGTGGAGGAAAACACCATTAATTAGGTACTTACCTATGCTTACAAGAATATATTATAAACTAGCTGACCTTGCGCGGTTTCACTCGCGTAATTTTTTCATAATAATTTTCACTAAAAACGAGATATTTACGATGATTTGTGAGTTTTGTTGATATCATGGTGAATATCCCGTTTTTAGTAAAAATTATGTTAATAACTATGATAGTTTTTAAAACTACATTTTTTCATAATTTCTCACCGTTTAAACCTCCCGAACTCCTACAAACATTTCAAGACCAAAGTTAGCCAAAAAGGTTCGGGCGTTCTCGAGTTTTAGCGAAACTAAAGCAGACAGAAGATTAGGTAGGTAGGTCTAGTTCTCACAACGGATCTCGGCCGTCGTGAAATTAGCCGAGCTTTTTCAAACTAACTTGTCTTTGCGCATCACAAACGGCTAACTTCAAGGAAGCCTAGATCCGCTGTGCGAACTATACTAGCTTAGCTTACAAGAGAATAATTAGTAAATTATGTAAAAAAAATTTGATACAGTAACTTTTACTTGAATCTAATGAAAAAAATCTGATTCATTTTAAAAAACGGGTGTTTTCACGTACTTTCACGTACCGGTATATCGGTGAAGAGGTACCGACACTACGTGTCACTCGACCCTGATGAAGACTCTCGAAATTGAGACGAAACAGTGTCGGTACCTCTTTATCGATATACCGGTACGTGAAAACACCCGTTTTTAAGATGAATGATTTAGTTCACGATAGTAGTTAGTAAAATAAGAAAAACCTAAAACAATAAAGTTTTATAACTTTATTGATATTACTAACTATAATGTGATTCTACTGAAAAAAACAGCATAAATTAACTTTGAGAGTATATAATTTTAATGCGACCCTGGTGAAGAAAAACCTCATAAATAAGGTAGGTAAGAAAAGTGCACTTCGCACGCACTCTTCTACTTTTCTTACCTACCAATAAAATCAATAAAATTACATGGAACGTCTTACAAGCTAGGTGAATTTACGCCAGATCCAACGCGCCCATGCGTAAAAGTACTGGCAACACCGGCTGGGTTTCTATCGCTTAGGCATTACCTTGAAAATGTTATTTTGTTTGAGTTGTTTTATGTTTGTGTGCAGGTTTTATAAGAGTGTGAGCTTGTAGAGACGTAAATATGTTTTGTGTTATCTCGCTTCCTCCAAAAATGTTACGGAATAAAATTGAAATAAGAAGTGGCGCACTGGTGGTCTAGTGGTAGTGACCCCGTCTTCCGATCCTAAGATCGTGGGTTCGAATCCGGTCGTGCACCAATGGTTTTTTTCGCTACGAAAAAATTACGTGCGCAATGCCAGTGCTCTCACACGGTGTAGGAAAACATCGTGAGGAAACCGGCATGTCCGAGAACTAAAAAATTCGTAAGACATGTGCCATCCACCAATCCGCATTGGGTCCGCGTGGTGGATCAAGACCCAATCACTCTTGCTTGAGAGTAGGCCAGTGCCCTGCCATGATGATGATAATGAGAAATGGCGCTTGTCGCCTCTGATATGAATGCTCTTAGATACGACTAAAGTAATCTTATCTTTATCTTAGATATTTTAGTATTTATAACACGATTAATCCCCAATGGTATTCTAACAATGTAGTGCCATATTCCCTTGTCGACGGCTTGGTAATCATCATCATAATATCAGCTATTTAAAGAATATTTAATGAATACCATTTAAAGTGAGTAATTTTCCTCATTATATAGATTCGTCGGGTTAGGAGCTTTACGACTACATCTCTATTTGACTAGGCAGCGGATGGTCTTCATCTAAAATTTCTATAAGTTGTAAACCCTCCCTGGGGGCTTATTCGCTATGACCTAGGAGATTCCAATAACGTGTAACTAAGTAACTTGTTCTAAACGTGCAACATGGTGTGAAATTGTAAAATTGTTTTAGTATCTAGAATAGAATAGAATAGAAAAATATTTATTTAACGCCACACAATTAACATAAAAATAAAAATAACAATACAAATTAAAACTTAACTATTGTGACGAAAAAAAGGCAGCCACTCAGCATGTGCTGCAGACATAATGTGTCTGTAGCGCTGGTTTTCAGTGTAGCCTACGAGTAGTAGAAGCAGCAGTTAGGTGCGACACGAGTCTCTCACTATCTAACAATTTACTTAGGTACATTTTATAAAGATTTGCTAAGCCAAAGCAACAACTAAAAACCTATAAGAAGAAACCCTTCCTAACATGATCCTTGATCTGTGTTGTTTTAATAGCGATAGTTTCGCTATTGATAGGTTGACTTTGAAAAACAGTCAGACGAGCCCCAAAACGTGGCTCGTCGACAACGATTCCTCGCAGATATCGTAACCAGCCCGCGTTTGGTCGTAGCGAATAAGGCTCCTGATGGTTCCTACCGACACGATGAAATTCAACGTATGTAGATTGTACAAATCGTTTGCGATTTCTGTTATTATCTTGATTAGCATTCTGCACATCCACATTTCCACTTTTCGTAGATTTACTTATTAGACGTCTACTGCTGAGCCAGGCCTATGCCAAAGCCATTCGAGATCCTTTAACAAGGAACATGCATAACCTTACTCCTTTATTGACGACCGTTGTGGCGCAGCGGGCACAGGGCCGCCTGCGACGCAGAGGTTGCGGGTTCGATTCCCACCTCGGGACAAATGTTTGTACGATCTACAAATATTTGTTCCGGGTGTTCTGGGTATTTTCTATATATAATAAAAAAATCCTATATATTGTATTGTATTAAATATATATCAGTCATCTAGTACCCATAACACAGCTCTGTTTAACAGCATCTTACCTTGGGGCTAGATGATGCTGTGTGGATTGTTCAGCATTATTTATTTTATTTATTTATCGGTTCTGCGAGCTATATGGCCTGCCCAGCTGCTTCAAGTAGCTCATTCTGAGAGCTATGTCGGTGACTTTGGTTCTTCTACGGATTTCTTCGTTTCGGATTCGATCGCGTAGTGAAACTCCTAGTTTACGTTTTACCTGGTGGTAGGACTCTTCAGCAAGAGTCCGTCTCTGTGGGTACCACCGCAGTGTCAGATATTCTACCTCCAATCAGTAGTGTGCAAGCTGCACTGTGTTTAGCTTTGAAGGGCACTGTAGCAAGCGAAATTACTGGGCGAAAGAGACTTGACAACAATGTCTCGGGGTGATAAGCGCAGTGCAGTGCCACGCAAACACTTAAAAACTTTAAGCTTTGGGTGGCACTGCATCTGTAATAGTCAGGCGTGGTGCTTAACATCTGGTGGGCGCCTTGACTGTCTTGTCACTTGCTGACATAAAAAAATAATAGCATGGCTCTTACTATACCGACGACCAATGTGGCGCGGTGGGCGAAGGTCCGCCTGCGACGCAGAGGTTGCGGGTTCGATTCCCGCCTTGGGACAAATGTTTGTAGGATCTGCAAATATTTGTTCCGGGTGTTCTGGGTGTTTTCTATGTATAATAAAAAATATCTATCTATGTATTGTATTGTATTAAATATATATCAGTCATCTAGTACCCATAATACAGCTCTGTTTAACAGCAGCTTACCTTGGGCTAGATGATGCTGTGTGGATTGTCCAGCATTATTTATTATTTATTTATTTATTTATATAGCTCGTTGAACGACTTTTGAGCTTCCAATAGTAAACGACCAGCCCCCCGGTTACGTAATTCGGTTGCAATCGATTTCACTTGATTTCAATAAAAAACTGACGTGTTTTGTATGATTGTGACAGCTTATTGACAGTTCACTGATTGAAATCGGATTTATTTTTATTTTATTTAATTTATTTGGTCTACCAACAATTGTAACAATATTTCATACACAACATACAATACTTAAACTTACACTAAGTATTATCCATAGCTAATTGCACAATCAATTAAAGGTAGACACTGCATGCAAAAATATGTAACGGAGTAACAAATTCTAAACTACAAAATAACAAATTAACTATAATATAACACAAGCAGATGTTTAAATAAGTAAACAAAGTAAACAAAAAAGACGGGCCAAATCAATATGGTAAGTTCTGGATCAAGTGTTGACGAAACTTATTTAAATTGACATTAAAAATATCTATGGTGTTGCAGTTATTCAAGGCTCTGCAGAGCCGAGGTATGGGGGAGTTGCTACCTAAGACTGTGGAACGAAACGGTGGAACAAGTGCTTGTATTGGCTGACGGATTGAAACCGAGTCACGCAATCGGGGGCAGGTCTCCGTGCCTAAGTCATCACTGGCAACGTACTTATGAACGTGTCATGATACCATACAGAGGGACATATGGCGTTAAGCGATTTAGTTTCATATAGGGCTTGCAAATATTCGAAAATTTAGATATTCGAATATTCGATTTTTTTCGGGTACTATTCGAATTATTCGAATATTATTCGAATAATAAAAAATAACTATGTTTTTTATATAATCACATCTGCTTTTATTCTTATGTATTATTTGCCAAAACAAATTAAAATTAACAGATGGTTGTGAAGCCGTAACGAGGCATTGACGATTACGAGACTTTAAAATCTAGGTGAATAGGTATTTTAACAACTTATTTTAACAGGTGCGACAGAGATAACAATATTTCTCGCTAGTACGACCCCACTATAATAATAAAGCAATTCGGGAGTTCCCCGAGTTACCCATACACGGCGACTCACAGAGCACGATAAAAACCTTACTTGCCATGTTGTTTACTCGAACGACGTTACCCACATTGTTTTATATAGTTTGTTACAATACACATCAGAGTATTTGAGTAGTGATTTGATGTTTTTGTTTTTAATCGAATATTCGAATATTGCAATTTAAGTATTCGAATATTCGACCTAATATAATATTCGAATTATTCGAATATTCGAATATTCGAATGCAAGCCCTAGTTTCATAGTTATGTCACACCCCGGACACTCAATGAAATGTATGAAGCAAACGCGTCGCAATCACCACATGCATGGTTGTGTACGTACTGCCGTTGTATGTGTGAGTGTCATGGTTGGCCCCACCCAATTATAGCAAGAGCGAGATAGCTCACTTTTGCTCGCGCTGACATGTTCGCGCTTGGACCTACTCAAAATCAAAATAAACGCGTGCCTTAGCTTTTAGTTTCAGTGCCGACGTACGGTGCCGGCAAACTCGCGACCGGGGTGGGGTGAGTAAAACCGGTGGGACGTAGGGAGTGGCCTTTGTACGTGGTACTGTTCTGTGCCTGTGGGACATATAAAGTAACGGATTGCGTCTAGTTTAGATTATTAGCAGCGAAATTTTGTTTACAAACTCAAGTCGTTCATTATCTTTTAAGGTCATTGCTATTGTTATCAGAATGCGGTATAATTGACCATGGCTTAGTAATGTATGTAAACTGAACTTTAATTATAATTAATTCAAAGCGCCGACATTATTAACAATTGTATTAATAAATGAGTGATATCAGTGACCTCTCCTATGTGGAAATGATGTCATTCGTGACTGAATGCAGTTTTTAGAATGTGTTTGTGTTCAAACTGCAGATAATATGTCTATTTTTATGACTAGTTAGTTGCCGCGCGCAAAAATAAAAGATAACAAAAATAAAATTAAAATCTAACTAACACCTCTAAAATTATGTCGTAACTTTTTAATTGATTAGTTTATGACGGAGCAAAACACGGTAGGTCTAGGTCCTGTCAGGTAGTTCTTCTGATGTTAACGCCTGAACTTATGAATTTTATTTTAAGCTTAATGGTGCTCTAAGTCAAAAAGCTGTTTACAGAGTATTTTTCACACAATATTTCACTTATTACTGTGCTAAACATGGACAAAACGCCAATTATAATGTTTGGGTCCCACTCCGTATTTTCAAGAATCCGTCCGGATCCATGAGATTATTTCATTTATTTTTTCCTTGATTCAAAATCTGTGTCATTATTTAACCTTTGTGTGCCATACATGACAGGTAATATAGGCGTGATGTGTCATGTTGTTGACTTATGTCAACATTACGTCATCGATGAAATCATTGGAAGGTAGTTGGTACATTGTGTATATCTTAAGGTGATTACAGTTTTAAATTATGTCGACTTGACATTGGCAAAATTGTGGCAAACTCAGCCACAGACGCCATAAGTAAAAGTAAAAGAAGAAGAAGGTGATTACTTTATAAAACTGCGATAGGTATTTGAGATAGGAAGGCTACATACCACTGAATCATAAATTAAATCACTAGCATTTTAGTTTAGGTAGGTATCGTCAATGAGTAATGTACAGATGATACCGATGATGGCTGTTAGTAGGTAGGTACAATGTTATGTACGTATTGGGCAGTAAAGCGGATCAACCATTGTAAAGAGCAATCCGCCCACGAAACGCCAGTGAAAAGCCAGTCTGGCAACACCCGTGCCCGAAGTTGAGGCCAGAAGAACAACCAATTCAATTCATACCCGCACTTCGTAAACCAAGACGGTAGAGTCAGATGTCCTATTTAACAACGAAAGTTGCTTCTTCGAATTGTGGTAGTCGAAGTGTAGACCTCAGAATAATAATATACCACGTGTAAGAGATTGACTGTACATACATTTGACAGTTTCATTTCCGACATTTAATAAGGAAGACCTATAGAAAATCAGTCATTTTGGGAAAAGTTCTTTTTGAAGTACGTACGTTATATAGATCAGTACATTATGACATTCAGACCTAACCAACCGTAAGCGTGTAGACGATTAAATTAATTGAAATAAATTAGCAGATGCCATAAATAAAAGTAGAAGAGGATTGAGTATAAAAATGGTGTTATGGATGCATTAAAATTAAAAGAAAGACTCAACCACAACATAGTATCGAAGTGATTCAAGGAATGCCTCCATTTTGAAGTAGGTAGGTATGGTAAGGGTATTTTAACATTTTACAATGATTGTGACTACTTCTGACATCGTTCGTTATTCGTATCATTTATCTAATAGAATAATGGATAAGGATTTCCTGGTAGATGGGTTTGATCAACGAATTTTATTATTTACTTACCTCTTCCTTCGTATAAGCAAAAAATGCAAGCACAAAATTACATAATATTATAAAAATAAGTTAAATCCTCAATTGTCAAAATCTTAGATTATTTTAAATGATTCAAATAATATAATATAATACACAAATACTCGTAAATAATAATTATGAATGGACCATGAAAAGTGGGCACACACGATCACACCATTGCCTGAGGATGGAAGGCGACGGAGGGGTCGGCCGCAGAAGTTCTGGCGGGACGACCTTGATGTGTTTGAAATGGAGTGGTGGGAGATTGCCAAAGATTGAGACAGATGGAAAGATTTGGAGGAGACCTTTGCCCAGCTGTGGGACAATATGGGTAAAAAAAAATTTATTGGCGGACAATTTTACACAGCGCCATTTAGTACAAAAATAATAAAAATCTATCAGAAAGAAAGTAGGGTAGACCACACATGAGAACATGAGACCGTCACCCGATTCTATGGGACACTCCAAAAACAAAAGTGTCCCTAAGAATCGGGTTGAGAAACGTAATTTTGGCATACGCTTGTTGCCACTGTGATAAAATAAAAAAAATACAAAACACAGATTAAAAAATATCAAGTGTTACCTTCTGCAGAAAAGAGTTTATCCATTTCGTAAAGGTCTTCTTCTGTATATGCAGCCGCTCCTCCTGCAGAGCTTTGATGCGGCCCTGCTCGAACTTGAGGGCATCTTCGCGCTGCGTCATGTTGGTACGTTGCTGCACTGCCTGCGCGTAGCCGCCGGGCTCATACTGCGTCCCTGGAACATATTACAGCGTTAAGCTTACCACTTTATGGAGATGTAACTTTTTTTTTTGTGTTCATCTGCGATCAGTCTTCAGACTATGGGCAGGTTTGGTGTAGGCAGTGTGGCTTGTAGAATATTTGCTCCAGTGAACATTTCTCCATCTGTTCAGTAATGGAGATGTAACTTAAAAAAAAAAACTTTGCAATTTGCGGAAAGATAAAGTCTATTGGATTTTTTTTTTTTTATTTGGTATACAAAATACAAAACGTACGTAATAGTAAACAGTAAACAAAGTTGGTAACACAAAATCATATAATAAAATAGTGCAATTAAGTAGGGCAAAGCTGGTTTTCGCTTGTCATTATAAAAAATCTATACCTAATAATACAAATTCCACCTTGTTGCTACTTTAACTGCAATGGAGTTTTCATCAAAACTGATATCTCCATGGAATTTTAACTTATTTTATAAAGTACCCTACTATTTACTTTGCGTACGAGGGCAACATAGGATTTATGTAGTTCATTTTATGCACTAAAGAGGAACTGTCTAAAATTCCATACAAATTGACAGCTGGACGATACGTTTACGTTCACGATTGCCAAAATCATTATTCCGGAAACGGCATAATGATCGTATGTGAACCGAAACGTAAAAGCGAAAAACATAAATCTGAATAAATTATCACTATAGAAAAATGTTTCAAATTTTCATTCAAATCGGATAGGCACAGTGTTTGCATGTACATGTATTTTTTGTTTACTCGTCCATAGAGAACGGTTATCTACCATGCTCATGCTAGCCGGTCAGACCGTCTATCTTCACATAAGATCTTTCGCTTGGCTCGCTCGATAAATTTTAACATAACACTGGCTATTTCGGTGCCAGAGGTTCTACTTTTGAAAGAGACAAACGATAATCAAATATCGCAGTTCAACCAATGTTGGTGCAACGAAGTTCAGAGCATTAATTGACATATACTGAACTGTAATTTTCTCATTACCATATCTCCTCTGTGGCTGGTACTCCTGGTAGGAGTGAAAGCTGACATTGCTCAGCTGGCGCTGCACTTTCTCCTGCTGCATCGCATTAGGTTGGCAACACTCACTTTGATACTGTCAAACGGTTGGTAGCACTGCGTTTAGCACTGAATTTCACTTGTTTTTTTTTATTTCAATAGGCTAAGATCTTGCGCAAAGTCCTTTTGAGAGTATGTAATTTTCTACGTCAAGTGTGGCTAACAAATATATAATTATTCTGGTGACACTTCTGTTTGCTGGTAAGTAAGTAAGTTCGTATGAGTCAGTGGCCAACTCTGTTTGCTGGTGTCAGGGATCGACTGGATTATTTAGAACAAAATACCTAAGTACTTATGTTATAAATTAATCGGTTGCTCATTTTAGTTGTTAGATATTCCTTTTATTAGTTTAATGGTGATCAGTTTTTAGTTTAATTGTGTTTTTGATGTTTAGCTTATTAATTTTTTTAATCCGCATGTGACGAGTCTGCCATTACGTTGTCACGCCTTCCGCCTTACTATTAATCGCGAATGCGAGTAAAATGACAGTTTACTTGTACTTGACATTTCGTCCGCGAAGCCGCGGTCAGAAGCTACGACCGATCAGCCCCCCGATAGCGTAATTTGGTTGCAATCGATTTCATTTCATTTTCATTTCATTTCATTTATTCATGCTCAAAGTACATTCAGCTTAGGTGTAACATAGTATTGCTGCAGGTGAGTACATGGACCCTGTAAGGGCGCTGCAAGTTAATATTTCTAGTTCAAATAATACAATATCTTTCTTTCTTTCTTTAAAAATACCTCACAATAATATTCTATAATTTACAAAGCAACATAAACAATAATAGACTGTCAATTCAATCTAAACAAAAATTCACTTGGTTTCAATCTAAAACTGACGTATTTTGTATGAATGTGACAGCTTATGGACAGTTCGCTGATTGAAATCGGATTGAAACCTACGCAAAAGGGGCGCAGGTGAACAAGATAACAAAGTGGAACAAGAGGTTATTAAGAACGTTACTCAACCAGTCCGTTACGTATACTCCGCGTCACGGTAACTACGTTACTAGGGCTGTACAAACTCGTAATACTAGTGGAAGCACCCGTGACTTTGTCCGCGTAAAAATTCCGCGATTTTTTTCCGCTGCGTCCTCTAGAGGTAAGTAAGATAGTACGAGTCAGTGGCCAACTCTGGTGACAGAGTTTTAGGCCTTTTTAGGCTCTACCATGCTTTTTATATTATATTAGTGTGACTAGCATAACGCCCGCGGCTTCGCTCGCGTGGTACATAAAACGTAGCCCATGTCCTTCCACAAACTAATACTACTATTACTATTACTACTAGTACTAAATAATTATCTTTGCCACACCCCTACTTTTTACGGTCGTACGCTAATAACGCAGAATGGAACAAATTAATATTCTATGAATTTACTGTGCTGTCGCTATGGGCTGAAACTATCATAGCGTGAAACCACACAGCTATTCATACCGCATCACTATCGGTTCAGCCGTTATTGACACCAAAATATAATTATTCTTTAGGAGCACTGGTGGTCTAGTGGTAGTTTTCATTTTCATTTCACTGAGGTCGCGGGTTCGACGAACCGGGTCGTGAACCAATGTATTTTCCTTGCAGAAAGATTACGTGCGCAAAGCCAGTGCTCTCATACGGTGAAGGAAAACATTGTAAGGAAACCGGCATGTCCAAGAACTAAAAATTCGAAAGATAGTTCCATCCACTGCACCGCTTTGGGTGCGCGTGGTGGAATAAGAACCAATCATTCTCGCGCGAGAGTAGGCCAGAGTCCCACTACGAACGAACATAAGACTGGCATGATGATGAAGATTGTTTTATGTCGGAAGAAGTTGTTCAAGCTGTTGTGTTGACTAGTCATTTATTTTTTATACTACTAAAGTGGTAATCAAGCGTACGGCCCACTTGATGGTCAGCGGTTACCGTAGCCTATGTACGCATGCAACATCATAGATATCACTTGCGTGTTACCATCCTGAGACGTTAGATGGAAAGTTTCATGTGCCTGTAATTTCACCGGAAACCATACCCTTCGAACCGGAACACAGCAATGCGAGCATTACTGCTTGGCGGCAGAAATAGGTATGGTGGTAGTCCTTTCCCGGACGAGCTCTATCACAAAGAATTCTTCTACTCATTTATGTTACAGTTAAGCGCGTCGTCTAACCATCACATTACTCACACTGTCACACTAATATTATAAATGCGAAAGATTTAAAATCTAACTAGATAATAACCGGACCGGAATAGGACATCGGCTAACATTGACAAAATTGTGGCAAACCCGGCCACAGTAGCCACAAATTAAAAGAAGAAGAAGAAGGACCCAGACAGAAACCAGTGCAGCTTCACATCACACTCTGTGTATGTGTCGCAGCTTAAACTGAGACAGAGCCTCTTTGACCCACACAGCAGAAAACTAATTGGCACAGTAAGGCACAGTCCACCAGTTAGTAGGTAATCTTGCTTAAAAAATGTCATGTTGTTTATCCTATGTACCTACTTACCTACCTATTTTCTTTTCTTTTTATTACTTAAGTCTCTTGTTTTATATATTTTTTTGTTTTCTATCTGTGTGTTTGTCAAATAAACCGAATTTCATTTCATTTCATTTCAAGGACATCGGCTACTTTTTATCCTACAAAAAAAGTACGTTTCCCGAGTGCGAGTCAGGTATAGGAGATAAAGTTACGTAGATATTCTTTCTCAATTTGCTCTGAGCTCTTTCCTAGTGGTTCAAGCAAACTGCACTGTGTTTAGGCGTACTCTATTTTGTGGTTAGGTTTTAGGGCATTGTTGTGTCACGTGGTGCCGTAGACACGCATCTTTGGTCACTTGCTTTCACTTCTTTGTTTGGCGTGGCGTCTGTGGCTTAGTTGTCACAATTCTGCCAGTGTCATGCTAGTTGTCAGATAAGGATAAGAAACAGACGCCACAAATTAAAAGTAGAAGAAGTTATAAGATAAACACTCTTCCAAACTTACAAATATTACCAAAAAGCAGAATCTAGACTAATTGCAGATTCTAAAACAGAAAAAATCTAATGTGCATTTCTCGCGTTTTCGCTGAGTATTTTATTTATCCTAGTATATTACGCGAAACTGTACTTTTATGTATTCAAATGAGTAAAACACACTTCCGTTATGCATCCATACTATGTATAATTAGTGCGTGGGCGACTGGGCAACGACCACTGGCGGTATGATTGTGCTGTCCGTAGCCAACAATATTGAAAATAAAAAGAAATGACAGATAAGTTTGACGTGGCGCGTGGGTAGAATGTCCTGCATTTTATCAGCCCTTTTCTATGATTGTAACATGGCAACATAGTATTTTATTTAAAAAACACTTAATAGAAACTCTTTAAACGAAAAAATACATTACTGAGGCCCCCTCAGGTCTAGGCCATCGTTATCCTGAATTTCAGAAGAGTAGCAGAGCTCTTTGTGATAGAGCTCGTGCGGGGAAGTACTACCTACCACTATACCTATTTCTGCCGCAAAGCAGTAATACTTCCACTGTGTTCCGGTTCAAAGGGTATGCTTGCTGGCAGATGAGACTTTTGACCTACGCCTCAGGCATCTCATGAAGATGCTCAGGATGGAAACGCGTGAGCCATAATAACTTTACTAATGCAAGCGTTTTTCCGACAGCAAGCTTACCTTATAAATTGAATGAACTAATAATATAGAGGAATTCAATTGTACATTAAACATAAGTTTTATTGTTCTCTTGCAGACGAAAAAAAAATTAATTGCAAAAAAAAAAACTACACTGTAACTGTTCTTACTTTTTAAGTTTTTTATGCTGCTTTGTAGATTACTCGTATCGTGATTATTGCACGTCCATTGCGTAGGTGCCTTTACCTACGGTCAATGCACTGGCTATTTACTATTTATTTACACTTGACGGGATAAGTGGGCAGTTAGCTTTAAATTATTATGCCGTAAGTAAGTTCGTATGAGTCAGTGGTCAACTCTACCGTTTTTCATGTTCAAATACAAATATCTTTATTCGGACCAATAACATAATGAAGACAATGATATCCGTAGGAGTACCTAAATCACTGTGTCGCAAATACCAACGCCTTAGGGTTTAAGAAAGATTAGGTAGATTTAAAATTGATGTTTAATGGGCATTTTGGTATTGAACAAAAATGCTTATCGCCGTCTGTCATCGTGAAGTTAGCCGTTTTGATGCGCAATGAAGCTTTTTCAAACGAAATTGTCTTTGCGCATCACAAACGGCTAACTTCACGAAAGCCTAGATCCGCCGTATACTATACTTCTGTTAGCCGTTGCCACTTGCCAGCCGTGGTTTAATGTTATTAAACAATAACAATAACAATGGATGCATTTTATGCATTCTGTGCTACCTGCTTGGATTCCCATCACTTTCTCTTGTTGCTCCGAGAAACTTTAAGCGTTGTAGATGGTTTATTTTTAAACAGAGATTGTACAGGTTGACTTATGAACCGACTGCATTGTCCGATCAATTGAACTACCTATGTGAACTTTTGTATATCGGCCGTTTACACGGTTCAATAATTGCATGCAAGAATTTCTTTGTCAAATTGATTTCGGTGCAAAATGACAAATATTTGTTTTGAAATCGATTTAGCACAAGGCAATTCTTGCATGCAATTGAACCGTGTAAATGGGTCATTAGTCTGTCTTAGACTGGTACTATTATATGTGGTATTGTATGTGGTCTGTGGTACTATGTATTAGACAGTAGAAAAGGCCTATAGTAGGTATAGGTAGTGTACTAGTGTCTAAGATTATTGGTTATTGCGATTATTTGACAAGTGACTAAAACATATTAAAATCGCGTAGAGCGAGCTTTTTTTATTGTGCTGACGTTACGATATTTATTACGCTTATTGTTCCCCAAAATAAAAAAAAACCTTAACAAAGATGGCGTTTTAATATTGCCGCTTTTAAATTCCTAAAACCAAAATAGTCTCGATAATCTTTTAACGTTCCTCAGAAATACCTTAACGCTTGAAACGTGCCTAATCGATAATTACCTTCTCGTTTAAAGCGATTGTAGAAGCTTGGTGGTGACTGGTGACCATATTTAAAGAGTCTTTTATTATCAACAAATGTCAAATGTGTCAGGATTTCCAATAAGGATAACTAATAATTGACCAGAAAAACATAATCGACTCTCGATCAACGGAAATCTCGAGTAATGGAATCAAACTCGAGATTTTTAAAACAAAATGTGCCTACTGTGTTTTTTTTTACTATTCCTTATAGTAAGGTTGATAAAAGACCCTATACAAACTGACTTACTATTAATAATCCGTAAGTAGTAACCCTACTCACGCATAAGTAGTTATAACAGTGACACGCACTCCAAGCTAACAGGATCTAAATTCCACAGTTAAAAGGGCCTAGACAAGACTATAAGGCTGCGTTTCCACCAGAGATGTGCGAGGATGTGTAACGAGGGATGTGTTTGTTAGGAACCAATAGAATCACTTAATTTACCTAGCCTCGCTCTGACAGCTTTAATGATCTCTGGCGGAAACGCAGCCTAAGTCTCTTTAACTGAGTTCTTAAACCCCCTTACAAACTCCCTAAACTACTACTAGCTCCGAACTAAGCAAAACTTGTACAAGTCTTGCTTAGTTTGTTGTGTCCCATACATGGAAAAAAAACAACACGCTAGGATAGCACAAAGTGATATTTAAAACAGTAGATAGGGTAGATATACATGGGAAGCAGATGTGATAAAATATTATTGTATTTTTTGTAATTTTTTTTAAGATACCCACCCCAGACACAGTATGAAAATCTACGTTTATCACACAAATTAATAATATATTGTAATATAATATAATATTGTTTTGGGTGGGAATCGATCCTCTTTCATGGCGCCATGGCACTCTTTGGAGGAGGTCAGGAGGCCTATGTTCAGCAGTGGCCGTCTATTGGCTGATATTCAAAAGATGACTAAAATGCAATTAATAATTTTGAAATAAAGTATTGGTCCTTGATTTTTGAAATACGAAAAGTAGTGTTCTTTGTATAGGGCTTCTGTGGCGTATTGCCACAATTCTGCCAATGTCAAGTAAGTAGGTTTATAACTTCAATTAATAAATACCTAAGTAAGTAGGTACTACACTTGGGCTAAGAAAACGTCGTCAATTAAAACGAGAAAAATAATTAATATGGAAGGACCCACGTCGTATTTGGCAAGAATGCAAGATGGCCACGAAAAAACTCCACGAAACTGTCTTGGGACTATTCTATGTTAAAATTTTAAATAGGTCGTTTTCGTAGACTGTTTACAAACCAGATGTCAATTACCATAGACATGTCTACTCGGACGTTCTAACACGCCGGACTGGTCTAACAGGTTTGGGCTTGTTTGAAACTTTTAAGAGATAAAAAACATAAAATTGAACGAATACGAATTTCTAGTTGAATGGGATGTGTAGATGTTATTTGTAGAGTTTAGAGTTTGGTGTTTTGTGAAACTTCTTTTAACTGCTAACTATTGTACGCAAAAAGAGTTTATGGTATTGCCCCTGGCAACACTGGCATAGTGATGCGACTCATACATAAATGGACTCATACATGAATGGATAAATGGAGCTATTTCTATGCAGTTTTAAGCCTCAAGGCGCAGTCCAAATTTTATTGAGAGATTACGCGAGTTTGCCGAATATGGGGTTTTTTCCGTACTTTTAAAATCTCTGTTAAAAAATATATGGTAGAGTTCTTTAGTCGGCTGGGTTCCTATTTTTTTTACTTATCTTATTCTGTGCTAATACTTACAAATTTTTCAAAATGCCTACTAGTCAAGAAACAAGAAACCATTTTATTCATAGTGAACGTACAACAAACATTTCAGTATAATACCTACCTACTTCAGCAGAAACTATTTTGTTAGCGACCTAAGAAGGTAAATTGCCAGTGAAGTGACCGATCGATAGAATAGACTAACCGCAAAGCTGGTTAAACGTTTCATGATCTTCTAATGTTCCCATAGCTGGGATTCTGGCCTTCTTTCAAGCGAGTATGTAAGTTCGTATGAGTCAATGACTGACTCATACTAACTTAGGTGCTTTTTTTACCAACTATAGTGACGGCGCGGCGGCGCCGGCGGCGCGACGCTTAGACGAAAATTCTAATGGTGGTCAGGTAAGGCTGGGTACTGATCAAAAGGCATGCTACTTTACCTAAAGCAAGTAGGTAGGTACCTAATTTATTTTTAATATTTTGTTTTAATCTCACGAAAGAATCGAACTATTAATTTTTCTCACAATACCAATTTAATATTCCACCCACACAACTGCTAGAGACGTCATCCCAAGGTCACACGCCTTGTACGGATTTAAATCACACGTTCCATTCTCGTTACTGGCCGGTTACGTTTGTTATGAGTCGAACGAACATTGTTTTTTTTAACGTTTTATTCTTTTTTTTGCTTGATAGTGTTGAGTGTAGCGTCGCATTTAGATGTGTGTTTCTATCAAGATTTCGAAATTAAATCCGCGTTGGGCATTTCTTTTTATTTGTTGCTTGCGAGTTCATGTCAGCAGGCCTACGTGATTGTATTTTTGCCTTCAATTTGAAGATTATCTCTACTTATACTTGCATATTATTTTTAGGTTAAATACGGCAAACAAGTTTAAAAAAAAAATGTTTTTAACTTTCAACGATTCAACCATGCGTCATTACGCGCATTAAAATACATGTAATTTTTCACATTTCCATAAAATGTATATTTTAATCAGCGTAAGTGCAAAACTAAAATAATAAGATAATACTTCAACGCATACACTTAAGATTATTTGATCACGATAGGTATACTCGTACAGTGACAGATAAGTGACGTAACAAGAATTAAGGACTTAGCACAGAACAGCTTGTTATGTAGAATTACTATTCTAGCTAATTGATGACCTCGAGTCGCAGTCAGCGAGTGGCCCAGTTAAGGCCCACTAGCGGTCACCCATCCTAAAGATGACCCCGCGGAACAGTTGAAGTTCCAAAGATCTTATGATCTTGACATTAAATTTATGTAAAGTAACTATTTTTTTAAATATTTTATTATAATAAAAAAAGCTTACTGACATACTGATCTACTACGTACTACGAGCCTAAACCGCTGGACTCTTGAACTATAGGTGTGTTCTTTGTAGTATATAAAGGTGTAATAAGAAAGAAAATTTCGAAATTCATATCCTAGCTAGAGGATGCTGCGGTAAAATTAAGTGTGCGGGGTATATTGCGATTTGCAAGTCGTTCCATTAGTAGACCTTTAAACATTGTTTTTTCAGTATTAAATTTCGTTTGACTTTGATCTGTAAGAACAACTTAGCGGATCCTAAGAAAGCCTATAGCTTTCGTAAAGTTCCGTTTGTGATGCAGAATGGCGATTTAGTTGCGCATCGAAACGGCTGACTTCTCGAAAGTCTAGATCCGCTGGCCGTACTTACTTCAACGATACTTGTTGTAACGTTATCAGCCCATCGCCTCAAGTGCTATCAGTTTATCGACAGATAGAGGTCCCACTCTATTGGTAAGTAGTGTTTTGCATGACGAAGGAGGTCGCAATGCTAACATTTATGATACGAGAAAGGTAGGATTCTTTAGCATGAGTTCGTCTAATTGGTTACCATCGCAGTGGCAGATATACTGCCTCCAAGCAGTAGTAGGCAAGGAAACATTAGGTACTGTGTGTTTTTTGAAGGGTTAGAATATCACAAACTCTTCATCAGGCGAAAGATTAGACTAACATAAAAAATTGTTTTAATTTTAAATTTAACGTGAATCGTAAAACACCTCATAGTCATAGTAAACATAGTCAAAGCATTAAATCGATATTGTAGAAACCAAACTTCTTAAGCTAACGTAATAATTTAAACTCAAATTCCTAACATTCAATGATTCATTTGACAGTTCAATCAATAGGTCAATTTGTTCACCCGGAACCACTACAGAGGCCAAAAGATCTAATCTAAGAGAGATCCGATCAGAATGCATCGCGCGGAGGGAAAGCGATCATGCAAGGTATGCGTTGCGTGCACAACACATCACGTATTGACAATTTACTCACAAACACCTGAGCGGTTTCAATCTTTTAGCAGCTCGTTAGAAAGCTGAGATTTTTTTTTTAAGGAAAAAACTAAAACTTTTAAGACTGACTATGACCGTGTACAAACTTAAGCTAAAATAAGGTTCGATGGATTGTGGAGTGGAGATACGAGAGTTAGTTATTGACACATATACCTGTCAATAACTACATCCTCTCACGTGTGTATAAAATACTCTTAATACTTTTGAGATAACTTGCAAAATTTAACTAATTGTATATTTTGTACTATAATTGGTACTTAGTATTTGTATAAAGGTGACTGATCTTTAAATTATGATGACCTTCAGAGTATAAGCAAGCATACTACTTATTTACCTACGATGTTATCTTTGGCATTTTATTTTAGCTTATTACAACTTAGAAGTTGTTTTTAAATTACTTAAATAATGAACCTTGAGTTATCGTTTTATAAATGTATTACTTTTTCGTCTGCCCTCTATATGTACGGTTAGATTTCTACGCAACAGATTTTAATGCAGTTTTCATCATTAGATAGAGGGATTCAAAATGAAGGTTTACGTAGTCGCGGGCAACAGCTAGTTTAAACATATAGAAGTCTAATGCTCACTTATGCCAGAGATAATGTTTTCCTTATTTGTTTCTACTTTAAATACAATCGTTGTTCGAAATAGCAATGTTTAATTATGTCATATTCACAAGCAGGTACAGTCAGTATGAAGTTGATGACAATATTCTGTTAACTAATGTGTCTTTCAAATCTGTCATCGTCTTTAGTTGTACATTGAATGACAAGAAAAAACAATACTTGCCGCTAAAATTACAATTTCTTTAGTAAATAAAGAGGTAAGTGTGATTTTTCGGAAAATGTTTGTAAGTATGAGAGATATTTGCTTTTGTTAACTTCAACTGGGTAGGTTACATTCTTCTGAAAGGTCGTTAGTACTTTGAACGATATACCTAGTCTTATTTGCAGGATACAATGTTTCCTGTGTCAACTGCAGATAAGGATGATAAGAAGGCCAGTATTTACTCTACCTAGTTTTCATTTGTGAAGTACGTATCGTAAGATATTGTAAATATTAACATATATTGAGGATATTTTCTGTTTTAGGAATTTTATTCCTAAACTAACTTTTTCCGTCTCCACTAACACCATAAAAACATCATTTGAATGACGCCTAAAGAAACTATAGCAATTTAAATTGACCAAGGTGCTTAGGTAGCCAATAACTGGTGCTTTTACCCTAGTAAATTTGTTTTTAAAGAAACGGTTAAAAAAGTTTTTTGTAAAAAGTCGTATTAGCTCTTGAAATAATGATGACCCATCAAATGACGTATTCGTATAATCACCGAATCCGCTCAGTCGATATCCGTTTAAAATCCAAAAATCGGGTCAAAAGATCGCATTAGCTCACTTTCACATCACTAACAAACACTCACTGCTTCCGTTTTTTTAAATTAAAAAAAGCACTCGCGTTTTTTTTAATTGGCATGCGTTCGCGCGGCACAGGCACTGTCTGTCGGTCTACTGACGTTATGCCATACATGGCCGCTCTCTGTCATCGGCCAGATAATGATATTAGGGTACCGCGTTTGCGTAATTTCTTTATTGTTAGGTCTTTTCAAGGTCTAGTTACTTGCTGAAAGAGTACAGGGACCACGATTTTGGTACTTTTTAATCACTTCCATATTATTATTAGTTTTTAAAAATTGTTTAAAATTAAGTTAAACAATTGATTATGTACTTACACGTTAATGCAGGCGGTCACGGCTTTATCAAAGTTGTTAGGCCATGAGTATGACAGACAGAGGCACTGTAGCAAGTGAAATTACTGGGCGAAATAGACTTAACGACAATGTCTCGGGGTGATAAGCGCCGTGCAGTGCCACGCAAACACTTGAAAACTGCACTGCATCTGTAATAGTCAGGCGTGGTGCTTAGCATCAGGTAGGCGCCTTGATTGTCTTGTCACTAGGTGACATAAAAAAAAACTAATACACTAGCACTGTCAAGTTAATTAAAAAAAATCCTACGGAACCTTTACAGCAAATAAGTGATCCAAAGCGCCCCCCGTGCAGGCCACATGGTACCGGATTGTCAAAACGTGAAACACGTGCGCAGCAGCCGGCGCTAGCTATATTTAGAAGTAACTTGGGTTTAATGTCACGATTTCAACACGACTAGCATACGACACTGGTTGAATATAAAATTAATTAACCTAGCTTGCAGCAAAAAAGAAAAAAAATTTGGTAATAAAGTATTGTTCGCACAGCGGATCTAGGCTTCCGTGAAGTTAGCCGTTTGTGATGCGCAAAGAAAATTTAGTTCGAAAAAGCTCCATTGCGCATCGAAACGGCTAATTTCACGACGACGACGGAGATCCGCCGTGAGAACTATACATAATACTTGTTTACCGAAACCAAAAGTAGGACCTACTTAGGTCAGCCTATGTTCTAGACAATGTTTTAAGCGTTTTGTGAAAAATGATCATTGATTTGTGATATTAACAATTCAGTGCCACCGACTCGCCTAACGAGTCCACTTATCCCAGTGCCGTCGGCGACTCGCCTGGCGAGTCCACCCTAAAATGTAGACACCCGTAGATACATAATTAAAATCGTAGTTGCATTGAACGATTTAAAATACTAACTTTGTAAAAAGTCGTGCCGTGACATCTAAATGGAAGTTATTCTCGGAATGTCTCTTTGAGTAACTTCCGAAAAATATTTACTGAATTCGTTACTGTAATGGTGTTTACAGACATCAGATACTGTACAGAATGTGTGTGTGTTGTACCTATACGAGTATACACCTAACTATTATGAATAGGTTCCACACATTAAAAATATCATGTTCCTTTTTTAGAATTTGAAATGTAACTATAATTTTGTCTTAAAAATCTCGAGTAAATTGATTACGTTTTCTGGTCAATTATTATGTATCATTGTTAGAAAACGAGACTGGCAGCGTACCTATAAAAAAAATTAACAGCACCCCGTAGCGGGTCATTGATGTGCGGTTCAATGACGCGCGGGTCTCTGACACGCGCTGTTCTTTCGAATTCCAACAAGGATAACTAATAATTGACCAAAAATAGTTGATCTTTGGGAATATGACCGGTTGGCGGTCATGAGTGTTTTAAATTATTTCGGGTATTTATTTTATAATTTAGGTTATTAGATACCTAATTTTAAATAATTATGTAATAATGAAATTGTATATTTTTCTAAAACAAGCAAAACACAGAGTTTGGATAGGTTCACTACGGCTTGCCTAAAGCTATTCAACTTGTTATATTTCACCTATGACGTCTCACAGCATGATTGTTTCATTGTCAGTTTCTGGACGATGTCCTTTACCGTTTTACAGCACAGGCACGTTATTTACATGGCGAATGGATGGGATGGCAGTACATTAAATTAAAACTATGTTTGGTATCACAGAAGTTATACTTTTGTGTTTGGTATATAGTCGTGACTAAGGTTATTTTCCGTCGTGTGTAAAACTTATGTATTCTGTGATAAAAACAAGGTCAATGCATCAATCAACTCTATTATTAATTGTTATTTTATTTTGATTGATGAACTCAAGAGGATTAAATCATTATCTCAATTTGTTTATCATATAAACTATTATCTAATGTTCATTGGTTGAAGTTCCTAACGATTGACTAAGTTATAGTTCTCTAAGCGGATCTAGGCTTCCGTGAAGTTAGCCGTTTCGATGCGCAATAGAGTTTTTTTTAAATTATCTTTGCGCATCACAAACTAACTAACGGAACTTCACGGAACCTTGATCCGCCGAGAGAACTATACTATTATTTTACCTCACTACTATTATTTTACCTCACTGTACTAACATCTAAACGTAGTGCTTATACTCTCTGGACTGTACTGTGGGGATTATGTCAAAGTCGAAGACAAAAGTTCACGGTCCCAGCTTTAACAGTCGTTTGGCCATGACGGAGGCCTTCAGGCGGCCTATATAATAAACTCCGTAACCAGTTGGCCACTGACTTATAGGAACTGTAACTCTATGAAATAAAAAAAATGTTTGATTTTGTTATACCAAAAAATTTTTTGCTGATTATAATAATGGCTTCCTGATGATAAACGGTTATCGTAGCCTATGGACGCTTGCAATACCAGAGGTATCACTAGCACGTTTCCATCCAGTGAAAGTAGATCGAAAGTCTAATTTAATATGGCTGTAATTTTAACGGAAACCATACCTTTCGAAACGGAACACAGAAATGCGAGCATTACTGCTTGGCGTCAGAAATATAAACTTACTTAACTTACTAAAGTATGTATGACTAAAGCTAAATAATGCTACAATTTGTAAAGAACTGCAGAATAGTTATCTAAGACGAATGATTTCCTGTATGACTGTATAGTCACGTGTCGTAATGGTGGAATAGGAGAGCTTGTGTTTTAGCGTTTTAAAAATATATTATTATTGGTAGAGTGGGTAGATAGAGTCAGACATTATTGCTAAAAAAAATAATTTGTTCATGAAGCTGAAGCAATAGCATGAAGAAATTAATGATAACAAACTTTCAAACACTATAAATCAGCAATTTGTAGTCGATATTCTTAAAATGTTGAAACGCAATTTTTCAGTTTGAGGAGTAGGCCAGGAAAACTGTCGATTTGTGGGTACAAAGTCCACCCACAGTATGTTACTATCTGATGCATTCAATAAATTAACTCTACAAGGGAGAGTCGTTAGTAAAAATTTATCCCCAATGCTTTCCAGAGCAGTCTCTCTAACAACGTTTAGATTATAACTTTGGGACTATTGTATCTTACTTACTATACCTTACCTACCTAGGCTTTACACATAGTATCTAAGTATACCTATTTCTTAGAAACAGCGCTGAGCGAATCGAAAACATGCATTTCTAGACTAGGACATAGGCATAGAGATAGGTACCTACTTATTTTAAATTCATTATTAGGTATTAATCTATTAATTGGATGTATCGTAAATGCAGAGTGTGTGTAAAACCAGAACCAAGGATATCACAAGGCACGGTACAAAGAATTTCTTCTAATCGAATTCCATAAATCTTATAGGCAAACACACAAACCACAATGCATAAAAACTCCTTTGTGTAATCCTATCCACGAAATAGTTCACTGTTTCGACCGTTTTGCTTTGTTCCGAAAAAAGGTTTTGCCAACGGAACGAAACCAAACCAACTGTAGAGTTTTGAAAGGAGAAACAAAAAATTGCCGGGCAGTTAACATTACGTCATCGGAATTAAGTGCTGCCATTTTTTATTGGCATATCCATTCTGTATCATAAACTGTAATGCTTTTCAATAAGGTTGATATTTCAATGCTTTTTCTTTTTCAATATTCGTTGTAAAGATGGATTGGATAGAGATGACCGTGTGATCTCACCGTTCAGAAAAGGAGTTATAATAACAAGTTATTGATGTGTAAATTGTAGTAATTATTAAACTGACATACAATACTGTTATTAGTAGTAATCTCAGTATCGCTGCCTTTCTAACACTCACTTAAAAACGACCAAATGTGGCGCGGCGGGCTGATGTCCGCCTGCGACACAAGAGGTTGTGGGTTCGATTGCCGCCTTGGGACAAATGTTTGTACGATCTGCAAAAATTTGTTCCGGGTGTTCTGGGTATTTTTTAGGTACCTACTTAAAAATATATATCTTGTATTGTAGGCTTCGAGCATGTTCTCTATGTCTTATTGTATTGTACCAATTAAATACTAGCTAAGAAAGACAGAAAGAGTAGTAGAGTTCTCTGTGATAGAGCTCGTCCGGGGAAGGACTACCACCATACCTATTTCTGCCGCCAAGCAGTAATGCTCGCATTGCTTTGTTCCGGTGTGAAGGGTATGGTTTCCGGTGAAATTACTGGCACATGAGGCTTTCAATCTTAGCCTCAAGGTGGCAACCCGCGAGTGATACCTCTGGTATTGCAAGCGTCCATAGGCTGCGGTAACCGCTTACCATCTTGTGGGCCGTACGCTTGGTTGCCACTTCAGTTGTATAAAAAAAAAAAAAAACATTTTTATTGACCCCCAAGATCATACTTAAAGAAACATATAGTTCTCACAACGGATCTCGGCCGTCGTGAAATTAGCCGTTTCGATGCGCAATGGAGCTTTTTCAAACTAAATTGTCTTTGCGCATCACAAACGGCTAACATCACGGAAGCCTAGATCCGCTGTGCGAACTATACCTAATACATAAAAAAAAAACTATAGATAGATATAGATAGTACATAAAGGTATATGTTTTAATAAAAATCGCGCTTAAGAATCCTATCCATGAAAGCCCGTGAAGATCGAACACGATTGTGGCTCGTGTGTTGGAGATATTTTAACGAAAATAAAAACATATAAAAGCTTCATCGCTTAAAATTTAAGTAAGTAGGACAAATATTAATAAACACAAGACACAACTGATTAAAAAAATAATTAGTAACGCACATTTTCGTAAAATGAGCATTTTCAGTCAACTTTCGATCATGATTTCTATGAAACAACAAGGTCTAACATATTTCCAAAAATGTAATTCAAATAATCATAGTTTTAAAATTTAAGTAAGTAGGTAAAAAACATCACGTTAGTTCAATATTTTTGAAAAAAAAAAGGTCTAAAAACGCGTACTTTTCCCAATTTTACGCTCGTTGTTTCTTCGAAATTAGAAAGTTTATAATAAAAATATACCTACTACATTAAAGTTTTGATATTTATTTACAAAATAAAATTAAAAAAATGGTCTAAAAGTTTTAATTTATTTTTATACGAATTTTTAAAGAATCCTCCGAATCCACTTTATAGCTTGATGCAAAACGCGGCTGCTCTCACTACGCGCTAAGCGCTCGTGGAGGGAGGACGTATCGCTGTTTGTCGCGCGAGCTCTTACGTATAATCATAGGGAGCTTATACAAATTATAAAGCGATCGTGTGGTTTTGATCCGTGATAGTTAAATCTCTAAGTAAGTACCTATGATATAATAATGTAAGTAGTAAACCACACTGGTTCTAGAGAACTAGTGATACGAGTAAGTAGCTTAGAATGTAAGTAGTAGTACATAGTAGTAATACATAGTATACTAGTAAGTATTATTAGTAGTAAACTTTTATGACATTATTAAAATTACCTTCTTCGTGGTAGGTACATAATCTAGCACTAAGTAGTAGGTAAAATTTCTACCTAGATACCTACCTACGTACCTACTTAGTAGCTAAATCGTGGGTATCAGAAACTCTAGTACCAACCTACCATGGTAATACAAGACCCAGACAGAAAAAGCAATTACGTGTCAAGTAAAAGTATTTATTTCATTTCAAGTTCCTAGTAAGTTCCTAGGTGTTTGCAGGACACGTAAATATTTTTACCACTGCAGAATTCGAACCCGCACTTCTTGCGTCCCAGCTCAGCTCAGCTGCTCAGCTGGATACTTGCCAGCCACGCCACCAAGATCGTCAAAGTACCTAGGCTCTGTGACCTAGATCAGGTACTAGGTAAATTGTTTTACGTAAGTTTACAATGGGCACGGATGTCCCTACGTAGATGGGTACCTTTACCATAGGTACTTACACAATCTAGCTACCTACTAAGTAGGTAGACACTAGACCTAGACTAAACTTACCAGACCTACTTTGACGATCTCGGTGACGTGGCTGGCGAGTGTCCAGTTGAGACGCATGAAGTGCGGGTTCGATTCTTGCAGTGGTTATAATGTTTGCGTGTTCTGCAAATAGATACCTAGGAACTAGGAACTTGAAATGAAATAAGTAGGTACCTACTTTTTTTTTTTTTTTTTTTTTATACTACTAAAGTGGTAACCAAGCGTACGGCCCACTTGATGGTCAGCGGTTACCGTAGCCTATGTACGCATGCAACATCATAGATATCACTTGCGTGTTACTACCCTAAGACCTTAGATGGTAAGTCTCATGTGCCTGTAATTTCACCGGAAACCATACCCTGCGAACCGGAACACAGCAATGCGAGCATTACTGCTTGGCGGCAGAAATAGGTATGGTGGTAGTCCTTCCCCTGACGAGCTCTATCACAAAGAACTCTACTACTCTTACAAATTATATATATATTATTTGCGAAACAATTGCATTTATCGATTTACTAACTAGAATCTAGTTAGGAGAGCTGGTACCAACTTTATCAGGTAGGTGTATTTGTAGGTAGGTATGCAAAATAATGAACCTACCGTAACTATACAAGTACCGATAGGTATGATGAATAACACGTTATTCGAATGTTAGTTTTTAGACATAGGTACGTACCTACTGGTTTCCTCACGATGTTTTTCTTTACCGTGTGAGATAGATCATTGAGAAGCGATTCTAAGTTTTTTTTTTTTATGGTAAGTAGGTATAGATAGACAATTAAATTCAATGTCATTCCAGCACCGCTGGACTTAGGTTGTCTTTCAAATTTGGACTCTATTGTCAGAGGTTATGGTATGTTATTATTTGCACTTACCGAGCTCGCTAACTCTTGATAAAATCAAAACTTTGAATCGCCTCTCTGATCTGATGGCATTGCGCACATTATTATTACGAATATTGGTGTGCGACCAACCGTCTTCGAACCCACGACCTTATGGTCGTCGGTCGGTTCGAAGCGCAGCGCAACTCTGGCGCAAGCCAGAAAAAAGCGGCCGGCGCACATCGGGCGGGCGCACCGCGCCGCGCCGCACCACTTCATACAAAATATAGGAGAGGGAGAGGGACGTGGTGCAAAACAGATAGAAGAATGATGTGCGCTGGCCGATGGCGGGGCGCGCCCCCGCGCGCCCGCGCTTCTTCTATCTGGCCTGCGCCTTGATCACAAGACAGGGTCACTCACTACCACTAGAACATCAGTGCTCCGGCCAAATTCTATGTAAAAAAATGTAAACATAGAAACGACCACGGAATGACAAACTCGGGTCTAACCCGTTTTTTTTTCACTAGCTGGGGTCCCTTTCCCGTAAATCATGTAGGTAGGTATTTATTTATTATTATATACTTACTAGTAGGTACCTACCTACCTATTTAATTATTATTAGACTTACCTACCAAAGTAACAACTTATGTAAGTATCACCCTCCCAATGTACTTACCTAGGTACTAATAACATTATTGACAGGATAGATGAAGCAGTTGTATAAGTAGATAGCCTCAATTTCTTTTGAATCTAATAGAAAACAAAATCCTATAAGGTAAAATACGAAAGTTTGTGAGTTAGTGAGAGTGTATGTTTGTCTGCGCTTACTCCGTAACGGCTGAACGGATTTGGCTGATACTTGAAATACACATAGTTTATGTCTTGGAATAATACATAGGTTATGGTATGGTATGTTTTGTTTTATGATGGTGTATGGTATGGTAGAATGAATGAGAACACTTACTTAGTTAGTTAAAAAAAAACATAAGCACGACGGTATGGTACGGTATGATCTAGTATCATAGACGTGTAGGTAACAAAATGTCCCCCATAAACCCGAAAGGGGGATATCCCGCCGAAGCACGTATAATACACGTCGTCCTCGTGTATACTTTGACGTGTGCAAAAGTTGAATAGGTACATCATAAATTCGTAATTCATTCATTACCTTACAAAAATTAAAGTAACATTATTAATTAACTTGGAGTTTACACAGATAATTTATTTATTATTAATTTATGAATGAAAAATCGTCGTCGTCAAAAGTCGTTGAAAAAACATTGTTCACCAAGACCTGTGGAATAGCCTCTTTTCGAGTTTACAGGGACATTATGATACGCCACGAATGAAGTGAATACCTACTCTCGAACGCCCTTTGTGAGTAAAATCTAAACGGTTTAAGAGTAGTAGAGTTCTCTGTGATAGAGCTCGTCTGGGGAAGGACTACCACCATACCTATTTCTGCCGCCAAGCAGTAATGCTTGCATTGCTGTGTTCCGGTGTGAAGGGTATGGTTTCCAGTGAAATTACTGGCACATGAGGCTTTCTTAGCCTCAAGGTGGCAACCCGCGAGTGATACCTCTCTGGTATTGCAAGCGTCCATAGGCTGCGGTAACCGCTTACCATCTTGTGGGCCGTACGCTTGGTCGCCACTTCAGTTGTATAAAAAAAAAAAAACGGCTATAGATATGGAAAAATGTTGTCGTTTAGATTTTACCCTGTAGATAGTAAAGCAAAAAAAGCAAAAAAAGTATAGCATAGTAGTGCATCAAGTAGTAACATACCTTTAGCATAAAATATTAATATACATAAGTACTTCTTTCAATAAAGTACAAAGCAGTTGGTATAATAGATATGAATGAAAATGTAATAATATAATGGATATAGATGAAAATAATATTCATTTTCTTTGTGAAATTATATAATTACGTAAAAATTAACATATTTATGTTTGTAATTTTCAGATAACAATGTCGAAAAAAAACAAAAAAATCAAAAATTCGGTTGCGTTAAAAGAAAAAAAAGGTTTGAAAAACATATTAAAACGAGCAAGAGAGACAAAAAAGCAAAGGTTTTTTTTTATTTACAGTTTATTTGTTATGTACTTTTCGATAATAGTTCGCTGTAGAAGTAGTAGCACTTTGGTGAAACCTTTGTAGTTCAATAAAGTTTTCATCAATTTCACTAAAAAAATATAGATCATCATGAGCTTCCCCATTCCTTCTTGGTCTAGTGAGTGCCCAATGCATCTAAAAGCTGTAGTGACCTCCGATCACTTTCAAATTTTTGGAATTTCAGATTTTGTAACATTTCTGTAGAATTATAGGTAAAATTATAAAACGAATGTTCCTTTATAAAATGCTACTTGTATTACAGACTCTTGGCCCCTGATACTGTGAACTCTATAGCCACAGAAAATGTGCGCAGATTGACAAATGAAAACGTCGATAGATTGATTATTCATGAGAACAATGATGAAATGGTTTATGAGAACGACAGTGGATTTATTCACCATAACAATATTGGATTAGTTCAGGAGAAAGATGATGAAATTATCGATGACACGGATGATTATGACACAGTTATTTCGGATGAAGTAATAATAAATTGCATAATACAAGTTGATAGTTATCTGTAATCAGTATATTAAAATCCACTAAGCAAAGGTTTTTTTCGTGTCCTCGATAATATTTTCCAACGTTTAGGTTTCTTCAAGAAACCAACATAATATTGCGTTTTAATAAATACTCTGTCTATATAAATAGTCTGCGACACAGATGAGGGGTTATTTGATTTTTTGTTTTAGTGTAAAATAACCTTATGAAAGTACAGTAAAACTGTTCTTGTTTATTTATTTTTGCAAGCAAAAAATTCATAATTATTATAAGGTTACCTACTTATTAGAAAAAGAAAATACTCAAGATACAAAATACACAGCGTGTAAAAAAACGACTAGAGATAATTATAAAGTTGTGATCTTATTATGTTGTACTATGTGTATGAAACTAGAAAAAAACGAGAAGGACGTAAACAAGTCAACATTATTTTTTGCGTTTTTTTCCGCTAAATATTTTCAGAATCATGGTCTGATCTTTCACACCGATTAATCTCGGTAGAAGTCTTTTTTTACACCCTGTATAAGTTCATGGTGTAACCTAATGTCCCTCTATGCCCGAAAAGGGGGTATTCACAGTATTCAGGTATAATACCCCCAATGTTATTTCAATTACTTTTTTTTTATACTACTGTAGTGGCAACCATGCGTACAGCCCACAAGATGGTAAGCGGTTACCGCAGCCTATGGACGCTTGCGATACCAGAAGTATCACTCGCGGGTTGCCACCTTGAAGCTAAGATCGAACGCCTCATGTGCCAGTAATTTCACCGGAAACTATACCCTTCACACCAGAACACAGCAATGCGAGCATTACTGCTTGGCGGCAGAAATAGGTATGGTGGTAGTCCTTCCCCGGACGAGCTCTATCACAAAGAACTCTAATACTCTTTTATGCACTATGACTTTTGAAATTTCAAAGTTTTTCATTCATGAAATGCGTAATGTATGCGTAGGTAAATGAAATGAATACTTACTTACTAATTGGACTTTTTAAATACGATATACTTATTCAACTTTTGCACCGTCAAAGTGTTCACGTGCAAGGGTGGAATACCCCCCTTTCGGGATTATAGGTACATTATGTTACACGTTTTAAATAATTAGATATCATACATCACCATACCAGATTAATTAAATTATTACTAGCATCCGTTCGCGTACCTACCTGGTTTATGTGTTCTTCCAAATCATAAATTATGGCATGTGTATTGTAAAACATTAGTAGGTACTTAGATAATAATCAGTACGATTTTTTTTTATCAAGCGTATCATAAAATAGGTAGGTAGGTAATGAAAAACACTAACTCAAATATTTCATGACCATGACTAAAACTGCACTCTCTCAAGAAATGGACTACCAGCGATTCCAAGCTCTATCACAGTTCCCCGAAAGTTTATATTGCTCCGCTCGCATAGTAAGGCGGCTATAGCACCCGCGCTTTTCAACTGCACTTATTTACTATGCTGCCGCCCTGGCAGGCAGTTGTATACGCTTCAAACTATTTTATCTCGTCTCGTCTCGTCGAGATAAATAGTTTTAGGTAACTACCTAGGTACTTACTGTTAGTGTGATTTCAAATTAGCCGCAAAGTGCCGCGCGGCCACTTTCATCAAGTCACCCTTATATGTACCTCCAACCACAGAACAGGTATTAGTACTCTCCAACCCCAGCCCTGCTTGTATGGTAGCCGCGCGCTACACGCGCTAATACAATAAAAGTAGGTAGGTATCATGTGCTTGTAATTTCACCGGAAACCATACCCATCGAACTAGAGCATCGAACTAGATCACAGACGCGAGCATTACTGCTTGGCAGCAGAAATAGGTACTACAGGGTATTACCTACCTACCTACCTACCATGTAATGGTTCCTGTTTGAGGACAAAACTGAGAGTAGGTAGGAAAAGAGCGTGTGGTCCCCAGTCATAATAATAGGTAAGTAGGTACCTAACCTAGCTAGAGTAGGTACCAAGGTTTTAATAAAAAAAGTAAGTAGGTAGGTACTTACATATATATTTAATATGTATACCTACCTACCTATTTTTATTCACGTCATTATCTGTTCAACAAGTAGAGTTAGGTAGGAACATAAGGGTATGCAGTAGACACCTATTTTTAACATAATCATCCAGTCGACATGACAAAGGATCAAATGTATTTGTCCTTTACTTAGTTGTGTAAGTTACTAACGCACACAACGGTGAGCCGCGCACACATAGAGCCTCGCGTCGCGCGCCCGTAAATACCTAAACTTGACAGCGCTGGATCTTGGAACGGACTCTTAAGGGTCAAAAGGTCCTGTCTCAGCAAAAGCTGCACCGCGTACGCAGGAGGTAGCGGAGCAGCACTGCTATTCTATATTCTATAGCAGTTCGTCCCAGCTTCGCACGGGTACAATGAAAGCGCACCCGTGCGAAGCCGGGGCGGGTCGCTAGTAATAAATATAGCCTATGTTACTCAGGAATAATGTAGCTTTCTAATGGTAAAATAATTTTTAAAATCAGACCAGTCGTTTTTGAGTTTATTCGGCACAAACAAAAATACAAATTTTCTATCTTTATAATATAAGTCTCTAAAAGTAAGTAAGTTCGTATGAGTCAGTGGCCACCTCTGGTGACAGAGTTTACAGGCCGCCCGAAGGCCTCTGTCATGGCCTAACAACTTTGAAAAAGCCGGGACCGACTGCTTAACGTGCCCTCCGAAGCACGGGAGCGCTCAGTTGAAATGCCACTGGCGGTCACCCATCCGAATGATGACTACGCGGAACAGTGCTTAACTTTGTTGATCTGTTAAGAACAACTTAGCCAGCTACGTCACGAGCGCTCCGGTACTCCGGGCTCCGGTATTAGTCTCTAGATAGTTTAATTTGGGTTAATTCGATGCTAAAATTAGCTATTTCTAAGTTTGTTTTCGTAGTGCAGTATTTCTTTCTAACCGTGTCCAATCTCCATCGTCGCTGATCTGATAACGGAGACAAACACAACGCATTTCGCTCAGGTGAGGTCATACGACCTTCCAGCATTTTAAATGCTACGGCAGGTAAACAAAACCAAAACATAAATAATGATGCCTTATTTTATAACAGAGTAATTGTCATGGCCTAACTTTGAAAAAGCCGGGACCGACCGCTTGACGTGCCCTCCGAGCACGAGAGAGAAGAGTAGTAGAATTCTTTGTGATAGAACACGTCCGGGGAAGTACTACCACCATACCTATTTCTGCCGCAAAGCAGTAATGCTCGCATTGCTGTGTTCCGGTGTAAAGGGTATGGTTTCCGGTGAAATTACTGGCACATGAGGCTTCGATCTATGCTTCAAGGTGGCAACCCGCAAGTGATACCGCTGGCGCTGGTATTGCAAGCATTCATAGGCTGCGGTAACCGCTTACTATCTTGTTACGTACGCTTGGTTGCCACTTCAGTTGTATAAAAAAAATGTTCAGTTGAAATAGCCAGGCGGTACTGGACCGATTTAAAAAAAACTTTGACCTGCCCCGGCTTCGCACGTAAGTTTTATTCAATGACCTTGCAGAGGTCTAATGGGCGAGACGTGTACTACCTACTTAGGTGGACGGTACAGTTAGTCATTTGGACCGGTCTGTTTTGACCACATTCATTTTCTGTCTCCACCTTACTACGTAGTACTAATATCTGTTGTGTGAAGTCTGTTAAATTTATATAACAGTTCGTATAAATACTGGTAATTTTCAATAAGCACAAAGTTAACTAAACCGCGGCTTCCGCACCATGGTTTCAATTAGCACACGTCACAAAACAGATATTAGTACTACGTTACGTACACACGTTTTAGTGTAATGCGGACAAATCTTAACCCTTCGAACATAATAATCTTAATGTCTTTGTCTTAACCACAGGTAAACAATTTTACCTGCGTATTATACATCATCTTGGTATCCATAACAATAGCAAGGATCATGCGATAGGAACCCGGTCGGTGTTGTTGCCAGTTCTTTTACGGCGCGTTGTAACTGGCGTAAATTTTCCTAGCTTGTAAGACGTTTCAAAGTGATCCTTGTGATTTTATTGAAATACTAATTTTGAATTTTGATAAGGTCTAATATTGTTCCCTGAGCAAGGGCCTAAGCCACAGAGCAGAAATATTGCAATATAACAGGAAATGTGTAGGTTAATACCTACTTAACTAATAATAATATATGTAATGGCTAACAATAAACAACTGAGGAATAACCCATTATTCCCTGTCTCTTTTCCTGTGAGTAGCAAGTACATATGTTTTGCTTACAAATTGAGGATATTAAATAAATAAATAATGCTGGACAATCCACACAGCATCATCTAGCCCCAAGGTAAGCTGCCGTTAAACAGAGCTGTGTTATAGGTACTAGATGACTGATATATACTTAATACAATACAATACATAGATAGATATTTTTTATTATATATAGAAAATACCCAGAACACCCGGAACAAATATTTGTAGATCGTACAAACATTTGTTCCGAGGCGGGAATCGAACCCGCAACCTCTGCGTCGCAGGCGGACCTGCGCCCGCTGCGCCACATCGGGCGTCAAATTGTCTTATTGTATAGCACATACTGTCAGTAAATAGATGTATGCACATCACCAACGGGGTAACTTCATAATGGCCGAGATCCATTGACAGTACTATAAATAGTCTTTTCTACCACTAAGCTCAATACAATTTTATTTTTTTATACAACTGAAGTGGCAACCAAGGGTACGGCCCACAAGATGGTAAGCGGTTACGCGCAGGTTATCACTCGCGGGTTGCCACCCTCACGCTCACGCTAAGATCTAAAGCCTAATGTGCCAGTAATTTTACCAGAAACCATACCCTTCACTCCGGAAAACAGCAATGCGAGCATTACTGCTTGGCGGCAGAAATAGGTATGGTGGTAGTCCTTCCCAGGACGAGCTCTATCACAAAGAACTCTACTACTCTTCTCTCTGGTAGTATCATATATGAACCCTGTAAAAGGGTATGACAACACGGAGATAGGCAGAAGTTTAAATAAGTAGGAAGTAAGCAAAAGTGTATTCTTAATATTCTTAAAAAGTTTAAAGTATGTCTGTGATGATATTATATATATATATTTTTTATGTCAGCAAGTGACAAGACAATCAAGGCGCCCATCTGATGTTAAGCACCACGCCTGACTATTACAGATGCAGTGCCACCCAAAGCTTAAAGTTTTCAAGTGTTTGCGTGGCACTGCACTGCGCTTATCACCCCGAGACTTTGTTGTTTAGTCTCTTTTGCCCAGTAATTTCACTTGCTACAGTGCCCTTCAAACCTAAACACAGTAACGCTTGCACACTACTGCTTGGAGGTAGAATATCTGACACTGCTGTGGTACCCACCAAGACGAAATCTTGCTGAAGAGTTCTACCACCAGGTATTATATTACCATTTAGATTTTTTTATGGCAATTTTATTCTTCTGTTTGGTACTTTATTGGTAAAATAGTATGTTTACTTTATTACAGTGTTTAATAATAAATAAGTGAGCACCGGTGGTCTAGTGGTAGTGACCCCGCCTTCCGATCCTAAGGTCGTGGGTTCGAATCCAGTCGTGCACCAATGGATTTTTCGCTACGAAATATTTATGTGCGCAATCGAAGTGCTCTCATACGGTGAAGGAAAACATCGTGAGGAAACCGAAATGTCCAAGAACTAAAAATTCGAAAGACATGTGCCATCCACCAATCCGCATTGGGTCCGCGTGGTGGATTAGGACCCAACTACTCTCGCTTGAGAGTAGGCCAGTGTCCCAGCAGTGGGAACATTAGAAGGCTGCCATGATGATGATGATGAATAATAAAACCAAAGAAATAATGTATTTATTGACTGTCTTAATATCAGGGTACAAGATCTTGGGGTCTTCGGGACACGGGGGAAACGGGAAGCAGGATCGGGTTTCTGTGATAGGAAGAAAAAGGTTAAATATAAAATATAGTTGCTCTCTATAGATATAAAAAAAGTACTGAAAGTAATACATACCTACATTATTTAGATGCGAAGGATTATTAAAATAGATCTAGTTAAAAAAAAATATTGTAACTGACTGATAAATCAATGTATATGTATTATAAATTGTGAGTCCTTTCGAGAAATCTAGTAAGTACTATTTTTTCAATTAGGAATTTCATTTTTTTTACAAAAAAAATACATTGTCTAAGTTATACTCTTTTAAGATGGTGCAATGGGGTTTAAGATTTTAAGATATTAAATAAACTTAACGCGCACAAGAGGTAGCAGTTCTCTTATTAATAAATAACATTGTTTACATACTTGTCGCTTAAAAAAAATGCCGCGTCGTACTACCGTGTACTACTTTCGGACGTAACTTTCGAAACCCATAGAAATGTGAAAAACTCATTTAAACTTCGTAAAAAGTTATGAATAGAGTAAGAAGCTTACCTTAGACCGGGCGTGAGTTGTCTTCGTCGCCACAAAAATCCAAAATAAGCTGATATCACAGTTTTTGTCACGCACCCGATTCACTAAAAACACTGCCCCGTCAACACCTTTTACAGAACAAAATAACACATAAACCTAACAAGTTACAAGAAAAACACTGTTTTTATAACACTTGTCTACAGTTTTTATGAGTTCTATAAGTTTTTCGTCATAATTTAAATTAATTAATAAATCAAGTCGGCATTTCAAGTTAGAGAATTCGTAAAAGTTTTGATTTTGACGACTTGACATATCAAGGGTTGCCAGATGTGCTTCTTGCTTGAATTATCGTACGCTAGCTTTGTCTGTGTTATAAAAAAAGTAATTTCGTATGATTATGTGGCCAACTCTGGTGGCAGAGTTTCTAGGTCACCCGAAGGCCTCGCCTCGTCTCAAGATCTTGAATACTCAAGCTATACGCTAGGAAAAACCCAAAGGCAGGTGTCTCACGCGGGCGATTGACGAGTGAATTTGCTTCAAATAGTTTAACGCCTATCGCCTGTCGCCCGCTTTGAGACAACTGCCCAAGATGTAGAATTTGGTGGATACATAACAACTTTAACTTATTTATTATTTTTAACTGTTTATTCAAAACTGTTTACTAAACTAACATTTACAAAGAATTTTAAGATCAGTTGGTTTAGCAATGTAGGTATCTACTCTACTCAACTGATTATTATACCTAAATAGTTTAGGTTCTTAGCCTCAAGGTGGCAACCCGCGAGTGATACCTCTGGTATTGCAAGCGTTCATAGGCTGCGGTAACCGCTTACAATCTTGTGGGCCGTACGCTTGGTTGCCACTTCAGTTGTTTAAAAAAAAAAGATTCTTGTAATTTTTATAACGTAAATTATGTGGTACTTGCATCTTTCATGACTTTGTAAAAAACCTTTAAAACAATCGTTACAATAATGAACGATCGCAGACCCGATCGTGCACTATCGTAAGAACATAATGAGTATTATGAGGAAAATATGTCTTCATTTTCGTAGCTCAAATCATAGTTACTTCTGGCAACCCTGCAAACCTTATTTGTTTGACAGTTTGGTTAGAGGTCGCGCGCTACTTCGTTCGTAAAGGCTTTCTCGCTCTTTTCTTCGAGATTTCAAGCAAGACGCTGTTGGACCGCACCGGTCCGAAATGCGTTCGAAGCACGCACCCCGATAAAAAACCGCGCGCGGGAAAACCATTCGTACCACGACCGATGTGACGCGGCGTAGGAGGTTGCGGGTTCGATTCCCGCCTTGGAACAAATGTTTGTACGATCTGCAAATATTTTTTCCGGGTGTTCTGGGTATTTTTATGTAAGTATAATAAAAAAAAATCTATTTATGTATTGTATTGTAGTAATATCGGTCCTTTAGTAGCCATAACACAAGCTCTGCTTAGCTTGGGGCTAGATGATGCTGTGTAGATTATCCAGCATTATTTCTTTAATTTATTTAGGTATTTAATACTAATAATGAAAAACTTGGTTTTTAGTGATCAAAGCGTTGAAACAGAATAAATGATACCTCTCCGTAGCGTAAGGTATTCAACCGTAAAACGCAGCGTGCACATGCAACAAAAACGTTAATTTTGAAGCATCAGCCATCAACCAATCAGATGAAGCATGTTGTTCTACCAAACGCCTGCATTCACTTGTTTCTGATTACCTGCTGATTTTTTTAGAATACCGCCCGTTTACACTAAGACAGATGTCACTGACCATGTTGATTTACTAAGTGTTGATTATTTACATAATTTTAACTATTCTAAGTATTGTCTATTTAAAGTTTATGTATACATTCTACTTTAAATTCAAACCTTTATTATTTTTTCAATCCTTTTATTTTATTGCCTGGTTGCCCGAGTTGCATCGTTCCCTACACAAGTGCGATGCAGCTTATGCTGAGCCAAGACCATTGACCCACACTCACATTTTTATTTAATAAAAAAATTGGTAGTTTAGGTAGTTTTAGTACCTACATACTGTATCTTTTTTTTTCATTTGTTGCCAGGAATCAAGTTATTTTCATTTAATATCTCTCTATGGTGGAATATTTGGTAACTGCGGAAAACTACAGTTTTTTGTTACATTCCGCTGGAGCAACTTTTCTTTCCTTATATCAGCGGGATAATGTTATCATATTCGAGTACGCAATTCGGACTAGCCGGCAGGTAGCCGCGCTGTCCAATCGTTGCATTCCAAACATATTTTTTCCCGCCACTCGCAAAACCGGTCCTGCCGCGCCCTCTTGATATAAAAACTATTTCGGAATCCATTGATTGTTTTGTTCTCATTCTAAATGAGGTTTAGGTAAGCAAAACGCAATGTATTTTAATTTCTTATTACACCTACAGGGTTGTACCCAAGCCAGCCAAAATATAGTCCTGCCTGACCTACTTTTCCGTCCAGATACCCTAATCTAGTAAGTTCGTATGAAGGTTGTACGAGCCGGAGACATCCCAAGGATTATTTCGAGAAAGTGCGATATCTAAATACGGATAATCAAGCGGAAGGTGTTGGGTTCAAATCCCGATTCAGGCGAAATAATTTTTGAAATAATAAAATCCTAAGTTCTTATGGGTCAATGGCAGTTGTTGGGCCATGACAGAGGCCTTCGGGCAGCCTAGGAACTCTGTCACCAGAGTTGGCCACTGCCTCATACGAACGAACGAACGAATGGTTAACTCTAGTAGGCCACGCCCGAATGCCTTCGAACAACTATGAAAAATCTGGGACCGCCAGCACGGAAGCGCTCAGCTGAATTTGCGACGGGCGGTCACCCATCCAAATGGTGACTACGCTGAACAGTGAATAACTTCGTTGATCTGAGAACAACTTAGCAGGTTTTGGCCCCTGTTCCAAAATAAACAGGTTTGCTACAATACAGATTTATTCGTCACAGGTCCCAGGATTCTGATGTCAATAGATCAAATGAAATGATCAATTTTAAGAGTAGTAGAGTTCTCTGTGATAGAGCTCGTCCGGGGAAGGACCTACCACCATACATATTTCTGCCGCCAAGCAGTAACGCCCGCATTGTTTTGTTCCGGTGTGAAGGGTGTGGTTTCCGGTGAAATTACTAGCACACGAGGCTTTCGATATTAGCCTCAAAGTGGCAACCCGCGAGTGATACTTCTGGTATTGCAAGCGTCCATAGGCTGCGGATACCGCTTACCATCTTGTGGGCCGTACGCTTGGTTGCCACTTAAGTTGTATTAAAAAAAAATGATTGCAGCTCATGCAATACCATACAATACCAATACCACCGCTTACCATCAAGTGGGCTGTTGGTGCTTGGTTACCACTTTAGTAGTACTTATACAATATAAAAAACAGACGAAAAATCTCTAGTACTATTCCGCTTAACCTTTTAACTGATGAGGTCACACAGTTACCACAGTTAACCTCAAAAGAAAAATATCGACACGTGTTTCATCCCTCCACGGGACATCCTCAGGACCATCGACTTGTTCTCCGGCAGACGTGTTGCTCCGTCGAGCGCTGGAGCCAAATTGAATAGTACTAGAGATTTTTCGTCTGTTTTTTATTTTGTAATGGATTTCCGCAAAGTAACGCCTGAATCTATCAATTATAGTACTTATATAAAAAAAAAAATACCTATAGTCTCGCAGCAGGATTCGAACAAGCACTGTTGCTTCTTCACCGAGCAATCATCCACTACGCCACAGAGGTCGTCAAATGCGCACAAATTCCCTTAGCTAATAGCATTAGGGTAGGTACATTTAAATATCTAAACTTTTCGGATTATATCGGGGGGGTTTCATTATTAGCGCATAATATTCAAGGAATAGGTTCCCCACACAAAAAAAAAACACTAATAATCTGGTCAATCATTACTTATCCTTGATGGAAAATCGACACGGGCCGCCGGCGCGTGTCAATGACCCGCGCGTTAATGACCTGCACGTGTCAATGACCATTCCCACAACCGCTACGGGGCGCGCGGCGCGCGCGCTTCATTATTTTATTATTACGCCGCCCGTATCGATTTCTATAAGTTAAAGAATGTATTATTAGTAGGATAGGATCGGAATAAAAAATGAAATGAAAACATAATGTAGGTATATTAATAAAATTTATTCTTTGGTATTTTATATATTAACTTAATATCTATGCATTAACGCAGTGCAAAATCATTTATGAACGGTCCTCATTCTAAATTGTAAAATAATAAACATATTTTAATTATTTAGCTAATGAGTCTTTTAAATCTAACATCTTTGACTACATAGACTGACAAAGTAGCTAGCGACTAGCCGCTAAACTTGTTTTATGAATGAGTGCATTTGTCTCTACCAGACTTACTTCTATAAGTTTTAGTTTTGGCCTAAATAGGACACACTTATAGTCTATTTCACATAGGAAGGGTGCCGGCTGACACATTTCTGTTAATCCTTTTTTGCATCATTTATTCGGCAATGTCAAAGTTATAAAATACTAACAATTAACCACAAGTTTAGTTTATTTTAGTTTTAATTTTATTAACTATACAACTAAGGAAATACAACAAAAACTGAAGATATCGCAATGATTTACGAAATATAAATAAATAAAATTAAAAAAAAATATTTTTAAAGAGTAGTTTGTGATGGAGCTCGTCCGGGGAAGGACTACCACCATACCTATTTCTGCCGCCAAGCAGTAATGCTCGCATTGCTGTGTTCCGGTGTGAAGGGTATGGTTTCCGGTAAAATTACTGGCACGTGAGGCTTTCGATCTTAGCCTCAAGGTGGCAACCCGCGAGTGATACCTCTGGTATTGCAAGCGTCCATAGGCTGCGGTAACCGCTTACCATCTTGTGGGCCGTACGCTTGGTTGCCACTTCAGTTGTATAAAAAAAAAAAAACCCGATAGCTCAATTGGTAGAGCACCTGCGTATCAAGCGGTGGTTGCGGGTTCAAATCCCGCTTGAGGCGAAATATTTTTTGGGATATTATAATCTTTAGTATTCCCCTAGTGTGATGGTTAACACTAAACAAAAATAACCAATATGTTTAAACTCGGTCTGACAACTATTCTTACTTAAAAATTAAAAAATAATGAGATACAACCATATTAAAAACCATGAATCAATATTAATAGTACATTATGGTACTAGTGTGTAACATTGGTGATTACCGCTGAGGCGCCATTGAGAGCCGAGCCGTAGACGAGGGTCTTAAGATAGCCGAGGACGGTAATCATCAATACACACGTGTATCATACGACGTTTTTCAACACACTTGTGAATAAAATAACAAAAAAAATCTATAACTCACTAGTGAGCTATAGCAATGAAAAAGTCATATTGATTATGGGTGTCATTCTGTGCCTAATTGCGATGACCATAGAGCCACTTTATAAGCAAGTGTGTTGAAAATAAATTAGAAACACAACTTGTCATATAATTACAGTCTTATTAAAATACTGGCACGTTTATAATACGCACTTTTATAACGCGTTTTTAAAACAAGCTTATTAATAAAGTCATCTTTTAGTTCTTAATATTTGCGGGATTTTAACGTTTATTTTAACATTATTATTTAATTTCCGGTAAAATCTAGTAGGTATATTAAAAACAAGTGTTTTGATCGCGAATGTTAAAAAAAAATCATCTTCACATTGTATTTGAAACTAGCGGCTCGTCCCGGCTTCGCACGGGTTAAGCAATATAGCCTATGTTACTCAGTGATAATGTAGTATTCTAAATGAAAGAATTTTTGTTTTTGGACCAGTAGTTTTAGAGTTTATTCGTTACGAACAAAAATACAAATCATTCTTTTTTATAATATTAGTTTATACAAAAGTCGTTTCCAGCCGTTTCTGTCCTCTTTTAAACGACGCAACGGATTTTAATGCGGTTTTCTTTAATAGATAGTGATTCAAGAAGACAGTTTATATCTATCGTTTAAGCCAAAGCCGGGGCGGGTCGCTAGTTTATAAAAGGCTTAGTGACATACTGACCTAAAACGCAGAACTATTTACTTTAAATCGTAGCATTAAATGCCTAAAGGCTAAAACAGAGATTCTTAATTCATAAGGATTCTTTTTTAGAAGGCCTAAAGCCTTCGAAGAAAGGATGATGATAGCAGTTAGCCAAAAACTGGCGCCAGTCGCTCGGACGAGTAGCTCGACTGTTAGGATGAGATGATTATATCCGTTAACCGGTAACTGGCGCCACTAGCTCGGGCTAGTATAGTAGATAGACCGTTAGGATGAGTGATGATTGAAGCAGTTATCCAGTGACGCCAGTAGCGAGTAGCTTGCGGGTTAGTCCGGTAGCCAGTTCTGAGTTTTCCAAAGTAAACAGTAGTAACCGCTGTGAGACGGATTTGAGTTGGTGTTCTGAAAAAAAAACATTACAATTTAGTTTTTACATATACATCTTTACCGCGGCTTCGCTCATTTAATCAATCACTCAATCAGTCGTCATTCAGTCAGTCACTCACTCAATCAGTCGTCATTCAGTCAGTCACTCACTCAATCAGTCAGCATTCAGTCAGTGGTCAGACACTCAATCAATAACTCAGACACTCGATCAGTCACTCAAATTTGCAGTCACGCATGGGCGCAATGTAACTGAAAACTCTTTTGATTTTGACTTTAAATCAATCACTCAATCTGTCACTTAATCAATCAGTCGCCATTCAGTTAGTCAATCACTCAATCAATCAGTTGTCATTCAGTCAGTCAGTCACTCAATCAGTCACTCGATCAATCAGTCACCCACTCAATCAGTAGTCAGTCAGTCAGTAACTATACCTACTTATAACTCATCAACTATATTGTTTAACCTGTAATAATATATTTAAAACTAAATTCGGGTTTGCGAGCCATATTCGCGCTCATAATAGATAAAAACCATGTATATTCAATTCGATAAACATTAATAGCAAGGTTCGCTAACGACGGATACGTCGCGGAGGGCATCATCATCATCAGTCAGTCAGTCAACCAGCCAAGCAGGCAGTCAGTCAATCAGTCAGTCAGTCAGCCAGTCAGTGTGTATACCTGCACTGGCGCGTATCTCTGCAGCAACGGTCTGTATCCGTTCCCGAAGGTGGCAACCATGTCCTCGCCCTCCGAGCCCGGCTTGCCCACCAGTGGGATTATACCGCTCACCTGAAACAGAACTTTGTAATAGAGCTGGTCCCATTTTTTTTGTGGCGACTCCCTTTTCCGCATTTGGACTCAATACTCAATTCTCAATATTTTTATTGTCATCACATTGATAGGTATAGTTCGCACAGCGGATCTAGGCTTCCGTGAAGTTAGCCGTTTGTGATGCGCAAAGACAATTTAGTTTGAAAAAGCTCCATTGCGCATCGAAACGGCTAATTTCACTACGGCCGAGATCCGTTGTGAGACCTATACATGGGGTGAAAATACAAATAGTGGATCACAATGTGCGCTCATTAGGGCATAACTATAGGTGAAGGCAGACCGAGGTTTATTATTAGGTAGTATAGTTTATTATCTGTTTATTTTGAAATACCAATTTGAAATTATATTTTTATCATTATTATTGTCATTATTATTATTCTTAAATTCACACATTTTATCAGCCAAAGACTCGTTATTTGGTCCATTATGCGTGGGTTGTTAGCTACCTACGTAACCAGCTTAACTGTCCCCAGAAGCACAGAAGCTTCCTGTGGTCTTCGCAGGCTTCGAGAAATGAGTTCGGTGTGCCGAGGATTTGTGTGCGTTGTACCGCGTAACAATAACCCACGGAACCTGTTCCTTAAGTTTGTCAGGTTAATAATGAATGACCCTGTTGTTTAAACTTTTTCATAGTTGTTAGGCCATGACAGAGGCCTTCGGGCGGCCTAGAAACAGTGTCCCCTGCAAGGCTAGATACTCACGTCTGCCTCGTAGGGCCTGCAGACCGCGAGCGGCCTCAGGTTGGCCGCGGCGGCCACCACCACGCAGCCCCACGCCGTGCCCGCGAACACCAGGCCCGACACGCAGCACAGCGCACTCACCTAAACCATATATACAATGATTGAGTGAATGAATGATTGAATGACAAAATGAATGATTGATTGAATGACTAAATAAATGATTGATTGAATGACTAAATAAATGATTGATTGAATGACGAATGAATGAAAGAAAGATTGAATAACTAAATAAATCAATGATTGAATGAATGATTAATTTAAAGAACGAACGAACTGTCACGTAAATAAACATAAATAAATTAAAAGGTTGTTATTGTTCCAAAGCGGCACTTTAACCTATATGATGATGATGACTATACTATATTATTATACAATTAGTCTGATATAGTTTTTGAACAGCGAATCATTAAGAGGTTTTTTTTTTTCTATTTTTTTTTATTATTTGGTTCACAATTTGACGACCGATGTGGCGCAGCGGGCGCAGGTCCGCCTGCGACGCAGAGGTTGCGGGTTCGATTCCCGCCTCGGAACAAATATTTGTACGATCTACAAATATTTGATCCGGGTGTTCTGGGTATTTTCTATATAAAATAAAAAATATCTATCTATGTATTGTATTGTATTAAATATAAAAATAACCAATTAAATTGTCACATCAGTGACAGATCTAGAAACTTTGACCTTAGCTGAGGCCAGAGAGATTTTTTAGATAAGATAGATAAGATAAAGATAATTTATTCATCAAACTGTTTGCATGTCTACTAACTATATTAGTATACCTTACATTTAAACGACCACGGTGTCCTGTGTTACTTTAGATATCAATCACTACCTCACAAGTTCACTTGTGTATCAGTTCTGTTAACTTATGTGCACTGTGTTGTATTTTTTCAGTTTTTATTGTGTTACCATGTCCATTGTGTTACCTTAAACTTATTTTGTGATTTTAAATGTATAGAATAGAATATAAATATTTTATTTTGCGCCACACAACAAACATAAAAATAACATAACATATAAAAAATAAATTATTGTGACGATGTGAACTGAAGAATGTCCACTGTGTTACCTTACATGTCCACTGCGTTACCTTGCACTTGTCTAAGTCCAGTCCATCGTCGATGCCCTGCAGGCTCTCGGAGCAAGGCGCTAGCTTACTGCAGTCCAGTCGCGCGGTTTGCTCAGACCCCGACCACATGTATACAATCGCACCTAATAATTTAAATATTATTTGCTTATTCCCAATCACTTTCGATAGAAAATAGAGTAGTGTCTTAGCAGCGGCTGTAATGTCTTTTTTTTAATACTACTAAAGTAGTAAGTAACCAAGCGTACGGCCCACTTCATGATCAGCGGTCATAGATATCACTTGCGTGTTACCACCCTGAGACGTTAGATGGTAAGTCTCATGTGCCTGTAATTTCACCGGAAATCATACCCTTCGAACCGGAACACAGCAATGCGAGCATTACTGCTTGGCTGCAGAAATAGGTACTACACCACGTTAGGAGAGTACTCACCGGGGTCGTAGTAGGCGAAGACGGCCGGCGTATCGTCCGCGGCGGCGAGCAGCGTGACGCGCGCGCCGGCCAGCTGCTCCGCCGAGCTCACGCCGCCCGCGCGCGTCACGTACGCACACAGCCCCGCGCCTCCCGCCCACACGCACACCCTGCACACACACACACTAACTCTATGTAACAGCTGCTCCGCCGAGCTCACGCCGCCCGCGCGCGTCACGTACGCACACAGCCCCGCGCCTCCCGCCCACACGCACACCCTGCACACACACACACTAACTCTATGTAACAGCTGCTCCGCCGAGCTCACGCCGCCCGCGCGCGTCACGTACGCACACAGCCCCGCGCCTCCCGCCCACACGCACACCCTGCACACACACAACCTCAAATACACACCTGCACAGAACGTATACAACACACCCACACGTACATCCCTTTATGCTTACTATCTTACTCAATCTCTCTTTCACCACTCTTGGAGACTGGGAGGAACGTGGAAGTCCTGATGCACACATTTTTTTGCAAGCACCCTCTCATACACACACACCCCTAGCACTCTGTGTTATACTAGAGTGATGATGATTAGGTAATATACTTTTTGTTTTTCATTTTCATATTTCAATTGTTAAGTTTATAAGCTGTCTTCCACAAAATATTACAATTGTTTAAGCGAGTAGCTCTTACTTTGTTCTTTCGCTATAAGTATACGTGAAAACCTATTATTGGCTTCCTGTTTTGTCATAAGATAGTATATAAAGTTTTATCCGCTGTTGGTTTTCCTAAGAAATAAAAAATACTATAGAACATTTTACAGTAAAAACAAGAATGGTGTCATATGTCCACTGCGTTACCACGCATTTACACTGTGTTACTTTACATATAATCATCCAATGTATTGCCTTTCATATCAAGAATTGTTCTTATAATAGTATAAGTTTTTTTTTTTAATACAACTGAAGTGGCAACCAAGCGTACGGCCCACAAGATAGGAAGCGGTTACCGCAGTCTATGGACGCTTGCAATGCCAGATGTATCACTCGCGGGTTGCCACCTTGAGGCTAAGATCGAAAGCCTCATGTGCCAGTAATTTCACCGGAAACCATACCCTTCACACCGGAACACAGCAATGCGAGCATTACTGCTTGGCGGCATAAATAGGTATGGCGGTAGTCTTTCCCCGGGCGAGCTCTATCACAAAGAACTCTACTACTCTTAAAAGTGGTTACTAACTGGTCATTATCAACACGGGACGCGAGGCAGCACAGTTCCGTAGCTGTCCCCAGCTCCGTGAGGACGAAGCTGCCCTCCTCCTCGGGACGGGTGGAAGAAACCAGGAACAATCTAGAAACATAACATTTAAATCATATGTCAAGTCTATTATTATTGTAGTCCACCCCGAGCAATCTTCTATTCAATTTAGGCTCCTCTCCATACCAAGGTTGTCTGGAGGAGATCGCTTCTTCAGCGATAAGACCGCCCATTGTGCATTCAGTTAAATCACTATTCCTAAATTGTGTAATTTAGTTTTTAAGGTGTACAATAAAGTATTCTCATTCATTAATTCATTAGACATTCTATCGTAACTATTTATTAGCTTGTAGACCCGGCGCGGTTTCGCTAGCGTTATTTTTTTCGCAATTTATTTACACCCTGTATATTTTCTCACTGTTTAAACCTTCTCTGAACTCATACAAATATTTCAAGACCAAAAACAGCCAAATCGGTCCAGCCGTTGTCGAGTTTTAGCGAGCCTAACGCACATCAATTCATTTTTATATATAAGAAGATTGTATGCCACGGTCCATATAATGTTCTAACCTATCCAGTCTATCCAAAGGTTGCATGGAAGATATCGCTTTTTAGCAATAAGGCCGCCCATTGTAACACTTTTTTGTTATATTTCTTTGAGAGTATTCACTGCATGAAGAAGAGCTTCTAAATAAATAATAAATTAATTAATAGTTTATTCAATTTTAACAAGGTACAATAGGATAACAAATGCAAAAACTTAGACGTAGGTAAACATAACACTTGAGCCTGAACTAGGTAATCCTGTATGTCACGCGAAAAGAGCTAATTAGAATCTTAAAATAATCACTCACTTACTTACTAAGAAACTGAAGTAGTATGTTATATTTTTTTTTACACTAAATAATGCTAAAAAGTAGCTAGAAGTAGGATAGGTTCTATAAGAATAAAATTTGAATTTGAAATAAAATAAATAACATTTATAGTTCGCACAGCGGATCTAGGCTTCCGTGAAGTTAGCCGTTTGTGATGCGCAAAGACAATTTAGTTAGAAAAATCTCCATTGCGCATCGAAACGGCTAATTTCACTACGGCCGAGATCCGTTGTGAGACCTATACTTGATCACAATCAAAAAAATAGCTTCGAAACGTCAGCATACATGACAAAAACAAGTGGTAAATATCATTTTTCATTGATATTGAAAAATGATATGAATAAAAAATGATATGGTATGATAAATACATGACAAAAACAAGTGGTAAATAGCCGTTAATAATTTAATATGATTTCTAAACACTATAGTTTTCACTCTTTTATTTTTTCTTTGTCTATTTTTTTTAATATCATAAGGTGTGCATAAAGTTTTTTTTATACAACTGAAGTTAAAAAACAGACGAAAATCTCTAGCACTATTCCGCTTAACCTTTTAACTGATGAGGTCACAAAGTTACCACAGTTAACCTCAAAAGAAAAATATCGACACGTGTTTCATCCCTCCACGGGACATCCTCAGGACCATCGACTTGTTCTCCGGCAGACGTGTTGCTCCGTCGAGCGCTGGAGCCAAAGTTAACTTTGGCATCAGTTAAAAGGTTAAGCGGAATAGTACTAGAGATTTTTCGTCTGTTTTTTATTTTGTAATGGATTTCCGCAAAGTAACGCCTGAATCTATCAATTATGCTGTACATACCTCCCGCAGCTGAGAGCTAGCGCCACTCGCTCCAGCTTGTGGAGCGGTTGCAACGCGGCGATGGGTGACCGCGAACCGCCCACCACGTCTTGCACCCGGATCGACCACTGTAGCGCGCACGATGACGCACTAACCAAATAAAACATTATTAATATAATATACATATATTTAAAGTATAATTTTTATAAAATAATGTTTGTAGTAAAACGCTGTTGGATTACCTAAATAAATAAAATAAAATATTAATATCATCGGAGCGTGGTCGAGTTTTTTGTGGGGACTCCCTTTTCCGCATTTGAACTCGATGGTTGGTCCATTATGCGTGGGTACTGGCAACGAATGTAACCAGCCTAACTCCTCCCAGAAGCACAGAAGCTTCCTGGGATCTTCACAGGCTTCGAGGAGTGACCTCGGTGTGCCGAGGATTTGTGTTCGTTGGGTGGCTACTCCCGCGCATTTCAGGACTACGTGGGCAGCTGTTTCTTCTTCGGCTAGACAGCCTCTGCAGAGTGGACTGTCTGTGGCTCCGATGTTAAAGAGGTGTTTGTTCAGGGGACAGTGTCCTGTTATGATATCCCCGCGATGGTTTTGAGTTCTAACTAAGGGACTACTGTGTTTATTTATTTTTTACTTAGTACGCTAAAGTGTCCTATTTCGCTCTTGCTTTAATTGAGCTAGGTCAATCCTGACACGCACACATACAACGGCACAGCTTACGTACACAAACCATGCATGTGGTGATTGCGACGCGTTTGCTGCATACATTTTATTGAGTGTCCGAGGTGTGACAGCGTTCCACAAAGGAGTTTAAGTATTTTCTTAACCAATGCTCAACAATTAGTTAAGAGGTTCACCGGCGTTCACAGATGTTTCTACACCACAGTCGTTTTGCCCCCGACGAACCTTGAAGAACCCCTTGTCTCCCCACTCTATATTCCAAGAGTTAGCAACATTCCAGTACTTAAGCCCATTCTCGACCCCCCATCCAATAATCTTAACCGCATGACTACCCACAATTTCATACTCAATCGCCGAGTATACACCACTTTTATAGTTGAAAAAATCGTAATGGACGAGAAACATAGCTTCGACTGGACCATTCAGAAACAGTTCAGCCATTATATGCTCCTCGCCGTCGAGAACGTATACATTCTTTGCGTATTTCTTGTCATTTCTGTAGTTAATCCCATGTTCACACGTGTGTGAACATTTCGGAGTGTATGTGGAATTTTCGACGCATAATCCCAAGTTGGAATCATCAGCAGCAAGACAAGGGATGTGATGAACGCATGGAGGAACAGAATAGGATCTGCAGCCCTGGTGAGAGTTGTAATTACCCCCTGAAACTATCCCGTTTTCCTTCCAGTAATTCCACGCGTCATCAGGAAACCCCCCGTCACAGCCGCCTTTGCAGCAGGAGACCAGGTCTTCAGCTGAAAAGTGGAACTGTCTCCTTCCATTGGAGTAGACACAGACTCTATCTGTCATAGCTGCGACGGCTGCTAGGGCCCAGGAGCTGCTGCAGCATCCCTGGTCTCTTATCTCGTTTAGAGATGGGCAGTTCGGCCATTTGGTTCGAGGGTCGAAGTTTTCAGGCAGGTTTATCATTTCCAGGTTATGCTTCACCCTTGTTAAGGTTCTTTTGCTGGGTAACGCGCCGAGCAGCTTTTTGAGATGGGTTAGGGATGTGTTTTGGGGGAAGTTTCCACCGGCCTTCCATGATGTTTGCTTGGAGTTGATATGGTTGATGAAAGCATCGGATAGTGGATACAGTTCTGTGGCAGTGGCTGTGGCGGTGGCTGTGGCCCACGCAAAAACGTAAAGCGTAACTCGCAATAGACACATTGCTATTGCGCAGTGGAGTCGATTAGAATAGCTGTGGTTAGTACATTATTTTGTTATTTATAGTTTTATCAAAACTTGTCACTGCCCCTGTGTTTGTCCGCGATGAATTAAAGTTAAAATTTATGATTTTTATATATATCTAAGTTATTTTTTTAAATACCACAAAGATCACTTTAAAACGTCTTACAAGCTAGGTGAATATAAATAAATAAATAAATAAATAATGCTGGACAATCCACACATCATCATCTAGCCCAAGGTAAGCTGCTGTTAAACAGAGCTGTATTATGGGTACTAGATGACTGATATATATTTAATACAATACAATACATAGTAGATAATATAATATAATCAATTATAACGCGCCTAAGCCCAAAAAATCTGGTTTACGACTTGGTTTTTATTGGTTTTTATCGGTTTTTTGGATAGCTCTTTCCTTTGTTATTAATGCCAAGTTGAGAATATTCTCTGCAAGATTTTTTGTCATCTATGTAATTCATTTTCGATAGTTAGATTTATACTAAGCTTATTGTGATAAATCTTTTAATTTTGTCAATTGATACATTTTGCATGGCTGACATTTTCACATAAATTTTATTTTTCCCGATGCGCCTCTAGCTAGGAGTCGAATATCTAGAATTCCTTTCGCAGTGCATTCTTACAAATTAAGTAAGTAAGTTCGTATGAGTCAGTGGCCAACTCAGGCGACAGAGTTTTAACCGCCCAAAGGCCTCTGTCATGGCCTAACAGCTTTGTTGTTGTTAACAGTTGTTCTTAACACTGTTCTGCGGGGTATTCATATGGATGGGTGACCGCCAGTGGCAATTTCAAATGAGTACTCCCGTGCTTCGGAGGGTACGTTAAGCAGTCGGTCCCGGCTTTTTCAAAGTTGTTAGGCCATGACAGAGGCTTTCGGGCGGCCTAGAAACTCTGTCACCAGAGTTGGCCACTGACTCATACGAACGTACGAACGAGCTTTGAAAAATGGGACCGACTGCTTAACGCGCCCTCCGAAGCACGGGAACGCTCAGTTGATTGCCACTGGCGGTCACCCATCCGTGGTGAGTACGTGGAACAGTGCTTAACTTCGTTGATCTGTTAGGAATAACTTAGCCAGCTACGTCACGAGCGCTTATTCTTAAGTAACACACCTTAAAAAAATTCGCTAGGAATTACTGTTTTGTCTGTGAGTTGATTTATCAGTCAGTCAGTAACGAACCGATTTTAGTTAGATGATTTGTTATCGCTACTGAATTTATGGTGAACTCATTAAATTTACTAATTAGAGCATTTTTAATATATAAGGTCATTCATTATCAACCTGACAAACTTAAGGGGTAGATTTCACACATAAAAAAAAATACTTGTACTATTACTAAACGTTTTTTTTATATAAAAAAAAATCGTAATTCTGCTTAATAATTAGTTATCCTTGTTAGAAATCGAAAAGGCAGCGCTCGGCACGTGTCAGTGACCCGCGCGTCAATGAACCGCGGGTCAATAACCCGCGCGTCCTTGACCTGCGCGTGTTCTTGACCCGCTACGGGGCGCGCACACTCGAATATTTCATTATTACGTCGCTTAACTCGATTCCCAACAATGATAAATATGAATTGAGCGGATAAACGTAATCGATTTTTTTTTGTTTACTTGGGATTTTTAAGACAAAATATACATTAAAAAAAATTATAGGTACATATATATATTTTTTTATGTGTGGAACCTATCCCTTAAGTTTTTCAGGTTGATAATGATAGACCCTGTATATAATAATAATAATAAATAATGCTGGACAATCCACACAGCATCATCTAGCCCCAAGGTAAGCTGCTGTTAAACAGAGCTGTGTTATGGGTACTAGATGACTGATATATACTTAATACAATACAATACATAGATAGATATTTTTTATTATATATAGAATATACCCAGAATACCCGGAACAAATATTTGTAGATCTAACAAACATTTGACACGAGGCGGGAATCGAACCCGCGGACCTGCGCCCGCTGCGCCACATCGGACGTCTTAGCCTTGTTGAAAGTAGTGTATTCATTTTTCTCTTAAGATTATTAAGTGTTAAAACCTACTAAGTGTTAGTACAGTAAAAGTGACATTGAAATTGAATAAAACTGTATTTTAACTAGGTATCTAATATTATTTTCTATTGACATTGTTATTTTATCTATTGTATTACATGTTTTTTTTTTTTTTGTTTTTTGTTAATTATGTTTCAAAATTTTGCATGTTAAATAATATAATTGATAGATTCAGGCGTTACCTTGCGGAAATCCATTACAAAATAAAAAACAGACGAAAAATCAAAAAATGAAAAACTTTGGCTCCAGCGCTCGACGGAGCAACACGTCTGCCGTAGAACAAGTCGATGGTCCTGAGGATGTCCCGTGGAGGAATGAAACACGTGTCGATATTTTTCTTTTGAGGTTAACTGTGGTAACTGTGTGACCTCATCAGTTAAAAGGTTAAGCGGAATAGTACTAGAGATTTTTCGTCTGTTTTTTATTATGTTAAATAATTGTAGCCTTAATTTGTACTTATATTGCATGTTTTTTCAGACACAATTGTAAAATTGTTATTGAAATAAATAAATGAAATAAATGAAATGAAATGAAAATTATTTATTGTGGAAAACTAGAACATGGTAAAGCATAAGTGAACTAGTAGTGAAAACTGTTTAGGTTAATCCTGTTCTATATTTTAAGCATTACCATTCAAAGTCCAACCTAAACTTAACCAGCATGTCCAAGAACTAAAAATTCGAAAGACATGCGCCATCCACCAATCCGCATTGGGTCCGCGTGGTGGATTAAGACCCAATCACTCTCGCCTGAGAGTAGGCCAGTGTCCCAGCAGTGGGAACATTAGAAGGCTGTCATGATGACCATTCAAAGTCAAAGTCAATGTATTATTTATTACTGAATTACATGTAGGTACAAGTAGCGGCACGTAAGTTTAGCGCTGACCGTTATTGCGCAGAAGTAAAAATTAAGGTACTCGAGGGGGTTAGCGGGGTGAAGGGCGAGCGTGCGTAGCGCCGATTGGCTCGTCAGTCGCATTCGGTTCCCCGAGCCAATACGACGCTCCGCGCACATCCCGTGTACAGTCGCGTCATAAAGTTAATTTTTGTTGTTGTTTTTTGTTTGTTGAAATTGTTTGTTAAAGTTTGAATTTGTTTGTTAAATTTAGTTGTTTAAGTTTGTTTCTGTTGTGTCGTGACTTAAAAAGTTAAAAGTGAATAAAGATGCCTAATCCTGTTTTGAAAAGACAGGCAAGAAAAATGGTTTACGACGTAAATTGTTTTCTAAAAAGGGAATCTATCGAAATAATTGATTCTTTGAAACAAATGTAGTATGTAGGCAGCAAAAATGTTAAATGGAGTGTTGCTAAATGTATTGACCTCATACAAGAAAAAGTTTTACTGATGGGTGCATGGGATTGGCAAAAGTTATGCAAAAAGGTGAAGGATATAGAAGAGCAATATGCAAAGAGTGATCATGTCGTGGATTTGGTAACAGAAGAATTTATCATTCACGTTAATGGAGACAGTTCAGACGATAGCATTAGTGAGTTTGATGAAGATGACGCTGCTAGTGCTGACGAACGAAGCCGTCCTGAGCCCGGGCCGTCAACACGTAAAAGGCTCTATCAAGACACCATGGAAGGCGTGACACCATTGTCAGATTCAGATTAATGTAAAATAAAAATTAATAAATTGTCAAATAATGTTTTTAACTTGCTGAAACTATATGTTAGGTACTTACTATAAACTGTAAACATTTCGTTTAGCATCAGACCTATTATTTGGCATTACATAAAAATAATGTCATAAACATTATTTTGCTAATAAATGTATTGCGTGCGCGACAGTACACATGCGCAGTAATCCCTTCCACGTATCGCTCAGCGCTAAACTTACGTGCCGCTACTTATACAAAGGTGTTACAAATATTATTTTTGATTCAATGTATTCTACGTTAATAGGGCGTGCAATTTTTCAATTTACAATCATTAATATAATATATATATATATTTATGTGTATATAATATATATATTTATGTGTATAAAATATTGAATTGAATACCTAATTAATTTAATATGTCATAATGTTAAATAAATACCTAAAGTCTAGTCAAAAATGGAAATATTCTATTAAGATTACCTACATATCTAATAATTTAAACTGTTAGTTACTAATTCTCACATGATTTAAACTGTTCGTTTTCCAAAAATGTAAAAGAAAATTAAATTAAATAAAGTGATAACTTACGAGAACACCGATAGGCGCCCGGCCGAGTCGCCCACCCACACGGAGCAGCCGACGCGGCACAGCGCAGTCGCCATTACAGGCTCGTCTTTATCTACAAACATTAAATACATACGTAATAAGCATGATGACAGTAACCAATAATCATTAAAATCACGCTTTCACCTTATGAAAAAAGATTCAAGGAATTCAAAAACCATATTTCTTGTTACATTAGATGCGAGATTGATAATATTTTTAATAAAATAAAACTACAAAATACAGCAATCCGCCATAAAAGGTTGAACACCGATCAGGAGCATCTAGGCTCTCTGATTGGTGGCATCAAAAATATTGCAGAATTTGGAACCTTATTGCTAAAATTTTATATTAAAAACTGACATGATGACGTCACCGCTGCCACTCTGCGACTCAGCGCGTTTTAGCGTGAATTTAAAAATTCAAATTTCAATCGCATTTTTTAACTACTAAACCATTAATTTCTGTAATAATAGGTTATTTATTGCCTAAAGTCGATACTTCTGAATACAATAGAACAGTTTTTCAAAATCAGTCATCATGCCAATTACAATTAATTACAATATATACAATATATACAAAATACATATGAAACAGTTGAGCCATATAAAGACCGTTACAAACGATCTATAGATAGCTCAACTTATCGAAACCACTAGCAGACGGAAGCGCTCTCAACAGACTGGCTGCGTAATAAATAACTATAATTAATAATAATAATAATAAAATTAAATACATTACATTATTATTAAGTACTAGCTATGCCTGCGGCTTTATTTTATTTTTTATTTATTTATACATTTTGTGTTAAAAATCTCGAGCAAAGAGATATCCCGGTTAATAAAAGTAAATCAAAAAAATAAATAGTGCTGGACAATCCACACAGCATCTAGCCCCAAGTTAAGGAGAGCTTGTGTTATGGGTACTAGATGATATATAATACTTAATACAATACAATACATAGATAGATATTTTTTTATTATACATAAAAAACACCCAGAACACCCGGAACAAATATTTGTAGATCGTACAAACATTTGTCCTAAGGCGGGAATCGAAACCGCAACCTTTGCGTCGCAGGCAGACCTTCGCCCGCCGCGCCACTTTGGTCGTCAAAAAGTACTATGTCGATTAAAAATAAATATAAATAATATGTACGCTCACCCGGTGGTATTCTGACGGTGTGGTGATGCGTGAAGTGAGCTGTCGGCGCGAGCAGTGAGTGAACTCGCTCTGGCTCCCCGCCCCCGTACCATAGCTCCCAGCCGCTGACGTCCGCCTCTGTTGACGTAGCTCAGCCGTTAGCTCAGGGGGCAGGAGGTAGTATAGTAGAAGGTAGTATAGTGGGAGGTAGTATAGTGGGGAGTTGTTGTGTGAGGGTAATACCACAGCTCTCAGCCGCTGATGTCCGCCTCTGTTGACGTAACTCAACTGTTAGCTCAGGGGATAGTAAAAGGTAGTATACTGGGGGGATATTATATATAGAAGGATGTAGTAAAGGAGGAGATAGTTAAGTAGAAGATAGTATAGTAGGAGGTAGTGTAGTAAAAGGTAGTATAGTAGAAGGTATTAAAAAAGGAGGTAGTAATGTAACAGATAGTATAATAGGAGGTAGTTTAATAAAAGGTAGCATAGTAGGAGGTAGTACAGTAAGAGTTAGTATAGTAAGAGGTAGTATCTTGGAACTCAGGGGTAGTATAATGGGAAGTTGTATAGTAGGAGGTAGTATAGCAGGAGGTAGCAAGCTATAAAGTATATCACGTCAAGGTAGTGTGCTAAAGGGTAGAACGATAAAGGTACTACACACCTGGCAGCTGGATCCTCACAGCTACATGAGCAGTGCTCCTCCTCACAGAGGCGGCGTCCCTCAGCGCTACGCACTCGGGGGCCGCCAGCACGGACACGAGGGCTCCCGCGGAGGGCCTCAGACCCGGGGCCCCCGCCCAGCAACGACGCATCGTCTCCAACATACAGATTGGATACTCTATTTCCTGAGATAAAAATATTGGTGGACATTTGACACATTTTTGACACGACCAATGTGGCGCGGTGGGCGAAGGTCCGCCTGCGACGCGGAGGTTGCGGGTTCGATTCCCGCCTTGGGACAAATGTTTGTAGGATCTGCAAATATTTGTTCCGAGTGTTCTGGGTGTTTTCTATGTATAATAAAAAAAATATTTATCTATGTATTGTAATAAATATATATCAGTGTATTGTCCAGCATTATTTAGTTTAAAGTACGTTTATAACTAAAGCTCATAACATTTCGGCAAGATGCAAAAATAATAAATAAATAAATAAATAAATAATGCTGGACAATCCACACAGCATCATCTAGCCCCAAGGTAAGCTGCTGTTAAGAGGCCTTTCCAAGATTTAGCGATATAATTCATGAAGTTCGCCTGAATATATCTTTATATAGTATAAGTAATAGTGCGCGCGACGAGGAGCGATACATCCTCCCTCCATAAGCGCTCAGCGCGGTTTGAGAGTCGGTGCTTCGATCGATATGATTATAAGTGCGCTAAGGTGTGATTTTAAAAAAATCGTATTAAAAAAAGTCAATGCTATTAGACTATTTTCTTTGTTGTATTTATTTAATAAAAACTTAAACTTTAATTTAGTAGGTGTATTTTTATTGTAAACTTCTTACTTTAGCAGAAATAACAAGCGTAAAATTGGGAAAAGTACGCGTTTTTTAGACCGTCTTTTTTCAAAAATACTGAACTAACATGCTGTATTTTTCTCTGTACACTTAAATTTTAAAACTATGATTATTATAATTGCATTTTTTGAAACATGTTAGACTTTACTTTGTTATTTCATAGAAAACATGGTCGAAAGTTGACTGGAAAAGCTCTATTTACGAAACGTGCGTTACTAATTATTTTTTTAATCAGTTGTGTCTTGAGTTAATTAATATTTGTTCTGTTGGCTTAAATTTTAAGGGATAAAGCTTTTATATGTTTTTATTTTCGTTAAAATATCTTCAACACACGAGCCACAATATTGTTCGAAACTTCACGGGCTACAAGAAAATTCAAGGATTATCAAGGATAGGGCTCTTAAACAGAGCTGTGTTATGGGTACTAGATGACTGATATATACTTAATACAATTCAATACACAGATAGATATTTATTTATTATATATAGAAAATACCCAGAACACCCGGAACAAATATTTGTAGATCGTACAAACATTTGTTCGAGGCGGGAATCGAACCGCAACCTCTGCGTCGCAGGCGGACCTGCGCCCGCTGCGCCACATCGCTCGTCAACTACCAGCTAGAACCTAAGTTAGTGACAAATATAATGTACTATGATTGTAGTAATTAGGTACTTATATTTTTAGCACAATAAACTATTCTTATTCTCACCCGTGGGGAGAGAGAAGGCCTGGCGCCTTCCAAGATGGCCTCCTTGACCGCCTCGTGGCCTTCGAACGGCTGGCGTCCTGATATCACCTCGTACATCAGCATCCCGAATGAGAAGCAGTCCACCTGTTGAAAAGTTATCTATTTAAAGAGTTTGTGTGACTGATACTTTATTTTATAAACTTTTTTGTTTTAACACTACTGAAGTGGCAACCAAGCTTACGGCACACATGATGGTAAGCGGTTACCGCAGCCTATGGGCGCTTGCAATACCAGAGTTATCACTCACGGTTTGAGTTAGTAGTGTAAATTAATAGTGTACCTAACGTAGTGAAAGTGTTAAACTACTTATAAAGTACACATGAACATAGTGACTTCCCCTTAACAAATAGAGACATTAAGATAAGTGCCAGTGGACACATTCTTAGCAAATAATATTATTCTATAAAACTAGGTCAACATTAAATTACTCATTAGCCTAAACATAAGGCTAGATCGTAATATTATTAAATACATTCTAAACTGTATTTAAGAAAAAAAAAACTCACGGGGTGGCAACCTGAGACGTAGATCGAAAGACTGATGTGCCTGTAATTTCACCGGAAATCAAACCCTTCGGACCGGAACACAGCAATGCAAACATTACTGCTTGAAGACAGAAATAGGTATGGTGGTAGTCCTCCCCCGGACGAGCTCTATCACAAAGAACTTTACTACTCTTACAAGTACCGGGAATTAATCTATATAATTAATTATATTAATTTATATAATAAAGCCATTATCACCTACCTACCAGACAGATATTGGCTGTTTGTTCAATCTACTATGTTTAGAATAATAACACGCTACCACAGGGGGCTTATTCGCTATGACCTCGGAGATTCCGTACCAATAACGTGTAACTTACTAACGTGTTCTATACGTGCCATGGTGTGAAATTGTAAAATAGTTTTCCGTATCTGTGTTGTTTCAATAGCGCTAGTTTCGACTTGACTTTGATAAACAGTCAGACGAGCCCCAAAACGTGGCTCGTCGACAACGATTCCTCGCAGATATCGTAACCAGCCCGCGTTTGGTCATAGCGAATAAGGCTCCTGATCAGATATTAGGTTGTATCTTGGTATACCTAATTCGTAGCGAGACTATATCGCGTTATGACTAAACGTCACACTACGTACAGAACGGCCACTCCCTACCTCCCACCGGCGCGGTGCCACTACCCTATTAGTAAATTATTGTCTGCAACAAGAGCCCCGCTGGGGCGCTACTATGTAGGTACTTATAATCTAGGTAGGTACTACACCACGAGTACATTAGTAACTTGAATGTAATAGGTCATCATCGACCACACCATCACTTACCATCAGGTGAGGTGTCAAACGCTTGGCTATAAACAACTTCGAACATATAAACAAATTTAAGATTTATCTTAATGTCTTTGATAACCAATAAATAAAAATAGTACATTATGGTACTAGTGTGTAACATTGGTGATTACCGCTGAGGCGCCATTGAGTCGTAGAGTCTTAAGATAGTCGAGGACGGTAATCATCAATACACACGTGTATCATACGACGTTTTTCAACACACTTGTGAATAAAATAACAAAAAAAACTCATAATAATATAACAAAAAAAAATCTATAACTCAAAAAAGTCATAGTTTGATTATGGGTGTCATTCTGTGCCTAATTGCGATGACCATAGAGTAGGAGTGAGGCGTATATATCGGAACAGGTAAAAACAACAGGTTTCACTTTAGAACAGTATGGAACTGTTGTCTAGACTTAAGAGAAACTGTTCCAGTTCCACAACAGCCCAAATCTGCAGAAACATGCTTTTCTTTATTCTAGCGTATGGAGTTTACTTTTGTTAGAAAGAGATAACGCCACGGAACATGCACTTCTCTATTCTAGCTTACAAAGCTTAACTTTGTTGGTACGAGATAGCAGCTGTTATGCCTGTCTGTTACTGTTACAAGCAGAGAACAGGTGTTGCATTCGTTCGGAAATGTTGGGCTCATTTTTTTACAAAAAAAATACTGTTGTATACATTTCATTCATAATAATGCAAAAAATAGTTATATTGTAAAACATTCATAATACATTACAGTAAAAATATTTATTTGTTCGTGTTTGTCTTGTCATACTGTTGTAGTGAAGAAAACTAACTTGTCATGTCATAAATTAATGATTAAGATTGCGTATTCGTGTATCCGAACGTTACTACTTTTGTTTGATTCGATCTGGCAACAGTGGCAACACAGGTGGATGTCGTTGTAAAGTTGTTGTTGAAATTTCTAAAATTCAAATGTCAAGCTGTCAGTTATGATTTGTTACACTTTTCACATTTAGATATTGATAGCTCATAGTTAGACAGCAAGGAAATTAACCTTGTTGTTTCATGACGTTTAAATGAACTTAGCCATAGACACACCATAGACCACATTTAGTGCTGACTGTATTCAGTATTCAGTATTCAGTAGGTTTATTCACAAAAGACATGGCACATTTTACATTATACTTCGTTAGAACGAGGAGCTCAACGTATCCTCCGGTAGCGGGTCATTTCTTACACACAGTAATACATTACTTGTATTGTATAATAATAACTTAACTGCACCTTACCTACCCTTGTTAATATGTTTTATTCGTGTACTATGATGACCATTTTGAAATAAACATTTATCTTATCTTATCTTATCTTATTTTACATTAGGTGGAAAATATATATTATAGAGCTGCATATCTCGCCCGAGTACAGGCACGTGAACATCATAATTATTAAGTACACATTATATTGAAGTTATTAATTCATTTAAAAAAATTGAACACATAAATATTAAGTTAAAATAAATCAATAATCAAAATCTGAATTAAATGTCATTCACAATACCTACCTATTTGAAATTTGATGTCATTTATCAACTAATTTAGATTGCTAAGTATAAATGCAGAGATTACTTTTATTAGAGAATGTCAACCAAGAGTATTCACCTTTTCATTATATTCCTCCTCTCCGTTGTACCTCATGATCTCTGGAGCCATAAATCCCTCGGTCCCCCCGAATCCCTTCGTCCCCGACGGGGGAGCGAGACGGCTGATACCTACGCATTTTAAACAATTAAAATTTATTAATAAGAAATTTGTAGGACTATTATTTAAATTTTAATTGTAATTAATATTTATTAAACAAAATAAAATATGTACATAATTACATTACATTACAAAATATACAAAATACATATGAAACAGTTGAGCCATCGAAAGACCGTTACAAACTACCTACATATATGTTCGATGCACATCGAACACTTAGCTTAGCCAGCAAATTAGGCTATGTAGGTCGCACGAGCCAGCAGCGCCCGCGCGGTTTACCTAGCCAGTGCATATTCGGACAGCGAACGGTCCGCACTCATTAGCATTCATCATTATCATTTAGAGCTACGCGCTAACTGAATAAATTCGATCATTATCTTTTTCTTTTTTTTTCTTTAAGAGTAGTAGAGATCTTTGTGATAGAGCTCGTCCGGGGAAGGACTACCACCATACCTATTTCTGCTGCCAAGCAGTAATGCTCGCATTGCTGTGTTCCGGTTCGAAGGGTATGGTTTCCGGTGAAATTACAGGCACATGAGACTAACCATCTAACGTCTCAGGGTGGTAACACGCAAGTGATATCTATGATGTTGCATGCGTACATAGGCTACGGTAACTGCTGACCATCAAGTGGGCCGTACGCTTGGTTACCACTTTAGTAGTATAAAAAAAAAAAAAAAAAAAAATCTAGCTATCTTATCAATTATCCTCCCCATTGAGCCACGCGCACGGTTCCGTACACTATAGATAGCTCAACTGATCCAAATCACTAGCAGACGGAAGCGGTCCCAACATGCTGGCTGTTGTAATATAATGTAATTAATTAATTTGTTTTGATCTTTACGTAATAAATACCAACATGACTTGTTTATTTCATTTTATATTGATATTGAGAATTTATAATAATTATTTAATTAACTTTTGACATACTTTTAATGTAATTTATGGAATTATTAACTATTGTGTATATATTAAGTTATTTAATATTAAATAATAATCTAATAATATTCTAAAGTGAGACCTGTAAATATTTTTTATCAATAAATACTTATGACTTATTTTTTATGCCACACACCATATGGTAGTGTGCCTTCCGATCCTAAGGTCGTGGGTTCGAATCCGGTCGTGCAGCAATGGATTTATCGTAACAAAAAAATTATGTGCGCAGTGCCAGTACTCACACGGTGAAGGAAAATATCGCGAGGCAACCGACATGTCCGAAAACTTAAAAAATTCGTTAGACATGTGCCGTCAATCAAAATTCAAAAGGCATGGTCCGCGTGGTGGATTAAGACCCAATCACTCTCGTTCGAGAGTAGACCAGTATCCCAGCAGTGGGAAAATTAGACAAAGACATAGACATAGACATAGATATAAACATATGATGATAATGATAATGATATGATATGATAATGATAATGATAATATTTATTTCTCTTTAGACATGTTACATGTACTTAGATTCGTCTTATAAATAAACATACTTTTAGTAGGTAAGTAATAAAATAGATAAAGACATAGACTAGCAATAAATATACTTTGACTTTGACATAGACATAGATATAGACATAGACATAGACATAGACATAGACATAGACATAGACATAGACATAGACATAGACATAGACATACATTTATTCACTACTATAACACACATATAAACATTTAAAAACAAAAGATACAATAAAGAGAAAATAAAGGAATACAAAATAAAAACAAATATCAAAAAACAAAAGAAAAACAGTATTATGATGAATTAGAAGGCATGATGATGCCTCATGCTGTGTTTTTTTTTAAATTTTGATATGTCGTTCTTTTTTTTTTTTTTTTTTTACCACTAAAGTGGCAACGTTAAAAAAGTTCATTTTAAGTTTTTAAGTTTAAGTTTATTTATTTTCACAAAAAGCAATGTCTTACACTAATATAAAGTAGATTTGTTAGCACGAGTTTGTTACAGTAGGTTAGTTTAGCAAAGGGGTAAAATTATAGGTAGTGTCCATGCGGCAGGCATATAACCGTGACCCCACACTAGGATACCCTGTATTGTAGTTATGGGTTGAAGTAAGTGTACGATCCCAGTTAGAACCGCACATTAGAATAGTAAGTAAGTAAGTAGTTACAAGAAAAGCTAGTTTAACTTTTAATGTTTATTTACTACCACAGTAAGTTAGGTAAATGATTCCCGGACGCGAATGTCTCGCGCGATGTCCCCGGTGGCACTCCGTTTCGCATGAACGCGAATTAGCTGACTTACACTAAACTCATGTACGTAACCGTACAGTAAGAAGAGTAGTAGAGTTCTCTGTGATAGAGCTCGCCCGGGGAAGGACTACCACCATTGTTCAGTTTTGACGCCCTCTGTCGATCAATTTTCGTAAGTCGAGATCGACGATGTGCTGTCACCTGTCAGCTGTGAATGAACTGGGTTCAATGACCAGCGACAGCTGATTGGCTTAACCAAACTACTACTACATTTTATTCAAATTTCGAAATATCGTTCAGTCAGCAGTTGGGTTGACCTCTAAATTCGACACATTCGTGTAACGGCTTCAAGTGCGTTAGCTACTCTATCTTGTTCTCGTAATTTTTCGTATCGTATTGTTTTCGTTTTCGTTTAATTTATCGTAATTGAGTATTGTGTGCAAGCAGTTTCGTTGAGTGCTAGGAAGCAGGAGATTTCGCGCCAGCCCCCACGGTATTTGAGCGTTCGGTATAGGTGTAAGTTGAACCGAAGCTAGTCCAGACAAGTCGGAGGTAATACGAAGCCATACCTTCCCATTCCGTGGGCGCTGTTCCAGGAAGAAGCAGCCAGGTTAGTGAAATCCTTTGCTCCTAACTGCACTCATAACTTGGTTAATTATAGTTTTTTATCGTGTTTAACTTCATAATTGTTTAACGTGTTTCGTATTTAGTTTGTTAGCAAAAAAGATTAATTTACAGTCCACTCAAAATCGTACATTTTGGTCCTACGAAGCCAGATAAATTGTGATAAGGCACCTTTGGATTTTGGCCTTCAGCTATATTATCAACTATCGACCGATATTTCGAATATTTGAATAACATTTTTTCTTTTGCCGTACCTATCCTGGTAATTTCGCTGGTCATTGAATTTTTCGTTGGTTCATTGTGGGTAGGTTGGGTTGAACGATTGATTGTCATCTGTCATTTTTCGTTGTCATTTGGTGAACATCACTCAAAGTGACTTTGACGTTTTTTTCGTTTTGACAGGTTGACATCAAACGTTCATTCTAAAACTGACCAGGTGTTTGTTCCTATCTGTGCCGGTCGTGAAAATAGCTCCTTAACTTCTTACGTGTTTCTATCTTTGTTTTGATTTGCATTTTGTTTGTTTGTTGATTTGGCTGTGAAAAACTGTTCTTTCGTGTCGTTTCCAGCCAGATTAACTCAACTACATTATTATGCCAATGGATACACGTAAGGGAGTTCTGGAGAAAGACACCATGGCTGACAGCGATCGAGTCTCGCGTGATTATGCCAATATGAGGTTAGAGCTGTTAGATACTTCAGATTTGGTAGGAGTTTCGGAACAGGAAGTAACAGCTCTGGCCTCAGAGTTTCACGCCGCGCAGAAGAACCTGCTAATGCGCTTGCCAACGGGTGATAGGAACAGTGAGTTCGCTTACACTGTGGCATTTGACAAAAGGTTACATAGTGTTATGGCCAGACTTAGGCTGGCTGAAGTTAAGCCAATGAGAGAAAGTCACAGTAGTTTAGCGAAACTACCAAAAATAAGTATAAGGCCATTTGACGGTAAGCTAGAGAATTGGGTGTCGTTTAAGGAGCTGTATGACTCACTCATACACAAAAGGGACATGCCAGATGTCGAAAAGTTGCACTACTTACTGTCGAGTGTTAATGGGTCGGCATATGACCTGATTAAAAACTATCCGTTGTCCGAAACTAGTTATCTTCTAGCATATCGGGCACTTAGCAAGTACTACGATAGGAAGAGAATTATTGCCACAAATTACTATGACCGTTTGCTTAACTGTGAAGTAGTGAAAAATACAAGTAGCTCTGAGTTAGAACGACTTCATCGAACCTTCGCAGAAAACTTAGCCATCCTGTCTAAGTATAATTTGCCCGACCAGAACTTTATGCTTTTTCAACTAGTTTGGTCAAAGTTAGATCCTTCCACTAGGGAAGCTTTCGAACTTCAGCTGGGGTCAGAAGTCGACATACCCCAGTATGAAGACATCATGTCGTTTATTGAAAAACGTTCTCGTGCGTTACAAAATTGTCAACAGCCGGTTCTTACAAAACCGTCTGCCAGTGAGAACAAGGCCTCGTTGTTGGTAGCTTCAGAAGGATGTGTGGTGTGTGCAGAGGTAGGCCACAAGATTGATAGCTGCTCGAGCTTCATTAATCAGTCGCCTACTGAAAGGTTCCTAACAGTGAAGGATAAGAAGTTGTGCATACTGTGCTTGAAACCTTCGCATTCGGTAAAAACTTGTTTATCGAATGTGAAGTGTGGCCAGTGCAACTACAGCCATCATTCACTGCTACATTTTGAGCAAGAGCCTGAACCAGTAGTCCAGCCTTCAAATCCACAGGTGGCATTGTCTGCATACACCCCACACACAGAGGCATTGTTCTCAACGGCTATTGTTTTGATTAAAAATAAATTTAATAATTTGGTCCGAGCCCGTATCCTGCTTGACAGTGCCAGTGCCTGTAATTTCATAACTAGGTCCTGTGCAAACCGTCTAGGGCTGAAAATAAATTATCGTCGACAGTCTGTGAGCGGTATAGGTCAAGCATCAACTGATACACTCGGATCAGTCTTGTGTGAGTTAGTTCCCACTAATGGGGACTTCTCAAATAAACTTTCGTTGGAGGCCTCCGTACTTCCTACAATTTGTTCAGAAATGCCATCTGAGGAAATTGATACTTCTTCGTGGCATCATATTGATAGGTTAAACCTCGCCGATCCTGAGTTTTACAAACCAGGACCGGTTGACATGCTAGTCAGTGTTAACGTTCTCGCTTCTGCGTTAAGGCCTGGGCTAGTTAAGGGTAGTCCCGGTCAACCCATCGCTATCCCCACTACTTTCGGGTGGATACTGATGGGTGACTGCGCAGTTAACACTGGCCTGCCTCGTTTTCGTAGCAACTCTGGAGTACATCGAAGGAGTTGCTTCTTCGTTTCGAGCCCACCGAGGGGTAACTCTACCGAACGGTCTCAGGACTTAGATCATATAGACCCGCTCAACCCCGTGGTTTCAAAAATAGAGATGCCTGGTGACAATCAAAAGGAGACTCATTGTCGTCGAACTTCTGATTGTAGGTTGGAAGTACCTCTAGCCGTCGCTAAACCTCATCTCTTAGACTTCCCAAAAGTCGCTCTTGATCGGTTTCACATTTTTGAACCGCGTCCTGCAGCGTCATTGGGTTTTTCAACTGACGTTTTGGAGAGTTGTCGTCTACGGGATATGCGACCTGACTCTGGTTCCACTCCGTCGATTCCGCCTGTGCCTGTGGATAGTGCGGTTGATGACGTAGGTGGGTACTTGAATGTGTCGCTGCCTGGAATCTCGCGGCATAAGGGCTTATCGTTCTTGGTGCCGCTCATCGCCTTTTTCGATAAAAATAATATGTCGTCGTTGTCACTATCATTGTTTTTGTCGTTGTTGTTATCGTTTTCGTTGTCGATGTCGTTGTCGTTTTCGTTACTGTCGTTGTCGTTGTCAATGTCGTTTTTATTGTCGTTGTCGTTCAACGTACCCTATCGTACCCCCACGATGCCGCTTCCGGTTTTGTCGGCGGCGCATGAGTGGAGGAACTCTGGTCCGATACGGTGGTTGGGTTCTAAATACTGGTTGGGTTGCACATGGTGGTCGGCTCCGGCATGTTGGTCGGGTTCGATATGGTGGGCGGCTCCGACATGGTGGTCGGGTTCGACATGGTTGTCGCGCCCTCTGGGAGATTACTTGTGCCCGTTTTTAGACACCTGTGGTTTCTTCAGGGTGGCCGGTCGTCTCTCCCACATTAAACTTGGTAGCAACCTTGCTCAAAAAGTTACACGTCCATTGCTAAAAGAACTGCCTGCTGTTTGTCGCAAAAGTCCACTAAAGTCATTCTCGTCGTCTTTTGGTGACTACGCTGGCCCCTTCGACATGACCATCGGACGTGATCAAGAAGTTCGTACTTCTATAGGGTGCTACGTCTGTGTTTTCGGTTGCACTGACACAACGACCGAACATCTGAATCTGGACTCAGAGCTCATGTTCCTTCTTACCCATTAATTATCGTATCGTCAAATGGTTTTATAATAAGTTAGGTTAAATTTCTCGTTATTTTGTATCTTTCGTTAGTTTAGTTATAGTCTCGTTAAAATACTGTGTATTTTGGTGGTCGGAATGTTCAGTTTTGACGCCCTCTGTCGATCAATTTTCGTAAGTCGAGATCGACGATGTGCTGTCACCTGTCAGCTGTGAATGAACTGGGTTCAATGACCAGCGACAGCTGATTGGCTTAACCAAACTACTACTACATTTTATTCAAATTTCGAAATATCGTTCAGTCAGCAGTTGGGTTGACCTCTAAATTCGACACATTCGTGTAACGGCTTCAAGTGCGTTAGCTACTCTATCTTGTTCTCGTAATTTTTCGTATCGTATTGTTTTCGTTTTCGTTTAATTTATCGTAATTGAGTATTGTGTGCAAGCAGTTTCGTTGAGTGCTAGGAAGCAGGAGATTTCGCGCCAGCCCCCACGGTATTTGAGCGTTCGGTATAGGTGTAAGTTGAACCGAAGCTAGTCCAGACAAGTCGGAGGTAATACGAAGCCATACCTTCCCATTCCGTGGGCGCTGTTCCAGGAAGAAGCAGCCAGGTTAGTGAAATCCTTTGCTCCTAACTGCACTCATAATTTGGTTAATTATAGTTTTTTATCGTGTTTAACTTCATAATTGTTTAACGTGTTTCGTATTTAGTTTGTTAGCAAAAAAGATTAATTTACAGTCCACTCAAAATCGTACAACCATACTTATTTCTGCCGCCAAGCAGTAATGCTCGCATTGCTGTGTTCCGGTGTGAAGGGTATGGTTTCCGGTGAAATTACTGGCACATGAGGCTTTCGATCTTAGCCTCAAGGTGGCAACCGCGAGTGATACCTCTGGTATAGCAAGCGTCCATAGGCTGCGGTAACCGCTTACCATCTTGTGGGCCGTACGCTTGGTTGCCACTTCAGTTGTATAAAAAAAAAAATTAAGATTCCCACCCAAAACAAAAAAAAAAAAAACCACCCACCGTAATCTCCCAGTTTCACGTGGACGTCTACGGGCTCAGGGCGCAGCTCCACAGCCGCCGCCTCCTCCGCCTTAGGCATGCGCCACACCAAAACGTTCTCGGACTGGAACCAAGCAGTAAAGCCTTTTTGGTTGTCAAGTTATGACGTGTTCCTTCTAGCGCCTTACATGTGTCTTATGATGCCATTATTATTTTATTTTTATTTTTATTTTTATTTTTATTTTTATTTTTATTTTTATTTTTATTTTTATTTTTATTTTTATTTTTATTTTTATTTTTATTTTTATTTTTATTTTTATTTTTTTTATTTTTATTTTTATTTTTATTTTCTTTATTAAGATTTTCCAACAGCGGTACAAAGAATATACACTAAAAAATATTAAAAATAAGTAAGGCCAAATGAGGAAAACACAATTAGAACAATATCAATAATAATAAAAAGAAAACTAGAATAACACTGTTAAAATTAATGCTAACTATATATATATTTTTTTTATACAACTAAAGTGGCAACCAAGCGTACGGCCTACAAGATGGTAAGCGGTTACCGCAGCCTATGGACGCTTGCAATACCAGAGGTATCACTCGCGGGTTGCCACCTTGAGGCTAAGATCGAAAGCCTCATGTGCCAGTAATTTCACCGAAAACCATACCCTTCACACCGGAACATAGCAATGCGAGCATTACTGCTTGGCGGCAGAAATAGGTATGGTGGTAGTCCTTCCCCGGACGAGCTCTATCACTCTACTACATATTATATGTGTCATCACCATCATGACAGCCTTCTAATGTTACCACTGTTGGGACACTGGCCTACTCTCAAGTGAGAGTGATTGGGTCTTATTCCACCAAGTGGACCCAATGCGGTGCGGTGGATGGCACATGTTTTTGAATTTTTAGTTTTTGGACATGCCGACATGTGTCTACTAACGCCATATATGTGTCTTGTAGCGTCATACATGTGTCTTTTAGCACCATACATTAAAGGTAGTTGTCGGGTGTGTGTTGTACCTTAAGGTCCCGGTAGAGCATCCTTCTGTCGTGTGGTGTGTGTGTGTGTGTGTGTGTGTGTTTTACCTTAAGGTCCCGGTAGAGGACCCTGGGGTGTGTGTGTGTGTGTGTTGTACCTTAAGGTCCCGGTAGAGGACCCTGGGGTGTGTGTGTGTGTGTGTTGTACCTTAAGGTCCCGGTAGAGGACCCTGGGGTGTGTGTGTGTGTGTGTTGTACCTTAAGGTCCCGGTAGAGGATCCTCCTGTCGTGTGGGATGTGTGTGTGTGTGTGTGTTGTACCTTAAGGTCCCGGTAGAGGATCCTCCTGTCGTGCAGGTACTCCAGCGCACGCGCCACCTGCAGCAGCGCGCCGCGCGCCGCCCGCGCGCCGAGCCTCGCGCCGCGCGCCCGGTACGTGCGGAGCACGCCGTCCAGCCCTCCCTGCACCACACATACATCTATACACATTGACAGTGTTGCGTCAACGCAATCCTTTAAATACAAACTAAAACAGTGGCTTATAGAGCAATCCTATTACAGGATTAAGTTTTTTTTTTAATGTCATTTGGAGGCAAACAGGCTTACGGCCCGCCTGATAGTAAGCGGTTACCGTCGCCTATTGACATCAACAACACCAGAAGTACAGTTGATGCGTTGCCTGCCCTGGATGACTCTTTATATTTCATTAATAATTATTATCATTATTATTATTTACATTTAATGAATAATTATTATCTCTTTTATTCTATTCTATTTGTTATTTGCACTTAATTGTAACCTAGTTAATATTGTACGTCCAAAATGGATAAGCTGAGCTTACCTACCAGTGCCATACCTAGTATTAAGATCATTTTGTGCCTTCATCAGCTAAACAATCAATATTTTCTTATTCTTATTCTTAAATTGATGAATTGACTACTATTTATTTATTTATTTATTTAATAAAGGGTATCCAACAGAGAAAACACCTAAAAATACAGTAAATAAAAAACAAAGGACTTTACATGTAACCTAACTATTGTTACCAATAAATAACTTGAACATGAACTTAACATTATAATATCACAAAAAATATTTCAAACAGCAATCAAGCTATCGAGACATATCTCGCTTGAACGAAATAGTCTTAGGCATGTCTTCGGCTTGAAATGCCGATGGTTCAGTATCAGTATCAGTATCAGTATCATTTATTGCATCATAATTATGAGGGTAATACATGTCACAGGTCTTATGTAATATTAAATAATATCAGAGCAGCCAACACATAGCTATGTGCCCAGTAAGGGTGTTGCACTATAAGATTGAGTAGGAGCGGACCAATTTTAGTATTAATGGATAGGTACCTAGTTTGTGATAATAATAAAATAATAAAATCATTATTATAAAACCTATCATTCGGTTGGTTGAAGGTCGCCCGAAGGTCTCTGTCGTGGCCTTCTGCGTAAACTTCTTTACGAGCCAGAAGTATCACAGACAGTTATCAACCAAGGTTGAATTCGGCTCCATACTGCGTGAAACAACACCTTTGAAGTTGTCTTCCACAAAACATTTACATTGTTTTTATTCGAGTAGCTGTTACTTTGTTCTTTCGCTATAAGTATTCTAGTAATATATTAGCTGTTGGTTTTCCTAAGAAATAAAAATAAAATAGTAGAATAGTGGGTTAGTGTTAACATCCCCTTTGAAGATCCCCCTTGAAGGGGATTTTGGGAATTTTAGTGTCATAATCCTTTTTTTTTTTTCACTTGTACCGCGACGACACTGCGACTTTCCTCTTGAAATAAACTTGAATAAACAATTATTTACATTCGAATATTCCCTAAATGATCCCCTTTGAAGCGTCAAACTCAGTGTAAAGGGGATTAAGAAACAAAATAGAGTTACCAGGGGTGCGAGAGCCAGGAGCAGAGCTAGCGGCGCGGCGCAGACCGCCTGCAGCGGCACGGCGTGCGGGTGCCGCAGCCGCGACAGGATGGAGAGCTCCTGTCGCAGCGCACAGTATGCGCGGCACGCTGCCGTCGTCGGCGACCGCTCCCAGCGGGACAGCGCCGCCTGGGATATATATGTATATATATTTATAACTGAAGCGGCAACCAAGCGTATGGCCCACAAGATGGTAAGCGGTTATCGCAGCCTATGGACGCTTGCAATACCAGAGGTACTCGCGGGTTGCCACCTTGAGGCTAAGATCGAAAGCCTCATGTGCCAGTAATTTCACCGGAAACCATACCCTTCGCACCGGAACACAGCAATGCGAGCATTACTGCTTGGCGGAAGAAATAGGTATGGTGGTAGTCCTTCCCCGGACGAGCTATATCACAAATACAAATACAAATACAAATATTTTATTAACCACAAATACAAATGTTGACACAGTAGTGATTCACTGGTTTCTGAGTTAGTTTTCACTGTGTTTCAGAAAGACAGTTGATTCCCCAAAATGTAACGTATGGATATGGCAAAAGTAAATAATTTTAAACACTATTTTAAAAGATAAGTACAAAAATATAATTAAAAAAAAAAAAAAAATGTACAACACCAAAACCCACTATATTATTTAAATACCTAACTAACAGTTAATTAATAAATGGAGGTTTAGTGAGAGAGTGTGTATAAGTGTTGTGTGTGTATGTAGGAGTGATTTTAATGGAGGTTTAGTGTATGAGTGTTGAGTGTGTATTATGTGTAAAGTGTGTTGTGTATGAATATGGGTGACTTAAGGGTAAGGATGTGTGTTTGTATGTTTGAATGTGATAAATGATCGTGTTTTAAACAACTTTAGTTAGGAGCTTTTCTACTTCTTCATAACTTTGATCTTGCAGCCAATCTTTGACGATTATTTTTAGTTTATGTTTTGTCATTTCTTTTGTTTTTATTTTGGAGTTAAGTGCGTTATAAAAGACAGGGGCAGTATGAGCATAGTGCCTTTGTGCAAAAGAACTTTTGCAAGGTGGCACCGGGCACTTATCAATTCTCTTATTAGTCGTAGGTAGGTATGGCACAGTCTCTTTGTGATACCTACGTATACAATTACTGATATAGAGTTTTCTCACTGTGAGAACTTGACATTTCTCGTAGAGCTCCTTCGTTGGATGTCTGAATGGTAGTTTGAGCATTACTTTTAGAAGAGCACGCTGTGCTCGTTCTATCTCTATAAGATGGATTTTGTTGGCTCCACCCCAGGAACATATACAGTACCCAATTATGCATTCGCCGAGAGCTTTGTATGTCTGTGTTAGGAGCGTTTGATCTGCAACTGGACGAAGCAATTTAAAAACGTATATTAGCTTCCTAATACGCTTAGAGACAATTTTTATGTGGGGAGCCCAGGTAAGTTTTTCGTCGATGAGGACTCCGAGATATTTGGTGGTTTCGACAAGAACAAGCACACCACAGTTGCAATTACCGTTTTGTGTTGGACTACGGTTGCAGGGGTAGGTGTGGGCTTTTATTTGAAAATCGTTTGGTTGTTTCCCAGCTTTTGTTTTTTTAAAACACATGTATTTAGTTTTGTTTACATTCAGGGAAAGCAAATTGTTCTCTAGCCATGCAATTACGCGAGATAGTCCCTCTTCTGCATATTGGCGTGCCTTTGACCATGAAGAACCGTGGAACAGAAGGACGGTATCGTCAGCAAACATTAAAACGTCAGCATGCTCTAGTTCGATTCTACACAATTCATTCAAGTATACCAGGAACAAAGTAGGCCCGAGTGTACTTCCCTGAGGCACTCCATAGCTGCAGATTGCTTCGGCACTTTCGTGGCAATCGACTCTTACTTGTTGATTGCGTTTTGTTAGATAGTCCGCAAACCAATCGTGTACTATTCCTCTCACACCGACGTTCTCTAGACGTGTCAAGAGAATAGGTATAGACACTGTGTCGAACGCTTTCTGTAGGTCTAGAAAAACGCCGACACATTTTTCACCTTGGTCTAGATAGTGAGTAATCTGAGACGTGAGCCGGAGCACAGCGTCATCAGTTGACTTTTGTGCTCGGAAACCATATTGATTACCCGAAATCATACTATTTTTCTCTAAGTAAGATATCAGCCTCTTATTGGCAATTTTTTCAATTATTTTAGAGATAGTTGGCAGAAGGGATATAGGCCTGTAGTTAGATGGTATCTGTTTATTACCTGCCTTAAAAATGGGTGTGACCATAGCCTTTTTTCAATATGGAAGGAAATTTGCCAGATGTGAAACTCAGGTTGCAGAGGTTGGCGATTGGTTCTGCAAGTTGGTCGCAGCATGATTTGAGGATTGACGATTTGATTTGATCCCAGCCCGGGGCACTATTACCTTTCATGTTGGCAATAATATTAGAGACTTCTTGTCCATCAGTAAGGAAAAGCGATAGTGAGTTTGTGGGTGCAGATGTCTGAGTGCCTATCTCAGCTGCGAGAACCTTGTCAGTCTTATTTAGTTTTGTAAGAGTTTGATTTGCCAAATCTTTTCCAATAGAGGTGAAGAATTCATTAACTTCATTTAGCGATTCAAGTGGTGAGTTTTTGATGTTTAATAGTGAACAAGATAGGGCTTTGCTAGGAATAGTATTGCATAAGTCTGAGATAATTTTCCATGTTTCTTTTATATTGCCACGGCAGTGATCAAACTTGGTTTTGTAGTAGCTTGTCTTCAGCGCTTTAATCATGCGATTACATATGTTCCTATAGATAAGAAATTGGTTTTTTGTATGAACGTCATTGGGGTTTAATTTATACTTTTTTTGGAGTTTGTTTCTGTGTCGTATACACTTTATTACTCCTTTAGATATCCATGGTTTCAACGGTTTATATTTATTTGACACTGGTTTTACTCTAGTGTTTTTCTCCACCACTACTTGGATAGTGGACACTAATTTATTTGCTGCTTTACTAGCATCATCTATCAGAAAGAGGTCATTCCAAGATTGTTGTGCTATAGTTTCCTTTACTTTATTTATGTTCGTAATAGTTTTTGGTTTTGAAGTAATGTTTCTGAATAAACGGGCATTGTCGATACATAATAATATAGGAGAATGATCTGTTAGCTCTCCAAAAACTATTGTCTGCCATCGGTTTTCCGTTTTAACATTGAAATGATCGATGCATGTTGTTACTCTGGTAGGAAGATTGACACCTTGTGTTAAGCCGTGAGATGCCATTAAATTAAGATAATCAAGCGCATATCTTGTGTGACTTGCTGTGGGCATTATGTTTATATTGATGTCACCAGTAAATATGATATGTTTTTTATGTTTTAAATTGTCAAAAACTTGATCTAAACAAGAGAGATATGGCGTGGGGTTCGTGTATGAAGGTGGACGGTATGAACAGACAATTGAGTAGTTTTGAATTTCTAAGATTAAACAATTACCATCTGTCATCACTGGTTCTGTAGCATTTACGATATATTGGTTGCGAACTGTTATATAGCTAATATGTAACTTATTATGCTGACGAATCTCTGCATCAGCTCCCTGACTGGAAGCAGTTGCACAGCTCGTCAGTCTCGGTTTGAACTTTAAAGCGACTAGTTGTCCAGAGTCGCGAAATAAATCATTTGAAATAAATAATCTTTTTTTAAAAAGACTCCCACGCATCGTCGTGTAACATTTGGTGGCAGCGGTGGGATACGAATATCCCCAGTGTCCTTAAATAAGCCTTAATTCAACCGGACTCAATTCCAAATTATCCAGTGGAATCTAAAGTGATTGTGCATACTTACTTCGTTATCCTGAACTGTGCATCCTAGTGCGGACTTACCTCATCATCCTAAGTGCCCTGCACGGACTTGCGAATCCTGTAAGTGAAGCTTATACTATCCTGGACTGAAGATACTTACTTTTGGCTGCTGGTGCACCGAGCTGTACTGCAACTGCAAGATTCTACTCCTGGAAATACTTACGTCGTGGTCATCACCATCTACATCCTGTATCCTGTGACATCCTAGGCTGCGCCGTGGTATCCCGCATCGAGATTCGTGGTCAATAATTTAATTTATTAACCTTGGTCGTCGAATCAAGATTCGTCGCCAGACTTCATCGTCTTATCGCTCCGGAATGCAGTTCGCAGAATCGGTCGCCACCGTCTACGCGTTATTCCTATTGTAAGTCTTTGGTCATTGCTTATAATTAATTAGGGTTCAGTAAGTAGGGAATTTAAATCCTTGTTCACAGTAAGTGTACACATTTAACTTTTACGATTGATTTCAATATCCTAATATGCAAAAAGTGCCCAAAGGAGAAGACAGTAAACTAACTTTAAATATCCCAGTTTCTGATTCTCCTAGCGACTTTAAGTCACCCATCAGTTCTCCACGACTCACCAGATCCGTAGTCGCGGCTACTGCAATGGCTGAACTTGATCTTAACACTCTCTTCAAATTCATCAAACCTTATGATGGCAGTCGAGAAACAGTCAACTCATTTATAATCAACTGCAATAATGCATGCGGTTTGGCTTCAGAAGCACAGAAGCCTATCCTATTCAAATATATCCTTAGCCAATTAAGTGGCAAGGCGGAGCTTGCTTGCTCAATCAAGGAGTTCATATCCTGGGATCAACTCAAAGAGTTTCTTAAAACTCAGTTTAGTGAACGCAAACACTACGCCCACCTCCTGACTGACTTGCAGGAGAGCAAGCAAGGCCCGCAAGATAGCGTAAGCCAATTCACACTTCGTGTAGAGTCCTGCCTCTCTCAATTACTCACGGAAATCACTCTTTCTAATACAAAAGCAAAAGAATTGCCCGGTCGTTGTGCGGCAATGGAGGATCTTGCCCTCCATCATTTCCTTATGGGGCTTTATCCCCGGATTTCCAACATTGTCAGATGCAGGTCTCCCAAAACATTGAATGAAGCTATTAACATGGCGATTTCCGAAGAACGTATCCAGCAAAGCCTTTACAAACGTCCACTAACGGAAACCAAACCCGTTGCGAAGCCTAAGCCAGGCCCTTCCAGGTCAAGCGAATCGTCCGGTTCTTCCAATGCGAACCAGTCAAAGACCGGAAGTGACACCCAAGTCTGTCGTTATTGCAAGGGTGCCGGTCATGACATCAAAGATTGTAAAAAACGGGAGTTTTATAATAACATTAGGCCTAATCAACAAACGAGTAACAATGGTTTCCGTGGTAACAAGGTGAATCATATCCGGGAAACGTCCGAGGAGGAAATCGCCGAATCATTCAACGATGATGATGATTTAAACGAAGTGTCGTCTCGCGAAGGTGCCGCCCGAGACAATTAATAGGAACCGGCACCCGCAACATAACCGATATTCAGACTAACCGACAGGGTAATCAGCCCCAAACCGACAGTCTATCCTTTCATATCCCGGCTAACCGACAGGGTAACCAGCCCCAAACCGACAGTCGACATTCTAATATCCAGACTAACCGACAGGGTAGCCAGCCCCGAACTGACAGTCTACGCTCTAATATCCCGACTAACCGACAGGGTAGCCAGCCCCAAACTGACAGTCAACATTCTAATATCCAGACTAACCGACAGGGTAGCCAGCCCCGAACTGACAGTCGACATCTTAATATCCAGACCAACCAACAGGGTAGCCAGCCCCAAACTGACGGTCTACAACCATCCATTATCCGGACTAACCAGCAGGGTAACCAGCCCCGAACCGACAGTCCCAATCCTAATGAATCCTTAACCAAGGTTTATGAAGTAAACCTGGATACAACCAAAAGGTTGTTACCACACACTCTTCTTGAGTCACAAATATCTGATATCCCTCTAACACTTTTAGTAGACTCTGGTTCTGCTATATGTTTAATCAAACAATCCCGTATCCGAACAAATCAAAAACTGACTAGAGAATCCATCAGACTTAAGGGTATAGACCCTGGTGATGAACCAACCCCAACTGAGGGTCATTTTAAGCTCAAGCTTAAGTTAGCTGAAAACAAAGTCATATCCTATAAATTCCACGTCATTAAAGACATTAGTTTACCCTACGACGGAATCATAGGGTCAGACTTCCTTACTGCTTTCGGTTGTAAAATCGACTACACGACTGACGTCCTGAAGATAGGTAAACTCAATATCCAGTTATACTTCTTCAATCCATTCTACGAGATTCCACCTCGCACGGAAACTATTGTTGAATGCTCAGTACAAAATCCTGATATTAAAGAAGGTGTCATACTGAATCAACACTTATCCAATGAATTATTAGTATCCAATTGCATTGTGAAAGTAAAGAAAAACAAACGTGTGAATCTGACAATTGTCAACACATCCGAATCATCCGTAACCGTTAATTCGAATCTCAACCTCAAGCTCGAACCTTTGAACTTATGCGCAGTTCAAGTCAACACGAATTCGTGTACCACATCCAACCGTACTGCTGCGGTCATAGACTCTTTAAAGATTGATCATCTTAACCAAGAGGAAACTGATGCTCTCTTAGAGCTATGCTCTCAATACTCTGATATTTTTCATCTATCCAGCGATCAGTTGTCCTATACCACTATCCTAGAACATCAGATCAAAACGAACACTGATGTCCCTATCCATACTAAATCCTATCGTTTCCCGGAAGTCCACAAAAAAGAAGTGGAAGTCCAGATGAAGAAGATGCTTGATGACAACATCATAGAACCTTCATCCTCTCCTTGGAGTTCCCCAATTTGGATAGTCCCAAAGAAGGTCGACTCGCAAGGCAATCGCAAATGGCGAATAGTCATCGATTATCGAAAATTAAATGATATCACTATTGGGGAAACGTATCCTATCCCTCAGATATCAGAAATTTTAGACCAACTAGGTAAAAGTAAATATTTTACCACCTTAGATCTTGCATCCGGTTTCCACCAGATCCTTATCTCGTCGGAAGACGCGCCAAAGACGGCATTCTCGATTCCTCAGGGTCATTTCCAGTTTACTAGAATGCCATTCGGGCTTAAAAATGCGCCCTCTACCTTCCAAAAACTGATGAACATGTGCCTTACAGGACTTCAAGGCACCAGATGCTTCGTCTATTTAGATGACATAGTCATCTATTCCTATGACCTCCTTTCCCATGTAAGCAATCTGAAGGCTGTCTTCAATCGACTTCGAAATTATCAGCTGAAACTACAACCTGATAAATGCGAATTTCTTCGAAAGGAAGTTGCCTACTTAGGGCACATCATCAGTGAAGATGGTGTCAAAACAAATCCTGATAAGACAAAGGCCGTGACCGAATATCCCGTTCCTCAATCTCCAAAGGACATTAAGTCTTTTCTAGGCCTAGTATCTTATTACAGACGTTTCATATCCGATTTTGCAAAACTAGCAAAACCTTTAACATCCCTTCTAAAGAAAGATGTCCCTTTTATATGGCAGAACGAGCAACAACTCGCTTTCGAAGCTTTGAAAGGAAAACTCGTATCCGCTCCAGTTCTTGCCTATCCTGATTTCTCACAACCATTTAATCTGACGTGTGACGCGTCGAATTACGCCATATCCGCGATATTGTCCCAAGGCTCGGTAGGTCAAGACCGTCCAATTGCCTACGCGTCCCGTACACTAAATAAAGCTGAGTGTAACTATAGTGTGACCGAAAAAGAATGTCTTGCTATCGTCTTCGGAACCAAAGTGTTCAGACCATACCTTTATGGCCATAAAATCGTGATACTTTCAGATCACAAACCATTACAATGGTTATTCAATTGTAAAGATCCAGGTTCGAGACTTATTAGATGGCGTCTAAAGCTCGAAGAATTCGAATATGATATCCGACATAAAAAGGGCAAAATCAACACTAATGCTGATGCCCTATCCCGGTTCCCTGTCCATCCTGTCCAGCCTGTGGAACCGGAAACATCCAATTCACATGAATTAGGAGGACCTAATCGAGAATTAGATGGAGATCTAATGGACCTTCTCATTTCTCCACCTTCATTTAATCCTGATGAAGATATACTCCAAAATCCAGATGTCGATCCTTACGAAGATATTCTGCCTTTACCTGATATTGACTTACCTGATAATATCCCTGATGTCCTAAGAGATCAAATTGAGAATGAGACCAACTTACCAGTACCAGTTCAGGAACTTCCATCCTTACCTGCTTCTCAACCTCAACTTGATCCAATGCCATCTACGAGTGCAAATCCAGAAGCACGTGTCGACGACTATCCGACTTTCCTGAAAGCAATGTCTGAGAAGGTTAGAACATTCAATACAGAAATCCTGGAACATAATGAGAGTCTAATTAAATGTCCTGCAAAAACAATCTTAGTTCCTACCTCTATCGATCTAGATGAGTCTAACCCATACATTCCGGAAATCTTGAGCGATCCCGAACTGCATGCAAACGTTTGCGATTCTGAAAAAGAACTATTCCAATTTGAAAAGCTTGATCTAAATAACAAAACATATTATTTGTTATACTTTAAAGTCCATCATTTCGATCAAGCATCCTATCCTGAAATTTTTGATACTCTAAAAAATATAAGGAACAAGTTAGTAGCAGTAGGAGGTATAAATGAAATCGGCATACCTGACCTGAAGAGTCCTTTCGAAAACCACTCGTTTATTAAAATCTATAATATCCTGACTTACCTTTTTCATGACACTCAAATCAAGGTCAACGTCTATCATAATAACATCATATATCCCGTTCCATCTGAAATTAAAAAGATATTATATGAAAACCATGACATCCCTATAGCGGGTCATCTGGGATCAACCCGCATGTACAACAGGGTTAAGCAAACATACTACTGGAAGGGAATGCGAAGCGACATAGAGTCCTATGTAAAGCAATGTAAATCTTGCCAAGAGAATAAAGCACTTAGGAAGGTAAATAGAGCACCCATGCAGATCACCAGCACTTCTTCCGAACCAGGTCAACGTGTTTCCATCGATGTCGTTGGTCCGCTTCCTGAATCAGGTCCTGCAAAGTTAAAGTTTATTTTAACATTCCAAGATGACCTCACTAAGTTCTCTTCTGCATACCCTATGCGTAGTACTACGGCGGAGGAAACAAGCGAGTGCCTCCTCCACTATATATCCATATTTGGAATTCCCAAAATGATTCTTACTGACCAAGGCTCTAATTTTACGTCAAGTTTATTCAAAGAAACATGTGCTTTCCTTAAAATCAAAAACTTGTGGTCATCTCCTTACCACCCACAAACCCAAGGAGCCTTGGAAAGAAGCCACTCTACTTTAAAGGAGTATCTCAAATCCTACACAAACGCAGAGCAAACCAACTGGCCTCGTTATGTGTACACGGCTATGTTAGCCTACAATACATCTGTCCATACGACAACGCATTTTACACCCTACGAATTAATGTTTGGTAATAAACCATACATACCTAATTCTATATATGATGAGTCTCCTGGAGCCACATATCCTGATTATGTCCAAATGCTACAAAACCGATTGAAGTATTCTCGGGAAAAAGCAATCGAATTCATTAGGAAATCTAAAGAATCCTCGAAAAATTATTATGACACTCGCACTTGTCCAGTCACGTATAGAGCCGGTGATTACGTCTACCTTAAAAATCATCTGAGGTTACGGAAGGCTCTCTCTCCTATCTGGAAGGGACCCTACAAGGTGGTGAAAATTAACGGAAATAATACACTTACCTTATTAATAAACCGACGTCACGTGACTCACCATTATGACCAGGTTAAACCTGCCGATGTCAGGAACCTGTAACATAAAAGCTAAGTTTAGTCAGTAATTATTATTAAGTTAGCACGTAATATTTTACATCTTTAATTTACTTAACTTTATACATAACATAAGTACTTAAATAGGTTGGGTACTCACCTTTATTATTAATTATTGCAGAGCTTCAGTACGGGCCCAATCGTATCAAGAATACCTCCAACCGTTAACATCGAGTTCTGGCCTCTACTTTGATTACTTAGGTACTCTAAAAGTTAACAATGGTTATCTTAAAATCTTGATTCCATTAGATATCTCTCATTTTGGCCCACACATACAAAATATCAGAACTACACTTGAAACTACCAGGTATTTGTGTAATCAAACTAGAATTGTAGAAATTGATTCGTTATGTCATAACAGGCTACAACCTTTAACAGCGCGATACCAAGATCTTAGTAGCGAGTTTAATTCCATTTCACACCTGATAGATAGCCGTACCAAACGGGCCTGGATCGGAGGTATAGGATCTGTACTTAAACAGATCTTTGGTACTTTAGACGAGAATGATGCCCTGAAATACAATGAAGCTATAGAGTCTATACAAAATAATGAAAAACAATTGGCCTCATTAATGAAGGAAAACATTCTGGTTACTACTTCAATTATAACATCCTACAATAAAACTTTGAGCAAAATTAAAGATAATGAAGTCAATCTAAATGAAGCTATTGACAAACTCTCGCGTGATTTTAAAAATATTTCTAAGCAAACCAATGGACTACATGTACTTTTCACGGTAAATGAAATTTTTGATAGCCTAGAAACGTCGATACTTACTCTATCCTTCCAATTGGAAGATGTAACTAACGCCATCCTGTTCAGTAGTCAAAACATCCTACATCCGGCGATCATGACATCGTTACAGCTATACCGAGAGCTTGCCAATAACTACAGACATCTATCTAGAGACCTACAACTACCTATAGTTTTAGATATGAGTAATATCCATTATATTTTAAGTGTATCTAAATTAGTTTGTTATTATATAGATTATAAAATAATGCTCGTTTTGCAGGTCCCATTAGTTAGTATTAAAGAATACACGTTGTTCCATAGTATAGCGCTACCTACACCGTATAATTTTAAAGAACCAAATAAATTCAGTTTAATTATACCTAGTAGTAAATATATCGCAATGACCAAGGATAAATCTCAGTACTGTAACTTTAACGATTTGAACGACTGCAAGATTGTAAGTCCAGGTACCTATATCTGTGACGTCACGGATGTTTATGCGGCCGATGCTATCCCTACCTGTGAAAGTGAACTTTTATCTAAAGTGATTAAAGAAATACCTAAACAGTGCGAAACTAAATTCATATATGGAAAATTAGACATTTGGAAACCATTAGTAAACAATAAGTGGATTTATGTACAATCAGAGCCTAATAAAATTTCCATAGATTGCCTAGATTCTAAATTGTATGAGAACACTATCCTAGCTACCGGAATACTTACCTTGCACGAAAATTGTATTGGTCGTTGCAGAAGTACTACATTAATACCTAAATTTGTCTTAAATATTACTTCACCTGTTAATAGCATACCTAACTTTAATCTAATCAATGATTCCTGTTGCAACATTATAAAATTTAATAATATTATTGAAGATGTGTCCCCTATCCACTTACAAAATATTGATCTAGATGAATTAAAATCTAATAAAATCGCATTAAATTCTTTGTTAGATAACTTAGAGAAAATGGATAACAACCCACACATTGTGCGATACGGAACACATTATTCTATTTTGATTGTTCTTATTTTGTGTGTAATTCTTTTGTATTTGTTCTACTTAATTTTGAAATGTTTCTGTAAACCTGGCGACAATCAAACCTTTCAATTCAAACTTAAATCTAACTTACCTTTTCAATCAACACCTAAAGGAACAGATACACAAGATACTGATCTGGAATTGAGTCATGTTGCTCCAATCAGAAGTCAAGTTTAATATCTCGGTACTTTTGTAAGAACCAACCCCAAAGTACCCTCTTAAAGGGGAGGTGTTATATAGCTAATATGTAACTTATTATGCTGACGAATCTCTGCATCAGCTCCCTGACTGGAAGCAGTTGCACAGCTCGTCAGTCTCGGTTTGAACTTTAAAGCGACTAGTTGTCCAGAGTCGCGAAATAAATCATTTGAAATAAATAATCTTTTTTTAAAAAGACTCCCACGCATCGTCGTGTAACAGAACGTATGCCACAACTCCATCGTTTTGATTTAAGCAGTTTTTCGTATAAAACATGCTATAGTTGTTCATAGATGGGGGATCGTATTTACTAGTCCAGCATTCCGTTAGAACTATAATATCTATTTGCATATCAATGTTGGCCAAAAATGCAAGAAGAAGATCAAAGTTTTTGTGTATACTTCTAATGTTAAGTGTTAGTATGGTTAGCTTACTATTTGAATTATTGTTGTATTTTATAAGTTGCGAGCATTTAGAAGGGTTATCAGAATACTCGCAAAAGACAGTTTCAGGCTTGTCGAAATCGTTTAGGACGTCGTTGTTCAGCAAATCAGCCATTTTATGATTTTAATTTACTAAAATAATAAAATAAAAATAAAAAAAAAAACATTTGATTTTTTTCAACCTAGTTAAAAATAATGTATTGTTTTAACCCAAAATTTAATTTTTGAGTAATTGTTATATAGTGTATGAGTTCATATTAATGTTCATAATAGTGTGTGTGTTGCAATGTATACTATGGTGTTTGTGTTGGTTTTTTTTATTATGTTGTACAGATTAGAAATGTTACTTTAAACAATGCCTAAATAAAAAGTTGATTAAATAAGTAAGAACTAGATAAAAAAACTTTGTAGATCAATAAACAACAATTTTAACTAGCTTAAAACTTCAGATTGTCGAGATCTCTTTCACAAGTGATGCGAATGTGTGGAGAGCCTTCGGTCCTGCGGACAAAAATCCTGCCAAACGATGTCCAGCAAAATGAATAACCGTTGTTTTTTGTGAATTCTCTCGCTAGGAAATACAGCTTTTTTTCTTTTTGTGTCAGATAGTCTGATATGTACACTGGCACCGGCTTGTTTGTTCCGCTGTTGCCGAGAAAAGATGAATTGAACTTCTCCTTCGGGTGCTCTTTGTTAAAATTCTTGTAGGAACGCAGAAATCTATCTCTCTTAAACACAGTAGTGAACTCTGCAATGATTGGTTTGTTGTTTGATTTAATGCCAATTCTATAGACGTCTCTAATTTCGGCGCTATCTAATTGTATGTTTAGATTTTCAGCGGCTTTGATTACAAAGCTTTTTATGTCTTCTTTAGTTTCCTTTGATTCTTGAGGAATGTTTCTAATTTCAATACTAGATCCACGCGCCTGCCGTTCTAGAAACTCTACTTTATTTTCTAGGAGCTGGATTCTAATATCCTGCTCTTTATTTTCCACCTCCAGGTATTCAAGACGTTTAAAAACTTCGTCGTGTTTTTTGGACAAAATTTCCATAGACGCTTTGACTTCGCCAATAGAGGTAAGAATTGCTTCAAGTTTGGTATCCTGGTCAGCTTTTAAAGTTGAAAACAAGTCCAAAATATCGGCCCTTGTGAGCTCGTCACGTTTGCGTTTAAATTGTTTCGTCACTAGAAGTGAAGACTGCGATGAGCTCTCACTTAATTCAAAATCTTGATTTGGTGTGTCTACTAGTGATGGTTCGGAAGCGTAGTGTTGCATCGGCGATTTAAATACAGCTGGTGAATCTGTTTTGGGTGGTGTACGAGCTGGGCGAGGCATCTCTTGTTGTTTCCAACACTTAGCTACGTAGAAGTAGGTACGGCGAGAAGCTGCTAAGCGATTTAAGTAGCGAAAGTAGGGTAAACGTAGAGTTATTAAAGTTTAACTTAGTGTAGCTAAGTAGGTCGCGTTGCGTAGCGGATCGAAACAGCGAGGGTGCGTAGATGTTGCGTAGCAAGCAAAGTTTCTTGTAGCACTGCGCGTAGCTGCTCGTAGCGCAAGCGTCGTGGTGCGTACGGTAATTTCGAAGCGGCCGTTCACTCACTTCTGGCTCAGTTGGTTCAAGCACGGGCTACGGCGCGCAATGACCGCCGGCGCTGGTTCGAATCCGTAAAATAGCAAAAAGCCTCGCTCACCCCACAAGCGTCCGACCGGTCGCAACGAGGCCCTCCTTGAAGACACGGGGCGCAGCACCAAAGGAAATCGGATCCAGTGCGAAGGCCCGGGGCGAAGTCCTACAGTTCACCGCTCCACGCAAAGACCACCAAATACACGTCCGCTCAAAACGAGTGCCGAGGGGGCAAAGAGCTCTACTACTCTTACCAGGACAGGACCGGCAAACCCTAACGCAACAGGTCCTGGCTTCAGTCAAACAGACGACCGATGTGGCGCAGCGGGCGCAGGTCCGCCTGCGACGCGGAGGTTGCGGGTTCGATTCCCGCCTCGGGTCTAATGTTTGTACGATCTACAAATATTTGTTCCGGGTGTTCTGGGTGTTTTCTATATATAATAAAAAATATGTATCTATGTATTGTATTGTATTAAGTATATATCAGTCACCTAGTACCCATAACACAGCTCTGTTTAACAGCAGCTTACCTTGAGGCTAGATGATGCTGTGTGGATTGTCCAGTATTATTATTATTAGTATTATTATTAAACAGTAACTTCCGCACGGCTGGCCGGGCGGCCACTAAAATAAACTGTAGTCGATAACGGAAGGTGTGTGCCACATACCTTGTAAGCGTGCATAGTCTGCGCGTCACACCCCGCCGGTGGTGCGACGGGCTGCAGCGCCTTCACGGCCACGGGCACGTCCCCGCGCGCCGAGCGCCACGTGCCCGCCAGCACCGTGCCCGACGCACCGCGCCCCGCCACCGCGCGCCGCCTCACCTGCTCCCAGCGCGCCACCATCTCCTCCGGGATGTCTAGCAGCAGCTGGGGAGGTGGTCATGTCACATATCTCTTCTAACGCCGAGAGATGACGAGTGTACTGTGATACGTGTCTTGTAACGACGTGAGATGACGAGTGTACTGCGACACGTGTCTTGTAACGGCGAGAGAAGACGAGTGTACTGCGACACGTGTCTTGTAACGGCGAGAGAAGACGAGTGTACTGCGACACGTGTCTTGTAACGGCGAGAGAAGACGAGTGTACTGTGACACGTGTCTAGGTGGTCAGGCGTAATTTTTTACTTGATCGGTTAACTACAAAATTTATATCTATACTAACATTAATAAGTGGAAAGTTTTTTTTTTTGTCATTGAAATAAAGGGTTTTGTCGCTGATGCGATTATGACGCCTTGAGGAAAGATTTATATTTGTTTGTTTCACAATCAGAATAATTTATTTGCCCTAGTATAGTAAAATAATACAGTTAAGGTCTCTAAGAACTAAGATGTCCTTATACTTTGCTTTAACAAGCATGCCAATCTAAACACAAATAGGTACAATACATATGTCTCACAATGTACAAAATGTCTAACAATGTACACTTTGTCTCACAATGTACACAATGTACGTCATGTTTCACATTTTACACTATGTCTCACAATATACACTAGTTCTCCCAATGTACACTATATCTCACAATGTACATTTTGTCTCACAATGTACGTCATGTCTCACAATGTACGTCATGTCTCACAATATACACTAGTTCTCCCAATGTACACTATGTCTCACAATGTACACAGTCAGTATGTTTGTTTCAGTAAATACCATCGTGTCTCACCGTGTCAGGCGCGACGTGATGCAACGCGACATCGGGGTGCAGCGGGCAGTGCAGCGGCAGCTGTGCGCACGCGCAGTGGATGCACTGCTCCACCGTCCAGCCCCACGCCCACGCCCAGCACGCGCCCAGCTGTGGGGCCGGGGGGACGAAGCCCTCCACAGACCCGATGCGGGATGATGCTACACACAAATGTGTGTTATTCAAATTTAAAATATTGTTATTCAATAATTCTAAGGATCAAAATAGTTGATAAATAATTGGAAAATCTTTTTGATAATTCGAAATGTCAAATCACAAAATAATATAGCCACATTCACTCCGTCAGTGCTGTTACAGATTCGATCAGTAAATGAACTGTAAAATAATCAGCTCAATATAGCTCATTATGTTGGTTATTAATATTTCACAATAAGATACTCATGTCACGCACTTTTCAAGCTACCTACCGCTTCAGAAAATGAAATTTAGATCCATCGGCGTCGTTCAAAATAGTATTTTCTGTTCATTTTGCACGATTTTGAAAAAAGCCGATCTATAAATCGGAATGCCCCGATGTAAAAATCTTCCGAACTGCGCGTGTGGCGTTGTATCGAAGTGAACCAATGAACTGACTCAATTATCACTGCGCGTGTGGCGTAGTATCGAAGTGAACCAATGAACTGACTCAATTATCACTGCGCGTGTGGCGTTGTATCGAAGTGAACCAATGAACTGACTCAATTATTTAGTTCATTAAATTAGCTGTTAATTTTATTCACTTCACTATTAATATTTTATAGCGAAGTAGAAAGATTTTTTTAATTATTTAAGAGTATAATGTGAAGTGGTCTAGTGGTAGTGACCCCGCCTTCCGATCCTATGGTCGTGGGTTCTAATTCGGTCGTGCACTAATGGATTTTTCTATTCGAAAAATGTATATGCGCAATACCAGTGCTCTCATACTATACAGGTTGTGGTTTCCGGTGAAATTACTGGCACATGAGGCTTTCGATCTTAGCCTCAAGGTGGCAACCCCTGAGTGATACCTCTGATATTGCAAGCGTCCATAGGCTGCGGTAACCGCTTACCATCTTGTGGGCCATACGTTAGTTTGCCACTTCAGTTGTACATAAAAAAATAAAATACTGTAAAGGAAAACATCGTGAAGAAACCGACATGTCCAAGAACTAACAATTCGAAAGACATGTGCCATCCACCAATCCGCATTGGGTCCGCGTGTATTAAGACCCAATCACTCTCCCTTGAGAGTAGGCCAGTGTGCCAGCAGTGGGTACATTAGAAGGCTGTCATGGTGTATAGTGTGGTATCGAATGTCATTAGTACCGTTAGACTCGGCGCCCACGCCGCTGTCTCCGTCCGAAGCCCTGGAGTCCTGCGACACCCTCGGCCGGGGCTCCGCAGCCAGCTCCAGCCGCCGGAACGCCTGCTGCAACACCAGGAGAAATCGCTCTTAGTGATAAGGCCGCCCTTTGTACTTCGTCAATGTTTTTTATATTAGTTAATAAGTATTTTTTTGTGTACAATAAAGTGTTCATTCATTCATTCATTCAGGATCACAGAACTATATTTATGTAGAATGAGTGAGTGTATGTACCTCGCGTGCCGAAATGACGGGCACACCCCGGACACTCAATAAAATGTATGAAGCAAACACGTCGCAATCACCACACACATAGTTTGTGTGTGGCGTGTTGCTCCGTCGAGCGCTGGAGCTAAAGGTATATACTAGAGATTTTTAATTTGTTTTTTATCTTGTAATGGATTTCCGCAAAGTAACGCCTGAATCTATCAATTATCGAAAACTAAAACGCTTTGCCACGGCGCGGGGCGTGGACGTGCCCGCCCGTTCCACGCTCTGCCCCCGCGACATCCGCGCGCCCTGTAGTTGCGAAGACGTCAGACTTTTTTAAGAGTAGTAGAGTTCTCTGTGATAGAGCTCGTCCGGGGAAGGACTACCACCAACACTATTTCTGCCGCCAAGCAGTAATGCTCGCATTGCAAAATCAAATAAATGTATTTCATTTCATTTCATTTCATTGCTGTGTTACGGTGTGAAGGGTATGGTTTCCGGTGAATTTGCTGGCACATGAGGCTTTCGATCTTAGCCTCAAGGTGGCAACCCGCGAGTGATACCTCTGGTATTGCAAGCGTGCATAGGCTCCGGTATCCGCTTACCATCTTGTGGGCCGTACGCTTGATTGCCACAAATCAAATCAAATACATTTATTGCTGTCATATGGTACATTATGTAGTTGTTACAGAATAAGTAGTATCACACATGAACCCTGTTATTAGGGTATTGCAACATGGAGGAAGCCGAGGTTTATGCATTCGGTATTTATATTAAAAAAGTAGATAGATAGGTAAGTATGTCATGAATTGAATGATAATGTTGGTACCTAATCATGACAGCCTTCTAATGTTCCCACTGCTGGGACACTGGCCTACTCTCAGGCAAGAGTGATTGGGTCTTAATCCACCACGCGGACCCAATGCGGATTGGTGGATGGCACATGTCTTTCGAATTTTTAGTTCTAGGACATACCGGTTTCCTCACGATGTTTTCCTTCACCGTATGAGAGCACTGGCATTGCGCACATAAATTTTTCGAACAGAATAATCCATTGGTGCACGACCGGGTTTTTAACCCACGACCTTAGGATCGGAAGGCGGGGTCACTACCACTAGACCACCGGTGATCTAGTGGTACCTAATAATAAATAAAATTGTTAGTGACGTAGTAGTAGTCATAATGATAGCTTATAAAATTTGTATTCATGCAAAACTGATCATTTATATATATATATATATTTTTTGATTTGATTAATGTTAATATGTATCTAAATAATAATAATTGTCATGTCATGTCATCGGTTGTTTAAAAAAAAAGTTTCAAGAAACTGTCATTATATTATACATCATTATATCATAAATTACATTATGTTCAATAGTGTTACCTCTATTAGTCAAAAAAGGTACCTGATATAATTATAACAGTTTTTTAAAATTTATTGTCAAAACAATGAATAAACGCGCCTTGCCTCTGCCCACCCTCGGTAACGTACCTGTGCGAGCTGGTCCGGGTCCCTGTGACGTGTGGTGAGGTCCCGGAGACACCCGGGGCAGGGCACCACCCGCGTGATCAGACACCGCCCCTCCGATGTGTGGACGAAGCGAGTTCCTGATGAGTTAACTATGGTCACACCCCGGACACTCAATAAAATGTATGAAGCAAACGCGTCGCAATCACCACATGCATGGTCTGTGTACGTGAACGGTGCCGTTGTGTGAGTGTCACCCCCACCCAAGTCTTCACCCAATTATAGCAAGAGCAAGATAGCACACTTTCTTTCGCACTGGCATGCTCGCGCTTGGACCCACACCAAATCAAAATAAACGCGTGCCTGAGCCCTTAGCTTCAGTGCCGGCAAAAGGATCCGGCAAATCCACACAGCATCATCTAGCCCCAAGGTAAGCTGCTGTTAAACAGAGCTGTGTTATGGTACTAGATGACTGATATATACTTAATACAATACATAGATATTTTTTTATTATATAATGACGAGCGATGTGGCACAGCGGGCGCAGATCCGCCTGTGACGCGGAGGTTGCGGGTTCGATTCCCGCCTCGGGACAAATGTTTGTACGATCTACAAAAACTTGTTCTGGGTATTTTCTATATATAATAAAACATATCTATCTATGTATTGTATTGTATTAAATATATATCAGTCATCTAGTACCCATAACACAGCTCTGTTTAACAGCAGCTTACCTTGGGGCTAGATGATGCTGTGTGGATTGTCCAGCATTATTTATTTATTTATTTATATATAGAAAATACCCAGAGCACCCGGAACAAATATTTATAGATCGTACAAACATTTGACCCGAGGCGGGAATCGAACCCGCGACCTCCGCGTGGCATGCGGACACCACATCCACTTACCGAGTGAAGGGTACCAGTCCTCCAGCAGCAAGTCCACGTGATCAGACACGATGGCCAGCACCTTCGCCAGGGTTGAGGGGTTCGGCTCCAAGCTGATGCTCTGCAAGTATACCAGTCATTTTATTTATTTTATTTTATTTTTGTATTCATCTTTTTAAATATAGTTTAGGGTTATTCACACACAGAGAATGATATTAGATTACTTAATTTTTATTTAGATAACATACAAAATTTTCTTTTGCCATGTTCATAGCTTCTCCATCCAAAGGTTGTCTGGAAGAGATCGCTTCTTAGCGATAAGACCGCCCATTGTACATTGTAATTAGTCTCCGTAATTTTTCACTTGTTTTATAGTTTGTAAGGTGTACACTGTACAATAAAGAATTTTCATTCATTCATTCATTCATTCATTCATTCATTCATTCATAGGTTACATATTGGGGAAACAACTGCCTTTTTTTTATTTTTTTTTTATTTTTTTATACTACTAAAGTGGCAACCAAGCGTACGGCCCACTTGATGGTCAGCGGTTACCGTAGCCTATGTACGCATGCAACATCATAGATATCACTTGCGTGTTACCACCCTGAGACGTTAGATGGAAAGTCTTATGTGCCTGTAATTTCACCGGTAACCATACCCTTCGAACCGGAACACAGCAATGCGATGTCTTTCAGAAACAAAGTGAAAACTAACTCAGAAACCAGTGAATCACTACTGTGTCAATATATGTATTCGTATTACCAATAATAGCGCTCGTGACGTAGCTGGCTAAGTTGTACCTAACAGATCAACGAAGTTAAGCACTGTTCCGCGTACTCACCATTTGGATGGGTGACCGCCAGTGGCAATTTCAACTGAGCGCTCCCGTGCTTCGGAGGGCACGTTAAACAGTCGGTCCCGGCTTTTTCAAAGTTGTTAAGCCATGACAGAGGCCTTCGGGCGGCCTAGAAACTCTGTCACCAGAGTTGGCCACTGACTAATACGAACGAACGAACGAATTTTCACCCCATGTACCAAACAATCTGATCCAAATGATGACCCCGCGGAACAGTGCTTAACTTCGTTGATCTGTTAAGAACAACTTAGCCTGCTACGTCACGAGCGCTCCAGGGGTGAAAATAGGATATGAGAACTCTAGGGTAGAATAGAGAAGTTTCTTTCCGCTCATTCTTTCCATCGTTATGCTCGGGACTAAAGATATGTTTCTACTCTCCACACTTAACTGTCATTTTTCTCTACTCTACCCTAGACAAAATCGTTGTCTACGCTGGGCATGCTAGCCCCGCTGTTACGAACTGACACAAACCTGGTAGCCGGCAATGGGCATGCCGTCCAATCGCTTCACGACGCAGCTCTGCGCCGGCAGCTGTATCTCTATACAAGCACTGCTCTGTATGTCCAGCTCGCACCACGCGCCATCTTGTTTTACACGCAATCTACAAAATGGCGGACATAACATAAATTAAAACAGATATAGATCGACGAGCGGGCGCAGGTCCGCCTGTGACGCGGAGGTTGCGGGTTCGATTCCCGCCTCGGGACAAATGTTTGTACTATCTACAAATATTTGTACCGGGTGTTCTGGGTATTTTATATATATAATAAAACATATCTATCTATGTATTGTATTGTATTAAATATATATCAGTCATCTAGTACCCATAACACAGCTCTGTTTAACAGCAGCTTACCTTGGGGCTAGATGATGCTGTGTGGATTGTCCAGCATTATTTATTTTATTTTTATTTTATATTCAAAGTAAGTAGAATGTAAAATCTTTTCTTGGCCTCCACACTAGGATTCCCTGTACTGTGAAGAGCATCCCTCGCTACACATGCTCGCACATCTCTGGTGGAAATACAGCCTAAAGCAACCAAATTACAAGGATCACTATTCCAGAAATCAATAGTTTAGTAGTAAAATAAACGCGACTTTTAATTTTGAAATTAACGCCAAAACGCGACCAAGTCACGGCGTGACAGTGGTGACGTCATAGGTAAGTTTTCAATGTAAAATTTTAGCAATAAGGTTCAAAATTCTGAAGTTTTGTTTGATGCCACCAATCAGAGAACCAAGAGACTCTGATTGGTGTTCAACCTTTTATGGCGGATTGCTGTATTTTGTAGTTTTACTATAATAAATATATTATCAATCTCGCATCTAATGTATGAAGAAATATGGTTTTTATATTAATTGAATCTTTTTTCAATATGAAGGCGTAATTTTAGTGATTCTTTGTTACTGTCATCATGCCCATTTTAATTATCACAAAAACGTACTTTCAAGAGTAGTAGAGTTCTTTGTGATAGAACACGTCCGGGGAAGAACTACCACCATACCTATTTCTGCCGCCAAGCAGTAATGCTCGCATTGCTGTGTTCCGGTGTGAGGGTATGGTTTCTGGTGAAATTACTGGCACATGAGGCTTTCGATCTTAGCCTCAAGGTGGCAACCCGCGAGAATTACCTCTGGTATTGCAAGCGTTTATAGGCTGCGGTAACCGCTTGCCATCTTGCGGGCCGTACGCTTGGTTGCCACTTCAGTTGTATAAAAAAAAAGCAATATTGAAACATTGCGGCATACAAAAAAAACGGTGTAATGTTATTTCAATATTGCTCTATGAGCTTGTGGTTACCCCCCCAAAACAAAAAGACTTAAGTACTTGATATTCTCGTAGGGGTGAGGGTCGCCCCCCTCTTGCGGCAGGGGCAGCAGCGGCTCATGGCTGGGGGGTATCTCCCTGACGCACACGAGGGTCAGGTCCCCGCAGACCAGGCGGGCCCCCTGGCGCCACACCTTCCACCCCCACTCGAGCTCCAACGCACGGGATATACTGTCGTCTGATTCCATCTGGGGGGTAATAGGGGGTTTGTTTAGGTACTGATGACTGTAATTCATTTTAAAAACGGGTGTTTCCACGTACCGGTATATCGGTGAAGAGGTACCGACACTGTTTCGACTCAATTTCGAGTCTTCATCAGGGTTGAGTGACACTGTCTCACGCGTCGCGATATGCACTGCGGACTGCGATATACCAGTACGTGAAAACACCTGTTTCTAAAATGAATGATATAGTTCACGATAGTATAATATAATGAATGAAAAATAATTATAATGTTGTTCATTAAACATATATTTTTTTGTAAAAATCTCGAGTAACTCGTTTAAAAGTTTATACGCTCAATTATTATAATGTTTTTGTGTCATAAGTTGTTGTCAAATAACAATTTTTTTTAAAGATTATACTATCCCAAAAATTATTTTGCCTCAAGCGGGATTTGAACCCGCAACCACCGCTTGATACGCGGGCGCTCTACCAATTGAGCTATCGAGACATATCTCGCTTGGACGAAAAAATCATTGGGATTAACTAAAAATGGGTATGTTAGGTAAAAATAAATAAATAATGCTGGACAACGCACACAGCATCATCTTTTTTTTTTTTTTTTTTTTTGTTTACGGGGAGGAATCTGCATCCAGACATCCCGTCGCATAAGGGTACGACGGGGGTGTGTGAGGTTGTCGGACTCGACGACTCACTAAACCATCCCCGGTGGCCAGCCTCGATGCATGCCGAGGGGCTCCACGGTCCCCTAGGGCTATCAGTGGTGCCCCTCCCGCATCGCGCTCAAAGCACTTCCCGGGGCTAACAAAAGTCAGCCCCAGCACCTCGCCGTGCTGCGGCAGCACAGGGCCACCCCTGTGCTACCGCCCTTCCCGGGTTCGCTGAAAACGGACGACCAGAGCCCTCACTCTAGACCGCCCACGAACCCGAAAGTTCCCCTGCTCGGCAGGGGATACCGCTTGGCCCCTTATGGGGCAGGCAGTGCGGGGCGGCCGTTGCCGTCACCCCGCCGCCGCCTTCTCCGAGCGGGATCGGCTCTCTCCCGATCTCGCTCAGCGGCCTCTTTCCGAACCATTACGGTCTCACAGAAAGAGGCCACGGCCCTCCACGCCGTTTCATCTGCCAACATGGCCTCAACCACGCTTGGCAGAGAAAGATTCTGCCCGATCCTGGTGACCAAGATCCCGCGCTCCGGGCACCACGCTGAGCACTGCTCCAGCGTGTGCTGCGCGGAATCTCGGTCCCACCCACAATGGTGACATTGTGGTGTCGACTCGCGACCGATCCTATTCAGGTACTCACCGAAGCATCCATGTCCGGTGAGCACCTGAGTAAGTCGATAGGTGACGTTGCCGTGCTCCCTTCCCAGCCAGGCTTCGAGGTTGGGTGCAATTGCGCCGACGATGCGCTGGCGCGAACTCCGCGGCTCCTCGAGCCGCTCGCGCCACCTAACAAACGCACGCCGGCGCTCTTGCACTCGCACTTCACAAGGCGCGATTCCGCTCCCGTCATCATGTCGGAGACGAACGTACACACGCGCGTCAGTCTCCGCCAAGATGTCGAGGGGCGGGAACCGTGCCAGGATTGTTGCCGCCTCTAGGGATATAGTACGATACCCCCGTGCGATCCTGATGGCCATAGGACGCTGCAGGCTGCTATACAGCAACCTGTAGCGCCTAACACCCGCTAGTCTGTGGGACCAGACAGGTGCTCCGTAGAGAGCCATCGATCGCACCACCCCCGCGTACAGGCGGCGAACTCCTTCCCGTGGTCCCCCGAGATTTGGCAGCAGTCTATGCAGAGCACCCACTACCTTCTGAATCCGGGGGACGGAGCGTTTGAAGTGCTCCCCGAAGTCCCAACGGCTGTCCAAGGTGAGGCCCAGGTACTTGAGGTACCGCCCCACCTGGACATCCACGTCACCTATTCGAATCGACGCGCTGGGTGGTTCCCTACTCCTCGGGAGTTTGTGGAACCACAGCGCCTCGGTCTTGTGAGGCGCTGTCCGCAGACCCAGCTCGTGGATCTTGTCCACGACACAAGCCACCCCAAGCTCGGCGAGCTCCTTGGTCCTGTCGAAGGAGTCCCCACCAGCTAACACTAAAGTGTCGTCTGCGTAGCAGACAACGTGTACGCCGGCGGGGAGATCGACACGCAAGACCGCATCGTATGCGAGATTCCACAGCAGCGGACCCAGAACGGACCCCTGTGGAACCCCGCAATACACTTCCCTCTCGTGCAATGTACCATCCCTGCCTACATACTGCACGCACCTATCCCGCAGGTAAGCGCCAACAATGCGCTGCAGGTAGGGGGGCACTCGATGGTAGATGAGCGCCTCCCTGATCGCCCTCCAGGGCAAGGAGTTAAACGCGTTGACGATGTCCAAGGACACCGCCAACATCCTCCCGCCCCGGGACACTACCTGGTCCGACAGTGATTGGACGCGTAGAATCGCGTCCACTGTCGAACGCGCCCGCCGGAAACCATACTGGTCTTCCGACAGGTCGGGACCTTCCTGCACCAGGTGCGTGCATAGACGATCAGCAAGTATTCTTTCGAATAGCTTGCCGGCTTCGTCTAGCAGGCAAATGGGACGGTACGCAGAGGGAGAGTCTGCGGCCCTGCCTTCCTTCTTCAAGAGGACCAACCTTGCCTCCTTCCATTGCTTGGGGAACACACTGAAACATAAACAGCTGTCAAACAGCCGTCTCAGTCTGTCCCCCAAGCCGGCGGACAGTGCCAGCACCCAGGCCCGACCGGGAATCCCGTCGGGTCCTGGTGCCGTGTTACGGGCCCCGAGACGCTTAACGGCTCGACACAGCATCATCTAGCCCAAGGTAAGCTGCTGTTAAACAGAGCTGTGTTATCGGTACTAGACGACTGATATATAAGGTCATTCAATATCAACCTGACTAACTTAAGGGGTAGGTTCCACACATAAAAAAAAAAACTTTCCAACATTATTTTTTTTTCTAAACGTTTTTTTTTATAAAATTTTTAAAAAAAATTGTAATTCTGCTTCATAATTAGTTATCCTTGTTAGAAATCGAAAAGGCAGCGCTCGGCACATGTCAGTGACCCGCGCGTCAATGAACCGCGGGTCACTAACCCGCGCGTCCTTGACCTGCGCGTGTCCTTGACCTGCTACGGGGCGCGCACACTCAAATATTTCATTATTACGTCGCTTAACTCGATTCCCAACAATGATAAATAATAATTGAGCGGAAAAACGTAATAAATTTTTTTTGTTTACTTGGGATTTTTAAGACAAAACATACATAAAAAATAACTATAGGTACATATATTTTTTTTTAGGTGTGGAACCTATCCCGTAAGTTTGTCAGGTTGATAATGAATGACCCTGTATACTTAATACAATACAATACATAGATAGATATTTTTTTATTATATATAGAAAATACCCAGAACACCCGGAACAAATATTTGTAGATCGTACAAACATTTGACCAGAGGCGGGAATCGAACCCGCAACCTCCGCGTCAAAAAAAACGTTAAAAACAGCTTTTTCAAGAGGTAAAGTACCTCAGCAGCTCTATACAACTGTGTAGGTGTCCTCGCCAGGGTAGCATCAGTTAACATCCTGGAGCAGAGCCGAGCCCAGAACCCGCACGGCACGTATGTGACCAGCAGCAGGCGGGTCAGTGGCGTGCCATTCCGCCCGGATATAGATATGCCGTCACCGGCTGCGGTGGCGCCCTCTTCTGTGAATTGTAATCGTAGTACTAGTGTGAACATCATCATTACAACCTTCTAAAGAAACTTCTAAGAAGGATTATTAGATGCAAACATTATTATTATTATTTATTTATTTTTTCATTATATTATACTCAAAATTTGGATTTCTGACATTTTGTTATTAATTTTAACCAAGTAATAATTAATTAATTATATATTAGTATTGATTTTTATAACGATTTTTTCAGTAAGTGATCACATTTTTAACATTGTACCTACTACTCAGACCTTCATAGCTTTACTGTCAACCTCAACTTTAATATTTGCATGCTTGTGAAGCAAAAACATGTACTTCATAATATATTATTATACTAAGAACTTTTTTTTTTATACAACTGAAGTGGCAACCAAGCGTACGGCCCACAAGATCGTAAGCGGTTACCGCAGCCTATGGACGCTTGCAATACCAGAGGTATCACCCGCGGGTTGCCACCTCGAGGCTAAGATCGAAAACCTCATGTGCCAGTAATTTCACCGGACACCACACCCTTCACACCGGAACACAGCAATGCGAGCATTACTGCTTGGCGGCAGAAATAGGTAGTTCTTCCCCGGACGAGCTCTATCACAGAAAACTCTACTACTCTATCCTACCTATAATTTATCCTACCGTGTTTTAGCAAATAAACTTATTTCATTTCATTTTTCATTAAAGTTCCCACTGCTGGGACACTGGCCTACTCTCGACCGTGAGCTAACTAGCCATCTATGTACTTTTACATGTTTGCTTACTTTTAACTATTACTAGGAGTCTGTCCCAGCTTTGCACGGGTACAATAAAACCGCACCCGTGCGAAGCCGGGGCGGGTCGCTAGTAATAAACATAGCCTATGTTACTCAGGGATAATGTAGCATTCTAATGGTGAAAGAATTTTTGAAATCGGACCAGTAGTTTTTGAGTTTATTCGTAACTAACAAATATACAAAAATACAAATCTTCTCTCTTTGTTATATTAGTATATAAGGTCATTCATTGTCAACCTGACAAACTTAAGGGCCTACCCCTTCTTTTTCCACACAAAAAAAAAAATAGATGTACTTTTTTTTTCTAAACGTTTTTTTTTATATTTGAAAAAAAATTACGTAATTCTACGTATTAATTAGTTATACTTGTTAGAAATCGAAAAGGCAGCGCTCGGCACGTGACCCGCGCGTCAATGAACCGCGAATCCTTGACCTGCGCGTGTCCTTGACCCGCTACGGGGCGCGCACACTCGAATATATCATTATTACGTCGCTTAACTCGATTCCCAAATAAATAATAATTGAGCGGAAAAACGTAATCGATTTTTTTTTGTTTACTTGTGATTTTTAAGACAAAACATACATAAAAAAATTTATTATGGGTATAGTTCGCACAGCGGATCTAGGCTTCCGTGAAGTTAGCCGTTTGTGATGCGCAAAGACAATTTAGTTTGAAAAAGCTCCATTGCGCATCGAAACGGCTAATTTCACTACGGCCGAGATCCGTTGTGAGACCTATACCTACATATTTTTTTTTTTTTTATGTGTGGAACTTATCCCTTAAGTTTGTCAGGTTGATAATGAATGACCCTGTAGAAGTATAGATAGTATATTATAGATAATAATGACAAAATATTTTTATTCACACAATACTGGAAGTTATGACACAGGTATACATACGTATAAGCGCTGGAGAGTCTGTATGTCGGTTGGAATCAGGCTGTAGCGGCGCTAGGTGCGGGTTCAGAGCCGGCCAGGGGCGCCGCGCGCTGCCCCGACTCGCGCTTGACCATGCACGCCCTCTTAAAGGCAGCTGGAAGTGACACGTGTTTTTATTTTAACTGATCTTTTTTTTTTTTTTTTTTATGTCAGCAAGTGACAAGACAATCAAGACGCCCGCCTGATGTTAAGCACCACGCCTGACTATAACAGATGCAGTGCCACCCAAAGCTTAAAGTTTTTAAGTGTTTGCGTGGCACTGCACTGCGCTTATCACCCCGAGACATTGTTGTTAAGTCTCTTTCGCCCAGTAATTTCACTTGCTACAGTGCCCTTCAAACCTAAACACAGTAATGCTTGCACACTACTGCTTGGAGGTAGAATATCTGACACTGCGATGGTACCCACGAAGACGGACTCTTGCTGAAGAGTCCTACCACTATCTAAAAGTATTACCACTATATGGAGCGCTCGTGACGTAGCTGGCTAAGTTGTTTTTAACAGATCAACGAAGTTAAGCACTGTTCCGCGGGGTCATCATTTGGATGGGTGACCGCCAGTGGCAATTTCAACTGAGCGCTCCCGTGCTTTTTCAAAGTTGTTAGGCCATGACAGAGGCCTTCGGGCGGCCTAGAAACTCTGTCACCAGAGTTGGCCACTGACTCATACGAACGAGCGAACGAACGATTACCACCATACGTATTTCTGCCGTCAAGCAGTAATGCACGCATTGCTGCTTGACTTGCTGAACACATTGAAAATGCTGAAAACACCCAGAACAAATATTTGCAGAATTTTAAACAAACCTTTTTTTTTAAACAAAAACTGTCTCAAAAAGCTTACTATAAAACAACCCATTACCTAGATGATAAAAAAGCTTGGGACTGCTCCAACTCTACTCGGCATCCATAACAATAGCAAGGGTCATGCCAAAAAAGCGATAGGAACCCAGCCGGTGTTGTTGCCAGTTCTTTTACGGCATGGGCGCGTTGGAACTGGTGTAAATTTTTCTAGCTTGTAAGACGTTTCAAAGTGATCCTTGTGATTCTACTGAAATAAATAAATTTTGATTTTGATTTTGCAGATCGCACAAACTTTGTCCCACGGGAATCGTACCCGCATCCTCCCACGTCGCAGCGCGAAAAGTTTGTTTGTAAAGAGCCCACCTGCGGCACAGCCGGCTCGCTCTCAGGTAGGAGCGGCGGTATCAGCAGCGTACGCGCATCCCAGCACAGAGCTAGCTCAAACTTGTGCAGGAGCGACACGCCGAGGGAGGACGCCTCCTCCGCCCTCGCGAGCTGGGGGGACGCCTTGAACACGTGCGCCAGGTCCTCCACTTTCATTATACCTAGAAATAAGATAGATAAAAAAAAAAATGCTGGACAATCCACACAGCATCATCTAGCCCCAAGGTAAGCTGCTGTTAAACAGAGCTGTGTTATGGGTACTAGATGACTGATATATATTTAATACAATACAATACATAGATAGATATTTTTTATTATATATAGAAAATACCCAGAACACCCGGAACAAATATTTGTAGATCGTACAAACATTTGACCCGAGGCGGGAATCGAACCCCTGCGTCGCAGGCGGACCTGCGCCCGCTGCGCCACATCGGTCGTCAAACTAAGAAGAACTAGTCCGCCATCTTGGATGCTCCGCCATCTTGGGTGCTCCGCCATCTTGGAATTAGGATGACGTCACACAGCATGCATTGTCATTCAAACTAAACATGTACATGTACATAAAACAGCTCAATTGGTAGAAGATATCTGCTTCAGAGTTCAAGATTCCACTCATACATAAAATAAATGAAAAATTACCATTATTATAAAACTGAAAAACCTCTCGATCGCTTGTTCGTAAGGCACTTTCGCTGGTACTCAATTTTATGTTATGATGGGCAGCTTTATTACCCCGGTGATGATCCTCACCATTAGTTGCGAAGGGGTTGATTTCCCGCACCGTCACCACATGCGCCAGTACATCGCACAGCCACTGCGGCCGGAGGAAGTACAGCTCCTTGAGGGTAGCGTCATCATAGTGCAGCAGAACTCCTGGAAACCATCATTATTATCCATAACCATCTTGGAACTAAATTCACACCAATCCACACCAATTCTCATCGATTCACATAAAACCTCACCAATCGTCATTCATTTTCAACAACCTTCCCATACTCATTTCTCACCTATCTTAACTAACTCTCCCTAATCACCACCAATCTACATCAATCATCACCAATAATCATCAACCATCACCGATCCTCACCAATCTTCTTTACCTCTCACCAATCCTCATAAGCAATCATATACTTCAACAACCATTCGATACTTATCCCTGACAAATCCTCACCAATCCTCAACAATCATCATTAACCATCACAAACCTTATTAATCTCCATCCACCACTAAATCATACGATGATTCGTGGGGACCAATAAAATCCTTGTGAATCCACACAGATCTTCACCAGCCCTCACCAATATTCCCGAGCCCTCACCAATCACCACCATCCCTCACCGTTCTCGTGCAGGAACATGGTGGCCTGGTGCAGCTCGGCCGCGTCGCGGAACATTTTTTGGTTCTTCTGTTGCATATATTGTGTCACCTAAAAAATATGTCCACTTACTAAGTAAATACTAAAATAAAAAATATTAGTAAGTAAGTGCGTATGAGTCAGTGGCCAACTCTGGTGACAGAGTTTCTAGGCCGCCCGAAGGCCTCTATCATGGCCTAACAACTTTATAAAAGCCGGGACCGACTGCTTAACGTGCCTCTGTAGCATGGGAGCGCTCAGTTAAAATGGCGGTCACCCATTCAAATGATGACTACGCGGAACAGTGCTTAACTTCGTTGATCTGTTAGGAACAACTTAGTCTTAGAACAACGTCACGAGCGCTCCAAATTATAACATTTTAAAATAACTTAGCACATACCCTTGATACGCTTTTCCAGATGAGCCACCGATTACTTGGCTCGCCCACTCGAAGTAATCACGGTTACCGCTGAACAAAATATCTAATTGTGCATACGGTCAAGCCGTTCTTGAGTTTAAGCGAGACTAACGAACAGCAATTATTTTTATATATAAGAAGAAGAATAATGACGAAGAATCTCACCAATCGCTTATAATCGTTGTGGTTCAACACCGGTTCGGTCAGGTCCGCGGCGAGTGACGTCACACACTCCTCTAACGCTAGGTAGGTGGCGAGATCTCTTCTAAATGATGATGGAACTCACCAATCGCTTATAATCGTTGTGGTTCAACACCGGTTCGGTCAGGTCCGCGGCGAGTGACGTCACACACTCCTCTAACGCTAGGTAGGTGGCGAGATCTCTTCTAAATGATGATGGAACTCACCAATCGCTTATAATCGTTGTGGTTCAACACCGGTTCGGTCAGGTCCGCGGTGAGTGACGTCACACACTCCTCTAACGCTAGGTAGGTGGCGAGATCTCTTCTAAATGATGATGGAACTCACCAATCGCTTATAATCGCTGTGGTTCAACACCGGTTCGGTCAGGTCCGCGGCGAGTGACGTCACACACTCCTCTAACGCTAGGTAGGTGGCGAGATCTCTTCTAAATGATGATGGAACTCACCAATCGCTTATAATCGCTGTGGTTCAACACCGGTTCGGTCAGGTCCGCGGCGAGTGACGTCACACACTCCTCTAACGCTAGGTAGGTGGCGAGATCTCTTCTAAATGATGATGGAACTCACCAATCGCTTATAATCGCTGTGGTTCAACACCGGTTCGGTCAGGTCCGCGGCGAGTGACGTCACACACTCCTCTAACGCTAGGTAGGTGGCGAGATCTCTTCTAAATGATGATGGAACTCACCAATCGCTTATAATCGTTGTGGTTCAACACCGGTTCGGTCAGGTCCGCGGCGAGTGACGTCACACACTCCTCTAACGCTAGGTAGGTGGCTGGTATACGTTGTTCCAACAATGGCTCCTTGCTACCTAATTAACCAAACATTCAAAAGTAAGTGCGTATGAGTCAGTGGCCAACTCTGGTGACAGAGTTTCTGGGCCGCCCAAAGGCCTCTCATGGCCTAACTTTGAAAAAGCCGGGACCGACTGCTTAACGTGCCTTCCGAAGCACGGGAGCGCTCAGTTGAAATAGCCACTGGCGGTCACCCATCCAAATGGTGAGTACGCGGAATTTAACTTCGTTGATCTGTTAAGAGCAACTTAGCCAGCCACGTCACGAGCGATATTTAATGAAATAAACATAAATTAACCCTAAAAATCACTGGTGGTCTAGTGGTGGTGACCCCGCCCTCTGCCTCTTGATCACATAAGAGTAGTAGAGTTCTTTGTGATCGAACACGTCTGGGTAAGTACTACCACCATACCTATTTCTGCCGCAAAGCAGTGACGCTCGCATTGCTGTGTTCCGGTGTGAAGGGTATGGTTTCCGGTGAAATTACTGGCACATAAGGCTTTCGATCTATGCCTCAAGGTGGCAACCCGCGAGTGATACCTCTGGTATTGCAAGTGTCCAAGGCTGCAGTAACCGTTTACCATTTTGTGGGCCGCACGCTTAGTTGCCACTTCAGTTGTATAAAAAAAAATTAAAAAAAAACTTACCAGGCGGCTTGACGCTGTACGCGACAGAGTAGATGATGTCAGCCAAAAGTCTGATGTTGTGTCGCGTGCTACAGGATACCTGTACGAAACATGACCACAGAGCAGATATTAACATCAAAAAGATCGATTCAAAGGAGTCGTTTAAAAGAATGGTACGGGAACATTATCTTAAGAGTTAATTAACTTTTTAATGGCAAGTTTCTTTTAGTTTTTCACGTTTTTATGTATGTATGTTAGGTATAACCTGTATAACTTATAGTTTTATAGTTGCTAATTATTATTTTATTTTTTATGATATTGTATTAAGTATATGTATTATGTTTATAAGTAGGTATATATAATATTAAGTATGTAATTGTAGTTATAAGTAGGTTTTTTTTTATTTTTTATACAACTAAAGTGGCAACCAAGCGTACGGCCCACAAGATGGTAAGCGGTTACCGCAGCCTAGACGCTTGCAATACCAGAGGTATCACTCGCGGGTTACCACCTTGAGGCTAAGATCGAAAGCCTCATGTGCCAGTAATTTCACCGGAAACCATACCCTTCACACCGGAACACAGCAATGCGAACATTACTGCTTGGCGGCAGAAATAGGTATGGTGGTAGTCCTTCCCCGGACGAGCTCTATCGTAGAGAACTCTACTACTCTTAGGTATATTTTTAATAAAATATTTGTATATTTAAAATTTATTTACGCCTCACCATCATTTCTGCACGTCCAGGATGACTGGTAGAGAATGCTATTAGCATTAAGTCCTCTTAGCATTCAAATTTATGTGAATGTTAAAAAAATTAGTACTACGTACAGAATGGCCACTCCATACCTCCAACCGGTGCCACTTACCTCACCCTGGGAGCGAGATTGACGGCACCACACGGCACCATTCGCCGGCACTGAAGCTAAGGGCTAAGTCACGTGTTTATTTGATTATGTGTAGGTCCAAGCGCGCGCATGCCAGAGCGAGCGAAAGTGTGCTATCTCGCTCTTGCTATAATTGTGTGGGGCCAACCATGACACACATGCAACGGTTCCGTCTACGTACACAAACCATGCATGTGGTGATTGCAACGTGTTGTGATTTTAATTGCATTTTATTGAGTGTCCGGGTGTGATACTGTCAAACTTGACTAGTCCTAAGTTCTAACATGTCCAAGTCAGGGCTCCCATGACAGTGGAGAAGTCTGTACAGGGCTTCAGGGCTCTCGGTTTCGGAGCAGTTTGTATGCCCTAACCTTTAAGAATAGTAGAGTTCTTTGTGATAAAACACGTCTGGGGAAGTACTACCACCATACCTATTTCTGCCGCAAAGCAGTAATGGTCGCATTGCTGTGTTCCGGTGTGAAGGTTATGTTTTCCGGTGAAATTACTGGCACATGAGGCTTTTATCTATGCCTCAAGGGGGCAACCCGCGAGTGATACCTCTGGTATTGCAAGCGTCCATAGGCTGCGGTAACCGCTCACCATCTTGTGGGCCGTACGCTTGGTTGACACTTCAATTGTTTAAAAATAATCCAGATCATAGTGTACTTACCTCCAAGGAGTCCATAACCCGTGGTAGCCCCAACTTGTCAGCATCAGGGGCTCCCATGACAGTGGATCTGATCAGCCTCTGCAGGGCCTCAGGGCTCTCGGCCTCGGGCAGGGCGGAGGCCCCGACCTGGTCGTAATGCGTGCCCACCATTATCACAGGCGAGCCAGGCGCGCGCGCTTGTATCGATCTACAATATAAATTGTGCTGTTCATAAAAACTGTGATGTAAGCGTTTCGCTTTAGTAGTTTTTCTTTGTCATACTTATGTAAACAAAGAAGGGACACTTTAGTATGGATCAGCTGGGAAATCAGAAATTTATTTAAAAAACGACGAGCACGCGCGCCCTGTAGCGGTTATGGGGGGTCTTTGACTCGCGCCGTGCGCTTTCCTTTCGATTTCCACCAAGGACAAGTAATAATTGACCCGACCAGAATAGATTTACTCGGGATTTTTCAGACTAAATGTTAAAAAAAGGTACATGTATTTTTTTTGTGTGTGGAACATACTTCTTGAATATTATGCACTAATAAAAAAATACCCTATATACAGATACAGGAAACAAACCTGAGCCAGTTAAGAGCAGACAGCAAGCCTTTCCGTCCATCAGTGACTTTCCACAGCACGAGATACAGCGAGCGACGGGACAGAAAGTACTGGTGCGTTACGTAGTACCTAGAGGATAACAGTGAATTCATATAACCCGTAAGTAAGTAAAGAGTAAAATCGAATTACTGGGAAACTGGAGTATAAGACGGCCCCCCACTCGATGAACCGATGACATTAAAGCGGTCGCAGGATGTCTTTCCAAAGCACAAGATACAGCGAGCGACGGGACAGAAAGTACTGGTGCGTTACGTAGTACCTAGAGGATAACAGTGAATTCATATAACCCGTAAGTAAGTAAAAAGTAAAATCGAATTACTGGGAAACACGAGTATAAAACGGCCCCCCACTCGATGAACCGATGACATTAAAGCGGTCGCAGGAAGTCTTTTCATAGCACGAGATACAGCGAGCGACGGGACAGAAATTATTGGTGCGTTACGTAGTACCTAGAGGATAACAGTGAATTCATATAACCATATTGTGGGCCGTACGCTTGGTAAAAACAAAAAAAACTTTACTGCATCTGTTATGGTCACATGCTGATATTAACAAAAAAACAATTATAATAAATAAATAAATAATGCTGGACAATCCACACAGCATCATCTAGCCCCAAGGTAAGCTGCTGTTAAACAGAGCTGTGTTATGGGTACTAGATGACTGATATATACTTAATACAATACAATACATAGATAGATATGTTTTTTTATATATAGAAAATACCCAGAACACCCGGAACAAATATTTGTAGATCGTACAAACGTTTGTCCCGAGGCGGGAATCAAACCCGCAACCTCCGCGTCGCAGGCGGACCTGCGCCCGCTGCGCTACATCGGTCGTCAATGTCGGTGTAATGATGATGATAAAGATGAATAAAATTGCCGTTTTTATTACAGTGTCGCATGCATATCCCAAATCGGCTAAGTAAATTCGTATGAGTCACTGGCCAACTCGACGGAGCGTATAGGCCGCCCAAAGCAATGGCCTATCAACTTTGAAAGAGTCGGGACCAACTGCATAACGTGCCCTCCGAAGCACGGAAGCGTTAAGTTGATATTGATACTGGCGGTCACCTACCTAAATGGTACGCGGAACAGTGCTAAACTTCGTTGATCTGTTATGAACAACTTAGCCAGCTACGTTACTCTTGAATCGGAAAGTTAAAGTAGGGTCAAGATAAATGATACGTACTCTTGTTGCCCACCAAAATCCCACGTTCGGAAAGTGACAGGCCCACGCGTGGATCGCTGCTTCTCGTAAGTCCAGGTGCCTATGTCCACGCCCACGGTCGACATGTTGCGGCGAGAGGACTTGTTGCCCATACGCGTTGCCCAATGCTGGGAAACAAACAACCATATAGTCTGGACGAAACCTATACAAGGAGACGTAGGTAAGGTGAGGGGATGTCAGGTCAGGTGAGAAGTGATTTAAGGTGAGGAGAAAAGAAAGTAGAGAGCTCGTCCGGGGAAGGAATACCACCACACCTATTTCTGCTGCTAAGCAGTAATGCTCGCATTGCTGTGTTCCGGTGTGAAGGGTATGGTTTCCGGTGAAATTACTGGCACATGAGGCTTTCGATCTAAGCCTCAAGGTGGCAACCCGCAAGTGATACCTCTAGTATTGCATGCGTCCAAAGGCTGCGGTAACCGCTTACCATCTTGTCGGCCGTACGCTTGGTTGCCACTACAGTTGTATAAAAATATAAAAAAAGGTGAGGGGAAGTAACGTGAGTAGAAGTAAGGTGAGGTGATCAGGTGAGGTGATCTAAAGTAAGATGAGATGAGGGGATTGTACACTTACCTCAGTAGGTTTCCTTCTATGCTGTATTGCTGACTCTTGTCTAAGACACTCTAGAAGACTTGTCTTTCCGATGCCCTAAAATAAAGTATTTTACTATTCACTATAGTTACTGCTAGCGACTTTGCTTGCATGTTTTTTATGTCTCGAGGTGATGACCATAGTGCATTAGCACGCACTTGGCAATAAGGTAGTAGAGTTCTCTGTGATAAAGCTCGTCCGGGGAAGGACTACCACCATACCTATTTCTGCCGCCAAGCAGTAATGCTCGCATTGCTGTGTTCCGGTGCGAAGGGTATGGTTTCCGGTGAAATTACTGGCACATGAGGCTTTCGATCTTAGCCTCAAGGTGGCAACCCGCGAGTGATACCTCTGGTATTGCAAGCGTCCATAGGCTGCGGTATCCGCTTACCATATTGTGGGCCGTACGCTTGGTAAAAACAACTTTACTGCGTCTGTTATGGTCACATGCTGATATTAACAAAATAAACATTTATTTACTAAAACTTGTAGAACTAAGATGACGCTTGTTTAAACATGTTTCAATCTGTTTTGCTGACTGGCTTATTGGCTGACTGACCTGCTAATTGACTAACTACTGCTGACTAACTGACCTAATGACTGACTGGTTTGCTATATTTATGATAATCTTATGTATGTTCGCCAAAATATTAATCTGTTTAAAAAAAATTGTGATAATCATAATGTTAATACTAGAAATAAAAATAAACTCGCTGTTCCCACAGTTAGGCTCACTAAGGTCAGTAAATCTTTTAAAGGGCAATGTGTACGCTTCTTTAACAAAGTCCCAAGCGACATACAAAATTTATCAATTGTCAAATTTAAAAACTTAATTGAACAAAATCTGTCTCAAAAAGCTTACTATAAAACAACCGATTACCTAGATGATAAAAAAGCTTGGGACGAATGTGCTCCAACTCTACTTGGAATCCATTACAATAGCAAGGGTCATGCCAAAAAAGCGATAGGAACCCAGCCGGTGTTGTTGCCAGTTCTTTTACGGCATGGGCGCGTTGGAACTGGTGTAAATTTTCCTAGCTTGTAAGACGTTTCAAAGTGATCCTTGTGATTCTACTGAATAAATAATTTTTGTTATTTTTGTTTTTATAGTGTTAACCATCACACTAAGGGAATACTAAAGATTATAAATAATTTTTGATTTTGATTTTGATTTTTTGCTAATTGACAGACTTGTTGTCTGACTGACCTGTCAACTGAGTGACCTAAAAAATTACTGACTGATTGACAGACCTGCTGACTAACTGACCTGCTGACTAACTTGCTGATCAACTCACCCATTCTCTGACTGACCTGCTGATTGAAAGAATTCTGCTGACTAACTGAACTGTTGACTGACTGACCTGGCTAACTGACTTGCTGACAAACTAACCTGCTGTCCAACCAACATTAGCCTCATCCGGGTATACTTGGTGGCGGAATGCAGCACTGACTTGAGGTAGCCCACGACGTCAGCGCTTTTGTACTTGCCGCCCGCCACCATGGAGCGCAGGGGCTCCTGCAGGGCGCAGCCGCCCGCGTTCAGCGACCACAGACGGGAGAGGAGGCCCATTTGTGGTGGCAATGAGGTTATATCTGGAAAGTTTGATCAAAGTCAAAGTTAAAGTATTATTTATTGCTGAATTACATGTAGGTGCAAAGGTGTTACAAATATTATTTTTGTTTCAATGTATTCTACCTTAATAGGGCGTGCAATTTTTTCAATTTACAATCGTTTACATAATAATATATTGTGTATACATTATGGTACTAGTGTGTAACATTGGTGATTACCGCTGAGGCGCCATTGAGACCCGAGCCGTAGGCGAGGTGAATAAAATAACAAAATAAAATCTATAACTCACTAGTGAGTCATAGCAATGAAAAAGTCATAGTTTGATTATGGGTGTCATTCTGTGCCTAATTGCGATGACCATAGAGCCACTTTATAAGCAAGTGTGTTGAAAAATATTGAATTGAATACCTAATTAATTTAATATGTCATAATGTTAAATAAATACCCATAGTCTAGTCAAAAATGGAAATATTCTATTAAGAGTACCTACTACCTGATCGGTTGGTAGGATTCTATAGAAAAAGGACATTCTGCCTTCAAAGAGGTCGTTTATCACGTGATATATATATTTTTTTTAAAGTATATATCAGTCATCTAGTACCCATAACACAGCTCTGTTTACCAGCAGCTTACCTTGGGGCTAGATGATGCTGTGTGGATTGTCCAGCATTATTTATTTATTTATTTTGCACATGTCAAAATATTCAAGTGTATGGGCAGAGGCTGGACAAACAACTGAATGTTGTGTTTCTGGTTTTTTTTATACTTTAAAGGTATAAAATATGAGTTTTTCTATAGGACGTAAATGGTAAAAAAAACAAATTATATCAAAAAATATATATATATATAGGTACATATATTTTTTTTATGTGTAGAACCCATCCCTTAAGTTTGTCAGGTTGATAATGAATGACCCTTTAGAAGCAATTGGTATTCCTAATTTATGGATCTGAGGGTGCGCGTGTGGGTGTATGTATGGGTGTGTGATTGCGTGAATGGGAAGGTGTGTGTAGGAGGGTGAGTGAGAGTGTGCATAGGGTGAGAGTGTGAGGGTATGAGGAGGGATTTTCCTGATAAGTCAAAACTTTTAAGAGACAAAGTTTCACAAGAGAACCGTGCGTGTGAATGTATTTTGTGAGGGGATGGGTGTGTGTGTGTGTGTGTGTGTGTGTGTGAGATGTGTGTGTATACCTTTGTTCCCGCTGATGTTCAGCACGGAGAGGTTGGTCAGCAGGTGCAGTGCTGGCGGTATGGCGCGCAGCAAGTTGCACGACACGTCCAGCATGGACAGCAGGGGGAACAGCAGGCGACCTTTTAGACCGTTACTGTTGCCCTGGAATAGAGAACACTCTACCCTAGATTACCAACTACGCTATCGAGTCCGTTTCACTTTTTTATTTCAGGAGATGGTCAAGTCGTTCGCTTGATGTTAAGTGCAACGCCTGACAATCAAAGCTGCAACGTCACCGAAAAAAATGAGTTTTAAAGTTCTGCGTGGCACCGCACTGCGCTTATCACCCCGGGACGTAGTTGTTAAATTTCTTTAGCTTAGTAATTTTGGTTTAAAAATTCGTAAATTAAAAATATATATCTCGTCCGATTGTGACAGACAGACCGACAGACTGACAGAAAGACTGACAGATGAACATACGGACAAAACCTTTTTTTGGCCATATTAGAAACGGAAAGGTATCGCTCGCTTTGCTAGCTCCGTCAATAAGAAAGCATGTCTCACCCATTCGTCGTCGTCTTCGTTATTAGTGTCTTCTGGTACGGCGTCGGAGGCGTACCCGTCATCGTCTGTCGTTAGTTGGATACGACTTAACAAGTTGTTGGACAATATCTGTGAATTGTCATTAAAATCATTTTTATATGGATACTAAAAACCCCAACGTGGGGTACAGAAAACCCCCAAATTAATATTCAGCATCATGCTGGGTGAGTCGGCTGGGCTACTTTAAACCCAAATATGTTAATATCATTAACATCTGTTGCCAATGACTGGGGTACAAGGAATATGAAACACTTTTTAGCCACGTCCCCAGACCGAAATAAAACTCATATATTGACAAGGGTAATTTGCACCCTAGTACTAAATACGTTCCAAGGTTCTACTGCCTTAAGGCGACAGTTTCTTGAGGAACACGGATCGAATCGGGGTATGTTGCACCCCAGTGGATACATACCAAGGTTCTAGTGCCCTCGAGCCGCAGGTGCCTCCTGGCGGGGCAGGCGGCGCTCATCAGCTGGGAGCGGACTCCGCCCCCGGACCTGGGGCGGGAGGTACCCCTGTTAGGGCAGTAGCAGGCTAGGGGGGATCCAGTGCCGAAGTTTTCTAGCTGTAAATAGATATAGCAAAGTTTCATTTTCAGTAGTTGCCTTCGTCATGGCCTAACAGCTTTGAAAACTAAACGACTGCTCCACGTCCTGCAAGGCACGGAAATTGAAATCGTCACTAGCGGTCAACCATCCAAATGGTGATTACGGAAAAATTTAATCTTTGACAAATCAAAATTGCGTCGCGAAGGTTCCGCGCAGTTTCAACAAGCTTCTAATCAAATAATCAAATAGTATTTTATTGGTAATTACTTATTACAGGTCAATAATTACAGGTTCACTTTAGTTGACACTCGCCTCAAGTAAGTAAGCTTTCCTAGCTTGTAAGACGTTTCAAAGTGATCCTTGTGATTCTAATGAAATAAAGCACTTTTGAGATTGAGTAAATTCGTATCAAAGTAAAAGTAAGTAAAGTAAAAATTATATTTATTCAATAATATCACAAGGATCATTTTGAAACGTCTTAAAGCTAGGTGAATTTACGCCAGTTTCAAGCGCCGCAGCCTAGGAGAATCTGGCAACAAACTCGGCTCAGTGGCCTACTCTTGTTTAGGCCACCCGAAGGACTCAACAGACGATCGCCCTAACCCACCTGAGGTAAGCTCGGCCAGCAAGTAATCTCGTTGTGGCTGAGGTCCAGTTGACGCAGACTCGAAGGATATGACGTCACATACGACATAGACCTGCGGAAGTCAAGCAAGAGTTTCTGTCATGGTTGGGCGTGGCGCTTAACATCAACATAATTTGCTGAAATAAAAAATATCACTACATAGTGACTGTCTGTCCCTATGTATGCTTAGATCTTTAATACTACGCAACGGATTTTGATGCGGTTTTTTTTAATAGATAGAGTGTTTCAAGAGGAAGGTTTATATGTAGCTTAAGCACCCGTGCGAAACCGGGGCGGATCGCCACGGGCGAGGGCGGGCGGCACGCACGTGAACTGGTTGTGCGCGAGGTTGAGTAGTACCTGAGAGAGTTGTAGCTCATGTTGAGTCTAGCCAGGCTAGCGGCGCGGCAGGCGAGGGCAGGCGGCACGCACGTGAACTGGTTGTGCGCGAGGTTGAGTAGTACCTGAGAGAGTTGTAGCTCATGTTGAGTCTAGCCAGGCTAGCGGCGCGGCAGGCGAGGGCAGGCGGCACGCACGTGAACTGGTTGTGCGCGAGGTTGAGTAGTACCTGAGAGAGTTGTAGCTCATGTTGAGTCTAGCCAGGCTAGCGGCGCGGCAGGCGAGGGCAGGCGGCACGCACGTGAACTGGTTGTGCGCGAGGTTGAGTAGTACCTGAGAGAGTTGTAGCTCATGTTGAGTCTAGCCAGGCTAGCGGCGCGGCAGGCGAGGGCAGGCGGCACGCACGTGAACTGGTTGTGCGCGAGGTTGAGTAGTACCTGAGAGAGTTGTAGCTCATGTTGAGTCTAGCCAGGCTAGCGGCGCGGCAGGCGAGGGCAGGCGGCACGCACGTGAACTGGTTGTGCGCGAGGTTGAGTAGTACCTGAGAGAGTTGTAGCTCATGTTGAGTCTAGCCAGGCTAGCGGCGCGGCAGGCGAGGGCAGGCGGCACGCACGTGAACTGGTTGTGCGCGAGGTTGAGTAGTACCTGAGAGAGTTGTAGCTCATGTTGAGTCTAGCCAGGCTAGCGGCGCGGCAGGCGAGGGCAGGCGGCACGCACGTGAACTGGTTGTGCGCGAGGTTGAGTAGTACCTGAGAGAGTTGTAGCTCATGTTGAGTCTAGCCAGGCTAGCGGCGCGGCAGGCGAGGGCAGGCGGCACGCACGTGAACTGGTTGTGCGCGAGGTTGAGTAGTACCTGAGAGAGTTGTAGCTCATGTTGAGTCTAGCCAGGCTAGCGGCGCGGCAGGCGAGGGCAGGCGGCACGCACGTGAACTGGTTGTGCGCGAGGTTGAGTAGTACCTGAGAGAGTTGTAGCTCATGTTGAGTCTAGCCAGGCTAGCGGCGCGGCAGGCGAGGGCAGGCGGCACGCACGTGAACTGGTTGTGCGCGAGGTTGAGTAGTACCTGAGAGAGTTGTAGCTCATGTTGAGTCTAGCCAGGCTAGCGGCGCGGCAGGCGAGGGCAGGCGGCACGCACGTGAACTGGTTGTGCGCGAGGTTGAGCGCGTGCAGGGCGGACAGGCCGCGCGGCGCGGGCGAGGGCGTCTCCACGGCGCCGCGCCACGCGTGCGCGCGCACCGCCTCCGACCAACTGTACACACACTCACATTACCAGATTATCGTGTAGGCCTGTCGCTATATGTGTAGCATGTAGTGCGGCTATGTAAAGCCGGGCTATACTTTTAGTCAGAATATAGGTGTAGCCCAGGCTATGCGTGTAGCTGAGCTATACGTTTAGTCGGTCTATATGTGTATTCAGAATATCGGTGTAGCCCGGGCTATACGTGTAGTCGGTCTAAATGTGTAGTCAGAATATCGGTGTAGCCCGGGCTATACGTGTATTCGGTCTATATGTGTAGTCAGAATATCGGTGTAGCCCGGACTATACGTGTACCCGGACTATACGTGAAGCCGGACTATAAGTATAACCTGGATATACGTGTAGCCAGGTGTATACTCACACGGCGTTTCCAGCACGATTCGCCAACGTCGGGATCGCTTCCCCGTCCATCAACAAGTCCGAATCGCCGGTTTCTATCGAAGGACTCCGAGACGAGGATTCCTACAGAAAGTAGATTCGTATGAGTCAGTGGCCAACTCTGGTGACAGAGTTTTTAGGCCGGCCAACTCTGAAACTTTGAAATAGCCGGGACCGACTGCTTAACGTGCCTACCAAAGCACGGGAGCGCTCAGTTAAAATTGCCAATTAGATGGGTGACGAATCCTACAACATAACATTATTATGTATACGATTTTTTACATTCTATGGTAAAAACTTGAATAAATCGACAAAGTTTATACGGTCAATTATTGGTTCTGCCCCCTGCCATGAACTCTTAGAGCGATTCAAATTAAGACCCAAACTAAATTGTCAAAACATTTTGTACCACATCAATAATTATTGATATTTCAGTATTGACAATTCAGTTTACGACTGGATTTGAACCCACGACCGGAAGGCGATGTCACTACCACTAAACCACCAGTGCTAGATAATAAATATATAAAATAAATGGTTAGTTACATACAGACAGTGAAGTGTTTGAGAACTGCGCAGCCGCAGAACTGCTTCTCTGCTCCACAGGAGACGAAGCGAGCGGACTCGGGCACTCAGACATGTTCTGAAACATACACAATTATAGGTCTCACGGCGGATCTCGGCCGTGATGAAATTAGCCGTTTCGATGCGCAATGGAGCTTTTTCAAACTAAATTGTCTTTGCGCATCACAAACGGCTAACTTCACGGAAGCCTAGATCCGCCGTGCGAACTATACACATCTTCTTTCTTATAAATAAAAATGAATTGTTGTTCAATATTTAGTTCAATAATTGTAGTATGTATCAATTGGCAAATTTAAAAACTTAATTAAACAAAAACTGTCTCAAAAAACGTACTATTAAATAACCGATTACTTAGATGATAAAAAAGTTTGGGACGAATATGCTCTGACTCTACACGGCATCCATAACTATAGCAAGGGTCATGCCAAAAAAGCGATAGGAACCCAGCCAATGTTGCCAGTTCTCTTACAGCATGGGAGCGTTGGAACTGGCGTAAATCTTCCTAGCTTGTAAGACGTTTCAAAGTGATCCTTGTGATTCTATTGAAATAAACCATTTTTGAATTTTGAATATTGAGTTAAAAATTATTATAATATAATAAACAGTACTTAGCGAGCCGTTAAATGACAGTTTTTATGAATAGGCTATACCTCCCCCTCCTCCCCCGTAGGCAAGTCCCTGAGATGGTTGAAGGCCGCGTTGAGGTCCCTGAGCACCGGTGCGGTCCACATCGCGTGCGGCAGAGCGCGCAACTTGTTGTTCGACACGTCGAGAGTGCACAGCGCCGGCAGCGAGAATAGACTCGCCGGTAGTTCCTCCAGACGGTTGTCCTTATTAAACATTAAAAATCATTAGCTTTGGTATTTGCAAGTGTTGTGACCTTTTCAACCAACTTGACTTTTCAATTTCAACCAACTTGACCTCGACGTTTTCAACCAACTTGACCTCGACCTTTTCAACTAACTTGACCTCGTCTCTTTAAACAAACTTGACTTTTGCATTTTCAACATAAACAAAATACTAAAAAAGGCCGTGCGCGCGCCGTGGTCAGAGAGGGGCGTGCACATGAACTATGAAATAACTTAACCTCGATCTTATTACCTAACTTGACCTTGACCTTTTCAACCAACTTGACCTCGACATTTTCAAACAACTTGACCGCGACCTTTTCAACCAACTTGACCTCGACATTTTCAAACAACTTGACCGCGACCTTTTCAACCAACTTGACCTTGACCTTGACCTCCTCAACCAACCTGCAGATAGAGTTCCTGCAGCGCAGGCGCGGTGTAGAGAGCGGGCCGCTTGCGGCGCCCCCGCCCGCGCCACCCGCCCCCCGCGCCCTCCTCCTCGAGCGGGTCCGACGCGGAGGGTAAGCGAGATAGCTTGTTCTGTGCCGCGTTTAGATATCTGAGAGTATAGAAAATACACTGACAGTAAATAAGTAGAGCACCGGCGGTTTAGTGGTAGTGACCCCGCCTTCCGATCCTAAGGTCGTGGGTTCAAACCCGGTCGTGCGACAATGGATTTTTCTGTTCGAAAAAATTATGTGCGCAATGCCAGTACTCGCATACGGTGAAGGAAAACATCGTGAGGAAACCGGCATGTCCAAGAACTAAAAATTCTAAAAACATGTGCCATCCATCAATCCGCATTGGGTCCACATGGTGGATTAAGACCCAATCACTCTCGCCTGAGAGTAGGCCAGTGTCCCAGCAGTGGGAACGACGGGAAAGGCTGTCATGATGAAATAAGTAAGTTAGCATGAGTCAGTGGGCAACTCTGGTGACAGTTTTTAGGCCGCGTCTTTGTCACAGTTTAAAAACTTTGAAAAAGCGAGGACCGACTGCTTAACGTGCCCTTCGAAGCACAGAAGCGCTCAGTTTAAATAGCCACTGGCCGTCACCCATCCAAATGGTGAGTTCGCGGATCAGTGCTTAACTTCGTTGATCTTAGGTGGATTCCAGCGCTGCACTGGCACTGGAATGCGTCGTTTACACGCATCCATTAATCATATCTACTTTGGTCCAGCTCCGGAATCCATTGATGCTGGCGCCAGCTACTGTATCAATGTAAATCAGCCTAAAAACAGAACTTTTTGGATGGGTGACCGTGTGGCAATTTCAAATGAGCGCTCCCGGAGCACCGGAGGGCACGATAAGCAGTCGGCACCGGCTTTTTCAAAGTTGTTAGGCCATGACAGAGGCCTTCGGGCGGCCTAAACACTCTGTGACCAGAGTTGGCCACTGACTCACACGAATTTACTTACATAGCTTAAATAGATTATATTTCTTTACAAAATTTATTGACAATGCTAATAACAGACAATTGTTCATTAATAAATAAATAATAATGCTGGACAATTCACACAGCATCATCTAGCCCCAAGGTAAGCTGCTGTTAAACAGAGCTGTGTTATGGGTACTAGATGACTGATATATACTTAATACAATACAATACATAGATAGATATTTTTTATTATATACAGAAAATACCCAGAACACCCGGAACAAATATTTGTAGATCGTACAAACATTTGACCCGAGGCGGGAATCGAGCCCGCAACCTCCGCGTCGCATGCAGACCTGCGCCCGCTGCGCCACATCGATCGTCGAAATTAAGAAAACACAAGCTAGCTATAACATAGAGAGTAGTAGAGTTCTTTGTGATAGAACTCGTCCTGGGAAGGACTACCACCATACCTATTTCTGCCGCCAAACAGTAATGCTCACATTGCTGCGTTCCGGTGTGAAGGGTATGGTTTCCGGTGAAATTACTGGCACATGACGCTTTCGATCTTAGCCTCAAGGTGGCAACCCGCGAGTGATACCTCTGGTATTGCAAGCGTCCAGAGGCTGCGGTAACCGCTTACCATCTTGTGGGCCGTACGCTTGGTTGCCACTTTATAAAACACTTACAGTTTAATTTTTAGGTATTTATGTTAATGTTGAAATTGATATATTTAAGTTGTTATTATTTTGTTACCTTACAGGGCTGACATGAACATGTTGTACAAAAGTCCCTTTAAAATTATTGAATAAAAAAAAAAAAAAAAAAACACTTACCTCAAGCTTGGCATAGTAAAAAATTCCGGTGGCAGCAGTCTCAGCTCGTTATTGGACACGTCCACCCTGGTGATGGCGAGAAGCGCTGCGGAAGCGCTGCTTAACTTGCTGTTCACTTGGAGCGAAGCGAGCCGCAGCCAGGACATGCTGGAAATGAAAATAAACTTAGTGTATCGTGATACTATGTTTTTTTTTTTTTTTTTTTTTATTCACAATAGGCTTGCCTTGACCACTATCTCGCCAGATGTTAAGCGATGATGTGGTCTACGGTGGAGCACGCTTGCCTAAGAGCAACCTATTCACTCGTGACTTGAAGACACCCAGGTTATAAGTATCGGGAAACACAGACTCTGGCAAAGAATTCCACTCCTTGGCGGTGCGCAGGAGAAATGATGATGCAAATCGCTTAGTGCGCATTGGTGGGATCTCGAGCATGAAGCGATGACGCTTTGCCGTATGTCTAGTCGTCCGATGATGGAAAGGAGATGGGGGAATTGTGTAAAAAACCGACAAACTGGCAACTTTGCGGCGATGCTCAAGGCTCTGAATGCTATGTTATCTAGACTAATATTACAAAGAAGAGAAAATTTGTATTTTTGTTAGTTACGAATAAACTCAAAAACTACTGGTCCAATTTCAAAAATGTTACACCATTAAAATTCTACATTATCCCTGAGTAACATAGACTATATTTATTACTAACTACCCGCTCCGGCTTCGCACGGGTGCTTAAGTTTTAATTGCACCTGTGGGAAGCTGGGACAGATTGGCTAGTTTTTATAATAAGCATGATGACAGTTACCAAGAATCACTAAAATCACGTCTTCACCTTATAAAAAGGATTCAAGGAATATAAAAACCATATTTCATTTTACATTAGATGTGATTGATAATATTTTTAATAAAAAAAACTACAAAATACAGCAATCCGCGATAAAAGACTGAAAACCAATCAAACACAAGCAAAAGCATCTTGGTTCTCTGATTGGTGGCATAAAACAAAATTGCAGAATTGTGACCTTGTTAAAAATTTACATTGAAAACGTTGTTTTTGATGTAATTTTGACAAAAATGTACATCATTTTGAAGTGTGTGTGTACGTTTTGACGAATGTGTACTTAATTTCGACATATTTTTAACCGACTTCCAAAATAGAGGAGGTTTTTTTTTGTACCTATGTATGTTATACGATTTCTCTGCCGATTTGTCGATATGTCGTATATTGTTTGATAGATAATACTTCAGAGGTGGTCCCATTTAAATTTTATCGAAATTGGTTCAGTACTTTTTGAATAAATCATAAAAAAAACATGTCAATAACTGCATCGCCGAGTATCATCACAATATGCCGAAATATTTTTTAATTACTGTTGTGCTTATGTCACCCGTTTAAGCAATTTGTAACTAGATGTCGCCACTAGTATATTGCGTTTTTCAGAAATATTATAGCCCCGATTGACTTTTTTTTTTATGTCAGCAAGTGACAAGACAATCAAGGCGCCCGCCTGATGTTAAGCACCACGCCTGACTATTACAGATGCAGTGCCACCTAAAGCTTAAAGTTTTTAAGTGCTTGCATGGCACTGCACTGCGCTTATCACCCCGAGACCTTGTTGCCAAAGTCTCTTTCGCCCAGTAATTTCACTTGCTACAGTGCCCTTCAAAGCTAAACACAGTGCAGTGCACACTACTGCTTGGAGGTAGAATATCTGGCACTGCGGTGGTACCCACCGAGACGGACTCTTGCTGAAGAGTCCTACCACCAGGTAAACTACTAATTTTATTTTTGAGCCAAATATATAATTGACGGGACGGGAACCGTTCCCACTTCCCGACAACTATTTATTTGGCATCTAGAGTGTGGCGAAGTTCTTTCGGCGGATCTAGGCATCCGTGAAGTTAGCCGTTTGTGATGCGCAAAGGAACTTTTTATAACTAAATTCATTTAATTTATCATTATATGTAATAAATATCTTTTAATTAATTTAATTCATCATTGTTTTTAATAAAAAACAATGATAAATTAAATGAATTGTCATAAATGAGTAAGCTTTCCTCATATTGTGTTTGTAAAGGTTCCTTCCGAGAGAACTACGAGTATTCAGAGAGGGAGGTCAGAAATCGATTTAATTTTTTTTCAGGAGTTCTCCGAACAGTAGACCTCGCAAGCACAAACTTGTAAAGTGAGCTTTGAAAGTACTGCATTTTGAGGAACTATTTTGCATTATATTTACATATTTACATTTTTATGCCCATTTCTGCACAGAATAGGTGCCGTTCGTAAGAATGAAAAAACAAAAATTTATAAAGTTCCCATTACTGCATACATCTAAATAACGCTTTCGAGTTAGACATGTGCTCGTCATTTTGACATGTATACGTCATTTTGACATATGTACGTCTCTTTGACAGATGTATACGTCATTTTGACTGATGTATACGTCGTTATGAGGTGTGTATGTGATATCGACTTACCGCAAATAAGGTATATGGCAGCGCAGCTCACGCCAGTTGACCATGACGGGCGTGGTCGGACAGACCGCGCTGTACGTGAGCGCGGAGTCACTCTGACGGCTCGAGAGCACCGTCTCACTGACCGACGACTTGTTCAACTTGTAGTCTGGGTCACGTCATTTTTAATGTGTACGTCACTTACACGTGTACGTCATTTGACATGTGCACGTCATTTTGACATATGTACGTCTTTTTGACAGATGTATACGTCATTTTGACTGATGTATACGTCGCTATGAGGTGTGTATGTGATATCGACTTACCGCAAATAAGGTATATGACAGCGCAGCTCACGCCAGTTGACCATGACGGGCGTGGTCGGACAGACCGCGCTGTACGTGAGCGCGGAGTCACTCTGACGGCTCGAGAGCACCGTCTCACTGACCGACGACTTGTTCAACTTGTAGTCTGGGTCACGTCATTTTTAATGTGTACGTCACTTACACGTGTACGTCATTCGACATGTGCACGTCATTTTGACATATGTACGTCTTTTTGACAGATGTATACGTCATTTTGACTGATGTATACGTCGCTATGAGGTGTGTATGTGATATCGACTTACCGCAAATAAGGTATATGACAGCGCAGCTCACGCCAGTTGACCATGACGGGCGTGGTCGGACAGACCGCGCTGTACGTGAGCGCGGAGTCACTCTGACGGCTCGAGAGCACCGTCTCACTGACCGACGACTTGTTCAACTTGTAGTCTGGGTCACGTCATTTTTAATGTGTACGTCACTTACACGTGTACGTCATTCGACATGTGCACGTCATTTTGACATATGTACGTCTTTTTGACAGATGTATACGTCATTTTGACTGATGTATACGTCGTTATGAGGTGTGTATGTGATATCGACTTACCGCAAATAAGGTATATGACAGCGCAGCTCACGCCAGTTGACCATGACGGGCGTGGTCGGACAGACCGCGCTGTACGTGAGCGCGGAGTCACTCTGACGGCTCGAGAGCACCGTCTCACTGACCGACGACTTGTTCAACTTGTAGTCTGGGTCACGTCATTTTTAATGTGTACGTCACTTACACGTGTACGTCATTCGACATGTGCACGTCATTTTGACATATGTACGTCTTTTTGACAGATGTATACGTCATTTTGACTGATGTATACGTCGTTATGAGGTGTGTATGTGATATCGACTTACCGCAAATAAGGTATATGACAGCGCAGCTCACGCCAGTTGACCATGACGGGCGTGGTCGGACAGACCGCGCTGTACGTGAGCGCGGAGTCACTCTGCCGGCTCGAGAGCACCGTCTCACTGACCGATGACTTGTTCAACTTGTAGTCTGGGTCGGGGTACGCCTGGAAATAAATAGAAAGAATGAAAGAAAATAGTATATATAATTTTATTTGTATGACGAGCGATGTGGCGCAGCGGGCGCAGGTCCGCCTGCGACGCAGAGGTCGCGGGTTTGATTCCCGCCTCGAACAAACGATCTACAAATATTTGTTCCGGGTGTTCTGGGTATTTTCTACATATAATAAAAAAATATCTATCTATGTATTGTATTGTATTGTATTAAATATATATCAGTCATCTAGTACCCTACAGCTCTGTTTAACAGCAGCTTACCTTGGGGCTAGATGATGCTGTGCGGATCGTCCAGCATTATTTATTTATTTATTTATTATTTGTGACGAGCATAGAAGTAGGTACGATATACAGAGTAGGTACATACAATTCTAATAAGTCTAACAATAAAAAAATAAAAAAAAAACCACGCAACTTATAAATAAATAATGACAATCCACACAGCATCATCTAGCCCCAAGGTAAGCGGAGCTTGTGTTATGGGTACTAGATAACTGATATCTATACTAATGTTATAAATAGAGAAGATTTGTATTTTTGTTTGAAAACTCCAACTACTTGTTTTTTTATATGTAAAAACAAATAATAATTGTTAAAATTTTAAAAAGACTGCTTATAGTGAATTAAAAAGGGCGACGCAAAACAAAGGGGCGATCATAATCAATGTTTACAATTAAAAAACTACAAATACCGTATAAAATAGCGTCATTCAACCGCTTATTTATTTATGAGGTCTACCTTTTCCGCGTTTGGACTCGCATTTGGTCCGTTATGCGTGGGGTTGTAACTGGCTATGCGTGTAGCCAGGCTAGCTCCTCTCAGAAGCGCAAAAGCATTCAACCACAAGAACGAAAACAGTCAATAGGGCGACGATACTCAAAAGGGCGACATTACTCAACTAACCCTAGTAGCCAGTATCTTAGCGGCTAGATCCAGTAAATAGTTCTGCACAGTCACTAGGGCAACGAGACTTAAAAGGGCTACGATACTAAAATGGGCGACGTTATTCAACTAACCTTAGTAGCCAGTATCTTAGCGGCCAGGTCTAGCAAGTCGTTCTGCAGACACTCTCTGAGCGCGCGGCCGGTCGGGTCCAGCGCGCCGTGCGCCAGCAGCGTCTCCGCGCATTGCACGTGCCGACTGCGGCACGCTATAGCTAGGGCTGTCCACGGCCCATCTCCTGCAACAAGATATCAATTCAATGGCTAGAGCGACACGCTATACCTTGTCTCTAGACGGTCCCGGGTTTTACAAAGTTGTTAGGCCATGGCAGAGGCCTTCGGGCGGCCTAGAAACTCTGTCACCAGAGTTGGCCAATGACTCATTCGAACATATATACATAAATACATACATCTTGGAAATATGTACTGTTACTGTGGAATAGAAGTAGAGTAGTAGAGTTCTTTGTGATAGAGCTCGTAAATTTTTCAATCATTTCAATATTTAATACTAGCATAATTTATTTACATTAAGATCATACTAATTAGAAATGCCTACAATATAATCAATTTCAACGTCAGGTATACATATAAAAGTCCACGGTAAATAACAATAAGTCAAAAATACGAAAAATAAAGGTAAAAGTTATTAAAGGTAAAGTGAAGGAGGACGAGAGGGCGACGGCGACACGCTATGCCGCGTCGCTACTTCTGTCTGTCTGGCGGCGGACGCACTTTTAGAGCGACGCCGGGAATTACATTATTATTACTTACTGTCAGAGATATTATTGCTTCGAGAGGGCGATGGCGATACGCTATGCCGCGTCGCTACTTCTGTCTTTCTGGCGGCGGACGCACTTTTAGAGCGACGCCGGGAATCGCGGCTATGCTCTATCACCATGCCCGATATCGTCTGAAATATAATGAGGATTTCTAAAGAACTTGTTTTTTTTTGTTTTTTTTTATACAACTGAAGTGGCAACCAAGCGTACGGCCCACAAGATGGTAAGCGGTTACCGCAGCCTATGGACGCTTGCAATAACAGAGGTATCACTCTCGGGTTGCCACCTTGAGGCTAAGATCGAAAGCCTCATGTGCCAGTAATTTCACCGGAAACCATACTCTTCACACCGGAACACAGCAATGCGAGCATTACTCTGAAATTACAGGCACATGAGAGTTACCATCTAACGTCTCAGGGTGGTAACACGCAAGTGATATCTACGATGTTGTAAGCGTGCATAGGCTACGGTAACTGCTTACCATCAAGTGGGCTATACGCTTGGTTGCCACTTAAGAGTTCTATCATATTATGTGTGCAAACTTTTTGTAACTTTTATAAAATATCTGAAAGCTGTCAATCCGAACAAGAGAGCCCTTCAGGCGACAAGTTTTTTGGAAAATATTGCTTTTGTGTTTACAACTGTGTTTTCTGTCTGTATTGGAAACCGCTGCGGCGACTCGGCGTGCTGCACCGCAGCCACATAGTCCCACTCATTATTTTTTTAAAAAGACAAACAGATAGTCAGTGCTTACAGTGTTAGAGGGCGGCGCGGCGGGCGCGCAGGCCCCGGCGCCGGCGCGCAGCAGGCGCAGCAGCACGGCGCAGTGCGCCCCGCGCGCCGCGCTACCCACGCAGCTGTCGCCGTGCCGCAGCGCGTCCGGACGCACTGGCCGCAGCGTGCGCACCGACCTCTCCTGGTTCGGTGAGCGCTGGGGACATTACACATTCAGATGTCATTTATAGTTCGCACAGCGGATCTAGGCTTCCGTGAAGTTAGCCGTTTGTGATGCGCAAAGACAATTTAGTTTGAAAAAGCTCCATTGCGCATCGAAACGGCTAATTTCACTACGGCCGAGATCCGTTGTGAGAACTATACTCGTATTTATAGTTTATTCGACGACCAATGTGGCGCGGTGGGCGAAGGTCCGCCTGCGACGCGGAGGTTGCGGGTTCGATTCCCGCCTTGGGGTTCCGGGTGTTCTGGTTGTTTTCTATGTATAATAAAAAATATCTATCTATGTATTGTATTGTAATAAATATATATCAGTCATCTAGTACCCATAATACAGCTCTGTTTAACAGCAGCTTACCTTGGGGCTAGATGATGCTGTGTGAATTGTCCAGCATTATTTATTTATTTATTTTATTAATTTTATTTAATTCTTTATTGCACAATAGAAAAAAAAATTATACAAAGGGAGGACTTAATGCTATGAAGCATTTTCCACCAGTCATCCTTATCTGGTGAAAAACTGGAGGTTGGCGTGCTTAAAACTAAGTTACATAAAAACTAACATGGAAATCTAAAAATACTCAAATACCTAAAAAAATACTTATCAATCTTAATATGAATCTAAAATGAACCAACTTTAGGTATAAGTCACTTTATAAACTAAAATTACTTTATATTTAAGAGGCCTTTCCAAGATTTAGCGATATAATTCATAAAGTTCGCCTGAATATATCTTTATATAGTATAAGTAATAGTGCGCGCGACGAAGAGCGATACATCCTCCCGCAATAAGCGCTCAGCGCGGTTTGAGAGTCGGTGCTTCGATCGATATGATTATAAGTGCGCTAAGGTGTGATTTTAAAAAATTCGTATTAAAAAAAGTCAATGCTATTAGACTATTTTCTTTGTTGTATTTATTTAACAATAACTTAAACTTTAATTTAGTAGGTGTATTTTTATTGTAAACTTCTTACTTTAGCAGAAATAACAAGCGTAAAATTGGGAAAAGTACGCGTTTTTTAGACCGTCTTTTTTCAAAAATACTGAACTAACATGTTGTATTTTTCTCTGTACACTTAAATTTTAAAACTGTGATTATTATAATTGCATTTTTGGAAATATGTTAGACTTTGTTATTTCATAGAAAACAGGATCGAAAGTTGACTGGAGTTGCTCATTTTACAAAACGTGCGTTACTAATTATTTTTTTAATCAGTTGTGTCTTGAGTTAATTAATATTTGTTCTGTTGGCTTAAATTTTAAGGGATAAAGCTTTTATATGTTTTTATTTTCGTTAAAATATCTTCTACACACGAGCCACAATAGTGTTCGAAACTTCACGGGCTACAACAAAATTCAAGGATTATCGTGGATAGGGCTCCTAATATATTACATATAATTATAATACCTACTATACCTACATACATAGAAAATGCGATAGGAGCCTATTAGGAGAGTAGTGAAACAAGCGAGAGCTGGATAAAGACTGTTTATTGAATAGGTATCCATGTCTTATTAGCTAGAGTACCTAAGTAGGTATATTAGATGGATTATACACTACAATTATAGACATATATATATACATATAGTTCGCACGGCGGATCTAAGCTTCCGTGAAGTTTGTGGTGCGCAAAGGCAATTTAGTTCGAATAAGCTCCATCCACCAGTCCGCATTGGGTCCGCGTGGTGGATTAAGACCCAATATCTCTCGCCTGAGAGTAGGCCAGTGTCCCAGCAGTAGGAACATTAGAAGGCTGTCATGATGATGAAGCTTTATTGCGCATAGAAACGGCTAACTTCACGGAAGCCTAAATCCGCCGAGAAAACTATACCTAGTGGTAGGACTCTTCGGAGCCTAGAGCACTGGTGGTCTAGTGGTAGTGACCCCGCCTTACGATCATAAGGTCGTGAGTTGGAATCCAGTCGTGCACTAATGGATTTTTCGCTTAGAAAAATGTATGTGCGCAATGCCAGTGCTCTCATACGGTGAAGGAGAACATCGTGAGGAAACCGGCATGTCCAAGAACTGAAAAATTCGAAAGACATGTGCCATCCACCTGTCCGCATTGGGTCCGCGTGGTGGATTAAGACCCAATCACTCTCGTTGGAGAGTACGCCAGTGTCCCAGCAGTGGGAACATTAGAAGGCTGTCATGAGGACTCTTCAGCAAGAGTCCGTCTCGGTGGGTACCACCGCAGTGTCAGATATTTTACCTCCAAGCAGTAGTGTGCACTGCACTGTGTTTAGCTTTGATGGGCACTGTAGCAAGCAAAATTACTGGGCGAAAGAGACTTATCAACAATGTCTCGGGGTGATAAGCGCAGTGCAGTGCCACGTAAACACTTTTTTGAAGTCGTTTAAAAACTTAGTTACTGCCACTTATTATTTATTAGCTGCCGCCTACGACTTCGTTTGTTTGAAACTCGGCAACCATATGTCCTATTCACAACAATTATCTATCTATTGGTTAAATCAGGACTTAGATCCTAATTATTGTATAAATATTGTAATAATGTAAATAAAATTTAGTTTAAGATAATTGATAGATTCAGGCGTTACTTTGCGGAAATACATCACAAAATAAAAAACAGACGAAAAATACTTTGGCTCCAGCGCTCGACGGAGCAACACGTCTGCCGGAGAACAAGTCGATGGTCCTGAGGATGTCCCGTGGAGGGATGAAACACGTGTCGATATTTTTCTTTTGAGGTTAACTGTGGTAACTGTGTGACCTCATCAGTTAAAAGGTTAAGCGGAATAGTACTAGAGATTTTTCGTCTGTTTTTTTATTTAGTTTAAGTTAAGTTAGAGTTAATTATGCCTATTCAGTCACTCAGTCGCTGTAGCCGAAATCGGGCAGGACATCATAACATAACATCATAACATTATCTATATATATTTTAAGAGTAGTAGAGTTCTTTGTGATAGAGTTCGTCCGGGGAAGGACTACCATACCTATTTCTGCCGCCAAGCAGTAATGCTCGCATTGCTGTGTTCCGGTTCGAAGGGTATGGTTTCCGGTGATATTACAGGCAAATGAGACTTACCATCTAACGTCTCAGGGTGGTAACACGCAAGTGATATCTATGATGTTGCATGCGTACATAGGCTACGGTAACCGCTGACCATCAAGTGGTTATAAAAAAAAACTCACATGTGCTCCTCCGGTTAGCTTAGAGACGATGGCGTGGATGCCGAGGGAAATGCCGCTCCGCAGCGGACTGAGCGCCTCTGACGCCAGCGGACGGATGGACTGCGGCTCTACGCACTAGAAAATATTAAAAAAAAAAAAATGCGCCAACAATAAAAGACCATGTATAAGTATTGTACTGTATAGTTCGCACAGCGGATCTAGGCTTCCGTGAAGTTAGCCGTTTGTGATGCGCAAAGACAATTTAGTTTGAAAAAGCTCCATTGCGCATCGAAACGGCTAATCTCACGACGGCCGAGATCCGTTGTGAGAACTATACACATTATCTTAAATTTTTTACGGCATGTTTCTTACTAACAAATATTTAAGTTGTTGAGGAATTTTATTTTTTGCTATATTGCATCTTAGTCAAACTTATTACGGTTTTTTAAATGTATTTAAACAACTCTGACACAACTTTTTTTTTTTATAAATATAAATAATAAATAAATATAAATAAATAATGCTGGACAATCCACACAGCATCATCTAGCCCCAAGGTAAGCTGCTGTTAAACAGAGCTGTGTTATGGGTACTAGATGACTGATATATACTTAATACAATACATAGATAGATATTTTTTATTATACATAGAAAACACCCAGAACACCCGGAACAAATATATGCAGATCCTACAAACATTTGTCCCAAGGCGGGAATCGAACCCGCAACCTCCGCGTCGCAGGCGGACCTTCGCCCACCGCGCCACATTGGTCGTCGTTTAATATGTTAATATGTTAAATAAAAAAAATAAAAAAAAACTAATGGTAAGATCAATAAAATAATACAAAATTGTGTGAGAATAGTATGGGGATAGATGCACGGTAGGTTGCTTGCTCGCCGCGTGTGAGTGTGTTATAGTTCTCACAACGGATCTCAGCCGTCGTGAAATTAGCCGTTTTTTTTTTTTTATTTTTTTTTATTGATTATAGTCAAGCGTTTGACCACCACCTCACCTGATGGTAAGTGATGGTGTGATCGATGATGGAGCACGCTTGCCTAGAAAGAACCTGTTCACTCTAGCCTTAAAGACTCCCAAATTGTATTGGTCCGGAAAAACAGACCCCGGCGACGAATTCCATTCTTTTCGTTTCGATGCGCAATGGAGCTTTTTCAAACTAAATTGTCTTTGCGCATCACAAACGGCTAACTTCACGGAAGCCTAGATCTGTTGTGCGAACTATACCTGCAAGTTGTCGGTGTTGCATTTGTGTATAGGTAGGCGAGCACACAAATGCACACGACCCAACGCGATAGGCAGTTCACCATGACAGCCTTCTAATGTTCCCATTGCTGGGACACTGGCCTACTCTCAGGCGAGAGTGATTGGGTCTTAATCCACCACGCGGACCCAATGCGGATTGGTGGATGGCACATGTCTTTCGAATTTTTAGTTCTTGACCATGCCGGTTTCCTCACGATGTTTTCATTCACCGTATAAGAGCACTGCATTGCGCACATAAATTTTTCGAACAGAAAAATCCATTGGTGCACGACCGGGTTCGAACCCACGACCTTAGGATCGCAAGGCGGGGCCACTAGCACTAGACCACCGGTGCTCTACAATATAGACGGTTACGGCTAGTCATTCATAAAATACGGTATCATATTATGGGGATAGACGCACGGCATCACCACAAGGAGCGTGTGTCTGTTGTTAAGTGTGTTACCTGGGAGTCGTCAGTAGGCTCACAAGCCACAGTGTGATCCAGAAGCGCGGCGACGCACGGCAGGTTGCCGAGCGTGCTCGCCACGTACAGGGCAGTCTGCGCGCTCGCATCACGCGCATTTATGTCAAACGCCGCGCGGTACTGCCACTCGCCGCGAGTGTCGCTGTCGCAACATTCAACTAATTAAAGAGTAGCGGAGCTCTTTGTGATGTAACACGTCCGGGGAAGTACTACCACCTTACCTATATCTGCCGCAAAGCAGTAATGCTCGCATTGCTGCGTTCCGGTGTGAAGGGTGTGGTTTCCGGTGAAATTACTGGCACATGAGGCTTTCTATCTATGCCTCAAGGTGGCAACCCGCGAGTGATACCTCCGGTATTGCAAGCGTCCATAGGCTGCGGTAACCGCTTACCATCTTGTAGGCCGTACGCTTGGTTGCCACTTCAGTTGTTAAAAAAAAATGATGATAATGATCGAGAAAAGATGACTAGTGGTAATGTCACGAATTTATATCAAGTTATTGAGTTTAATAGAGCTAGTTACTTAAACCACACACACAAAACGTGTGTGTGGTTTTTCATAACAAGGTCACGTGAGCCATTTTTCTGTAGTCGTGATTCTGTGTAAAATTGTGTTAAAGTTGCCTTGTTCCATTTGGTTATTTTTAGTTGATTGTTTAAAGTTACTGTTAGAGTCAATGTAAAGTTAAGTTTTGGTATGTATTTTTTTATCTTTAATCTACTCCTGATCCTTAGAGTATATATATAGACATTGCAGTTATACTAATTTTGCTAGATGTCGGGGAGCAGAGCGGCCACATCGAGCCAAGCGTTCCTATCAGTAATATAATCATGCATTATAACTATTCTAGTGACGGTGTATAGGTGTATTCGTAGGATTCGTGTGTGAGTAAGGGAGTGAGGGTTTAGGGTGTACGTGTGTAATGTAGTGACGGTGTGTGGGTGTTATAATAAAACTTATGTGTGAGAGGGTGGGTATGTGTATATTACGTAGTAGTGACGGTGTGTGGGTGTTTTCATATAATTTGTGTGTGAGACGGCGAGTGTGTGAGGGTGCGAGTGTGTGAGAGTGCGAGTGTGTGAGGTTCGCGTGTGTGTACTTACGTGTAGGTATTGAGCACGGACTCGGGGTAAGGGTACTCGAGTAGCAACGTCACCAGCGCCGCGTGTCCACCGATACACGCCGCGTGGAGAGGCAGCCACTTCTCGACCGTCTCTTGCTGAAATGATGATGATTATAGGCAACACAGTCTTTACTTTTTTTTTTATACAACTGAAGTGGCAACTAAGCGTACGGCCCACAAGATGGTAAGCGGTTACCGCAGCCTATGGACGCTTGCAATACCAGAGGTATCACTCGCGGGTTGCCACCTTGAGGCTGAGATCGAAAGCCTCATGTGCCAGTAATTTCATCGGAAACCATACCCTTCACACCGGAACACAGCAATGCGAGCATTACTGCTTGGCGGCAGAAATAGGTATGGTGGTAGTCCTTCCCCGGACGAACTCTATCACAAAGAACTCTACTACTCTTGTACCTACCCAAGTACTAATCATTTTGCTAAGTTGCTAGTTACTAATGTACTATCAGCAACACTCAGACTTTACCACTTTAATCAACCTCTTGTCTCGGTCAGTTGTGAAAAAACTTTATGACAAGAGCCCCGAAATACTTTGCTGCCATTGGTGTTCAAAAATCAGTAGCTGTTAGTCGACTCACAGAAAATTCACCCTTATAGAATAGAATAGAATAGAAAAATATTTATTTAACGCCACACAATTAACATAAAAATAAAAATAACAATAAAAATTAAAACTTAACTTAACTTTATGGTGATAAAGCGGAACTTTGAGTGATAGTACAAGTTCTCACCCAATGTACAAGTATTGGACTGTCGAACTTGTCTGAAAAGGCGTTCAGAATACTGTTGTGAATACCTCTCACTCTGCTCATTAGCGATGCTATCCTAATGTATATATATACAGGGTCATTCATTATCAACCTGACAAACTTAATTATATTTTTTTTTATGTATATTTTGTCTTAAAAATCCCAAGTAAACAAAAAAAATCGATTACGTTTTTCCGCTCAGTTATTATTTATCATTGTTGGAAATCGAGTTAAGCGACGTAATAATGAAATATTCGAGTGTGCGCGCCCCGTAGCGGGTCAAGGACACGCGCAGGTCAAGGACGCTGGGTTCATTGACGCGCAGGTCACTGACACATGCCGAGCGCTGCCTTTTCGCTTTCTAACATGGATAACTAATTATTAAGCAGAAATACGAATTTTTTTCGAAACCACTATTTCGAAATCATTATTACTTAGCCAGCTACGTCTCGAGCGCTTCATACCAGCAGTGCACTCACCTGCACAGCCTGTGGGAAATGTTGCAACAGCTGGGTAGCTATTTGCAGGTGTCCGTGGTACGCGGCGATGTACAGAGGTCCGTAGCGGGTGACGGAGTGCGCGCGTCCGTCCGCGCCGGCTGCGAGCAGCAGAGACACTATGGCGCTTTGACCTGCCTCGCAAGCTCTGGAAATCACATAATTATATGACGATCTATGTGGCGTGGCGGGTGAAGGTCCGCCTGCGACGCGGAGGTTGCGGGTTTGATTCCCACCTCGGAACAAATGTTTGTACGATCTACAAATACCTCTAGTATTGTAAGCGTCCATAGGCTACGGTAACTACTTAACATCAGGTGGGCCGTATGCTTGTTTGCCACTTTAGTGGTATAAAAAAAAACACACACACACTAACACCCTCACTTTTTTTCACACACAACCTCACATACCATTTCAGTCACAGATCACACTGCTGCTTGGAGGTAGAATATCTGACACTGCGGTGCTACCCACTGAGATGGACTCTTGCTGAAGAGTCCACCAGGTTAACTTACAGGTATAGCAAAGTGTTAGCGCCTCCCGGAGTGAGGTTCACGATGAGGCCGGCGGAACTGCCCAGGGTTGACAGACGGGTCTTCAGCTGAGCGGCATCAGCGCGCGTCACCAGCTCACGCAGAGCCGAATGCTGCGTCAGTCTCTCCCTTTCCAGGGCATCTGGCGATGGTAGTTAATTATATATTAATCTTAACAAATATTATATAAAAGAAAGATTTGTATTTTTGTTTCTCAATAAAATCATTTAAGAGTAGTAGAGTTCTCTGTGATAGAGCTCGTCCGGGGAAGGACTACCACCATACCTATTTCTGCCGCCAAGCAGTAATGTGAGCATTGCTGTGTTCCGAATCGAAGGTTATGGTTTCCGGTGAAATTACAGGCACATGAGACTTTTCATCTAACGTCTCAGGGTGGCGACCCGTAAGTGATACCTCTGGTATTACAAGCGCCCATAGGCTGCGGTAACCGCTTACGATCTTGTGGGCCGTACGCTTGGTTGCCACTTTAGTTGTAAAAAAAAAACAACGGGTCTGATTTCAAAAATTCTTGATTTTTTTTATGTCAGCAAGTGACATGACAATCAAGACGCCCGCCTGATGTTAAGCACCACGCCTGACTTTAAAAGATGCAGTGCCACCCAAAGCTTTAAGTTTTTAATTGTTTGCGTGGCACTGCACTGCGCTTATCACCCCGAGACATTGTTGTTAAGTCTCTTTCGCCCAGTAATTTCACTTGCTACAGTGCCCTTCAAAGCTAAACACAGTGCAGCTTGCACACTACTGCTTGGAGGTAGAATATCTGACACTGCGGTGGTACCCACCGAGACGGACTCTTGCTGAAGAGTCCTACCACCAGGTACATTATCCTATTATAGGCTATATTTATTACTAGCGACCCACCCCGGCTTCGCACGGTTCATTGTACCCGTGCAGAGCCGGGACATATCGGCTAGTAGTTCATAGAAGGGTTAAGAGGATATTCACCTCCCCCTCCCACCCGCCAGGGATCGCGGACGTCATCACAGAAGTAGTGGGAGACGTCAAACGCGGCGTCCACCTCTCGAGTGAGTCTGCCCGGGGCTTCCTTGTGGGTCGGCAGACGGTCAAGCAGCTTGGACGTCGCTTTGTGGACGTGAAGCGAGATTGACCGCTTCAGTGGCATTGTTGCTTTATTAGCGGTTATGCAGTTTTTACGATATCTCAAAGGAACAGTAAATCTTTCCGGGATAAATATGTAGTAGATATATGTTATATCTTATCTTATGCTCATTGTACCACCTCAAACTTAACATTAAAACTTAATATTAAATTATTCTTTATTTTGTGTACTACCGACACTTTTTGTTATCCACACCAAAGGTTATCTGGAAGATAATGCTTACTAGCATTAAGTTCGCCTTTGTACTAGTTTTTTTAAGTATAATAAAGAATTTCATTCATTTATTCATTCATTCAAACTTTTGTTAATTTTATTTTTATTTTAATTTTTATTTTTGGTGTAATACAATAAAAAGTTATCTTGGTTATTTTTGTATTTATAGTGTTAACCATCACACTTGGGGAATACTAAAGATTATAATATCCCAAAAAATATTTTGCCTCAAGCGGGACTTGAACCCGCAACCACCGCTTGATACGCGGGCGCTCTACCAATTGAGCTATCGAGACATATCTCGCTTGCTCATTCTATCATTGGGATCTCTATTAGTCATTGAACAGGCTTGGATAACTGCAACGTTTCCCCTGTAGGTGGAGCTATCGGCGCTTCATCCCAATGATTATTTCGTCCAAGCGAGATGTCTCGATAGCTCAATTGGTAGAGCGCCCGCGTAACAAGCGGTGGTTGAGGGTTCAAATCCCGTTTGAGGCAAAATATTTTTTGGGATATTAATGATTATTTCGTCCAAGCGAGATATGTCTCGATAGCTCAATTGGTAGAGCGGCCGCGTAACAAGCTGTGATTGCGGGTTCAAATCCCGTTTGAGGCAAAATGATTTTTGGGATATTAATGATTATTTCGTCCAAGCGAGATATGTCTCGATAGCTCAATTGGTAGAGCGCCCGCGTAACAAGCTGTGGTTGCGGGTTCAAATCCCGTTTGAGGCAAAATAATTTTTGGGATATTATCTATCTATCTTTTACATTATATCTTCCGACTGTCCTTCCGCATAGATTTTTAAACTACGCATCGCATTATAATGTGGTTTTTATCAATAAATAGAGTGTTTCAAGAGGAAAGTATAGTCTATGTACCCGAGTGAAGCCGGGGCGGTCGCTAGTATGAGTATAAAAAAACTATAAAACCACGCGCATGATATAACACGCGACACGACGCAATGCGGTTTCACGTGTATATATTATGTTAAACGCGGTAAAAGATGACTGGAATAGCTATTAGATTAATTACATTATTACACCTGTGGTAAATAAAGCAATAAAGCCTTTTTTTTATACAACTGAAGTGGCAACCAAGCGTACGGCCCACAAGTTGGTAAGCGGTTACCGCAGCCTATGGACGACCAATGTGGCGTGGTGGGCGAAGGCCCGCCTGCGACGCAGAGGTTGCGGGTTCGATTCCCGCCTTGGGACAAATGTTTGTAGGATCTGCAAATATTTGTTCCGGGTGTTTTCTATGTATAATAAAAAATATCTATCTATGTATTGTATTGTATTAAATATATATCAGTCATCTAGTACCCATAATACAGCTCTGTTTAACAGCAGCTTACCTTGGGCTAGATGATGCTGTGTTGATTGTCCAGCATTATTTATTTATTATTTATTTATTATTTATGGACGCTTGAAAGTATCACTCGCGGGATACCTTGAAGCTAAGATCGAAAGCCTTATGTGCCAGTAATTTCACCGGAAACCATACCCTTCACACCGGAACACAGCAATGCGAGCATTACTGCTTGGCGGCAGAAATAGGTATGGTGGTAGTCCTTCCCCGGACGAGCTCTATCACAGAGAACTCTACTACTCTTAAACCTTGACTTCGAGTGTTTTATTATGTCATCAAATAAAGAGACGAGACGGTAAAGTCATTCGCCTGATGTTAAGCGCAACGCCTGACCATGACAGTGACACAAAAAGCTTATAGTTTTTTAAGTTCTGCGTGCACTGCGCTCATCACCCCGAAACGTTGTTGTCAAGTCTCTTTCGCCCAGTAATTTCACTTGCTACAGTGCCCTTCAAAGCTAAACACAGTGCAGCTTACTGCTTGGATGTAGAATATCTGATACTGCGGTGGTACCCACCGAGACGGACTCTTGCTGAAGACCACACAAATCTTTTATTGCACTTATATTGCTAATAGGTCTTCTATCAATAGTAGGTATGTAAAAGGGGTGGGTTTCCAATGGTAGTCTCCCACGTCCTTTTAGTAGAATGTTATGGTATGGTAGGGTTTTAAGTGTAAAGTCACTTTGATTTTAAGAAGAATAAATATAATTATTTTCACACTGTAATTGGTTGGTTAATATAATAAAATTATGGTAAATGGTTTATGGTAAAAATGGTATTTTAAATGGTAATTGAGCCGCGAGTGTCTCAATTGGTAAGAGGTCGCGAACTGACGTAAAATCGCCAGTTTAGGTAAAACTTACGCTCGGAAACTGCACTACGATGCACAAAAGCATAAACGCTGATGTGTTCCGTTTACTCCGAACAAGGTAGTTTCAAACATAAACCTTGTTAGGGCACAGCAATATTTTTTTATTTTTTTTTTAAGTGGTAACCAAGCGTACGGCCCACTTGATGGTCAGCGGTCACCGTAGCCTATGTACGCATGCAACATCATAGATATCACTTGCGTGTTACCACCCTGAGACGTTAGATGGTAAGTCTCATGTGCCTGTAATTTCACCGGAAACCATACCCTTCGAACCGGAACACAGCAATGCGAGCATTACAGCTTGGCGGCAGAAATAGGTATGGTGGTAGTTCTTTCCCGGACGAGCTCTATCACAAAGAACTCTACTACTCTTATATTGCACTAAGAGGCGCTTTATGTATATGTACTTAATCTATATAATCTAGTGTGCCTAGGTTCGTTCGTTTGTATGAGTCAGTGGTCAACTCTGGTGACAGAGTTTCAAGGCCGCCCAAAGGCCTCTGTCATGGCCTAACAACTTTGAAAAAGCCGGGACCGAATGCTTAACGTGCCCTCCGAAGCACGGGAGCGCTCAGTTTGAAATTGCCACTGGCGGTCACCCATCCAAATGATGACCCCGCGGAACAGTGCTTAACTTCGTTGATCTGTTAAGAAAAACTTAGCCAGCTACGTCACGAGCGCTCCTAGGTAAAAAGTAATAATCTAATAAATCTAGTTTTAACAAGTCTAGTGACCTCTTCTTCTTCTTTTATGGCCTCTGTGGCTTATTTGCCACAATTTTGCCAGTGTCAAGTGTATTAGTTTGATTGTCGCTCAGCAACGTAAACAAACGAAATTTGGAAAGAAACGATGACTTTTCTTTCAAAATTCTCTTGGAAAGTCTTTGACTAAATTACCAAAAAACCTTACCCCTCCATTTCAATTACTTACACTTGTGCTAAGTACACAAATTAAATTGGATAAACTGCCACCAAATTTACGAAATAAAACTTAAAATAACACGAGAAAAATAATTAAAATCGGAGGACCCATGTCGTTTTGACAAGATAGCCAAAGACAATCCCTAGTGACCTCTATCACAAAGAACTCGACCACACTTTGTGTTATTAAGCAGTGCTCGAAGTGTTGTAATGTCACAGGGCGCGGGACGGCCGGATGAGCTCGTCATCATGACAGCCTTCTAATGTTCCCACTGCTGGGACACTGGCCTACTCTCAGGCGAGAGTGATTGGGTCTTAATCCACCACGCGGACCCAATGCGGATTGGTGAATGGCACATGTCTTTCGAATTTTTAGTTCTCGGACATGCCGGTTTCCTCACGATGTTTTCCTTCACCGTATGAGAGCACTGGCATTGCGCACATAAATTTTCGAACAGAAAAATCGATTGGTGCACGACCGGGTTTGATCCCACGACCTTAGGATCGGAAGGCGGGGTCACTACCACTAGACCACCAGTGCTCTAATGAGCTCGTACTAATTCGGAAATACGAAAATTTTAATCGTAGTACATACTACATACATAGTAAGCCAATTTCAAGGTCACGGCAAAGCCAATCAGAACGTAACCTCAAAATGATTTGATTAGTTACGACGCGATAAATTTGCAAATCTTTAAGCCAATGAAGTTATTAGTAGACATTCTTGGGAGAAACCTTTGCCCAGTTACGCGTGGGTCATACAAAAATAAGTGAAAACATTACAGGTAGGTATAGTTCTCTCGGCGGATCTAGGCTTCCGTGGAGTTAGCCGTTTCGATGCGCAATGGAGCTTTTTCTAAGTAAACTGTCTTTGCGCATCACAAACGGCTAGTCGGAAGCCTAGGTCCGCCGAGAGAACTATACAGGTCGACCTGAAAACCTCTTCCATTTTTGTCGGCTAAAGAAGAAGCATTGCAAAACAAACATTACACAAATTTTATAAAAGCGAAAGTTTGGATGTATGTTTGTATGTTTGTATGTTTGTATGTTTGTTACTCTATAACTCGACAACCACTAAACCGATGGCCACTGACTCATACGAACGAACGAACTAAACCGATTTCACTGAAATTTAAAACATAAATAATAACTTTATTGAGGACACAATTTGCATGGTAATGTATCAATACATAATTTTAAAAAAATGTAGTCCTACAAATGTCGGTCTTATTGTAAATAGCGATTTCGTCCCGAGAATCCTTACTAAACTAAATCTAATATACTAGCTACTGATCTACTGGTTCGTTCGTTCGTATGAGTCAGTGGCCAACTCTGGTGACAGAGTTTCTAGGCCTCCCGAAGGCTTCTGTCATGGCCTAACAACTTTGAAAAAGCCGGGACCGACTGCTTAACGTGCCCTCCTAAGCACGTGAGCGCTCAGTTGAAAATGCCACTGGCGGTCACTGATCTACTGACATAAATATGACCGGGAATAGGACATGTATATGACATTATCCCGAAAAAAAGTATGGTTCCCGAGTTCCACGCGAACAAAGTCGCGAGCAACAGCTGGTTAAGTATATTTCTTTCATATCTATTTCTGCTGCCAAGCAGTACTGCTCGCATTGCTGTGTTCCGTTTCGAAGAGTGAAGCTTTATGATGAAGGGATCATCAAAAAAAAGCTGGGAACCCAGCCGCGTTTGTTGCCAGATTCTTCTAGGCTGGGGCGCGTGGAAGTGGCGTAAATTCACCTAGCTTTAAGACGTTTCAAAATGATCCTTGTGATTTTATTGAAATAAATCATTTTTGACTTTGACTTTGAGTATGATTTCCGATAAAATTAGAGGCACACGAGACTTTAGATCTACGTCTCAGGCAATACGCAAGTGATTGGCAATCTACTTTTATTGGTATTATCCTGTGGCTACCGTTAATTGAAACCAATTGGAGGCGAGTCAATGTTGTGTCTTTGACCCACACACAGCAGAAAACTATGTCAGCAAGTGACATGACAATCAAGGCGCCCACCTGATGTTAAGAGTCCGTTCCAAGATCCAGCGCTGTCAAGTTTAGGTATTTACGGGCGCGCGACGCGAGGCTCTACGTGTGCGCGGCTCACCGTTGTGTGCGTTAGTAACTTACACAACTAAGTAAAGGACAAATACATTTGATCCTTTGTCATGTCGACTGGGTGATTATGTTTAAAAATAGGTGTCTACTGCATACTCTTATGTTCCTACCTAACTCTACTTGTGAACAGATAATGACGTGAATAAAAATAGGTAGGTAGGTATACATATTAAATATATATGTAAGTACCTACCTACTTACTTTTTTTTATTAAAACCTAGGTACCTACTCTAGCTAGGTTAGGTACCTACTTACCTATTATTATGACTGAGGACCACACGCTCTTTTCAACGTTATACCTACCTACTCTCAGTTTTGTCCTCAAACAGGAACTATTACATGGTAGGTAGGTAGGTAGGTAATACCCTGTAGTACCTATTTCTGCTGCCAAGCAGTAATGCTCGCGTCTGTGCTCTAGTTCGATGCTTTAGTTCGATGGGTATGGTTTCCGGTGAAATTACAAGCACATGATACCTACCTACTTTTGATTGTATTAGCGCGTGTAGCGCGGCTACCATACAGGCAGGGCTGGGGTTGGAGAGTACTAATACCTGTTCTGTGGTTAGAGGTACAAATAAGGGTGACTTGATGAAAGTGCCCGCGCGGCACTTTGCGGCTAATTTAAAATCACACTAACAGTAAGTACCTAGGTAGTTACCTAAAACTATTTATCTCGACGAGACGAGACGAGATAAAATAGTTTGAAGCGTATACAACTGCCTGCCAGGGCGGCAGCATAGTAAATAAGTGCGGTTGAAAAGCGCGAGTGCTATAGCCGCCGTACTATGCGAGCGGAGCAATATAAACTTTCGGGGAACTGTGATAGAGCTTGGAATCGCTGGTAGTCCAATTCTTGAGAGAGTGCAGTTTTAGTCATGGTCATGAAATATTTGAGTTAGTGTTTTTCATTACCTACCTACCTATTTTATGATGCGCTTGATAAAAACAAAATCGTACTGATTATTATCTAAGTACCTACTAATGTTTTACAATACACATGCCATAATTTATGATTTGGAAGAACACATAAACCAGGTAGGTACGCGAACGGATGCTAGTAATATATATATATTTTTTTTTTTATACAACTGAAGTGGCAACCAAGCGTACGGCCCACAAGATGGTAAGCGGTTACCGCAGCCTATGGACGCTTGCAAAACCAGAGGTATCACTCGCGGGTTGCCACCTTGAGGCATAGATCGAAAACTTCATGTGCCAGTAATTTCACCGGAAACCATACCCTTCACACCGGAACACAGCAATGCGAGCATTACTGCTTTGCGGCAGAAATAGGTATGGTGGTAGTCCTTCCCCGGACGAGCTCTATCACAGAGAACTCTACTACTCTTAATTAATTTAATTAATCTGGTATGATGATGTATGATATCTAATTATTTAAAACGTGTAACATAATGTACCTATAATCCCGAAAGGGGGGTATTCCACCCATGCACGTGAACACTTTGACGGTGCAAAAGTTGAATTAGTATATCGTATTTAAAAAGTCCAATTAGTAAGTAAGTATTCATTTCATTTACCTGCGCATACAGTACGCATTTCATAAATGAAAAACTTTAAAATTTCAAAAGTCATAGTGCATAAAAGAGTATTAGAGTTCTTTGTGATAGAGCTCGTCCGGGGAAGGACTACCACCATACCTATTTCTGAAGCCAAGCAGTAATGCTCCCATTGCTGTGTTCCGGTGTGAAGGGTATGGTTTCCGGTGAAATTACTGGCACATGAGGCGTTCGATCTTAGCTTCAAGGTGGCAACCCGCGAGTGATACTTCTGGTATCACAAGCGTCCATAGGCTGCGGTAACCGCTTACCATCTTGTGGGCCGTACGCATGGTTGCCACTTAAGTTGTATAAAAAAAAAGTAATTGAAATAACATTGGGGGTATTTTTTTTTTTTTTTTATTGAGAATAGACCTTCGTTTGACCACGATCTCGCCTGGTGGAAAGCGATGATGTGGCCGACGGTGGAGCACGAAGGTCTATGAGACACCTATTCACTCTAGCCTTGAAGAGGCCCGGATTGTAATTGTCAGGAAAAACATAAAACGGCAGAGTATTCCACACCTTGGCAGTTCGCATAATAAATGTTGAGCTGTAACGCTTGGTGCGAATGGGTGGTATGCTGACAAGGTACGGGTGGTACTGCGCCGTACGTCTGCTACTCCTTTGATGAAAAGGAGATGGTGGGATAAGATCATGCAGTTCCTGGGCACATTCACCGAAATGCAATCTGTAGAAGATAGATAGGCACGCAACTTTGCGGCGGTGCTCGAGACTCTGGAACTTAGTCTCCGCAACTTGTTGCTCACCCACAAGTCTCAAAGCCCTTCGCTCAATCGAGTCTAAGGCAGCTGGTGTTGAGCTGAACCATCCCATAGGTGGCAGCAATACTCCATACCTGACCGGACTTGTGCTTTGTATAGAGTGAAAAGCTGTCCAGATCAAAAGCTGTCAGAGTATTCCACAGATCTTGCCAAATTTTGGCAAGACCTGTGAATACCCCCTTTTCGGGCATAGAGGGACATTAGGTTACACCATGTACTTATACAGGGTGTAAAAATACTTCTACCGTGATTAATCAGGTGTGAAAGATCAGACCATGATTCTGAAAATATTTAGCGGAAAAAAACGCAAAAAATAATGTTGTCTTGTTTACGTCCTTTTCGTTTTTTTCTAGTTTCATACACATAGTACAACAAAATAAGATCACAACTTTATAATTATCTCTAGTCGTTTTTTTACACGCTGTGTATTTTGTATCTTGAGTATTTTCTTTTTCTAATAAGTAGGTAACCTCATAATAATTATGAATATTTTTCTTGCAAAAATAAATAAACAAGAACAGTTTGACTGTACTTTCATAAGGTTATTTTACACTAAAACAAAAAATCAAATAACCCCTCATCTGTGTCGCAGACTATTTATATAAACAGAGTATTTATTAAACGTATTTATTAAAACGCAATATTATGTTGGTTTCTTGAAGAAACCTAAACGTTGGAAAATATTATCGAGGACACGAAAAAAACCTTTGCTTAGTGGATTTTAATATACTGATTACAGATAACTATCAACTTGTATTATGCAATTTATTATTACTTCATCCGAAATAACTGTGTCATAATCATCCGTGTCATCGATCATTTCATCATCTTTCTCCTGAACTAATCCAATATTGTTATGGTGAATAAATCCACTGTCGTTCTCATAAACCATTCCATCATTGTTCTCATGAATAATCAATCTATCGACGTTTTCATTTGTCAATATGCGCACATTTTCTGTGGCTATAGAGTTCACAGTATCAGGGGCCAAGAGTCTGTAATACAAGTAGCATTTTATAAAGGAACATTCGTTTTATAATTTTACCTATAATTCTAAAGAAATGTTAGGTACAATATCTGAAATTCCGAAAATTTGGAAGTGATCGGAGGTCACTACAGCTTTTAAGTGCATTGGGCACTCACTAGACCAAGAATGAATGGGGAAGCTCAGCTGTGGTTTATGGGCTTTGGATGATGATCCATATTTTTTTTGTGAAGTTGATATAAACTTTATTGAACTACAAAGGTTTCACCAAAGTGCTACTACTTCTACAGCGAACTATTATCGAAAAGTACATAACAAATAAATTGAAAATAAAAAAAAAAGTTTTAATATGTTTTTCAAACCTTTTTTTTCTTTTAACGCAACCGAATTTTTCGGAATAATCTGAAAGTTACAAACATAAATATGTTATTATTTACGTAATTACATAATTTCACAAAGAAAATGACAATTATTTTCATCTATATCCATTATATTATTACATTTTCATTTATATCCATTATACCAACTGCTTTGTACTTTATTGAAAGAAGTCTATGGACGCTTGCAATACCAGAGAGGTATCACTTGCGGGTTGCCACCTTGAGGCTAAGAACGCCTCATGTGCCAGTAATTTCACCGGAAACCATACCCTTCACACCGGAACACAGCAATGCGAGCATTACTGCTTGGCGGCAGAAATAGGTATGGTGGTAGTCCTTCCCCGGACGAGCTCTATCACAGAGAACTCTACTACTCTTAAACCGTTTAAATTTTACTCACAAAGGGCGTTCGAGAGTAGGTATTCACTTCATACACGGTGTATCATAATGTCACTATAAACTCGAAAAGAGGCTATTCCACAGGTCTTGGTGAACAATGTTTTTTCAACGACTTTTGACGACGTCGATTTTTCATTCATAAATTAATAATAAATAAATTATCTGTGTAAACTCCAAGTTAATTAATAATGTTACATTAATTTTTGTAAGGTAATGAATGAATTACGAATTTATGATGTACCTATTCAACTTTTGCACACGTCAAAGTATACACGAGGACGACGTGTATTATACGTGCTTCGGCGGGATATCCCCCTTTCGGGTTTATGGGGACATTTTGTTACCTACACGTCTATGATACTAGATCATACCGTACCATACCGTCGTGCTTATGTTTTTTTTTTAAACTAACTAAGTAAGTGTTCTCATTCATTCTACCATACCATACACCATCATAAAACAAAACATACCATACCATAACCTATGTATTATTCCAAGACATAAACTATGTGTATTTCAAGTATCAGCCAAATCCGTTCAGCCGTTACGGAGTAAGCGCAGACAAACATTCACTCTCACTAACTCACAAACTTTCGCATTTTACCATAAAGGATTCTGTTTTCTATTAGATTCAAAAGAAATTGAGGCTATCTACTTATACAACTGCTTCATCTATCCTGTCAATAATTTTATTAGTACCTAGGTAAGTACATAGGGAGGGTGATACTTACATAAGTAGTTACTTTGGTAGGTAAGTCTAATAATAATTAAATAGGTAGGTAGGTACCTACTAGTAAGTATATAATAATAAATAAATACCTACCTACATGATTTACGGGAAAGAGACCCCAGCTAGTGAAAAAAAAACGGGTTTGACCCGAGTTTGTCATTCCGTGGTCGTTTCTATGTTTACATTTTTTTACATAGAATTTGGCCGGAGCACTGGTGTTCTAGTGGTAGTGAGTGACCCTGTCTTGTGATCAAGGCGCAGGCCAGATAGAAGACGCGCGGGCGCGCGGGGGCGCGCCCCGCCATCGGCCAGCGCACATTATTCTTCTATCTGTTTTGCACCAGGTCCCTCTCCCTCTCCTATATTTTGTATGAAGTGGTGCGGCGCGCCCGCCCGATGCGCGCCGGTCGCTTTTTTCTGGCTTGCGCCACAGAGTTGCGCTGCGCTTCGAACCGACCGACGACCATAAGGTCGTGGGTTTGAAGACGGTTGGTCGCACACCAATGGATTTTTTTATTCGTAATAATAATGTGCGCAATGCCATCAGGTCAAAGAGGCAATTCAAAGTTTTGATTTTATCAAGAGTTAGCGAGCTCGGTAAGTGCAAATAATAACATACCATAACCTGTGACAATAGAGTCCAAATTTGAAAGACAACCTAAGTCCAGCGGTGCTGGAATGACATTGAATTTAATTGTCTATCTTTACCTACTTACCATAAAAAGATAAAAACCATATATAGATAAAAACTTAGAATCGCTTCTCAATGATCTATCTCACACGGTGAAGAAAAACATCGTGAGGAAACCAGTAGGTACAGTACCTATGTCTAAAAACTAACATTCGAATAACGTGTTATTCATCATACCTATCGGTACTTGTATAGTTACGGTAGGTTCATTATTTTGCATACCTACCTACAGATACACCTACCTGTACTTATATAAAGTTGGTACCAGCTCTCCTAACTAGATTCTAGTTAGTAAATCGATAAATGCAATTGTATCGCAAATAGAAGAGTAGGTACCTACTTATTTCATTTCAAATTCCTAGGTATCTATTTGCAGAACACGCAAACATAATAACCACTGCAAGAATCGAACCCGCACTTCATGCGTCTCAACTGGACACTCGCCAGCCACGTCACCGAGATCGTCAAAGTAGGTCTGGTAAGTTTAGTTTAGGTCTAGTGTCTACCTACTTAGTAGGTAGCTAGATTGTGTAAGTACCTATGGTATAGGTACCCATATACGTAGGGACATCCGTGCCCTTTGTAAGCTTACGTAAAACAATTTACCTAGTACCTGATCTAGGTCACAGAGCCTAGGTACTTTGACGATCTTGGTGGCGTGGCTGGCAAGTATTCAGCTGAGCAGCTGAACTGAGCTGAGATGCAAGAAGTGCGGGTTCGAATTCTGCAGTGGTAAAAATGTTTACGTGTCCTGCAAACACCTAGGAACTTACTAGGAACTTGAAATGAAATAAATACTTTTACTTGACACGTAATTGCTTCTTCTGTCTGGGTCTTGTATTACCATGGTAGGTTGGTACTAGTGTTTCTGATACCCACGATTTAGCTACTAAGTAGGTACGTAGGTAGGTATCTGTATCTAGGTAGAAATTTTACCTACTACTTAGTGCTAGATTATGTACCTACCACGAAGAAGGTAATTTTAATAATGTCATAAAAGTTTACTACTAATAATACTATGTATTACTACTATGTACTACTACTAACATTCTAAGCTACTTACTCGTATCACTAGTTCTCTAGAACCAGTGTGGTTTACTACTTACATTATTATATCATAGGTACTTACTTAGAGATTTAACTATCACGGATCAAAACCACACGATCGCTTTATAATTTGTATAAGCTCCCTATGATTATACGTAACAGCTCGCGCGACAAACAGCGATACGTCCTCCCTCCACGAGCGCTTAGCGCGTAGTGAGAGCAGCCGCGTTTTGCATCAAGCTATAAAGTGGATTCGGAGGATTCTTTAAAAAATCGTATAAAAATAAATTAAAACTTTTAGACCATTTTTTAAATTTTATTTTGTAAATAAATATCAAAACTTTAATGTAGTAGGTATATTTTTATTATAAACTTTCTAATTTCGAAGAAACAACGAGCGTAAAATTGGGAAAAGTACGCGTTTTTAGACCTTTTTTTTTTCAAAAATATTGAACTAAGGTGATGTTTTTTACCTACTTACTTAAATTTTAAAACTATGATTATTTGAATTACGTTTTTGGAAATATGTTAGACCTTGTTGTTTCATAGATATCATGATCGAAAGTTGACTGAAAATGCTCATTTTACGAAAATGTGCGTTACTAATTATTTTTTTAATCAGTTGTGTCTTGAGTTTATTAATATTTGTCCTACTTACTTAAATTTTAAGGGATGAAGCTTTAATATGTTTTTATTTTCGTTAAAATATCTCCAACAAACGAGCCACAATCGTGTTCGATCTTCACGGGCTATCATGGATAGGATTCTTAAGAACCACGCCTGACTATTACAAATGCAGTGCCCCCCAAAGCTTAAAGTTTATAAGTGTTTGCGTGGCACTGCACTGCGCTTATCACTCCGAGACATTGTTGTTAAGTCACTTTCGCCCAGTAATTTCACTTGCTACAGTGCCCTTCCAAGCTAAACACAGTGCAGTGCACACTACTGCTTGGAGGTAGAATATCTGACACTGCGGTGCTACCTACCAAGGCGGACTCTTGCTGAAGAGTCCTACCACCAGGTAAACTGAACGGAACTGTGTTTACGATTTCTAATGTCCGTTCGAGCACACCTTCACGCTTAGATGCGCATCGGGGTAATTATAATCTGGGGTGTGTTTATATTTTTTTTATTTTGTTGCCAGATTCTTCTATACGCGCGTGCACGGAAAAAAATAATTTTCTACAATAAAACCAGAACGCTGAGTTAAAATTAAATGTGTTATGGAAACCAGAATCTGTTTGAAGTAACTAAAATTATTGTATAAAAAACTCATCATATTGTAATGCAAACGATTAGTTCGAAAATGTTCACTAGATGTCGTAGTGTAAAACGTCGCGTTTCTAGATCGCGCTGACGAAAACTTTCTGCCTAATTACAAAACCCATTTCGTTGTTAATTTAATTTGAGTAAAGAAAAGTCGATAAACCTACATCTAATGAAATATTGTGTATAAGATTCCATACCACTGCTAGTTCGCTTACTTAATTACTTAATAAAGTAACATATTTATAAACTAAAGTTACATTAAATATAGATAACACATCAATAAAGGCACCCCAAGTATACTAATCGGTAATCTGTATTAAAGGTCTAGTTAGTTACTACAGTACAGCACATCATTAATTAAAACGTATTGTAATCTAGTAATTCAAACCACATAACTATTTGCAACTACAATATTTTTTAACTAGAACAGTCTTGTAGCTATTACAAAATAGATTGTCGTCACATTATAGCAAGACATTCTAGTTAAGCGTTTTTTTTTTTTTTATACAACTGAAGTGGCAACCAAGCGTACGGCCCACAAGATGGTAAGCGGTTACCGCAGCCTATGGACGCTTGCAATACCAGAGGTATCGCTCGCGGGTTGCCACCTTGAGGCTAAGATCGAAAGCCTCATGTGCCAGTAATTTCACCGGAAACCATACCCTTCACACCGGAACACAGCAATGCGAGCATTACTGCTTTGCGGCAGAAATAGGTATTACATTTTTTACGGTTTTACATTACAGTAAGTTTGTATGAGTCAGTGGCCAACTCTTGTGCCGGAGTTTATAACAACTTTGAAAAAGCCGGGACCGACAGCTTGAAGTGCCCTCCGAAGCACGCACTTAGTTCAACTATCAACTGGCGGTCACCCATCCAAATGGTGACTAGAACATTGCTTCACTTCATTGATCTGTTATGAACAACTTAGTCAAATATTCCACGAGCACAACACATTGCATTTAAAACCAGTCTTTAAAAACAAGTTTTGTAATAGTGTTTTAATTCATGTTATGCTCGAATAAATTACTGTTAATATTGTTCCCACTATTGGAACACATGTCTACTCTCGACCGAGAGCTATTAGGTTTCAAACCACCCCTACGAATGATGGCACAAGTAATTTTAATTCGTCTCATATGTTTGAAGGAACTCCCAAAATTCAACTCCTAGAGAACGCAAAGATATATGAAGTTATGGTGAAAGATTTAGTGGTAGGAGCGGAGTGGTGGCGAGTGATACCTCTGGTATTGCAAGCGTCCATAGGCTGCGGTAACCGCTTACCATCTTGTGGGCCGTACGCTTGGTTGCCAATTAAGTTGTATAAAAAAAAAGGACTCTTCAGCAAGAGTCCGTCTTGGTGGGTACCATCGCAGTGTCAGATATTCTAGGTACCTCCAAGCAGTATGTGCACTGCACTGTGATTAGGTTTGAAGGGCTGTAGCAAGTGAAATTACTGGCCGAATGAGACCTAACAACTACCACTTGGGGTGGTAAGCTCAGTACTGTATGGTCAGGCGTGGTGCTTAACATCAGGCGGGCGACCTGATGCTCTAATCTCTTGCTGACATAAAAAATTAAGGCTATTTTGTGCTAAAAAATACTTTTGTCCGTCAGTTCTAAGGAGGCGCTTAACAGGCGAACGACATCAAACACTGACATAATAATAGCAATCATTTTTGGGAAAACCTTATCCTCATGTCCATAATAATATTGTAATTGCGTAAATAGCTCTGTCTGACCTTTCACGGCTAAACCGCTAAACCGATTTCAATGAAATTTGGCAAGAGGATAGTTTAAAAACTGAAGATGGACATAGGCTACTTTTTATGTATGTACCACGCGAGCGAATCCGCGGGCGGCAGCTTTACATATAATAAAACCGCGCATTCCTACCTCTGTACGCTAAGATCTTTTAATCTACTCTACGGATTTGAATGCAATTTACATCAATAGATAGAGTGATTCAAGATGAAGGTTTCTACGTTTTTAATATTGAATTTGCACGCAAAAGTCGCGGGCAACAGCTGCTAGTCACACTTCACACTAATATTACAAAAGCGGAAGTTTAGATGTTTGTTCCTCTATAGCTCGACAACCACAATCGATTTGGCTGAAATTTAAAACATAAATAATGCTGGACAATCCACACAGCATCATCTAGCCCCAAGGTAAGCTGCTGTTAAACAGAGCTGTGCTATGGTTACTAGTTGACTGATATATACTCAATACAATACAAAACATAGATAGATATTTTTTATTATATATAGAAAATACCCAGAACACCCGGAACAAATATTTGTAGATCGTACAAACATTTGACCCGATGCGGGAATCGAACGCGCAACCTCCGCGTCGCAGGCGGACCTGCGCCCGCTCCGCCACATCGGTCGTCAAATAATATATAGAAACCGGGATTAGAACATAGGCTATGTTTTATCCTGAAAAACAACACGGTTCCCGAGATCCGACGAAAGAAGTGCGTACATAAATAGTACCATAAATAACACTTAAATTCCCAACATAATAACATTCATACACAAATTCTCACGAACTATAAACACAGTAACTTAATATATCTTAACCGCGGTTATATACATAATGTAACATAGGAGCAGTCGGTCTGCTCGTGTCTAATGTACTGAATAGCGATGGCGGTGTATGCGGCGTGGTCAGACGTATAGCGGGTAAATAGATATTAAAACGCCACCTCTTATGAGCGTATCAATAAGTATACACCAACTGATTTATACATTGATTCTATTGGTTCCTGAGAAGACATCCCTTGCTACACATCCGCGCACATCTCTCAGTGGAAACGTAGCCTTACCCGCGGGCACTAACGCCACGTACAATTTGTCGTGTCTGTCAATGTCAAGTCATAGTAACTTATCTATAGCTCTTCATAATCTCCGCTCATCTATTGTATAATATATTTCTGTTTGTTACTCAACAACTACAGGTCCGATTTCAAAAATTCTTTCACCATTGTAATGCTACATTATTCTTGAGTCATCATGTCAGCCTTCTGTGTTCCCACAGCTGGGACACTGGCCTACTCTCCAGCGAGAGCGATTGGGTCACGCGGACCCAATGGGGATGGATGGCATGCGTCTTTCGAATTTTTAGTTCTTGGACATGCCGGTTTCCTCACGATGTTTTTCTTCACCGTATGAGAGCACTGGCATTGAGTGTGCAGTTTTCAATCGCGCTAAAAACATTGCGACGCTTAGCGTTTCTGATCATTTGGTTACATCTGTTTCTCGCCTTCTTAAACCTAGAGAAAGCCTCCTCATCAGGAGACCTTCTGTACTTTCGGTAAAGAAAGTTCCGCCTAGCCATTAGCTTGCGAATCTCGTCAGTCAACCAGGGAGCAGGGGGTCTTTTTATGCGGACTGGTTTAACGGGAGCATGTTTAATTCAATTCAATTCAATTCATTTATTTCATGCTCCATGTACAATGTATTCAGCTTAGGTGTAACTTAATGACGACCAATGTGGCGCGGTGGGCGAAGGTCCGCCTGCGACGCGGAGGTTGCGGGTTCGATTCCCGCCTTGGGACAAATGTTTGTAGGATCTGCAAATATTTGTTCCGGGTGTTCTGGGTGTTTTCTATGTATAATAAAAAAATATCTATTTATGTATTGTATTGTATTAAATATATATCAGTCATCTAGTACCCATAATACAGCTCTGTTTAACAGCAGCTTACCTTGGGCTAGATGATGCTGTGTGGATTGTCCAGCATTATTATTATTATTATTATTATTATTCTTGAGTCATCATGTCAGCCTTCTGTGTTCCCACAGCTGGGACACTGGCCTACTCTCCAGCGAGAGTGATTGGGTCACGCGGACCCAATGGGGATGGATGGCATGCGTCTTTCGAATTTTTAGTTCTTGGACATGCCGGTTTCCTCACGATACTCACTCACTCACTACTCACTGTAACTGTGCTGGACAATCCACACAGCATCATCTAGCCCCAAGGTAAGCTGCTGTTCAACAGAGCTGTGTTATGGTTACTAGATGACTGATATATACTCAATACAATACAATACAATACATAGATAGATATTTTTTTATTATATATAGTAAATACCCAGAACACCCAGAACACCCAGAACAAATATTTGTCCCGAGGCGGGAATCGAACCCGCAACCTCCTCGCAGGCGGACCTGCTCCCGCTGCGCCAAATCGGTCGCTATAGTTCTTCTAAATGATTCTTATCGGAATGATGATAAAAAACCCTATACTGAGACAGATATACTGATATAGTCAGACTTATTTAAGAGTAGTAGAGTTCTCTGTGATAGAGCTCGTCTGGGGAAGGATTACCTCCATACCTATTTCTGCCGCCAAGCAGTAATGCTCGCATTGCTGTGTTCCGGTGTGAAGGGTATGGTTTCCGGGGAAATTACTAGCACATGAGGCTTTCGATCTTAGCCTCGAGGTGACAACCCGCGAGTGATACCTCTGGTATTGCAAGCGTCCATAGGCTGCGGTAACCGCTTACCATCTTGTGGGCCGTACGCTTGGTTGCCACTTCAATTGTATAAAAAAATAAAAAAAAATAAAAACTTACCTGGTGGTAGGACTCTTCAGCAAGAGTCCGTCTCGGTCAGCAAGACTCAAAGCAATCGGAACTACTTTATTTTTTTAAATCTCGAATCGAAAACCTTCATTGTCATTGGATTCAAGAGTAAGGCACCTGCTGACCCGACCCGCGCCCGCCCGCTGCGTGTGTTGCGCGCTCGGCTCCTGAGTCCACTCATCCCGCTCGAACTTGTCGGCAACTTATATTATCGGGCAACTGATCCCGTTGATAAATATGATTTGTATAGACACGTAAAAAAGTGTTTCGACATTCGGCCAACCAACACTGTAACCGCTTGGCCACCGCTCTATAATCAGCTCACTCGAAAATCTCAGACGATGAACACATTTATAGGAAATTTCCAAACAGCATAGAGCTTGAATATTAATGTATATCGATATAAGTAAAATTATTTATATGTTTTCGTAACAAAAATAAATAAACTTTGCTGTGACCTTTCGACAGAGCTAACTTTTTTTTTTTTTTTCTTACTTTAACAGATGCAGTGCCACCCAAACCTTAAAGTATTTAAGTGTTTGCGTGGCACTGCACTAGTACTGCACCAGTAATTTCACTTGCTACAGTGCCCTTCAAACCTAAACAGTAAAGTAAAAGTAAAAGTAAAAAATGTTTATTTTCATAAAATGTTTACATATTTGCGCTTGCTAACACAGTGCAGTTTGCACACTACTGCTTGGAGGTAGAATATCTGACACTGCTGTGGTACCCACCGAGACGGACTCTTGCTGAAGAGTTCTACCACCAGGTGATATGATGTGATTTCAGTACTGTTAAACTGAAGGGCAAATTATCATTACTAGCTTTATGCTGTCCGTGACTACGTCTACGGCCGTACGTGATTACGTCTACGTCCATGTTTTACCACGTCAACGTTCATACATAACTACGTCTACATCCATACATGACCACGTCTAAATCTGTGCGTGACGTCTACATCCTTTTATAACTACGTACGTCTACGTCTAAACATAAGTAAATAAATAAATAATGCTGGACAATCCACACAGCATCATCTAGCCCCAAGATAAGCTACTGTTAAACAGAGCTGTGTTATGGTACTAGATGACTGATACATACTTAATACAATACAATACATAGATAGATATTTTTTTATTATATATAGAAAATACCCAGAACACCCGGAACAAATATTTGTAGATCGTACAAACATTTGACCCGAGGCGGGAATCGAACCCGCAACCTCCGCGTCGCAGGCGGACCTGCGCCCGCTGCGCCACCGAGGTCGTCAATAAGTAGGTTTATGTATTGAGAGCTTATTCGCTATGACATAGGAGATTACTTACCAATAACGTGTAACTTAGTAACGTGTTCTATAGATACGTGCCATGGTATGAAATTGTAAAATTGTTTTCCGTATCTATAGTTTCAATAGCGACAGTTTTGCTATCGATAGGTTGACCTTGAATAAACAGTCAGACGAGCCCTAAAACGTGGCTCGTCAACAACGATTCCACGGAGATATCGTAACGAGCCCGCGTTTGGTCATCTACGAGTATACTAATATTATAATGAGAGAAGATTTATATTGTTGTTTGTTACGAATAAACTCAAAAACGACTGGTCCGATATCAAAAACTTTTTCACCATAAGAATGCTACATTATCCCTGAGTAACATAGTCTACAGAGTGATTTTTTTAAATGGGACAGTATGGGGAAATCCGAATCTAAAGGAGATAGAGGAAAAGTGTCTAAGGAGACATTAGGTGTTTTTTTATGTAAACAAATTTGGCTCGTTCAAATTTGTGGTCAAGCGTGAGTTGTTCTTAAAAAATGATAAAGTTGGTCAATTTTTTTTTTGACGCGGATCGACTCTGTTTCATGTAAGGATTATTTCATTGTTTGGAAAGAAAAAAATCTGAACAGCAGAAGTTGGTCAAATTTACTGAAAACTAATCTTCATACAGTTGGTTTATTACTTGAGTAAATGTTCGATGTGGCCGCCGTCTTGTCTTATGCAGGTACGAGCACGCTTCAAGACACTTCTAGTTGCATCTAACAGAGACTTATGGTGAATTGTGTTTAAAGTGTTGTAAACAGCATCTTTTAATTCTTGTACGGAGTTGTATCGGGATACATAAATTCGACCCTTAAGGTAACCCCATAAGAAAAAATCTAATGGCGTTAAGTCGGGCGATCGTGGGGGCCACTTTATCGGCCCATATGTACCCATCCAACGGTTTGGAAACTGCTCGTCCAAACATAGTTTACTTGCCCTACTGTTGTGGGCTGGTGCACCATCTTGTTGGTAGATTATCTTACCAAAGTTCCTTAAGCTAATAGTCTCATCCACTAAATCTGCAGCCATGTTCAATATTTCCTGATATTTTTCACTATTTAGCGTTCCTTGGTAAATTTTGATAGCAAAAATTCTGTTATGTAATATCGCACACCAACAATTAAAATAAAATCGGATTTGGTTGTGGGTTTCTGTAGTTCTTAGCGGATTTATTTTTGACCAGTAATGGTTATTTCTCCTGTTGTACATGCCATTGTTCGAAAAGTTGCATTCATCAGTCCAAATAATAAAATTAGGAAAACATCTATTTCTAATAGTCTGAGCCACATACCAATTACAGAAATGTAACCTGCGGTCTTTATCTCCAGGTAGTAACGCTTGTACAAGTCGACCTTCTATGTAACACTTGTATTTATGAGCCTTCAATATCTTCCTTACAGTTGATTTATGAATACCGATAGTTTCAGCTGCTTCCCGTAACGAAGCTTTTGGGTATGCTTCAAAATATCCCAATACGGCAATAGTTATAAACTCACTATTGACTATTGTCGGCCTTTTACGCTTAGGCTTGAAACAGCCTTCCTGTCTTAGGTTCTTTATTAAACTATCAAATATCTTGCGATTCGGTACTACACGGTCAGGATAGCGTTCTTGATACCACTTAAGTGCATTATCTCTACTGCGATAATTAAGAAAATACGCCTCAATCAAATCAACTTTATGTGAATTAGTTAACGCCATGATGAATAAAATTACAAGCATGAACTGATTGGAAACAAAATCACAGCTGCAGAAATAACTTACGTTCCAAATTTGAATTCTTTTTTTTATAATTTCAAGACTATCGGTTGCCATGATGTTTACGAAGATTAAAAAAAATGTTCTTCTCTTGAATCATCTGGAGCTCTTATCGATTATCAAAATTTAAAAATGGAATAATTTTAAATATTTTTTTACACGCCTAGGCACTTGTAACAATATTAAAAGGCGAATACTGCAACTGTATGAAGATTAGTTTTCAGTAAATTTGACCAACTTCTGCTGTTCAGATTTTTTTCTTTCCAAACAATGAAATAATCCTTGCATGAAACAGAGTCGATCCGCGTCAAAAAAAAAATTGACCAACTTTATAATTTTTTAAGAACAACTCACGCTTGACCACAAATTTGAACGAGCCAAATTTGTTTACATAAAAAAACACCTAATGTCTCCTTAGACACTTTTCCTCTATCTCCTTTAGATTCGGATTTCCCCATACTGTCCCATTTAAAAAAATCACTCTGTATATTTATTACTAGCGACCCGCTCCGGCTTTACACGGGTACGGTTTTATTGCACCCACGCGAAGCTAAGACCGACTTCTACCAATGAGTCAGTGGCCAACTCTAGTGACAGAGGCCGCCCGAAGAACTCCATCATGATTTGTTTAAACTGTTTTACCCCAAAAGCTATTCTACTATGAAACTGAAGGGCAAATTATCATTACTAGCTTTATGCTGTGTAAGACTACGTCAACGGCCGTTCGTGATTACGTCTACGTCCGTGCGTGACCACGTTTACGTCCATAAATGATTAAGTCTACATCCGTACATGTCTACATCTACGTTCATATATCATTACGTCTACCCTATATGCGACTACGTCTACGTCCGTATATGACTACTTCTACGTCCACATCTATATATGACTACGTCTACGTCTTTTTATGAGTACGTCTACGTCCGTATATGACTACTTCTACGTCCGTTTATAACTACGTTCACATCTATACATGACTACTTCTACTTTTTATGTCTACGCCTACGCGCCTACGTGCTTTTATGACTACGTCTGTCTTTTTATGATTACGTCCCGCATAGAGGTGTGCTAACCTTCAGCGTCCCGGAGCGCCTGCGCGGCGTGTCGGTGCGCATGCGCGTGCGCGAGGTCGCGCGGCGTGGCGCCGGTCGCGTCCCGCCGCGCCGGCGCCGCGCCCGCCGCCACCAGCGCCACCACGTTCTCCACGTGCCCGCGCTCAGCGCTCACGTGCAGCGCCGTCTGAATACCACGCTACTTATACTTCTCTCCACGGATCTTGCACATTGTGAAGTTAGTAAGTGTCTTTAAAAGGCCGTCAAGCAGTAATGTTCGCATTGCTGTGTTCCGGTCCGAAGGGTATGGTTTCCGGTGAAATTACAGGCAGGTGAGACTTTCGATCTGCGTCTCAAAGTTCATTCGTTCGTATGAGTCAGTGGCCAACTCTGGTGACAGAGTTTCTAGGCCGCCCGAAGGCCAAGGCCTCTGTCATGGTCTAACAACTTTAAAAAAGCCGGGACTGAATGCTAAACGTGCCCTCCGAAGCACGGGAGCGCTCAGTTGAAATTGCTGACGGTCACCAATCCAAATGATGACCCCGCGGAACAGTGCTAACTTCGTTGATCTGTTAAAAACAACTTAGCCAGCTACGTCACGAGCGCTCCAAGGTGCGTCTCAAGGTGGCAACCTCACTCACGATACTTCTGATATTGCAAGCGCCCATAGGCTGCAGTAACCGCTTCTTATCTTGTGGGCCGTCTCTGGTTGCCACTTTAGTAGAATAAAAAAAAAAAAACTACTGCTTGGAGGCAGAATATCGGACACTGCTGTGGTACAAGTAAACACACATAATGTCAAAGGACAGTCAAAAGTCAAGTAGTATCTAAGAAACTACGAAAAAATTGTGATAGATAAACATGAGGATCACCTTCCCCCCAGTCTCAGCATCAGACACAGCGTCCACATCAGCGCCGGCTGCGCAGAGCGCCACCAGACACCGGCTCCTCTCCGCCAGTGCCGCGGCGTGCAGTGCACTGCGCTGGTGCTGATCCCGCGCGTCCACCTCCGCGCCGGTGGCCAGCAGCTCCTGGAGCAGTTCCAGGTTGTCCCATAGCGCTGCCTACGTTAAAGAACACAGAAATGTCATACCCGATGTTAAACGATACCTATCTCTGCCGCCATGGCGCTCTTTGGGAAAGGCCTATGTCCAGCAGTGGACGTCTATTGGCTGATATGATAATGATGATGATTAAACTTTCCCTGGACTCACACAAATATTTCAAGGTCTAAGTAGGTAAATGTTCAACAGCGCTACATTAGACGTTTTGCGCTGTTGGACATTTAGCTACTTAGACCTTCTGATCAGGAGGGCATAGATATCACTTGTGCGTTACCACCCTGAGACATAGGTCTAAAATCATGTGCCTGTAATTTCACCGGAATCCACACCCTTCGAACCGGAACACAGAAATGTGAACATTACTGCTTGGCCAAAACAGGTGGTAGTCCTTCTTTGGACGAGCTCTATCACAAAGAACTCTACTATTCTTAATATCTTTCAGGGGATGCAGTGGGTATAGCAGAATGATAATTTTAATTTCAAATTTCAACAGCAGATGTTTAAGATGTAGTAGTGTTTAAAATTCCGGTAATTAAACATCTTCGTAAGGCAGGTCATTTTAGCAGCTGATGGTGCAGTCTCTATGTGACATATCTATGATAATTGATAGATTCAGGCGTTACTTTGCGAAAATCCATTACAAGATAAATAACAGAGGAAAAATCTCTAGTACTATCTTCCTAAAGCAGGTCATTTTAGCAGCTGATGGAGCAGTCTCTATGTGACATATCTATGATAATTGATAGATTCAGGCGTTACTTTGCGAAAATCCATAGCAAGATAAAAAACAGACGAAAAATCTCTAGTATTATTTTACTCTTTTACCTCATTGGTATTACACTAATATTATAAATGCGAATGTTTGTTCCTCTATAACTCAACAACCACTGAACCAATTTGGCTGAAATTTAAAACATAGATAGATAATGAGGGAATAGAACATAGGCTACTTTTTCCCAGAAATAGTACCGTTGCCGAGTTCTACGCAAACGAAATCTATACAAATTCGCCCCAACGCTGTCCTGATTCTTGCTATTAGCGACTTTCCTATGTTAGAAGACATGTTCTGATGTCCTTGTGCCATCTGCAGCGTAGCAGTAGAGCAGTAAAGCTCTCAATTTAATAAAATTATGATATAAGATATATATTAGATGATAAGAAAAAATTATGGGTAATCTGGCTTACCTGATGCAACAGACGACCTTGAAAGTGTTCCTCGTCCGGCGAAAGGTCCATTACGAGAGGTTATTGTCCAAATACAGCAGTAAAACATACATTTCCGGTCTAATTCATCGCTGAACCGTTGCGAAACTTGTCAAGCGATTTTTATCGATACAATGGAGATATTCTCACTAAAACATACAATGAAATACAATGGTAACATACTTATTTACAGATACACTTACGATATATGAAGATTCATCGAAATATTGTGATATTATTCATGAAAATTGGTTTATTGATTTTTGTTTTCAATGTTTTGCATTTTGCAGCTGATTGGGGTTGCCATATGTTTTTTCGAGTGAGAAAACTATAGGCATGGAAATGAGATTGCTACAAAAATCATTATCATTTTGAAGATATTATTTTTTGTCACTGCTATTTCACAATGGCAATGATTTTCATTTTGACGGCCTATATGTTATTTGGAGAAATTTGCTGCTAATCATCAGTTACTAATGCTATCTCAGATTATTAGTACTACAGAAGAAGGTGATTTAATGAGTGAAATCGCACATTACGCCATGATGGATTTGGATAAATACTCGATGTTATCGTTTGACGACGCATCGATAAAGTATTTTTCGCTCATTTCGCACGCTGTAAATAGGCATTTAGCGTGTTTCGCTCTCGCTCGGGATGGTTTTACCGACTGATGGATGATACGATGCTCCTCACGATGAAATTCGAACAATCTGTGATATCATTTTCTGTGATTTGATTTAGAGCAGTGAGTGTGTATGTAAGTAGCAGTAGCAGGTGTGACGTATGAAATCTTATTTTATATGATTTATCACTGCTACATAAGAAAGGTTCCATGCCTAGAAATCTGAGAAATCGTACTATAAGTTAGTAAAACAAAAAATAACATTACTTAAACGATGATTCCGATCTTTTGTGAAAGTTTTTCAGTTGGATAATATGTGACGAATTTAATTTAACTTCATTCAATAATTACCTAATACTATTATTTATCGTAAACTAAAAAAATAATATACTATATAGATGGGCAAAATGGTAAAATTCGTGCACCTGGCAGCCCTGCAACCTATAACGACCGAGTGATTTGACATTGTTTTCACAGTGACTTTGACGTACACCTAATAGGCTAGATACATTTATTTTAAAGCGTGCCATTCAAGACATATTCTACTACGTACTAAGATGGCCGTTATGAAATAAACATTTATCTTATTATCATATCTTGCATAATTTTACAGAATTATTTTGAAAACTTCTACAATACAATACGTCTAATATGAGTTTTAAATACTAGAGTGCCTAATATTTTACTAGTGCTTTATTAGGTTTAAGGTTCCTTAGAAAAAAAGTAAAGGAGATATTCTTCTAAAAAAACCCCTTTCCAACCAAAAAGATTCTTTTAGTTTTCAACATGAATCAAAATCTCGTCTCTGTCGTTCTTTTGTAGAATTGCCAACATAAGGAAAACTTTTTTTAAAACATATTTTATTAAATAAGAATAACTAAGAATCACCAGGAGAGATCGATTCCCCGTCAGACAACCCAGGCAAAATGTAAAATGGACAATGATAGCTCTTTGAATATTATAAGTTATAACGTAAGAACGCTCAAATCAAATGACCGACTATATGAGTTGGAAAGTGCCCTCAAAGAAATAAAATGGGATATACTTGGTCTATCTGAAGTAAGGAGAGAAAGTGAGGATACCATCGAACTAGAAGACAACATCTTTTATCACTATGGATCAGGAGGCACATATGGAGTCGGGTTCCTAGTAGCCAAAAAATGGAAAAATCACATTTCTGAATTCTTAGCTTATTCAGATAGGGTTGCGGTATTAAAATTCAAAATAACAGATAAAAAACAATTGACTGTAATTCAAGCCTACGCTCCCACATCTTCACGCTCAGACGAGGAGGTAGAAGAATTTTACGATCAACTTAACAAGGCCTGTAGTGAACACCGAAGTGCGTGGAATGTAATTATGGGAGATTTTAATGCCAAAATAGGAACAAGACAAGATCTAGATGACGACACAATTTTAGGTCCACACGGACTAGGAGTTCGAAACGAACGAGGGGAACGTCTCATTCAGTTTGCTTTTGGACAGAGTCTAAGGATTAATAACACATTTTTCTTTAAAAAACCTGAAAGACGTTGGACATGGGTATCCCCAGGTGGACAGTATAAAAATGAAATAGATTACGTTCTGTCTTCAAACCAAACCATTGTAACAAATGTCCAACCATTAAATAAAATTAAATTTAGCTCGGATCATAGACCCCTGCGTGCTACCATCAAGTTCAACCATAAAATTCAAAGATTTAAAATGATTAAAGGTAACAATAATCGAATTTCTAAAGAAGCAATAATTGTATGTAGAGAGGAATTTAATTTAGAATTGAAGAATAGTTTCGAATTATTAAAAACAGATGTAGAAGACGTTCAAAAAGAATTTAATGTTATAGAAAACTGTATTAAAAAAGCATGTAGTAAAATCAAACAAATAAAAACAAAACATGAAAAACTTTCACAAAATACAATTAATTTAATAGAAAATAGGGTAAATACAAATATAAACAGTGTAGAATTTAGAGCCTTAGACAAACAAGTAAAACGTAATATTAGAAAAGACCTAAGAAACTACACAACTCAATTATTCAAAATTACATTAGAAAGAAATTGTTCCTTAAAAATAGCTAAACAGGGTACTTCAATTGGGAAAGCTTGGATAACAAGCCTTAAAGATGAATTGGGAATAAAACATCAGAATAGAGATAAAATAATGAATATATGCACAAAATTTTACAAGTCACTTTATACAAATCCACATTATACCGTAAATACAGATCCATATTTTTGCCCTGACACTATTCCACCAATAACTGGTCTCGAAGTTCATAAGGTCCTCACTCAAATGAAATACAACAAGTCACCTGGAGACGATGGAATTACTACCGAAACCCTAAAAGTAGGAGAACTAATTATATTGCCTCACCTTACAAATCTTTTTAACACTATATTGAAAACGGGTAAATTTCCAGAACATTTTTGTCATTCAAATATAATACTTTTACATAAAAAAGGTGATAAATCTGATATTAATAACTATCGCCCAATCAGTCTCGTATCCCATGTTTATAAAACATTTATCAAAGTAATAGAACATCGTATTTCTGGAAAGCTAGACTTAGAGCAACCGCCTGAACAGGCTGGCTTCCGTCGAGGTCTATCAACAACAGACCACCTCCAAGCTATAAATGAGTTAGTAGAAAAATTCAATGAATTTAACATGCCTTTGTATCTTGCCTTTGTGGACTACACAAAGGCATTTGATAGCTTACACCACTTTGCTATATTTGATGCTCTTCAGAATCAAAACATAGATCCGACATATATATATCTTATTCGCAATATTTATGCTCAAAGTACCGCATCAATAAAACTAAATTCACCTGGACCATCTTTTAAAATAACTAAAGGAGTGAAGCAGGGAGACCCGCTTTCTCCAAAACTTTTTACAAGTGCCCTGGAAGAGGTATTTAGGAAGCTGGCGGCCAAATGGACGGAGAGGGGAGTTGAAGTTGGTGGCGTGAGGTTAACAAACCTTCGCTTTGCTGACGACATTGTCCTCTTTTCTTCATCGGCATCGGAGCTACAAGCAATGCTACAAGAGCTTAGCATTGCAAGCTTTGAGATTGGACTTGGAATGAATAGGTTGAAAACCAAAGTCATGACCAACAGCGTAGAGACCAGAATAACGGTGGATGGAGAAGACCTTGCATACGTTCAAGAATATATATACTTGGGCCAAATAGTCTCCTTCGAGGACAGGCAGATTAAGGAAATCGCTCGGCGAACCGATAATGCCTGGAGGAGCTATTGGTCCATGGGAGATATGATGAAGGGCGAACTTCCCTTATCACTAAAGAGGAAATTAATGAACGTATGCATCCTCCCCGTTTTGACATATGGTGCGCAAACATGGTCCTTGACAAACATTCTCAAGTCCAAGCTCAAAGTTTGCCAACGTGCGATGGAGCGTAGCATTTTGGGTGTCAAGCGAACGGACAGAGTCCGTAACACCGATCTGCGCGCCAAAACCCAAATTGTTGATGTAGCTTCGAAGGCCGCTTCGCTGAAGTGGAATTGGGCTGGGCATGTCTGTCGTATGCCAAATGAGCTGTGGGCAAAGGTAGCCACCGAGTGGCAGCCTGACCCAGCGAGAAGGCAACGCGGCAGACCAAAACGGAGATGGCGGGACGAACTGGATAAATTTTTGGTAGATTGGAGGTTTTTGGCTCGGGATCGAGACGTCTGGAGGGAATGGGGGGAGGCCTTTGCCCAGCAGTGGGACACCAACGGCTGATATAATAATAATAATAATAATTTTATTAAAAACTTAAGGTGCTAAATCTAAAAAAAATTGTTATCCTTAAAAATTTAATGAAACAACAGTAAAACTATTTCAAATGAGTTTATTTTGTAGTATTTTAAACACGGCACTGACGTGACGACGACGCAAGACAAAGGTGTAAAAGCGTTTTTGCGTATTCGTTGACTTTGGTCTATTAAAATTTAATACATGGAAACCCTGTCCTTGTTTCAACATTTTACAAGCATTATAATTTTCAGTCAAAACATATTTATGGTAGTAAGTACCTACTCATCTACATACTCAATGCGTTTAGGCATGTTCTTGCTAGCAAATCAACCAGTTCTTTCTTGCAAAATACATTTTAATCTTGATTTTGTTACTTGTTCTAAATCGATAAACTTTAACTTATGTAAGTACCTACCTACTTGGTTTTATTATTTTGTTATAGATATTTGTACTAACAATAACTTGGTGTTAAAATGGAGGTAGCTTTTAACCTTATAACTCACAACTTTAACTATGAGTAGGTAGCTTATATACAAAACACTCTAATAATAATTTCAATTCAATTCTAAAAAAACATTAAGTAGGTAAGTATTACTATCGTTTACAATGCTAACAAGCAATACATGAGAAAAGTATAAATAAAAATAAAATATCAATACAAAGTTTGTGCTATAACTCACAGTAGGTTCCCCTTTTAAGTACATTTATAAGCAGTAAGAATATTCTTTTATTATAAAAACATGAAAATTATCAAGTAGGTATCTACTCTTATAAAACTTAGTAATAAGTACATAGATATGAGAACAAAATAGGGTGAATTATTTATTAAGTAGGTACGTAGGTAGATACCTATCTAGATAAATTATAGCAATTAGCAATCTCTTTAGCATGAGCATTTTACTCTATAGATAAGTAGATAGTTAAGAAAACGCCACAAAAAATCTTATACTTTTTAAATCGTAAGACTGATACAAAAACACTGCACATCAAAGCACTATCGCATACCAACCCACTCTACCTTTGTAACACTTCTTAATTTACAATTTAAATCATCGTATAGTTTTATTGCTATTAGCGCCATAGAGCGTGCTCTACAAACGTTTAACTTACAGTTTTATCATTTTGAAGATACGATTTACTTTGTCATTTTTTGATTAGGTACTATGTTAGTTATCTACACAATTTATTTATTTTTACGGCTTAGGTTATTAAGGTGATATCTGTCCATTGTTTCGCATACAAGTTGGATACCTATTTCACATAGCAGAGCGTTATTTTGTCATTTTTTTTTCCGGAAATACAGCCGATAAAATAATGCATGGTAACACTGCGTCGGCGTCGGATTGAAAAATCTTTTTTCAATCAGCTATACCTACTTTTACTTACGTATATTTTTGCACAAAGTAAATCGCACCTTGCTAAATTTAACTATAGTACAATATAATTTTTAATACCATGCAAAAATACTTTTTTAAGTTTCTAAATATACATAAGATACAACGGCTTTGTACAAACACTAAACTATGGACTTTATGTAGAAGCAAAAGATTGCAGATTTCGACAACCTAACACTAAAATATGATTTGGCAAGTAGTACCGTACGTTTTTGATAATGCAATACAAACCACAGGGTTATTATGACGTTTTATGTTGGCTGTAGTAGGTACACATTGAGCTAAAGTGTTGGGCCAGCATGTTGGGCCAAAAAGGCACGCTAGCTTTATTTTCTCGGGGTGTCGAACGCAGTGCAGTGCCACGCAGAACTTCAAAACTTTAAGCTTTGGGTGGCTAACTGATAGTTAGTCGTGGCACTTCAACATATATGAGAATGATTGACAGTCTTGCTACACGATGACATAAAAAAGTAGTGTTCGAAGCCCTACACACTTTTAATTATTCTCGAAACAAAAAATGTCATTGCCAAAGGCATTAAATTTTATTTACGTTGCTAGCCACATAATTTTGGGGATATTTTAAATTGACTACACAGGTAACCTAGTACCTCCGTGTAAAAGTTGTATAAAATCCATTGTACTAGCCATTACAGTTAATCATAAGGATAACGATCACTAGGAACACAGTAGATAATATATTCTAAGTACTTTCTGAAAAAATATTTTTGAAAGCTACTTTCTCTTCAAGTACTGCCGGTATTTTTCAGACAGTGAATAAGGCATATTTTCCCGGTATTTTTCAAAATAGAAGTGAAACCGTGAATGGACAGCTTTCTTGAAAAAAAGATCGCGCTCTAAACAAATTATGGTGGATAATTTATGGGGAGGCCAGCAGTGGGTGAAGTCAGGCTGTGGATGACGATGATGATGATGACAAAAAATAAGATAAAGCGCGCACCGTGAAGATATTTCTCAATGGCTGATAGTTTAATTTTAAGAGCAGTCCAGTGACCAATTCAACAGCTTTTGAAAGACTGCATACAGTAATCGTGGTTCGTTCGTTCGTATGAGTCAGTGGCCAACTCTGGTGACAGAGTTTCTAGGCCGCCCGAAGGCCTCTGTCATGGCCTAACAACTTTGAAAAAGCCAGGACCGACTGCTTAACGTGCCCTCCGAAGCACGGGAGCGCTCAGTTGAAATTGCCACTGGCGGTCACCGGCGGTAATTAAGTTCGTGATACTTTCGATCAAGTCTCAGAGTGAAAACACGCAAGTGAATTTCACTTGCGTATGCGCTTGCGTCACTTAGTGAAATCTCTGATGCTGCAAGCGTACATAGGCTACGGTAACCGCTTACTATCAGGTAAGTTCGTGTGAGTCAGTGGCCAACTCTGGTGACAGAGTTGTTAGGCCGCCCGAAGGCCTCTGTCATGGCTTAACAACTTTAAAAAAGCCGGGTTGGCCGTAGGTACGCTTGGTTGCCACTTTAGTGGTAGAAGGGAAATAAAATAAAAAAAATTACAGCAGGAGCGGACTCGTGGGACTGGATTAATTCGCTGGATTACCTACTGGATTGGAACAATGAACTGGGCAGTTGCGTCTCATTATTCGAAGTTTTGTACTTACATAGCTAAGTACTATCTCTATCTACTATCAAATAATTTACCTGGTTAATAAGTTCTATAACAGATCTTATAATAAAAATACATTCATGAACTAATGTAGCTAAAAAACAGACGAAAAATCTCTAGTACTATTCCGCTTAACCTTTTAACTGATGAGGTCACACAGTTACCACAGTTAACCTCAAAAGAAAAAAAAAAAAAAGAAAAAACTCTCTTGAGGTTAACTGTGGTAACTGTGTGACCTCATCAGTTAAAAGGTTAAGCGGAATAGTACTAGAGATTTTTCGTCTGTTTTTTATCTTGTAATGGATTTCCGCAAAGTAACGCCTGAATCTATCAATTATCTAATGTAGCTATCTAAAGAAAAATAAAAAAACAAAATTAAACCATTATAATACATTTATTTAAAAGAATGCTAAATTACTGAAAGAAAAGATACAAAATTGAGCAAACCGCGTAAAAACAAAACATTTTGAAACTAACCACAAATTCATCAAAAACTTTATTGAAATAATATTACACTGAAAAATTCCAAGCAGCAATGCTCGCATTGCTGTGTTCCGGTTCGAAGGGTATGGTTTCCGGTGAAATTACAGGCACATGAGACTTTCCATCTAACGTCTCAGGGTGGTAACACGCAAGTGATATCTATAATGTTGCACGCGTACATAGGCTACGGTAACCGCTGACCATCAAGTGGGCCGTACGCTTGGTTGCCACTTTAGTGGTATAAAAAAAAAAAAAAAATTTAGTGTAAGTATAGTTCTCACGGCGGATCTCGGCCGTCGTGAAATTAGCCATTTCGATGTGCAATGGAGCTTTTTCTAACTAAATTGTCTTTGCGCATCACAAACGGCTAACTTCACGGAAGCCTAGATCCGCTGTGCGAACTATACCGACATATTTGTTGTTGTCTAAGGTTGTATCAATATTTAAAACGTATTTTTTTTTTATTTAACTCTACTGAGTTATTTGTCTCCCCCAAATCTTTCCACCTGTCTCGATTTTTGTCAATCTCTCACCACTTTTTTAAAACCAATCTTGCCAGCGCTTCCGCGGCCGCCTTTCATCCTACACTGTAATATTATTTCGGTATTGCTTCACGAGCTTGTGGTATGATTATGATAACCACACTGGCCTACTCTCGCGCGAGTGTTTGGGTTATGAACTTACAGTGTTCCAACAGTAAGAACTTTAGGTCGACTATAATGATGATTAAAACACATTTATTTGTGAAAGCCACACATAAATTATTAGTGACATAATTTGAGTAAAATTCATTGCCAGTATTTTAGGTGCCATAATAGGTTTCTTTAAACATTGAAATGAAACTTCTGAAGTTTTGACACACTCTAGAAACCTGCAGTAAGTTTTGATTTCAGTTCAAACTAAACAGCATTTAGCTCTAAGCCGAGTCTAAGCTGTCAAATTGTATGAAAACTAAAAAGGCTTATTCATAAACGTACTTTAAATCTCAGTTAACTAATGTGTCTTTCAAATCTATTATCGTCCTATGACAAGGAAAGACATTGTATCAAACCGCTGAAATAAGTTTTTTTTTATGAATATAGGCTTATGACTTTAAACTCAGTTTTAAGCTAAACACAATTCATAACAGTAAAATCGGTTCGTGTATCAATTTCAATGAAGTTCTTACGTGAAAAGGACCCTTTATTTTAGCCATTTATGTCATAAAATTGTGATTATTTAAAATTTGTGTCAATAAACAAATAATTGCGTTATTTCAAAACAAAACGAAAAAAAATCGAAGCGACGTATTTGATTTGAGATTAAACTTAATTGTGATTATGAAATATAACATAAACGATAAACAAACAGATAATAAACAAACTTAATCAAAGAAATACAAATCAAGCTTTAAAATAGGGTAATAATAATGTAAGCTTAACCACAGTATAGTCACGCACAGTATTGCAACTTCTGTAAAAAATCCAAATGAAGAAGGTGAAGAAGAAACTGGTAAATTGACTTGACGACCGACGACGTGGCGGGCGACGGTCCGCCTACGACGCAGGAGGTTGCGGGTTTGATTCTCGCCTTGGGACAAATGTTTACGATCTGCATATCTGGGTATTTTTTATGTGTAAAAAAATGTTATGTATTGTATTGTGTTAAGTATATCAGTCATCTAGTACCCATTACACAAGCTCTGCTTAGCTTGGGGCTAGATGATGCTGTGTGGATTGTCCAGCATTGTTTATTTATTTTCAATATGCCAAATATTATAATGAAACCTTTTAAGCTATTATTATATTAGAGCATTCACTAACAGGGCTTAAGAAAGTCCAGAGCTTGAAACGGATCAGTTTAATTTCGTTTATTAACTATATAGTTTAAACTAGTTAATAACCGTTATAAATAACGCTGTAATAACCATAGTTAGTTCTTGGGTAGTGCGTTGATTGTCAGTCAGTCAGTTACGCAACAATATATTTAAGATAGTTCTAATAAATTAGTGGAACTGCCAGTGGTAAACTTAAACAAGATTTGCAGGAACTTTAATACGCCCAAATTCTGTAATTAAATCGATTTTACTTGGTTTCAATCAAAAACTGACGTATTTTTTATGAATGCGTTAGCTTATTGATAGTTTGCTGATAGAAATAGGATTGAAATATAGTTGCGTAATCGACAGGTGGTAAATCAACAATATTTACAGTAACTTCTATACACCCTCATTCTGTTAATAGATCATTCATTATAGATATACAGCTGTATTACTGCACGTGCCTACACTGTGTCTTAACAATGAAGAAATGCATGTTATAACACTAAACGATAAAGACCGATTAAATCACCGTAAACAATAACTAAAACTAAATTAACTAAATCATATTATACAGGGTAGTGGCGGACTCGGCGGACACGAAAGATAAAATAAAAAATTATATTGTAGAAAATAGAATAAGATATTTATTGATCTCAGCCCCTAGATTATGTAATTCGATTGCAATCGATTTCAATTGGTTTCAATCAAAAACTGAATATTTTGTATTAATATGACAACTTATAAACAGTTCACTGATTGAAATCGTATTGCAAACGTATTGCGTAATCACCTCAGGCTTACAATTTTATAAAAACTGCATTTCACCATCGAATGTCAAGTTGGCCTATTGCCGTTTAGTTAATCTGCATTTAACATGGTGAAACATGCCCTAAAATATTATATGTCGACTTGAAAATTCAGATTTTCGTTAATTAAAAAATATAACAACATGTTTAAGTTAATCAGACGTTTAAATTAACTTCGGGTCACGCCAAATCCGCTACTATAAAAAAAACGTGTCTATGGAAGCTTACACATGGCACTCGGGACCCCGACAGACAGACAGAATCACCTTTCAGTATTCAGTAATAGTAATGACGTATCAGAAGTTCACGTGTGTACATTTTGACTCGTATTTATCACGCTCATAGCAAATAAACAAACTATCCTGTCTTTGTTATCACGTCAATTACGCGCAGTTTTGGGACGATGCGATCGGCTCGGTTCCGCTACGGTGGATAGTCTCCCTAATGTCAATACCACGTTATTTAAGCATAAACGAACGCTAGCGCGCATATAACATTGGACATGTTATGTTACGGCGGGGTACTTTACGTGATAACCATAATATGCTATAACGTTTAACGGTTAAATTTAACGGTTCATTTTAACGGTATAATAATGTAACGTTTAAGCAACTCGATCAGTCTCATGTCAGTCGGGGCCCATCGTTACGATAATTTATCGTATATTATTGCTTAATTATATTAAAACTACTGCATTCAATTAATATAAAATAAAGCAAACTTTTCATAACATAACATTAGACGGACTTTTACAAAAATCAAACGGCGACACTCATAGACGTCAATTAAATCTAACAATTACTCAATATAAGTTCCATTTGCAGCAAATAAATTTGATTCTACAAAATAGAAAATAACTGTTAAACCTAATTGACGTCTAAGAGTGGGGCCGTAGGAATCTGCAGTCTCAATAGTCCGAGAGCAAGTGATCATTTCGGCACCTAACTTTTTAACTATAGGCGAACCATTTAACTTTGAAGTCTTCCTGAGAATTCACAGGGGCGCGGGGCGAGGAACGCGGGGAAAAAACTAGGTGTTTCTCCACTGTTTTAGGAATTTAAACACGCATATAAAATACGAGCTGAGCTGCTCGACTTTACCCGTTTTTATGAAATCTTCAGTACATATTTTCATAGACATAGACATAGACATAGACATAGACATATTTTTATTTGCTATTAAGACACACATATACAGTTTTCGTGCCATTTACATTCCAAATTTCATCACAAACGGTAAAATCGTCACGAAGATACGTGGTAACAAACATACACACAGATTTTCGCATTAATATTAGAAGGATTCGATCGAACAGCAAAAATAATTCAAGGCCGAGATACGAACCCGCGACATCCCAATCGGAAGCAGAAGCCAATCCCACTGAGCTAACACGACTCAGTAGGATCTTAGGAAACGTCAAAGTTATTTGGTTTTGCCTGTAAATTCGACTACATAGAAAACAATTCATTCAAACTTACAATATAAAAATTGATTCTAGCTTTAGTTAAACATGCTGAACGAATATGAACTCTAACGCAATTGAATAGGAGTTATTGCACAATATAATTGCTCCCACATTTATTATAAGGGTTACGATTCAGGCACTTAAAGATTTATTTGTTATTTTTATGAAGATTCTCAAGACTCCCACATGATGGACCGATGACATGATAATAATTTTAAAATCGACGGTAATTATAACGTGAATCATCAGCTGGTTATAAATTATGATGAAGTAGAGCGAGCGGTAAGTGTTTCTAATTGAAGCTTATTCCAAAAGAGGGCGCTGTTCAAGATTTTCCGATAAATTTCATAGCATCCAAAATTTTCGACCGAGCAGTGGCCTTACTCTTCTTCTTCTTTTAATTTGTGGCGTCTGCGGCCGGGTTTGCCACAATTTTGCCAATGTCAGTGTCGACAGGGTTGAAACAGTAAGACAATGGAGGATCTGAGACTTAAGATGGTCGGTATAAAAGAGAGAGACCATAATTTTGTTACTCTTGAACGCGATCGGTATTGGACAAGTATTGGAATATGACATTTCGTACTTTTGACAGCAAACCAAGTGCCAAATTCAACCTTGTTTCCAAGAGTACACAAATTTGACAGCAGTAAATATAAATTGGGATTGTATCGGAATTGTCATTGGATTCAAGAGTAAGGCACTGATATCTGGATGGTCGCTTAGCGTCAGTTCACACATCGTCGCGGGCGTGACGCGTCGATGCGCGCACATTTGAATAGACCAACTCAAAATATACTTTATTTACAACATGAAAAGGTACACATTTCATTTAGAGAATTGAGAATAGTTTGCAGCACGCAGCACTGCGCCTCGAGATGGCTCGCGAGAGCGTGAGCGGTGGTGCTGCGTCTCCTAAGTAAGTGCGAATGAGTCAGGCCAACTCTGGTGACAGAGTTTCTAGCCGCCCGAAGGCCTCTGTCATGGCCTAACAACTTTGGAAAAGCCGGGACCGACTGCTTAACGTGCCCTTTAGCACGGGAGCGCTTAGTTGAAATTGCCGCTGGCGGTCACCCATCCAAATGATACTACGCGGAGCAGTGCTTAACTTAGCCGGCTACGTCACGAGCGCTCCACTCCTCTTCAAGCATCGTGGCGTTGCGTCGCGTCTTAGTGTGAACTGACGCTTATCGGTCAAGACAAAAACTGGTTCGAATACTAACCGTCCGAAATTTAAATCGTATTTAACTTTGATAAATCATATTCGATTAGTAATATTCAATTTCAAATGTTACTAGTAATATCTTAGTTTTTAAATTTTGGTGTTTATTGGTGTACAATCTCTAGTGCCGCCATCACATCCCATCAACCATTACTCTCGTAATATAAAGTATATAAGTAATTATATAAAAACGGTACAACAAAGCAGAGGTATTAAAACAAATGTATTAATATCAACAAAACGGTGGCGAGTATCTTTAGGCTGAATTAAGAGAAAAACTGACGTCAGTCGCGTTCGGTCGCGTACAAATATACATTCTATTTGAGTTCGATTAAGGTATAATTTCCCTTCATTTGAATTCATCGGTGGCGTACAGTAGCGCGTAATATACATGAGTTCAATTAAGTTTTATGCTGAATGAAACGCTGTCAGAGAGCCATGGAGAGAAGTTTAACAGGAATAAAAAAGCAAGACGAAGTGAGAAACAGTTTAATAAGAGAAAAAACTAAAGTAGATATATGACGACCAATGTGGCGTGGTGGGCGAATGTCCGCCTGCGACGCAGAGGTTGCGGGTTCGATTCCCGCCTTGGGACAAATGTTTGTATGATCTGCAAATATTTGTTCCGGGTGTTCTGGGTGTTTTCTATGTATAATAAAAAATATCTATCTATGTATTGTATTGTATTAAATATATATCAGTCATCTAGTACCCATAATACAGCTCTGTTTAACAGCAGCTTACCTTGGGCTAGATGATGCTGTGTGGATTGTCCAGCGTTATTTATTTATTTATTTTATTATTTATAATTACCCGAATAGACCAACAGAAGTGGAGATGGACAGGTCACATGATCCGAGACCCTCGGGACAAATGGTGTAAATCGGTCACTGATTGGTATAGTTCGCACAGCGGATCTAGGCTTCCGTGAAGTTAGCCGTTTGTGATGCGATTTCAATTTAGTTTGAAAAATCTCTATTTCGCATCGAAACGGCTAATTTCACTACGGCCGAGATCCGTAGTGAGAACCATACCCCAGAGATGGCAAGCGCAATAGAGGGCGTCAACAAACGAGATTGGAAGACGACCTAAAACTCACAGCTGGACAACACTGGAGAAGGGTAGGTCATGATAGAACTCAATGGAAAGCGTTAGAGGAGGCCTATGCCAAGAGGTACACTGAACTGAGGGACATTCTATAGTCGAACCTGAACCTATAACATTACCAAAACCATGTAAACACGAAGTAAATGGCTCATTTATTTATTTTTATTTAAGTTTGACTTTCTCTTTTCGTAGTTAGTATATATTACTACGACCGTACGCAATCAAGGTCGGTTTTGCTCTGAATCCGTGACCAGCTGACGAATAAGAGAAATCCTACCATAACATCACACAAATAGAATGTGTATTGCTATGCGCGTACGTGGCTGACGAGTTAAAATGAAAGAAAACTCAACTTAAATTTGACACAAATAAATAAATAAATAAATAAATAATGCTGGACGATCCACACAGCATCATCTAGCCCCAAGGTAAGCTGCTGTTAAACAGAGCTGTATTATGGGTACTAGATGACTGATATATATTTAATACAATACAATACATAGATAGATATTTTTTTATTATATATAGAAAATACCCAGAACACCCGGAACAAATATTTGTAGATCGTACAAACATTTGTTCCGAGGCGGGAATCGAACCCGCAACCTCTGCGTCGCAGGCGGACCTGCGCCCGCTGCGACACATCGGTCGTCATACGTCAATACAATGTATTTGTATATTTTGCCGTTAGCATCGCAGTAAAACAACTTAACTGTAACTGATTCCGGTGAAAATACGATAAGTTTCATGAAAATTCGTTCATAAAAATACTCACCACCAATCAACAACATACAAAAGGTGTAGAAAATGAATTGGCCCTAAATTAACTACCTACTTTATATCCGACACAGTCGGGCAACACTTGGATATGTCATACTAAGGCCGCGTAACTTACAGACAACATTATTATATGTACGGGTTATTGTGGTGCATCGGTAACTCTGGACAAAAAAACTTGGCATTATTTCAATTACAGACTGTTTTTAATGATTTTTCGCACTATTATATTACATACAATTTTAATTCGTTATTGTCGCCATTTTGTTTATTGCACGTCCGCCATTTTGTTTATACGTTTCGCAATGGCGTCAACCCGTTGGGTTTTATTGCTAAATTATCGAGTTTTTTTCGTATTTTATTGCCTTATTGTGTAAAGAATCATCAAAAACAGTCCCCCAAATATTATATTCGAACTCTAAGCGTTAACTAAACACACAAGACATTTTGGCAACACACGACAATCCTTAAAGTTTAATTGTGAAATACACTGTCTTATACACCCAACAATCAGTCTTGACTCGACATTACAATGCCCATTGTAGATATCAGGGGCCCAACCATGAACTCTTATAGCGATTCAAATGAAGACCTAAATTGTCAAAAAATTTTGTACAAAGATATCAATTAGACAATCATGTCATGGTATAAATTTTTTTGACAATTTAGTTTAGGTCTTCATATGAATCGCTCTAAGAGTTCATGAACAAAGTGCTGAACCAACTAACATGGTACTAAACTCAAACCCGGACCAAACATTTGTATATAGCAAACATTTGCCCCGTCATTTGATAGTAATTTTGATAGTTTTTTAATACTTAGTGCTTGTAGTATTTGAATACACATGGAATTTTAATGCCAAAACTGTGTTTAGTCGGGTTCAAAAGTAATAATGCATTTCACAAAATGACTCCACCCACTATTAACCACATAAGCCCATCAAACAGCAATTCTATAAAACATTATTGCTTAGCTAGAACTACACTACGTCTCAATGGAGTCCGATTTTCAAAACAGTTGACGCGGGAGGATCACAAATTTTCACAATCATTCACAATTTTGCGTAAACTTTCACACGCGGACGCGGGAGGTACCTTTTCACACTTTTACTGTTCTTTAGCTCTTGAATAAACTCGGTACACTATAGTTAGTATTTGAACAGTGGATTGGCTTGAGATACCATTTATTTATTGATATTTTGTCCTTCGAGCCGCATTTCCAGTAATTTTAGTATAGTCAATTATCGACGGTCTTCGAGTTGGTCCTTCGAGCCGTGTAACCCAAGGTTGGTCCTTCGAGTCTCATATGTCAATGTAGTTAACTTTCTCCCGCGCCGCACCCCACGTTGATTTAACCCTGAGGTTATTTCAGACGGCATTTCCAGGCATCCAGGGGTCATCAGAGCCCATGTCCAGGCAATCAGCCCATGTGTCATCAAGAACCCCATGATGAAGTCAAAGAACCATCGCACTAGCAGGAACCCATGGGTCAAGAACTTCTAGATGTAACTGACATCCATGGGTAATCAAAGATGTGTAAGGTACCCATGGGTCTTCAGAGACCCCTCGTCGAGTGGCTGGCAGGGCAGGGGTCATCAGAGACCCCTCGTCGAGTGGCTGGCAGGGCAGGGGTCATGAGAGACCCCTCGTCGAGTGGCTAGGGCGGGGGTCGGCACAGAAGGGCGGGGGCGGGTCAGTCGGGGGCGCCGAAGTACTCGGACGCGTTGCCCCGGCAAATGGGACATGTTCGGTTTGTCTGAAACATACACATTGTTATATTTCCAGGTAATTCAATTAAAGTCTTCTGAGGTGGTCGCAGTCCGGTTGTGGAACTCTCTCCCCCATCATATTAAAAATGCACCAAGCAAGGCAGTTTTTAATAAACTTAAGATTAAAATAAATAAATAAAATAAATAAATAGTTTATTCAATTTTAACAAGGTACAATAGGATAACAAATGCAAAAACTTATACTTAAATATCCCAAAATTTATTTCGCCTCAAGCGGGATTTGAAACCCGCAACCACCGCGGGTGCTCTACCAATTGAGCTATCAAGACATATCTCGCTTGGACGAAATAATAATTGGGATGTGTTCGGCTCTATGCGCCGATAGCTCCACCTACAGGGGAAACGTTGCAGTTATCCAAGCCTGTTCAATGACTAAAGTTAATTTAGTTCATTGACGAGAGGTGTCGCATTGCTTATTCAGATAGTTATTTTTATTTTATAGTGTTAATCACACACCACACACTACACTGTGAAGGGTATGCTTTCCGGTGAAATTACTGGCACATGAGGCTTTCGATCTTAGCCTCAAGGTGGCAACCCGCGAGTGATACCTCTGGTATTGCAAGCGTCCATAGGCTGCGGTAACCGCTTACCATCTTGTGGGCCGTACGCTTGGTTGCCACTTCAGTTGTATAAAAAAAAAAAAAAAAAAACAGAACCATTTATAATAGGCGGAGAAATCGCGTAACAAACATACAGTCGAATTGATAACCACATTTAAAGCCGGTGTATAAAAATAAGAAGTTAAGTGCAGTACTCACTCTAAGCCATTTGTCGACACATTTGGCGTGGAACTCGTGCGCGCACGGCAACACTCGCAGCGTCTGCCGCGCCTCGAACTCGGACATGCACACCACGCAGGACGTCTGCTCACCTGCGAGAGTGACACAACACAACACATACAGATAAGTAAGTTTATTTTTTATATACAACTTAATTGGCAACCAAGCGTACGGCCCACAAGATGGTAAGCGGTTACCGCAGACTGTGGACGCATGCAATACCAGAGGTATCCATTTATTCATATTCATTTATTCTGCACAATGTACATTTAGCTTCTAAAACAATGTAGCTGCAAGTGAGTACATGAACCCTGTTAGGGCGTTGCAGGTAGTAACTAGTTATAGCTATGTACTTAAATATTCTAATAATTAAATTATTATTAAAAAAAAATACAATTTCAATCATCATCATCATGACAGCTTTCTAATGTTCCCACTGTTGGGACACTAGCCTACTCTCGGGCGAGAGTGGTTGGGTCTTAATCCACCACGCGGACCCAATGCGGATTGGTGGTGGCACATGTCCTTCGAATTTTTAGTTCTTGGACATGCCGGTTTCCTCACAATGTTTTCCTTCACCGTACGAGAGCACTAGCATTGCGCACATAAATTTTTCGAATAGAAAAATCCATTGGTGCACGACCGGGTTTGAACCCACGACCTTAGGATCGGAAGGCGGGGTCACTACCACTAGACCACCAAAGCTCTGTGTAGAAACGCCTTAAAGTTAGGTGAATTTACGGCAGTTCCACGCGCCCCAGCCTAGAAGAGTCTGGCTACCAACTCGGCTGGGTTCCTAGCTTTTAACACTAAACAGAAGAACTCGCAAGCACAAACATTTAAAGTGAGCAATTTACTGCACTTTGAGGTGATACTCTGCTCATCACGCTGAAGATCCTCATCAGATCTTCACCAAATTTTTATGAGAGCAACTTAAAGTTAAATAAACTTTCAAATTTCTTACAGATATTACTTAAGAGACTGGAAGGATCATGGAAGCCCATAAATACACACACTCCCTCACACATAAACTCACCTACACACACACACTGTGGATTTCCCTCTGTGATAACCAGACTCTTATGAGACTGGAAGGAACAAGGAAATCCACATGCACACATCACACTATAGTATACACTCCCATACATGCACCCTTTACATAATATTTGACGACCGATGTGGCGCAGCGGGCGCAGGTTCGCCTGTGACGCGGAGATTGCGGGTTCGATTCCCGCCTCGGGAATTTTTTTTTTAAATATTTGTTCCAGGTGTTCTGGGTATTTACTATATAAGGTCATTCATTATCAACCTGACAAACTTAAGGGGTAGGTTCCACACATAAAAAAAAAAATACTAGTACTTTTTTTTTTTTTTTTTAAACGTTTTTTTTTTTATAAAACAAAAAAAAAATATTACGTAATTCTGCTTTATAATTAGTTATCCTTGTTAGAAATCGAAAAGGCAGCGCTCGGCACGTGTTAGTGACCCGCGCGTCAATGAACTGCGGGTCACTAACCCGCGCGTCCTTGACCTGCGCGTGTCCTTGACCCGCTACCGGGCGCGCACACTCGAATATTTCATTATTACGTCGCTTAACTCGATTCCCAACAATGATAAATAATAATTGAGCGGAAAAACGTAATCGATTTTTTTTTGTTTACTTGTGATTTTTAAGACAAAACATACATAAAAAAAAAAAAAATTATAGGTACAAATATTTTTTTTTTTAGGTGTGGAACCTATCCCTTAAGTTTGTCAGGTTGATAATGAATGACCCTGTATATAATAAAAAATATCTATCTATGTATTGTATTGTGTTAGATATTATATCAGTCATCTAGTACCCATAATACAGCTCTGTTTAACAGCAGCTTACCTTGGGGCTAGATGATGCTGTGTGGATTGTCCAGCATTATTTATTTATTATTTATTAATATACTACACACATAAGCCGTAGTAACTTTACTTTAAATTTTTTGCTTATTTAATCTTAACTTGTAGTTTTTTCTTTTAATACTTCATATTAAGGAATCATTTGTATCAGTTAAGGAGTCAGGCGCTGACACTGCTACACAGTTTTTTAACTTAAGCAGCTGTCAACGTTCTCTAGTTTTTTATTTCCTATGTGTTTCTATACCAAATAAACTATTTGTATTTTTTACCACTTTAGTTATTAATTTACCTGTAAAATACTGTGTTATTCTATCAATAAGCAGAACGCTTACTTTACTTTTCTGTTAACATGTATTTATACAGTAAATAAATGTATTTCTATTTTCTATTAATAAAATAAACATTAGATCAGCAGGACAAAAACAGAACACTTGTTCTGCGACTTCGGTGGTCCATCCAGTTTTATCCCCATTGCCTTAGATGGTGTATTCCTACCAGTCTGTTCGGACTTTCGGTACCTCGGTTCAGTAATACAGAAGGATGGTGAGATTCATCGGGATGTGAAAAGTAGAATAAATGCTGGATGGATGAAATGGCGACAGGTCACAGGAACTACGTGTGATCCAAGAATGCCTCTTAAACTTAAGGGGAAAATTTACAAAACGATCATAAGACCTGTCGTATTGTATGGATCTGAGTGTTGGGCTACCAAGGGAACGGATGAGAAAAGAGTGCATGTGGCGGAGATGCGAATGTTAAGATGGATGTGTGGAGTGACGAGAATGGATAAAATAAGGAATGAATACATTAGAGGAAGTCTGAAAGTGGCACCAGTGACGGAGAAAATGAGGAGTAATAGGTTAGCGTGGTATGGGCATGTTATGAGGAGGGATGAATGTCATCTGACAAGAAGAATGTTAGATATGAATGTGGATGGATATATAGGTAGAGGTAGGCCAAAGAAAAGATGGATGGATTGTGTGAAAGATGACATGAGTAAGAAAGGAGTGAGTACTGAGATGACGGGTGATAGAGAGGAATGGAAGAAAGGAACATGTTGTGCCGACCCCACATAACGTGGGAAAAAGGGCAGGAAAATGATGATGATTAATAAAATAAACACCCTTGAAATAGAATCATGAAGCAGAGATGTCTAGTAACCCCCCTTTTGCCCCTTTTTGGAGAAAGTAAGCCCCCTATCAAAAATCCCAGACGACAATCAAATTTAATAAAGTCATAGAACCTGTTTGTTCAGTGTACGCTACCAGTACTTATAGTCTTACAATGTACGCTACCAGTACATACAGTGTACGCTACATACCCTGGTGCGTCTGATAACAGTACCTATAGTCCTACAATATACGCTCGCTACATACCCTGGTACATCTGCTGGCAGTAGTTACATTCCTACAGTGTACGCTATCAGTACTTATGAACCCTACAGTGTACGCTTCCAGTACCTACAGTGGTACACTACTTGTATTTATAGTCCCTAAAGCGTAGTAGCTGGGCAACGTGTAGGCCGCGCGGCTTACCCTCTACTTATAGTCTTACAGTGTACGCTACCATTACTTACAGTTCTACAGTGTACGTTGTTAGTACTTACAGTCCCTACAGTGTACGCTACTAGTACTTACAGTCCCTACAGTGTACGCTACTAGTACTTACAGTCCGTACAGTGTAGTAAAATGAAATATAAAAATGAAATGAAATTAAATTAAATGCTTTTATTTGACACACACAAGTACAAAGAACAGACCGAAGAAAGAACATTTAATAAGTACATACCCTGGTGCGTCTGCTGGCAGTACTTGTAGCTGGGCAGCGTGTCTATCTCGTGGCGCTGCAGGCCGCGCGGCTTGGCCTCCCCGAGCCGCTCCGCGAGCGAGAGCAGCGCCTCGTAGTTCTCCGTCTCGGGAGACTCCGCGCCGGAGTCCGCGCGCGCCTCCGCGTACGGCGAGAGCGGGAACATTGCCAGCAGGTTCAGGAACACCTGCAGATAACGGAGCTCATTTTGTTATTTGATTTCATACATTTCATAGATTTATTGATTGCCAATATGTACATTACTACAGCTTAGGTCATAATCAAATCAAAAATAAATAATAAATAAATAAATAATGCTGGACAATCCACACAGCATCATCTAGCTAGCCCAAGGTAAGCTGCTGTTAAACAGAGCTGTGTTATGGGTACTAGATGACTGATATATATTTATTACAATACAATACATAGATAGATATTTTTTATTATACATAGAAAACACCCAGAACACCAGGAACAAATATTTGCAGATCCTACAAACATTTGTCCCAAGGCGCGTCGCAGGCGGACCTTCGCCCACCGCGCCACATTGGTCGTCAACATTGGAAAAATGCTTTATTAGGAACAAAAACACATGTACAAGAATATTTTAGTTACTATAATTATGTTTTTTTTTTTTTTATACAACTGATGTGGCAACCAAGCGTACGGCCCACAAGATGGTAAGCGGTTACCGCAGCCTATGGACGCTTGCAATACCAGAGGTATCACTAGCGGGCTGCCACCTTGAGGCATAGATCGAAAGCCTCATGTGCCAGTAATTTCACCGGAAACCATACCCTTCACACCGGAACACAGTAATGCGAGCATTACTGCTTTGCGGCAGAAATAGGTATGGTGGTAGTACTTCCCCGGACGAGTTCTATCACAAAGAACTGTACTACTCTTATGTATCTACATTTTTTACCTACCTTAATGATTTATATTAGATATTAAATATAGGAACATATTTTATTTTATCTTTGTTCTACTTTACTTTTAACATTGGTTCATAGTTCGCACAGCGGATCTAGGCTTCCGTGAAGTTAGCCGTTTGTGATGCGCAAAGACAATTTAGTTTGAAAAAGCTCCATTGCGCATCGAAACGGCTAATTTCACGACGGCCGAGATCCGTTGTGAGAACTATACATAAGATCTTCTGCTTTTACCAGTCCTCCCTTTATCAGTGAGCTGGCGTTTTTAAATTTTGAGATGTCAGTGATAATTTGTATACCTAGTTATCTACCTATTTACAATTTCTAAGTATGATTTAGTTAAAAAAAAAAAAAAAAATTGATATGGAAGAGCAAGATCTTCTAATACAGGTATTTCTACTTAAAAGAAGGTCTTAACAATGTTCAAATAATTGTAAATCCGTTATAGAAATAAACATTTTGATTTTTTTGATTTAAGTACGATAACAACTACATTAGTAGTAGACGAGCGATGTGGCGCAGCGGGCGCAGGTCCGCCTGCGACGCGGAGGTTGAGTTCGATTCCCGCCTCGGGACAAATGTTTGTACGATCTACAAATATTTGACCGGGTGTTCTGGGTATTTTCTATATATAATAAAAAAATATCTATCTATGTATTGTATTGTATTAAATATATATCAGTCATCTAGTACCCATAATACAGCTCTGTTTAACAGCAGCTTACCTTGGGGCTAGATGATGCTGTGTGGATTGTCCAGCAATAATATTATTATTATTATATTATTAGTCTACAAATGTGACTGTGATACAGCTATCAACGCCCATCTCCAATGATATTATGTTCCATTTTAATATTTTATGTAATTTATACCTATAACATTTTCTAGCTTCTAAAAAGTCAAAGGTAGTTAAGTTGGTAGTACATATAGTAGGGCGTCGGAATTATTGTAAATTGTAATTAGGTTTACATTAATTATATAAAGCAGATTATTACCAGATTCTTGAATAGTATAATAAAAATAATTGGAGGAAACTTTAAGCTTTCGGTGGCACTGCATCTGTTATAGTCAGGCGTGGTGCTTAACATCAGGTGGCCTTGATTGTCTTGTCACTTTCTGACATAAAAAAAAGCTACAGTGCCCTTCAAAGCTAAACTCAATTTGATCCGGATGCGAGTGAAATGTTTTAAGTAGTAGGTACCTATGTTTTTATTGTGTAAATCTGTCACTGTGTCAAAAATTAACATAGCATAAGATAGTTTGTAAGCTTCACTAACACCATTGGACTACAAGTTGTCTGAATAAATAACTATAATAATAATAATAATAAACACAGTGCAGCTTGCCTACTAGTGCTTGGAGGTAGAATATCTGACACTGCGGTGGTACTCACCGAGACGGACTCTTGCTGAGGAGTCCTACCACCAGGTAAATAAGATTTTTAAAATTTTTGATGACTACTCTATTGTATTAGGTCTAACATGTCTATGATGACAATAATTATAATAAAATGAGTTATATTCTTCTGGCATTGCAAGCGGCCATAGGCTGCGGTAGCCGCTTACCATCTTGTGGGCCGTACGCTTGGTTGCCACTTTAGTGGTATTAAAAAAAACATAATAGTGTAGAGTACAGTACACCCTAGACCGTAGAATGAGGTAGATGAGGTAAGTGAGACGAGTAGGTACCTGGTAGGTGGGCGGCGGCGGCGGCAGAGACAGCGGCTGCGCCACGTGCAGCTGCGCCTGCATGTGCGCCGGCAGCGACGTGCTCACCAACCCCGCGCTCTGCACCACATACCATCATTACAAATACTCATATCTATAGCCTATGTTCTAATGGTGTGACAATTTTTGAAATCGGACCAGTAGTTTTTGAGTTTATTCGTAACAAACAATAATTCAATTCTTTCCTCTTTATATTATTACTGGAACTAGACTAGCCGATCTGCCTCAGCTTAGCACGCACCTGTGCGGAGCCGGGGCGGGTCGCTAGTGACAAATATAGCCTATGTGACTCAGGGATAATGTAGCAATCGAAAGGTGAGAAAAGTAGTTCTGAGTTTATTTGTAACAAACAAAAACTCAAACAAGAGAGAAGATTTGTATTCTCTCTTTATAATATTACTAGCCGACCTGACCCAGCTTCGCGCGGGTGCAATGAAAGCGCACCCGTGCAAAGCCGGGGCGGGTCGCTAGTAATAAATATACCCTATGTTACTCAGGGATAATGTAGCATTCCAATGGTGAGACAATTTTTGAAATCGGACCAGTAGTTTTTGAGTTTATTTGTAACAAACTAAAGTACAAAAATAGAAAGCTTTTTCTTTATAACAATTAGTATAGATAGATAATACTAAATATCTGGACAATCCACACAAATGACGCTGTGTGGATTGTCCAGCGTTAGCCCCAAGCTAAGCAGAGCTTCTGTTACGGGTAATAGATGACAGATATAATTAATACAATACAATATACAAAAATATATTTTTATTATACACCATAATATAATGTATATTTAGCATAAAATTCAGCGATAAGAGGCGTGGCCTGCTGACATCACCGCAGGCAAACGAAATAAATAAATAAATAATGCTGGACAATCCACACAGCATCATCTAGCCCCAAGGTAAGCTGCTGTTAAACAGAGCTGTGTTATGGGTACTAGATGACTGATATATATTTAATACAATTACAATACATAGATAGATATTTTTTTTATTATATATAGAAATACCCAGAACACCCGGAACAAATATTTGTAGATCGTACAAACATTTGTCCCGAGGCGGGAATCGAACCCGCAACCTCTGCGTCGCAGGCGGACCTGCGCCCGCTGCGCCACATCGGTCGTCAATGGAGGGGCATTCGCCAGTCAGAGCACACTTTTGCTTTGACACCAGAGATAGACGGACGTTGTACTTTGCTGTAGAATCGCTGTTCATTTTTGTAAAATTAATTTAATAAGAAGTTCTTTTAGTTTTGTTTTTGTGTTGTTTTTTTAATAAATCTTGTGAGAGTTTATTATTGTATATACACTTGATCAGTTTCTCAGTGACTCAAATAACGAATGATAGGTCTTATTGCTACCCCAAATAAAGATTATACTATTATCACAATAGGTACCTATCCATTAATACTAAAATCGGTCCGCTCCTACTCAATTGTATAGTGCAACACCCTTACTGGGTACATAGCTATGTGTTGGCTGTTCTCATATTATTTAATATTACATAAGACCTGTGACATGTATTACCCTCATAATTATGATGCAATAAATGATACTTAATTCTAAATGGGGGTGATAAGATCTGCACTGACGTTCCCGCATTGGGGGTGTATTGTGCATTGTCCCCTGCTAACCTGACCCTGGCCAGCCCGACCCCTTGAAATAACGTAGGACTCTAGGTTGATGGCAGCAATTGGTTTAACTTTATATAACAAGTGACCTGAGTGTGTATGTGGTGTATGGGGTGGTGCCAGCGAGGCGCGTGGCGCACGTAGGGGCGAGCGGCGCGCGACCCCGCCACGCCCACGCCCGAGCCCACGCCCACGCCCACGCCGCCCACGCCCAGGCCCGCGCCCACGCCGCCGCCGCTGCGACGCTGCACAAACAATCTCAATTTACATCAAACATCATCATTTTTAATTTTTGTTTTCTAATTGTTAGACCAATTAGAATTGTATGTACCTATTCTGTATAAGTGTAACTACTTCTATGCTCGTCACAAATACCAAAACTCTTTAACTAAATAAAACTATTTTCTTTCTTTCTTTCTTTCTTTCTTTCAAACATACCAAACACTTGGCTGTCGCCCGCGACTTCGTTCGTGCAACTCGGGAACCGTACTTTTTTCTGGGATAAAAAGTAACGTATGTCCTATTCCTATACAATGTCATTCATTATCAACCTGACAAACTTATGGGATAAGTTCTACACATAAAAAAATAAACATACTTTTTTTTTCTAAACAACTTTTTTTTATATTTAAAAAAAAAACGTAATTCTGCTTAATAATTAGTTTTCCTTGTTAGAAATCGAAAAGGCAGCGCTCGGCACGTGTCAGTGACCCGCGGGTCAATAACCCGCGTGTCCTTGACCTGCGCGTGTCAATGACCCGCTACGGCTTTTTTTCGTACTTTATTTTTATTACTTATCTAGCTGTTATTTTTTCTTTGTGTTGTTTTGTGTGAGGTACTCAAAATCTGGTGTTCATAAATGATTTTTCTTTCTTTCTTTCTTTCGTTATGTCTCTTTCGCGCAGTAATTTCACTTGCTACAGTGCCCTTCAAAGCAAAACACAGTGCAGTGCACACTACTGCTTGGAGGTAGAATATCTGACACTGCGGTGGTACCCAGACGACGGACTCTTGCTGAAGAATCCTACCACCAGGTAATAATTTTATGATTAAATCTTCACGAGCAACACACATCACAGAGCTACGGTGTTAACTGAATACGGCCGTATTCCAAAAGAAGTAACTCACGTGGTGATGATGCGTGTGCGCGTGCCTCTGCTGAGGCGTCATCAGCTCGATAGGTGCCCCTCGCGCCTGTTCACAACACAACACACTTTATACAAGACTAGCATCCCGACCCGGCTTCGCACAAATAATAAATTAAGAGTAGTAGAGTTCTCTGTGATAGAGCTCGTCCGGGGAAGGACTACCACCATACCTATTTCTGCCGCCAAGCAGTAATGCTCGCATTGCTGTGTCCCGATGGAAGGGTATAGTTTCCGGTGTAATTACTGGCACATACTGGCGCGGGTGGCAGCCCGTGAGTGATACCTCTGGTATTGCAAGCGTCCATAGGCTGCGGTAACCGCCTACCATCTTGTAGGCCGTACGCTTGGTTGCCACTTCAGTTGTATAAAAAAATATATATATCTAAGTATTCTATTATTAGTGCATAATATTCAAGGAAAACGTTCCATGCAGGTTGCATGATCATGACAGCCTTCTTGTGTTCCCACTGATGGGAAACTGGCCTATCCTCAAGCGAGAGTGATTGGGTCTTAATTCACCACGCGGACCCAACGCGGATTGGTGGATGGCACATTATGAATCGAATTTATAGTTCTTGGACATGCCGGTTTCTTCACAAAGTTTTCCTTCACCGTATGAGAGCACTGGCATTGCGAACATACATTTTTCGAATAGAAAAACCCATTGATGCACGACCGGATTCGAACCCACTACCTTAGGATCAGAAGGCGGGGTCACTACCACTAGACCACCAGTGCCAATACCCTGTATAAAAGAGCCCAAGTTCATAGTTACCTCAGTGGCGAGTAGGAGCGGCCCGTGGTGGATATCAGGTTGCAGTGGAGACATCGCGCCCTCACTGGCCCCCAACATGTCCAAGCGACCTCCCTCTGCCCGCTGTAATACATCATTGTTTAGCATTTAACATAATTCTCATTATATCGTAGCTTAGAAGACAGGTCATCATCATCATCATCGTCATCTCAGCCTGGTATCACCCACTGCTGGGTATAGACTTCTTTTCGCTTATGCCATTTTTCTCAAAGAAATAAAAAAACACAACATAAAATCGTCATCATCCAACATAAAACTAGTCATTATCCAACATAAAGTTGTCATCATCCAACATAAAGTTGTCATCATCCAACATAAAGTTGTCATCATCCAACATAAAGTTGTCATCATCCAACATAAAGTTGTCATCATCCAACATAAAGTCGTTATCATCCAACATAAAGTAGTCATCAAGAGTACCGCGAGGCACTGACCTGCGAGTTGGGTATGTAGTGGTGCGGATGCGGATGGGGATGCGGCGGCGAGGCGAAGGGCCCGCGCGGCGCGGCCGGCGCAAACCCGCCGTGCGCGTACTGCAGCCCCGCGTACACGCCGCCCATCTGCCGCCGCACACACGGTTACAAACCGGACGACACTTTTGCGACTTAGACTTTGCGCACACCAAACTCAAAACAGGAGGTGCATAAAGCATAGTTCTGTAGTTACGGATAGAAGTTCCGTGCGGTAGCATGTTGAATTTGGTCCCGAAACGGCACGTGACAATAAAATATACAGGCCCGTTAAAAAATCGACTCGCCTCAATTCTTTCGGGTTGTCGTCTCACCTCAATTTTTGGGGGAAAAATCGACCTAACCGAAAAGTTGGAATGGGACGATTTTTTGCAGGCCTGTGTAAATGCAATAAAACCTTTTTCTTTTGTATTATTGCGTCGGACTTTTTAGAGAATTTTGCCAGTGTCAAATTAAATACTCGAGAAAAACATTTTAATGGGTACAGTACAAACGCTCCGTTGAAACTGTTCGTATTCAATGTTTTCTAAAGACAGTCTTGAATTTGGTGTGCGCACTGCCTAAGCTTTGTTTAGATATCTAAATATCGCGTACCAGAGCGGTATTGTTTTCTGTTTTTATTCCGCAAGTACACGGTAAAAACCACAGAACTGTATTTTACACACAAATGTATTTTAGTGATGGGAAATATAAGCCGCGCGAAAATAAATGATTTAAAAGCATCGATAAGCACGCGGCAAAACGATTCTAGGCACTGCCACACCACACCGCCCCCGGTTGGGAGCAGACTGAGTTTCGCGGCGAGTAAAGAGGTTACTCAGCCCTTACTTAACCCGTCTTTTCGGCACGCGAGGTACAAATACTCACTTATTCTATTTAAATATAGTTCTGTGGTAAAAACCAATGCAACAATTTCGTTCTGGAATACGATTTCCACGTAGACTGAACCTTTATACAATGTCTCCGAAAACAAGTACTTTATCCCGAAATGATAATCGTTCGCCTCGGTGTTAAGCGTCACGTCTGACCATAATTGCAGTGTCACACGCACCTTTAAAATCTGCGTGCGAAAGTTTTGTGCAAGTGCACTTGAATCAATAATTTAATTTACAAGTTCAAGCATATTTTTATAACAAAATAAATTAATCCGAAATGTGTGGCTGCAGTCCTTAAAATCTGTTTCTTGAACTATAAAACCACGTTTTAACTTGCATTTGAAGCTAGTAATTTCATTCATTCGTTCAAAACGAAGCATTTGAAGCTAGTAAAATACCAACTAACTACGATAGAAGTCATAGATCAGACGTTTTAAGTGAAGAATCACTTCTTTTTGGAATGCCATACATATTTAAGGAGACATTGTATAATGTTTACTCTAGACACATTGACGTAGATAGCGAACAAAACAAATCAATACTTTCATGTTTAAAACAGTCTTTGCCATCAAAATTACTAAGCACACTAGTTTTATTTTGGAATGTTTTTTCAATTTTTAGACCAAATCAAATCAAATCTTTTATATCTGTATTCAAACTTAATTGGCCGAACGCAGAACAGAATGAATATCGTACATTGACCTTTCCCTTTTTACCTCTATCTCTCGCGTATAAATTTATATTGCCGTCGCATTCGCACAGAGCGCTTCTGACAAAGCGTACGTGCGGGAGTGGCAGGAATAAGTAGTTCTCTGATAACGGAGATTTTAGGCCGCCCGAAGGCCTCTGTCATGGCCTAACCACTTTGAAAAAGTAGTAAGGTAATAATTTGTTTATTTTTTAAGTTACTTTTTACATGTGATCTTAATTCGAGCTATTTAAGGCACGTAGTAGGTAAGTAGTAAATTAATCAACAAACGAAAACAAGAACATTATAACAATATTTATCTTATATTTGGTTTGTATCAGTATGCAATAGACGATATTTGAACTTTTTGTTAAGCTCGAGAGGACCTCACCTTCCGAAATGGTTCGGTACTGTATCTTGTCGGGTAATGAAGGGTCATTGAACGGAATTCTTTGCACTCCGCGCCCGGGCATCATTTTTATTGTTTGTTTGTTCTTTCACTACCTGATTGTATAGGAGTGCAAACGATGTGAGTTGAGCCCGCTGCTTGCACTCGAAAGAGCGTGTAACACGGTGTTTTTGAATTGCATAACATGAATTAAAAACTCAGCCAAGCCTCTGGCTAGCAGTTTTAGCATCTCTCCATCACGTCGTGCTTGAAACTTTATCGATGAATAATCATCTTATTCAGAATTTCTGTTAAAACGATCGTTAGATCGATAAAGTTTAGTCACGATTTTGACACTAGTTTAGCTATTACTATTGGACGTTTAAAATGATTATGAATAGGTTTGTGTACTAAGCAAAGCGCTCAACTCAGATGAGGATCTTTTCTCTTTTCAAGTATTGTTAGGTCGATCACGTGATCTGTCACTGAAGGGAACAACAGGCAAAGAGTAACAGCATAACAATTTAGGCCGTCATCCACCGAAGCTGTGTAAGCCAATGGAATCGTATCAATCTATTCCATTAGTTGACCCGGCTCCGCTACGGTGGATGATTGCCCTTGGTTCGGGTATTGACTGAAGCTGAGTGAAGAGATGTGTTAATCAACGAATACCACCGCTCGGAAAATTACTTAACGCAATTTTGATATTGAATGATTTCAGATTAAGCTCAGCTTTAGTGGACACTCGCCCTTAGAAACAATAAAATGCTTTGATACTTTACAGTAAAACTTTTATCTCTAAAACCAAGTAGGTAGCAGGTTAACATGAACAAAGGAATTATTATGAAAAAAAGTGTTGTAGCATTAAATGTTAATTTTTGTAGATAGTGGAAGCATAATTTAGAAGAATAAGTACATAAAAATAGTGTTTAATCAAACGAATAAAAAATATACAAATAAAAATAAATATATTTTTGATTAGCCAGCCACTAGACGTCGATAATGATTTAAATATTGTTTTTAGAATGTAAATGTAAGTGTAATTAATAAATATCTATCAAGTAACGTGTTACAAGCATCTAAACATCAAGGAATTAATATAAATAAATACATATTATACAAATTTTAAAAATATGCACCTAGCGTGTACTTAGAACTAGAAAATATTTACTAATACTATAAAAAAAAAGTATAAAATAGCGCACGTGTTAACCGCACCCCTAAATCACTCCACATTTACAATAAAAATAATAATTGTTATTCGTTTCACATTATATGAGCATCTTCAGGTAACAGCCAAGTTCTATCAAAGCGACCAGCCAAATATTTTCATCATCGCCTCAAAAAACCTCTACTTAGTAACAAAAGCTTTAGTTGCTAGCAATTTAAGGTGACAGTTTAAATAATCCACCCGTGAGTGCGCGACGAAGAGCGCACTCGGTCAACGACCCGCGAGACCGCGTCGGTATTGGCCGAGAGCAGGCGTGAGCGTCCGCACACACGAGTCGAAAACCAGCAGTCAGAAATTAATACGTAGAAACACTGAACACATTCACAGGGTGTGTAAAATCATGCGGAAATCGAATGCCCAGTGGTAGGGGACAGTTAGTTGGCTAAAATATTTGGAGGACCGCTACCGACCGCTAGACTACACTCGCACTATTAGTTGATGCATGTACGGCTCCGTGGATGATGTTAGATCTAGGACCGTTACATTAGGGTATGTAAAGACTTTATGGAAGTTCAATGCATGCTAGACGAACGCTGACGCCATATTGGATTTTGTTTGTCATTACCCACAAGTTCAATATTCATACAACTAATGTTTTTTATGAGTGGCCGTTTGTTTAGCGTGTTTCCTTAAATGTATTAAACCAAAACCAAACTACAACAGCTTTTACAACATATTACGATAACGCCAGCGCTAAATATGTTTAAAATAATTCGTGTATTTTAATAAACATGTAAAAATCAAAACAGAGTCTGTCCGAAAAGTGTAAGAATGAATAAAAACACTGACAACTGAATGGTATTAAAACGGCAATGAACGCACGTTAGACATTGACACTTGCACTTACGTGATCAACGACCAATCAGCAGCGAGTCTCGCGTCCAAGTCCACTCTCATTGGCCGATGATCACCGATCGTGCCACACGCGAACAACACGGCCATTCCCCGTGCGTTCACGTCCCAACCTAATCACAAGCACTGTGCATTCTATGTGTAACATCTCGAGTATGCACTATGCAGCTTACCGCCACCTAGCTAGTTCATAGCCAGGGAACTTCCCAACACAAACCAAGCTCTATTACAGGGGGGATAGATGCGAAAACAGTTTGCAACAAGTCCGTACACGCAAGCTTAGGTCGCGCTACATGACAGGTGCTTGTTACAGCGGATGTGAGCTTAGGAATGTAACACGCGTGTCTCACTGACGCCTAGTGTAGGTTAGTCTTTACTTATCATGTGTAGTTAAAGGTTGACGCATAAGTATGGCCCCGGCAACAGATCAACCTCGCCTAAACTCTAGCGGTTTAATATTCTGTATGAATATCAATACGCGCATTGACATCTCATCGGCACCAGCTTATGTCAAAATTCACAAGTGAACAACTTGTGAGCGGTGTGTGGTCAACTTGCGGACGCTGCGCTTATGAGTGACATTCAATGCGCTAACGTCAAAGCGATAGCGCGCGTAGTTTCCGTGCTCTCCACGCTCGCGTAACGTAATGGATAGACGTTAACCAGCCGTCGTCGATCGGCGCGATCGAAGCCACACCTGTCTGGTGACTTACTTAGTGCTTACGTCGCGTAGACGGCTGGTTAACGGCGAGTCGTTGTCGATCTGTTGCTGATCCCATCCGCCTGCGTCAACCTCCCAAGTGTGTTGTAGTGCTCAATGTAGTCAGTGAGACCGCAGTTAGTCACCTCTCCCAGTACAGCTAATTCAAAATAATTCAGACGGTGTTTGAAACTCAAACTTTACTGATGTAATTCCGCGAGCTCATAATATTTCATTTATAAGAGCGTTTTTTTTTAAATTAGAACAACTACTTTAAATATTGATTTCAAATGTGTAGCAATGAATGAGTCACTGGAAGTCCTTTGTTAGAGTTATGGCGAAAAGTAAATTTTATACAAAATAAATTTCCATTTTCCAACACCGTCCGGTACATAACAATAAACATTATCTTTAAAAAACGAGGGTAGAATGCTATAGTAGAACTACGCTTACACGAAATGCTTTGCCATTTCAACCCTATAAGATTAGTCACAAGGGTGAAAACGGCTCAGCACCAAGCACACTTATATGTCACAAAACGTTAAAACCTGCTCCGTAACAATTATTATTGTCTGTATATCTGGGCATGCATATTGTGTGCTTGAGTTAACATAGAATGAAACGTGTTAGAAAGAGAGAGCGAATGTAAATTGAAAATTGCTCATTTATCAAATTCTAAAACCATAATACTCAATTGTGAAAAGAGCACTCTAGTCTAGTGGTAGTGAGTCTACCTTCTGATCCTAAGGTCGTGGTTTAGGAAACAGATGTGCATAGATAGATTTATAAAAACTGATGCTCAATGCTCAATGAATTTGAAAGACCGCTTTAAGTCCGCGTGGTCGATACCGATTCAAACATTCTTGCTCCAGAGAGAAGGCTGGTCACATTAATGATGACATTAGTGTAGATTCAATCAAATATTATAGAAAAAAAATAGACAACTATTCAATCAAATACAAAGTTATAAACTCGATAAAGAATCTACAAGATGATTTGAGCGAAAGGACCAAATTTACATTCACTCTCTCATAAAAAGTGGAGCCCAACTAATTGTAAATCGTACAAAGTATTCACCAAACAAATCTTAAAGCTCGGGTGATGCAGACTCCAGGCGTGATCGTAGCTACTCTTCAGGCCTTAGAAGCCTAGAATAGCTATAGAAAAACTTCGTTACAGCGCTGCCTTTTCTTAAAGTCAAGTTTGTCTCCAAGACAAGTGTAATAAAAGATAGCGCTATATCATACCAGCGTATACGAGTTAAAGTTAAACTATAATAGCACGTCAAACTGGAATGGTCAGCGCGGTACCAGCTCAAAATCTATTTACAACAAAAACCAAAATGCCCATTGTAAGGTTACTTTCGTTTTGAGGTTAGAACTTTTCCACCATCGACAAACATGTGGTTATGTTAATCTTTAAATGGGTTTGTTTTTCCTATTCAGTTGTTTTTAAACTGTACCTACCTAATATTATGGTAAAGTCTGCAAATATAACCAACCACATGTTTCCCGATGCTTTCAAGGGACAAATACAAGCCTGTTCCTAAGGCAGTAAGTTTTTCATCAAAATATGCAACACTGACCAAATTAAACCACAACTAAGATTATAGTCGTTCAAAAGTAACTTTACAGCGCCGCTACTTTAAGCATTATTTCACTAAAGAGAAAATACCGCACTGATACCACAGTAAAAAGACAAATGATTAAAACCATTGGAATCACAGAGTTTAGAAACAGCGATCGACCTTCGAATGACGCCGCAAGCAACCAGGACCAAAAGCCGACTAAACCACAAGACAGGGACTGGAAACTTAACGCCAAACCATTTACTGATAAAGCTGATTTACTGTCGGATTGACAAAAATGTACAGACAAATGTGGATACAGTTAGAAGCATCCAAACACAGAGAGAAGCTTTTGATATAACAAATAAGAAATTGAAGTGTGCGAGCTATTTTATAAAGTGTCCGGCTAAGCTTAAAGACGACAAGTGAATTCATGCATTTTCTTGATAAACTACACATTGATGTTTAGAAAATAACGTAATAAACGTGTCGATATAAAATAACGAACCGTATCAGTAAATAGCTTGACGAAAAACAACAAAATAAACGCAGCTTCACAAACTATGAACCTGTAAACGGTTACTAACAATCAGTTATTAGATCAAGCAAACATGTCCAGCCATAGAAATCATTTACAATATACGTAGATGGTATTAAATAGCGTTATTTCGGACTAAGAGGTGTGCCAAGAGGCTAAAAACTAACACTCGATAAGGAAAAGCCAGTTTGCCGATGTCGAGCGAGACGTCTACATGGACGACTCACTATCCGGTGCAAGGCGTGATCAACATGCACGTAACGACCCAACTCATTATAACCTTGGTATTTTAACGTGCAAATAAAACAGACTAGCAAGGAATCCATCTCGGAGAAAACACTAGGTGAAGTTGTGAAATCACAGACTGAATAAAACGTACAGCAAGCTTAGGGGAGTCTATAGAATGAGGTTCTAGATGGTATTGTCTGTTAAGCGATTAGTGTCGGACGCAGCCTTCGACCCCAAGCCGGACGCCAACTCAACAACTATTCACATCAAAACATGACAAAGCAGACCCTTTAAGCGTACGGTCGCGCGAAACCCACTGAAGTATGAACGTCCTAGGTATTATGTTAGCTAAAGAGATGGATTATATTACTAGATTTTATAAGCTACTACAATTATTATGACAAATAATAAACAAAATGGATCCAATAAAAACTTGCTCGTATCATTTTAATATTTATGAGCATCAGTGAACATGGATTTGTTTAAAATATAGCAAGGATTCAAGGATTTTAATGGATGATGTACATCGATATACAAAAACTAGATACTTAGAGACAATGAGTTCCTGCTGTCACGTCCGTTTGTCTGTGTATTAACTATTTAGGACTATCATAAGATGAAGTAGAATTCCGTAGAGAATCAAGTTCTATTTAATTTCGTCGGTCTCGTTTTATCTATTCTTCCTAAATCAGAACCGTTTTACTTGCAAAATATAAGCATTACAAAATTCCAGATGGAATTAGATGGATCATAGTTTTGGGCAAGACACTCTTTTTCTGTAGTACAGTTTTTTCTTTAACACAAAAGACAGAGCTACTAATTTTAGTTAGGAACATATTTTTATACCGGGTCTTGCATTATTAGAGCATAATATTCAAGGAATAGCTTGAAAATAAATATATGTACCTTCGTATGTTAAAAATGCCGAGTTTATTGCTAAAGTTTATCCGGTCAATTATTAGTTATCCTTTTTTTTTCAATCAAAAGCGGACCGCGCGCGGCGCGTGATAAATCAGAAAGATTTTTGCTTAGCAGAGAGACACAATATATTTAAGTATGTACAAAGTGAGCTATGTTCATCAGTTCAGCGGGCTTCCGACCGTACAGTTATCCTAACCCAAGCGTGTACCTAGCCTGTACCTGGTATCGCAGGGGCAGCGTCGGCAGCACAGCTCCCCACACGTCCGGCGCCGGCGCCGCCTGCCGCCCGACTGCCGGCAGCACGTGCGTCGCGACGCTCACCTTCGCGACACGTGTGTCGCCACACTTACTTTAGCGATATAGAGCGGGACGGCACTATACCGTGTTCCAGAACTTCGTGGTTCCGCGCAAGCATAAATTTTTTGCATCTTTATGTAGCCTATGTACGCTTGCAACATCATAGATATCACTTGCGTGTTACCTCCCTGAGACTTTAGATGGAAAGTCTTATCTCTCTCTCATTGGCTTGCTGAGTGAACGCCAATGACAACGTGTGGACACTCGGCGACACTCGCCGCTCGCCTAGCTGCTAGCCGAGTCAAGCCAAGCGTCTATGTATTGTTTGTTTAGACTTGCCAAACATGTGTCAACAAACCAACTATGTGTAGCATTCGTCTTGCCAACGCTCGCCTTCACTCGGCCAACGTTTAGTGGCTACTTTACAAGTATAAATAAATATGAATATGAAAATTTAAAGACGGTTACTACCTATGTCAAAATAGTCTTACATTGTATTGAGAAGTGTCAAAAAATGTATGCTTGAGACGGTTAAGTTAGTTCTAGAATACGGACCTAAATCTCTTTTATGTGTATTTGAAAGAAATATAATCGATTGGAAGAATAGATTCTGAATGTATTACTGTTCAGTTTTCTGGGCCCATACATTGTTTTCAATAAACTTGTGTTTAATAAATAATCAAACAAATATTTAAATTTTAAACTTATTATACTAAACTTGAAATCATTCAAATATCAATGATTTGTAAAAATAAAAAAATGGTAAGAAAGAATAAGAAATTTATCAACTTGGCCATAGATAATAAACTGGTTTACTTGATCTGACAGTTCCTATTCAACTCACTGACAGTTTTAAAACAGTCCTAATCTAAAATCTGGGCCTGTTATAACCTATAATTCATTCATAAAATGTCGTCCCGCACTCTACCGAAGAACTAACAATAACTTAAAACTAACACAGAATATTAACGCTTATATTATAATAAGATTTAACATATTAACGCTTCAATACCGAAACGCTACTTAACTAATTAAAAACTTTTTCGACGTTCTTTCATGATTTTTATAAAACGACCTAACATTCAACACAAACTTAAATATTTAAATAGCGTTTAAGTAATTGATAGATTCAGGCGTTACTTTGAGGAAATCCATTACAAGATAAAAAACAGACGAAAAATCTCTAGTACTATTCCGCTTAACCTTTTAACCAATGAGTTCACCTCAAAAGAAAAATATCTATTGGTTAAAAGGTTAAGCGGAATAGTACTAGAGATTTTTCGTCTGTTTTTTTATCTTAGCGTTAAAGTATTTAGTTATTAAACTAGTTAGTATATGCTATGCCCAGATCGTATTAGAATACGGTTGTGTTTCTGGTATCGCAATAAATGTATAATGTCGAAAGAGTTTTGTGTAAAAAAACGGATCACGGTACAGTATTATGATGTTTGCAATTACTAAAGGCCAAAGCACACCCACTGCGTACACGTAGACGTGCACGTAAACCATATGTAGGACGTAGACGTAGAAATAGGTCAGTGGACTTACTCTTGAACGCAATCGGTGTTGGACAAGTATTGGAATATGACGTTTCGTACTTTTGTCAGCAAACCTAGCGCCAAATTCAACCTTGTTTTCATTAGTAAAGTAATTTGGCATCAGTAAATTGGAATTGGGGTTGGATTGGAATTGTCATTGGATTCAAGAGTAAGGTAGCAGAGCTGTGCGTGTTTCAACTTGTTTGGTGAGACGTTCAATAGGGAATGTTATTGAATACGTGATCTCTGCACGCCGTAACACTGCGTTGCTCCGCTCTGCGTAGGATACGTCTACGTCTACGTCCTGTATACGAAGGCGGTGTGCTTTGGTCTTAATTTTCCTGTTAACCTATATTTAACCCTATACATAGATTTTATATCTGTTTTAAAAGCACTTGTATTCCGGTTAAACATCCTAATTAATATAATTTTATAGTCGCTTGCCGAAGTGTCTAACCATTAAGTGAAGCTAATTCTCAAGTAGATTTTGATCAGAATTTGATTATAATAACACATTTTGTTTAAGTATAACCCATTTATGATATCAATGATTTTCTGTTGCCGTAACTTCAAGTCATGTTTTATTAAGTTTTAAAAGATATTACTTTGTGCATATATACCGCAATAGATGAGAATGATATAATTTTAATTATTTAACAACCAACGGAACTTGTATACCGGTATTTAGGTACTATTATAAATATATTCAGTCCATGTTCATCATGTATTTAAAGGTACTTGTTGTGTCGTGTCAAATAAATATTTCATTCATTCATTCGTTTATTTAAACCTGCACTTTTCGAAAGAATAAAAGTGCGTGCTGTCGCTTTCAATTCAATTATTAATTAATTAAAACATCGCGAACAATTACTATTTTAAATGTATAAACTACAATTATGTAAGAGATAGGCAAACCACATAAGTCTGACGTCTCCTTCACATCTACGGGGCGCGCGGATGCCGCGGGGGCAGAGCGGTGAACGGGCGGGCACGTCCACGCCCCGCGCCGTGGCAAGACGTTTCGATAATTGATAGATTCAGGCGTTACTTTACGGAAATCAATTACAAGATAAAAAACAAATTAAAAATCTCTAGTACTATTCCTTTGGCTCCAGCGTTCGATGGAGCAACACGCCTGCTGGAGAACAAGTTGATGGTCCCGATGATGTCCCGTGGAGCGATGAATCACGTTTTGATATTTTTTCTTTTGAGGTTAACTCTGTGACCTCATTAGTTAATAAGTTAAGCGGAATAGTACTAGAGATTTTTTATCTGTTGTTTTTCTTAGTTTTCGACATAAATTTGCTGATATTTCGATAATTTACTAACAAAACTATCGTGAACTATATCATTCTTTTTAGAAACGAGTGTTTTCACGTATCGGTATATCGGTGAAGACAGATATCGCGACGCGGTGGAGGACGCTGTGTCACTCAACCCTGATGAAGACTCTCGAAATTGAGTCAAAAGTGTCGATACCTCTTCACCGATATACCGGTACGTGAAAACACCCGTTTTTAAAATGAATATTTCGATATGATCACAAGCTTATAACGAGAGTAATGTCCGCGTGTGTGTGTGTGTGTTTGTGATAGTGTGTGTACCTGCGTGCGCGGCGCGTGGTCGCGGTGCGGCCAGGGCACGCCGCCGCCGAGAGCGTTGACGCCGAGCCGTGCGCCTCGCAACGACATCTGAAACGTTTGTTTAATAAATGTTTTTATTCTTGTTACACGGGGTCGTGTGCAATATTACTAGTGGCTCGTTACGGCTCCGCACCGGTGGACATATAGCCTATGTTACTCAGGGATAATGTAGCATTCTTATCGTGCAAGATTTATTTTGTAAGCCTGTTAGGTTAGACTAGAGATACTTAAATATTTTAGAATAAAATCCATTTTATGTACTACCTAGTTCTACAAACAATAAATTTATCTTATCTTATCTTTTTTTAAATCGGACCAGTAGTTTTTGAGTTTATTCGTTACAAACCACCTGAACATACATACATACAAATCTTTTCTCTTTATAATATTAGTTAGTATATATGACAGACATGATATTCGTTTGATGTTAAGTGCCACGCCTGCCCAACAGTTGAACTGTCACCCAGTTTTAAATTTTAAAGTTTCAAATAGCATTGCCCTGTGCTGGTCACCCCGAGAAGAGATTTAAGAAATATTTTGTATCAGAATTGATAGATTCAAGCGTTACTTTGCGGAAATTCATTACATGATAAAAAACAGACGAAAAATCTCTAGTACTATTCCGCTTAACCTTTTAACTGATGAGGTCACACAGTTACCACAGTTAACCTCAAAAGAAAAGCGCTGGAGCCAAAGTCACTTTGGCTCCAGCGCTCGACGGAGCCACACGTCTGCCGGAGAACAAGTCGATGGTCCTGATGATGTCCCGTGGAGGGATGAAACACGTGTCTTTTTCTTTTGAGGTTAACTGTGGTAACTGTGTGTCATTAGTTAAAAGGTTAAGCGGAATAATATTAATTTATTAGTACTAGACATTTTTCGTCTGTTTTTTATCCTGTTGTATCATGTTTAGTTTACCGGGTTGATGTCGAGAAGTAGCGGCGTGTGATGCTGCTCCAACAGTCTCGTGTCGTGCGTCCAGACAGCGTTGTTGTTCACGTACCGCACGCGGCGACTGCAACATTGCAACATTTACATTGAAGTTTTAAGATTATATTTGATTTTTTGACGAGCGATGTGGCGCTGCGGGCGCAGGTTCGCCTGCGACGCGGAGGTTGCGGGTTCGATTACCGCCTCGGGTGTTCTGGGTATTATTGATTGTTTGTATTTTATTATAATTTTTATATTCTCTAATTTTTTGACATAGCAAATCAAATATTACATGCCTTTTAAGGTAGAATACATTAGTAGTACAATGTAATTAAATAATAAATAATAATAATAATAATAAGTTTATTTATTTCACAAAAAGCAATGTCTTACACTAATATAAAAAGCAATAAATAATGTATGTATATATGTATCTAATAAATAAATAATGCTGGACAATCCACACAGCATCATCTAGCCCCAAGGTAAGCTGCTGTTAAACAGAGCTGTATTATGGGTACTAGATGACTGATATATGCTTACGGTTTAAGAAACTTTATTCTCATAAGAACTAAGTCAGTTAAGTGAATGTATCACTTAACTGAGAACTTACAGGTAAACTTTACTAAAGTAAGTTACATTTTTGCAAAACGCGAACGTGCAATTAAACAATTTGGCCAAATATTGATTATAGGACTTACGACGTAGCATACATCTGGGTAGGCACATCCTCAGCCCAGATGAGCTAAGAGACATCACCCCCAAGCAAATCCTCCAGTTCTTAGTATCGGCAGGGCTTGGAGGTGAACTGTAAACGCCCCCCTTAGGGCAACAAAATAAGTGGCGAACACAATAGGCCTGCATGGCCGCAGTGTTATATTAGCCGCACCAATTTAATAAAAAAAAAAAATAATAGGACTCACGATGGATCTCGGCCGTAGTGAAATTAACCGTTTCGATGCGCAATGGAACTTTTTCAAACTAAATTGTCTTTGCGCATCACAAACGGCTAACTTCACGGAAGCCTAGATCCGCTGTGCGAACTATACATACAATAACATCGAAAGTAAAATATTGAAATAAAAATGTGACAAATTAACATGTTGTGGAGGGTACTTAATACAATACAATACATAGATAGATAGTTTTTTTCTTATTATACAGGGTCATTCATTATCAACCTGACAAACTTAAGGGATAGGTTCCACACCTAAAAAAAAAATATATGTACCTATAATTTTTTTTTTTTTGTTTTGTCTTAAAAATCACAAGTAAACAAAAAAAAATCGATTACGTTTTTCCGCTCAATTATTATTTATCATTGTTGGGAATCGAGTTAAGCGACGTAATAATGAAATATTCGAGTGTGCGCGCCCCGTAGCGGGTCAAGGACACGCGCAGGTCAAGGACGCGCGGGTTAGTGACCCGCAGTTCATTGACGCGCGGGTCACTAACACGTGCCGAGCGCTGCCTTTTCGATTTCTAACAAGGATAACTAATTATGAAGCAGAACTACGTAATTATTTTTTTTAATTTTATAAAAAAAAAATGTTTAGAAAAAAAAAAAGGACAAGTATTTTTTTTTATGTGTGGAACCTACCCCTTAAGTTTGTCAGGTTGATAATGAATGACCTTATATATAGAAAATACCCAGAACACCCGGAACAAATATTTGTAGATCGATTGTAATCAATATATACATTCAACATGACTTGTATGTGTCACATACATACATACTATGTGATGTTGAACGCTATATATTGCTATATTGCTATAAAAATATAAAAAATAGTGAGAGTGGAGCGCCAACACAAAATATGTTATACAACTGAAGTGGCAACCAAGCGTACGGCCCACAAGATGGTAAGCAGTTACCGCAACCTATGGACGCTTGCAATACCAGAGGTATCACTCGCGGGTTGCCACCTTGAGGCTAAGATCGAAAGCCTCATCTGCCAGTAATTTCACCGGAAACCACACCCTTCACACCGGAACACAGCAATGCAAGCATTACTGCTTGGCGGCAGAAATAAGTATGGTGGTAGTCCTTCCCCGGGCGAGCTCTATCACAGAGATCTCTACTACTCTTGAAACTACATCTACTATCTTGTCCTCTGTGCCCGACGACCTGCACCAAAAGGACCTTGTCAAAGCGACCAAGGAAGCCGGGGAGGTGGCTACTTACTGCTCCAAAACCATCTAGGGAAGTTGAATCTTTGACACGAAAAGAAGAAGAATAAAAATACTTTGACTTTTTGACTTTGAGTCGGGTTATAACAAAGATGAGAGCTACTCACGTGGGTTGGTAGTGGTGGCGGGGCGTGCGCCGCTCGGCGGGGGGCGCGGGCGCGGGTGCAGTTGTCTCACCTGCAACACCACACAACATAACATTACAAAAAGAAAACGATAGCTTTCTATCAGTTTCCACCACCGCCGATATTCTGAGCTCCTGGTATCTTAGATCCACAGTACACTCACCAGTAGAAAGATGCCTGGAGATACGCCTCCGTTTCCGGGACGGACTGTCTCAGTGCTTGGAGGACAGCTCCCGGTCAGAGCTTCCACCTCCACCGCTGTCATGAACTCCTGGTATCCTAGATTCACAGAGTATACCCCCCCCAGTAGAGATGCTTACAGATGCGCCTACTTCCACGAAGACTGTCTCCATGCTTAGAGAACAACTTTTCTTCAGAATTTCCACCTGCCTGTCCTGCCATGAACTCTTAGAGCGATTCAAATGAAGACCTAAACCAAATTGTCAAAAAATTGTAAACCATGACATGACTGTCTAATTGATATCATGGTACAAATTTTTTTGACAATTTATTTTGTCTTCGTTTGAATCGCTCTTAAGTTCATGGTAGGCTGAACCTCTGGATCCCCTGGAATATCCAAGATCCACAGAGTATACCCTTACCAGTAGAAATGGCTGGATATGCTCCTCCGTTTCCAGGACGGAATGTCTTCGTGCTTGGACCACTGCTCTTAGTTAGAGCTAGCTTCCAACTTCCTGTCCTGAACCCCTGGTATCTTAGATTCACAGAGTATACCTTCACCGGTAGATAGATGCCTTGAGATGCCCTACATCCACGACAGACTGTCTCCGTGCTTGGATGACAGCTTCCACCTTCCTTCCCTGAACCACTGGTATACCAGATCTATAGTACACTCACCAGTAGAAAGATGCCTGGAGATACGCCTCCGTTTCCGGGACGGACTGTCTCCGTGCTTCGAGGACAGCTCTCCGTCCGAGGAGCCCCCCGCCTCAGCCGCGAGGGGGTTACTGTCCTGGAACCCCCGGTACGCGGCCTCAACAGGAGCCTGCAGTGGATTCGTATCCTGGAATAGGTCATTGTTCAGTGGTTCATACCATTGGTATATGTTTCGGTGTTTAGAGCACCGGTGGTCTAGTGGTAGTGACCCCGCCTTCCGATCCTAAGGTCGTGGGTTCAAACCCGGTCGTGCACCAATGAATTTTTCTGTTCGAAAAATGTATGTGCGCAATGCCAGTGCTCTCATACGGTGAAGGAAAACATCGTGAGGAAACCGGCATGTCCAAGAACTAAAAATTCGAAAGACATGTGCCATTCACCAATCCGCATTGGGTCCGCGTGGTGGATTAAGACCCAATCACTCTCGCCTGAGAGTGGGCCAGTGTCCCAGCAGTGGGAACATTAGAAAGCTGTCATGATGATGATGATGTTTCCGAAAGATTTAAATACGTTATTTGTATTTTCATCTTGTAAAAATTGGGCGTAGATCAATCTTCAACCACAAACTTTAGAATCGAGTAAAAACAGCCTCACACTCGATGGACCGACGACATAGTAGCGATCGGTCAATTCAAGAAATGTTTTACTCAATAATCTCACAGTTTAAAAGCTAGTTGAATTTACGCCAGTTCCACGCGCCCCAGCCTAGAAGAACCTGGCAACAAACTCTGCTGGGTTCCTAGCTTTTCCGATGATCCCTCATCATCGAGGATATACGCTCCAGTGTGGTGCCAAACGAACTAGGTAGACGATAGACGGTAAAGGCTTAGGTCTTGATGGCCTTCTCTAGGGGTGTTTTATGTTTTTTTTTAATACCACTAAAGTAGCAAACAAGCGTACAGACCACTTGATGGTAAGCGGTTACCGTAGTATATGTACGCTTGCAACATCATAGATATCACTTGCGTGTTACCACCCTGAGACGTTAGATGGAAAGTCTCGTTTGCCTGTAATTTCACCGGAAACCATACCCATCGAACCGAAACACAGCAATGCGAGCATAACTGCTTGGCGGCAGAAATAGGTATGGTATGGTATGTCCAGTAGTAGACGTCTACTGGCTGATATGATTGAAGAACCATAGACTTGAAGACTAACTCACCATATGGTGTTGGTGATGAGCTGGATGATGCGGCTGGAGGTGGGGCGGGTGATGAGAGGGGATATGAAGGGGATGGTGGAGGGGGTGGTGAGCGTGGTGATGGGGTTGGTGGTGCGGCTGGTGCATGTGAGGCACCGGCTCGTTTGAAGGACCAGCGGCTCCAGGGCTCGTGCGGTGCTCTGGAAATAAACAAAATAATATTATAATTGAGATATTAGCCGCGCCCCACGGTTAAGCAGTTTTTATGCTATGAGCGCTCGTGACGTAGCTGGCTAAGTTGTTCTTAACAGATCAACGAAGTTAAGCACTGTTACGCGTAGTCATCATTTGGATGGGTGACCGCCAGTGGCAATTTCAACTGCGCGCTCCTGTGCTTTGGAGGGCACGTCAAGCAGTCGTTCTCGGCTTTTTCAAAGTTGTTAGGCCATGACAGAGGCCTTCGGGCGGCTAAGAAACACTGGCACCAGAGTTGGCCACTCATACTAACTTACTTACTTACTTATGTTATTTTACAGGAACCACAGGTTATTTTAAACTCCTTCAGACCTATTGACTGCGTCACTAGAGTTGGCCGCTGACTCACACGAACAAACTCAATCGATACTCGATTACAAACTCACAATACGCAATTACCTCTGCGAGTCTAGAAATTATAATCGATAAGCTCAGCAAAAGAGCGCTGGTGGTCTAGTGAGAGTGGCCCCACCTTCTGATTCTAAGGTCGTGGATTCGAATCTGGTCGCGCATCAATGGATTTTTCTATTCGAAAATACATTCACGCAATGCCAGTACTCTTAAACGGTGAAGAAAATATGAGCAATTCGTCATCTCCAGCACTACAGCAGGATCAGCATTAGGTCGTGGTGGATTAACCACTCTTGCTCCAGTAGGCCATACTCTCAGCAGACCACTTGTTCCCAACATTGGTTTCGTTTCCATCAGAGCTGAGCGAGGATGTGTAGCGAGAGATGTGTATGTTGGAACCAATAGAACCACTTCATTCACCTAGTCTCGCTCTGACAGCTTCAATGAAGTGGTTTTCTTGGATTCTGTTGGTTCCAACAAACACATCTCTTGCTACACATCCTCGCTTAGCTCTGGTGGAAACGCAGCCTAAAAGTTTGTCACGATGACGAAATAATTCAGACGTTTCTTGCAAATTTGCATCCTGGATGAATTTGCATCCATTGTGATCCAGCGCGGCGGACGGTGCCAAGAACTTGTCTGCCACCCTTTCCCTCCACAACCCTTGGGCCAGTTGCGTATCAAGATCCACGCCCCTGTAAAACTCGTTAAAGAGTTATTTGTCAAACCACCGAACATATACTAACACCCATATTCTAAGAAGTTTCCTCGAATCTTCCTCCACTCGACTCAAGGTAGGTTCAGACGTACCTTGAGTTTGACCATCATTTCCTCACCTCCGGTAAAGAAAACTTTCGAGTGGGAGTAAGTGGAGGAGAATTTTTGCAACTAAGAATACGGAATTATTTGAGTGAGGTTGTGTCGAGTCGAGGAATTCTTGAGGAATCGTCTTAGAATATGGGTGTATCTACGTACATTACAGTATGGCCCCTCATCCCTTTGCACAGATCCGACGGAAGAAGTATGAATGAATGAAAACTCTTTATTGTACAATGTACACCTTACAGCTCCATTAACAATAACACTACGTACGAAATACTATAGATATTAAAAATTAGTGGGCCCTGCAATAGATGTAACGGCTAATAATAGTACACAAAATTAAACTGCAAGAGGACGTGAAAAGAAGTTTGCATGGATAAATTCAGCGCAGACTAAACCGCATGACCTGGAGACCTGTAGTTTAGGACGTGTTTCTTTTAAAGGAGTGCTCTAAAGATCTCCCAAAATTCAACTCTTAGAGAACGTGAAAAGAAGTTTGCATGGATAAAATCAGCGCAGACTAAACCATACGTCCTGGAGACATGTAGTTCTGGATGTGTTCCTTTCAAAAGGCTGCACTAAGGATCTCCCTGAGTTTTGGGAGATCCTAGAGAACTCCTAGAGGACGCAGAGGAAATAAGTGTGCATGGATAAAGTCAGCGCGGACTGAACAGCAAGTACTAGAGACCTGCAATTCAGGATGTGTTCTTTTTAATGGGGTGCAGTTGAATTTTGGGAGATATCTACTCACAAAATTCAACTCCTAAAGGACGCAGATTCTGGGAGATCCCAGGGGACTCCTAGAGAACGCAGCGAGAAGAAGTTGGCATGGATAAAGTCAGCGCGTACAAAGTCGATATATACCTGGTCTTCTCCGTTCTGAGGGTCCAGCTGCGCGGCGTTCCGCGCGTCGCGACCCACCAGCTCCCCCACCTGGAATAAAACTAGGTCTTTACCATCTACTGGAGATTAGCTGTTGCCCTCGACTTCGTTCGCGTTGAACTACAGTATTCCTTTCTGGGATAAATAAATAAATAAATAATGCTGGACAATCCACACAGCATCATCTAGCCCCAAGGTAAGCTGCTGTTAAACAGAGCTGTGTTATGGGTACTAGATGACTGATATATACTTAATACAATACATAGATAGATATTTTTTATTAATTATATATAGAAAATACCCAGAACACGCGGAACAAATATTAGTAGATCGTACAAACATTTGTCCCGAGGCGGGAATCGAAACCGCAACCTCCGCGTCGCAGGCGGACCTTCGCCTACCGCGCCACATCGGGATAAAAAGTGCGAAGTGGATTAAAATGGCTATGTCCTATTTCCGGTCATTATTTATCATTGTTTTAAACAGCCAAATCAAAGTTATCTCTCGTATTAAAGGAACAAACATCTATCCGAACAAACAATTTAATGACAGCAAAAGAATTGCACATTACTGGAACTAATAAGCACTGCGTCTTGACTTGACTTCTTTATTTTATGGCTGTATTACGTAGAACATGTTGCATCACGTTGTAAGTAGCACCGCGAAGCGTCATCGTTTCATGGTCGATATCCCACAAGCGCGCACAAAGCGTTTCGCTTCTACGTTTCTCTCGCGCACCGCTAAAGAATGGAACTCTTTGCCGGAGTCTGTGTTTCCCGATAATTACAACCTGGGTGTCTTCAAATCACGAGTGAATAGGTTTCTTCTAGGCAAGCGTGCTCCACCGTAGACCACATTGTCGCTTATCATCAAGCGAGATAGTGGTCAAACGTTAGCCTATTCTAGGTAAAAAAAAATTAGATCCTTTTAGTATGGCAAAAGCGTCCAATATGTACATATCAACTGTAAGGACCAATTTCATAGTGGCCTAGGTTTTTGTAACACCATAGAGAAATTGGAAAAAAATATAAGACTAACAGTAACAAACAATTTTATTTATAAGTAGACAAACAAAGTTCTAAAGGAAAAATGTTTGTTGTGTTGAGTTTCCTAAAACGGGAACACTAGAGGTCCGCCATGACAGCTATTAGCCAATGATCGTGACGCATCTTGACTTTGACAGTACCTAATAACCCAGTTGTTCGTTAAACCCGCCATGTTGCTTTGCATTGTGTTGCACTCCTACACAAAGATAAACTTACTTTAGATTATGAAAGAAGCCAAAATAAAATAAATAAACAGTGATAAACGGTTTCTTTAATGATTATCTAACTATCTAGACCCCTATAAAAGACCAAGGCCCGGCTCCATACTGCGTGAAACAACTCCTTTGCTGTCATTGTGCCTGTAGCATTGCCAAGCTGTTTGGAATGGAAGCCAGCATCTAAATTTTGCATTCAGCAGTTTGTACGCGGTTTTGCGGTCTGTCTGCGGCAACACCACGCCATCTGTGAACTGCGCAGTCGGCCGGCTGTTTCGATGCCGTATTGTCCGCGTGCGTGTTTTTTTTTTTAACAAGTTTGTTCGTTCGTATGAGACAGTGGCCAACTCTGGTGACAGAGTTTCTAGGCCGCCCGCAGGCTACTTACTGGGCGAAAGACTTAGCAACAATGTCTCGGGGTGATAAGCGCAGATCAGTGCCGTGCAAACACTTAAAAACTTTAAGCTTTGGGTGGCACTGTATCTGTTATAGTCAGGCGTGGTGCTTAGAATCAGGTGGGCGCCTTGATTGTGTTGTCACTTGCTGACATAAAAAAATAAATAAAAAAGAAAAGTCTCGTAAACTCCCACCGCTGTGCCATATGTTCTCTCACTAAAACACTTTTGCACAAAAATACATTATGTATTTCTTTCAGGTGACAACGCATAGTGACCAAGAAAAACCAGTAGTACATTTTATACAATGAAGACGGCACTTACCTATACTCATCCGTCTCTGGTCATGTGGGTGGTGGATCGGACGCATGTCTCTCATGTCTCTCATATCTCTCATGTCTCTCATGTCTCTCATGTCTCGCATGTCGCGCATGTCTCGCATGTCCCGCACTTCGCGCTTGACGGGCGGCGGGCCGGGGGCGGGCGCGGGCGGGGGCGACTGCGCCACGCACGCCTCTTTAGGACTGCCTGCACTGCTCCCATCGCTGTGGACAATAGAATACATATCATATTACTATTTTAGCTGTTAAAGCGTAGCGTCACCAAGCCCGCCGTGACGTACGTTACCTGGTGGTAGGACTCTTAAGCAAGAGTTCGTCTTTGTGGGTACCACCGCAGTGTCAGATATTCTACCTCCAAGCAGTAGTGTGCAAGCTGCACTGGTGTTTAGGTTTGAAGGGCACTGTAGCAAGTGAAATTAATGGGCGAAAGAGACTTAACAACAATGTCTCGGGGTGATAAGCGCAGTTCAGTGCCACTCAAACACTTGAAAACTATAAGCTTTGGGTGGCACTGCATCTGTAATAGTCAGGCGTGGTGCTTAACATCAAGTGGGCGGCGCCTTGATGCTTAGACATGAACATGAACTTAGATGAACTTAGATGGGCTACATGATGCTGTGTGGATTGTCCAGCATTATTTATTATTTATTAATATTTATTTATCACGTGTACCAGACAAGACAAAGACTTGGAACAAATATTTGCAGCTATTTGAGAATCAAACCCGCAGCCTCTCGACTCGTCCACCGCGCCACTGAGCTCGTCTATCCTACAGCCAAGAGTGTATTTATATTTGAAAATAGACAAGTTTTAATTAAACTTGCTTGGAATCCTAACCGTCCTTATCACCGCAGCAGAAGGACCAAAATCAATAACCACAACTTAACATCCAAAACATTGCATTTTATGCTCAAACACGAGGCAGCAAAGACCAGTTTCAATTAAGAAAGCTTTACGTGTTTCCAATCAAGAACCAGCTCATGCCAACTTTGCAATTTTCATACAAACACGTAGTATTAAGGTCCAATTTTCATTGACACGGTTCGCTACGTGCTTTTGCGAGGTTGTCGCTATCTGCGAATTCAGCATTTAACACCTTGTCGTAAACGAGTTAGGTGCAGTTTTGCGTGCCAATCGCAAACGTGGCCGTTCGAATGTTAGAGCAGCCAATGTTACTGATTACCGGTACAAATAAAATACAATGTTGACATCGGAAATATATTGCGTTATCATCTCTGTTACAAACGAATAGGATTCAGTTTTATTTGGCAAAGGGAAAGGAGTCTATATCGAAAGACGGAATGTAATTAACCGCCACAGATTAGGCACTAGGTATCCGTGTATCGCTTTAGTTATCTGAAGAAGCGTACAAAATGGTCAAATCGCTATTTGGGTGATAGAAATTTTGTCAGGAGTCTGAGGAGCGCAGTGCAGTGCAAAAGTAGTACCTAATTCTTAGTGATAGAGCTCACTATTAGCTACTACTATAACTATTTCTGCTACTAAGCAATAATGCTCGCATTGCCGTGTACCGGTTCGAAGGGTGTGGTTTCCGGTGAAATTACAGGCACACGAGACTTTCGTTGTACGTCTAATACCTTTTGTATTCAGTTACAAAACCGCCTCCCACTCGATGGACCGATGACATTAATGCGGTCGCAGGTCGGTGGATGGTGAAGTCTCAAGATCGGTCGTCATGGCACTCTTTGGGGAGGCCTATGTCCAGCAGTGGACGTAGTCTCACAACAGTAGCATCACAAACGCTTCTGAAAACCAGCTCTTTACGTTTTTTTTATAACACTGAAGTGGCAACCAAGCGTACGGCCCACAAGATGGTAAGCGGTTACCGCAGCCTATGAACGCTTGCAATACCAGAGGTATCACTTGCGGGTTGCCACCTTGAGGCTAAGATCGAAAGCCTCATGTGCCAGTAATTTCACCAGAAACCATACCCTTCACACCGGAACACAGCATTGCGAGCATTACTGCTTTGCGGCAGAAATTTATTATTTTAAAATTAAATAATTAAATAAAAATTTTATGAGTATAAAAATTTTACAGTCAGTAAATAGACCCACTCATGAGTCCGCCATTTATGTTAGCTTAGAATTTAAAGTATCATCAACTACGCAGTTCACAATAAAGAACATGCCCCGAGGGTTCACAGCCGCTGATGCGGTGACGCAAGCGTGACGTCACTCCTTTGTCTCGGCGCGACGCAACGCGATAATCTACGGTGGATTGCAATAGACAATCAGTCAACCCTTGAAAGCGACAAACGATAATCGTGGCCAATTGGTTCAACTTAAAGAGACATAACGGGCAGCAACACACAAGAATACACAATAATACATAATAATAACCACACATTTCTGTGATTATAACACATTCATACAAAAAACTCACTGGCGAGACATCACCAGACGGTAGCCAAGTGAGTTATGGCTCATAGGTAGCCAAGTGAGTGAACTGTCATACATTTCAATACGAATTGTTTGGATACGTAGCCGACATCGCCATGGCATCTCGGTGTTATGGCTCAAAGGTAGCTAAGTGAGTGAACTGTCATACATTTCAATACGAATTATTTGGATACGTACCCGGCGACACGTCGGTCGCCATGGGCGTTGCGGTCACAACAAGGTACCAACTATAAAATGATGGAGCCCTCGTGACGTAGCTGGCTAAGTTGTTCCCAACAGATCAACGAAGTTAAGCACTGTTCCGCGTACTCATCATTTGGATGTGTGTGACCGCCAGTGGCAATTTAAACAGAGCGCTCCCGTTCTTTGGAGGGCACGTTAAGCAGTCGTTCCCGGCTATTTCAAAGTTGTTAGGCCATGACAGAGGCCTTCGGGCGACCTAGGAACTCTGTCACCAGAGTTGGCCACTGCCTCATACGAACTTACTTTTTTTTTTACTATAAAATGATTTACTAATTAACTTTTTCTACGATAAACAACACTGAATGTACGCTTGTTGTTTAGAACAAACAAAGCAGTTGTGATTGTGAGGCTTCTTGGTCGCCATGTCGCCAACGTTTATTTATTTAAGTTCCTTTGTTTCATCGCCCTAGCTAATGCTAATACTGCTTCTTTGTTGGCTTTCAAGCCGTAGACAGACAGCGCGATTCCGCGTAATAAACTTTTTTTTTACTAAAGTGGCAACCAAGCGTACGGCCCACTTGATGGTAAGCGGTTATCGCAGCCTATGGACGCTTGCGATACCAGAGGTATCACTCGCGGGTTGCTACCTTGAAGCATAGATCAAAAGCCTCATGTGCCAGTAATTTCACCGGAAACCATACCCTTCACACCGGAACACAGCAATGCGAGCATTAGTGCTTTGCGGCAGAAATAGGTATGGTGGTAGTACTTCTCCTAACGAGCTTTATCACAAAGAACTCTTAAAAAAACCATGGAAAAAAACAGAAATACACAGATAGCTTCCCGCTTTTTGACGTTCATCATCACATTACTATACCTATAAACCTTCCTCTTATATCACTTTATTTATTGATATAAAGCGCATTATAATCCATTGCGTAATTTAATAGATCTAAGCGTGACATACGAGGCACAGACGACGGAAATATATTTTGTTCTAAACATTGTTTCCGAATTTATGCAAAAAAAAAACTTTGCAACTAAGTACTGCTTGTATTTTTCGCAATAAATTAAAGTTACTTACAATTGTAATCAAAGACATTGAGAACAAATAAAAATATATTTGTATGCTCGAAGAATGTAATGTATTAACTGTCATTGTTTTGAAATACTAAATTAACATAAAGTAACCACAAATATACGAAAAACCGTTGGAATAGCGATTATGGAAAGTCAATGTAATTTCACCGACAATCCCGTCTCCAAACCGGAACAGAACGAGCAAAGTGCAAACCTGTGGGGTTATTACGTCGGCCTGTTGTTGTCGCGCGCCTGTTGCTGCGTCATCATGACCGCAGAACAGCCCCCGGATTGTGTAACTCGGTTTCAATCCGATTTCAATCAGTGAACTGTCAAATCTGACAGCTTTGTCAGATTCATACAAAATACGTCACTTTTTGATTGAAATCAAGTGAAATAGATTGCAACCGTTTTAGGCAATCACAAGGTCTAGTACTTACTTCCGAGTTGCCACTTTATAGTAACAAAACATATAATGAAGAAAGTATTTTCTGCCGTTATTCCTTCAAAAAAATATATTTATGCATTACAATTGCCATTTGTTTGTTTTTGTTATCGAAATAGGTCAAACTAAACGTAAACGAACGAATTATTTTGTAAAACACTCACGGTTTAAGCGGATTCATACAGATGTATTTATGGGATTCGGGAAGTTTGATTTCATATTACTGGCATCACAGAAACAGACTGTCTCAGACTTTCAATCGGCCATTTTGATGTTTTCGTCATCTCATTCAGACTCATTAAAATTGTATATTTCGTTCTCGGTTTGGCAGTTTTGACGATATATTATCACATGTGACCATTTATCTATGCACGAGAATCGCCCTCCAGGGGCCTGACTCTTGAACACGATCGGTATTGGAAAGTATTGGAATATGACATTTCGTACTTATGACAGCAAACCTAGTGCCAAATTCAACCCCGTTTTCAAGAGTACAACAATTTGACAGCAGTAAATAGAAATTGGGATTGGATCGGAATCGTCATTGGATTCAAGAGTAAGGCACCTGTTCTGTGCTGACGCGACGACAGGCGGACGATAGCAACAGGCTTACATAATAACACCCGGGCCAGAAATAGCTGTGTACGTTATCTCTGTCACTTAGCGTCAGGCCAATGGCCAGGACCGTGGCTGGGGAAATGGTCTTGTGGTGGAGAAAAAACTAGAGCAGTAGCCAATCTAATTGGATGACACCCTAAGTGCGAATTTTCTTTGCATTTTGACAGTGTTGGAAAAAGTTTTTGTCAAAAATGTGATTTGCGTACTGGGCAATTCTAATAACAAAGATTGCAAACGTCGTTTCATGTATAGTTCTCACAGCGGATCTCGGCCGTCGTAAAGTTAGCCGTTTCGATGCGCAATGGAGCTTTTTCAAACTAAATTGTCTTTGCGCATCACAAACGGCTGACTTCACGGAAGCCTAGATCCGTTGTGCGAACTATAGCTGAACGGCTGTTTTTTTACCTGTTTTTGTTTTTATAAAATGAGCTTCACAGAGTGCAGTATAGTAAATAGTTTGTATAAGTCCATGTTTCATGTATTTATGGTAGGTCTAGGTATGCAAAACAAGTAAGATTTTAAAAGTAGTATTTTTTAGTTAGTGTTTAAAATATGACGAAAAGACAAGGAAACAACGAGGAACGTCTGTACTTTAGCGAGCCGCTAAAAAACAATGTTTTTATGAATCACCATTATCATCATCGTCAAGTTACCACCACCAAGGATACAATCAAAGAATCAAGTATGTTCTGTGACCATGAAACCACTAGTGAGACGAGAGACCAGCTCGGTCTGTCTGAGCTCGCTCCAGCACGGTTTCACCCGTTGCTTTCACTGCTAAGGCCGGTGCAGACTGGTTTAGTTAGTGGCTGTGCGCGCTAAGTAAGTTCGTATGAGTCAGTGGCCAACTCTGGTGACAGAGTTTCTAGGCCGCCCAAAGCCGAATTTTTGAAATCGGACCAGTATTTGTACAAATCTTCTCTCTTTAATAATATAAAGAGAGAAGATAGTATAGAATTTTTATTTTTTTATAGGCAAGCGTTTGTCCACCACCTCACCTGATGGTCAGTGATGGTGTGGTCCATGATGGAGCACGCTTGCCTAGAAAGAACCTGTTCACTCTAGCCTTGAAGACTCCTAAATTGTATTGGTCCGGAAAAATAGACCCCGGTACAATATATTCTAAATTCTCTTTAATACCTAGCTTACGCCATCAGCTAATCTCGCGTGCTCATGCCTTAGCGTTTCGGATGCGCTTTCGTTATTACGACATCGCCAGTACAGCAATGTACGCCGCGCCGCGTGCTACTGTTGCACAGTCTGTGGTCACGCTCCGGATTCCAAGGAATGTCGCACAATACAGTGTCCATTGTTGTGATAGAACCCGCGACTTAGCTCACTCAGATGCTACCGATGCAGGATCTACTACTTTTTTTTATATCAGCAAGTGACAGGACAATCAAGGAGCCCTGATGTTAAGCACCACGCCCGACTATTACAGATGCAGTGCCACCCATAGCTTCAAGGTTTTAAGTGTTTGCGAGACATTGTTGTTAAATCTCTTTCGCCCAGTAATTTCACTTGCTACAGTGCCCTTCAAACCTAAACACAGTGCAGCTTGCACCTTACTGCTTGGAGGTAGAATATCTGACACTGCGGTGGTACCCACCAAGACGGACTCTTGCTGAAGAGTCCTACCACCAGGTAAAACCAGGTACGTGCAGTACTTACTCATATCTGTTCTGTGCTTCAGGCAGGCACAGGTTCGATGCCCACTCCCCCCCAAATCACGGCTTTGATACGTAATTAGGTACTGAGCTCGAAAAACCTCTTTTGACAGTCTTAAACGTATCGTCCAGCTGTGAATTTGTATTGAATTTTGGTATTTAAGGCACTAAGGAGGCGCTGTTAAAAATCCTATACAAATTGATATCTGGACGATACGTTTACATTAACGATTGTCACAAAATAGTTTTTACACGATGTTTGCAGAAACCTCTTGAAGCCACAGTAGGTAGCGGTCGATTGGAAGCCGGCGAGGGCGCTAAAACTGAGCTCGCAGGGTTTCCCCGAAGCACTAGTACAGGCGGCGCGGGTGATACTGACTGGCTTCGTAGGGGTTTTGTGAACAATACTACAAATGATTATATTACTTCTTCTTGTTTCGTGTCGCTGTTACAACTATTTTTGTTTTGTTAAAACCATTTTGACCAGTAGTTGACTACTACGCCCACGGCATTGTCTGATCAGGCCATGATGTCATTCATGGAGCAGGAGTGTGGGCAAGATGGACACACGAGAACGTGTGGCATGCTCTGAACTTGGGCACCACAGTGGCAATGTGTGTCATTTTCGTCGATCATGCCTCATTTGCTAAGATTACTCCTGCATCGACCAACTTGTGTTCTTGGCCTGTTGAGGGTCTTTCACACTGGCCAGGATAGATCATGGCCAGGGGGTAGTTTTTCTGCAGGAGCAACGTAGTCTGGGGATGGGGCGTGTTTTGCCTTCCATAATGCAAGTCGGTCCTCATTTGCATTACCAAAAAAAGAAGAGGTTAAACATAAAAAACTCTTGCAGCTTTTTAATCACTTATTGGCTTATGTATAATAAAAAATACCTATCTATGTATTGTATTTGTATTAAGTATATCAGTCATATAGTATACACAAGCTCTGCGTAGCTTGGGGCTAGATGATGCTGTGTGGATTGTCCAGCATTGATTATTTATTTATCTGTAGCAAAATATCGAGAACATCGAACCCGCAACCTCTCGCTACCCAGCCGGGCACCCGGCCACCAAACCAGCGAGGTTTTCCTGCTCTGAACAGCTTCGCAAATGCCACGTGAGTTTTATATAACTTCAAATGGTTCCTAAGAAGTGGAAAAGTATTGTTATAAACTTATATTTAAATTAATTAAAAAACTTTGCCGCACCGTTTTGTTAGGAACCAGATTTTAGAGTTCCGCCACACCCTTTGTATATTGAAACAATCAAAGTACATTAATATTTATAAATGAGAAAGTTTTTTAAGTTTTTTTATGGCTGTACGATGCGACGTGATTACGTATGTACTAATGTACTTATAGGTACTGCGAACGGATCCCGGCGGTCGTGAACTGAACCAATTGTTCATTTTAAAAACGGGTGTTTTCACGTAGGTATATCGGTTATATCGGTGAAGAGGTACCGACACTGTTTCGACTCAATTTCGAGAGCCTTCATCAGGGTTGAGTGACACGGCGCGCTTCCTCCGCGACGCGATATGCACTGAGTGAAAATGAATGATATAGTTTACGATAGTTAAAGTAAAATCAACCGTTTGTGATGAGCAAAGACAATTTAGTTCGAAAAAACGGCATACGATAGTTTTTGGTATCTAAATTGGTATAAAAACTTTAGATCTACGTCTAAAGAGGGCAACGAACGAAACTTCTGGAATCCATGGGCTACGCTTATGGCTTTCCATCAGGGACGCGTGGAACTGACGTAAATTCACCTAGCTTTAAGACGTTCCAAAATGATCCTTGTGATTTTATTAAAATAAATCATTTTTGACTTTGACTTTGACTTTGGCGGGCCTTACCCTTAGCCTGCGTTTCCACTAGAGATGTGCGAGGATGTGTAGCGAGGGATGTGTTTGTTAGGAACCAATAGAATCACTTCATTTACCTAGCCTTGCTCTGTGCAGTTTTAATAAAGTGACCAAAACACAGCCCTAGCTACACATCCTCGCACATCCCTCGCTCGCTACACATCCGCGCTAGTTTGCTTCTTTAGTTGTAAAAAAAAACCATTTTAATAATTTAATGAGATGTTTTCGATTCGAAATTAAAAATAAAAAGTAGTTCCGATTGCTTTGACAGATGGCGCTATCTGCCCTACTGCCATACTAGGAAAGGTTATCAAAACAAGAAAAAAGTTGGTAACTCCGTTTTTGTTTCGTCTCGTGTCAAGCGGAAAGTTGTGGGTTCATGTCCTCCTTCAGGCAAAATAATTTATCTCCAGTACGATCAAAGTTAATGTACTATGTAGTACGTACTATGACTTTGACACCAGCCAGAGATATGACAGACAGTCACAGCAGGAGCAACCAATGTTGCATTCCCTACACATTCACCATAGCTCGCCAAACGTAGTGCTTACATTCTCTTGGGCTCGCCAGTTGAGCTACCGCCATCTATTTAGAATAGACGAGCTTTTTTTTTATTTTTTTTATATCCCTCGCTCGCTACACATCCTCGCACATCTCTAGAAAAGCAGCCTTACGCTAGTTTGCTTCTTTAGTTATAAAAAAAAAACATTTTAATAATTTAATTACCATTTTGATGTTCAACCTCGGCAATGATTTGCTTAACATAAAGGTAAGAAAAGGTCTGCAAGTTCTTAGGTTCTCAGTCCAAACGGACCTTGGGGGCTGTCGTGCGGAACCTCCCCCCCCTCCTTCTACAGCATTCAAGATTGATATTAGCTGATGACCATGACTCCGAAGCTTACAATAGTATTGTTAAGTTAAAGTTAGTTCGTATCCGGAATAATTTTGACAATCGTTATGGTATCGTCCAGCAGTCAATTTGTATGGGATATTATTAATTTATTTTAGGCACTATAGAGGCGCTGTAAAAAATCTCATATGAATTGACAGCTGGATGATACATTTACACCCGTATTTTAAAAAGTTTCCTGGAATCTCGGTAGGTTTAGACGTACCTTGAGTTTGACAATCATTTTCTCACCTCCGCAGCTCCGGTAAGGAAAACTTTCGAGGTGAAGTAAGTAGAGGAGAATTTTTGCTACTATGAATACGGATTTATTAGAGTGAGATTGAGTCGAGTCGAGGCTTTTTGAGGAATCGTCTTAAAATATAAATAAATAAATAAATAAAATAAATAAATAATGCTAGACAATCCACACAGCATCATCTAGCCCCAAGGTAAGCTGCTGTTAAACAGAGCTGTATTATGGGTACTAGATGACTGATATATATTTAATACAATACAATACATAGATAGATATTTTTAATTATATATAGAAAATACCCAGAACACCCGGAACAAATATTTGTAGATCGTACAAACATTTGTCCCGAGGCGGGAATCGAACCCGCAACCTCTGCGTCGCAGGCGGACCTGCGCCCGCTGCGCCACATCGGTCGTCAAACTGTAATATATATATATATTAATTCTCGGTAACATATAATAAATCTGATAAAACCATCAAAACACCCATAAATTAAATTTTTATCGAAAGAATCGAAAATCTTGGCCCAGTGCAGGAGACAGAACACATCAATGCTCACACTACTGCTTAGCGGCAGTAAACGGAATGGTGGTAGTACTCAACAAGACAGACAAGCTCTATCCCAAAGAACTCTACTTGTATACCTTCCACGTGGCTCAGGAACAGCGACCTACATTTCATGCATGTACAGTCAACTAGGTAGGTAAGGTACCAGTCACCAAAACCAGATTTGCCGCAGCTTCGTAAGTAGCCCAAATTTGCATCCAAAGCCCATAAGGGCGTATTCACACGGTGTATTTCATATACTTTATCAGTAAGTTACGGGACAATCAAGTTGACTGTTATGCACCAAGCTTGACCAGGTGCCTTATTCGCTATGACCAAACGCGGGCTCGCTACGGTATCTGCGTGGAATCGTTGTCGACGAGCTACGTTTTAGGGCTTGTCTGACTGTTTTTCAAACTCAACCTATCGATAGCGAAACTATCGCTATTGAAACAACACAGATACCGAAAACAATCTTACAAATTCACACTATGGCACAGAGAACACGTTACTAAGTTACACGTTATTGGTAAGGAATCTCTATGTCATAGCGAATAAACCCCCAGTTGCAGTGACACGTGGTGACACCCACCAAGACGGAATCTTGCTGAAGAGTCCTACAACCAGGTGAACTTGCTACAGTGCCCTAACCACAGTGATGCGCACTATTGGAAGCAGATATTTCGAGTTCGATGTCCACACCTTAACGCATCGAGGTGAAGCCTATTTATGTATCAAAAATGGTAAATGGTGACCGTTAGTCAAAGGGCGCTTTCCATAAAGACGAAATTATTCACGACGGAAATAAACTTTACCGTTTAGAAAAGTGGCATAGTTCTTTGTTGGTGAACTCGTCTGGGAAAGTACTACCAGTTACGTACTAGCATGCTGCTTTCTGCATCCAAGCATCATCATAACAGCCTTCTAATGTTCTAACTGCTGGAACACTGGCCTACTCTCAAGCGAGAGTGATTGGGTCTTAATTCACCATGCGGTGCGCCGTGCGGTGCGGTGGATGGCACATTTCTTTCTCGTAGCGAAAAACGACTTGGTGCACGACCGGATTCGAACCCACGACCTTCAGATCAGAAGGCGGGGTCATTCGCTACCACTAGAATTAGTTCTCTCAACAAGCAATCAATCCGTGCGCGTATCCAAGCATACATAATAGTATAAAATAAATTTTAAAAAAATTGGCATCCGGCTTGAAGGACCAAAATATATAAAATATAGCTAGATAAACAAATATACCTACATAGTAGGATAAACTGAAAAGCTGGTATATTACTTACGCGTCTCTCCATATCACTGGTGAAATAGTCACATAGTTTCAAAATTGTTAACTGAAAGAGATCGCTCTAGTACCGTTTTGTTTATATCTTTCTCATGACGACCAATGTGGCGCGGTGGGCGAAGGCCCGCCTGCGACGCAGAGGTTGCGGGTTCGATTCCCGCCTTGGGACAAATGTTTGTAGGATCTGCAAATATTTGTTCCGGGTGTTCTGGGTGTTTTCTATGTATAATAAAAAATATCTATCTATGTATTGTATTGTATTAAATATATATCAGTTATCTAGTACCCATAATACAGCTCTGTTTAACAGCAGCTTACCTTGGGCTAGATGATGCTGTGTTGATTGTCCAGCATTATTTATTTATTTATTTCTCACAGATTTGTGGAAAGAAAAAAAATGTCGCACCAAAAGCGTATAATAAACAGACCTTATTATTAATAGTTGGACTCCGATACGATGTCTGTCAGCAGATTCCACCCAACATATAAAAACGATTCGATACCATAAATGGCAATTAACTTCGCAATACATATCAAAATATATAAAAAAAGTTGATTTCGATTCGATACCATAAATGGCAATTAACTTCGCAATACGTATTAAAAATCATTGCTGAACCCACGATCTAGTAGCTCAAGCTCGCTCCCACTACACCATAACCCTAAACCGCACTCCACAACCAACCGCAAATCCGAGAGCAGGTTTTTCCAGCGACTCCTCGATCGAGAACACCTCCGCTCCCCAAAACCCTCGCCTCCGCAAACCGGTCGCACTCACTACTATCACTATGGAGTAGGTGCGCCTATACAATCAGCTGTATGTGCGAGTTTACAAACAAGCGGTGACGTCACGCGCATGCGTGCACGTGCCCTGGCCTCGGTACAAACTACTGGGTATTCTGTGTGACCACGTGAGCCGCGCCGCCAGTCCAACGCCTAGCGTCAGAGAGAGATGACTCATTATTTCTCTGCTCTTTAATAATCCACTTCCTTTTTACTCAGCGGACTATGGCAGCAGCTAAGCTAGTAGTTTGTAGAGCTTCAGTCTTGATTTAGGCACCAGGAGGCTGATCCTCTAATGATGCTGGACAATCCACACATCATATAGCAAGCGAGCTTGTGTTACGGGTACTAGATGACTATATAATGAATACAATACATGGATAGATATTTTTTATTATACATAAAAAAATACCCAGAACACCCGGAACAAATATTTGCAGATCGTACAAACATTTGTTCCGACGCGTGAATCGGTGGACCTTCACCCGCCGCGTCACATCGTTCGTCGAGTTTCTGTTTTTGCGCAAAAGCTATTATATTAAACTGATCGGAAAATAAAAGAAAACAATCAATCGATCGATGGCTTAGGAAACGAAACTGCAGCTGGATTGAAAACGCCCAAAAACCACTGCAGCAGTCTAGAGCTACGATTTGTTTAGAATCTTTGTTAGTGTAATTGCTAATTACCCTTCTGGTATGATCAGACAAGCAGTTAACCAGTTTGTTGGTTACACTACTTAAACTACTGCATCTGCACTTCACACAACAAGAGTAACCAATTTGCCACTAGATGCTTTTATATCTTCAATAGATGGTAGAGGCTCTGTTTTTTTGTTAGTTAAATGCTGTCGGGTCAAGCAAACCACTCTGTTACACTATTAGCGTTTTTTTTCCTTTTGCCTCATTACAATGTATGTTATCGTATGCTTTTTATCGCTCTAACTCGATATGCTGGGGTTTTGTACTAGTCGATAGTCACGTTTTGGTTTTTATTAGCGCTGTTTTCAGAAAACACTTTAACCAACTTGTACCTATGATCTCTTAAGTCAGTGATCTATTTGATAATCGTTATGCAATCTATTTATCTTATAAACCCATTGGCACCCACTGCTGGTTATAGGCCTCCTCTCTAATACGCCATTTTCTTCGGTCTGGTGCCAGCCTCATCCATTTTGGAATCATTTATTATATTAATTGTAAGCTTGATTTTTACGGCAATAATCACCCTCATAGAACTGCATAATTTGGGACGTGTACGAAGTTGATATCAACAGATCCTGAGAAAAAGGCTCTTGACTCTGCTCTTGACAGACATAAATAAAGACAGCAAAGTGATCGATCCCATTTGGGTCCTGCTTTTCTGTTGGGGTACGGAAAACCAGTAGTTTGTGTGGCATCTGCAAAGATAAAACTTCTCAAAAATACACTGGTGTAGTATGTGAGCATACAAATTAACGTTTGCCTTGATTCCATTTTGGTCCTGCACAGTCTAAAACTTGTTTACTTCTAATTTTAGTATTAACAATGTTGTAAGGTTTTGTTTTTTCCACAGACTGTAGATTAGGAGATTAAGTTCTATGTATATCTGTGCTGTATTCTGTTGTAAGAACCATATTATTAAGGGTCTAAGGGAATATCTGTACTTTCCAGAGGATTAGACGTGTATTTCTTTCGTTTTCTGTTCTGCGGAGTGATAGGGGAGCGAGACGGAGGGTGAGACTGCGCATTCTTAAGATATTCATATTAACAATAGCTTCTTGTCCTGCTCTCACGCAGTGTTGAAAAGAGACGGAGCGAATTCCGGATTTCAATGCCATGTTTGTAAATTCCGTGTATTTATGTGAACATGAGAAAAAAGTGAAACATTCGATTTATTTGCGCAAGCTCGCACAGCATTCGAATCGCCATATTAAATTCGTTTATAAACATGCCCCGTCTCGCTCATTTCACATTCGCAGCATCAGGTGGAACCGAAATAGCAACACTGATGCTGATATCAATTTGAATTTCATAATCTTGTTTTCACAACAAAAGCTCAACTTTTTCACTATTACCGCGCTGTTGTAAAACAAGCTCATACGCTGCGACAACAGAGTCACAATTGCTGTGAACAGTGATACTGATTTGTCATCATTAAAACCGCCATTCGATTCCACTCTTTATGGCTTCAGCGATAAAGTTGGAAATGGAAAAGGCTGCGTCAACACGAGGCGCCCTAAAATTATCGGGGTCGATGCCCTGCGCTCCCTTCATCCCATAAGCTTATGAGTAGGGTCGGGCCTACTGATATTGCAGTATAGGCGATTTCGCGATCACTTCAATTTACACTCTTGCAAATACTTGCTTGCTTATAAAAAAAATAAAAAAACAGACGACTAATGACTCAAAATATATGGGATTGAATAAAATAAGATTAATTTAGAATGATACATAATTATTATAAACCGTCATAGCCTAACAGTTTTTCAGTTTTGTTACGTTTATTTCGACTGAGGCGGTTCGTGTATCTATCTATGAAGGACCAAGTGATGTTACTCAAACACCGACACAGTAATATCTACTGTAAAACGATAGCCGTTAGTTATATTATTATTTATCAAACACTTTGCGAGCGTGACGGACCAGTGACGATTTGTAAAAGCTTAAAATTGCAAAGAATTCGATAAATGAAAACAGAACCTTAAAGCTTTCAATTTAAAGTAGATATTCCTGTGTCTGTTGCAGATTTGTCTCTTGATGCTTTTTAGGTGGGCAAACTTACAGAACTGGCTCCGATGTAAATGCACACTACAAAATATTCACACTGCTGAACGTTGCATTATAGTATAACTATTGAAAACCACAAGCTACTCTAGTGCTTAGCAATAGTTTAAGAGTTTTTTTCATTACTTGTGCAAATTGCAGTTGAAAACCACAACGCATTAACTTGACCTAGTTTTTAACACATTTGTCAACCTTGAACATGAATTGTTAATAATGATAATGAAATCCAGAATTGGGACATTTCTTGACTGGAGCAAGGCCTACGAGCGTGTCTTTCGAATTATCGATCGTTGAATATTCGCCTAGCGACTATTATTCCTATTGTTTAAACATATAAATTAAGCATAATTTAATTTAAATAAATAGCTGTATTACAATATAGTTTAGAACCAAAAAGATGTTATTTCTCAGAGAAATATTTTGAAAGAGTCACTCAAGGATGCATTTTCGGACTACTTTTTATCATTGCTTAAAATGGTAGAACATGATAATACAATTAGAAATGTTACAACGAACTAACTTGTTAAGTACCTTGCTCGTTAACGTTAATAACGTTTTTAAATGGCCATAGATAACGTCGCAAATGTCTTTTGACAAACTATGAAATGCATTTACATTTCATAGTTTGACCAGCTGACCCGCGCGGTTACACCCTAATTTATTTTCTCATTGTTTCACCTTCCCTGGACTCCCACAAATATATCTAAACTAAAATTAGCTAAATCGGTCCGGGCGTTTTCGAGTTTTAGCGAAACTAACGTACAGCAAGCCATTTTTATTTCTAAGAAAATATGCTGCTCCAGAACTGCAAACCTTTTTTTGTCTAATTAAGCCTGTATCGTCCCTGCAGAGCAAAAGCATATTATGTCCCTTTTCTTATGCTTCTATCTCGGTCTTTAGCAACTCTGGGCCAGTAACCTAAATGCCTACATCGTCCGGCCATCTTTTCCGAGGCCGTTCTTTTTCGGCCTCTACAGTTTTATTGTGCTCAGCAATTCAAGCCAAGCATGTCATTGGCAATTTTCGAGGTTTGACCGACATTTACATAGGTACTATACTAGCTTTATTAGCAAGATCCTCAGCTAGTTCGATTGGCACCAAGATAAAAAGGGATCATCAAAAAATCTAGAGCCGAGTTTGTTGCCAGATTCTTCTAACCATGGAGCGCATGGAACTGGAGTATAATCACCTAGCTTTAAGAGGTTTAAAAGTGATGCTTGTGGTTTTTAAGAACAACATATTTTTGCAAAACCAGAATTTGAATTGACTGAGGGCTTGTAACTGACTCGTGACTCTTGGGAGCGCACCAGTTTCATTAGTACAATGTTTTATCGCACAGTTCTGTTGAACTGTAACTGTCTGATAATTAGCTTAATTAGAACAATGCCCAATACAATGTAGCTTTCACAAACGAATAATATGACGAGTCACCGGCATGAGTAACCCTAGCTCCGGGCAGGACTTGGCTGTTTGGTGTTTATTTAGCTGGTGGTAGGACTTTTCACTACTCACACTCTGCCTCCGAGCAGTAGGATTGAAGGGCACAGTAGCAAGTTTTTTTTAATACCACTAAACTGGCAACCAAGCGTACGGACCATTTGACGGTAAGCGGTTACCGTATGTCTATGTACGCTTGCAACATGAGAGATATAATCTTGCGCGTTGCCTGAGACGTAGATCTAGTCTCATGTGCCTGTAATTTCAACGGAAACCATACCCTTCGAACCGGGACACAGCAATGCGAGCATTTCTGCTTGACGGCAGAAGTACGGTGGTAGTTCTTCGCCGGACAAGCTCTATCACAGTAATTTTGTAATTTGTAATTTGTAATTTATTTATTTATCCATAGACATAGTGCCATGTACTTAGATAAGTCATACAATACAGATAATAATAATAATAGTGAAGTGATATTAAACTGCGGGTTGATCACATAACTCTGTTAGCGACCAATTTCCATTTACCATAGCTCTACTGTCTTATTAGACAGTTTGAGATGGATATCAATTGAGCTTGGTTTTTCGCAATTATTCGCTAATATTTGTGATCAACTCGCAAGGCGATGATGCCAATGATGAAATCATCTACATCCGCGAAACTGCCAGCAAACCTTTCATTTGCAAAGAGACGCTGACTAAAAGAGGTCAGCTCACAGTTCAGCAGCTTTGAGGTGTACAACAGTTCTATATTTACAGCTGAAGTGCATAGAAATAAACTGTGTCAAGTGGATGAACCATAGGGTTGTTAGGTAAGTCTTTTGCTGTCGTCTGTCTGTCTCTCTTCCACACCTAGTGCGTACCATAGGTCTGTAAGGGACGGCATTAAATCCATACCGATTACAGGGACACCGCTACCATGAGCTTTATTGCAGTGCCGAGTTTGAACTGTTCATACAAAAATGATAAAACGAGCCATACAAGATCATAACAAGCCGGCAGATAGTAATCGCGGGCCGCCATTTTGAAATCCTACAATGTAGTAATGTAAACTTCCTTCTTCGCAGTCGAGTAAGATTACTCAGCAGTCGGTTGCGTGGCTCCTCGGGCCTACTTCATCGTTGCGTCATAGGCCCGCCTTCGCCAGTTGTCGCAACTGCGACCTTGGATGCCGAGTCATAGAGTGCAGTTTCGAATGTCAGGTGTACTGGCACAAGGCCGCTCGGCCCTTGAATACTAGGCCTCCCTTTGTGACGCCATTCTATTCCATACGCTTGTATCATACCATGTTATCATTATAATTACTTAGCAACGCATGCATAATCATGCATGATACTCGCCACCAACTATTCAACTACCACTATTATTCTTTAAACGAGCCAAATCGATAGTTTCTTTCAACATGAATTGTTTTTCAATCTCAATGACGCGGTGGGTGAGTGCCCGGTCGTGAAGCGAGAGGTTTCGGGTTCAATTCCCACTGAGGGACAAATGTTAATTAAGAGTAGTAGAGTTCTTTGTAATATAACACTTCCGGGGAAGTACTATCACCATACCTATTTTTGCCGCAAAGCAGTAATGCTCGCATTGCTGTGTTCCGGTGCGAAGGGTATGGTTTCCGGTGAAATTACTGGCACATGAGGCTTTCGATCTATGCCTCAAGGTGGCAACCCGCGAGTGATACCTCTGGTATTGCAAGCGTCCATAGGCTGCGGTAACCGCTTACCATCTTGTGGGCCGTACGCTTGGTTGCCACTTCAGTTGTATAAAAAAAAATGTTTTATTCTTGAGCCACTGCTGGGAAAAGGTTTCCTCTATCCAGTCTAAGTTTTCTATAAAATGATTGAGCCAATAAAAACCATGGAAATATAAAAAGAGTCATCCAGGGCAGGCAACGCACCAACTGTACTTCTGGTGATGTCAATAGGCGACGGTAACCGCTTACCATCAGGCAGGCCGTAAGCCTGTTTGCCTCCGAATGACATAAAAAAAAATTTATTTCGCCTGGTGCAATGATGAATTTTATACAAAAATTGGCAATCAAAAGTGTCGGCTTCGCCCAAACCTACTGTTCGGTGATGGTAAATATTGGGGTAACGTAATTTGGCAAGAGAAATGTGTTGTTTCTGGCTCGATGCGTCGCGATAAATTGAAATCGAGATAAAAAAATTGAAAGTACCAATGCCCGCAATACCGGTTAGCGCGAACTGTTCCGCACGGTGAAGGGAAACATTATGGAAACCAAAAAAACCTGAAATGGGCACACGACTGTTCACATTTAAATATATTTATTTTATTTAGGAGGGTTCGATTCCTGCCTAGGGTCAGCTGTTTGTACGATCATTGGGGCTAGATGATGCTGTGTGGATTGTCCAGCATTATTATTATTTTTATTATTATATAACACTACTGTTATCAGTTCTCAGACAGAACTATTTAAAGATTTAAAGATTTAAAGATTTATTTATTTAGTTCTTAGAGTAATTTGGTACAACAGTCTCTTATTACTATCAGTTTACAGTATTAAGTACTATTAAGTAGTAGGGTGGCCAAAAAAATTCTGATGAACTCCAAGATGACGCAGTGTGGTAAGATGTTCGGTTCTGAGTTCAGACTAAACATTCTTACGATCACAGAAGCGCTCGTGACGTAGCTGGCTAAGTTGTTCATAACAGATCAAGTAGTCACCATGTGGACGGGTGACCGCCACTGGCAATTTCAACTGAGCGCTCCCGCGCTTCGGAGGGCAGTCGATCCCGGCTTTTTCAAATCCAGAGGCCTTCGGACGGCCTAGAAACTCTGTCACCAGAGTTGGCCACATACGAGCTTACTTAGCCTGTTCCACATATCCCTACTGCTCTATTTCTACTGGTAGGGAAGAAAGGATTTTTTTTCCACATTTAGCTACTAGGAGGGATACAATGATATTTCACTTCCACATAATTCTACTAAGAAAAAGTACAATCAGATGGAAAATTCATTTATTGTAGGTAGTAGGTAGTACCTTAAAAAAAATTTTTTAATGAATAAGTGACATCCGCTTAGATCGAAATGAGTAGGTTAGGTTATGTTATGTTAGTGAAAAACTACGCGCGAGGCGAGCGAGCGTAGCGAGCGTGCCGCGGCAGCGGCCGCCGAAGCGCCAGAAATTGAATGATTACAATAAACACTTATAGAAGCACTTAAACATTTTGATTGTGAAGATACCACTTTCCTGAATTATTTTATCAGTAGAGATAAGCGGAAAAGTAGTCCCCCCTAGTAGCTAAATGTGGAAAAAAAATCCTTTCTTCCCTACCAGTAGAAATAGAGCAGTAGGGATATGTGGAACAGGCGGCTTACTTTTACTTACAGCGCTCAGCTCTCACCCAATCGTGTAACCGCGCTGAACGTTCCTTAACCTAGTTGTTCAAGCTACAGCAGCTAAATACTGCATAATAATACTTTTCCTATGATATAAACTGCTAGTACGGGCTTCCGTCTCCTGTGGCCCAGCTCCGAATTACGGAAGCGCTTATTGCCGTGGTACCCGTGCCTTTATTACGTAAGTCTATTGCTGTCAAATTGCTGTCGATTGCTAGTCGATCCCTTACGCGCTTATGGTACGCACTGTAGGTGTGAAAAAGACGGCCAGACGCAACAACAAGCGATCGACAGAAATAGACTTACTTAACCAGGGGGACTTACATAATTGATGATGATAATTTAAGGGTCTAATCTATACTTAACAAACTTTTTAATCAATTTCAAACGAATAGTTGTAAAGTTTAGTAATGTTTGACCTAGCGAGCGAAGCGTCTCAGTTTCGAGATTAGCCAAAAATGCTTTTGTCTGTCAGTCAGTCTGTCCGGCTGTTCTCGTCTTCAGGTCGCATTTTTCAACCAACCTGGTTGAAACTTGATTTTTGTCGGTACTTTCTCAGGGGCAAAAAGGGCTTTTAGAAATCTCAGCTTCATGAGATCAGATTTCGATGGTTTTTATTTTATTTGCAAGGTGTTAACTTTAAATTCGTCTCATAAAAATTTGGTGAAGATCTGATAAGTATCTTTAGCCAGCTACGTCAAAAGCGCTCCTAAATGATGAACAGCCCCCCAACCATGAACTCTTAGAGCGATTCAAATTAGGACCTAAACTGAATTGTCAAAAAATGTTGTACCATGACTTAAATAATTATTAATTTCATGGTACAAAATTTTTTGACAATTCAGTTTAGGTCCTAATTTGAATCGCTCTAAGAGTTCATGGTATGGGGGCAGTGCTTTCACTGATAAGCAACTTTAGCCAGTTCTCAAGCTCTTTAAACTAGTGTCATGATGATGAGTTGGGCACTAGCTTATAACCACAGTGCACAACAGCCTCTAATATCTGTGTCGCCGCAAGTGTTACAAGGGCAACCATTGTGCTTTCGCGGTTCCACACGCGTGGGTACAGCAGATAAGAAATCATTAGTCATTCTTCCGTAAAGTTGGCGGAATTTATGCCAAATTGTAATTTAAAAGGCTTACCTTAGGCACATCTATACTAATATTATACCGAAATATATAGACGACCGATGTGGCGCAGCGGGCGCAGGTCCGCCTGCGACGCAGAGGTTGCGGGTTCGATTCCCGCCTCGGAACAAATGTTTGTACGATCTACAAATATTTGTTCCGGGTGTTCTGGTATCACTCGCGGGTGATACCTCTGGTATTGCAAGCGTCCAAAGGCTGCGGTAACCGCTTACCATCTTGTGGGCCGTACGCTTGGTTGCCACTTCAGTTGTATAAAAAAAAAACATAAGCAGTCTTCCTTCATCATTGGCTTCGAAATCCAGGAAGTGCCGCCGGCGAGGACACGCGGAATTACGATTATAAAATCTTAATTGGCCTGTTAGACTAATTACCTATTACCAATTAGGTACAAACTTACGGTTTAGTTCCACTACCTCGGTTTCCACTACACCGCTTTAGTTTTAAAAATGTGTTATTCCCGGGATACGTTATTCATACGTAAGATCAACAAAAAAGAAAAAAGTTTAAAAGCACAACCTCATTAGTAGGTAAATATTATATAATAAATAAATAATACTGGACAATCCACACAGCATCATCTAGCCCCAAGGTAAGCTGCTGTTAAACAGAGCTGTATTATGGGTACTAGATGACTGATATATATTTAATACAATATACAATACATAGATAGATATTTTTATTATATATAGAAAATACCCAGAACACCCGGAACAAATATTTGTAGATCGTACAAACATTTGTTCCGAGGCGGTATAACTGTTCAGTGCTAGAGCGGGAATCGAACCCTCAACTCACAAATGCAGGTGGACCTTCGCGTCACATAGGTCGTCGAATAAGGATAATAGTTTCATAGAATCTGTTAGCTATTCTGCGCAGCTACGTCAGAGTATAACAGCGCGGAAACAGCGGCAAGGTCGATGGTACATTGTACTGGTCTGTTCAACGAGTGCGTGAGTCTGCAGGTAAATAAATAATATTCCGGTTCTGTGCTATTCATATACGTATCACACAAGTTTCATATACGTATCACACAAGTTTCGATTTCGTTAGAGCTCTTTGTGAGAGCTCGTCAAGGGACTAACACCATATATATTTCTGCTGTCAAGCAGTAATGTGAACATTGCTTTAGCATTGCTGTTTTCTTGTTCGAAGGGTATGGTTTCCACTAAAAGTGAGAATAAAATCAAGGTCATCATTCGTGCAAATAAATGCTACGACTCTCCGATATTTCCCATAAACTTACCCCAAACTGAAGAAAAGAGTGTAAATAAGCATACGACACAGAGTTTACTATTTATATTCTTATAGATCAGTTAATTAATCAATTTAACTTGCTGAGAAATACTCAGTTAGTTAACAAGTCGGCTAAGCATTCACTTTGAAATATTCTTGAATAAATAATATTCAAAGTCAGAACTCCTTGGAATCAGATAATAAGAAAAGATTTTTGATCTCCCGAGACTCATCCACTTTTGTGGTATTTCCACCTTTAACTCGTAGATTTAAAGGCGAAAATTCAATGCACTATAAAGGTCACCTGCAAGATTTTGGAGCAAAAAATATCTTAGATAGCAATTGCTTAGAAATAGACCATAAGCTTTTGAATATAAGGTTCATTTTAGTAACCATGATGCAGGCGATACCTGCTTACAAAAAGTTGGGTTTGTAAGCTTCGCTATGCCTCTCCGGTTTTTGTGCTTGTTAGAGGGAGAGAGATGATAGGGTAGAGCCTACTTTTTGTGGGTATTGACAAGGGTTGTGCGTTTGAATAGGGCTTGGGATCAAAAACCTTGGCTGTCGAATGTTTTTATGGGTATACTGTACAGACATTTAGAATTCAGACAAAAACTAACTTTCTTTTTAAGTACTACATTGTGTGGCCAAGATAATTGGACAAAGTTTTTAAAGTATATACGAAACAGACCATTATAACAAAAGCTCTCAATTTTGTTGTGACTACTTATTTATTCGAAACTAATAATAATAAACTGCAGTCCTTTCTAACTTCGCGTGGGTGCAATGAATAAATATAGCCTATGTTACTCAGGGATAATGTAGCATTCTAATGGTTAAAGATTTTTTGAAATCTGACCAGTACTTTTTGAGTTCATTCGTTACAAAGAAAAATACAATAATACAATCTTTTCTGTGTAGAAGTATGGACTAGTAACCCGCCCCAGCTTTGCACGGGTGCCGTGGCATTTTACCTGGTAGTAGAATAATCAAAATCAAAAAGTGCTTTATTCATTTGAATCACAAGGAACACTTTAAAACGTCTTACAAGCTAGGAAAATTTACACCAGTTCCAACGCGCGCATGCCGTAAAAAAACTGGCAACAACACCGGTTCCTATCGCTTTTACGGACGGACTCCTAGTATACCACTGCAGTGCCAGATATTCTGCCTCCAATCAGCAGTGTACAAGCTGCACCATTTAGGTTCGAAGGGCACTGCAGCAAGTAAAAAGTAAGATCATAATGATTCAGTGACCAACTCTGGTGTGCATGCCCTCACAACTTTGAAAAAGCAAAGACCGACAGCTTAACGTGCTTTCCGAAGAACGGGAAACTCATCATCATCATCATCATCAACCTATTGCATTCCACTGCTGGACGTAGGTATCTCCCAATGAGCTCGATCTTCGGCTTTCCTGAACCACTTTTTGCCAGCTACATTCAGCAAGTCATCGCTCCATCTAGCCGGAGGGCGTCCTACACTACGCTTGCCTAAGCGCGGTCTCCACTCTAGAACACGTTTGCCCCAGCGGCCATCGGTTCTCCGGCGTATATGACCAGCCCACTGCCACTTCAGCTTGCTTATCCTTACGGGAAACAGCTGGACGAGAAATAGTACACTTTTTAACTTTAAAATAAAACAGATCAGTGTAAAACGCTCTATGAAGCCATCTTTTGACATGACCCATTCCGAAACAAGATACGATATCAATCTAGGTTAACTTCAAGCACATTTCAGGTGCCTAAAATGCCTATTACATTACACGATTCGTCGGCACGATGAGCCGTGACGACAGATAGGACGTTCTGTTTACACTACGCGATAGCCTCCCTAAATCGCCTTTCTAAAGGCTCGAAACGACGACAAACTGCCTAACAGCGATTACCTTGCGATTTAGGCTCCCTGCTTCAAATCGTCACGATGAATCGTGAAATGTAATCGAGCCTTTACTCTTGAATCCAATGACAATTCCGATCCCATCCCAATTTCTATTTTCTGCTGTCAAATGTACTCTTATAAACAAGGTTGAATTTGGCGCTTGGTTTGCTGTCAAAAGTACGAAATGTCATATTCCAATAATTGTCCAATACCGATCGCGTTCAAGAGTAAGTCCCCAGACACATAATTATGTATATTTACATTAGCGGCTCTTCTTCTTCTTTTGTTTTATGGCCTCTGTGGCTAGTTTGCCACAATTTTGCCAGTGTCAAGTGTATTAGTTTGATTGTCGCTTAGCAACGTAAACAAACGAAATTTGGAAAGAAACGATGACTTTTCTTTCAAAATTCTCCTGGAAAGTCTTTCGACTAAATTACCAACCAACATTACCCCTCCATTTCAATTACTTACACTTGTGCTAAGTAAACAAGTTAAGTTGGATAAACTGCCACCAAATTTACGCAATAAAACTTAAAATAACACGAGAAAAATAATTAAAATGGGAAGATCCATGTCGTTTTGACAAGATAGCCAAAGACAATCCACTAGTGGCTCGTGGGAATAAGGTTGAATTTGGCGCTACGTTGTCATGAAATGTCATATTCCAATACTTGTCTAATACCGATCCTTTCAAGAGTAAGGCTGCGTTTCCACCAGAGATTTGCGAGGTTTTTTAGCGAGGAAAGTGTTTCAATAACCAAACAAGTTTAATTACATCATTTGGATGGGTGACCGCCTGTGGCAATTTCAACTGAGCGCTCCCGTGCTTCGGAGGCCACGTTAAGCAGTCGGTCCTGGCCTTTTCAAAGTTGTTAGGCCATGGCAGAGGCCTTCGGGCGGCCTAGAAACTTTTTCACAAGCTGTCAGAGCGAGGCTAGGTTAATTAAGTGATTATACTTTTTTGCAACAACGCTCGACGAAATACATTAGTTACCCACAACATTATATTACTATTTCTAATTTAATTTCATACAAAATTCTGTTATTTTCTTAGTTAATGCTATTAAAATTCAATTTTGGGTAGTAAGTAGTAAATATTTGTACGTCATGACAAATGGCTGAAAGTGTTTAGCACCTATGTTTATACATAACAACTGTATCATCCACTATATTCACTGCAAATATTTATCTTTATCTTTATCTTTAACAACACAGGTTATCTTAAGGTGGGAGTTAGCGATCTTGCAAATATCATTGTCTGTTTTATAGTGATGTAATTAAGGTTTATCATATAAAGTTTGAATCATGCTACCTACTACCTAATAATGCTGGCCCATAAGCTTTCTGTTTTCAAATAAATAACTTTTTACTTACTTTATTGGTTCCTACCAAACACATCCCTCGCTACACATCCTCGCACATCTGGTGGTAACGAAGCCTTAGGCCCCAGGTCGATTTTAACCATTTGACGACGACGATTTCTTTGATTTATTTATTATTTTTTTAGTTCGCGATTTTTTATTAGGGTAAAATGCGGGAAGTTTGCTGTAGCGTTATTAACGACGGATTAATAGTAGTTCATTTTACACACTAAAGAGGCGCTGTTAAAAATCCCATGCAAATTGGCAGCTAGACGATACGTTTACGTTACGATTGTCAAACTAGTTTTTCGTGATTCGCTCTCAGAGGTCGTATTCGGAATAATGCTGTTGACAATCGTAAAAATGTTAACATATTGTCCAGCTGTCAATTTGTATGGAATTTTTGTAGTTCATTTTACGTGTACAAAGTCTCATTTTGAAACGTCTTATAGCTAGGTGAATTTACGCCAGTTCCACGCGCCCCAGCCTAGGAGGATCTGGCAACAAACTCGGCTGGGTTCCCAGCTTTTTCTAGATGATCCCTCTTCATCATAAAGCTTCAGTGTGGTGTCAATCGAACTAGGTGAGGCTCATGCCAAGTATTTATGAGAGAAGAGAATCCCATACAAATTGAGAGCTGAGCGTTCACGTTTCATCATCATCATCATCATTTCAGCCCGGTATCACCCACTGTTGGGTATAGGCCTCCTTTCGCTTATTCTATTCGTCACGTTCGTCAAAATCATTAATATGAGGCCTCTGAAGCACCAGACCGTTGACCCTAAGGGCGGAACAGACTGCGTACGTCATATCACAGAGGGAAGTAAAAAATCCCCCTTACAGTGGCGCCGGCGCAGGTAGCGGCCTTCGGGTCAACGGCCCGACGCGCCCTAAAATACTCCCGCGCACATGACGTGTGCAAGGGTGCGTGTACACCGGCGAATGCAGACTTCGTTGCAAAATCTTTCTTCACATAAAAAAATCGATCCAGTCGGTCGTCTTACCCCCAAAAATTCGAAAAAATTAAGATGAGTAGATTTTATTGCGGGGCAATATTTTTTTTTTTTCTGTTCTGATTATCCGCGATCAGTTGGTGGACTATAAGCGGATGAGTTGGATGTTTCTCTGGCGTTTGGGATCCGGGCTCATTAGTCCTTCTTCCCTCATTATTGGAGGTTGTCCAGGATGTGGCTTCTTTTCAAGCGGCATGTGGTACTCGGGTTATCTATGAGTGCCCTTGCAAGTGGGTTAGTGTGACTTTTCAGGCGACCCAAGTATTTGCTTCCGGGGCAATATAGATCTAAATGATAAGACCTATAAAGGCTACTCGGAAAAATGTACCTACGGAACCTGATCCTGTGTTCCACGATTGAACGAGCGAGCGAAGTGTCTCAGTTTCGAGATTGGCCAAAAATGCGTTTGGTTGTCAGTTTGTCCGGTCAGTTTGTGTTCTCGCCTACAGGACGCATTTTTCAACCAATCTGGTTGAAACTTGGTATATGGGTTCTATGACTTATAGAATTTTATTGTCGTCGTGGATTTTTGATAGGGGCTGCTGAATCTCCGCCTACTGTGATTTGATTGCGATGATAACTTTAAGTTTGTCTGATATTTGGTGAAGATCTGATGAGGATCTTCAGCGTGATGAGCAAAATAGTTCCTCAAAATGCAGTATGTTGCTCACTTTCAAAGTTTGTGCTTGCGAGGTCTACTGTTCGGAGAACTGCTATATAGTTTGTGGCGTTTTATGAACGCAACCATATAAAGTTATAATTAAACCGTGTATTTAGAACGCAGCGTATATGTATTGACATTTAGTTTAAGTATGTTGGCAGAATGTAAGAGCCACTACCTAGCTAGAAAATGGAGAATTGTCTCTCTCTCTGGTTTTGGCACTCGACGGAGTGAGACGATTCTCAGTATTCTCAAAAAGCACATGTCACGGTAGCAAGATTACGATGTAACTCTATGTATGTATCTGGTCTTTTAAGTCGTGCGAAAACGATGCGGGTCGCTAGTTAACAATAAACTTGGTATAATTATATCACTGAGCTATTACAATGCGTATTACTTTTTTAGTTCGGGACTACTAGATGGCGCTCTGTATGAAAACGTCCGCCAATATTTATTATTATTGTTCAGATATGCTTGTCACTACCTACTATTTATATTCAGAGTAGTGCGTCCACGGTTTTACAGTTCATAGGATTATCCCTGTTAAATAAAATCTAACTTTTTTTTTTTTTTATACAACTGAAGTGGCAACCAAGCGTACGGCCCACAAGATGGTAAGCGGTTACCGCAGCCTATGGACGCTTGCAATACCAGAGGTATCCCTCGCGGGTTGCCACCTTGAGGCTAAGATCGAAAGCCTCTATCATCATCATGACAGCCTTCTAATGTTCCCACTGCTGGGACACTGGCCTACTCTCAGGCGAGAGTGATTGGGTCTTAATCCACCACGCGGACCCAATGCGGATTGGCGGATGGCACATGTCTTTCGAATTTTTAGTTCTTGGACATGCCGGTTTCCTCACGATGTTTTCCTTCACCGTATGAGAGCACTGGCATTGCGCACATAAATTTTTCGAACAGAAAAATCCATTGGTGCACGACCGGGTTTGAACCCACTACCTTCGGATCGGAAGGCGGGGTCACTACCACTAGACCACCGGTGCGGTCGGAAGCCTCATGTGCCAGTAATTTCAACTAAAACAGGATCCCGAAATACAGTTCTACATTAGTTCGGGGGAAGGCGATTATGAACACTGTTAACCTTGTCACCACTGGTACAGCCTTTGTGCCCTAAATAGGTAGTCAGTAAGAAATCGCTCTCTGCGATATGACCACCTTTTGTAGGACTACATACTTAATATAGTTTACACTTTGTACTCTTGTGTCCTCAATAAAGTGCTATTATTGTTATTATTATTATTAATAAACAGACTTGATATATATTTCTTAAACTCTATAATCATAATATCCTTAACAATATTATATAGAGGGGAATGTTTGGATGTGCATCACGCACAACACATGTTAGTTTTGTACCAAGGTGTTTTAATGTATACTCTTAAGAGACTGGAAGGAACATGGAAGCTCACAAATACACTCACACTCACTCACACATCCACCATCACACAGACACAAACACTCTCACTACATACACACACACTACCCATTACACTTACTTAACTAATGGCTCGGTTCTGGCTACATTTAATTTTGTATAACATCTTATATTTTATAAGTATATATTATATATAATGTTAAAATGGAACATAATATCTCTGGAGATGGGCGCTGATAGCTGCATCACAGTCACATTTGTAGACTAATGTAGTTGTTATTGTACATAAATATTCTTGTACATGTGTTTTTGTTCCTAATAAAGCATTTTTGATTTGATTTGATGATTTGATTTACAAAATACAAATGTAAAATAAAGTTTACATAATGTATTCTATTAGGTATATGCTTCTTGGTACAATATTTGCTTAGTTTGGTGCTAGATGTTACTGTGTAAAAATGTATGTCTACAACAAACATGTAAATATTTAATTAACAAAACTATTCTCGAATGGTGGTCACAAACTAGATATCACAATTTAGGCCCCTCAATCGATGGACAAATGACATTAAAGTAGTCGCAGGAAGTCGGTGAATGGTGAAGGCTCAAGATCGGTTGTTATGGCCTCTTTGCGGGATTATGTCCAGCAGTGGACATCTATCGGCTGATATGATGGTGATGATGAACGGTTGGCCATACATTATAGAAACTCGACACTAGAGAAGAAATCTTTGCAGCTTGAAGGTCAGGAAAACATTATTGATAATTTAAAAACATAATGACGTGTGCATGCAGGTAATAATAAATTATGTATTTTTTTCTATAAATAATTATTTAATTTAGATGCCTTGCTCACTAGGTATTGTGTATTATACTAGAAAATGCTAGTTAATTAGGTATCAGGTATGCATTTTGGAAATTTAAAATACTTTTTAATTTATTTCTGCTTACAAAAGGAACTGGCTTTCCAAATGAACACCCTTCAACTGATTTTTTTAAAGTGAGTGTTTCAGATAGAAACCATGTTCAAGTTATAGTTATTTTAAATTGTTTTGTTATACCTAAAGACTCAAATAACAAAATAATAAGATAATAGAAAACATAGGTAACATGACCGATGTGGCGCAGCGATCGCAGGTCCGCCTGCGACGCGGAGGTTGCGGGTTCGATTCCCGCCTCGGGTCAAATGATTGTACGATCTACAAATATTTGTTTCGGGTGATCTGGGTATTTTCCATATATAATAAAAATATATATCTATGTGGGTATTGTATTGTATTAAGTATTATATCAGTCATCTAGTACCCATAACACAACTCTGTTTAACAGCAGCTTACCTTGGGGCTAGATGATGCTGTGTGGATTGTCCAGCATAATCTATTTATTTATAGGTACATAATAATAAACTTGACTTAACTGGTATGAAAACAACTTTTAACTTTTAGTAGTGGTATTTATTTTTAAGTTACTAACTTGATACATAACTTTGTGCTCCCATATCTTTTTTTTAAACTACTCTCGCACCTTTTCTTGTGTAGGTACAGGTACTTAACAAAAAATGTAATTTTTCTAATATTTAAAACATCTATCTACTGGACCCTGGTCATATTTTTTGCTCCATTTCAGTAGTGGTAAGTCTAAACTATTCAGGTAAAATGTTAAGCATTATATAACTTTGGTGTCTTGTCCTGATGTTTCTGTCAACATAGTCACCCTACATATTGCGTGACACTCCGTAAAAATGTATCGATTTTCGGGAACTAACCTGTAGTTGTGTTCGTAATCCCAGTATTCCTTGTAGCGAGGGTGCCACCTTGGGCCTCCACGGGAGTACGGCCTCCGAGAGCCTCCTTGACTCATACTCGATGCGCCATTCTCTCTGGCTATCGATCTGCGCCGACCGCCGGGCCCTGCCCAGCAATTCGCGGCTCGCTGCACTTGGCGGCGATGCACTGCACTGCGACACTTTAAAAACCACTCTTTTACTATTTAATTATCCAAAATCACACGGAGCCCTAAACTCTGTTTTGAGACTTGCGGCAATGACGCGAAGCTCGCGCGGACTGACTGGAAATCAAGCTCGACAACGTCAAGAAGCGGAAGCGACGATGCGTCTCCTGGCGGCCATGTTCCGAACCACATTTAAATTCGACCGCGAATCATTTGTCTATTTTTATTAGAGATATTTTGAGTTTTTTTTTTAGTTACACGCTTCGGAAAAATAGTCAGAGCAAAATGGTCGATTCGGTTATGCAATCCGTGTCTTGACGACCACAAACAGCAAAAAAACTAGTACAGTACCGTGAAGTATTGATTTTATATTTAGCTGAGCACGCAAAATGTTATTTTATTAGAAATGGCTAAGAAAAGTCCAGGGCATCGGGAGCAAAGTGAGGGCGTGATAACGCGCACTTAAAATGGTTCGTCACCGTTCACATAATTAATGTGAATCAGAGTTGGTAATCTGCAGTCGTCACGCACTGCCTGGTGTGCTCTCTCGACTCAAACTAGTATACAAAATGGTAGTTCACAGTCTCTCTATAACAAAAACACACTTAGAAAGAAAAAAATCCCATGAAATTAAAAATAATCCAAGAAAATAACGCAACGCTATGCGTGCGCCCAGTCCGGACGACCGACACGCTACGTAAGCCTCGTTCTTTACTAAAAAAGTTTACACAACTTTATCCTCTTTGCTATTTCCAGCGCTTCAAGCGCTGGAGAAATTCTTACGTGACTTTGTCGTCTAACCATACTCCCATATCAAGCGCTCTACAGCTATATTAGCATCAAGCCCCGCCCATTGTTATTAAAATGCAGCCAACATGACGCACGCAGTACATTGTGAAGTTAGCTGCGAGTGAGAAATTGATATCATTCTCTTTCTTACCAATGCTATAGACAGAGACAGTTGACACGACTAAACCATGTTGTTGAGCTGATTGCCCACCCGTGAGTTTGTTCTCTTCGCAAATAAAACACTACATTAAAGTTGAAATACTTAAGTAGGTACATCCAAATTACTTGAAATATAACAATGAATAATCGCTATCTCCCATTTCAAGGTTTTCTAACCTATTTGATGAATTGGAAATTAGATGGGTGGGTCGTAGTCGTAGGATGTTCGTTTGTCGTCGTGACCCGAAGAGAATTTTAATTAAAATCTATTCGTGGGACTACTAAATGTATTTTAGATATGTACACCAACGCGAATTATTCGTATTCGTAGGTATAGTATAGGTACTGAGTATGAGTAACCCAAATATTTCTATGTGTTATTTAGTCAAAGGAGTAACCCTAAACACCCCCAACAGACGCATAAAATAGTCCGACATATCGATATGTCCACTTCAAGATTTACAGTAACTACAAGTAGGTACCATTACACCACAAACTCGAAACTGGGATCAAAACCCTTGCAGATCATTCAAACATTTTTGTGTCCCAAGAGAATCGAACTCGCTACCTTAATAGAACGCTGTGGATACGTTTGCACCATTGAGTTACGTAGTGTTAGGGCACAGAATAGATATTAATACGTTAGGGGAAAAAATAGCTTATTAAAAAACTATTTAAAAAAGGTGTGTATATATCTACCGTTAAAAAAGTAAGTTCGTATGAGTCAGTGGCCAAGTCTGGTGAGAGTTTCTAGGCCGCCCGAAGGCATCTGTCATGGCCTAACAACTGCTTAACGTGCCCTCCGAAGCACGGGAGCGCTCAGTTGAAATTGCCACTGGCGGTCACCCATCCAAATGGTGATTTCGCGGAACAGTGCTTAACTTCATTGATCTGTTACAAACAACTTAGCCAGCTACGTCACGAGCGCTCCTATCTAACGTTAAAACTGCATTATTCATAAGTTTTGATTTAAGGTAGTAACTGTTTTGGTAAACTTCTATCATTTCTAAATAAATAAATCTAAATCAAAAACCATCATCATAACATGACAGCCTTCTAATGTTCCACAGCTAGGACTCTGGCCTACTCTCAAGCGAGTGATTGGGTCTCCCGTATGCGGCCTCACAACGCCATAACCGCTACGACAGTGAATCGTTCAGCTTCTTGCGAAAAACTAAAACAAGCATTGGTTATTGAGTGTTACACACACAATAAGGAAATACTAAAGATTATAATATCCCAAAAAACCGTTTCCCCTGTAGGTGGAGCTATCGGCGCTTCGAGCTGAAGACATCCCAATTATTTCGTCCTACCGAGATATGTCTCGATAATTCAATTGGTAGAGCACCCGCGTATCAAGCGGTGATAGCGAGTTCAAATCCCTCAAAACTTAGTTTTGATAATGGAATTTGAATAAATACTTTCATATATACGTCGAAGTCCTTATGTCACATCTCTATATCTATTATTTTTATTTTATTTATGTGTAAATCAATGTTTGCATGTCGGTCAACGACGAAGTGTGTGAGACATTTAAAACAAATGGTAAAACCTAATATCATAATACCATACTTCAAGCAAATAAATACTATTTCATTTCATATGGTGGTATGGTTTCGTCCTACCATACCCCAGGGGTATGGCAAGGGGTGGGTCCGAAGTGAATTCCTCTTGAGGCGAAAATATTTTTTGAGATATTGTAATCTTCGACTTGTTCTCCGGCAGACGTGTTGCTCCGTCGAGCGCTGGAGCCAAAGTGAGAATTCGATGCGACAACCCCACTATTTAGTCTCAACCGGTATGTGTATGGTAGTCTAACACGTCTGCCGGAGAACAAGTCGATGGTCCTGAAGATGTCCCGTGGAGGGATGAAACACGTGTCGATATTTTTCTTTATATTGTAATCTTTAAAAATAAGCATGTTACCGTACCGTTTACCATCTTGTGGGCCGTACGCTTGGATGCCACTTCAGTTGTATATATATATAAAAAAAAAAATGTTAAACCCAAAAAAATTAAAACAGCAATACACATTTACATACATTTTAATTAATAAAAAACATTTATATTAGAATGTACACAATTTTTCTTATAAACCTACAATATTTTAGTAATAAACTTCTTACTGCTTATAAAACTCGAGAACTGTGGACCGCATTAGCTAATTTTGGTCTTGTAATTTTTGTAGAGAAGAGCTTCGGTGGTCTAGTGGTAGTGACCCCGCCTTCCGATCCTAAGGTCGTGGGATCGAATCCGGTCGTGCACCAATGGATTTTTCGCTACGAAAAATTTATGTGCGCAATGCCAGGGCTCTCATACGGTGAAGGAAAACATCGTGAGGAAACCGGCATGTCCAAGAACAAAAAATTCGAATGACATGGTGCCATCCACCAGTCCGCATTGGGTCCGCGTGGTGGATTAAGACCCAATCACTCTCGCTCGAGAGTGGGTCAGTGTCCCAGCAGTGGGAACATTAGAAGGCTGCCGTAAATATTTTTTGTAAAGTCCAGGGAAGGTTTAAATGGTGAGAAAATATGGAAAATTGCTAGAAAAATAGCGCGAATGAAACCGCGCGGTTCAGCTAGTTATAAAATAATAAATATAACTTTCTAGGACTCTAGAGCTAAGCTGTGGTCCCGGTTTTTCAAAGTTATACCATGACATTCACCTTTTACTTGGTGGTAGGACTATTCAGCAAGAGTCCGTCTCGGTGGGTACCACCGCAGTGTCAGATATTCTACTTCCAAGCAGTAGTGTGCACTGCACTGTGTTTAGCTTTGAAGGGCACTGTAGCAAGTGAAATTACTGGGCGAAAGAGACTTAACAACAATGTCTCGAGGTGATAAGCGCAGTGCAGTGCCACGCAAACATTTGAAAACTTTAAGCTTTGGGTGGCACTGCATCTGTAATAGTCAGGCGTGGTGCTTAACATCAGGTGGGCGCCTTGATTGTCTTGTCACTTGCTGACATAAAAAAAAACAAAAAAAAAACATGCTGTGTTTTGCTTGTTACGAATAAATTCTAAAACTAGCGATTACAAAAATTATTTCACTATCAGAATGCTACATTATCCCTGAGTAACATAGGCTATATTTTATGTCCACTCGTGCGAAGCCGGGGCCGTTAGAGTAGAGATTAAGATTATTTCTGATTCTAAATTAGAGCCAGTGGTTCTTGGAGTTTAGTTGAAGACAGCCGTATTCATAGTTCATTGTCAGCTGGATCGTATAACTCCGACATGGTTCTATAGATATATGACGGAGAACTGGCGCCTCTGAAACAAAAAATCTTTGATAATTAATTTATTCATTTATTCTGCACAATGTACATTTAGCTTAGGTCTAAATAATGTAGCTGCAAGTGAGTACATGAACCCTGTTAGGGCGTTGCAGGTAGTAACTAGTTATTTAACTAGTTTGTTTCATAGTTACGATAAGAATAAAAACTTGTTTATTTGACACACAATTATGAGAGCAGTACAGTATAAAGGCAAGAAAAAAAGGTCAAAAAGAACAAATAAAGAACCAATTTCATAGTGGCCTAGGTCTTAGTAACACCATAGAGAAATTGGAAAAAAATATAAAACTAACATTATAATACAATTTTATTTATATGTAGACAAACAAAGTTCTTTATGAAAAATGTTTGTTGCGTTGAGTTTCCTAAAACGGGAACACTGGAGGTCCGCCATGACAGCTATTAGCCAATGATCGTGACGCGTCTTGACTTTGACAGCACCTAATAACCCAGTTGTTCGTTAAACCCGCCATGTTGTTTTGCATAGTGTTGCACTCCTTCACAAAGATAAACTTACATAAGATTGTGAAAGAAGCTAAAATAAATTAAATAAACAGCTTAAAATGGTTTCTTTATTGAATATCTAAATATCTAGACCCCTACAAAGGACCTAGGCCCGGCTCCATACATCGAGAAACAACTCCTTTATACACAAAATAGAAAGAAAGACCTAACATTAAGTCACAGTCTCTCCTTGTGAGTGCGGTTAAGGTCCAGTCTCAGCTTTATGCCACTCCCGAACATAGTGAGGAAGGAATCGATTACGATCACGATTAGCCTGTTGTGTCCCACTGCTGGGCAAAGGCCTCCCCCTGATCTTACCAGTCATCTCGGTTTCGTGCCAGTTGGACCCAAAAGTTAATTCTTAATTAATAAAAAAATATTATGACTTATTTTTTATTTTTTTACATAATGGCAAAAGCACTAATGGTCTAGTGGTAGTAACCCTTTCCGACCCAAGGTCGTGGGTTCGAAACCGGTTGTTCAAATTAATTTTCTAAAACAAAAATCATGTGCTCAATGCCAGTGCTCATACGGTGAAGGCAAACATCGTGAGGTAGCCGAATGTGCAAGAACCGAAAATTCGAAATACACGTGCCATCCACCAATCCGCATTGGGTCTGCGAATTGTTTTTTTTTTTTTTTTTTTATGCTGGACACAGCATCATCTAGTCCCAAAGTAAGCTGCTGTTAAACAGAGCTATATTATGGGTACTAGATGACTGATATATACTTAATACAATACAATACATAGATAAATATTTTTTATTATATATAGAAAATACTCAGAACACCCGGAAAAAATATTTGTAGATCGTACAAACATTTGTTCCGAGGCGGGAATCGAACCCGCAACCTCTGCGTCGCAGGTGGACCTGCGCCCGCTGCGCCACATCGCTCGTCTTAAATGATTGGGATTAAAGACCCAATCACTCTCGCTTGAGAGCAGGCTAGCGTCCCAGCTGTGGGAGGATACCCACGTGTTAGTAATGAACAGGGTGAGATGGTCCGGAGTTATGTAATCCCGGGCCGGTGTGTACACGTGCGACGAATCACACGCGTGATCCCTGGAACAAATAACATAGAACAACAGTTTATAAAAATACTAGCGGCACGTCCCGGCTTCGCACGGGTGGTGGAGCGCTCGTGACGTAGCTGGCTAAGTTGTTCCCAACAGATCAACGAAGTTAAGCACTGTTCCGCGTACTCATCATTCGGATGGGTGACCGCCAGTGGCAATTTCAACTGAGCGCTCCAGTGCGTTAAGCAGTCGGTCCCAGCTTTTTCAAAGTTGTTAGGCCATAACAGAGGCCTTCGGGCGGCCTAGAAACTCTGTCACCAGAGTTGGCCACTGACTCATACGAAATTACTTACCTTTTATATTTGTTCCGGGTGTTCTGGGTATTTTCTATATATAATAAAAAATATCTATCTATGTATTGTATTGTATTAAGTATATCAGTCATCTAGTAACACAAGCTCTGCTTACCTTGAGGCTAGATGATGCTGTGTGGATTTTCTAGCAAAAGAAGGAAAAAAGATGTGTTTTTTTTATACAACTGAAGTGGCAACCAAGCGTACGGTCCACAAGATGGTAAGCGGTTACCGCAGCCTATGGACGCTTGCAATACCAGAGGTATCACTCGCGGGTTGCCACCTTGAGGTCGATCGAAAGCCTCATGTGCCAGTAGTTTCACCGGAAACCATACCCCTCACACCGGAACACAGCAATGCGAGCATTGCTGCTTGGCGGCAGAAATAGGTATGGTGGTAGTCTTTCCCCGGACGAGCTCTATCACAGAGAACTCTACTACTCTTGATTACTATGATTCGCGCAATGTTGCCATATTAGAATAGTATAAATAGTTGGGTACATACTCATAGCAGTGAAGATGCTGCGGATCACCGAGAGCGATCTCCTGGGGGTCGGCCGCGTGGATCGGGGTCAGCTTGTACAATGGACACAGTACGAGAACCTGTAACAATACATTTACAAAATACTTAATTTAATTTTATTTTATTTTATTTTTAAATGTTAGGAAAATTTCATTTCATTTATTTCAATAACAATTTAACAATGGTGTCTGAAAATACATGCAATATAAGTACAAATTAAGGCTACAATTATTTAACATGCAAAATACTGTAATAATAATAACAATAATAATGCTGGACAATCCACACAGCATCATCTAGCCCCAAGGTAAGCTGCTGTTAAACAGAGCTGTGTTATGGGTACTAGATGACTGATATATACTTAATACAATACATAGATAGATATTTTTTATTATATATAGAAAATACCCAGAACACCCGGAACAAATATTTGTAGATCGTACAAACATTTGACCCGAGGCGGGAATCGAACCCGCAACCTCCGCGTCGCAGGCGGACTGAAAAAAACTAACAGTTTAAATCATGTGAGAATGGTAATGCTTAGAAAATAGAACAGGATTAACCTAAACAGTTTTCACTAATAGTTCACTTATACTTAACAAAGTTCTAGTTGTCCACAAATTATAACACTTAGTATTTATTTATTTAAGGGAGGCCTTTGCCCAGCAGTGGGACACCAACGGCTGATATAATAATAATAATATAATTTATTTATTTATTTAATTCTTTATTGCACAATAAACAAAATTGTACAAAGGGAGGACTTAATGCTATGCAGCATTTTCTACCAGTCATCCATATCTGGTGAAAAAGTGGAGGTTGGCGTGCTTAAAACTAAGTTACATAAAAACTAACATGGAAAACTAAAAATACTCAAATATCTATAAAAAATAACTTAGAATTATATAACAATAACAAATTAACTAACTAACTAACTTATCAATCTAAATATGATCCATGTAAGTATGTATAGTATTGTATAGTATTATATTGATAGATAGATAGATAGATAAATCATTTATTTGTATCTTCAAAATACACGTACATTTTAAAGTGCAAAAAGGCAAACCATACAGTTACTTAACACTAACATAAATCAGGTAGGAATGTATTTGCCCTAAACATTGACCTCGTAAAAACAAGCTAGGCACCTACCTATGTATGTACCTAGGACTAGGTATTTAAAACTAAAAGCACGTGTGTGTTGCAGTTGACAAATAGGTTATAGCTCAGCGATAATATTGCTATTTTAAGAGTAGTAGAGTTCTCTGTGATAGAGCTCGTCCGGGGAAGGACTACCACCATACCTATTTCTGCCGCCAAGCAGTAATGCATTGCTGTGTTCCGGTGTGAAGGGTATGGTTTCCGGTGAAATTACTGGCACATGAGGCTTTCGATCTTAGCCTCAAGTTGGCAACCCGCGAGTGATACCTCTGGTATTGCAAGCGTCCATAGGCTGCGGTAACCGCTTACCATCTTGTGGGCCGTACGCTTGGTTGCCAATTCAATAGTATTAAAAAAAAAAAAAATTGTTTGTGTGTTTATTATAAGATTTTTTTATGTAGGTATATAATAAGTATGTTTATGTATTATTCGTATGTATATATTTTAAGCTTAAGTATAGTTCGCACAGCGGATTTAGGCTTCCGTGAAGTTAGCCGTTTGTGATGCGCAAAGACAATTTAGTTTGAAAAAGCTCCATTGCGCATCGAAACGGCTAATTTCACTACGGCCGAGATCCGTTGTGAGACCGGATCTAGGCTTCCGTGAAGTTAGCCGTTTGTGATGCGCAAAGACAATTTAGTTTGAAAAAGCTCCATTGCGCATCGAAACGGCTAATTTCACTACGGCCGAGATCCGTTGTGAGACCGGATCTAGGCTTCCGTGAAGTTAGCCGTTTGTGACGCGCAAAGACAATTTAGTTTGAAAAAGCTCCGTTGCGCATCGAAACGGCTAATTTCACTACGGCCGAGATCCGTCGTGAGACCTACAGTTAGATATTTAGTTATTATTTTTTCGTATTTATGTAATTCCAGTTTATAATAACTATGTATACACATGGCGGGGCCAACATGGCGACGGCTCACACAGGACCGGACGGGGTGGAAATCTTTGGAGGAGGCCTATGTCTGCGGACAAGCTGATGTCTGAAGAATTTAAAATAATACAATTTATAAGTTGAAATGTAATATAATTCAGCAATAAAGGCTATATCCATCTATCTATCTATCTATGTATACACATACCCATGTATGGTGCACCGGTGGTCTAGTGGTAGTGACCCCGCCTTCCAATCCTAAGGTCGTGGGTTCAAACCCGGTCGTGCACCTATGGATTTTTCTGTTTCGAAAAATTTATGTGCGCAATGCCAGTGCTCTCATACGGTGAAGGAAAACATCGTGAGGAAACCGGCATGTCCAAGAACTAAAAATTCGAAAGACCACCAATCCGTATTGGGTCCGCGTGGTGGATTAAGACCTAATCACTCTCGCCTGAGAGTAGGCCAGTGTCCCAACAGTGGGAACATTAGAAGGCTGTCATGATGATGATGATGATGATACACCTACCCACTTCTATAAAATATCATCTTTCACCACTTGGGTTTGCTGGAAGAGAACTCTTTTTAGGGTTAAGCTCGCCTGTGTACATGTCCTTTTTTTTTAATTTTTACAAATGTTATCATGTGTGTGTACAATAAAGAATAAAGAATAAAATATGAATCTAAAATGAACCTACGTAAACCTATAAAACTACTTTTATATTTAATATATTACATATAATTATAATACCTAGTAACAAATTATGATTAGTTTTTAAAACTATCATGGTTATTAACATAATTTTCACTTAAAACGGGATATTTACCATGATTTGTGAGATATCGGGAATCAATAAAACTCACAAATCATGGTAAATATCCCGTTTTAAGTGAAAATTAAATTATGATTACATAATTAATAGGTACCTTACCTAACAGAAAAATGGGAACCTAAGAATACATGGGAGTCACTCACTATTAACTTAAGCGAAACACACACAGAGAGCGGGCGTGCGTCGGTTCGTGTGTGTCGCGGGTTTATTTCATTTAATTTGTATGGACCATAAAAAAACATACGAAAAATCTCTAGTACTATTCCGCTTAACATTTAACTAATGAGGTCACACAGTTAACCTCAAAAGAAAAATATCGTCACGTGTTTCATCCCTCCACGGGACATCATCCGGACCATCGACTTCGAATCCCACAAAAATTAATGCCTTTTTTTATACATATTGTGTTTAAATAAAAATAAAAAAAAACGATAAACTTTATCCGGTCAATTATTAGTAATTTTTGTAGGAAATCGAGACGGTTGTATAAGCGTCAACGAGATCGTGCAGCGGGAGTTAGAGCAGGTATAGTATAGTCACCGGCACGTTGTAGTAGGAGGCGGCCGAGGCGATGTTGTGCACGCCGGGCGCCGCCAGCGCCGCGCCCCCGGACAACGCGCAGCACGCGCCCGTCACCACCTGCGGCACCCCACCCGGGGGGGGGAGTTACGAATAAAATGAAGCAAACGCATCGCATTCACCACACGCATGGTTTGTGTACCATGGTTAAGCACCGGTGGTCTAGTGGTAGTGACCCCGCCTTCCGATCCTAAGGTCGTGGGTACAAACCCTGTCGTGCATCAATGGATTTCTCTGTTCGAAAAATGTATGTGCGCAATGCCAGTACTCTCATACGGTGAAGGAAAACATCGTGAGGAAACCGGCATGTCCAAGAACTAAAAATTCGAAAGACATGTGCCATCCACCAATCCGCATTGGGTCCGCGTGGTGGATTAAGACCCAATTACTCTCGCCTGAGAGTAGGCCAGTGTCCCAGCAGTGGGAACATCAATCAATCAATCAATACATTTATTGCTGTCATATGGTACATTATGTAGTTGTTACAGAATAAGTAGTATCACACATGAACCCTGTTATTAGGGTATTGCAACATGGAGGAAGGCCGAGGTATAAGCTATAATTTTGACGACCAATGTGGCGCGGTGGGCGAAGGTCCGCCTGCGACGCGGAGGTTGCGGGTTCGATTCCCGCCTTTGGACAAATGTTTGTAGGATCAAGTATTTGTTCCGGGTGTTCTGGGTGTTTTCTATGTATAATAAAAAATATCTATCTATGTATTGTATTGTATTAAATATATATCAGTCATCTAGTACCCATAGCACAGCTCTGTTTAACAGCAGCTTACCTTGGGCTAGATGATGCTGTGTGGATTGTCCAGCCAAAAAAAAAAAAAGCATTCGGTATTCATATTAAAAAAGTAGATAGATAGGTAAGTATGTCATGAATTGAATGATAATGTTGGTATAGTTCGCACAGCGGATCTAGGCTTCCGTGAAGTTAGCCGTTTGTGATGTGCAAAGACAATTTAGTTTGAAAAAGCTCCATTGCGCATTGAAACGGCTAATTTCACGACGGCCGAGATCCGTTGTGAGAACTATACCTAATAATAAAAAAAATTGTTAGATGGCTGTCATGATGATGATGATTTGTGTACGTAAACAGTGCCGTTGTATGTGTGTCATGGTTGACCCTACTCAACTATAGCAAGAGCGAGATAGCACACCTTCGCTCGTGCTCATAATATTCCAGAAAATTATGGTTTACAAAATTTTTAAATTCACACCAAAACGCGCCGAGTCGCGGAGTGACAGCGGTGACGTCATTACGGCAATAAGGTTCAAAATTCTGCAATTTCGTTTGATGCCACCAATCAGAGAAACAAGATGCTCTGATTGGTGTTCAACCTTTTATGGCGGATTGCTGTATTTTATGGTTTTATTTTATTCAAAATATTATCAATCTCGCGTTTCTAAAAAGAAATATGGTTTTTATATTCCTTGAAAAAGTATTCATAAGGTGAAGACGTGATTTTAGTGATTCTTGGTAACTGTCATCATGCCTATGGAAAGAATTCAATCCCTGCGACAATTTTTTTTTTTTATACAACTGAAGTGGCAACCAAGCGTACGGCCCACAAGATGGTAAGCTGTTACCGCAGCCTATGGACACTTGCAATACCAGAGGTAACACTCGCGTGTTGCCACCTTGAGGCTAAGATCGAAAGCTTCATGTGCCAGTAATTTCACCGGAAACCATACCCTTCGCACCGGAACACAGCAATGCGGGCATTACTGCTTGGCGGCAGAAATAGGTATGGTGGTAGTCCTTCCCCGGACGAGCTCTATCACAGAGAACTCTACTACTCTCAAAAGATCTGCAAATATTTTGTTCCCAATCTCGATGTTGTAAAGTAGTCATAGTTTCTAAAGTGTGGAGTCAGGACTGGGTGTGTGTTCAAATGATGTTTGTACCTTGGTGATGCGCGACATAACCGCGAACACCGCCGCGTTGGTGATAACCGTCACCGGAATGCCAGCATCGCTCATGCGAGCCGCTAAGCCGTGCGTCTGAAACATCACAAAATTATGTTTATCCATCATCATCATCATGACAGCCTTCTAATGTTCCCACTGCTGGGACACTGGCCTACTCTCAGGCGAGAGTGATTGGGTCTTAATCCACCACGCGGACCCAATGCGGATTGGTGGATGGCACATGTCTTTCGAATTTTTAGTTCTTGGACATGCCGGTTTCCTCACGATGTTTGCCTTCACCGTATGAGAGCACTGGCATTGCGCACATACATTTTTCGAACAGAAAAATCCATCGGTGCACGACCGGCTTTGAAACCACGACCTTAGGATCGGAAGGCGGGGTCACTACCACTAGACCACCGGTGCTCTATTATTCGGTATTATGTTTATATCTATGTGGTTTTTATTATGTCTTAAACACACAAAAGATCACACTATAGAATGAGTTATAGTTTGTCTTTTGTGTGATTTATAGTGGGTTATAGTTAGTTTCTTGTGTGATGTTGGATTCTTTCGTGAAATATATAGTTGGTTTCTTGTGTAATTTATAGAAGGGTCTTTTGTGAGTTATAGTTGGTTTCTTGTGTAATTTATAGAAGGGTATTTTGTGAGTTTTTGTTGGTTTCTTGTGTTATTTATAGTAGAGTTTTTGTAAGTAATAGTTGGTTTCTTGTGTGATAGTGGAGTCTTTTGTGAGTTATAGTTGGTTTCTTGTATAGTTTATAGTGGGGGTCATTTGAGAGTTATAGTTGGTTTCTTGTATAGTTTATAGTGGGGGTCTTTTGAGAGTTATAGTTGGTTTCTTGTATAGTTTATAGTGGGGGTCTTTTGAGATTTATAGTTGGTTTCTTGTGTAATTTATAGAAGGGTCTTTTGTGAGTTATAGTTTAGTTAATTTGATTTTGAGCTATGTTTGGTGTCTTGTGTCTGTTGTCGTCTCACCTGTTGCACGCTCGGTCCTTCTGGCAGCACCAATCTAAACGTGTGTTCTCTAGCAGCCTTCCTGAGGAACTGCTCTATAAGAGGTGTGTCCATCGCGCACAGCACCACCGAGTCCGAGTCTATATGCTCCAGCGCCTGCGCAGCTATGGAGGTGACAGTTGATTCCAGCTCGAGGCGCAGCTAAAAGTGTTTTTGGAGAGTTACAGCTTTTATTTTTGTGACAGCAAGTGATATTAAGCACCTTGGTTGAACCTTGCTTGAATGTTCAAGCAAGGTGCTCAGCTATAGAGGTTACAATTGATTCCAGCTCAAGGCGCAGCTAAAAGTGTTTTTGAGGAGTTACAGCTTTTATTTTTGTGTCAGCAAGTTATGTTAAGCGCCTTGCTTAATGTTTAAGCTAGGTGCTCGTTTATGGAGGATATAGTTTATTCCAGCTCGAGACGCAGCTAAAAGTGTTTTTAAGAATTTACAGTTTTTTTTTAACGCCCAACGAACAAGGATACTCGTATGTGTCTCTGAGTCTGCCAGTGCACTCAAACTGTGAAGGAAAACATCGTGAGGAAACCGGCATGTCCAAGATCCACCAATCCGCATTGGGTCTGCGTGGTGGATTAGGACAAAACCACTCTCGCTCGAGACTGGCCTACTCTCTATTTTCTCACAGCAGTGGGAAAATTAGATAGTAATTAGATAGTAATGATGACAGGAAGAGGGATCATCAAAAAAAAAGCTAGGAACCCAGCCGAGTTTGTTGCCAGATTCTTCTAGGCTGGGGCGCGTGGAACTAGCGTAATTTTTTTTTTATGCAACTGAAGTGGCACCCAAGCTTACGGCCCACAAGATGGTAAGCAGTTACCGCAGCCTATGGACGCTTGCAATACCAGAGGTATCACTCGCTGGTTACCACCTTGAGGCTAAGATCAAAAGCCTCATGTGCCAGTAATTACACCGGAAAACCATACCCTTCACACCGGAACACAGCAATGCGAGCATTACTGCTTGGCGACAGAAATAGGTATGGTGGTAGTCCTTCCCCGGACGAGCTCTATCACAGAGAACTCTACTACTCTTCACCTAGCTTTAAGACGTTTCAAAATGATCCTTGACAGCTTTTTTAGAGCTTTTCTTTTTATGTCACCATGCCATGATAAGCGGCACGCCTGAACATAACGACGATTTGACGACCTCGGTGGCGCGGTGGAGCAGGTTGAAATGCGAAAGGTCATGGATTCGATTCCCGTTTCTGTTCTGCAAATATATGTTCCAGAAGTTTTTATGCATTAAAAGTATGTATTGCAAATACAAAAATTAATTCTTAGTACTAATAAGTACTCAGCAGTGGGACACAATAGGTTGAAAAAAAAAAAAAATAAGTACTAATAATACATTTTTAGGAAAAAAACAATAACTGACTCCGACCTAAAAACATGCAAGCAGAAAGTGGATGTATCCGACAGTGTAGTTATTGACACGTTTTTTATGATTAAAGTGCTAAACCGATTTCCGATAAAATTTTAATAGGACCTATACTGAAAATCAAAATCAAAACCAAAAATTATTTATTCAGTAGAATCACAAGGATCACTTTGAAACGTCTTACAAGCTAGGAAAATTTACACCAGTTCCAACGCGCCCATGCCGTAAAAGAACTGGCAACAACACCGGCTGGGTTCCTATCGCTTTTTGGGCATGACCCTTGCTATTGTTATGGATTCCAAGTAGAGTTGGAGCACATTCGTCCCAAGCTTTTTTATCATCTAGGTAATCGGTTGTTTTATAGTAAGCTTTTTGAGAATGAAGTATTATGAAACATAAAAATAACCATTAAATACAATTCACAATAGGCGGAGAAATCGTGCAACAAACATACAAAAAAACATACAGTCAAATTGATAACCTCCTTTGAATTTAAGGAAGTATTCAAGTTTCACAGTTCTGCGTGGCACTGCACTGCGCTCGTCAAGTTCACCTTGTGGTAGGACTCTTCAGCAAGAGTCCGTCTTGGTGGGTATCACCGCAGTGTCAGATATTCTACCTCCAAGCAGTAGTGTGCACTGCACTGTGTTTAGCTTTGAGGCACTGTAGCAAGTGAAATTACTGGGTAAAAGAGACTTAACAACAATGTCTCGGGGTGATAAGCGCAGTGCAGTGCCACGCAAACACTTGAAAACTTTAAGCTTTGGGTGGCACTGCATTTATATGCATTTGTTTATATTTTAAATAAGTATTCAAATATATTATAATTAAATATATCAGGACTTTTCCTATACGAGTTATTCATAACATTATATAAATGAACTATTTAGGTACAATTTACCTAACTACTTAGACATAAAAATGACATGTAACCTACGTATTGTTACCAATAAATAACTTGAACTTAACATCAGGTGGGCGCCTTGATTGTCTTGTTACATGCTGACATAAAAAAAACAGTTCACTTGATTGTCTTGTTACATTCTGACATAACAAATAAAAAAAAAGTTCACTTGATTGTCTTGTTACATGCTGAATCAAAAAAAAAAAAAAAAAAGTTCACTTGATTGTCTTGTTACATGCTGACATAAAAAATAAAAAAAGGTCACTTGATTGTCTTGTTACATGCTGACATAAAAAATACAAAAAGGTCTCTTGATTGTCTTGTTACATGCTGACATAAAAAATAAAAAACGGTCACTTGATTGTCTTGTTACACGCTGAGATAAAAATAAAATAAAAAAGTTCACTTGATTGTCTTGTTACATGCTGACATAAAAAATAAAAAAAGTTCACTTGATTGTCTTGTTACATGCTGACATAAAAAAAAAAAAAAGTTTACTTGATTGTCTTGTTACATGCTGACATAAAAAAAAAAAAGTTGAGAGTGGAGGACTAGGACTAGGACAGTTACCTCAGCGATATGGTCACGGATAGGTTCCCTGAGATCGCGCGCGCAGCCGAGCGTGCCGCGCCGCGCCGGGCGCGCCAGCACTAGCTTCTGAAGAGAATCCCCTGACGCCACCTCGCAGTTCTGACAACACAACTCATATATTGGCTCGTTCGTTCGTTCGTATGAGTCAGTGGCCAACTCCGGTGACAGAGTTTCTAGGGTGCCCGAAGGCCTCTGTCATGGCCTAACAACTTTGTAAAAGCCGGGACCGACTGCTTAACGTGCCCTCCGAAGCACGGGAGCGCTCAGTTGAAATTGCCACTGGCGGTCACCCATCCAAATGATGACCCCGCGGAACAGTGCTTAACTTCGTTGATCTGTTAAGAACAACTTAGCCAGCTACGTCACGAACGCTCCTGGGCGATATATTGGCTGACGACTGACGACCGATGTGACGCAGCGGGCGCAGGTCCGCCTGCGACGCGGAGGTTGCGGGTTCGATGCCCGCCTCGGGTCTAATGTTTGTACGATCAACAAATATTTGTTCCGGGTGTTCTGGGTATATTCTATGTATAATAAAAAAATATCTATCTATGTATTGTATTGCATTAAGTATATATCAGTCAATGAGTCATCTAGTACCCATAACACAGCTCTGCTTACCTTGGAGCTAGATGATGCTGTGTGGATTGTCCAGCATTATTTATTTATTTATTTATCAATAGATTAAATCTGAAAACCAGCGTCACTTCCTTACTATGTTCGGGAGTAGCATAAAACTGAGACTGGACCTGTTTGACCGCACTCACAAGTAGAGACTATGTGACTTTACGTTATGTCTTTCTATCTTATTTGTGTATAAAAGAGTTGTTTCACGCAGTATGTAGCCGGGCCTAGGTCATTTGTAGGGGTCTAGATAAATAAATAATCATTATAGAAACCATGTATCACTGTTTATTTATTTTATTTTGGCTTCTTTCATAATCGAAAGTAAGTTTATCTTTGTGAAGGAGTGCAACACAATACAAAACAACATGGCGGGTTTAACGAACAGCTGGGTTGTTAGGTACTGTCAAAGTCAAAATGCGTCACGATCATTGGCTAATAGCTGTCATGGCGGACCTCCAGTGTTCCCGTTTTAGGAAACTCAACGCAACAAACATTTTTCATATAGAACTTCGTTAGTATACATAAAAATAAAATTGTATTATAATGTTAGTTTTATATTTTTTTCCAATTTCTCTATGGTGTTACTAAGACCTAGGCCACTATGAAATTGGTTCTTTATTTGTTCTTTTTGACCTTTTTTCTTGCCTTTTTATTGTACTGCTTTCCTAATAATGTGTGTCAAATAAATATCTTATTGTTGTGTCTTATTTGAGTAATGTTTAGAGTCAGTTTTCAGTTGAATTCACAAAAACTTTTATTTTTGTGTTTTTGTGACCACATCGGTCACCTCTAATTGAGAGAGCACCTGACCTGAGAATTTAAAAATGTGTACGCCTGTGTATCTTTCGTTGGTGAACCATAATAATAAATAAATAAATCATCATCATGACAGCCTTTTAATGTTCCCACTGCTGGGACACTGGCCTACTCTCAGGCGAGAGTGATTGGGTCTTAATCCACCACGCGGACCCAATGCGGATTGGTGGATGGCACATGTCTTTCGAATTTTTAGTTCTTGGACATGCCGGTTTCCTCACGATGTTTTCCTTCACCGTATGAGAGCACTGGCATTGTGCACATAAATTTTTCGAACAGAAAAATCCATTGGTGCACGACCGGGTTTGAACCCACGACCTTAGGATTGGAAGGCGGGGTCACTACCACTAGACCACCGGTGCTCTCTAAATAAATAAATATATAAACAAATTCTTATTCTTATTAATAAGTGTTATATATAAAAAGGAATCGCTGTGCGTTAATCTCGCTAAAACTCGAGAACAGCTGGACCGAATTGGCTAATTTTGGTCTTGAAATGTTTGTAAAAGTCCAGGGAAGGTTCAAAATATGAGAAAATAATACGGTGTAAATAATTACGCGAGTGAAACCGCACGGGTTAGCTAGTAGTAATAATAATAATATCAGTACCTGGTCGGCAGTAGCCCTGGTCTCCACCCTCACGGCGCGCAACACGCGTCGCGCTACGTTTGCGGCCGCGGGCTGCAGGGGCAGTGCACGGCGCAGCACGCCCCCACCATACTGCAGCATGCTCACCAGCTCGCTACGAACACACCATGTAGAGTTGAAACTATGGTGGTTAGGAATCATTTTATAGGCATGATGACAGTAACCATGAATCAATAAAATCACGTCGTCACCCAAGGATTCAAGGATTCGAGGATATAGAGACAAATCTGCTGATAGCTTAGCTGGATTTAAAGCTAGATTAAAACGCTGGCTTCTCGAGCAGAATTTCTACAGTTTTGACGAATTTGTAGGATTAAAATTAAAATTTAAATTGTAATTAATTAATTTATTTTGATCTTTAGGTAAGAAATACCTAGGTTCATGACATGTTTATTTCATTCTGTATTGACATTGAGAATTTATAATAAATTATTTCACTAAATTATTTTTGAGATTTTTAGAATGATTAGTTTGATTTACTGCAATTTATGGAATTATTAACTTAATTATTAATATTAATAATGCTGGACAATCCACACAGCATCATCTAGCCCCAAAGTAAGCTGCTGTTAAACAGAGCTGTATTATGGGTACTAGATGACTGATATATACTTAATACAATACAATACATTGATAGATATTTTTTATTATATACATATAGAAAATACCCAGAACACCCGGAACAAATATTTGTAGATCATACAAACATTTGTTCCGAGGCGGGAATCGAACCCGCAACCTCTGCGTCGCAGGCGGACCTGCGCCCGCTACGCCACATCGGTCGTCAAATCAAAACTTATGACTTATGACTTATTATGTTAATGTTTTTTTATATTAGTTAATAAGTAATTTTTTTTGTGTACAATAAAGTGTTCATTCATTCATTCATTCATTTTTACTTATAAAAACCATATTTCTTTTTACATTAGACGCGAGATTGATAATATTTTTAATAAAATTAAACTACAAAATACAGCAATCCGCCATTAAAGGTTGAACATTTCTGTTTTGTGGTTGAACACCAGTCAGAGCAACTTCTGTTCAGATATCTCTGATTGGTGGCACCAAACAAAATTGCAGAATTTTGAACCATATTGCTAAAATTATACATTGAAAACTGACATAATGACGTCACCGCTGTCACTCCGCGACTCAGCGCGTTTTGAAGTGAATTTTTGAAAGAAAAGTCACCATTTCTTTCCAAATTTCGTTTGTTTACGTTGCTAAGCGACAATCAAACTAATACACTTGACACTGCCAAAATTATGGCAAATAAGCCATAGAGTCCATAGAAGAAGAAAAAAATTTTAAAATTCAAATTTAATTCGCATTATGTTACTACTAAACCATTAATTTCTGGAATAATAAGTTATTTTTTGCTTAAGTCATCATGCCTATTATCAACTGTTATTTACCACTTGGTGAGCACTGGTCGTGGGTTCAAATTCGGTTGTGCTTTCATACAGTGAAGGAAAACGTGTTGAGAAAACCGGCATGTCCAAGAACTGACAATCACTCTCGTTTGAGAGTAAGCCAGTGTCCCAGCAGTGGGAACATTAGATAGACGACCGATGTGGCGCAGCGGGCGCAGGTCCGCCTGCGACGCGAAGGTTGCGGGTTCGATTCCTGCCTCGGGTCAAATGTTTGTACGATCTACAAATATTTGTTCCAGGTGTTCTGGGTATTTTCTATATATAATAAAAAATATCTATGTATTGTATTGTATTAAGTATATATCAGTCATCTAGTACCCATAACACAGCTGTTTAACAGCAGCTTACCTTGGGGCTAGATGATGCTGTGTGGATTGTCCAGCATTATTTATTTATTAGAAGGCCATCATGATGATGATTGATTGATAGTTACTTACTATGCATTAGCATTCTCTGCTTGGCTGATGATCTCCTCTAGAACAGCCAGTGTTGCCAGAGCTATGTGTAAAGATCCCTTTATTTTCCTGTAACATACACATTATTTTAAAAAGTATTTAAGGGTATTAAGAGTCCGTTCTGTGCTGTCAAGTTTAGGTATTTAAGGGCACGCGACTCGAGGCTCCACAAACTAACTGGGAATCTTTATGACATAGGCATGACTCAAAAATGTGAACAAATATGTTTTTATTTTTCTCTACATTTTTTGGGAACTTTGCGTTGATTTTCTACGATGTCAGCTCCATTGTACTCATTCCTTAAATTAACTAGCGCTTTCCTAACCAGTTCATATATAGACCGGTAGAGCATGTTAGCCGCGTCTGATGTACGTTCAGCTATCACGCACTGAAACAGCCCCCCCCCCCCCCCACCGAGCCGGTTAGCAGTCGGAGACCTAAACATTATTTCTCTCATAGGCGCGCTCCGGACGCGCTCCGGACACACTCCATTAGTAGGCACACCATCTAGCATTCAACGTACATTCAAGAATTATTATTCCCTTTTTCTCTATAGGTACCAACAATTTGTGTTTTTGTTAACTACTCTTTTCATTATGTCGATTTCAAGAATCTTTAAACTTATTTTTAATTGCATGCTGCAGCTGAAACATCTACAGTGAGTGTGTGAGATAATAGTTTTCGCGCTCGTGACGTAGCTGGCTAAGTTGTTCTGCACTGTTCCGCGGGGTCATCATTTGGATGGGTGACTGCCAGTGGCAATTTAAACTGAGCGCTCCCGTGCTTCGGAGGGCACGTTAAGCAGTCTGTCCCGGCTTTTACAAAACTGTTAGGCCATGGCAGAGGCCTTCGGGCGGCCTAGAAACTCTGTCACCAGAGTTGGCTACTGACTCATACGAACGAACAAATAGTTTTAAGACCATCTAAGCCACACTTCAAGAAAATTTGACGACCAATGTGGCGCGGTGGGCGAAGGTCCGCCTGCGACGCGGAGGTTGCGGGTTCGATTCCCGCCCTGGGACAAATGTTTGTAGGATCTGCAAATATTTGTTCCGGGTGTTCTGGGTGTTTTATATGTATAATAAAAAAATATCTATCTATGTATTGTATTGTATTAAATATATATCAGTCATCTAGTACCCATAATACAGCTCTGTTTAACAGCAGCTTACCTTGGGCTAGATGATGCTGTGTGGATTGTCAAAAAAAAAAAAAAAAAAAAAACTTTTATTAAATGTTGCTTGAGTCATGATTCACACTCTACTTGAGTGTGAAGTAAGTAAAAAATATATTTATTCAATCATATCACAAGGATCATTTTGAAACGTCTTAAAGCTAGGTGAATTTATGCCAGTTCCACGCGTCCCAGCCTAGAAGAATCTGGCAACAAACTCGGCTGGGTTCCTAGCTTATTTTTAATGATCCCTCTTCATCATAAAGCTTCAGTGTGGTGCCAATCAAACTAGGTGAGGCTCATGCCAAGAATATATGTAAAAAAAAATAATAATAATAAGAGCCAAGTACTAACTGTTTACCTGGTGGTAGGACTCTCCAGCAAGAGTCCATCTTGGTGGTTACCACCGCAATGTCAGATATTTTACCTCCAAGCAGTAGTGTGCACTGTGTTTAGGTTTAAAGGGCACTGTAGCAAGTAAAATTACTGGGCGAAAGAGACTTAACCACAATGTCTCGGGGTGATAAGTGCAGTGCGGTCCCACGCAAACACTTAAAAACTTTAAGCTTTGGGTGGCACTGCATCTGTAATAGTCAGGCGTGGTGCTTAACATCAGGTGGGCGCCTTTATTGTCTTGTCACTTGCTGACAAAAGAAAAAACTTTAGCAATACACGCTCATGTCTTGAATATGGGCCTAAGACAAGCTTGTACTATTGGAACCAGATTACTTCTCTTCTCTCTCTTCTCACTGTCTGCCGCTATGTTATGCTTAGATCTTGAAAACTATGCAATGGATTGTGATGCAGTTTTGTTAATAGATAAAGTGATTCAAGAGGAAGGTTTATATGTAGATTAAGTACCAGTGGCGAAGCCGGGGCGGGTCGCTAGTATAGAATAAATAATAACACTCTTTTTTGTGCAGCGAAGACAACCTGAAACCTCTGGTTGTATATTCATCTTAAGCGACAAAAAAACACACAGAGCCAAAACAAATCATGCAAACACTTGTCTCGCAGCGAGCATTGAACCTGCAACCTTCTCAACTGGGCACCACAATCACGGTTGAACATTATGGAAGAGATAGTAGCAGTTCTGGAACTGGGATGGTTTAGTTTAGAGGCTACTTTTTACCATCCCATCACTTTTGCCGCGGGCAAGAGTTGTAAAACCATAAGCCCGCCACGACTCACCCAACTTTGATTTTCGCTAATAACTCGGAAACAGATTTTTTGACGTGCGGGTTTATAACTTTCTCTGTAGGCAAATCCATTGTGTGTCTGACTCGTGGCCCGTAATGTATTTCTTGTATTTCCGAAAGAATTCTAAATAATTACATTCAGCTTCAGCTGATGAAATGAAAACAACATAACCTAATTATTTGACGGCGCGCGCCATTTTACGTGAAAATAACCGAGGCCGGAGGCGAGGAGAAAGGGTAACGGAGATTCGGTAAGCAGGCAGCCATATTGATATCGTCGGCGACTAGAACTAAGCGTTCAAGAATTTATTATCGGAATTATCAGTTATTAGACAACGTGTAATCGTTTTGGACAACTATTGTGAAAGTATGTTGCATTACTGAGCTAAGTACATAGCTACAGTTCGCAATGACTCGATATTGTACAAGTTATCTTTACTAAATCAAAGTGTAGTGATTTTTAGGAATCTTGTAGATGTTCGTAGTAAATATGCCAGTTACCTGTTGTGTAAAGTATTGATTCATGTTTCTAATCATATTCGACAGGAGCCTTCTAGAGAATGCATAAAAAAAAGTTGAAACTCTTCATTGGCTAATAACGCCCACTATCCAAAACAGGCTTACCCGTTTATAAGAAGTTCTGATGTAGATCTGGAAGCGCCTTCATATTTGAAGGCGCTTCCAGACCTACATCAGAACTTCCTATAAACGGGTGGGCGTGTTTTAGTTAGTGGGCGTTATTAGCCAATGCAGAGTTTCAACTTCTTTTTATGCATTCTATTATCTACATATTCTTCTCTAGAACTATTCTATTCTACTCCTGTCGAATATGATTAGAAACATGAATCAATACTTTACACAACAGGTAACTGGCATATTTACTACGAACATTTACAAGATTCCTAAAAATCACTACACTTGGATTTAGTAAAGATAACTTGTACAATATCGAGTCGTTGCGAACTGTAGCTATGTACTTAGCTTAGTAATGCAACATAATTTCACAATAGTTGTCCAAAACGATTACACATTGTCTAATAACTGATAATTCCGATAATAAATTCTCGAACGATTCGTTCTATTCAACGACGATCTCAATATGGCTGCCTGCTTACCGAATCCCCTCCCCGTTACCCTTTCTCCTCGCCTTCGCCTCGGTTATTTTCACGTAAAAATGGCGCGCGCCGTCACGGCCAGACTGACATACGCCCGTCCCTGGGCGTCTTTCATTATCTCTGAAACAAATAGCTATTAATCCTCACATTATTCGCTCGTCCTACCTGACTGACCAATAACCGCTGGGGAATAAAGATTATCAAATGGCTACCACGAATTGTAAAATGGCCCCCTGCTCGATAGATTGATGACAATTAAGCTGTCACAGAAAGTCGGTGGATGGTGAAGAATTACAATCGATCTTCATGTCACTCTTTGGGGAAGAGCGTCCAGCAGCGTCTAATACACGCTCATAAATATGTAAATGATAATGCCGTACTGTTTGATTTCAGCGACAGCGACGAGCATGCATAATTATAATAATTTGTTACAAGAAAACAACCGCCTTTGTATAGATGTCACAATGAACGTATCATTTTTTTTTTTTTTTTTTTATCTTAATAAATAACTCGAATGTTCTCCATTCAACTAAATTTGGAAGCTCTTGTGTACCAGACATAGGAATATCTTAATCCTAACCAGAGGGTGTGAGCTGACCATAGCCAACCAGGCTCATCTGGACCGGACCAATGAATCCCTTCATCCCACAACCCGTAAGGGTGTGAGCCGGATGTCATTGCCGACCAGGCTCGACATTCATCTGGACCGGACGAATGAATCCCTTCATCCCACAACCCGTGAGAGTGTGGGCCGAATTACATTGTCCCTTCGACCAGGCTCGACATTCATCTGGACCGGACGAATGAATCCTTTCATCCCAACCCGTAAAGGTGTGGGCCGAATTACATTGTCCCTTCGACCAGGCTAGACATTCATCTGGACCGGACGAATGAATCCCTTCATCCCAACCCGTGAGGGTGTGGGCCGGATTGCATTGTCTCTCTGACCAGGCTCGACCAGTGAATCCTTTCCAACCAATCCTTAAGGGATTGTCGCGGATGTCACTAAACACTCTCTATTGCTCAACGACCCTCAAGACGAATAACTCTAATAACAATACCATACATAATTTAACAACTGTCTTGCTCGGTATCTAATTCGTCTGGTTCACGAATGTCTTACTCGGTGTGTACTTCTACTTCATAATTTGTACGTCACAATTTATCAGAATCAGAACATAGACTGAGACTATACCTACTCTGTACACTCTCTAGGCTAGCAGTTAGTGTATAAGAATCATCGGAGATGTAATTATAGCACGTAGTCAAAACATTACCGAATACATTATTACCAATATTAGAATCTAAATTTTCACCCATATATTTTGGTGCCGTCACGGTATCCTTTTTTTTTTTTTTTTTTTTTTTTTTTTTATCACAATAGGCTTGCGCTTGACCACTATCTCGCCTGATGTTAAGCGATGATGTGGTCTACGGTGGAGCACGCTTGCCTAAGAGCAACCTATTCACTCGCGACTTGAAGACACCCAGGTTATAAGTATCGGGAAACACAGACTCTGGCAAAGAATTCCACTCCTTGGCGGTGCGCAGGAGAAATGATGATGCAAATCGCTTAGTGCGCATTGGTGGGATCTCGACCATGAAGCGATGACGCTTTGCCGTATGTCTAGTCGTCCGATGATGGAAAGGAGATGGGGGAATGAGATCGTGTAATTCAGAAGCACACTCTCCGAAATGTATCCGGTAAAAAACCGACAAACTGGCAACTTGTAATTCAAAAGGCTGTCAGTTATTCTTAGCAAACATGACTTCAGGGCACTTGCACGTAAGTCCTTATAATCATATTTAAAACATATTTAAAACAATATTGGAGTTAAATAAAGGTATTCTTTACATCTATCGTTGTCTTATATTGCAGTTATAATAATACGACTTTTAGTTTTAATATCTAGCATCATTTCAATATCTTTTAAAGAAAACCGTTTCATTGGTGCGTCACCACGGTTGAATCGGGCTACTTTCGATGTTGCCGCTTTTTAGATATAAGTTGTAGCATCTTATTGTAATGAGTCAAGTTCTAAGCAGCTTTGCTGCTGAATACATTAGGGATTTAATTTTGACAAACCTTAAGACTACGTATCGTATGGTATAATATGGTATTATTGAATCAAGAGAAGTTGTGTGTGTCTAACAAGGTACTTTTATTTAGTAAAAGCGTCAATTATTTTCAAATCATTCACAAGTCTATAATTTTACGCACGCATCTGGACATGGTCAGAAATCCAAAACTGTTCATTTTGCCCAGAGTACTATCTTGTCCCAAATGTTGCAGTTCGACATGTAGATGGTTGGAGTCTATAAAATCAAAGAACGAGGAACTATTAGTTAGCCAGGAGATCTTCTTGTTTCGCTAAACTTTTCTGAATTCCATTTCTAACGCCATTATGATTGAGCAACTGTCTCTGGAAGTTTCTTGACATTTTTAGAGATAAGATCGTGTATCTCGCTATCACGTTCTTGCTCGGTAGAATGCCAACCTTGATGGAGTTTGGCAAATTTAAACACTTGAATTTGTGCACTTTCAATGTTAGTGGGGCTAACTTTATCAATCGGCGAAGAGTTCCTTGAGATGTAGTCTGCATGTTCCATCCCCCGTCTTTCGCAATACACAATGTCTAAATCATGAGCTTACAAGATAGCTCACCAGCCACGCACAGGAGGTGTGAGGTCAACTTTGAAGTTCAAAACCTTTAGTGAATTACAAAATGTAAATACCACAAATCATCGATCGTTCAAATAACGCCAGAAGTACTCAACTGCTCGTAAAATCACTATCATTCAAGTTCTTAAACGTGATAACTTGACTCTATTTGATTCATTATAATCATCAACCTATTGCACGCCAATGCCACTTTAACTTGCTTAGCTCTATCCACCACGTCCACGTTTCAGCAGCATAGGTCATTACTGGTAGTCTTCAGGTATTAAGGGATGCACGACGAAAAGACTTGACGCAGTTTATTTGGTTGTATGGCGGCTACATTCCACGAAATGTAGCAAACTGTTTTGTTTTCTTTTATATGAAGGTAACACTCTTTCGAGCTTGCATTGGTACGTAACTCCACGGACAGTTAAGGATTGAATATTAATATATCGAGTCGTCGTGCCCATTAAATCGAATTACTCTATTTCGTTAGCAGAGTACAGACAAAAGGTTTAAGATTTGAGTAAACTCAGTGATAAATTTACGATAAAAAAAAACGAGGCAAAGCCAATATATTGTAGAACTTATGTTGCTGTTATAAATGTTTTGCAGATCCTAGAAGAGCTTGTATGTTTCTCGTGTTTGGTGTAACTTTTCTTGCTTGTATGGAATACCATAAATAGTCAATTTTCTCCTTCTTAAATTTGTATTTCTGCAAGCTACAGGTGAACCTAGCACCTGCAGCATTTAAACCCATAACCCATCTCATCAAGTTGAAGCAACCCTCGGATATATTAGACGAAGAACATTACATAAAATTATTATCATTATTTTTCGAAACAAAAAAAAGAAGTTGGTTTAAACCCGTTAATTTACCTATTTGTTCCATACGTGGCATAAATAATGTTTGGGTAGCGTATTGCAAAAGATGTAAAACTTTTTCGTATTAATCAAGCAAATATTTGTCTGTTCGAAGCTTCTAACCAACAAGACATCTTTGCACTGTTTTGTGTGGGTCGAATTATATTTTGAACTCCTTGGTTTTCGTCATCATCATCATCATCATCGTCATCAGTGTTTTAAGCAGGTGCCTTAATCTTGAATCCAATGACGATTCCGATCCAATCCTAATTTCTATTTACTGCTGTCAATTTTTGCACTCTTGAAAACAATGTTGAATTTAGTGCTAGGTTTGCTGTCAAAAGTCATATTCCAATACTTGTCCAATACCGACCGCGTTCAACAGTAAGGCCCCCCAGGTCTCTATATTTTCACAGTAAATCTGGTTCAATTTGGGTAAAGTGAAGCCTGTTTGATGCTATAATAATGATTATCACTAAAGTGGAAAATAGTTGTTTCAAGTAAAATAACAAAAATTCACTAATTTATCAAAATATTTTCTTCGAGAACAACGTACAAGAGTACACTTATTGGCAGTTTATCAATGTTTTGCTTTACTTAATTAATTAAATTAAAAAAACCCATTTGATGTTATCGCTATGCATCAATATAGACAATACCACAATGTGATCGTATTATAAGCAAGTAATACGATTTGCTACCATTAAAAAGAAAAGAAACAAGCTTACCAAAAGATTGCTGTCGTACACGGCATCATCGCTTCGAGAGTGCCTAACAATTTTTTTTTTTTTTTTTTTTCATTCTCCATTCTAACATAATTTTACTTATTCATTTTCTGGTCCAATGTATCCCACTTCTGATGAAGGCGCTTCCAGACCTACATCAGAACTTCCTATAAACGGGTGGGCGTGTTTTAGTTAGTGGGCGTTATTAGCCAATGCAGAGTTTCAACTTCTTTTTATGCATTCTATTATCTACATATTCTTCTCTAGAACTATTCTATTCTACTCCTGTCGAATATGATTAGAAACATGAATCAATACTTTACACAACAGGTAACTGGCATATTTACTACGAACATTTACAAGATTCCTAAAAATCACTACACTTGGATTTAGTAAAGATAACTTGTACAATATCGAGTCGTTGCGAACTGTAGCTATGTACTTAGCTTAGTAATGCAACATAATTTCACAATAGTTGTCCAAAACGATTACACATTGTCTAATAACTGATAATTCCGATAATAAATTCTCGAACGATTCGTTCTATTCAACGACGATCTCAATATGGCTGCCTGCTTACCGAATCCCCTCCCCGTTACCCTTTCTCCTCGCCTTCGCCTCGGTTATTTTCACGTAAAAATGGCGCGCGCCGTCATATTTATACTTTTTTTTCTTTTAATTTGTGGCTTCTGTGGCCTCATTATTTATTAAAAGTCATCAACTCGTGCATCTCAATGTCAACTGTCAGTTTGTCCTGTCAACTTGTCTTTGGCTATCTTCTCATGAAACGACATGGGTCCTCTTATTTTAATTATTTTTCTCGAGTTATTTTAAGTTTTATTGCTTAGAGGTGGCAGTTTATCCAATTTAACTTGTATGTTGGTTGGTAATTTAGTCAAAATTCTCTTTCGTACGTTTTATGCGACAATCTTGACACTGGCAAAGTTGTGGCAATGCCACAGAGTTCATAAACGAAGAAGAAAAAGAAGATTATCTTCTTCTTTTTTTTTTCTTCTTCTTCTTCTAATTCGTGGCGTCTGTGGCCGGGTTTGCCACAATTTTGCCAATGTCAATGTCGACAGGGTTGAAACAGTAAGACAATGGAGGATCTGTTCTTCTTTTTTTTTCGGCTTACTTCATAAACGTCACGTCAACTGACAATGACAACTCCAGTCAGTGATTCCATTCCAAGAGAATATAAGCACTACGTTTCAGTGATTCTGCCGGCCAACTTCGGCGAATGTATTAAATTTTTTTCGCCTCTTGCTCTAAGATAGACAGATTTCTTTTCTCGCTTGCTTTTGATAATAAAATAAGTGCTTTGCGTATATTTTATTCTAAAGTACATTACAGTCGGCGATCTTCTGGTACCTATATACAAGATTCGATCAGGAAGAATGGCTTTGCTACGAACATCAATGGGCCCCAGACTGCTAACCCTCAGAGCAAGTAAGTGGTCTTCTCCCCTCGTACATTTAAAGTAGGAAGGTCATATTCATAAAATATTGATTGATTGAATAATTTATAGGTCTCTACATTTATGTGCCTACCTACATAGCTTTTTGATTTACCGATATTATGTCCTCTACCATGGGTTAAAATTAAGAATAGTGTGGCTGGCCCGGCTTTACTACATTTCTACGCAACAGATTTTGATGCGGTTTTTTTAATACATAGAGTGATTCAAGAGAAAGGTTTATAGCATCCGTGCGAAGCCAGGGCGGGTCCGCTAGTATAGTACGATATAAATGCGGGTTCGCTTCCTTCAAATGATTGCAAGACCTAATACCTGTTCCAAAGTTTTATACCTCTTATTCCAAGTTTTTTAATATAAATATTAAAGGTAATAGAAAATGACCAGGAATAGGACACAGGCAACTTTTTATCCCGAATAAATGTACTGTTATTCCACAAGCTGTGAGTTTTTTTTTTTTTAAACTCACAGCTGGACAACACTGGAGAAGGGTAGCTCAAGATAGAACTCAATGGAAAGCGTTAGAGGAGGCCTATGCCAAGAGGCACACTGAACTGAGGGACATTCTATAGTCGAACCTGAACCTATAACATTACCAAAACCATGTAAACACGAAGTTTAGAATAAAAGGCTCTTTTTTTTTTTTTTTTTTTTTTTATACAACTGAAGTGGCAACCAAGCGTACGGCCCACAAGATGGTAAGCGGTTACCGCAGCCTATGGACGCTTGCAATACCAGAGGTATCACTTGCGGGTTGCCACCTTGAGGCTAAGATCGAAAGCCTCATGTGCCAGTAATTTCACCGGAAACCATACCCTTCGAACCGGAACACAGCAATGCGAGCATTACTGCTTGGCGGCAGAAATAGGTATGGTGGTAGTCCTTCCCCGGATGAGCTCTATCACAGAAACTCTACTACTCTTATTTATTTTATTTATTATTCCACAAGAATGATGTAAACTAATAAATTCCTTTTCTCCAGACTCAAAAGCGCTATCAACAGCTGTCCTAAAAGAGCCATCACAACCGTCAATCAAGACTGCTGTTCCTGGACCTAAAACAAAAAAGCTGATTCAGGAGTTGGAGACACTACAGGTACCTTTTGTTGACAATCACTTAGCAAATTCAAATTTAAAATATTTTTATTCCGACCTATTTTGATGAATGAAATCACAACACAAGGATCATATTGAAATGTTAAAGCTACGACTAAAAAAAATTGTGAAAAAAATACCACTGGTGGCACAGAACAGAGATGACGACCGATGTGACGCAACGGGCGCAGATCTGCCTGCGACACGGAGGTTTTTTTTTTTTATACTACTAAAGTGGTAACCAAGCGTACGGCCCACTTGATGGTCAGCGGTTACCGTAGCCTATGTACGCATGCAACATCATAGATATCACTTGCGTGTTACTACTCTAAGACCTTAGATGGTAAGTCTCATGTGCCTGTAATTTCACCAGAAACCATACCCTTCGAACCGGAACACATGCGAGCATTACTGCTTGGCGGCAGAAATAGGTATGGTGGTAGTCCTTCCCCGGACGAGCTCTATCACAAAGAACTCTACTACTCTTAAGGTTGCGGGTTCGATTCCCGCCTCGGGTCAAATGTTTGTGCGATCTTCAAATATTTGTTCCGGGTGTTCTGGTTATTTTCTATATATAATAAAAAATATATGTCTATGTATTGTATTAAGTATTTATCAGTCATCTAGTAGGTACTAGACATGTGCGCCGATCCCATTTGTATCGGTGGCGGCGTCCGACGTCAAAATCGTCGGCGGCGGCGGCGTCATCGGCGTAATCGGCGTAGGTAGTAAAAATTTAATAAAAACTTGAATAAACTTATCTATTTTTAAAAATAACGTAATGCGGCGCAATTTGTTCAAAATCTAAACCAAACTAAGGTGATACGACACAATCGAGCACGAGCAACAATTTTTTTGATAAATTATTGTATAGTTCGCACAGCGTATCTAGGCTTCCGTGAAGTTAGCCGTTTGTGATGCGCAAAGACAATTTAGTTTGAAAAAGCTCCATTGCGCATCGAAACGGCTAATTTCACTACGGCCGATATCCGTTGTGACACCTATACCTGACGTCATCTTGACTGCCGTAACCACCTGCAACTGCGTCGGCCTCAGAATGAACAGTCAACAAACATCTATAAGGCAAGGTTTCTTCTCAGTCGGACTCTTCGCACTCTTGACAGAGTGGCCGTGGTTATGTACCTAGGTCTAAATTGTTCTAGCAGTAGCGGCTGTTGCGATACGTCTCTACTCAGCTCTGTTAGCAGCTTGGTGAGAGCATGGTCATGTTAGAATGTGAGATGGATTTTATGAGGTCAGACTATCGGGTGGGACTACCTACCTCGTGCTCTTTTGCCTTCCATTCTGCCTTGAACTACTAGTAGACGTTCCATTGAGTCTTCGTTGCGGGTTACATGTCCAAAAAACTTAAGTAACGATAACCTTTCCTTTCTTAAGTTCTTGTAGAATCGGCACATTGGTACGAGGTGCGGTCCAGGGGATTCTTGTAAACCTCTCCAGCACCACAGCTTCAATGCATCGATTTTCCTTCGCTCCTTCAGTCTCAACGTCCATGTCTCAGCACCATAAAGCAATATTTGAAAGACCAGGGTTCTCATGAGTCTAACTTACGTAGTTTTTGCTATTCTCTGAACCTTTCTTTGACGACCGATGTGGCGCAGCGGGCGCAGGTCCGCCTGCGCCGCAGAGGTCGCGGGTTCGATTCCCGCCTAGGGACAAATGTTTGTACGATCTACAAATAATTGTTCCGGGTGTTCTGGGTATTTTCTATATATATCTAATAAAAAATATCTATCTATGTATTGTATTGTATTAAATATATATCAGTCATCTAGTACCCATAATACAGCTCTGTTTAACAGCAGCTTACCTTGGGCTAGATGATGCTGTGTGGATTGTCCAGCATTATTTATTTATTTATTTATTTATTTATTTCTTTCTTAGCTACCCACAGCAGATCGGGTCACTGCGCACCGTCTTTAGATTTCGTTTTCACTGCTACCGGCATTAGCAATAGAGCCAAGGTAGATGTAGTTCTGGACTACGTCGCAGCTCGCAACGCTCATGACATTTGGTTTTGTTTTCGACCCCGTTTACTATCTCTATTTTGGTCTTATCACGTTATCATTTATATTTAGCTTAGGTCTAAAATAATGTAGCTGCAAGTGAGTACATGAACCCTGTTAGGGCGTTGCAGGTAGTAACTAGTTATAGCTATGTACTTAAATATACTAAAAATTAAATAATTATTTAAAAAAAAAATTACAATTTCAACGTGTCAATAATACACAACATAGCAATTCAAATAATAATTATGAGGTATTAGTGTTAGAATGTCAAGTGTATTTTCTTTTTAAAGTTGTTAGGCCATGACAGAGGCCTTCGGGCGGCCTAGAAACTCTGTCAACAGAGTTGGCCACTGACTCATACGAACGAACGAACGAAGAGCTATCCGGGGGTGTGCCGGTACGTGAAAACTAAAAAAATATTTTTAATACAGTTGCTCAAAAAGTGGCGTATTGCAGGGACGTATAGCGTTCGGGATGTGGGCTATTACATACTCGTGCTTTTTTTTTTTACCTTTCCCGAACTCGTGCGTTCTCTTTCCCAACTGTCAAGATCATTTCTAAAAAGAAAAACCAACCATGAAGTTTTTACTAAAAAAATTCATAGAAGTTTTTATGATTCATGCCAATACGTATATTTCTAAAAAGAAGCTACTAATTTGTTTCAATATCAGATTTAATGATTTGATTGAATGAGTTAGGTTAGGTTTCGTTTCATTTCGTCTCATTAAATTTCATTTTCATTTCATATCAATAAAAAAATTCTACTGAAGACTTGGCTGTATGGGCATAGTTCATTAGACATTGTCGGAACTCTTTGCTATGAAAGCCTTTCCGCACTTGTAATGAAATATAGGGTAAAAGCACCAGTTATTAGCTACCTAAGCACCTTGGTCAATTTAAATTGCTATAGTTTCTTTAGGCGTCATCCAAATGATGTTTTTATGGTGTTAGTGGAGACGGAAAAAGTTCTAATATCATTATAATAACAATAAAAATAATTAACATTGTTTATAAAGTTTTTATATTCATTCAAATAAAAATTGTGTTACTGGCACCTCAGAATTAGTTACTGGCATGTTTTTTTTCACAACAAAACCCCACCATAGTAGCCGGATTGCCGATGGTCAATCAATTATGATTTTTTTTAATCGAAATTATTCGAAAGGTGGTACAAATCGGCACAAATATTAAAGCTAAATATGTAAACTATTCTCTAGAATGAAGGGAGATATTGTACTTAGCATCAGTAGCTTTTAGGAAGTGTTTGAGTATGAAGTAGCCAATAACTAATGCCAGCCAATAACTCATTCATTTACCCCTACTATTACACCAAAGATTTCTTTATAGTCAAAGTATTACACATTTAATTTCAGCAAGCGGGTTCTGTTCAACTGTTTGCCGACTATAACAAATGCATCGGCAACTACTTTGTGGACGCTGATGGCAATGAGTACTTGGACGCGTTCACTCAGATATCCTCGGTTCCACTCGGATACAACCATCCGGAGCTGCTGAAAGCTTTTGATGATCCGAATAATATGGTAAGGAAGTATAGTTCGCACAGCGGATCTAGGCTTCCGTGAAGTTAGCCGTTTGTGATGCGCAAAGACAATTTAGTTTGAAAAAGCTCCATTGCGCATCGAAACGGCTAATTTCACTACGGCCGAGATCCGTTGTGAGACCTTTACATTTGCAATAAGTTATTATTTAGAAAAAAACTAAAACCGATTTCAATCCGAAAACTGATGTCTCCGCTAATTATGTATTAAATTATTCTTATCTTGTTTGTAAATGTTTGTGTTTTTCCCATATAAATTTAACCGAAATAGGTTTTTTTTTTTTTTTTTTTTATTCAATAATTTTAAAGGGACTTTTGAACAACATGTTCATGTCAGCCCTGTAAGGTAACAAAATAATAACAACTTAAATAGAACAATTTCAACATACCTAATAATTAAACTAGAGAGCACCGGTGGTCTAGTGGTAGTGACCCCGCCTTCCGATCCGAAGGTCGTGGGTTCAAACCCGGTCGTGCACCAATGGATTTTTCTGTTCGAAAAATGTATGTGCGCAGTGCCAGTGCTCTCATACGGTGAAGGAAAACATCGTGAGGAAACCGGCATGTGCAAGAACTAAAAATTCGAAAGACATGTGCCATCCACCAATCCGTATTGGGTCCGCGTGGTGGATTAAGACCCAATCACTCTCGCCTGAGAGTAGGCCAGTGTCCCAGCAGTGGGAACATTAGAAGGCTGTCATGATAGAATAATTAAACTATCTAGGTAGGTTATACTACCTACTTAAGTTTTTTTTTTTTTAATAAATCACAATAAAACGTGTCAATAACTACATCCTCTTGTATTACTTTCATTGAAACATTTTTATTATTTTGAAGTTTGTTATTGGTATCGATACTGTTGTAGCATAATTGACGACCAATGTGGCGCGGAGGGCGAAGGTCCGCCTGCGACGCGGAGGTTGCGGGTTCGATTCCCGCCTCGGGTCAAATGTTTGTACGATCTACTAATATTTGTTCCGGTTTTCTATATATAATAAAAAATATCTATATAATAATAATAATAATAATGTATTTATTTTCAAAAAAAAGGTTAACAACAGTTTTAATAATAGGTAGCTTGTTATCTATCTATGTATTGTATTAAGTAATATATCAGTCATCTAGTACCCAAAACACAGCTCTGTTTAACAGCAGCTTACCTTGGGGCTAGATGATGCTGTGTGGAATGTTCAGCATAATTTTTTTTATTTTTTTTTGTTGGATAGGTAATAATTCAGAGGTGAAATATTATAAATATAAATTTAACCGAAATAGGTTCAGTATTTTTTGAATAAATCATTAAAAACTTATAACAATAGAATCGACACTCGTTATAAAATTAATTATGCTATGCATAAACTTAATTCATAATCTAAAAAATCTATTTACAGAGAGCCTTAGTGAACCGGCCAGCAATAGGAGTGTTCCCATCTATAGACTGGCCGGCTAAGCTGAAGAGTGTTCTTCTATCTGTTGCCCCAAACGATCTGACCAACATATCCACCATGATGTGTGGATCCTGCTCCAACGAGAACGCGTACAAGGCGGTCTTCATGTGGTACCGCACGAAGCAGCGCGGAGGAGACACCACCTTCACTCCTGAGGAGTTGGCGTCTTGTATGGTGAACCAGGCACCGGGCTCGCCTAACCTGTCCATCTTGTCTTTTGAGGTAAGGTAATCGTGGTTACTACAATGGTGATATGGTTCTCATAATGACTAATTCGCGAATGGACTAATGTCAAATTAGCGAAACGTCGTAATCGCAGAATGACCATTAAGTATATATTCTTGAAATGGTCATTATACGTCATTATTGTTGACACTTAGGTATTGATCGTTACGCGTATTTTTGAATTGTCGATTCACGAACTGGTCATTATGTGAACCATATACGTATCGTATCGTATCGTATCAGTTATCTGGTTCCTATATTACAAGCTTCGCTTAGTTTGAAGCTAGATGACGTTGTGTGAAATATCGTCCAATATTTATTTAAGCGTCGTCATTCATGAATCATAGGTATTAGTAGTATCGCGATATTCCGATCAGTCCATTCGCGAATTAGTCATTATGCGAGTTTTCCATGCACCACCATTATTATTATACCAGTCATTCCATTATCAATTTATTAGCTTAGCTAGTTTTGAATTTAGATTAAAGAACTGGCTCGCTGAGAAGACGTTCTACAGTGTAAACGAATTCGAAGAAGCCTACTATTAAGTACCTAGTAGTAGTATCTATCGTTATTATTACTAACTTTTTTTTTTTACCTGTTTCGTTCCACTGCTGGGCAAAGGTCTCCCCCAAATATCCAATCACCACTTCTGGGCAAAGGTCTCCCCCAAATCTCTCCAATCATCTCTCTCCTTCGCAATGTCCCACCATTTTCTTTCGAAGGAGGATTACTAACTTTTTTTTTTTTTTTTTTTATTGTTATAATTTCCAATGAATGTATTTTTATGACGTATAATCTGACATTTTATGAATAAAATGTTTATATCTGTTTATACGTTTAAGAGTAGTAGAGTTTTTTGTGATAGAGCTCGTCCGGGGAAGGACTACCACCATACCTATTTCTGCCGCCAAGCAGTAATGCTCGCATTGCTGTGTTCCGGTTTGAAGGGTATGGTTTCCGGTGAAATTACAGGCACATGAGACTTTCCATCTAACGTCTCAGGGTGGTAACACGCAAGTGATATCTATGATGTTGCATGCGTACATAGGCTACGGTAACCGCTGACTATCAAGTGGGCCGTACGCTTAGTTGCCACTTTAGTGATATTAAAAAAAAATAATAATAACGTTCTGTGGATTTTTAGGGTAGTTTCCATGGCCGTACATTCGGAGCGCTGACCACAACTCGCTCGAAGCCGATACACAAGTTGGACGTGCCCGCCTTCGACTGGCCCGTGACACCATTCCCCAGATACAAATACCCCCTGGACCAGCATCAGACGGAGAATCTAGCTGAGGATAATAAGTACTTACGCTATAAATAAATAAATAATAATTAATAAATAATGCATGATGTAGTACTACGATTTAAATCAGATTTATCAAAATTTCGTGTTATGCGACTAATAACTGGACGGATTGGCAGCAAAAGAAAAAAGTATTAGCGGATACTTTTTTAAAGGTTGTATTTATTTTAACAAAACTATAATAGGCTTTATTACTTTTAAATGAACGTACATAATCCTTAAACGGCGCGTTAGGACAACTTGGGTCAGCGACAACAAAAAAGCTTACCCAGCAGTGGGTGCTACAAGGCTGCGATGATGATGATGATGACATAATCATTAAAATCAACTTTTACAATTAGTTGCGTTATTCGAAAGCTATAGGTTTTTTTCGTCCCATAATGGTTTTTTTGGGATCATTATTAACTACTAGTTTAAATTTAAATTATGGATGTACGCCACCGTCGTCATTTGTTATTTCTTTTCCGATCCTGGTTGCCTGGAAGAGAATTTTAGCGATAAGGCACCCATTGTTACACTTTTTTTAAAATGCTTTTAACTCTCTCCTATTTTTCAGGTGTACAATAATGAAATATCTATCTATATCTATCTATCTACTAAACAATAATAATAATCTAAAGAAATATACATAAAATACAACATTCTGCTTTAGATACACTATCGGGCGTTCGTATTCCCTTTCCCTTTATAAAATACTATGACTATGACTATACGATAGCAGATTCTGATTTTAATCGTAGTACTGCACTTTATAATTTCTTATCTTTCTTTAACTTTTCTTTTATTCTTGATTTCAGACATCTTTTTCGTTTAACGATCTGCACTATTGTTTGAAGAATTTGAGGCGAGATGCAGTTTAGTCTTTTGGTTTAGTATTTCATTTACCTGCATGAAATGCCTTTGCTAGTTAAGTATATTCCTGGTAGGACTCTTCAGCAAGTCCATCTCGGTAGCACCCACCAGATATTCTATATAAGCAGTACACTGCACTGTGTTTAGCTTTGAGTACTGTAGCAAGTGAAATCACTGCTCGAAAGTGACTTAACAACGTCTCGGGGTGATGTGCCACAGTATTAAGCTTTGGGTGGCACTGCATCTGTTATGGTCAGGCGTGGTGCTTAACATCAGGCGACTTGACCGATAATAAAAAATATCTATCTATGTATTGTATTAAGTATATATCAGTCATCTAGTACCCATAACACAGCTCTGTTTAACAGCAGCTTACCTTGGGGCTAGATGATGCTGTGTGGATTGTCCAGCATTATTTATTATTAATTTTATTTATTTATTTAATTTGTTTCGCTGGCAATATTAAAAACTCACCTATAATATACTTGACGGTCTACTGTAAGTCGTTGTGATGCGCAACGGAGATTTTTCAAACTTAATAAGCATGATGGCAGTAACCAAGAATCACTAAAATTAACGTGCTTCGGAGGGCACGTTAAGCAGTCGACCCCGGCTTTCAAAGTTGTTAGGCCATGACAGAGGCCTTCGTGCGGCCTAGAAACTCTGTCACCAGAGTTGGCCACTGACTCACACGAACGAACGAACGCACTAAAATTAACAAGTAATAAAGCACCTTACTTATTTCTGCCGCCAAGCAGTAATGCTCGCATTGCTGTGTTCCGGTGTGAAGGGTATGGTTTCCGGTGAAATTACTGGCACATGAGGCTTTCGATCTTAGCCTCAAGGTGGCAACCCGCGAGTGATACCTCTGGTATTGCAAGCGTCCATAGGCTGCGGTAACCGCTTACCATCTTGTGGGCCGTACGCTTGGTTGCGACTTTAGTTGTATAAAAAAAAATATGAATTTCTGGAATAATAAGTTATTTTTGCATAAAGTCGATACTTCTGAACACAATAGAGCAGTTTTTCAAAATCAGTCATCATGCCTATTGTCTTTGCGCATCACAAATGGCTAACTTCGCGATAGCCGAGATCCCCTGGCAGTTTATATACCTGCATGGAATGCTTTTGCTAGATAATTAATTTGTTTTCCTGGTAAAATTAAGATCGGACACACAGAACTAATTATAGTTCTGTGAGCGGACCTTTATTAGGTTTCACCATTTTTTGGCTGCCTACGTTTTGATTAGTCGAAATAAAAATGACGGTTCTTAAAATCGTATCAACATTTTGAAATTTGAAAAAATTTAAAGTTTTTTCGCGTTTCGCGGACACAGCGAGTAATAAGAGTAGTAGATTTCTCTGTGATAGAGCTCGTCCGGTGAAGGACTACCACCATACCTATTTCTGCCGCCAAGCAGTAATGCTCGCATTGCTGTGTTCCGGTGTGAAGGGTATGGTTTCCGGTGAAATTACTGGCACATGAGGCTTTCGATCTTAGCCTCAAGGTGGCAACCCGCGAGTGATACCTATGGTATTCCAAGCGTCCATAGGCTGCGGTAACCGCTTACCATCTTGTGGGCCGTACGCTTGGTTGCCACATCAGTTGTATAATAAAATAACAGCGCCATCTATGCCCTAACTAATCAAAGGATATAACACATGTATTTTTTTTACTATTTTCTTCTCACGTTCACGTTTTTCGTCTGGTTTTTATCTTTACACGTTCATCAACGTTTTTGGAATAATCAAAACGCTACACAACATTGATATATCGAATTACGTATAAGAATAAGAATATTTTTATTGTAAAACTGTTATAAATGTAAGATGGTAAAATTAAAAATACAAAAATAGTCCAACAGTTTGCCCTTTTCGGACGTACAATATGCATAAAGTTTGTTTATACAATGTAGGTATAGTTCGCACAGCGGATCTAGGCTTCCGTGAAGTTAGCCGTATGTGATGCGCGAAGACAATTTAGTTTGAAAAAGCTCCATTGCGCATCGAAACGGCTAATTTCACGACGGCCGAGATCCGTTGTGAGAACTATACCTAGTAGCACAGACAAAAATGGTACACTTGTACTTATATTATTATAAAAATTAAAATTAAATTTAAACACATTCAAAATTCTAACAAACTATAAAACACTTTTGAAATAAGCCACGTTTCTAATTTATTGCCACGTGTTCCAATCGATTTTAATAATAATAATAATAAAAACGTTTTTTTTTTAAATAATAATAATAAAAACGTTTTTTTTTTAATAATAAAAACGTTTATTTCGTTACCAACTAAAAAAATTACATCAGCTATTACTAAAGATATAGAGTAACAAAAATGGCCACCACTCAGCATGTTATAATTGCATCTTGTAATTCCGAAATAAATACAGCTAAATCCGATAAAGGTTCGTGCGTCTCTTAAAAACTGCTTTCAGTGGACCATTATGTGCTTTCTTACTTAGCATTAGAGTTTCTATTCCTCATTGTTTACTGTAATGTATACACACATCAACATTGTCTAGGGATATTCAACATTTTGTTGATTTTTACAAAAACTGAAAATAGTTTCTTTCAATTAATTTTTTTAATATTTTTTATTATTAATAGGCTTTTATTATTATTAATAAACAACACAAAATAAAGATTCTCTGCCATACCTAGTTTTCTAAAGATATTATTTTCAGTTTTTGTAAAAATCAACAAAATGTTGAATATCCCTAGACAATGTTGATGTGTGTACTTCTTATTTTCTTCTTATGTTTTTAAGGACTCTGTGGTTGTGAATGTCATAATTTTGCCACCCAATATGAAACTATTGCTACTTCATTGTTAATTTCACAAAAATTTGCACCCGGTGGTAGGACCCCTCAAGAGTCCGTCCGTAGTCCGTAATTGTTCTTAACAGATCAACGAACTTAAGCACTGTTCTGCGCAGTCACCATTTGGATTAGTGACCGCCAGTGGCAATTCGAACTGAGCGCTCCCTCACAAGGGCACGTTAGGCAGCCGGTCCCGGCTGTTCCAAAGTTAGGTCATGACAGAGGCCTTCGGGCGGCCCAGAAACTCTCAGTTGGCCACTAACTCATACGAACTTTTATCTCAGATGTCTGGAACAAGTGGCGGACGCTTTCGAGGTGTACAGTAAGAAGGGGAATCCCGTGGCTGGGGTGATCGTGGAGCCGATCCAATCGGAAGGAGGGGACCACGAGGCCTCGCCAGAGTTCTTTCAGAGGCTGCAGAAACTGTGCAAGGAGGTTTGTATATTATATTAAGCACCACCATTCGTTAGTTTGGATGGGTGACCGCCAGTGGCAATTTCAACTGAGCGCTTCACTGCAGCACTGCACTGCGCTTATCACCCCGAGACATTGTTGTTAAGTCTCTTTCGCCCAGTAATTACACTTGCTACAGTGCCCTTCAAACCTAAACATAGTGCAGTGCACACTACTGCTTGGAGGTAGAATATCTGACACTGCGGTGGTACCCACCAAGACGGACTTTTGCTGAAGTCTTTTTTTTTTATAACGGGGAGGAATCTGCATCCAGACATCCCGTCGCATAAGGGTACGACGGGGGTGTGTGAGGTTGTCGGACTCGACGACTCACTAAACCATCCCCGGTGGCCAGCCTCGATGCATGCCAAGGGGCTCCACGGTCCCCTAGGGCTATCAGTGGTGCCCCTCTCGCATCGCGCTCAAAGCACTTCCCGGGGCTAACAAAAGTCAGTCCCAGCACCTCGCAGTGCTGCGGCAGCACAGGGCCACCCCTGTGCTACCGCCCTTCCCGGGTTAGGTTAGGTTGCTGAAGAGTCCTACCACCAGGTAATATGGTAATAATGAAGTGTTTGCTTACAGAGCGGTGTCGCACTGATAATAGACGAGGTGCAGACTGGGTGTGGGCCCACGGGGCGCATGTGGTGCCACGAGCACTTCCACCTGCCCACTGCGCCCGATCTGCTCACCTTCAGCAAGAAAATGCTGACCGGTGGCTACTACTGCAGTGCTGAGTTCAAGTCAGTTTGTAGTAATATTCTAGTTAATACTTTTATTGGAGCGCTCGTGACGTAGCTGGCTTAGTTGTTCCTAACAGATCAACGAAGTTAAGCACTGTACCGCGGGGTCATCATTTGGATGGGTGACCGCCAGTAGCAATTTCAACAGAGCGCTCCCGTGCTTCGGAGGGCACGTTAAGCAGTCGGTCCCGGCTTTTTCAAACTTGTTAGGCCATGACGAGGCCTTCGGGCGGCCTAGGAACTCCGTCACCAGAGTTGGCCACTGACTCATACTTACTTACTAACATCCAGAGCCCCGCACGCTTACCGCATCTTCAATACCTGGATGGGCGACCCCGGTAAGCTGATCCTGCTGGAGCGAGTCCTGGAGGTCATCAAACGGGAACAGCTCCTGGACCAGGTGGAGAAGACCGGCGCGGAGCTCGTCCAGGGTCTGAGGCAGCTGGAGAAGGAGTTCCCGGTGGTTCACAGCGTGCGCGGCCGCGGGACATTCCTAGCGTTCAATGCTGTTACTACGGAGGCGAGGGACAAGATTAACAATGGCCTGAAAAAGAATGGTATGTGCTATTCATCATGGAGAGCACCGGTAATCTAGTTAGTGGTAGTGACCCCGCCTTCCGATCTTAAGGTCGTGAGTTCAAACCCGGTCGTGCGCCAATGGATTTTTCTGTTCGAAAAATTTATGTGCGCAATGCCAGTGCTCTCATAAGGTGAAGGAAAACATCGTGAGGAAACCGGCATTTCCAAGAACTAAAAATTCGAAATGACATGTGCCATCCACCAATCCGCATTGGGTCAGCGTGGTGGATTAAGACCCAATCACTCTCGCAGGCCAGTGTCCCAGCAGTGGGAACATTAGAAGGCTGTCATGATGATGATGATTCATCATGGTATATGAATAAATAAAAAGTATGGTGCTTTGATGCATGACATCCTTTTAATTAGTATGTCGCCGGTGTCGCAGCGGGCGCAGGTCCGCCTGCGACGCGGAGGTTGCGGGTTCGATTCCCGCCTCGGGTCGAATGTTTGTACGATCTACAAGTATTTGTTCCAGGTGTTCTGGGTATTTTCTATATATAATAAAAAATATCTATCTATGTATTATATTGTATTAAGTATATATCAGTCATTTAGTACCCATAACACAGCTCTGTTTAACAGCAGCTTACCTTGAGGCTAGATGATGCTGTTTGAATTGTCCAGCATTATTTATCATTTTATTGTACACTTAACAAACTAATTAAACAAAATGGGCGGTCATATCGCTAAAGAAGCGATCTCTTCCAGGCAACCTTGTTATGTTATGTTCTTTTACAGGTGTGCTGGGCGGGGTTTGTGGTGAGACAGCCATACGTCTTAGGCCTGCTTTAACATTCGAAACGAAACACGCACACATTTATTTGGACAAACTGCGAAAAACTCTCAAAGAACTGTAACTTTGGAATAAGTTAACCAATCATTGGAACACTGTTTGATTAATATTGATATACTAGCTGTTGCACGCGATTTCGTTATTAGGGTACCGTACTTTTTCCCGGGATAAAAGGTAGCCTATGTTCTATTCCCGGTCATTATGGTTTAGTGGTTGTCGAGTTTAAAGGAACAACGTTTATACATCAAAATTTTCGCATTTTTTTTTTATACAACTGAAGTGGCAACCAAGCGTACGGCCCACAAGGTGGTAAGCGGTAACCGCAGCCTATGGACGCTTGCAATACCAGAGGTATCATTAGCGGGTTACCACCTTGAAGCTAAGATCGAAAGCCTCATGTGCCAGTAATTTCACCGGAAACCATACCCTTCACGCCGGAACACAGCAATGCGAGCATTACTGCTTGGCGGCAGAAATAGGTATGGTGGTAGTCCTTCCCCGGACGAGCTCTATCACAGATAACTCTACTAGGTACTCTTTTACTCGCATTTATAATATTAGTGTGATGTGATTGGGGAAGGTGAGAATAATAACGCGAGAAAAACCGCGCGGGTTAGCTATATTTTATAATAAATAAAAATATACATGCTGCATGCTGACATAAAAATAAAATATTAAATGGTGTTTCAGTATAGGCCCTAAGCTTACGGGGAGGTTTTTAATCGCTAGTCAACGCAACCAGTTGTTAAAGTTAACCACAATTCTTATGTCTTATTCTGTTCAAGTAACAAAACCGTTATTTAGCCATTATGCGAATAATATGCATATTGGTCATTGTGCGAATTAATCATTTCGCGTTTGGAAATTATGCTGAAACAAATCTTCAATTGAACTATGAATAATTTGCGCAGTTTTGACAATTGGTTAAGTTGACTACCGATGATAAAACCCACCCAATGTATTCATTACATTTCAGTATTATGAAGTAGATATTGCAAAGATATATTTCTTCTAATAAGTGCCATTTAATAAATAAGTATTATTTAAATATATTTTATCATTGTATCGTAAAATTAATATAACGCACATGTCTTCCAAGTTTTACAATCTCTAATAAACTGTAGCAATAAATGGTGTTGTTCATTTTGTTTAAGTACCTATACTTACCTTATTTTTTGTCCATAACAATTCAACAATGCTATTCTTTTTAAAAATTTATAGTGGAAAAGAAAACAAGAAATTTCTATAAAAAGTAGTAAATTTATAGCAATTTTTGAATATAGACACTCAAGCCAGACACTTATGTGAGCATCTTGAAAATATCCTGTTTTTAGTGAAAAATATAAATATTATATAAACAAGTATTTATAACATAGATAGCTATACTCAATGATGAATTCGCATATGCCGTTTCATCATATTATTACGAGTATATGACCTTCTACACATGCTGCAGGCATATGGCTTTTTTCCAGCATGAATTCGCATATGGATTATTAGTTGACTTTTCTCAGTAAATCCTTTAGCACATTCACTACAGTTAAATGGCTTTTCTGCATGGTGTTTACGCATGTGTCGAGTCACCAGATCTTGACGAGTGTATACCTTACTACACTTGCTGCAAGAATATGGCTTTTTTCCAGTGTGAATTCGCATGTGACGTGTGAGCCTTTCTTTCCCGGTAAATGTCATATGACATTTCTCGCAGGCATATGGCTTTTCTCCAGTGTGGATTTGCATATGACGTGCTAATAGACTGGTTTGAGCAAAAGTTTTCCCACACTTGTCGCATGCATATGGCTTATCTCCCGTGTGTACTCGCACATGTGTTGTCAATTGGCTTTTAACTGTAAATGTTCTAGCACACTCGTTGCAGCTATATGGCTTTTCTCCTGTGTGTTTTCGCATGTGATATGTTAAATGAGTTTTAAGAGCAAATGTCTTATCACAGCTGTTGCAGGTATATGGGTTATCTCCGTTGTGTATTCGCATGTGATATGTCAAACTGCTTTTGTCAGAGAATGCCTTGTCACACTTGCTGCAGGAAAATGGCTTTTCTCCAGTGTGTATTCTCATATGACAAGCTAAGTTATTGTTTGTAGAGAAACCTTTACTGCACAATTTGCAAGGATATGGCTTTTCTGCAGAATGTATTCGCATGTGCGTTGTCAGACTGTTCTTCATAGGGAATGCTCTATCACACCTGTTACAAGAATATGGCTTTGGTCTTTCTACAGTGTGAGTTTGGTTGTGGCTTGTCAATTGACTTTTAGTAGCAAATGCTTTATCACAATCATAGCAGGAAAATGGTTTTAATCCGGTGTGAATTTTCATGTGAATTGTCAAATGACTTTGAAGGGTGAACGTCTTCGCACACTTGCTGCAACAATATGGCCTTTCCCCGGTATGCGTTCGTATGTGACCTGCCCACCTAATTTTTTCAGAAAAGGTCTTATCGCACATAGTGCATGCATACGGTTTGTCATGGAACTTCATATGTCTCACTAAGTAATATTTATTGGCAAATTTCTTGTTGCAAATTTTGCATTGGACGGAATCACTGTTATTGGGATCGGTATTACAATTATCATGTACTTGGTTTGAGTTATTTGCATTAATATAATCGGCCATTTCAATAGCTTCATCTTTCAAGGTTAGTGCAGCATCAGTGATTTCTTTTTCAGATATTATATTAATTTCTTTTACATCAACTCGTTCTACTTTAACAACTACTTCTTCTTTCACAGCTGCTTCTGTTTCCACAACTGCTTCTTCTTTCACCACTGCTTCTTTTACAACTGCTTCTTCCACAACAGCTTTTTTCACAACTGCTCTCTTTTTGACAACAGGAGTATAAGTGTTGGAACTAGTATCTACAGACATGTGCTGTGTCGGAGTTACGCTTAAATTTTGCATGATTTCCTGAGTTAGCATAGAAAGTGCGGTGTGGGTCTCCTGAAAAGAATTAAGATATTAAAACAAAAATTCACTCTGTGGTTTAAAACAAGAGGGTGGAAAGCCTCTTCTTCTTTTTTTAATATGTGGCCGAGCTTGCCACAATTTGCCTATGTCAATGTCGACAGGGTTGAAACACTATGACAATGGAGGATTGTCTTTGGCTATCTTGTCAAAACGACATGGGTCTTCCCATTTTAATTATTTTTCTCGAGTTTATTTCAGTTTTATTGCGTAAATTTGGTGGCAGTTTATCCAATTTCACTTGTTTACTTAGCACAAGTGTAAGTAATTGAAATGGAGGGGTAATGTTGGTTGGTAATTTAGTCAAAGACTTTCCAAGAGAATTTTGTCTTCATTTCTTTCCAAATTTCGTTTGTTTACGTTGCTAAGCGACAATCAAACTAATACACTTGACACTGGCAAAATTGTGGCAAATTAGCCACAGAGGCCATAAAAGAAGAAGAAGAAGAAGAAGAACAATGGAGGATCTGAGACTTAAGATGGTCAGTTTAACAGAGGGAGACCATAATTTTGTAACAAGGTGATTTCAACAAAAACATACACTAGCAGAAATTATGACAGAAACACCATTTAAGAAGCCAAATAGTGTTACTTAAAATAAATAAAAATTCACCTCGTCAGCATTGAGCACCAAATCTTGCAGGATTTTATTAGACTTGCGAGCCATATTGGAGAACCTGTGACACCTCTGTAGCTGACTGTGACAGATATAGCATATTGTGGTAGGCATTCTACTCTCAGTTATTATATTGAGCTGAAAAAAATATATTTCTCATCAAAAATGCAATTGTAGAACAAAGGTTACTGACATAGCTTTTTGTACAAGTGGGCTGAGTATACAGCTCACAGTACTGACACTGCTGGAGAATTAATTTTCAAGATAGCAAGATGAAATGAATGAAAGAAATGAGAGATAGTAAGAGTTCTTTGTGATAGAGCTCGTCCAGGTAAGGACTACCACCATACCTATTTCTGCCGCCAAGCAGTGATGCTCGCATTGCTGTGTTCCGGTGTGAAGGGTATGGTTTCCGGTGAAATTACTGGCAAATGAGGCTTTTATACAACTGAAGTGGCATCCAAGCTTCGGCCCACAAGATGGTAAGCGGTTACCGCGGCCTATGGACGCTTGCAATACCAGAGGTATCACTCGCGGGTTGCCACCTTGAGGCTAAGATCGAAAGCCTCGTGTGCCAGTAATTTCACCGGAAACCATACCATACCCTTCACACCGGAACACAGTAATGCGAGCATTACTGCTTCGCGGCAGAAATAGGTATGGTGGTAGTCCTTCCCCAGACGAGCTCTATCACAGAGAACTCAACTACTCTCAAAATCCAGTCCAGTCCAAAAACATAGTACCTTTGTATTTGTAAGTTTTTCATACATCTCCAGAAGGTGGTTTTCACTAATGTTCTGCATCTTAATATTGCCGACTAAACATATTCTACACATGGAAGTAGCCATTGCCAACAAGAGCGTCTCTTAGCCCTTTGTTCAACTTAATGTCCAAGGATCTGTTTTTTTTTCTGGTTTAGGACGCGTTCTACTGCATTTTCTTGGTTCTTGTCATATTGCACTGATCATGTGATCATCTGGAATGGAATAAGTGACACACGCGCAGTAGGTACACATGATTATAATCACAACATTATGTTACAAACAAAGATTTCTACAAAGTTTTTAAAAACCTCAGCAGAAAATGGAAATTTTCAAGTGACTAAAGTCATTCAGTAATGAATAAATTTGTATTGAATTATTATTTCGATTGAGCGGTGGTATTTTCAGGCGCAAAATGGCGGTCACGCAGTAATAGACTATAGTAGCTTAGCTTTCAGTGTCAAGTCAAAGAAAACATAAAACTCGTAGGGAGGGGTAAACGTAGTGCTTATATTCTCTTTGGGAGGAGGTTCAAAAAAAGCAAAAATGCCCCTTGTGGTAGTTCATATAACGCACTAATGAGGCGCTGTTAAAAAGAGTACTAGAGTTTTTTGTGATAGAGCTCGTCCGGGGAAGGACTACCACCATACTTATTTCTGCCGCCAAGCAGTAATGCTCGCATTGCTGTGTTCCGGTTTGAAGGGTCGGGTTTCCGGTGAAACTACAGGCACATGAGACTCCATCTATCGTCTAAGGGTAGTAACTCGCAAGTTATCTCTGATGTTGCAAGCGTATATAGGCTACGATAACCGCTTACCATCAAGTGGGTTCGCTTGGTTGCCACTTTAGTGGTATAAAAAAAAATCCTATACAAATTGACAGCTGCACGTCAAGTTATATGCTTCCGATCCCTATTTAAACTTAATCCCAAAATGTCTGATATCGCTACGACTTAATCTCACAATGACTGATACCAACAAGCCTATATTTCAAAACGAATTTGTCCCGAATCGCCTGAAATTTTAAATGTCTATATTTCAAAACGAATATGTCCCTTAATGCCTGAAATTTTAAATGTTAGTTATCTTACCTCTTTTAAGTGTATAGGTCTCACGACGGATCTCGGCCGTAGTGAAATTAGCCGTTTCGATGCGCAATGGAGCTTTTTCAAACTAAATTGTCTCTGCGCATCACAAACGGCTAACTTCACGGAAGCCTAGATTAGATCCGCTGTGCGACCTATAACATACTCTACGAAAATATTCTCCTTGCACTTGAGACAATGCAACTCAATTATAACTATTATTGTTATTATTATTGCTTAACGTCCGCATATTTACGATCGACAAACGTGTTTTTCGTACTAAGCACTCTGCACCAACTTAGTAACCAGTTACGTCTGCACCAATCCAATCAATCAATCAATCAATCAATACATTTATTGCTGTCATATGGTACATTATGTAGTTGTTACAGAATAAGTAGTATCACACATGAACCCTGTTATTAGGGTATTGCAACATGGAGAAAGCCGAGGTTTATGCATTCGGTATTTATATTAAAAAAGTAGATAGATAGGTAAGTATGTCATGAATTGAATGATAATGTTGGTACCTAATAATAAATAAAATTGTTAGTGACGATTCATAATGATAGCTTATAAAATTAGTATTCATGCAAAACTGATAATTTATATAAATATATATATATATATTTGATTTGATTAATGTTAATATGTATCTAAATAATAATAATTGTCATGTCATGTCAGAAAATATGAACAATAATAGTCATTGGTCAATAAAATCAATTAATAATAGTAGCTAATGTCATTAAAATAATTATGTATTAGTGGGGGAATCTATGGTGCAAACGGAACCGCTAGGCGCGGCCGTTACTGGTGACCCTACTATTGATGGTAAAACGTTCGAAACGTGGTAAAAATACAAAATTAGTAGGTAGCAAAATTTATTTAAAAATTCATTAAACACATACACATATTACTAATGTTTACAAGCTAAACAATAATTGCTAGAACCGTTTGGATCACGATTTTATTGATGCAAAAACAATGAATTCTTGTACACGTCGCAAAGCCTGCTCAATTATTATGACTATTTTTTAACCTACCTATGTTGGTCAAACAAAAACAATTTGTGCATACAAAACTAGTTTTTGGTAAATTAGAATAAATACTTGGACATAATTACTGTTTTTATAGTGTCTACCTCCATCATCATCATCATGAAAGCCTTCTAATGTTCCCACTGCTAGGACACTGGCCTATTCTCAAGCGAGATTGATTGGGTCTTAATCCACCACGCGGAATTAAATTAAATTAATTAACTTAATTAAACTAATTAATTAACGTAATTAAATTAATTAAATTGATAAACTTAATCAAATTCAGTTTAATTAATTAATTTAATAAAACAAAATTGAATTTCTTGAATGATTTTACTTAAAAAATTAATTTAATAAATTAAATCAAATTTATTGAGTTGATTAACTTAATCAAATTTAATTAACTTTACTAATTACGAATCGGAATGGCTAACTTCAAACCATGCTTTGTATTTTAAATACATTTATTTATTGTGGTAGATTCTAAAATAATACTTTCGATGTATAAATGTTTAAATTAATATTAAGATGGCGATAGATAAATAATAATGACACGGTTATAAAAAGTATTTTGATATTAATAATGACATAATTATTATAATATCCACATCATCATCATCATCTTCTACAGCTTGACTTCACCCGCATTTTTAATAATTTATACTAACAATATACAAATTAAAATAATTTATTAAACATCGTGAAATAATTATAAATAAACTCTAAATAGAGTTAACAAAATCAATAAAATATAACTTGGTAAAACGAAAATGATAAAAACAATCTTTTATAGTTAAATTATAATCTATTTTTGGTATGTTTATAGCCTTGTTTTAATTACAAAGAAATCTCTGGTATCACATACTGATATTATTAAATAACAATAGTACCTGGTGGTAGGACTCTTCAGCAAGAGTCCGTCTCGGTGGGTGCCACCGCAGTGCCAGATATTCTACCTCCAAGCAGTAGTGTGCACTGCACTGTGTTTAGCTTTGAAGGGCACTGTAGCTAGTGAAATTACTGGGCGAAAGAGACTAGACAACGTCTCAGGGTTATAAGCGCAGTGCAGTGCCACGCAAACAGTTAAAAACTTGCTTCGGGTGGCACTGCCGAGCCTTTCCAGCGACTTGGGACTATCGTCACACCACCTGTTTGCTGGTCTTCCTCTTCATTGTGCCTCTGAGAGTACAGTTCGTACATACAAAGGTACACAGTGTATGTATACAATCTATGCATGTGGTTGCATTGCGACGCGTTTTTTTTACATTATTAAGTGAGCGAAACCGCAGGCAACATATATCTTTTTTTTATGTCATCAAGTGACAGGACAATCAAGACGCCCGCCTGATGTTAAGCGCCACGCCTGACCATAACAGAATATAAGAAGCGAGTATTGGCATGTAGCGTATTAGTTGTGTATTTAGTTAAGTCCATTTAAGGCAAGCGGTGTTCAAATCTGCATCGCGTCTTTCTGTATTTCTCTGTCTGGTTTTTCAAGTGCCTTTTTGTCCATCTGAAATTAAGATAGAGCTCGTCCGGGGAAGGACTACCACCATACCTATTTCTGCCGCCAAGCAGCAATGCTCGCATTGCTGTGTTCCGGTTCGAAGGGTATGGTTTCCGGTGAAATTACAGGCACATGAGACTTTCCATCTAACGTCTCAGGGTGGTAACACGCAAGTGATATCTATGATGTTGCATGCGTACTTGGCTACGGTAACCGCTGACCATCAAGTTGGCCGTACGCTTGATTGCCAGTTTAGTAGTATAAAAAAAAAAAGATAATATTTCAAAAGGACGCCATCTGTCTTATACAGCTACAAAAACATTATTATGTACTTAAGTAAGTAAGTTCGTATGGGCCAGTGGCCAAACTCTGGTGACAGAGTTTCTAGGCCGCCCGAAGGCTTCAGTCATGGCTTAACAACTTTGAAAAAACTGGGACCGACTGCTTAACGTGCCCTCCGAAGCACGGAAGCGCTCAGTTGAATTTGCCAATGGCGGTCACCCATCCAACTAGCGGTCTCATGGACCTTTAGTGGTCTCTCGGACCTCTGGCGGTCTCACGGACCTGTACACCGGTCTCACAGACCTCAAGAAGAAGTGGGTAACTTACATCAGGCTCGCCCAGCAGCGTGTTGGCGAGGTACGGGGCCCGTAGGACCCCCCGCCAGTACAACTTCTCCAGGGGTCGGTTCACGGACCAACCGATACAGCGCACCCCTAGCGCCTTCCAGTAATGGATTTCACTCCTAGGATCAATATTTGATCAAAAGTTTATTTTCAGCAAAAGTCGTAGCTACACAATTTTTGATTGGAATTTAATATGTAAATATTTCATACAATTTAATTTATATAATCAAATATATAAGGTCATTCATTGTCAACCTGACAAACTTAAGGGGTAGTTTCCACACATGAAAAAGAAACTTGTAAAAGTACAATACAATACAATACAAATTTTTTGCTGAACGTTTTTTTCTTATATTTAAAAAAAATAATCGTAATTCTGCTTAATAATTCGTTATCCTTGTTAGAATTCGCTCGGCACGTGTCAGTAACCCGCGCGTCAATGAACCGCGTGTCAATAAACCGCGCGACCTTGACCTGCGCGTGTCCTTGACCCGCTACGGGGCGCGCACACTTGAATATTTCATTATTACGATTCCCAACAATGATAAATAATAATTGAGCGGAATAACGTAACCGATTTGTTTTTGTTTACTTGGGATTTTTAAGACAAAATATACATTTAAGCAGCTTAGCTTGGGGCTAGATGATGCTGTGTGGATTGTCCAGCATTATTTATTTATTTATTTATTTGATAAATCATATTTGAATGTAAATAAAAAACTAAATAAACAAAGCCCATATTAAATTAAATCAAACATATTAACAATTATAGTTAAAATTCAATAGCATCCACCAATTATTTTAATTGGTGGATGGCGCACACATCAGTGTGTAAATACAAACATCGCACAGGTCGTGGGTTCGAACCCGGTCATGCACTAATGAATTAGGCTCAATAACCAGTTCTCAATAGTGTTTCTGTAGCTAGGATAATGTTAAAGCTGATAATGACTCGCAGGCTGACGGTGTCTAACAATGTCTGACAATGTCTAACAGTGGCTGACGATGTCTTATAACGGCTGACGATGTCTAAAATTAGCTGACGATGTCTTATAATGGCTGACGATGTCTAACAGTGGCTGACGATGTCTAATAATGGCTGATGTCTAACAGTGGCTAACAATGTCTTACAATGGCTGATGTATAACAGTGGCTGACGATGTCTTACATATTATGGCTGATTATGCCTGACAGTGGCTGACGATATCTAACAACGGCTGACGATGTCTAACAATAGCCGATATCTAACAGTGAGTGACGTTAACTCACAGGCTGACGATGTCCTTATGCAGTAGCACAGCGCTGGCGGAGGTCCAGCGCGCCGTCCAGCGCCACAGCAGCGCGTGCAGAGCGTCCGCCGCACGCAACGACACGTGTAAAGCTATGTGCTCACCGAATCTGGTAAAAAGACTTGCATTCAATTATGTTTGACTTTATGCGTGTGACTTTATGAAATTACTGGGCGAAAGAGACTTAACAAAAATGTCTCGGGGTGATAAGCGCAGTGCAGTGCCACGCAAACACTTAAAAACTTTAAGCTTTGGGTGGCACTGCATCTGTAATAGTCAGGCGTGGTGCTTGACATCAGGTGGGCGCCTTGATTTTCTTGTCACATGCTGGCATAAAAAAAAAATTAGGGTTTTTGACATTATGCAATAACATAAGTGCAATAAAACATTTGTATTTGTTTTGACGAGCGATGTGACGCAGCGGGCGCAGGTCCGCATATGACGCGGAAGTTGCGGGTTCGATTACCGCCTCGGGTCAAATGTTTGTACGATCTACAAATATTTGTTCCGGGTGATCTGGGTATTATCTCATCATGACAGCCTTCTAATGTTCCCACTGCTGGGACACTGGCCTACTCTCAGGCGAGAGTGATTGGGTCTTAATCCACCACGCGGACCCAATGCGGATTGGTGGATGGCACATGTCTTTCATGTATGGGGTATTATCTATATATAATAAAAAATCTATGTATTGTATTAAGTATATATCAGTCATCTAGTACCCATAACACAGCTCTGTTTAACAGCAGCTTACCTTGGGGCTAGATGATGCTGTGTGGATTGTCCAGCATTATTTATTTATTTATTTGTATTATTACCTTGGGTTGTTCGGTCCATTCTCTGCATCGTAGTCCTGAGCGCTGAAGCAGTAAGGTCGGTAGCTGATCGCGCCTACTATCTGAGGATCCCTTTTGCGGATCTACAACAATACAAATAATATTAGCTAAGTGTTAAGTAAGAACTAATGACATGAGTTCAAATTTGTCGAGAGCTCAAAGTCAAAAATCTCTTTATTTACATAACAAAAAGAAAATATCAATGTAATTTTACTTCAAAATCTATGATGGTAGGTAGGTAGGTAGGTAGGTAGGTAGGTAGGTAGGGAGGTAGGTAGGTAGGTAGGTAGGTAGGTAGGTAATTACTTACTTGATAAAGTCGGTACGGGTTGAAGCATGTCACTGCAGCGCATTTGTGTAGAGATGGCCTCGCAGCAAATGTGTTCACGATACCGTTCACCACCTGAAATGTACATCATTATCATCTGATGTTCCCGCTGTCCTACTGATCTACTCTCGAGCGAGAGCGATTGGGTCTTAATCACATGGATGCATGGATGTCTTTCGAATTTTTAGTTCTCAGATATGCCGGTTTCCTCAAAATGTTTTTCTTCTCCGAGAGCACTGACATTGCTCACATATTTTATCATAACAGAAAAATCCATTGGCGCACGACCGGGTACGAACCTACACCTTAGGATCGGAAGGCGGGGTCATTAACGGGTCATGAAGTCGGTGGACGGTGTGGGCTCAAAATAACTTTTTTCGGAATAAAAAGTAGCCTCAAAGAAATGTCTTATTCCCAGTTTATTTCCCATTAACTTTATATAATTTAAATTTCAGGTAATAGATATAATAGATTCAGTAATTGTCGAGTTGTAAAGGAACAAACAGCCAAATTTTCGCATCCTGTTCCGGTGTGAAGGGTATGGTTTCCGGTGAAATTACTGGCACATGAGGCTTTCGATCTTAGCCTCAAGGTGGCAACCCGCGACTGATACCTCTGGTATTGCAAGCGTCCATAGGCTGCGGTAACCGCTTACGATCTTGTGGGCCGTACGCTTGGTTGCCACTTCAGTTGTATAAATGCATTTATAATCGATAGTCGAATAGTAGAATGATCCTACTAATGTTGTAAATGCGAAAGTCTGTGTGTATGTTTGTTGCCACATTGTGATGAAATTTTGAATGTGGATGGGTAATTTACCCATAAGTACAATATTGCAGAAGACATCCAATGCGTTATACAAGAACTTTTACAAATATTTATATTTCTTAACTAATGAGTAAAAATGAATGAATGAATGAATGAACACTTTATTGTACACAAAAAATTACTTATTAACTAATATAAAAAACATTAACAAAGTACAAAGGGCGGCCTTATCACTAAGAGCGATTTCTTCCAGGCAACCATGGATGGAGAAAGTGAGAGTAGAAAATTAAGTAGTGGCAAATAATATGTGCACATAATAGGAAAAATTTAAAATTTAAAATTAATACTTACCTAATTTTGTTAAATTCTAATACTTACATATTATATTATATTAAAAATTTAATACTACCTTTGACGACCGATGTGGCGCAGCGGGCGCAGGTCCGCCTGCGACGCGGAGGTTGCGGGTTCGATTCCCGCCTCGGGTCAAATGTTTGTACGATCTACAAATATTTGTTCCGGGTGTTCTGGGTATTCTCTATATATAATCAAAATATCTATCTATGTATTGTATTGTATTAAGTATATATCAGTCATCTAGTACCATAACACAGCTCTGTTTAACAGTAGCTTATCTTGGGGCTAGATGATGCTGTGTGGATTGTCCAGCATTATTTATTTATTTATTTATTTATAAAAACGTAAAAAGTCATGTTGAACTTAGATGTTAATTATTTAAATTGTGTACCAATGTATTCTACCCTAAGAGGCATGCAATATAATATTATTTACAATGTCAAAAAATTAGAGAATCGAACAATTATAATAAAATGCAAGCAATCAATGAAAATATGAATTAACAATACTTAATAAGTAGTAGGGTAGTGACCCCGCCTTCCGATTCTAAGGTCGTGGGTTCAAATCCGGTCGTGCACCAATGGGTTTTTCGCTACGAAAAATTTATGTGCGCAATGCCAGTGCTCTCATACGGTGAAAGAAAACATCGTGAGGAAACCGGCATGTCCAAGAACTAAAAATTCGAAAGACATGTGCCATCCACCAATCCGCATTGGGTCCGCGTGGTGGATTAAGACCCAATCACTCTCGCTGGAGAGTAGGCCAGTGTCCCAGCAGTGGGAACATTAGAAGGCTGTCATGACTATACTTAATAATAATAATTGGAATGCAGTTAAAATGTCAGTTTAAGAAATAGAAATAATTTACCTACTATATTACAATGAATAAGTATAAGTTTTAACAAGAAAAAGTAAACTCAAAACTAAAGTTCTGGAATAACACAAAGGCTACTTTAAACCTCAAAAAAAACTCCCGTTTCTGTGGGATAGCATAAAACTGAACGGACCCTGCCCTGGCATCACACAGGTGCTATAAATCTTCTTCTTGAATCACTATATCTATTAAAAAAACCGCATCAAAATCCGTTGTGTACTTTTAAAGATCTAAGCGTACATAGGGAAATTGTTTAAGTATTTAACTCACCTCCTTGTCTTCACCTTTAACGTCAATGATCATACGCATGTTGTTTGACATCAAGAAGTCCAGTGCATCGTCCAATAAACACAGTCTCGACTCGGTGAATTGCTCCCTGTACAAATAATATTTGGAGTAATAAAATGTATCCAAACCTCTTGGGATGTGTGTTAATAACATATTGGGACGATTGTTACTAACTTTTTGTAATGTGTTTTATTAACCTCTTGGGATATGTGTTACTAACCTGTTGGGATGCATGTTACTAACCTGTTGGGGATGCGTGTTACTAAACTGTTTCCAAACGCAATTTTATATATGTATAGATTAAGATAATTAATAAACATTTTGTATTTGTATTTGTTTGAGATGTGTGTTACTAACCTGTTTGGGATGCGTGTTACTAACCTGTTTGAGATGTGTGTTACTAACCTGTTTGGGATGCGTGTTACTAACCTGTTTGAGATGTGTGTTACTAACCTGTTTGGGATGCGTGTTACTAATCTGTTTGAGATGTGTGTTACTAACCTGTTTGGGATGCGTGTTACTAACCTGTTTGAGATGTGTGTTACTAACCTGTTTGGGATGTGTGTTACTAACCTGTTTGGGATGTGTGTTACTAACCTGTTTGAGTACTTGTTACTAACCTCTTGGGATACCTGTTGGGACGCAAATTTCTAACAAGTTTGAGTACTTGTTACTAACCTGTTTGGGTACTTGTTACTAACCTCTTGGTATGTGTGTTATTAACCTGTTAAGATGCCTGTTACTATAAAGCTGGGATGTGTTACTAACCTGTAGGATGTATAACTAACCTGTTAGGATGTGTGGCTCCTACATCAATGTTTTTGATAGCATCCCAGTCCACAGCATGCACGTCACGGAGGCCTGTGCCCGTCAGTCGCTCCAGACCCTGGTCATGGAGTAGAACCAGCTTCCCGTCTCGAGAAGTCCTCACATCTAACTCGACGAAGTTGCAATCATGTTCTGCACACTGTAATCAGATAAAGAATATTTTATAAAGAGTACAAATATTTATACCTATCGCAAAGCTTTTTTTAATAAATCACTTTATTCTAATTGAATAGAGCAACATTTTTTTTTATTTAACTATGTAGTTTTTAAAATAAGAATGTATTTAGTGCCCACCACCGAATTTTAGTGCCCACCACCGAATTTAGTTATAAAAAATATTTTCAATAAAGAGTTTTACTAAGACACGCAAAAAGGGTTATTACTCACATACTTGAAGGCGGCAATAGTGTTTTCGGGCGCGTCCAGTGCCGCGCCTCTGTGCGCTATGCACCGGACTATTTTCTCTGGATGCAGCTCACTCTCCTTACTCCCAGGCTCAGGCCCGAAGATGCTCATTACATTTTTAATATCTGGCTTCTTCAATCTCGTCAAATAATACGCCGTAACACCACCCAAACCAACGTCCAGGCCAAAGGGCAAAACTGTGTGCAACAATGAAAATGTGTTGTAAACAAATGAAAGTGTGTAGTAGGCACTGTTTAGAAATATCTTTACTATCGTTAGAGACATTTTTCTTGTTCGTTCGTTTTAGTTTTATGTTAGAGTTTAATATTTTTCATTTGGAACTTTGGGTTTTTACTATGTTTGTTTCAAAATAAACACATCGAGGCGAGGCGGGGCGGGGCCCGCCTTTATAATTTAGTTTGACAGTTGTCATGTCAGTTGTCACTGTCAATCATATTACGTGCGTTTCGATAGCATTTTTGTAGCACTGCGTTTCATTCGTCATAGAATAAATATGTCGTTATAACAATCCCATCCAACCAACGTACTGTATATTTAAAAATTATGTGACATAAACTAAATAGTAATGTAAATATTGTATGACTTACTTCTAGACATGATAGTCTTACTAATTAAACATGTTGATGTTTTACAAATCATTTTAATGTTGCCAGCATATTTTAAACACGAGATAAACGTTTATCTAAACATTGTTAATATTATTAGGTACTTACTTATTTAACATCTATTATTTTTCTAACATTAGGTACCCCGATCTAGGAGCTCATTCTAGTATCAACTTAATAAAACAATGGACTTTACAGCTATTTAATCGTAATTATCTAAGAATTATATCGTATTCTATTATATCGCTCGTAAAACTTTGCCAGCACGGCGCTGGCCAGGTGGCGGATGATGAACAGCGCCGTCTCGACCACCGTCAGCACGCTGGCACCCACGAACAGTGCTGTGGTGCCACCCAAAGATGCTGGTAGAAAAAGTAGTAGTAAATAACAAGAAACTAGATAAAGAGTGACAAAGTGTCTGAATTAATACCTATATAAATATTGGCACTCACATGCAATTAAACAAGAATAAGTTAGATTAGATTGCATTAATTTGTAGGAAAAATGAAAGCTCGGTAGGTACTTAATTACGTTTAAATCACAAAAACAAAAAAGCTGTGCATACAGAAGATAATTTTTCGTATCATGTACCCAGGTATACTTACTTTAAAATTCTAAGTAATTATAGTGAAAGGAATGTGCGCTAGACTGCAAGACTGCAAAGTCTAGAAAACTAGAAGAGATGCCTTTACCCAGCAGTGTGCCAGTGCAGGCTGACAACAACAACAAAACTAACAAAACCAACAACAAGTTTGACTTAACAAATAGCCTCCTCTTGCCAGCACAACAAAGCGTAGTGTGCGTAGCGTAGTGTAGGTGTGTAGGTAATACCCAAAAACACAGGATTACAAACAGAAGCGTCAGCCCGTGCTCAACTTAACCTGAAGAATCCAATAACACAAGTGCAAGAGACATATTAACGCTAAGGATGGGTTTTTTGACCGAAAATCAACGCAATTAATGGTTAAAATTGACAGTGAACTCCCCCTGATTGCGTAACTCGGTTTCAATCCGATTTCAATCAGTAAACTGTCAATAAGCTGTCAGATTCATACAGAATACGTCACTTTTTGATTGAAATCAAGTGAAATTGATTGCAACCGTTTTACGCAATCGGGGGCTGTTCTTTTCTGTCTTGTGATCCTGTGGCTGTATCTGGAACAATGCTTTTGACAATCGAAAACTACGGCTACGGCTGCCGAGATCCGCCGAGCGTAGGTACGCTAAGTATCGATCAAAAAACCGATCTTTTTTGGCTAGCTTAAGCGCCATAGACAATGTTTCTCAAACTCAACAATTGTTTATTTTTAAAAGGAAACATACGGGAGAACCGTTGCCTGCACTGCAGTGCTCTTGTTCTCAGAATATTGATTAGTACGCTCGTGCTAAACCGGCTGAGGCAGAGTAATTGCTGGTAACATTTTATTTTTGTCTAATCACCAAAGAGGTCTTCGAGCGTGAAGATCACATCTCGTTGCAGACGCAGCTTAGGCGGCATCATGTTGATGCGCAGCGCGGCCACGCTCGGCTCCTCCGAGGAGGTCAGGTTCATGTTGAGAGGAAAGAGCTTGTCAGCTTTTACGTCATCTTCATTAATATATTCATCTATCTTAAACCTACTTTCTTAAATACCATCTAAAAAAAGCTGGGAACAGCAGGAGCCAGGTTCTAGCTGCACATGGAACTGACGTAAATATAGATAATTTTAGGACGTTATAAATAATCCTTGTGATTCAAAATCAAAGTCAACGATTTGGTTGAATAAACCTAGTAGGTATATTTAAGGTCATTCATTATCAACCTGACAAACTTAAGGGGAAGGTTCCACACATAAAAAAAAATACTTGTACTTTTTTTTTCTTAACGTTTTTTTATATTTAAAAAAAATTACATAATTCTGCTTACTAATTAGTTATCCTTGTTAGAAATCGAAAAGGCAGCGCTCGGCACGTGTCAGTGACCCGCGCGTCAATAACTCGCGCGTCCTTGACCTGCGCGTGTCCTTGACCCGCTACGGGGCGCGCACACTCGAATATTTCATTATTACGTCGCAACAATGATAAATAATAATTGAGCGGAAAAACGTAATCGAATTTTTTTTGTTTACTTGGGATTTTTAAGACAAAATAACATAAAAAAAAAAATTATGGGTACATAATATTTTTTTTTTATGTGCAGAACCTATCCCTTAAGTTTGTCAGGTTGATAATGAATGACCCTGTGTAAATTACAGGCACATGAGACTTTCCATGTAACGTCATAAGGTGGTAACACGCAAGTGATATCTCTGATGTTGCAAGCGTAGGCATAGGCTACGGTAACCGCTTGCCATCAAGTGGGCCGTACGCGTGGTTGTAACTTTACTGGCATAAAAAAATGATATATTTAAATGATAAATTAAAAATTACTTGGGAATTTAAGGGCTGTTATTTCATAATGATTGTAATGTTTGTTATTAGAATAAATATTTTAGAACATGCACAAACTTAGGGAAAATCGCGGAAGAAAGCTTATGTAAGATTTATTTACCCTAGAAATGAGCGAAAGTAATAACAGGTGGACACACCTTACCTCACAGCCACAGGGTTACAGTTGGTAAAATGGTCTGCTCTGCACCACAGAATATTAGCTGTAGGTAGCATAGGTACACTTAGAACTCTACTAAGTAGCTTAGCCACTTGAACGTCCCTTATCAAAACAGTCTTTAAATATCTTTTATTGACTGTATATCTTTTGTCTTTTGTCTGGGTTTTTCTATTTAGGAAAAATATAAAAAAGTAGTAATATCACTCATGTGGTTCCTAGACCATAATTAAGCCCTGCTTACTTCTGGCATGTTTGTTTTTGATCTAAGTAGGTACTTATTATTATAGACTCATAATCTACTGTGTTTTTAAGACGTTAGATAGATACTCTTACAAATTAAGGTTGAAAACACACAGCGTGTTTTACGCGGCTCATTTTACGTCGCGTTACGCGCATGCATCGCTTTACCTTCCTTCGTACCGAATACATAAGCGCAGCCTCAGCTCGCGTGTTATACGTTTTACGTTACGTCGCTCGTAATGTAGGGTCTAAAAGTTACGGACGCATCTTGCTATTCGGAAGGGTTATTCCCGATGACCCCCATGTCTCGCCCCCACTGGGGACCGATGGGAAGTTTTTTTCCCGATCACCCCCATCGTGAGCGACTACAGTACGTATTTTGCGTCGCGTATCTTGCGCAGTACCTACGCTGCGCAAGATACAAAATGTTTATAGATACGCTCAGTAAATTTTCGTACTAATACAGAGTAGAACTGTTACTCACCTAACAACGACCTTCTTTGTATGAGAGTAGTAGTTGATTTCGGTACACTGAGGCAGGCATGCGCATTTAGCAAGGTTCTTGGGTATATTGATGAGGATCTCAACATTTCTCCCGATGCACGCCATCCCGTGCGCGTCACATACGTTGCCATCTTGAATACGCAAAACAATATTTTCTAAACAAGACTGCCTTATTTACACAAGTATTGGGAAAGTTTTTATAATATCAAAATCAGCAAAGTATTCGTTTTATTCGTTTCAAGTTTTCAACTGACATTTGCTGTAACTGGTTGTGACAACTGAAAATTGTCCTCAAACCCTGAAAAAAAGTTTTTGACATTTGAAAAGAGGCCCACAACGAAAACTCTGTAACTTTATTAGAGCTAACCTATTGCCACATATTTTTTCCAACTTTACTGCAACAAAACATCGCCATCTATAAATGAAGGCTCGATTACATTCACGATTCATCGTGACGATTTGAAGCAGGGAGCCTAAATCGCAAGGTGTAATCGCTGTTAGGCAGTTCGTCGTCGTTTCACGATTCATCGTCACGATGAATCGTGAAATGTAATCGAGCCTTTAGAAAGGCGATTTACGGAGGCTATCGTGTAGTGTAAACAGAACGTCCGATCTGTCGTCACGGCTAATCGTGCCGACGAATCGTGCAATGTATTAAGCATTTAAGTCGGATAAACTTATCTAAAAAGGTTTGTACCGGAATCTCGATACGCAAACAACACTAGGGTATCGTGCTGTATATTTTACATTTAAATTTTTAATTTGTTTTTTTTTTCGCAACATTGTTATTATTATGATTTTGAACTTACACCAACTTGTCTGTTACGAGTATGTTAACAATAAAATACTATGAGATTGTCTTTGGCTATTTTGACAAAACGACATGGGTCCTCCCATTTTAATTATTTTTCTCGTGTTATTTTAAGTTTTATTGCGTAAATTTGGTGGTAGTTTATCCAATTTAACTTGTTTACTTAGCACAGGCCATTTAGTCAGACTTTCCAAGGGAATTTTGAAAGAAAAGTCACCATTTCTTTCTAAACGTTTGTTTACGTTGTTATGCGACAATCAAACTAATACACTTGACACTGGAAAAATTGTGGCAAATAAGCCACAGAGTCCATAAACGAAGAAGAAGAAGAAAATACTATGACTACTATGACTACTATCCTACCTCCTTTGACGTGAAAATACGGCCGGCAGCCACAGAACATAAGAGCCATTCGATTGCGACAGTGCATCTGGCAAAGTGCAAAACTGTACGCCTGAAAAAAAAACAGCTTTCTAAAGAATACCTCTAAATAATACCTTCTAAGTGATACCTGTATTTGGCAACGTTTGAGTTCAAAGTTCAAACATTTCATCATCATCATGACAGCCTTCTAATGTTCCCACTGTTGGGACACTGGCCTACTCTCGGGCGAGAGTGTGAGTCTTAATCTACCACGTGGACCCAATGCGGATGCGGATGGCACATGTTTTTCGAATTTTTAGTTCTTGGACATGCCGGTTTCATCACGATGTTTTCCTTCACGGTACGAGAGCACTGGCATTGCGCACATAATTTTTTCGAATAGTAAAATCCATTGGTGCACGACTGGATTTGAACCCACGACCTTAGAATCGGAAGGCGCGGTCACTACCACTAGACCACCAGTGTTCCTTTCAAACATTTATTGCATTCATATTGTACAAAAGTTGCAATTGGTAGGAACTAGTAGTTACATGAGAATAGTGACAATATGAGCCCCGGTCGGGCACGGCAAAAATTAGGTAGGTTACAACGTTTAGTTAAAATGAATGTTGTTTGACATTTTATTTAAATGAGTTGAATGTTATTAAGTTTTTATTTTATTATTAAGCGCTTAATTTTAAATAATATGTAACGCGGGCTTAATTTTAGAGAAGTGCAGGCGACCGCGCTATTTTACTCTACCTCGCCCCCCTCCGCCAGGGAAGCAGGATGGCTAAGGACCCTCTCACCGCTGTGAGCGTGCGCCTATGATTTAGTGTTTTAATTGACTTTTACTGTATTTTTATCCTGTTTTATGTTTCCAAGTGTGTTACAAGTTTATTATTAAAAGTACTATAACTGCATAACCGTGTTCCGAACTCAATAACACTCCCTGAGATCATCCTTCATTACAATTATATATTTTCAATTTATAATAAGTATCTAGGTATCTAATTGAATATTGTTGAATTAAATTAAATTTGTGATAGGTAAAAATAGTATTTTTTGCACGCCGATTAATCGGTGAAGTATGTGGAACCAATTCATTATTGTAAAAACGAAAGCACCATAATTCAAGCAAATAAACAATTTCATTTCATTTCATTAAAACGTTTACCAAAACGTTACTATTTATCTATTTAGGTACCGGTTATTTGCTCACCTTCCCAACATCAATACCTGTAGGTATTTTATGCACAACGAAGTTATAGGTAGGAAGAAAATAGCCTGAATGATTACCATCGTTTAGCGTTTTAAGAGTAGTAAAGTTCTCTGTGATAGAGCTCGTCCGGGGGAAGGACTACCACCATACCTATTTTTGCCGCCAAGCAGTAATGCTCGCATTGCTGTGTTCCGGTTCGAAGGGTAAGTATGGTTTCCGGTGAAATTACTGGCACATGAGGCTTTCGATCTTAGCTTCAAGGTGGCAACCCGCGAGTGATACCTCTGGTATTGCAAGCGTCCATAGGCTGCGGTAACCGCTTACCATCTTGTGGGCCGTACGCTTGGTTGCCACTTCAGTTGTATAAAAAAAAAGTGACACTTCTCGGTCAACGTTTGTGATGCGCAAAGGCAATATAGTTCGAAAAGGCGCATTACTTGGTCGAAATTAACAAAATTCAAATTATTTTCTTGTCTCAATTTACCTTTACGTTAGAGCTGATCCACTCATCAGGGTACAGGCAACGCCTCTGTTCTGGAGTCAGCCCCTTCAAGTTGGGAGATGCTTTGATCTCCACGGCCTACGAATTATCTATATATTATTATTAATAATAATTACCTTTTTATTATTCTTTTGACGACCGATGCGGCGCAGCGGGCGCAGGTCCGCCTGCGACGAAGGTTGCGGGTCTGATTCCCGCCTCGGCTCAAATGTTTGTACGATCTACAAATATTTGTTCCGGGTGTTCTGGGTATTTTCTATATACAAAAAAATATCTTTCCGTGTATTGTATTGTATTAAGTATATATCAGTCATCTAGTACCCATAACACAGCTCTGTTTAGCAGCAGCTTACCTTGGGGCTAGATGATGCTGTGTGGATTGTCCAGCATTATTTTTCCAGGATATTCCAGACTACAAATCTCTGTGCCATCCAGATTCAGTCAATGGCGTTAGTAACAAACATCCACATAATCCAAACTTTCGCATTTACATGGGAGTAGCCAGAGGCAAGTCCTGTTCACCTTAAAGTCTATGATGAGTTCCTCCCCCGGTGACACCTCCCCCGTCGGATTCGCTATAGCGGTCGATATCTCGTACGGAGAATGTATGAAGTACTATGGAACACAGACTCAATATTATTATGTTGGCCAACATGAAAGTTAATATAAAGAAAGAAAAAAAAAACTTTTATTTGTGACAGTAGATAGGTGAAACAAAGGGTTTAAAACTAAATAGTAAAAACACAACACAAACAAAATAACATAGTTATATAGGTACCTAACTAAATAAAGAGACAGAGTACATATAACAAGAAAAAAATATAAATAAAATTATCATGAATGAAGTTTATGGAATGGAACACAGACTCAATATTATTATGTTGGACAACATGAAAGTTAATCTATAATGAGGTGTTACTTCTTTAAAATAAACGGGCATAATTATAAGGGCCATAATCTTCTACGTAAGTACTTTAGACTGCTAATGTGATTTTTCAAATGATCATGAATTAAGTTTTATGGAATGGAATGTATGAAGTACTATGGAACACAGACTCAATATTATTATGTTGGACAACATGAAAGTAACGAAAAGAAGAAATAAGAAGAACTTCTTCTTATTAGTTTTTAGTTGTTGCTTTGGTTTACTTAGCAAATCTTTATAAAATGTACCTAAGCACAGATAACATAATACTAGTAACCTAAGTAAATAGTTAGGTAGTGAGAGACTCGTGTCGCAGCTAACTGCTGTTACTACTCGTAGCCTACACTTAAAACCAGCGCTACAGACACATTATGTCTGCAGCACATGCTGAGTGGCTGCCTTTTTTTCGTCACAATAGTTTTGTTTTAATTTATTTTTATGTTTATTGTGTGGCGTTAAATAATTATTTTTCTATTCTATTCTATTCTAAAGTTAATCTATAAAGAGGTGTCACTTCTCGTACTTTTATACCTCTGTTACTGTGTTTTTTTTATACCAGCAAGGTGGCAAACAAACACGGTCCACCTGATGTTAAGCAGTTACCGTAGCCTATGGACGCTTGCAATACCATAGGTACCTATCACTCGCGCGTTTGAGCCTTTGGGCCTTTAGGCAGTCAGAGGCCTTTGGGCGGCCTAGAAACTCTGTCACCAGAGTTGGCCACTGACTCATACGAACGAACGAACGAACTCGCGCGTTGCCGACCCTTTAAAAATTGTAAAACTGCCTTTCTGAAGAACTTACTGTAGTCTCCAGAGAAAACCTTAGCAGGGAGGTCATTCCACAGCCTAAGTGTTCGCGGGAGGAAGTTCCTCTGAAACTGTACGGTGCGCGACCAACCTGGCTCTAGGGAGTGTGGAAGGCTCCCATGCCGATGGTGTTTTTCAAACAACGAGAATCTATCCAATTCTCGTTGTTTTCAAATAATTATCATTATCTTTATTATTATAGTACACAAAAATGACAAGGAAAGACAAAGGTATAGTTCGCACAGCGGATCTAGGCTTCTGTGAAGTTAGCCGTTTGTGATGCGCGAAGACAATTTAGTTTGAAAAAGCTCTATTGCGCATCGAAACGGCTAACTTCACGACGGCCGAGATCCGTCGTGAGAACTATATAATAAGTACTTACTAGCAAGCTTTTTTTTTTATGTCAGCAAGTGACAAGACAATCAAGGCGCCCACCTGATGTTAAGCACCACGCCTGACTATTACAGATGCAGTGCCACCTAAAGCTTAAAGTTTTTATGTGTTTGCGTGGCACTGCACTGCATCTGTAATTTCACTTGCTACAGTGCCCTTCAAACCTAAACACAGTGCAGCTTGCACACTACTGCTTGGAGGTAGAATATCTGACACTGCGGTGGTACCCACCAAGACGGACTCTTGCTGAAGAGTCCTACCACCAGGTGCTAAAATTACAGTTTATTTTAAGATTACGGGCATAAAGCTTTGGGGTCTTCTAATTGCACTAACCTTGTCACCCCAAAACATAGTTATTAGTCACTTTCGCTCAGTAGTTTCACTTGCTACAGTGCGCTTCAAAGCTAAACACAGTGCAACTTGCACACTACGGTCGTAGTACTAATATCTGTTTTGTGCTACGGTGCTACCCACTGGACTCTTGCTGAAGAGTCTCTCAATGAATAACCTATCTAGCCCCAAAGTAAGCTGCTGTTAAACAGAGCTGTATTATGGGTACTAGATGACTGATATATATTTAATACAATACAATACATAGATAGATATTTTTTATTATATATAGAAAATACCCAGAACACCCGGAACAAATATTTGTAGATCGTACAAACATTTGTTCCGAGGCGGGAATCGAACCCGCAACCTCTGCGTCGCAGACGGACCTGCGCCCGCTGCGTCACATCGGTCGTCAAGTTACATAATAACTCTGTAAACTAAACTAACCCTTAGAGCGTTGTCAATAGAGTCGATCCTCACGTAGCACTGTCCGCTGTGGTAATGACATTGCAATAGGCTGTCCTGTTCCCACACCACGTGTTGCAACATGTGTTGGTATTGTGCATACTGTGAGTTGAATGTTAGACACATGCCGACTTCAGTCATCACAGGGTACCATTGAACCTGAATAGAAAGAAAGGTAAGAAAGAAAGAAAGCAAGAAAATACAGAGAAGAAAGAAACGAAAAGAAAGATAACAAGAAAATACAAAGAGGAAAGAAAGAAAGAAAGAAAGAAAGTAAGAAAATAAAGAGAAGAAAGAAAAAAAGAAAAAAATGGAAAAGAAAGAAAATAACGAAAAGACAAAGTAGAAAAAATAGAAATAAAAGAATAAAAACACATTTATTTTAGACACAAACAACACACTAATGGAAAAAACAAAACTGTAGGTGAAGGTTGCGGTCGGAGGTGATTGGTGGGAGAACCCAAAAAGGTCCCTGTCTCAGTTAAATTACCTCATTGATTTCTTTCTTTCGATAAATCATCTAAGTGATGTGTGATACACACATCACACCTGGAGATAAACCAGTCTAAAACTGCACGTCCACCTCCAAAAAATGTTGCCACATTTAAATCTATGACAAATGCGGTGAAGTTTTAGGCCATCAACCATACTTGAGTGTGAATCGACTGGCTGATATCAATCTACCTCTTTCTTTTTATGAGACAGCATAACATTCAGATGGTTGGAGGGGTGGATGCTCAGTGCCAGCTGTAGCAGATCTATCCCCCTCACAGTCTCATCCCCCTGGTACTTCCAGAAGTTCTGCATGTTCTCCCGGAACGATATGTCGGAGACCAGCTCGAGGAACTCCAAGTAGTAATGGTACCTCTCGACGTCTGAGTCTTCGGTCACGTTCCAATGTCTGGGGACAGATGACTGTTAGCTAACATTTTACAGATAGTCCTGAAAATTTAACAGTCTAAATTGACACCGAAGCAAAGATTAGGAGCAGACCAAAGATAAATGTACTAGGGGTACCTATTTGATGTATAGTTCGCACAGCGGATCTAGGCTTCCATGAAGTTAACTAAATTGTCTTTGCGCATCACAAACGGCTAACTTCACGGAAGCATAGATCCGCCGAGTGAACTATACTCAGCACTCGGAGCATCAAGGATGTCATACCACTTACAATTCGATAGCTTCCTTCACCCTCACAGGATCAATCCTCTCGATAAAGCAAGCCGTGACCGCTGGGAATGTTGTCTGCCAACTTCTGTAGTCTCTCTGAAGAGATACCACCACAGGCTCCTGGGTGTAGCGAGACAGCTGGCTGAGGGCGCAGTACACGGCGCCCAAGAACGCACTTGCAGTTAGAACTAACCAGAGGATTCTGAAAGTCACTTGACCAAGTGAGCAAGCCTCTCGCTTCAAGTCAAGTCAAGTCAAGCAAAGCCATGACTTTGCTTTCGTGTGTCAGTTTTTTGGTATAGTAGTATAGTTCTCTCGGTAGATCTAGGCATCCGTGAAGTTGAGCTTTTTATAACTAAATTGTCTTTGCGCATCACAAACGGCTTACTTCACGGATGCCTAGATCCGCCGAGAGAATTATTACAGCCAGCAAAGATTTCTAATATAATCAAAGACTGCCAGCGGCACTCGGCTGTCGTGAAATAAGCTGTTTCGATGTGAAACGGAGCTTTTTCGAAATAAATTGTCTTTGCGCATCACAAACTGGTATCATACTCCGATGTCAACAGCTAACTTCACGACAGTCTAGATAATTGTAATTACAGCATATCACCAACTTTCTTAACATAATAAACCTCTTTCCTTCACAACGAATCTTCTTCATAAATCAGCCAAATTTTAAAAATCGAATACTTCACTCAAACACCGTCAATCATCTCTTCTTAACATTTTCTAAATTGTATGTTTTGTAAATTTTCCGTGTGTTTTCTGTGAATAATTGGAATACCTTTCGAGAAAGTGCAGTTTCGGCTCGACAGTATGCTTCAGGCCGTGTAGCGTGGTTTCCTTGCAGAAGTCTGTATAGACTGCTTGGAGCTGGAGTGACGCGATGGAGTCTTTCCTTGACGCGATTATTAACTTTATCCGGCTGAGGCAGCTAAACATCGCGGTGAGTTTCTGCCCGCTACGTTTTCTGACGTTTGCCATTATTTTAGCGTTGCTAAAAAAATAAGCAACTAGTCTTTTGTTGACATTAAGTTGGTAACTACACTATTAACTGGTAGAGATTGCAGGACTGCAAGCTATGGCCTATCTGAGGACTGCAGAGATTTGTAGATAGGTGTTCTGTGAACTGTAGGAAAGCTAGATTCGTGGCGTAAACGAGGCAACCTCAAATTGAAGCCTTTAGCAGTTTCTATTTATTTTCTAATTAAGTAGGTACCTAGTAAATAGGTAGGTACTTACTCTAAGTGCACAAAATAACATACAAAAAGGCTCAATGTTTTATGAAGGAATATTAACTATCATAATTATTTACCTTTAATTAGCGAGTAGAATGGGTTAAGTTAATGTCTGGCAGTGAATGATTCTAGAAAGCTTCTAATATATTTGTAGACCTACACAAGCCGTAAATTACAATAAAACACAAACCAATTATAGTGAAAAGAGTTTCCATTACTTATTGTTTAAAAAGTAATTACGAATCAGTGTAATGTATCGTTGTAATCAACCTCTACCATTATTCAGGCTAATGGATCGACCATTAGTCTATTGGATTTAATTATTATTTACCATGCTTATTATTTTGTAACTAGGATTCGTAGATGTGTTTGATTAAAAAAAATAACTAAAAACGGAGGAGCGGGCGGGCGAATTTATTTTGAGTTCAATTCCCATTAGCAAAAATCAAAATAAAAAAATATTTATTTCAATATAATCACAAGGATCACTTTGAAACGTCCTAGAAGCTAGTAAATTAACACCAGTTCCAACGCGCCCATGCCGTTAAAGAACTGGCAACAACACCGGCTGGGTTCCTATCGCTTTTTTGGTATGACCCTTGCTATTGTTATGGATGCCGAGTAGAAAGAATTGGAGCACATTCGTCCCAAGCTTTTTTATTATCTAGGTAATCGGTTGTTTTATAGTAAGCTTTTTGAGACAGATTTTGTTTAATTAAGTTTTTAAATTTGACAATTGATAAATTTTGTATGTCGCTTGGGACTTTGTTAAAGAAGCGTACACATTGCCCTTTAAAAGATTTACTGACCTTAGTGAGCCTAACTGTGGGAACAGCGAGTTTATTTTTATTTCTAGTATTAACATTATGATTATCACAATTTTTTTTAAACAGATTAATATTTTTGCGAACATACATAAGATTTTCATAAATATATTGACAGGGCACTGTCATAATATTGATTTCTTTGAACTTATCTCTAAGTGATTCTCTGGGACCCATGTTATAAATTGCGCGAACAGCCCTCTTCTGCAACACGAATATGGTGTTAATATCTGCAGCACTCCCCCACAACAAAATACCGTAAGACATAATGCTGTGAAAGTAGCTGAAATAAACTAGTCTGGCTGTATCGACGTCGGTGAAATGACGGATCTTTTTGACTGCGTATGCTGCAGAACTATTTACCCATCACAAACGGCTAACTTCACGACACGCTTTGTTTGACGCGACTTATGAATACCTTTAAAGCATAAGTTTGATGACCGATGTGGCGCAGCGGGCGAAGAAGGTCTGCTTGCGAGGCAGGAAGTGCGGGCTCGATTCCCGCCTTGGAACAAATGTTTGTACGATCTGCAAATATTTGTTCCGGGTGCTCTGGGTATTTTTTTATGTATAATAAAATATATCTATGTATTGTATTTGTATTAACCATACCAGTCAACTAGTAGGTACCCTTAGCACAAGCTCTGCTTAGCTTGTGGCTGGATGATGCTGTGTGGATTGTCCAACATTATTATGTTACTCAGGGATAATATTATGTAGTACCATTCTAATGGTAAAATATTTTTTGGAAATCGGACCAGTAGTTTTTGAGTTCATTCGTTACAAACATACATTAATAATATCCTCTTTTTAAACGGTAGCATTTTTTAAATCAGTAAGGATATTATTCTATGATTCGTAGGTAGTTGCCGCCCAGCGAATTTTTTTTTATTCTTGGCAACTCTAACATGCTGGCGGCCGCCATTAATCTGTAGTTGCCGCCCAGCGTATTTTTTTTTATTTTTAATTTTTTTTATTTGCAGGTGGCCGCCATCCTGACCGGACTGTACCTGGTGTACCAGTATTGGGATGTTCTTACCAAATCGCAGCACGAGTGCCCGCACAACAGGCTATCGCGATCCCGCTCCAGGTAACCATTTTTATTTATTTATTTGGGTAACAAACGGTAACGATGGTCTGCCCCTTGATCACTTATCAGACTAGCAGTTCGTCCCAGTTTTGCGCGAGTGCAATAAAACCGCACTCTTGCGAAGCCGGGGCGGGTCGCCAGTAATAAATACAGCATGTTACTCAGGGATGGTGTAGAATTCTAATGCTGAAAGATATTTGAAATCGGACAACAACACAACACAAAACCAATAACCAACCAGATAAAAGGTGGCAACACTGCGCATATTGTACGTTGTCGCACATATTTTTACCTGGTGGACTTTTCAGCAAGAAACCGTCTTGGTTGGTACCGCAGTGTCAGATATTCTACCTCCAAGCAGTAGTGTGCAAGCTGCACTGTGTTTGGGTTTGAAGGGCCCTGTAGTGCCCAAGTGAAATAAATAAATAAATAAATGCTGTTAAAGTCAAGCCAGGTGCCTAGCATCAGGCGGGCGTCTTGTTGTCTTGTCACTTACTGCCATAAAAAAAACACATTGTTAGCGTGAAATCTATTTGATTTTATTGCATCGCAGGTCAGTTGCTAGGTCGAGGTCGAGGTCGAGGTCAGGAAACTACTACAAGCTGACGGACTCGAAGCACCGCCGCGGCCGGAAGTCGCACAGGCGCTGTCCCGACTGCAGCCTTTGCGACTTCGAACAATAAAAAAAGTAAAATAACCTACACTGCGCTTTTTGATGTTGCTTTTTTTTTTTTGTGACATGTACCTAATCATCATCATCAATAAATCAGCCATTAGACGTCCACCTGCTAGTAGTGCTTTGAAGATATCTTGAGCCTTTACTATTTTACTGACTTCCTGCTTCGCTAGTGTCATCGTTTCATCGTGTGGAAGACCTAGTAATTGTACAGTTATATAGAATTGCGTTATTACATTTATTTCTTTGCTTTGGTTCGAGGACAAGAAAAAGTGGCGGTACTTCTGGCTCTAATTTTTGTTTCATTTTCCTCCATCAGTATTTATGGCCACAATAGAAAATCCACATACCATGTAGTGTTGGTGCAGTGTCCTTCTGTTCTAGATCATTACCTACCTAATTATTTTTTTAGAACGGCATACTTCCCTCCGCTACTTGGAACATCAAAAAGACCTACGACTAAATGCAGCAAAACCGCTAACGTACCGCAAAAAACACAGTGCGTGCGTTAACCAACATGTCTACCACATGCTGCAACTTATAGATGCTTTGATAGAGTTATTGAGCTATGAATCTAAATTATGGATATTTTTGTTGAAATAATATACAACTCTCATTTTCGCATGTGGTTTTAATTGTTATCTTTATCATCCATAACATTGTCTTCCCAACCTTCCCATGCGGGTGTCGAGTCGACTGTGGCTTGAAGCTGGAAGCTGAAAGGGCAGCAAGTTTCTTTGTCCGAGCATGGTCTGAAAATAAAATAAAATTTCTCGATAGGTAATAACACAGAACAGAAAAAACATAATAACATATAACGAATTTTTGTACTACGGTAGTACATAATTATGTCTATGTATTTTTGACTTTATGGCGTCTGTGGCTGATTGAGTTTGTTGACAAATTTCATTCATAGAATTAAGTTTTGTCCACCTTGGCCTCAGACAAATTGTTTTATTTTGTCTGAGACCTTGGCCCAGGATAGTTATGTTCCTTGCCTTGGCCGGCCTCGCTAAGCGGCGGTTTGACACTGGCAAACATGCCACACTGGACAGACAGAAGCCAAGCCTTAAAAGAAGTTCTTCTTCTTGTAAGCACAGAGTAAAATCGAGACGATCTAATCGTAGTTAAGTTATTTGTTGCATTTCTTTGCATTTTACCTGCCGAGTTATTAAAATAAAATCAGAATGGACGAAGAAAACTCAAACGACGTTGTGTTGATAGAGATCACAGAAGACGAAGACTCAACATCAAACTATGCTCTGTCAGAAGGTTTAAGTCCATTTGTTTTTCCCATAATAATTTAGCCGAAAACACTGAGAGGAAATAAACTTATTTACAAGTTCTACTGGTCTCTCGCGTGTCTTACGCTTGAGATTATATGTTCAGACTGCCAAGAATCACTAAATGACAAATCAAACGTACCTACGTAGATCATTGGCAGATAGTCCTCAAAGCTGAACCCGTTTTCTCATTTCAGAACGTCCTCTAATGTCACTATTCCAACGGCTCATATCCAACGACACGAAATCAAATACTGTACTGACAAACGCGCAAATCCTTGTTATACTAATTAAAGAGTTTCACATGGAAATATCAGCACTGCACGGACTAGAAGTAGAAATCTACATAAACATTGTAAAGAAGTTTCTAAAAGACTGGCCACAGTGGGACTCGTTCGACCGAGTCATCAACAAGTTGAAGAAAAAGGCAGCGAATGCTGAAATTAAAAATATCCTAGAGCAGAAATACAAGCATTTAAAAGAATATCTGAGCTCGATGATCGAAATAGCTACACCATTAGCCCAGGACGCTATCAAGAAGCTGAATGTTACACCGGAGAAACCAAAAGAAAACGATGTCAGGGATATTGTGCTAGAGATATACTGCACTAGAAAAATGCTAAATAAATTTATTTACAACCAACCAAACCCGAAAGAAAACAATTCTCTGTTTAATCTGCTTGAATTTGAGCCTTATAAACTGCATGAGTTAGCACCAGTTTTATCATTTTCATCTATGCTCCATTGGTACGGAGTTCGCTTAACAATTGAACTTCCATACTTCCAATTCACGCGATACACAGCTCATGAACTGACCCACGTACTTGTAAATGATGCCAACGGACCTAGGAACCTGAAAAAAGTACTGAACACCAATGTATACATGAAACACACTAAGCACATAACTAACAGTGTTCAAATCAAAAGTATAGTGCAACTTTTAGACTTAATACTTAAAAACAACAAAGGTATATTTGAGTATAAAATGTTAAAAGCTATATTCAATGTTGTAAAAAATGATTTACTCATATATTGTGATACTATTGAAGTGCCCGGTTCATATAAACAAAATTGCAACAAGTATCCTTATGTCCGTAAACTGTTTGCCGAAGTTGAAGTCGAGCCGACCCAGAACCAGTCTCAGAACAACCTTTATATCGAGGAGACGATAACTCCTATTCAGGATTGGCAGATAGGAACGTTTATGAATATAGCTATGCCAACTTTACCGAGTCTTCAGACCTGGTTGAAGTTTGAGTGCGCAGAATGCAAGCAGAAATTTCACGGTGCTGAATTCATGACGTTACTGCAAGATCATTTTAAAGTATACCATATAGACGAACCGGACTGGACGTGTACAAACTGTGAGAAGTCTTTTAATATGGCTGAAATAACTAATTTAGGATGGATGCACTGTTGCTAATGGTACCTACTAGTCTAGTGAGTGGCTGGTAAGTTGTTAAGAGAACCAAGTTCCGCAGGGTCAACATTATGATATTACCTGCGGTGGCAACTGGCAATTAACAAAACAACTTACTTCAGTAAAATTTTAGGCATTGGATTGTGTCAGCAAGTTACAAGTCGATCAAGTTGCTCACCCGAGTGGAGATTCTGAGTTTTTTAACAGTCAGCCAAACATTTCTTTACCTGGTGGTGGGACTCTTCAGCAAGAGTCCGTCTTGGTGGGTACCACCGCAGTGTCAGATATTCTACCTCCAAGCAGTAGTGTGCAAGCTGCACTGTGTTTAGGTTTGAAGGGCACTGTAGTAAGTGAAATTACTGGGCGAAAGAGACTTAACAACAATGTCTTGGGGTGATAAGCGCAGTGCAGTGCCACGCAAACACTTAAAAACTTTAAGCTTTGGGTGGCACTGCATCTGTTATAGTCAGGCGTGGTGCTTAACATCAGGCGGGCGCCTTGATTGTCTTGTCACTTGCTGACATAGAAAAAAAACTACAATTATTATAGTCAAAGCAGGCAGCATACATTCCAAATACATTAGCAATAACCAATAAGCTTAGATGACTGTGTACGAGTCGTTCGTTCATTCGTATGAGTCAGTGGCCAACTCTGGTGACAGAGTTTCTAGGCTACCCGAAGGCCTCTGTCATAACGTAACAACTTTGAAAACGCCGGGACCGACTGTTTAACGTGCCCTCCGAACCACGGGAGCACTTATCCAAATGATGACCCCGCGGAACAGTGCTTAACTTCGTTGATCTGTTATGAACAACTTAGCCAGCTCCGTCACGAGCGCTCCTGTGTATGAGTGAGACACACAACAGTCATCTAAGGCACCCTATTGGTCGCTGCTGATGTACTCATAAGTAGCGAGTTGCCTTTCAGTTCTAGAATATATTTGTATGTTCTTTTGTATCCATTTGTGGTTTAAACTCGCAATTGGTTTAACGAGTTTCTTTAAAACAACACTGTTATTAAGAAAGTTCGTATGAGTCAGCGGCCAACTCTGGCGCGGAGTTATTTTATTTTAACACTGATAGTGGTAAAAACGGCATGATTAAAAATGTTTGTAAAAGCTGACTTAACGCCTTTTCTTTATTTCTTCCTAAAAACTGTCCAAGAGAGCGAGGGCGATTCTCGTGATAAATAGTCACATGTGATAAATATCGTCAAAAATTTATAGAAATGACAGTTTGGACGATATAGCACATGTAACCATTTATCTATACATAAGAATCGCCCTCCTGTTTAAAGGATAGTGATCTCTTGAAAAATTCCCAGCCCTTGAAAACTAGTCACATGTCATTTTTGGACTCGCAAAAAGCGAAATAAGGTAAGTATAGAAAAGTAAAAACAATTAGTAAGTACCAACATATATTTTTTTTACTTATTAGTCAAAGTAAAATACCTTTATTCAATCATCATGGATCATTATAAACGTAGGTTTAATGTTTTTCTGATCATTTTGACTACTCTATATATAACGCTTATATCAATTTGATGCTGACTGTACCTACCTAGAAATACGTAGATTAAATTCATTTAACCCTTTCCACCAGGACTTTAAGATGAAGGAATCATCTTCTTCTTCATTTAATTTGTGGCGTCTGTGTCAAAAAAAACAGCAATAATGACGTGACGCATCTCGACTTTGACAGTACTTAATAACCCAGTTGTTCGGTTGTACGGTAGTATATATTAATTCAATGGTTGTTCGATGTTGTTTTGCAATGTGTTGCACTCTTTCACAAAGATAAACTTACTTTAGGTTATGAAAGAAGACAAAATAAAATAAATAACGGTTTCTTTAATGATTATCAAATTATCTAGACCCCTAGTAAGGACCAGGCAAAAATGTATAGACATTTTGTCAGTTTGACGATATATCACATGTGACCATTTATCTATGCACGAGAATCGCCCTCCAGGGCCCGGCTCCATACTGCGTGAAACAACTCCTTTTACTTTACAAGGAAACGTGCCACTAGCGCATGAGAATTTTTACTTACTTTTTGTAACCTTTCGGCGCGTAGAGTGTAAGGTCTATTGCGATGGTGCTGTAATCACAATTTCTCCGCTCCACGCAGCTGCCTTGGATCCCTTTCGCTGTCTCGCAGAGTACTGTAGAGTTAACTGAAAATAAGTAGATATAGTTATCTAGGCTTCCGTGAAGTTAGCAGTTTCGATGCGCAATGGAGCTTTTTCTAACTAAATTGTCTTTGCGCATCACAAACGGCTAACTTCACGGAAGCCTAGATCCGCCGAGAGAACTATATAACTAAGTTGTTGAGCGATGTGGCGCGGCGGGCGAGGTCCGCGGAGGTTGCGGGTTCGATTCCCGCCTCGGTACAAATGTTTGTACGATCTGCAAATATTTGTTCCGGGTGTTCTGGGTATTTTCTATTTATAATAAAAATATCTAAGTATAAAATATATTTATTCAATAATATCAAAAGGATTATTTTGAAACGTTTTAAAGCTAGGTGAATTTACGCCAGTTCCACGCGCCCCAGCCTAGAGGTATCTGGCAACAAACTCGGCTGGGTTCGTAGCTTTTTTTTGATGATCCCTCTTCATAATAAGGGCTAGTATCAGTAGTCCGGTTAGTTTGTCCGATGATCGGACTGATGAGACTTTGTCGGCTCAGTAGTTCGGTGATTTAAATCCTCGGACTACTGAGACTTTTTGTCCGTTAGTGACTGTCAGTAGCTATACTATATTTCTGGCGCTTCGACGGCCGCTCCCGCGGCACGCTCGCTTCGCTCGCTCGTCTCGCGCGTGGTTTTTCACTAACCTAACATAACCTAACCTACTAATTTCGATCTGGGTGGAAAAGTAGATCTGTAGACTTCCAACTTATGGTGGAAAGCTAAGTTGGAAGATGGGAATAAGTCATACTTAGAAACTTTTTGACCGACAGTCACTAACGGACAAAAAGTCTCAGTAGTCCGAGGATTTAAATCACCGAACTACTGAGCCGACAAAGTCTCATCAGTCCGATCATCGGACAAACTAACCGGACTACTGATACTAGCCTCATAATAAAGCTTCGGTGTGATGCCAATCGAATCAGTGTATATATGTCTATGTTATGACCACCTTGTATACAAGTGGATTAGGCACGCTACGCTAATATGTAGTACGTAATTTCAAAGGTCCAATTCCAAATGTGTTTAATTTTGACGACCTCGTCGGCGATATGGGCGAGTGAGAGGTTGCGGGTTAGATTCCCGCTGCAAGAAACCGGTGTAAGTGGTGAGGAGGGCCATTCTGTACATAGTCCCTACTAATATCTGTTCTGTGTCCAGGGTTTTCAAGTTTCGACTCCAAAAGAGTAATAAATATAAAATGATTAATTTTCTTTTTTTATTAAAAATTGATTAAAACAATGAAAAGTGGCAACCAAGCTTACGGCACAGAATATATATTAGTACTAGGTACCGGCCTACCTGATGGTAAGCGGTTACCGCAGCATATGGACGCTTGCAATACCATACAAGGTATCACTCGCGGGTTGCCACCCTGAGACGTAGATCTAATTCTCATGTGCCTGTTATTTCATTGGAAAACCAAAACACAGGTAGTCCTATCGCTGTGCCCAACTCTACTCGGCATCCATAACAATAGCATCCATGCATGCATGCTTTTACGTGCTAAACTGCTTGGCGGCAGAAATAGGCACACCTGGCTTACCATCACTGCTCACGTTGTTGGTTGTGCCGGATGGTGTTTGGAGATACTGAGGAAGCTGCGTGGACCAGCCCCCGAAGCAGAGAACCAACAGACTAACACTAAATACAATATAAATAATATTTATTTTCAAAGCAAAGGGCAAAGGGTATAAAATATAGGTGCTTTCTGTGGTAGCTGGTAGCTAAAGCCACTCATAAAACGTAAGAAACAAACGCCCATAGGGCATGCATTAGACAAATTAGGAACATAGTTTATTTTATTTGAAGTGTTTTTGTTCCAGTTCAACTTGCTCTGAGAAGTTCAATAACAATTATTTTTAAGTTTTAACGTGGAATTTTTTGTTTAAGAGCCCTATCCTTGACAATCCTTGAATTTTCTTGTAGCCCGTGAAGTTTCGAACACTATTGTGGCTCGTGTGTTGAAGATATTTTAACGAAAATAAAAACAAATAAAAGCTTTATCCCTTAAAATTTAAGCCAACAGAGTAAATATTAATAAACTAAAGACATAACTGATTAAAAAAAAAATTAGTAACGCACGTTTCGTAAAATGAGCAATTCCAGTCAACTTTCGATCATTTTTTCTATGAAATACCAAAGTCTAACATATTTCCAAAAATGCAATTATAATAATCACAGTTTTAAAATTTAAGTGAATAGATATATTGCTGGGATAGATCGGCTAGTTAGAAAACGTAAGGAAACCATGTCCGAGAACTTAAGTGTTTTAGGATAAGATAAATTTATTCAGAACACAGTAATACATGGTCAGTTTACAGATGAACGATGAGTCTGCAAAAGGTAGAAACTGTGTAGCAGCATCAACGCCCACCTCCATAGCCAAGTTATGTTCCTTGTCCATAGCACAGCGTAGTTTTTTTTTTATGTCAGCAAGTGACAAGACAATCAAGGCGCCCGCCCACCTGATGTAAAAATCTAAAAAAAAAGATCTAAAAAACTAATTCAACGTGTTCAAAATGCGTGTATTCGTTTTTGTTGCCCCATTCCGCATAGAGCTCACATTACGCCATATATCAATAGCCATGGTCTTTTGAACATGTCATCACGTCCCTTCAACTGCAACTCTACTTTTTGGCATTATTAAAAGGCAAATTCCTTTGTATTTATATGAAAAATTAACTTTTTCTGCTCGAAATATTCGTTTAGCCATCCGTTTAATTGGTAATCACCATAAAACGACTGCATTTCGTGGCTTTCGATATGCTGCCACGAAGTGCTGGAACAACATTCCTCCTCCTATTAGAAATTCCAACACTATTTACTCCTTTAAAATTAATCTTAAAAAATACTTGTTAAATTCTCAAAAATCTGATCCGTAAACAGTAGTTTTCTGGTATAACCTTCGTAAAATAACTCAATACTGACCATTTCTTAACCTTGTAATTTTTAATTGTTGCTTTGGTTTACTTAGCAAATCTTTATAAAATGTACCTAAGTAAATTGTTAGATAGTGAGAGACTCGTGTAGCAGCTAACTGCTGCTACTACTACTCGTAGGCTACACTGAAAACCAGCGCTACAGACACATTATGTCTACAGCACATGGCTGCCTTTTTTTCGTCACAATAGTTAAGTTTTAATTTGTACTGTTATTTTTATTTTTATGTTAATTGTGTGGCGTTAAATAAATATTTTTCTATTCTATTCTATGTTAAGCACCACGCCTGACTATTACAGATGCAGTGCCACCCAAAGCTTAAAGTTTTTAAGTGTTTGCGTGGCACTGCACTGCGCTTATCAACCCGAGACATTGTTGTTATGTCTCTTTCGCCCAGTAATTTCACTTGCTACAGTGCCCTTCAAACCTAAACACAGTAATGCTTGCACACTACTGCTTGGAGGTAGAATATCTGACACTGCGGTGGTACCCACCAAAAGACGTACTCTTGCTGAAGAGTCCTACCACCAGGTAGGACTGGTTCTGATTATATAAGTTCTAAAGATAGAGAGAAAGAGTCCATGCACCAATCAGCACTGGGTTCGTTCGCTTTTCAATCGCTCTCGCATGAGAGTAGGCCAGTGCAGCGCTGGGAACATTAGAAGGCTGTGCATATCAACAGTTTGCAAAACTAGGTGCGTAGAATCCTGCACTTCACACATCTAGTGTGGGCTACACTGCAGTCCGATTTCTAAAAGGCCGCTAAGTGGTATGAGTTTAGTAACCAACTTACAACTAGACACTGCATAAAAATAATTTTCATTATATGTTAAAAGGCCTGTAATCTGTAGAATAACATGCAATTAGTCACAAAGTAATAAATTGCTATGTAGATAGATAATGCATACTTACATGAGATATGATGCGTCCATCTCGTCACGAATCAAACGCAAACTGATTATCATTTTACTTACTTACTTACTTGTATACCTACCTTAGTTAAGGCAAGCACAGACGGCAGTTAGGTTTACCTACTTTTTTATGAAAAAAGATAAAAACAGACGAAAAATCTCTAGTACTACTTCGCTTAACCTATTTCGCTCCAGCGCTCGACGGAGCAACACGTCTGCCGGAGAACAAGTCGATGGTCCTGATGATGTCCCGTGGAGGGATGAAACACGTGTCGATATTTCTCTTTTGAGGTTAACTGTGTTAACTGTGTGACCTCATTGGTTAAAAGGATAAGCGGAGTAGTAGGTACCTACTAGAGATTTTTCGTCTGTTTTTTATCTTGTAATGGATTTCCGCAAAGTAACGCCTGAATCTATCAATTATGAAAACAAGACAAGTCCAGTCAAGTCAAATTTAAATTACTTATAATCATATAACAGCAGTGTCAAGTAGTGTAACGGCTGCGCAGTATAGTTCGCACAGCGGATCTAGGCTTCCGTGAAGTTAGCCGTTTGTGATGCGCAAAGACAATTTAGTTTGAAAAGGCTCCATTGCGCATCGAAACGGCTAATTTCACTACGGCCGAGATCCGTTGTGAGACTTATACCGGATTACATTTTCTTGCAGGTTAAAATAAATCACCTTGTTTCCAAATTATGGTTGAGTCTCCCTCTGTTAGACCGACCATTTTTCATACTCAAACCTCTTCTTTTAATTTGTGGCGTCTGTGGCCGGGTTTGCCACAATTTTGCCAATGTCAATGTCGACAGGGTTGAAACAGTAAGACAATGGAGGATCTGAGACTTAAGATGGTCGGTTTATAAGAGAGAGACCATAATTTTATAACAAGGTGATTTGTTATTACATCCTGAATAAAATAGGACAACACAGACAACACTAATATAATACACATAAGTCTAATAAATGTAATAAATATTATTGATAAATACGTAGGTACATGTTATTTACAACTTTATTTTATTCACAGTAATAAATTTGCATAACAGCGCTACAAAGGGAGAAAAAACAAGAGATAGGATAAGTTTATAGGAAATAGGACGACGGATTTCAGGAGGGCAACAAACCTCCATCGTTGTACAGTTTTAAATCTTGTCGACTTGACATTGGCAAAATTGTGGCAAACTCAGCCACAGACGCCATAAATAAAAGAAGAAGAAGTACCGGATTACTGATGATCACAACGTATCAAAGTAGCAAATAAAAAGTAGTAATTTTTTAAGAGTAGTAGAGTTCTTTCTGATAGAGCTCGTCCGGGGAAGGACTACCACTATTTCTGCCGCCAAGCAGTAATGCTCGCATCGCTGTGTTCCGGTGTGAAGGGTATGGTTTCCGGTGAAATGACTGGCACATGAGGCTTTCGATCTTAGCCTCAAGGTGGCAACCCGCGAGTGATACCTCTGGTATTGCAAGCGTCCATAGGCTGCGGTAACCGCTTACCATCTTGTGGGCCGTACGCTTGGATGCCACTTCAGTTGTATAATAAAAAAGTAGCAAGTGCTACATGCCCCGCAAACCTAAGCGTAAAATGTTTTTTTTCCTGTCATGTGTCCCCGGCATTATGGCAAGATGACACGATAGTTAGAAGTACCTACAGCTCTATGTGACCTCTATTTAATGTTTATGTCCATTATCTAAATAGTTAAATGCTTTTTGATTTGATTTAATTAGGTGCTCACTTATTTACATACGGTCAAATGATAGTACCTAAGTTCGTATGTGTTAGTGGCCAACTCTAGTGAGTTTCTAGGCCGCCCGAAGGCCTCTGTCATGGCCTAACTTTAAAAAACCCGGGACCGACTGCATAACGTGCCCTCCGGACGGGAGCGCTTAGTTGAAAGCCACCACTCTTCAGCAAGAGTCCGTCTTGGTGGGTACCACAGCAGTGTCAAATATTCTACCTCCAAGCAGTAGTGTGCACTGCACTGTGTTTAGGTTTGTAGTAAGTTAAATTACTCGCCGAATAGTTTCGGTGACGAGCGCAGTGCAGTGCCATGTTAAGGTCCAGTCACGTCACTTGCTGTAAAAGGTACCCAAATAGGTAGGTACAAGTAAAATAACCCAAAAATGCAAAATTATTTATTTATCATTTACATATTCTTATACATAAAACACAACATTAACAATATCAATTTAAAATCACATATCTTAAACACGTTAACTCAATTATTAAAACAAATTAGATATTCATCATCACATCTTTCCTCATTAATGGAACTGACCCCATATCATCAACTCTTAGAGCGATTCAAAATCAAATTCAGTTTAGGTCCTAATTTGAATCGCTCTATGAGTTCATAGTATCGGGGCTGCCCCCATTGACCTGAATTTTTCATTATTATTATTTTAGATTACATTTATTATAATTTTCCGAAAATAAAATCATCTTCATTATTTGACGACTCCGGTGGCGCGGTAGGCGATACCCGGTTGAGAAGCGAGAGTTCACGGGTTCGATTCCCGCTGCAGGACAGTTAAAATATTTGCCGATCATGCTAATATTTGTCTCACAGCGGTAATCGAACCACTTCCTTCACAACCACCACGCCACCGAAATAGTAACAAATTGTTATAAATAAATATAGTCTATTTCACACAGAAAGGGTTTTTCCTTTCACACATTTCTGGTTTTTCTGTTTCATTTATTCGGCAATGTCAATTATAATTTTTAAATTTACCACAAGTATGTTACAATTTGCAATTTAAACTATAAACTAATGACTAAAATCACTAACTTTAATTCCATAGACATCGCGGTAATGCGTCCTCGCACATTTAAGAGTGAGATTCTCAAGATTTTAGTATCATAGTACTACCCACTTTTCATAAGCTTAATTTATACTTTAGAATAATCTGTGGTAAACGGTGTTGGTTTCACATTTATTACTATATTTAGTTTACATATTTAGACATAATTATCATTGTGTAACTGTTTGTTTACCCAAATAAACTAAAAAAAAAATAAAAAAAAAACATTAAATACCATATCTGTCAGCCTTTCTATGTGAAATAGACTTTGATAGATTGTTTGAGTTATGACTTGGAAAGATTAGTAAAAAACTAAATTCTATATTAATGGGCTAGCGGCGATGTTGGACTAGAGATTTTTAAATGCTTTTTAAGTTATTTTATCCTATAAACTTATTTTTCCTGTCCCTATTAGTTAAATTTTGGAATTCTTTTCTCAGTGCAGCCCTACACATGAACACAGGAACACAACATCCTGAAAATTGCAGGTCTCTATTACTTTTTGGGCTGTGTGTATTGTCAGTCGGTCAGTCAGTCTATCAGTCAGTTAGTTAATCAGGCAGTAAGTTTCAAAGTGATCATTGTGATTATTTATACTAATATTATATTATAAAGAAATTTGTATTTTTGTTTGTTACGAATAAACTTAAAAACGACTGGTCCGATTTCAAAAACTCTTTCACCATTAGAATGCTACATTATCTCTGAGTAACATAGGCTATATTTATTACCAGCGATCTGCCCCGGCTTTGCACCCGCGCGAAGCTGGGACGGACTTCTAGTATTGAATAAATTCTTTTAACTTTGTCTTTGAGTCTGTGTGCCTGTCAGTCAGTCTATCAGTCAATCAGTCAGTCAGTCAATAAAAAAAAGCAATGATTTGTTATAATTAGATTTGAAATCAAGAATTGATGGAGAATTAAACGATTTTAGCCAGTCGCTGGTTCGGAATGCCTCATTAAGGCAATGTTATAAGATTTGTTATAAAAGTTAATTTAAAACTACATATATATGTATATTTATATATTTATAACAAATATTTATGTTTTGTATATCTACTTCTATTATTATTATTATTCTTTTCTTTTATATTTTCTCAACAAGCAAGTTTTTTAGTTTCGAGTTTTAATTTTAGTTTAGTTATTAGTTTTTAAGTACTGTTTGTTCTCAAATAAACGAAAATAAATAAACATCAAATGCTAATAATAACTTCGCGTCTTTAGACTAAGCGTCTTCATCATTCCCACTATCATCGGAAACTTCTCCATCACCATTAAATACTTCCTCCCGCGCCATATTCAAGAACTTAGCATTATTAACTTGCAACACTGACGCCATAGCTAACCCCGCTCCAAAACTATACTCTATGGGCTTGAGACCTTCATCTATATTGTCTATAGCTTTAGCCCGTTGATGATTCTTTTTCCTAGCTACCCTATGTCTGCGAATATCGTTTAATAGTACTCTTTGATTCCTGTGGTATTCAAGATCGCTTTCCGAAGATTCTGACAGCTCTAAATCTTTTTTAGTGAATTTAAGTTTGACTGGAGCTTGCTCATTGCTGTTATTCACTGTGTTAACTTTGTAATCACTTCCTATATCGCTAAAATCGGATATATCAGATAACTGCATTTTAGGCTTAACGATACACCATTTTTTTATAAATAAATCTTTATTCACACAAGTTACGGTAAATAACTTGCTTTTGACATATGGGATTGCATTCGATTTAAACAGATCACCTTTTATATCACTTTCGTTGTAATACTCATCTTTTTTAAACCCAAACTTCTTAATTTTAGTTTTATTAGTTTTCGGTTCGATTTTGTAATCTCTGAACAATTTTTTTTTAATATCCTTTCTTTTGATTTTACTAATATAACCTTTCCTAACAATGTATTCGTCGAATTTGATTTGCCTCGGGAATTCTGGGATGTTTTTTAAATCTGGCATTGTTTTGAGCAGAGCTTGCCTCTCTCTTTCCCTCATAAGGTCCTCTCGCTTCCCCAGCTTCCGTTTCAGCTCGCTTAGTACTATTTTCGATGTTGCTATCTCATTCTTTCCCGGAGCTATTAAGACATCTGATATCGGTGTAACATCATCGTCTTCTGTTTTGATGAAATAGAAAACTTCGTCTTTGGTCTCTGGTTCCTTATCTTCTATCACTACAAAGGTTTTACTTTCTACGACATCATCATCTAACTGGGGCACGTTTTCAACTATCTTCCCTTTGAGTTTCTTTAGTTTTAGTTGTGAATTTTGTACAGTTGTTAAGCATTTAGTGATAATGTCTATTAAGTCGTCGACATCTTTATTTAAAACGTCTACTTCAATATCTTGATTATTAAGAGCGCATGAATCAAGAAACATGTCTAAAGCATTGCTTTTATTAAGTCCTAGTTTGAGCTCTAAGCACACTCTCGCGATACCAGAGTGTATATCTGAGTATAACCAGTTGCTTTTGACAGCTGCACCTAGCTTCTTCGTCTCGCTTTCATCTCTACTGCCAGAGTTCTTGAGGAGTCTGTACATTCGGTCTAAAGACTCCAAATTTGCTTTGAACTCTTCTAGAAGATGCTGTATTAGGGTGTTGTGGATCCAGTAAAGTCTTTCATTGTGGTTCTTGTACAGTCTATGTATATTTGGAGTGAGTATGTAGTGGGACATCGCGATGTGTTTGAGCAGCGTCGACTGTACCACTAGGAAAGCATGATGGATTTTCTGCGGATAGACAAATATACTTAGAGTAGTAGAGTTCTTTGTGATTGAGCTCGTCCGGGGAACCACCACCATAGCTATTTCTACCGCCAAGCAGTAATGCTCGCATTGCTGTGTTCCGGTGCGAAGGGTATGGTTTCCGGTGAAATTACTGGCACATGAGGCTTTCGATCTTAGCCTCAAGGTGGCAACCCGCGAGTGATACCTCTGGTATTGCAAGCGTCCATAGGCTGCGGTAACCGCTTACCATCTTGTGGGCCGTACGCTTGGTTGCCACTTCAGTTGTATAAAAAAAAAAAATCTTATACCTGAAATTAAATGATTTTTCTTTCTATGGATACACTTACCATGAGGTTGTCGGTGTCGTCCCTCGCCACCGCGTGCCACGCCACGTCATCGCGGAGCCACGGCGCGTTCCCGAGCAGCGCCGAGGACGCCCGAGACATCACGATCGCCAGCTCGCTCTGCTGCCGGCAGAGCATCGCATGCGTCGACTGCACCACTGATGATAGCGACCCGCTGGAAATGTACATTAATAAATAAATAAATAATGCTGGACAATCCACACAGCATCATCTAGCCCCAAGGTAAGCTGCTGTTAAACAGAGCTGTGTTATGGGTACTAGATGACTGGTATATACTTAATACAATACAATACATAGATAGATATTTTTTATTATACATAGAAAACACCCAGAACACCCGGAACAAACATTTGCAGATCCTACAAACATTTGTCCCAAGGCGGGAATCGAACCCGCAACCTCTGCGTCGCAGGCGGACCTTCGCCCACCGCGCCACATCGGTCGTAAATATTTTTCTATTCCATTCTTCTATAACATATTTACTCACAGCTGTGTATGCAGCGCGGCAAACTCCTTCAAGCACGCGGCGGCTCTGCGCGCCAAGGCAAGATAGTCCCTCATGCACCGCAATAAGGGCGAGAGTGGCCCGCGGCAAAGCGCCCTGTGCGCGGCCCGTACAGCGAGCGGCATCGCAGCGTATAGAGACAACTTCAGTAGGGCTGTGCGACTCAAACTGTAATATAAAAATGGTTAATGAAAATACATGCTTCTAGTTTTATCAACAACGAAGGTCGAATAGACAAGCGATGTGGCGCAGCAGGCGCAGGTTGCGGGTTCGATTCCCGCCTCGGTTCAAATGTTTGTACAGTCGAAAAGTCAAAAGTCAAAAGTAAAAAATGATTTATTTCAATAAAATGACAAGGATCATTTTGAAACGTCTTATAGCTAGGTGAATTTACGCCAGTCAGTCAGTCAGTTCGTATGAGTCAGTGGCCAACTCTGGTGACAGAGTTTCTAGGCCGCCCGAAGGCCTCAAAGTTCTACATATATTTGTTCCGGGTGTTTTGGGTATTTTCTATATTTAGTAAAAAATATCTATCTATGTATTGTATTGTATTAAGTATATATCAGTCATCTAGTACCATAACACAGCTCTGTTTAACAGCAGCTTACCTTGGGGCTAGATGATGCTGTGTGGATTGTCCAGCATTATTTATTTATTTATTTATTTATAACTGCTACCTATCGATCTGACGAATAATGAAATACAGAATTTTAATATACAGAAAATGTTTGACAGATATTTGATTTACTTTTACTTCGTAATACAGGGAATACTTATTGCATATTCTTCAAAATCCAGTTTTTTATTTTTTTATTTTATACAACTGAAGTGGCAACTAAGCTTACGGCCCACAAGATGGTAAGCGGTTACCGCAGCCTATGGACGCTTGCAATACCAGAGGTATCACTCGCGGGTTGCCACCTTGAGGCTAAGATCTAAAGCCTCATGTGTCAGTAATATCACCGGAAACCATACCCTTCACACCAGAACACAACAATGCGAGCATTACTGCTTGGCGGCAGAAATAGGTATGGTGGTAGTCCTTCCCCGGACGAGCTCTATCACAGAGAACTCTACTACTCTTGAAAATTTAAATACATAAAAAACTTTTACAGATGTTATAAAATCCAGGTAATTCACTTTACCGCGTGTTGTTTCCCATAACATTTATTATCCAGAAATTTATTAATCATTGTTCAGTAATCGAAGTCCAAGCAAAATAACAATATATTTAATCACATTATAGTTCGCACAGCGGATCTAGGCTTCCGTGAAGTTAGCCGTTTGTGATGCGCAAAGACAATTTAGTTTGAAAAAGCTCCATTGCGCATCGAAACGGCTAATTTCACTACGGCCGAGATCCGTTGTGAGACCGGATCTAGGCTTCCGTGAAGTTAGCCGTTTGTGATGCACAAAGACAATTTAGTTTGAAAAAGCTCCATTGCGCATCGAAACGGCTAATTTCACGACGGCCGAGATCCGTTGTGAGACCTATACATCGAAATTACAGGCACATGAGACTTTCCATCTAACGCCTCAGGGTGGTAACATGCAATTGATTAAGATTATGCATGCGCACATAGGCTACGGTAACCGCTTACCATCCGGTTGCCACTTTAGTAGTATAAAAAAAAACATTCTTGCTTGAGAGTAGGCAAGCTCACCTCCTAGGCGGCAGCAGACACACACAGAGCACCACAGCCGCAGCCCCGAGCGCCCCCTCCCCGCGCGTGAGCCAGCCCCCGCAGCCCCCGCCCGCGGCGCCCCACACCGCCGCAGCCGAGGGGGCTTCCTGTTCCACCTCCACACTGTCCTCCCGGAACAGTAAACCGCTTTCTAGTATGGAGATGATGTGCTCCCGGCTTTGTAGGAGCTGAAATATGACACATTATGTTACACTGTGTCACTAAACAGATATTAGTACTACATACAGAATGGTCACTCCCTACCTCCCACCGGTTTTACTTACCCCACCCCGGTCGCGAGTTTGCCGGCACCACACGGCACCGTTCGCCGGCACTGAAGCTAAGGGCTAAGGCATGCGTTTATTTTGATTTTGTGTAGATCCAAGCGCGCATGCCAGCGAGAGAGAAAGTGCGCTATCTCGCTCTTACTTACGGGTGGGGCCAACCATGACACTCACACATACAACGGCACTGTTCACTTGTGTTGATTGCGACGCGTTCGCTAATACATCTTATACACAGTGTGGGGGTGTGACTGTGTATAGAGATTGGCATATTTGTGCCTCACGTGAACGTCGAGGCAATCCAGCTCCTCGACTCGAAGGCTCAAAAGGACTAAACCTTTTGAGTTAGTAGTGTAAATTAATAGTGTACCTAACGTAGTGAAAGTGTAAAACTACTTATAAAGAACACATGAACATAGTGACTTCCCCTTAACAAATAGAGACATTAAGAAAAGTGCCAGTGTGGACACATTCTTAGCAAATAATATTATTCTTTAAAACTAGGTCAACATTAAATTACTCATTAGCCTTAACATAAGGCTAGATCGTAATATTATATCGTATTTTAACATTGAACATTGACAACATTTATTTATTTATTATGAGTACAGTACACAAACACGCCTTGACTTAAATTACTATGACATTTTTATTATTTTTTACTTTATTTTTAACAAACGAACTTAAACTAGGATTAAATAGACTCCTGAAGATAGATACGCTTGACATTTTTAACACTAATACCTCATAATTATTATTTGAATTGTTAAATTGTGTATTATTGACATATTGAAATTGTATTATTTACGAGTATTTAACCTATAACTAGTTACTACCTGCAACGCCCTAACAGGGTTCATGTACTCACTTGCAGCTACATTATTTTAGATCTAAGCTAAATGTACATTGTGCAGAATAAATGAATATGAATATGAATATTATTAAATACATTGCTATACTGTATTTAAGAAAAAAAAAAAAAAAAATTGTGACTTTTGTAGTTGATGACATAATGTAGCATTCTTGTTTCCAAGGTCCTGCACCAGAACTCACCATATTAGGTCTGAACTGCATAGCGATCCATCGCCTCGATAGTAGAGGCGGTGTGAAATCCTGTTTCATGTACAAAGCCATCTGGGAATTGAACACAAATACTATACATTAGGAACCCGGTACATATTATTGACCGAGCGAGCGAAGCGAAGTTTAGAGATTGGCCAAAAATGCTTTTGGATGTCAGTTTGTCCGGACTTTTTGTGTTCTCGCCTACAGGTCGCATTTTTCAACCAATCTGGTTGAAACTTGGTATACAGGTTCTATGGAAATGAAAATGAAAAAAAAAAAAAAAAATTAAAAATGTTTATTTCAATAACAAGTACAGTTTTACACTCTTGGATTGGAGTCTCCTTTTAAGCAAAAAAAGAATTTGCTTGTATTAGGAGATACTGCTATGACTTTATATAATTTGATTGTCGACGGGGATTTTTGATAGGGGGCGTACTTTCTCCAAAAAGGGACATAAAGGGGGCTGCTGAATATCTCCGCCTAATGTGATTTGATTTGGATGATTTTCATTTTATATGAAAGGTAAGTATTACCACCATACCTATTTCTGCCGCCAAGCAGTAATGCTCGCATTGCTGTGTTCCGGTGTGAAGGGTATGGTTTCCGGTGAAATTACTGGCACATGAGGCTTCCGATCTATGCCTCAAGGTGGCAACCCGCGAGTGATACCTCTAGTATTGCAAGCGTCCATAGGCTGCGGTAACCGCTTACCATCTTGTGGGCCGTACGCTTGTTATAAAAAAAAAAGTATTAACTTTAGGTTTGTCTGATATTTGGTGAAGTTTTGATGAGGGTCTTTAGCGTGATGAGCAAATCAGTTTCTCAAAATGCAATATGTTGCTCACTTTCAAAGCTCATTTTACTAGTTTGTGCTTGGGAGGTCTACTTTTCGAAGACCTGCTAGTAGTAGTAGAGTTCTTTGTGATGAGCTCCCTTGAGACATCTTCTTTTTTCTAATTCTTAAAGATCTTTTGTCCCTATCATGCCTGACCATGTCAGTTCCATTTGCTACTTTACGATTCATATCAGCACATAATTTTTCTAGCCTTTTCAAAGTAATCTTGACATTGTCAGTTCTATTTGTGAGTCGGAAAAGAAATTTAGAAGTTAACTTCTAAATTTCTTTTCCGACATAGCCAGTCTAAGGACCGGTAGACTACTGGCTGTGTCAGATATTGGCGCAGCTATGAAACAGGCCCATAACACACCGGTTTCGTTTGTATTTATTTATTGTAGTTAAGACTTTTATGACATGATTGATCTGGGTAAATATGTACTACTGTATGATTGTATAATACAAATGGCTTCGATTACATGCTTTGGTTTGAATATTGTCATGTGCCATTAATAATTAAAATTGTTTAAACTTTAACAAAGTCAGCTGATCGTTGTTTATGTAATATTCTGTTTAATTTTAACTATAAGGTTATTAAAAATTATCTTCGCTGTCGCAGCATTTTACTTACATTTTGCAGCAAAATATTTTTTCAGGACAATAAGCATCTATTTACTTTCCCATTTTATTCTTAGTTTTTATTCAATTCAAGTTCAGAAAGAATGCTGTCTGGCTCTGTCTGCTTCTGTAAATCTGAAATGAAATATTTTTTCGTCTGGCTGGTGTTATTTTACCGAACAATGGACAAAGTGTGTAAACGAAGTGTTTACATTCTCTTCAAATTCAAAATTCAAATTCAAAATTATTTTATTTGTTTGAATGTGGTATATACATTGCAGTTCTTATACAGAAAAAAGTGGCTCACACTCCCCATAATCTGGGATACAAATATTATATTTTATTTCGATGCGCAATGGAGCTTTTTCAAATTAAATTGTCTTCGCGCATCACAAACGGCTAACTTCACGGAAGCCTGGATCCGCTGTGCGAACTATACTTACATCAAGAGTTTAGAACAGTATTATTTTTTAATCTACATTGTATAATTTCTAATCATTAATTATTACATAATCTATATAAATAAAATGTCAAAGAAATTCATACCTAAATTATAAAAATAAAATAAAATAAGTATGTCAAGTGATAAAATAAAAATCAACAACAAAACATGTCAAAGTTTGGGTTGGGTGCCACAGATAGAAATCTTTGGCCACACGCTACTATATTATGATGCTATGCTATGCTACCGTTCCGTGTTGCGGATATTATGTGACCGACTTTATTTGTGTTAGATGATTCAATAAATCACAAAAGGGTAAACGAATAAAATGGTATCAAAAAAAACCTAGTAACTACATCAAAACCTTTACCTGCAACTTTGAGCGTCGGTTTTCCAATTTTTATGTACCTACATAATCCAGAATAACTTTTTGTATATTTATCGTTCAATGAGTTTAACAAGGCACGCGATAATCTTAATAGTTTATTAAGGGTTACCAGCGTCGATTTTAAAACTACTTATGCTTATCCCAAATATCCATATCTACGCAGTCCCAAGTATCCACATTCTATGGTAGGTTGGTATAGTTCTCACGACGAATCTCGGCCGTAGTAAAGTTAGCCGTTTCGATGCGCAATAGAGTTTTTTCAAACTAAATTGTCATTGCGCATCACAAACGGCTAACTTCACGGAAGCCTAGATCCACTGTGCGAACTATACCTATGCTGCCGTCCGCTAGCTAAAACGCCGTTAAGAAACATGTGGTCAAATTTCACTTTTAAATGCCATGTTATAAAGCTCAAAATTCTCTATCGACCTGTCTTGGAAGTGTGTTCCTATCGTTTATAGTTTTCGAGTTACAGAAAGTAAGAAAGCGGCAAACTGACACTTTTATTTCTAATTACAATTCTAAACAGTCGTTAAGTAGCATTACTTGGCTTAAACGCAGTTACAGTTGCTTAACGTTGCCGTAATATGAAAACTTACCTGAGTGTTGCATAACTAAAACATCGTTTATCAATTTTACTAATCTTAAACGTGGTTATAGTACCTTTATATAGTTTAAGCATAGTTTTATTTACCAAAATTTTACACAATCCAATGCTAAAGAGCCGTTATATGTAAATACTAAGGTTAAACGTAGTTAAAGTCACTTAACTACGTTAAAGCTATATATTCTTGTTCATATTTACTTAATAAAACAACTCTTTCACGCCGTCAATTAAATAGTGTAAATGAAATTAAAATATATTTTTATTGAGTTGCTACACTAAACCGTGGCTAAGTAGCATTCCACAGCTAAAGAGTAGTTATCTGCTCTCGCGTCGCGGCCTTCGCGTCTTACCGGGTAAGGAAAGTAACGTGTCCTAAGAGCGGAGTAGGATGCGGGACAAGCTAATACAGGTGTGGTATTCAACGTAATTGTTTTATCTCAATAATCAACAGGTTAAAAAGGTTAAATTAAGGTAAATTTAAGAAATAGAAATAGAAATAGAAATAGAAATATCTTTATTGTCATAGGTGAAACATTTAACTAAAGTACAATATAAATACATAGATTTAGTGAACAGGCTATGACTCGTCATTTTTTGATTGAACGACATTACAACAATGTTCATAAGTAAACTGTTGCTTCAATATCATGTCATTTTCGATAGCAAAAAAGTAGCCTCTGTTTTATTTCCGGTCATTATCTATCTGTCATAAATTTCAACCAAATTGGTAGTGATTTTTAAACATTGAGTTTTAGAGAAACCAACATCCAAACATCCAAAGTTTCGCATTTATTATATTAGTGTGAAAGTGTGATGTGATTATTTTTTCTTTATCGGGTGCTCACTCACGCAGATTGGCTGTACACCGTTTGAAGATTTCCAAGATGTCTCAGTAAATCATTTATTTATTTAATTTAGAACATCCAACGAAAAAATCACAATAAATGTTTAAAATAATATTTTCAGACATATATCTATGTGTTTCTCCAACTATAGGATACCATAGCGTGCATTTATTATGTAGTAGCTACTCAACTAACAAATTATCAAATTATTATCAAGTACCTAGGTACATGTTATATAAATATTATAAAACCTAACATAAGAAATTAACTTAAAAGCTTTATAATATAATGCTTACTCGGTATGCAGCATACGTTATCGTACCTAAGTTTATCCTACTAAATTATTTCTAATCATCTTCTTACTAAGATACCCCGGATGTGATTGATTGTGAACTTGACTCACAATGAAGCTCATGGCCTGTCACGGCGTTAAATCACGAAGAGTAAAAGAAGGGAAGGGCGGCTTTTGCCTTGCAGTAGGACAGTCACAGATAAACAATAATGATAATTATAATAATCTTCTTACTAGCATCACCATTAGCATATTGTGCTGCTTTTAATTTTCCAAACTTGTAAAATTAAAAGAAATTGACTAAAAAATCTTATAAATGCAAGTTTGTAACAGAGTATGCTTATACACGTTCATATTCATATAGGCCAAATGAATTTGACTGAAAATTGGAATACACATAGCTTATAACCTGGAATAACAAGTTATTTTATTTATATTATTTTTATGCAAGTTTTCAATTAAGTACTATTTTACGAGTTTTTGTTAAGGTAAAAGGTAATCTAACCCACTAATATTTGAAAGTTTTAATGGTGACATTGAGTTGATCTGATGATGGAAACAAGAGCTGTTTCAAGGAACTGCTTTTTGCTTTACTCTAAGATAACTAGTAATTCTCTGAACACAAGACTTTGCAAGCACAAATTTTCAGAAGTGAGCAATTTACTGCATTTTTAGGAGTTATTTTGCTCATCACACTGAAATCCCTCATCAGAGCTTCATCATATTTTTATATGATCAAGTTAAAGCTACCTTTCAAATAAAAAATAAAACATTTCATAAGGCGAAAACAATTATCTAGAAGTCCTCCTTTATCTCCCTTTTTATGTATGTTTCCAATCAAAATCCTTGACAAAAAAAATATATTAAGCCATAGAACTATGTTTTAACTATATCGGTTTAAAATGCAACCAGTAGGCGAAAACAGACAGTTTGACAAAAGCATTTTAGCCCAATCTTAAAACTGAGCCGCTCGCTCACTCAATAAACAATTTGTTTTAGTATTAAATCCAGTTTTATTTTTGTAAATAACGTCTTATTGTAGGACAACCTGAAAGTTTAATAACTAATACTTGACAAAAAAGCGGTTACAGGGAAATGTTTTTGATTTAGCTGCAATTTAGTGATGTTTTATAAGATTATAATAAATGCAAAAAAAAAACAGACCAATACTAGTCTTAAACGTGGCTAAAGTACATTAACAGCTTTTTAACTAAGTAAAGCTAATTCATTTATTGCAAGTATGCTAACCTAAAACACAATGACTGCATTTTAGTTATGTATTGTTAAATAATTTAGTTTTCCAAAACACGCTGCGGTAGTTATGAACAAATCCACGACTATAGAGCCGTTAAGGTATACCTAACGGCGTTGTAGTGGTGTAAACAAGACTTTTACACTTTATAAATGCTATGCTATAACGCCAAAACACGTTTAAAACAATATTTTTCTATAAACATGGTTAAATAAAGTAAAGCTATTAGATAGTACTCAATTAGAGCTATCTTCCAAAAAAATAAAATCTGTCATACGTCAAACGGTTATGAAGTGGCATCGATTTTTAATTTTCGCCGCGTTTTTTAGCGATATCTCAAAAAGTGGTTTTGTCACATAGCTGCGTTTTAGTTAGCGGACGGCAGTATGTACTATTCAAAACAAGTTAGGTTGACCAAGCGAACGAAGTGTGTCTCGGCCAAAGTTTATAAAACCTCTGCTTCGCTTCAAGTGTGGCGTTCTAATTACTCTGAGAGTGTGGCTGACAGGACAGTTGGCATAAGGATAGTTATGTTCCTTGGTTGGCATTGCTGCTGTGTTCCGGTTCGAAGGGTATGGCTATAAAAATATTTTATATCTCTGAGTGGCCGGCCACAAGTAAGTAAGCCAATTAATTATTTTTTAAGTTGCAAGCGTACATAGGCTAAGGCGGTAACCGCTTACCATCAAGTGGGCCGTACGCTTGGTTGCCACTAATAGTGGTAAGTAGGTATATAAGACAATACAGGTTACAATACATAGTACATTATAGTTCCATGAGTACAGGTAGTTTCATACCTAGATTTTTTTTTCATCGATTTTTTACTTCCTCCAAAAAGGAGCAAAAAGAAGATCCGATTTCAATGTTTTTATATGTCTTAGAAAAAGAGATCAGATGAGGATCTTCGGCGTGATAAGCAGCTCTTCAAAATGCAGTAAATTGCTTAGTTTTAAAAGTTTGTGCTCGTGAGGTTTACCTATTGAGCAAAGTTTGTATTAGGGAAACCAGATAAATGATAGAATACAATGAGCTTTTTTTGTAATTATTATACTTTTACTTCTTACTTAGGAACATCCAGACCCTGAACAAAACTTACAGATTATGTAAACAGTTCGTCCGTAGCAAGAATCGAACCCGCAACCTCTCGCCTCGCCTCTCAACCGATCACTAACCCACGAGTCGATACGGTACGGTACCTCTCTAGTAATGTCGTGACTGACTTTCCCTTCTCGATTCCCGTCTCGATCTATATTATGGTCAACAAGAAGAAAATAATACCTACCTATAATGAGTTTGTAGTTGCCCCACAACCACAAGACAGTAGAAGGTATAAAACCGTACAATGCTTTAAATTGAGAGCTCTATGAGTTATTTTTAGTTTTTAGGTTGTTGCTTTGGTTTCTTTAGCCAATTTTTATAAAATGTACCTACGTAAATAGTTAGAGAAAGACTCGTGTCGCAGTTCACTGCTGCTACTGCTACTCGTAGGCTCCACTGAAAACCAGCGCTACAGACATCTGTAGCACATGCTGAGTGACTGCCTTATTTCGTCACAATAACTTTGTTTTTATATGTATTGTTATTTTTATTTTTATTGTGTGGCGCAAAATAAATAATTTTTTATTCTATTCTATTCAAATCTGTAATCTTGAAATAAGCAAACCGCATCACTAGCAGTGGGTGTTTGACGATTTAGCTTCACGCGATGAAGCCGCGCGTTCAGCTAATGTCAGTAAATATTATTTGTAAACGAGCTGCTTTATTGAATAACTGGCTCGCGAGTGATAATACCGTTAGTTTAGTCACTCCCTGGCCGCGAGACTGTGATGTGATTTACTCGATGCTCGCGGTTACTCCATAACGTTTTAAACGTTTATCGGTAGCCAACTAATAAAAAAAAACGTGAGCGTGAAATAGTTTGAGTTTCAAATATTTTTTTTTTTTGATTGGAGAATGGAAGCTCTAAAGAAGAGTCTGATTATTCTTTTGTTTATTTTTAAAACAATCGGTGACGTTATTTGCGGTAAGTCACGAGCGTTCGTGTTTATTATTATTCTGAGTCATTAAAGGTAATTAGATGTAGGTACCTAAGTACCTACTACAATTACTGAAAGTTATATCATTTTAAATATTGCTTACTTGACCTTATAATCAATGTATAGGTATGTAGCTACTACCTACTTAATTAATTACATAAATTAAAGGATTCACTTTGTATAACTCGTGTTTCTAACTTTTGCTACCTACAGGCGGAGCGGCAAATACCTTTCTGCCAGTTTCTTACCAGAATAGGCCTTTATAGCCTTGGCCGAGGTGGCGGAGGCACATGCGATTTTATCTGTAGGACTATCAGTCCTACTATTATAACAACCGATACAGCGTAGATAAGACGATTCTATGACCCAGCGCTAGCGTGTTCTGATTTCAGAAGCTTATTGCGGATTTTTGTTGTTTGAAAGTTTGACTTTTTAAAATACCCCGTTTTGTAGACAATTCTGCTAATCCGATTTTTAGTGATAATTCAACTTTTCAACGGTTTAGTTTACTGCGTGATGCTGGTAGATGGCTCGATCGACGTTATGCACCTATGACTCATGTCCCTTGAGAGATGGGAGGTACCTACCTACTACTAATTTCATATCAAATTATAAGTTGCTAGGTACTTAATTACCTAATAATGATAATTTTGGTCAAGTAGGAATTTAGACAAAAAAATTATGATTAACTCGTATTATTTTGGTAATTTTATAATGCGGTTGTTGGATTAATTACGCCTACTAAGTATTTTGATTATTCAAGAAAAATAGTAGGTACCTAGTAGACTCTCAGCTCATCGCGAATGTCATTTCGGGACGAATTGATAATTAACAGTACGTAGGGACGTTCTAAGGATCTAGACAGTCGTAAAGTTTGCCGTTTTTGATGAGCAAAGACAATTTAGTTCGAAAAATCTCAATTGCGCAACGTAACGGCTAACTCACGACTGCCTAGAACTGATAAGCATGCTAAGAGGAATAAGGGATTGTGGTTGTTGTGGTTGCACTGTTTTGGAGCTAGCCAGAAATGAAATACGCAGGGTCCATTGAAGACGGTTTTATTCACAATATCTATAGATACTGCCAATGTTCGTCAACGTTACAAGAATTAATTATAAATATGATTAACGTAAATTAAACACACAACAGTCGTTAACGAGAACAGGAAACAAGAGAGCGAGACAGACAATACACCTCACTCAATCAATCCGGGTCTTCTAGTGCTCTCGTAGTGTGCTGTAGGTGAGGGCCTCGGGTATAAACCCATTACCCTGGCATCTACTCGCGGAAACTACGATTACCGGGTCGCTGGGCTGTCTTTTTGGTGCCTGCCATCCTGGGTTGGCGGCTCCTCCAGGCTTGAATTTTCGCTGGTCGTTCTGCGGCTCTGTTGCCGCCCTACGTCATAAGACACATGTCAGTGACAATCCGAGGTATAGGTAAATTACACTTACCTAATTAACAAAGATTTCTATATCCTCTAATTTCTAGGATGCACTCTATCGTTGGACAACATAAAAGCGCCAACGCCGGTATTCCTCCACAACGGCAAGTATTTAGCTACAGATGCGAGTGGCGCTATCTCTATTCCGCGGTCGGGTTCTATCGTCGTCGCTTGTCCGGGACACGGGAGGAGCATTGTGTTGGGAAACAGCACCACGAGCTATGACGTCATGGTGAGATTATGATCAAAGTAAACTGGCGCGCGTCGCATCGTAATAAAAGAGTCGCGGGTGCAATGTGCTGGTAGCTGAGGTAGCACTAAAATATCTTTATATTTCCTGAACGCCCCTAAACGGGAATCAACGTAGTGCTTGTATTCTCTTGGCGTGAATCCTTAGCGATGTTAACGTTTGTGAGCCAAGATTCTTTGATGTGCACGAACACTATTTGTTCTAAAAATTGGTTGCCAACTACGAACATGCAAGTAGTCATCAACTCACGTTAGCCCAAAATATATAGATAATTTATATACTTAGTTATATCTCAGACAGTTTTAATTTGTCTGAGATTATATAATTTATATGAACTCAATTTGATAGCAAATAGCTTAACAAAAATAGGTTAATATAAAACATTTTTACAGGTAGATCTGTTAAGACTAATTAATTAATCATTAATTAGTTAATAACATACCTAGTAGGTATAGTTCGGACAGCGGATCTAGGCTTCCGTGAAGTTAGCCGTTTGTGATGCGCAAAGACAATTTAGTTTGAAAAAGCACCATTGCGCATCGAAACGGCTAATTTCACTACGGCCGAGATCCGTTGTGAGACCTACCTATACTAGTAAAAATAAAGATAATATATGCCCAGCACTTTTGCCAAATGTGGCTTTAAAATTTTATCAAAGTCAGAAACAGATCTGCAACAAGCAGCAGGCAATATCAACAGTGCGCTTCCGTGCTTCCGAGGGCACATTAGGCAAATTGGTCCCGACTTTTCAACGGACATCCTGGAGCCCTGTTAACTTCGTCACCAGAGCCAGCCACTGACTCATACGAACTTACGGCGTATTCCCAGTAGTTTTACCGAGCAGTCTTACCAGTTGAACTACTGGGAATTTTCTTCCCAACAGACTGAAAAATACAAATAACAAAGGTTTTACTACGTTTCCAAAAGATATTATCAAGTTTGCAGTGCTAAAATCTCTTTTTAAAAATACTTGTCATATGAGATTAAGCTTGTCATAGGAGTCTCACCGCGGGCGAGTGTCGATTAGCGAGTTGTCGCTGGTATACAAATACACGTAAACAAAAGACAGTCGGAGAGTGATTTTCTTCAATATTTTATTGCCCATAGCTCATTCGTCGGCAGTCGCACCCCTGCCATACTGATATTCCTTTTATTTTTTCCCAAAAGCAATGTTACCCTTGTTAAAGGAAGCTCACTGCATTACCAGCCAGACCTTCCGCGTGGACCGGTGGATAGGCAGCTTCGAGGACATCACGTGCAACGCGAACCCGCACATTGAGTCGCAACACTCCGCTAGAAGATGCTTGAACGACGGAGAAATATATAAGTTAGTTATTCTAGATTTCTACAAATCAGTTTTTGTTTTTTGATGTTGCGTTAGTGGGAGGCTATGTATAATAATTATACTATGTTATCTAATAATTGCACTAGATGGCGTTACTGTCGTTGTTCCTTGTCAAAATGGCAAGGAGGCAAATGGTCTTTGTGAACTCGCAATCGAGGTGAGTTAAGTCAAACCAGTGGGAGGTAGGAAGTGGCCATTCTGTATTCAGTATCGAACAGATTATCACATCGAACTTTTTTTTGTCCCAACTGTCTCCCTAGGACGGATCAGGGTGACAGATGGGAATAATTCGCACAGAATGCCTATTCGCGTAGGTAATTCCAAATTCAAGTTCTTATCTTGATCTAGTAATCACAAATGGTCAGTAATTAAACTAATATTGTTTCAGAATAGGTTACAAGATAAAGAGTAAGTTCTACGCACTGTACGAAGCGTGCTTCGACAAAGATAACTTGTCGACGCACTACGTCAAACATGAGTTATTACCGACCAGCATATTCATTCAAAAGAGCGGCTCTCGTCCTAGTTTTTTTGGTAAGTTATAAACAACTAACAGTTGCCCGCGACTTCGTACGCGTGGAACTCGAAAACCGTAATGTTTCTTAAATCCACTCTTTATCTATCCGTCTAGCATAGATAGCCTACATATAATTTGCAATGCCTGAAAAGGGCAAATAAGTTCTAAGTGCCATATTACTTTTAAGACCTTCTGTAACACTTATTTATGCAAATAAATATCTTGAAATCTTGTTTCAATTTTAGACAAATTGGTTCAGTGGTTGTTGAGTTATAGAGGAACAAACATCCATCCAAACATTAAAACTTCGCATTTTTATAAATAGTGTGATTTTATAGGTAGGTTTAGTGTTAGCTACCTACCCTGACTTCGCACGGGTGCTTATGCTTTCATCTTGAATTACTCTATCTATTGATAAAAACAGCATTAAAATCCGTTGCGTACTTTAATAGATCTCAGCTTAAACACATACCAACAAAAATACTTTTTACTGGAGCAAAAAAAAACATTATTTTTTTTATAATTTGCAGAAGGACCCAGTCATATTTTCGGAAAAGTCAAAATGTCGACGATATACAAAGTTGAAAACCAAAAGAGTCGTTTTGACTCGATCCTCGGAGCAAATGTGTCGCAAAATTATATCACAAAAAAGCAGGTTAGAACGGGTTATTCTCACTCGTCCCACTAGGAACCAAAGCGAAATTATTTCCCGTTCGTTCCCATTAAAATTTACAAAGGGGACGAATTTTATTTATTTTGAAACACTAATTTTACGAAGTAACGCTAACCACTAATAGTTGTTGTCTCGGTTACAGTTCTTAACCAAGGGCCACCTAGCGCCTCGAGCGGACTTCACTTTCCGAGCTGATATGCGCGCTAGCTTCCACTACGTCAACGCAGCGCCGCAGTGGCAGCGCGGCAACGCTGGAGACTGGGCCGCTTTAGAAAATGTATGTATTAGCCGTATTAGCAAACCCAAGACTGCTACTCTTAATTAAATGTATGAAATAAACGCGTCATTATCACCACACGCATAGTTTGTTTTCGTAAACAACAATCTTAAATTCAGACAATAAAAGATGTATGATTTAAAAAAAATTACTTGACACTGGCAGATTTTGACAAATAAGTCACAAGAACAAAGGGTTTATTCCCATCTGTCACCGCCTAGGGAGACAGAGAGAACTTTTATTTTTCGTTAAGGCATCTGTCAATTTATTTAGATTTGTCAGTGTCAAGTAATGTCAACGTGGACAAATACTTTTTTGAATTTGACACAGGCACTTCGCCGGCGCGTGAGTCGTTTGAAGCGTGCGGTAACGGTGTACACCGGCACGCACGGTACTCTCACGCTGCCGGACAGCCGCGGCGTGTATCAATCCATCTCGCTGTCCGCAGACGAGAACAACAACCAACTCGTGCCCGTCCCGCTTTACTTCTACAAGGTAGGTACTAGGTACCAAGGTAACACAGACTAATAGCAAGGTACCAACGTTTTTTTAGACTACTAAAATGGCGCTGGTGCTCTAGCTAGTGGTAGTGGATCACACAACAGTAATGCGATAATTAGGTATTGCTTGGCCACAGAAATAGATCCTTTTTTGCGGGACAAAATATGGACCTATTTCTGTTATCATGCATTTAGTGCATGATCTATGTATTTGTTACGAGTCTGAATGTTTCTTTGTATTAGGAAAAGATTTCTCAGAGGTCCTAGGTATAACTATTATTAGGTAGGTATCTACGCTGTTAGTCCTCTGGTTTCCATAGTACAAGCTCTGCATAGTTCGTGACTAGATGGCAGTGTTTAAAAATGTCCACTAATTTATACAGCATACTTTTATTTCAGCTCGTCTACGATAAGAAGACAAAAAACGCGACAGCATTCGTCTCAATCAACTCTCTGTTCTACAACAGCAGCCGTATCCAAGAGCTGACCTTCTGTGATGATCTGTGCACAGAGAGTGAGTTCTCCTGGCTGAGGTGGCGGCCTGATGATGGAACACACAGCTTCTGCTGCGACTACGAAGAGTTCTCGCAGAAGATTCACCTGCTGGAAAACCTGGATACACGGGGACCGTTTTATTAGCACTGAAGCACAACAGAAAGAGCGAGGAGTGAGGATCAATGAATCATTACCAGGAACGGGACGCACTGGACAAACTCCTGGTAGACAAGCGCAATATAGCCAAAGATCGAGAAGTCTGGAGATATGGGGGGAGGCCTGTGCCTAGCAATGAGACATGAATGGCTAATATAATAATTATAATTAATAAAAAAGTACAACTAATGGAGATCTATATGCTATATTGTATCTAAGATATAAAATACTAAGGCTCTTCTCTGAGAACAAGAGATTTATGATTATTCATCCTCGAAATAACTTCGCCACATTCTTCTGATACAGATATTGGCAAATTAGATCCTTTACTTTGAACAGTTTTAGTCAGCTTTTCTTTCTTCTTACTGCAAATAACCTGAAACCACAATTCGCTTTTCATATAAAATCCATAGCAGGACGGACAGGGAACTAAATCAGCTCTATTGGCTGAATTTGTTCGTCGTTCTGGAATAATCACGCCAGATCCCAACTTCAATACATTAGTATTATGCAAATAATTACACATTTTTCTAATCTCTTCCAACATAAGTTTTCTTTTCTTGGATCTGATGGAATATTTAATCATTTTTGCAACTTTGTCCTGTCCATCCTAAGGTTGTCTGGAAGAGATCGCTCTTAGCGATAAGACCGCCCATTGTACTTCCGCTACTAGTTTTATGTTATATATTACTCCTATGTTTGTATTTCTTTATGTGTGGTGTGCAATAAAGTGTTTTCTATCTATCTATCTATCTAGATAGGTAGGTAGGTAGGTAGGTAGGTAGGTACGTAGGTAGGTAGGTAGTTATGTAGGTAGATAGATAGTTAGGTAGGTACCATAGTTTAGAGACAAGTAACAAGATCTCGTAAATCTACATTTTAATGTAAGTTGTGGATGGTGGTGTAGGTTGTATGTTATATAAGCCTTTTTCATATCTTTATTGCTCATACTATAAAATGTATGACTGTTTGTTGTCCCGAATAAATAAAATTAAAAAGAAAAACTTAATTTCTCACCATTAATTTCTTCATATTCAGATATCTCTTCGCTTACAATTTGTTCTACCTTGAAAGTTATATCCGTGTCTATACAGCTATCGTCAATAAACATGCACTGTGTAGGGGATACGGTCAAGTTTAGGATGTTGTTGCATATTTCCGTGGATAGTGAGTGACATAGAGCGCTAGTGGCCTGATGCTAATCATTCTAGCAGAATAAAAAAATATTGTCATCAAACAACCAGCTTCATTCAATTAATATTTCTTATCTTTTGTTTCTCGTTTTAGTTGTAAGTTGTAAGTATTTTTAATTTTTAGCTGTTGTCTGTAATTTTATGGAAAATTCTGTGCATGCCTGTAATTGGCACACATTTCATAGTATTTAAGCTGTAATGTTGTATATTTAATGTTTGCTATGTGTACTGTTGGCGTTGCCTATTAAATAAAAAAAAATAAAAAAAAAAATAACCAGCCAATTTAAAATGGGTCGATCAAGACGTTGATGTTAAGCTCCACATCTGACCATAAAAGATGCAATGCCACATAAAGTAACCACCGTACTGCGGTCATTGCCCCAAGAGGATATATAGTGTAGTTAAGCCTCATACAGAATACAGAATGTCTGCACTGTAGTGGAACTCACCAAAGCGCACATTGCGGAAGAGTTCTACAAAATAGTTAGAAAACAAAATACCTCATCGCTATTCTGTAGTCGATCTTGAAGGATTCTGTTGGATTTGTGAGCCATATCAGAGAATCTTTGGCACCTCTGTAGCTGCCGGTGACAAAAGTAACATATCATGCTGGGTATCTTATTCCCTGTATCTGTGATTAGCTGAAACAAATACATAAGTACTCTCATTCTAACTTCTAAAACATTAGCAGTATTTTAAAACATTGGAAAGGAGTCGGATCTGAAACAAATAGATGTTGGAAAGTTGGATTATTCACATCTGTCACCCAGCTTTGTCTGCCTTTAAACAGCTTTAGTAGTACATAGTGTACCTATTTTTTTTTATTGGAGCATTAAGCAACAATAAAATAGGTTTATTTGTTACAGGGTGAAAAGAGATAAAGTGCTGTCTGTCACCCTAGGCAGACAAAGCTGGGTGACAGATGGGAATAATCGAAAAAGTAGCTTGCCGAAAATTTTAAAACCTAATAGCTTTTAAAAGGTTTCGATTTCGAGAATAGTTCTTCAATACAAACATTGAATTTCCTGAGGTGAATCTCACATAGTGGAAAACGGAAACACCCAAAAAAAGCAGTGGTTCACAACTCGTCTGTAATCTTTGTTGCTCCTCTAAGATTGTAATGCAGCCTACCAAAGAAACTTAACAACAATGTCTCGGGGTGATAAGCGCAGTGCAGTGCACGCAAACACTTAAAAACCTAAAGCTTTGGGTGGCACTGCATCTGTTATAGTCAGGCGTGGTGCTTAACATCAGGTGGACGCCTTGATTGTCTTGTCACTTGCTGACAGAAAAAAACTACCTTGGTGTTGGTGAGTTTCTCGTAGATCTTTAGAAGACGGGTGTCCTCAACGACCAGCACCCTGATATAACTGACTAAACATACTCTGCACACCGAAGTAGCCATTGTCGTTAAACAACACTATCGTGGAACGGATGGAACGTCTGTAAAATTCTATAAGCGCTGATAAAGTTATTCTATGATTATTTACTACTACTGAGACGTGAGCATATATCTAATTAACTCTTTGGACGTGAGAGTTTTGGTTTGAGATTTTCGTGCGTGAATAGAATAGAATAGAATAGAATAGAAAAATATTTATTTAACGCCACACAATTAACATAAAAATAAAAATAACAATAAAAATTAAAACTTAACAATTCTGACGAAAAAAAGGCAGCCACTCAGCATGTGCTGCAGACATAATGTGTCTGCAGCGCTGGTTTTCAGTGTAGCCTACGAGTAGTAGTAGCAGCAATTAGCTGCGACACGAGTCTCTTACTCACTATCTAACAATTTACTTAGGTACATTTTATAATCGCGTAACTTTTCGAGATTAAGCAATTGGTAAACAAACAATCCAAAAAAAAAACAAACAATATTTACTCAAGTTTTGGGAACGTTTTGAACGGGTTTATCTTTATGAAATTAACTTAACTAATTAAATATTACAATAAAACTAAGTGATTACTTCATGCCGATTTGAAGGCAGTTTTAATAATGAGCATAGCAATCTACGGGCGGATGCAGGCGTCTCGACATACTAGACGCTGAATCCGCACTTTTGTGAACAACAGTTTAAAATTCCTAGAAACGCTAAAACTTAGCTTATAGATGTAATTCAATACAGAGAGGTGAGGGGTATCTAAAACTATTTTCTTCTTCCTAAAATTTGATGTCAATGTCGACAAAATTGAAAGTGACTTCAAAGATGACTGAAAACGTCAAATCTTAAATCTGTAACTGTCAAAAATGAAGAAGAAGACAAAATTGCATTTTGAACTTTGTATTCTAAAGATATCTGATAAAAATTTAAGTTGTTGTCACAGACAGAGATATATTGTACAATTTGTACACACGGATAGTAATGTTCCTTGGTACACACACTCTACAGGTTGTTTTGTAGCGCCTTCTATTAATTTTCGTTTAACATAATTTATAAACATTACAAAAGACATCCAATGCGGTAAACAAGAACTATAAAAAATATATTTATAATCTCAAACTCAATAAACAGCTCTAGAGCATTACCCATCATTTATTAAAGATTTATTAGAATAAACATTCTTTAAATAGGTATTTGTTGTTGAAAAGTTTTTCTATAACTTGGCAAAACTTTACTAAAATGACAGTCCGTGAAAACGAGTGGTTTATTCAAGCGCCTTGGGGAAGAATTTGCAGTAAGTTTAAGTTATATTTAGCTAAAATACATAATTAAAGTATTTAGATTACATATATTGAATGAACTTTGCACTTATTACATCAAAACTTGATATAAAGAAAGATAAGCTATCATTTTTCAAACTACTCATAAAACAAGGCAAAGTGTCTACTTACAGCACTGCACTACCACTACAAATAATTATTTATAAGTTAAAAAATATATTGTAATTTTTATCTTCTAAATTATTTAAGTTCTACTTAAAGTATATAAATTTTATTTAATTTGATTTATTGGGTTATGTTGTGTGTGTAATGTGTAAACCTACCTAGTATGGAACTTGTCTCCGAAATATATATAAAGTTCACATTTATAGGTCAAACGCTCAGCTGATGCTAGGGCTGCTTCTGTAGTGTGAAATTACATTTTGAATTAAAGTTTAGGACGCATTTAGTAGTAGAGTTTTCTGTGATAGAGCTTGTCTGGGGAGGGACTACCACCATACCTATTTCTGCCGCCAAGCAGTAATGCTCGCATTTCTGTGTTCCGGTGTGAAGGGTATGGTTTCCGGTGAAATTACTGGCACATGAGGCTTTCGATCTTAGCCTCAAGGTGGCAACTCGCAAGTGAAACGTATTTCAAGCGTGTATATCCATAGGCCAAAAAAAAAAAATGAATGAAAAACTTCGAAATTTCAAAAGTTGATAAACAAACATTTTTTGCAAAGATCTGTGGAATACCCCCCCCCGGTATTGATACAATATTAATGAACACCATGTATATATATATTTTTATTTATTATAGCCCTTTTATGTTCATTTTTGTTGATGTTAAATGATTATATTCCAGTAATAGCATGGGGCAACTGCTCGGACCCCCCCGTGCTGCTGTGCCATGGGGGTATGGACTCCGCTGCCAGCTTCAGACCTCTCGTTCAGAAGCTGCCAGCCAATTACTATTACATTGGTCAGTATTACTAATTTTTTATGACCTACACCTGGCACACCCTGGACACTTAATAAAATGTATGAAGCAAACACGTCGCAATCACCACACGCATAGTTTGTGTACGTAAACAGTGCTGTGCTGTTGTATGTGTGTCATGGTTGTCCCCACCCAACTATAGCAAGAGCGAGAAGCACACTTTCGCTCGCTCTGGCATGCGCGCGCTTGGACCTACACAAAATCTAAATAATCGCGTGCCTTAGCCCTTAGCTTCAGTGCCGGCAAACTTGCGACCGGGTGTGGTAAGTAGCACCAGTGGGAGGTAGGGAGTGGCCATTCTGTACATAGTGTTTGTTCGTTCGTTGAGTCAGTGGCAGTACTCTGGTGACAGAGTTTCTAGGCCGCCTGAAGGCCTCTGTCATGGCCTAATATCTAGTATGTCTATACATACTACTAATATCTGTTCTGTGCTGATGGTAAAGTGCGATTTACATTGGCTGACTACAGTGACTGACTCCAAAAGAAGTCAGTGCTGACTTTGAGCACTGACTGAGCTGTTTACAAAGGGTCAGTACGCGAGAACCTGAAGTCAGTACAGATCCGACAGCGATTACATTATATAAATAAATAATGCTGGACAATCCACACAGCATCATCTAGCCCCAAGGTAAGCTGCTGTTAAACAGAGCTGTGTTATGGGTACTAGATGACTGATATATACTTAATACAATACATAGATAGATATTTTTTTATTATATATAGAATAATACCCAGAACACCCGAAACAAATATTTGTAGATCGTACAAACATTTGACCCGAGGCGGTAATCGAACCCACAACCTGCGCCACATCGCTCGTCAATGTGAAAATTGATAGATCTAAGCGTTACTGTGCGGAAATTCATTACAAGATAAAAATAAACCAAAAAATGACTAGTCCTACTTCACTTAACCTTTAACTGATGAGGTCACACAGTTAACCTCAAAAAAAAAATATCGACACGTGTTTCATCCCTCCACGGGACATCATCAGGACCATCGACTTGTTCTCCGGCAGACGTGTTGCACCGTCGAGCGCTGGAGCCAAAGTTACTTACTTAGCTTACTTGGTTAGGAGGTTAAGCGGAGTAGTACTAGAGATTTTTCGTCTGTTTTTAGCAATTACATAAAGCCAGTAGCGGATCAGCACTGACTTTGCTCAAATTTGGAGACAGCACTAATTTTGCTACTCTATTTATTTATTTATTTATTTATTCATTTTTTCTAAGTGCTAATACAACTTAGAGCTAGTTTAATATTTATATAAAGAGCTAATAAAAATTTGAACTAGGAAAACCTGTATTTCAGGCGAAAAATACTAAAAGTATAGTTCTTACAACGGATCTCGGCCGTCGTGAATTTAGCCGTTTCGATGCGCAATGGAGCTTTTTCAAACTAAATTGTCTTTGCGCATCACAAACGGCTAACTTCACGGAAGCTTAGATCCGCTGTGCGAACTATACATAAATAATAAACTAAAAATATCTAAACTTATACATATTTTATACATATACTTAATAATATTATCAGAGAGTTCAAGTCAGTCGCGCCTCCCTGTAGCGACGGTATACGACTCCGTTTGACCAGAAGTCCAACTCGAGGAACATGTCCTTGTGCTTGGCAGCAACCCGGAGCACGTAGGACTTGAAGTTAGTAGCCCTACTCGACTCTAAGCGCGTCAAGCCAAGCACAAGGCCTGCCGGGACTTGATTGAGCTTTCTCCGGGCCCTTGTCATACCGGAGACCACTCTCCCCTGTCTCAATAAATCATACTTACTGTAGTAACTTAATTTTATGGAAATTCAAATTCAAAATTTATTCACTAAATTACAAGGTTCACTTTGAACATCATACATAGCTATTATGTCATTTTGGAACAGACTTACTAGAGTTCTATCATCAGTAGTTGCCGCAGCGCAAGCGATGAAACATTTTATTCACATATGTTACTCAGGGATAATGTAGCATTCTAATGATGAAAGAATTTGTGAAATCGGGACCAGTAGTTTTTGAGTTTATTCGTAACTAACAAAAATACAAATCTTCTTTCTCTATAATATTAGTATAGATATAAAAAGATCAGTCCAAACAGACCGGAAACTCAAAAATGTTATTCCCAAAGCTATGGAGTTCCCCGGGTGCGGCAGATCGGACCGGTTCCCCCCCGGGCTTCCGGTCAGTGCCTATGACCTGGTGTACTCTGTGGACGCCGTGGTCACGCACTTCCGGTGGGAGAGCTTCGTTCTGATTGGACACTCTATGGGCGCTTATATTGGTATGTTGATGTCTAATCATGACAGTCTTCTATTTTTTTTTATACCACTTTAGTAGCAACCAAGCGTACGGCCTACTTGGTGGTCAGCGGTTACCGTAGCCTATGTACGCATGCAACATCATAGATATCACTTGCGTGTTACCACTCTGAGACGTTAGATGGAAAGTCTCATATGCCTGTAATTTCACCGGAAACCATACCCTTCGAACCGGAACACAGCAATGCGAGCATTACTGCTTGGCGGCAGAAATAGGTATGGTGGTAGTCTTTTTCCGGACGAGCTCTATCACAAAGAACTCTACTACTCATTGCTATAAAGCTGCTCTTCCCCAAGCTAAGCAGAGCTTGTGTTATGGGTACTAGGTGACTGACATAAGTACTTTAAAGGGGATTTTGACACTAACCCCATAATACAATACAATGCATACATAGATATTAGTACTAGTACTAGTGTGTAACATTGGTGATTACCGCTGAGGCGCCATTGAGACCCGAGCCGTAGCCGAGGGTCTTAAGATAGCCGAGGACGGACGAGGACGAATAATTTTCTTTGTGATGTAAGTTTTTTATTACGATAAATAAATAAAAAAAAAAACATACAAATTAGCCAGATTTTTTTTTAATATTTCAGGCAAACTTTACAACATATCATGTCCGGGCATGCTGTCAAAGTTCATTGAACTTGATCCTATCAATATAGTTGGAGTCCCGCCGGAGCACTTCTCTCTTTGGTAAGTAACTTAAACAAGCTTGAGCGCCTTCAAAATTATTCCATTCTGTTCATATTTGGGTTACGCAAGTATGACCATATAATATATATAAATATATATTTTTTATACAACTGAAGTTGCATCCAAGCGTACGGCCCACAAGATGGTAAGCGGTTACCGCAGCCTATGGACGCTTGCAATACCAGAGGTATCACTCGCGGGTTGCCACCTTGAGGCTAAGATCGAAAGCCTCATGTGCCAGTAATATCACCGGAAACCGTAACCTTCACCGGAACACAGCAATGCGAGCATTACTGCTTGGCGGCAGAAATAGGTATGGTGGTAGTCCTTCCCCGGACGAGCTCTATCACAGAGAACTCTACTCTTATATTTCCGAATTCCTCAAAAAGCTCAAGTGTTAGCCAATTCACACTATTTGCACCTTTAAAATTAATCTTAAAAAATACATGTTAAATTCTCAAAAATCTGATCCGTAAACAGTCGTTTTTTGGTATAATCTTAGTAAAATAACTCAAATCTGGCCATTTCATAAGCTTGTAATCAAAAGTTTTGAGTTTTCTGGTGTTAGGAAGGGTTTCTTCTTATAGGTTTTTAGTTGTTGCTTTGGCTTTCTTAGCAAATCTTTAAAAAAGTAACTAAGTAAATTGTTAGATAGTGAGTGAGAGACTCGTGTCGCAGCTAATTGCTGCTACTACTACTCGTAGGCTACACTGAAAACCAGCGCTGCAGACACATTATGTCTGCAGCACATGCTGAGTGGCTGCCTTTTTTTCGTCACAATAGTTAAGTTTTAATTTTTATTGTTATTTTTATTTTTATGTTAATTGTGTGGCGTTAAATAAATATTTTTCTATTCTATTCTATTCTATTCTATTCTATTCTAATTCGCCTTCGCGGGAACACTCACATCTTAAATCTTTTAAACAATATCCTTTTGAAACCGTCTACACCACTTTGTCTTTGTTATCATGACAGCCTTCTAATGTTCCCACTGCTGGGACACTGGCCTACTCTCAGGCGAGAGTGATTGGGTCTTAATCCACCACGCGGACCCAATGCGGATTGGTGGATGGCACATGTCTTTCGAATTTTTAGTTCTTGGACATGCCGGTTTCCTCACGATGTTTTCCTTCACCGTATGAGAGCACTGGCATTGCGCACATAAATTTTCGAACAGAAAAATCGATTGGTGCACGACCGGGTTTGAACCCACGACCTTAGGATCGGAAGGCGGGGTCACTACCACTAGACCACCAGTGCTCCTAGACCACCAGTGCTCTATCTTTGTTAACTAATACTTAATAATTAAACCGATTACCTAGATGATAAAAAAGCTTGGGACGAATGTGCTCTACTCGGCATCCATAACAATAGCAAGGGTCATGCCGAAAAAGCGATAGGAACCCAGCCGGTGTTGTTGCCAGCTCTTTTACGACATGAGCGCGTTGGAAATGGTGCACCATTTAATTTAAGGAAAATTTACATGTAAATTTTCCTAGCTTGTGAGACGTTTCAGAGTGTTCCCTGTGATTCTATTGAAATAAATAGTTTTTGATTTCTACCATTCAATCTTATCCATCCAAAGGTTGTCTGGTAGAGATCGCTATTTAGCGATAAGATACCTGTTAGTAATTAAGATCGTTCTCGTCAAATTTGTTATAATGTGGTGTTCAATAAAGTATTTTCTATGTTCTATCTACCTTTAAATTACCTAGAAACGCTTGTGTCATAGCTGGCTAAGTTGCTTCAAATCTAATTCAAATCACTCGATGGAACGATGACATTAAAGCTGTCGCAGGGTGGATAGTGAAGGCTCAAAATCGGTCGTCATTGCGCTCTTTGGGGGAGGCCTATGTCCAGCAGTGGACGTCTAACGGCTGTTATGATGATGAACAAATTCAGTACACATACAGATATAAAATAATCAAGTACTGTAACAGATAAAAAAAACCACCGCTAAAGCGAGAACAGTTTCTCTCGCGCTGGCATGCGCGCGCTTGGATCATCATCATCATGACAGCCTTCTAATGTTCCCACTGCTGGGACACTGGCCTATACTCTCAGGCGAGAGTGATTGGGTCTTAATCCACCACGCGGACCCAATGCGGATTGGTGCATGGCACATGTCTTTCGAATTTTTAGTTCTTGGACATGCCGGTTTCCTCATGTTTCCCATGTTTTCCTTCGCCGTATGAGAGCACTGGCATTGCGCACATACATTTTTCGAACAGAAAGATCCATTGGTGCACGACCGGGTTTAAACCCACGATCTTAGGATCGGAAGGCGGGGTCACTACCACTAGACCACCGGTGCTCTAGTCAAGACCACCGGTGCTCTTGGATCTACACAAAATCAAAATAAACGCGTGCCTTAGCCCTTAGCTTCAGTGCCGGCAAACTTGCGACAGGGGTGGGGTTAGTGGCACCGGTGGGAGGTAGACAGTGGCCATTCTGTACGTAGTACTAATATCTATTCTGTGCCTATAAATTAGTACTTATAGTAAAGATAATGAATATAAAGATATCATAATAAAGTTAATCCTAGTTTAGCTTATCGTATACAATTTCAGGTATCAAACGGTTTATACAAGGTTTTACGAAAACATAGATAAATATAATATGCCAAAGGAGAGATCTCGTAAAATTACGTTGAAACAGGTAAGTAATACAACATAGCTTAACATAACATAACTTATTACCTATTATATACTAAGCTATTGATACACTATCTACCATATCTAAAAAATCTATCTACCCTATCTGAAAACCAGCGTTGCCCTGTCTTGTATAGGTCTCACAACGGATCTCGGCCGTCGTGAAATTAGCCGTTTCGATGCGCAATGGGGCTTTTTCAAACTAAATTGTCTTTGCGCATCACAAACGGCTAACTTCACGGAAGCCTAGATCCGCTGTGTGCACAGGAAACATAAAAAGAAATATTTAACTAAAATTAATAGTTAATAGCATATCCACGGCTTTTAATTACAGCTTTACACCGGCGAGGCATTGACTCTATTAATTTTTGACATTTCGCAAGAGAAATAGAGTTCCATTCTTCTAAAAAAACGTCATACAGCTCTCTTAAATTTCCACACTTTGTATTTGAAACCTTTTTCTTTACTTCAAACCACAGATTCTCTATTGGGTTTAGATCTGGACTGTTAGCAGGCCAGTCTAAGACAGAAACTAATTGCGCTGTAAGAAATTCCTTTACGGTGCGTGCAGTGTGCTTTGGATCATTGTCATGCTGGAATGTCCAAATGACCGGTAAAACGTCTTCAGCGTATGGTAACATTGTTTCTTCCAGTATATTTTTGTATTGGAACTGATCCCTGTTACCTTCTATCAACTTTACAGGTCCTACACCATGTCCAGAAAAGCAACCCCAAATTTTCACATTTCCACCACCGTGCTTTAATGTAACTTTCGTGTACTTTGGGTCGAATGCTGTATTCGGGGGACGTCGTACATATCGTTTTCCATCTCAGAACATACTCTGTTTATTTTCGTCTCGTCAGAAAAAAGTACATTTTTCCACTGTTGCACAGTCCAGTTTTCATACTCTCTCGCAAATGCAAGCCGGGCTTGCCTGTGGCAAAGTTTTAACATGGGTACCTTTCTTGCTATGCTACCGTGCAATTTTTCTTCTACCAAACGTCTTCGAATAGTGCGTGCTGAGATTGCTGAAAAGTTGTTTTCACCAAAATATTCTTTTCTAAGCTCATTGGACCCTTTAAAAGGATTTTGTTTTGCCATACGAACGATGTTTCGGTCATCTCGAGGAGTTGTTTTTCTCTGTTTAGGTAAACGTGGAACATTCGAAGTAGTTTGATACGTAGCAAAATGCTTTACAGCGTGGAAAACCATCGTTTTTGAACATTGCAGATGGTCGGCTATCTTTTTATAAGACCAATTCTTCCGGCGAAGTTTTATTATTACTTCCCTTGTAGATTTATCACAACTTTTATTTTTTCCCATTGTTTTTTCTAAAGAAGCAATCACCTTTAATCTTTTACAGCACGTAATTGCGCCAAAATTATACAAACAGTAACAAATCGACTGAGTGTTCTCTATTTAAATTTGAATAAAGGTATAAACTACTTAGCGTTCTTAATTACGTGACCAGCCAGTAATAAGGAATACTTTGTTTAAAAGTAGTGTAAAAAGTTTGCCTATTGATTTTTAGCCAATCATGTGTATCAATGAATACAGTGGTAATATGGAAATGTTTTACGATACCGAGAGAAATAAAAACAAATGCATACAATTAGTTTTGCATCTTAGTTGGAAAAAATCTTCCCTTTATATCAGCGTTCTTAATTATATGGCCACCACTGTATATCAGTCATCTAGTACCCATAGCACAGCTCTGTTTAACAGCAGCTTACCTTGGGGCTAGATGATGCTGTGTGAATTGTCCAGCATTATTTATTTATTTATTTATGCCACTCACGAACATAGTGAGGAAGTGACGCTGGTTTTCAGACATCCATCCAAACATAACCATAGGTTATGTTTAACCTACACATCGATTGCACTCCTATCACAGGACCCATGTTTTTGTGACCATGTTTGGCTAAAGTGCTATCTGTTTTGACCATAAGGGGTCAAAACTAGGTGACAGATGGGAATAAACCAGAGCTTTGTTTACATAGTTCTCTCGGCGGATCTAGGCTTCCGTGAAGTTAGCCGTTTCGATGCGCAATGGAGCTTTTTCTAACTAGATTGTCTTTGCGCATCACAAACGGCTAACTTCACACAATCCTAGATCCGCAGAGAGAATTATACCAGCAACATTGTTTATTGTGAAAATAAATACATTTATTTATTTAAACACTAACCTTCTTTTTGAATTAATTAATATTGATTAACAAATTAATGTTTACAGGCGATAGAGAAACTACAAAAGCTCCGCGGTATATCGGAACATGACGCCGCATGCACGCTCGCGAGGTGGACCGAGCCGGTCGGGGACGGGCTCATACGGTACGTACAACGGGCTCATAGGGCACGTACAACGGGTTCATACGGTATGTACAACGGGCTCATAGGGCACGTACAACGGGCTCATAGGGCACGTACAACGGGCTCATACGGCACGTACAACGGGCTCATACGGCACGTACAACGGGCTCATAGGGCACGTACAACGGGCTCATACGGTACGTACAACGGGCTCATAGGGCACATACAACGGGTTCATACGGTACGTATAACGGGCTCATAGGGAACGCACAACGGGCTCATATGGCACGTACAACGGGCTCATAGGGCACTTACAACGGGCTCATACGATATGTAGAACCAGCTCATGTGGTACAAGGGGTTCATAGGGCACGCACAACGGGTTCATACGGTATGTACAACGGGCTCATAGGGCACGTACAACGGGATCATAGGGCAAGTACAACTTTTACAAAAAAAACCTTTATAAAGTGTTATTTTTTTGTTTCAGATACACCTTCGATCCGCGAATCAAGATCGTAACTCCGCTTACTCTATCACCAGAGCACATAAAGAAACTTTTTACATCTCCAAAAACACCAATATTAAATATAGTCTCGGTAGAAACGCATAGAAACGGTTCCTACCGCAACACGGCATTTCTACTCGACGAGAGTATATATCCCGCTAGGAATTATCGGTGCAAAATGGTGGATGGCAACCACGATATGCATATAGTGAAACCGGATGTGGTGGCGGGTTATGTTGCCCAGTTTTTGTTGCATGGCCTAGATGGGCTAGATTCGAAGGCTAAATTATAAATAAAATAGCAGTACCTCCCAGCTTTGCGCGGGTGTTATGAAACCGCACCCGCGCAAAGCCGGGGTGGGTCGCTAGTAATCAATATTAGTCTATGTTACTCAGGGATAATGTAGCATTCTAATGGTGAAAGGATTTTTGAAATCGGATCAGTAGTTTTTAAGTTTATAAGTATCTAACGAAAATACAAAATGTATCCTCTTTACAATATACAAGAGGTCTTAAAAGTAATATAATAATACAGGTTTGTACTAACATATCGTTAATTAGACTTGTTAGTTAGGTATCGTTAATATTCGGTTTTAAGTACTTTTTGACAGAGGCCTTCGGGCGGCCTGAAAACTCTGTCACCAGAGTTGGCCACTGACTCATACGAACTTACCTTTTTAGTACTTTATATTCGTTTGAATAAATCAATTTAATTCTGAAAGTCATTCCAACTTCCATATTTATGGGTCTTAAATGTTCGTTTTGAGCAAATCAATTTAATTCTAAGTCATTTATTTAAATATAAATGAATAAATAATAATCATAAAATAAAACGTTATTTTAGCAGCTCGCTAACTGTTTGTCATTCCTTTTCTTCTTCTTCTTCTTTTATGGACTCTGTGGCTTGTTTGCCACAATTTTGCCAGTGTCAAGTGTATTAGTTTGATTGTCGCTTAGCAACGTAAACAAACGAAATTTGGAAAGAAACGATGACTTTTCTTTCAAAATTCTCCTGGAAAGTCTTTGACTAAATTACCAACCAACATTACCCCTCCATTTCAATTACTTACACTTGTGCTAAGTAAACAAGTTAAATTGTATAAACTGCCACCAAATTTACGCAATAAAACTTAAAATAACACGAGAAAAATAATTAAAATGGGAAGACCCATGTCGTTTTGACAAGATAGCCAAAGACAATCCGTCAAATTGCTCAAACGTCGTCGAACAATTTGACGTTAACATTAGATGGTGCAACTCACCCTTAGTCATGTAAATATGTAGAAAGTAATTTATAATTTATCATTGTTTATGGTTTGGTGATATTTGTTAATAAAATTGTTGTTTTGTACTAAAATAGGTACATTACATACCTACATAATGTGTTTTATTTATTGATTGATTTTAACTGCGAAAGTCTGTGTGTATTTTTGTTACCACGTTTCTCCGTGACGACTTAACCGATTGTGATGACATTTGGAATGTAAATGGCTTAAGTCCTGGAATAACACATAGGCTACTTTTTATCCTGTTTTGACTGTTCCTATCCTGTGGGATAGGATAAAAACTGGAAAAACGCGGATGAAGACGCGCGGGTTAGCTATAAATTAGTGGAAATTTTAACACAGCGTCATCTAGCCACAAACTAAAGAATTAAGAGTAGTAGAGTTCTCTGTGATAGAGCTCGTCCGGGAAAGGACTACCACCATACCTATTTCTGCCGGCAAGCAGTAATGCTCGCATTGCTGTGTTCCGGTGTGAAGGGTATGGTTTTCGGTGAAATTACTGGCACATGAGGCTTTCGATTAGCCTCAAGGTGGCAACCCGCGAGTGAAACCTTTGGTATTGCAAGCGTCCATAGGCTGCGGTAACCGCTTACCATATTGTGGGCCGTACGCTTTGTTGCCACTTCAGTTGTATATAATAAAAAAAAAAGCCTGTAATTGTACTTTGGGAACCGAAAACTGATAGAATACACAATATTTTAAGTAGCACTGGCATTCATCACGACAGCATTCTAATATTCCCACTGCTGGGACACTGAGGGCGCCGGTGGTCTAGTGGAAGTGACCCCGCCTTCCAATCCTAAGGTCGTGGGTTCAAACCCGGTCGTGCACCAATGGATTTTTCTGTTCGAAAAATTTATGTGCGCAATGCCAGTGCTCTCATACGGTGAAGGAAAACATCGTGAGGAAACCGGCATGTCCAAGAACTAAAAATTCGAAAGACATGTGCCATCCACCAATCCGCATTGGGTCCGCGTGGTGGATTAAGACCCAATCACTCTCGCCTGAGAGTAGGCCAGTGTCCCAGCAGTGGGAACATTAGAAGGCTGTCATGATGATGATGACTGCTGGGACACTGGCCTACTCTCGGCCGAGAGTGATTGGGTCACGCGGACCCAATGCGGATTGGTGGATGGCACATGTCTTTCGAATTTTTAGTTCTTGGACATGCCGGTTTCCTCACGATGTTTTCCTTCACCGTATGAGAGCACTGGCATTGCGCACATAAATTTTTCGAACAGAAAAATCCATTGGTGCACGACCGGGTTCGAACTTTGGCTGAAATTTAAAACATAGATAAGTGACCGGGAATAGGCTACTCGGGATTCCTACGCAAACGAAGTCGCGTGCAACAACTAGTTATAAATAAAACGATTTATTATTGTAGGCCTTCTTTATTTCGAAACTACTAGTTACATACATATAAATAAATCCGGTAGAAATCTTAAACAATAACTTACACTATCCACGGTAAGTAAGCATTATACAAATATTAAATTAACTATGTACAAAATACCTAAAACCTATTTCACGAACACCGAGCAAGTGTCAAGTCGACTACCTTCCGGTTATCCGTTAAACTACACTGGCATAGAAAAAAACTGGCAGTATTTTAATATTTTACTAATATCCTCTAATTTACATTCATTCAAAATTTGCTTTCTGAAAAACAAGCAGGTAGGCACTTTTTTTTTTTTTTTTATACAACTGAAGTGGCAACCAAGCGTACGGCCCACTTGATGGTAAGCGGTTACCGCAGCCTATGGACGCTTGCAATACCAGAGGTATCACTCGCGGGTTGCCACCTTGAGGCTAAGATCGAAAGCCTCATGTACCAGTAATTACAACGGAAACCATACCCTTCACACCGGAACACAGCAATGCGAGCCCACCTGCCCCCACTTTTACCCCACTGCTTTATTTATTTTTCAGTTTACATTATTGATTTAGACTCATGAGTTTTAATTGTAATCAAGGAAATCAAACCACTCTCTGGCTCCAGTCGAAGCAGTCGAAAAAAATCGACCCACCCCAACTTTTTGGTAGAATGGGTCATATTTCCTCCAAAAACTTCTGGAGAGACGATTTTTTTGCGGGCCAGTATATCTACCAAGTATACTTATTTAATGTTGTGCAAAGTAAATTTTATCTATAGACAGGAAAAGTTATACTGGCTAACCGAAAATAAGCTTACTTGACACTTACACGTCGGTGAAAGAAGTCCTAAGTTCTACAAAATGAAACAAATATAAAGTTACTGGTGAAATTCCCCACGACCTTTCCATGATCAAACCTGTATAAAACGGTGAAGGAAAACATCGTCATAAACCCGTGGCTTAGCTCTGCGCGTATTGACTATGTCTTGCTTAAAACGGTGAAGGAAAACATCGTGATGAACCCGTGGTTTTAGCTCTGCGCGTATTGACTATGTCTTGCTTAAAACGGTGAAGGAAAACATCGTCATAAACCCGTGGCTTAGCTCTGCGCGTATTGACTATGTCTTGCTTAAAACGGTGAAGGAAAACATCGTGATGAACCCGTGGTTTTAGCTCTGCGCGTATTGACTATGTCTTGCTTAAAACGGTGAAGGAAAACATCGTCATAAACCCGTGGCTTTAGCTCCGCGCGTATTGACTATGTCTTGCTTAAAACGGTGAAGGAAAACATCGTGATGAACCCGTGGTTTTAGCTCTGCGCGTATTGACTATGTCTTGCTTAAAACGGTGAAGGAAAACATCGTCATAAACCCGTGGCTTTAGCTCCGCGCGTATTGACTATGTCTTGCTTAAAACGGTGAAGGAAAACATCGTGATGAACCCGTGGCTTTAGCTTTGCGCGTATTGACCATGTTACGTTACGTGGAGGCTGGTTAAGCTAAGATGGTGGGCAAGCCTTCATCTAAACGAGCGATGTGGCGCGGCGGGGGAAGGTCCGCCGCGCCATGGCACATGTCTTTCGAATTTTTAGTTCTTGGACATGCCGGTTTCCTCACGATGTTTTCCTTCACCGTATGAGAGCACTGGCATTGCGCACATACATTTATCATAGCGAAAAATCCATAATTGCACGACCGGATTTGAACCCACGACCTTAGGATCGGAAGGCGGGGTCACTACCACTAGACCACCAGTGCTCTATTATACAGGGTTCTTATACAGGGTGTAAAAAGTACGACTACCGAAAACGAAAGAGAGTGCTAAACCCAACCAAAAATATATTCAGAAGCATGGTCTGATTGCACCTCCCCCGTTTAGCAGTCTATTAACATCCTATATATAAAAATGATTTGCTGTGCGTTAGTCGCGACAACGGCTAGACCGATTTTGGCCTAGAAATATTTATACGAGCCCAGAGAAGCTTCGGACGATGAGATAATAAGATGCTAAGATTTGATTATTCAAATAGCCTAAGTATTTCAGTAAATTAACCTTTTAACAAAATGATAAAATGATAAACATTTATATTTCCTTCGTCTTGTCTAAAATTTTCTAAATGCATTAATAACCTAAATAAATACAATAAATTAATAACAAGATTACATTAATTCTCGATTATCGATTTCTAAATTATCAAGTCGAACTGTGCGGTACAGCCACTTGCCAAGCGCGAGTCGGACCATTTAATGCTCTATACAGAGTTGGTAAGTATAGGTCTCACAACGGATCTCGGCCGTAGTGAAATTAGCCGTTTCGATGCGCAATGGAGCTTTTTCAAACTGAATTGTCTTTGCGCATCACAAACGGCTAACTTCACGGAAGCCTAAATGTCAGTGCACACCTAGTTGCCGGGGTAGGGAAGCCCTCGTAATAAAAGACTTCTTCAGACTGGAGCTGTCTCTATTTATTCCTGTACGCTTCTTCACTATCCAGCCAAGATCCGCTGTGCGAACTATAGGTATGTAATATAATTATATTTCGGTAATTTCAGTACCTACTTTTGCATATCCATTCTTTAGAAAAAGCGCCATCTACCATCAGCGAATCATCAGCTGAGTAGTAAGTGTTTCTGATTGAAACTTTTTCCGCAAGATGGCGCTGTTCGGGATATTCATATAAACAATTTTCAACCAAGCTGAAATTCGTATGGTGGAGTTTTTATGGTGTTGAATGACTCAATTCGAAGACGCGGGTTCGAATCCCCGACACTGAATATAGCTAGTTTATTAATATAGTATATAATTATATAATATATACTTTTATAATATAGTGACTTTATTATGTAGCCAATGCCTCTACAATTCGACTTCGACGCAACACAATATTAAAATGCTCAATTTACAAAAAAATTACCAAAATCGTTATACCGCCATCTTTCTATGGCATTTCCAGTGATTGTATCACAGAGTATTAAACTTATCGTTTCTTTCAGTCATTTTTAATTACTGAACCCTAATTAAAAGTGATTGAATAGTTGCAATAACATAGCTTGGCAAAAAAGTGTAAAAACTCAACTAGAACATTCATTAATTATTTTTTTGTGTGAATCGATAATTTAAATACTTTCATACATAATGGATAATAAATATTATACATTCTTTCATGCTTGTGAATTGCACTTTTTTGCCCAGCTGCTTACTTAAAAACGCTATTTAAATTTACTGTCACTATATTACATTATCAATTATTAAAAGAGTGCCAATAATAGATTCGTAAATAAAAAATAGCGTTTATAAGTAAGGCCGATAGTGGTTAGATAACAAGAAAAAAATGATTTAAAATTGATACAAAATGTGATTATAAGTTCATATTTCCTTAGTTTTGATAGGCACCTAATTTATAGTTCCGGAGCAATTGGATATTCTCAAATAGACAGATTCGCAATTAGACTAGACAATTAGAATTAGACATAGTACTGTAACTTTGTTAGTCGTATGAGTATTGCCAAATCGCGTGTTTAATCTCAATCTTTACATAATATAAAATTAAGTCGGTATTTATGTATGTATGTTCATACATACATACATAAATACCATTACATTGAGATTTAACAAAAACACGAGATCATTCTCGTGTTTTTGTTAAATCTCAATCCTTACATAATATAAAATGAAGTCGGTATTTATGTATGTATGTATGAGCAAGCGTCTCGTTTTAAGTCTGGCTTTGCTTTCGTTTGTCAGTTTTTTGGTTCTCTCGGCGGATCTAGGCTTCCGTGAAGTTAGCCGTTTCCATGCGCAATGGAGCTTTTTCTAACTAAATTGTTTTGCGCATCACAAACGGCTAGATCTTTTAAACTACGCAACGGAATTTAATGCGGTTTTCAACAATAGATAGAGTAGTTCAAGAGGAAGGTTTAGAGCACGTGCGAAGCCGGGGCGAGTCCGCTAGTAATATTATGAAAGGGAAAGTGTGTAAGTTTTGTATGTTTGTGGGAGCATCACGCCCAAACGACTGAACGGATCTATATGAAATTTAACACAGGCATAGATTGTGGCATGTAGCATATGGGCAACTAATTATCCCGCGTAGTCATCATTTGGATGGGTGACCGCCAGTGGCATTTCAACTGAGCGCTCCCGTGCTTCGGAGGGCACGTTAAGCAGTCGGTCCCGGCTTTTTCAAAGTCGTTAGGCCATGACAGAGGCCTTCGGGCGGCCTAGAAACTCTGTCACCAGAGTTGGCCACTGACTCATACGCTTACTTTCTTTATTATCGCTGGTTTCCGTGGGATAAAAATTGTTAAACCGCGGGGCGCAGCTAGTAACAAATAAAATAAAGTACTCATCATGACAGCCTTCTAATGTTCCCACTGTTGGGACACTGGCCTACTCTCAGGCGAGAGTGATTAGGTCTTAATCCACCACGCGGACCCAATGCGGATTGGTGGATGGCACATGTCTTTCGAATTTTTAGTTCTTGGACATGCCGGTTTCCTCACGATGTTTTCCTTCACCGTATGAGAGCACTGGCATTGCGCACATAAATTTTTCGAAACAGAAAAATCCATAGGTGCACGACTGGGTTTGAACCCACGACCTTAGGATTGGAAGGCGGGGTCACTACCACTAGACCACCAGTGCTCTACTACTAAAGTGATAGTGCAATAAAGTACTGCTGCTGTCCTATTGCGAATCTGTCCAGTTGAGAATTTGCCCATTTGCTACAGAGTTACATTTATACTGATATATTTTGTCCGTTACATTTTATTACTTTAGTTACAATAATTGAAAAAACTACTTTTATGTGACATCTCAATTATTATAACATTTAAAATTGACTACAAGAATATACATTTAAATACATAATCCGTACCAGCTACCTATCCATTCGAAAAAGTTACATCACATTTGAGCAATTCAAAAATATATTGCTTTTTCATAACACCATTCCTTGCCCGTAACAAAAATTTGATATTTAAAAATGTTTCATTTTTGCAACTCGCATTTGAATAATGACATTAATTAACTAATCAAAGCTTAATTTGATTACTTTTTTTAAAAATTCTCCGCAGGAATTTAAAAACTAACAATTTAAAAGGTTAACACGATCTAAAATATTTTCATTCATTCATTTTATTTATTTACAAAATGAAATGAATAATTTATTTAAATAGAGTTTTAACATTCGGGTGCGCACCATCCATCATCATCATGACAGCCTTCTTATGTTCCCACTGCTGGGACACTGGCCTACTCTCAGGCGAGAGTGATTGGGTCTTAATCCACCACGCGGAAACAATGCGGATTAGTGGATGGCACATGTCTTTCGAGTTTTCACTTCTTGGACATGCCGGTTTCCTCACGATGTTTTCCTTTTTCTTTTATACTACTAAATTGGTAACCAAGCGTACGGCCCACTTGATGGTTAGCGGTTACCGTAGCCTATATACGCATGCAATATGATAGATATCACTTGCGTGTTACCACCCTGAGACGTTAGATGGTAAGTCTCATGTTTTCCTTCACCGTATGAGAGCACTGGCATTGCGCACTTAAATTTTTCGTGGCGATAGATCCGGATCACAACTGGATTCGAACCCACGACCTTAGGATCGGAAGGCGGGGTCACTACCACTAGATCACCAGTGCTCATGGCGCACGGCCCACTTGAGGCCATATCGAAATGTTTTTAACACTCGTAAACCATTGTCAATTTAGATAGATAGATAGATAACGCTTTATTGATCACCACACAGAAATAATACAAAAGCATTAAACTTAGATTAAGAGGTAATACAATTGGCGGCCTTATCGCTGAAAGCGATCTCTGCCAGGCAACCTATGCACGGAGCGGACTAAAATTTAATTGAGAAGGGGCATGTTGGTGTGGTGTGTAATTTATATGGGATCTTTTTATATCAGCAAATGACAAGACAATCAAGGCGCCCGCCTGATGTTAAGCACCACGCCTGACTATTACAGATGCAGTGCCACCCAAATCTTAAAGTTTTTAAGTGTTTGCGTGGCACTGCACTTATCACCCCGAGACATTGTTGTTAAGTCTTTTCCGTCCAGTAATTTCACTTGCTACAGTGCCCTTCAAAGCTAAACACAGTGCAGTGCACACTACTGCTTGGAGGTAGAATATCTGACACTGCGGTGGTACCCACCGAGACGGACTCTTGCTGAAGAGTCCACCAGGTATTACATACCTATTTCTGCCGCTAAGCAGCACGCATTGCTGTGTTCCGGTTCGAAGGTTATGGTTTCCGGTGAAATTACAGGCACATGAGACTTTCCATCTAACGTCACAGGGTGTCACGCAAGTGATATCTATGATGTTGCATGCGTACATAGGTAACGGTAACCGCTGACCATCAAGTGGGCTGTACGCTTGGTTACCACTTTAGTAGTATAAAAAAAAAAATAGTTAAAATTTATGTTATATCAAAAGTAAAATGAACAAACTAATAAAACATTTTTAAATAACATCCACAAATCACAACACTAATAACCAATGTGACGACCAATGTGGCGCGGTGGGCGAAGGTCCGCCTGCGACGCGGAGGTTGCGGGTTCGATTCCCGCCTTGGGACAAATGTTTGTATGATCTGCAAATATTTGTTCCGGGTGTTCTGGGTGTTTTCTATGTATAATAAAAAATATCTATCTATGTATTGCATTGTAATAAATATATATCAGTCATCTAGTACCCATAACACAGCTCTGTTTAACAGCAGCTTACCTTGGGGCTAGATGATGCTGTGTGGATTGTCCAGCATTATTTATTTTATTTTTATTTATTTATTATTTCAGCTAGTGATGTGACACAGCGACGGCTTATACTCGTTCGTATCGCCGTGACTAGTATTTCAAGCGCTACATTTGCAGCAGTAACAGGTATTTGGCGCTAGTATTATCATACTAGGCGCCTAGTATTTTAGATTAGGTTAGTATTAGATTAGGTACTGGTGCGGTAACTATTCGCCTTTTAAACGTTTGCTGAATTCCTCCTGTTGCATTTCGCGCCATTCTTTCTTTGCCTTTACCCGCTTCAATTGGCCATCCCTGCAAATAAATATAATCTATACTAACATTATAGAGAGAAGATTAGTATTTTTTTTTTTTTTTTTTTTATACAACTGAAGTGGCAACCAAGCGTACGGCCCACAAGATGGTAAGCGGTTACCGCAGCCTATGGACGCTTGCAATACCAGAGGTATCACTCGCGGGTTGCCACCTTGAGGCTAAGATCGAAAGCCTCATGTGCCAGTAATTTCACCGGAAACCATACCCTTCACACCGGAACACAGCAATGCAAGCATTACTGCTTGGCGGCAGAAATAGGTATGGCGGTAGTCCTTCCCCGGACGAGCTCTATCACAGAGAACTCTACTACTCTTGTTTGTTACGAATAAACTCAAAAACTACTGGTTTTGCGGGACGGACGCGGAGGATGCGGGTTCGATTCCCGCCTCGGGTCAAATGTTTGTACGATCTACAAATATTTGCTCCCGGTGTTCTGGGTAGTTGTTGTCAGCCTGCACTGTCCTACTGCTGGGCAAAGGCCTCCTTTTGAGTTTTCCAGACTTTGCGGTCTAACGCCAATACCTTCCACTGATCACTGAAGGTGTTGAGTTCGTCTCGCCATCGCTTGCGTGGTCTACCGCGACGCCGCCTCACTGTCTCAGGGCTCCACTCAGTGGCAGTATATAATAATAGTTCTGGGTAGTATATAATAAAAAATATCTATCTATGTATTGTATTAAGTATATATCAGTCATCTAGTACCCATAACACAGCTCTGTTTAACAGCAGCTTACCTTGGGGCTAGATGACGCTGTGTGCATTGTCCAGCATTATACTCTACTATATGTATACATTATAGTAGAATGCATATATGTATGTGCCATCCACCGCACCGCATTGGGTCCGCGCGGTGGATTAAGAGCCAATCACTCTCGCCTGAGAGTAGGCCAGTGTCCCAGCAGTGGGAACATAGAAGGCTGTCATGATGGTTATAGTTACCACTGCAAGTCGACGAGGCCCCCGCGCCTCGCTATAACCGCCTTCACCCGGTTCGCGAAGTCCACCGCGCTCTCGTCCTTGGTGCGCGTCATGGCGGGAAGGTACCACACGTCGCACACGATCGCCCATGAGCTCATCATGTGCAGCAGGTAGTGCAGCATCCCGTACCGGGAGCTGTTCCAGAACGCGTCGCCAAAGCGCGGGTCGTACCTGCAGATAGATATATACAGGGTGTAATCGTTAAGTGTGCACAGGCGATTATTCCGTAACTATTGCAGATATCAAAAAACTTTAAACTGATATCGAAAGTACTTTACCTAATGAGTAAAATGACATTAATAACTTTTTAAAAATAAAACGAGAAATATCCAAAAAAATTACATTAATCACTCCCATACATTTTATTTCTTAGTAAGTACAAAATTTTGTGTTCAAAGCATATGTTCGAAGTGACGTCCTCCTTGTGCAATACAATGACGAGCTCTATTTACAGTTTCTAAATGAACTTTCCTTAACATTTGCGGAGTAATTAAAGCAATTGCACGACGTACACGATTCTGTAACTCTTCTAGGCTGTGTACTCTCTCAGCGTACACGTGGTCTTTGACAAATCCCCATAGGAAGAAATCACAAGGCGTGAGATCCGGGGATCTGGCAGGCCAAGGGGTTGCACTATTATTGGCTATTAAGCCATTATAATTGTTTCGTAAGAAATTCATTACAACATTTGTATTATGTGCAGGTGCTCCATCTTGTTGAAAAATTATCGACCTTCTTTCATCGTCTGGAATTGGTTCTAAGAGACTTGGCATATCGTTTTGTACAAAGGAGAAATATCTCTGTCCATTTAAGGTTCCACTGTAAAAATATGGCCCAATGATCCGATCTCCAAGAATACCACACCACACATTAATTGAGAATCGCACCTGAGCTCTAACTTCAGTAGTTAAGCGAGGATTGTCAATTGACCAATAATGCGAGTTTTTTCTATTGTAAATGCCGCAGTTTGAAACATTACTTTCATCGGTCCATAAAATTGACCTTACATTGACATAATTACTGACTAGCCAATTGCAATAGACCAGCCGACGAGCAGGATCATCATTGTGCAGCGTTTGAGTAGGTTTTATCTTAAATGCTTTGAAGTTGTGTTTTTTTAATAACTTGTGTACATAATTGTGGGACACTGGAAATGATCGGGCCACTGAACGCGTTGATTCTTGTGGATTATCTACTACGTAGTTAATAATATTGTTATCTAAGTCATTATCAAATTCCGGAGCTCTTGTTCTCGAACCTTTTTTTCTGTTAAAAGATCCATAATTTATCAAATTGTTATCCAACTTACGTAAATACGTACCAGAAGGAACTTCTCTATCTGGGTACTCTCTTCTGTAGGCGATAATGGCCGCCCTATTGTTACAATCATGTTTGTAGTACATTTTTAACATGTCCCTCTTTTCTGTATTGGAATATGCCATTTTTCAATCAATAAATGCAACAATCACGATTATTAACGCAAATTGAAAAATACAATAAATTGGCGGGAACGAGATCCCGCGATAAAGAATTTGAATTTAGAACGAACACCAAAGAGTATCTTTCTTTTTGTTTTTATTTAGTATGTTGCTTTTCAGCTAGTTCAAATCAATACAATATTGAAACAAGGTTTATTATAAATTTGAAGTGGTAAGATAATTAATCTACACGTGTATCTACTTGAAATTCATTAATACCTTCATATCGTACATAATTATAAAATGACAAGGGTAAAATGAGTAGGTACTATTCCACTTAAAATAAGGAAACTAAAACCTTTCTACTATCTCATACTAAATGTATGGGAGTGATTAATGTATTTTTTTTGGATATTTCTCGTTTTATTTTTAAAAAGTTATTAATGTCATTTTACTCATTAGGTAAAGTACTTTCGATATCAGTTTAAAGTTTTTTGATATCTGCAATAGTTACGGAATAATCGCCTGTGCACACTTAACGATTACACCCTGTATATACAAGATAGAAAACACTTTATTGTACATAACACAGAAGACAAGAAAATAAAAGCTTGAAAACTAAAAATTTCGGAAGTACAATGGGCGGCCTTAGAGATAATCGTCTTCTTACACAGGGTAGTTTATTATTAATTATCCTTGTTGGATAACGAATGGGGAGCGTGTGGCGTATGTCAATGACCCGCGCGTCAATGAATCACGTGTCAATGACACACGCGTCAATGACCTGCGCGCGTCAATGACCCCCTATAACCACTAAAGGGCGCGCGTGCTGAAATATTTAATTATCACGCGATTTCCAACAGGTACTGCGCGTCATAGCGGGCAGGTACCACACGTCGCGCACGTGCACATCATGTGCAGGAGATAATGCAGCATCCCGTACCGGGAGCACCAACCCCAAAACCAAAACAAAAATCACTCGTCAGTAAAAAAGTTATATCAGCAACGTATTAGTCGTCTGAAGCGTGCCCGATTGAGAGAGACAACGCGCGGCGCGGCGCCCGCAGGAGCACAGCAGGAGTCTCCCGTCTCGCTCACGCGCTCGGTCGATGACCTGGCGAGATCATCTGTCCGTGTTGTACATTGCTGTTTTTTTAATTTAGTTTTTTGCTTTTACTATGACATAATTAGATAGATGTGGTCTTATTATGTTGTACTATGTAATGAGTATGTCTATGTATGTAACTAGAAAAATTTAAAAGGACATAGACAAGTCAACATTATTTTTTCCCTAAATTTTCGCGTTTATTTTCCCTTAATATTTTCAGAATCATGGTCTGTTTGCCACTGAACCAATGCACCTGTATTCTGGCAAACAAATCAAATTTCATTTTATTTCATTTCTGTTTAACAGCAGCTTACCTTGGAGCTAGATGATGCTGTGCGGATTGTCCAGCATTATTTATATATTTCCTACCTATTTTACGACTACCTATTTTATGATAACTTCTTTAACTTCCTTACTATTTTTTATTTTTTTTGTTTGAAATACAGGTTTTCCTAGTTCAGGTATATCAAAATTGTTATTAGCTCTTTATATAAATATTAATTAGCTATAAGATGTATTAGCACTAAGAAAAAAATAATAAATAAAGTTATTAAAGTTATTATTGTAAACTTGGGTAGGTCAAGTATCATAATTGTTTTAGTTAGATACTATTTCTTTTGTTATCATAAGCACCTAATTAATTTAGTTTTATTATGTTTATGTTGTGTATTGTTGCAAATAAAAATAATTCTAATTCTATTCTATTTTATATTCATTTCTTTCAAACTCACTTGATTGCTACTGGATAGATGGTGCCGCCAACTTCGAAGCTTCCCTTCTTAAACTGCATGACCGAAGTGTTGTTGATACAAGTGCCTTCGGGGAATATCAGGATCGGCGGGTTGTCTGGCACTGAGATGTGCTCTTTTAACCTGGAATTATCAATATTTCGAGTTCTAAGCGATCAGCTCTAATAAGTAGACTGCCTGCCCTGCGTAGACCTTGTTTGCGCAGAATGAGTGCTGAGTGTACGCCAAAAAGAAAAATAAACTAACGAAAATAAATCCATTTTGAAATAAATCCATTGGTGAGCCATTTGCAGATATGTTAAGGCGTTTCATATCTTATTTAGCCTTACGAATGACAAAATAGGCAATATTATTTACTTGGATCAAGTTAATTCAAGTTGCTAACTTTGGGAATCTTCACCTTAGTATCTTTAAAGGCCGATTTCAGCAAAAAATAGCCAATTAAGTTGCAATTTTTTGTGGTATTATGAAAGGTTAGAGTCCTTGAAAGTTTTTAAGAACACTTACCATAGATTATGGTTTTTTGATTTTTAATTTAATATTGAAAATTCAACTTTGACTCTCTCAAACAAAAATTCGTCACTTTTCATCAAAACTTTTGTAACTCGCACTAATGCTAGGAAGTTGATTATTTTATGCATGATTGTACAACTAATTGAGATTATTTTACAAAAAATAAAATCTTGGAAAAAAAACCTCCAAAAAGTTTTTTTATAAGATTTAAACGTTCCGACCAAACATTCTCAAAAAAAAAAACAAAAAAAAACATAACTCGAAAAATACGAAAAATCGGGGAATGTGGTATTTTCGGATACCCCTGAATCTGGGGCATCTAAATTTTTCATATTAACGTCTATGTTTGGACCACCCTGTATATAGATATTTTTTTATTACACATAGAAAATACCCAGAACTAATATTAGCAGTTGGTACAAACATTTGTTCTAAGGCGGGAATCGAACCCGCAACCTTCAGCGTCGCAGGTGGACCTTCGCCCCGCGGTGCATCGGTTGTCGATCGGTCAAAACCAACATAACCTCATAACAATTATAACAAAATAAATATAATTTTATATTAAATAAAATGTCAGTCAAAAGAGCACCGGTGGTCTAGTGGTAGTGACCCCGCCTTCCGATCCTAAGGTCATGGGTTCAAACCCGGTCGTGCACCAATGGATTTTTCTGTTCGAAAAATTTATGGTCGCTATGCTAGTGCTATCATACGGTGAAGGAAAACATCGTGAGGAAACCGGCATGTCCAAGAACTAGAAATTCGAAAGACATGTGCCATCCACCAATCCGCATTGGGTCCGCGTGAATCCAATAACTCTCCCTCGCCTAAGAGTAAGCCAGTGTCCCAGCAGTGGGAACATTAGAAGGCTGTCATGATGAAAATGTCAGATATCGAATTACCTTCTAGCGACGGCATTTCTATCCTTAGCCTCGGACCTTTCGAACCAAATATGGGGCGAAGCCCTAGCGAGCGCTCTCTGTAACAATCCTAGAAATCCACCATGTCGTTGTCCAATCTGGAATATTTAGGACTTTGTCAAAGAAATATTGACTAATGTAAAATACTAAGTATTTATCCTACAGCACACACTGGACACTCTCAATAAAATGTATGAAGCAAACACGACGCAATCACCACACGCATAGTTTGTGTACGTAAACGTTGCTGTTGTATGTGTGAGTATCATGATTGTTCCCACCCAACTATAGCAAGAGCGAGATAGCACACTTTCGCTCGCTCTGGCATGCGCGCGCTTGGACCTACACAAAATCAAATTAAACGCGTGCCTTAGCCCTTAGCTTCAGAGCCGGCAAACTTGCGACCGGGTGAGGTAATACTTATTTCTGCCGCCAAGCAGTAATGCTCGCTGTGTTCCGGTGTGAAGGGTATGATTTCCGGTGAAATTACTGGCACACGAGGCTTTCGATCTTAGCCTCAAGGTGGCAACACGCGAGGGATACCTCTGGTATTGCAAGTGTCTATAGGCTGCGGTATCCGCTAACCATCTTGTGGGCCTTACGCTTGGTTGCCACTTCAGTTTTATAAAAAAAAAAAAGGTAAGTGGCACCGGGAGGAGGTAGGGAGTGGCCATTCTGTGCGTAGGTAGTACTAATCTGTTCTATGCACAGGTAAAGTACATTTTTCCTGGATAAAAATAGTTTATCAGCTATTCCGATAACTGTGCCTTGAAAGTATTTTTTTCTCTGGCTTAGTAGTTTTAAAGTAAGTAAGTTCGTACGAGTCAATGACCAGCTCTGTGACGGAGTTAAAGTAAGCGGAGCGCTCGTGAAGTAGCTGGCTAAGTTGTTCCTAAAAGATCAACGAAGTTAAGCACTGTTCTGCGTAGTCATCATTTGGATGGGTGACAGCCAGTGGTAATTTCAACTGAGCGCTCGCGTGCTTCGGAGGGCACGTCAAGCAGTCGGTCCCGGCTTTTTCAAAGTTGTTAGGCCATGACAGAGGCCTTCGGGCGGCCTAGAAATCTGTCACCAGAGTTGGCCACTGACTCATACGAACTTACTCTGGTGACGGAATTGATAAGCCACACGAAGACCCCGTCATGAACTGACAACTTAAAAGTAACCATAGATTATCCATAGATTATATATCTTAAAATACAATAATATTTAAAACAGCCATTACATAATATTGACATAGAGCTCAGACCCCAAGCATTCATGCTCACGAAGAAAGCTAAGTAAGATTATTTTATATACAGGGTCTTTGATTATTAGTGTGCAATATTCAATCAACGTGTTCCACACAAAAAAAAAACATGTAATTTATTTTTATAACATTTTGTCTGAAATATAGCAAGTAAATCGATTACGTTTTTTTGGTCAATTATTGTTTATCATTGTTGGAAATCGCGTAATAATTAAATATTCGAGCACGCGCGCCCCGTAGCGGTTATAGAGTGTCATTGACACGCGCAGGTCGTTGACGCGTGGGTTGTTAACACGCGGTTCATTGACGCGCGGGTCATTGACATACGCCACGCGCTCCCCTTTCGATTTCCAACAAGGATAATTAATAATTGACCAGAAAAACGTAATCGATTTACTCGAGATTTTTCAGACAAAATGTTTTAAATGAAAAAGAACATGTACTTTTTTTTGTGTGTGGAACATATTCCTTGAATATGGTGCTTTAATAATCAAAGACCCTAAAGTGATAAGTATGTACCTAAACTAAGATATATTATAAAAACCAACGGAAACAAGCAAACGGACAGACGAACATTAATCCCATCTTTATTATTGCCCATGTTTGAATTCACTTACGTTTGAACGTTTACTGTGCTGGAATATTCCTTGAAAGAGGAAATACTAGTAAATTTTTTTTTTTTTTTTTTATACTACTGAATTGGCAACCAAGCGTACGGTCCACAAGATGGTAAGCGGTTACCGCAGCCTATGGACGCTTGCAATACCAGAGGTATCACTCGCGGGTTGCCAACTTGAGGCTAAGATCGAAAGCCTCATGTGCCAGTAATTTCACCGGAAACCATACCCTTCACACCGGAACACAGCAATGCGAGCATTACTGCTTGGCGGCAGAAATAGGTATGGGGGTAGTCCTTCCCCGGACGAGCTCTATCACAGAGAACTCTACTACTCTTAAATTAATTAAATATGTAATTAGTATGATAACATTAATAACTATAAGTATTAAGAAGACCTAATACTTGTAATACCTGTTAATGTTGGATTACTAACTTGTATGTCAACTATTTATACCTGTTTTCAAATACTTGTACTACGTAAATACCTAGTATTGCCAGATTCTTAGCTAAGGAAAAGTTTTTATTTTTTTTTAAGGGTATGGTTTCCGGTGAAATTACTGGCACATGAGGCTTTCGATCTTAGCCTCAAGGTGGCAACCCGCGAGTGATACCTCTGGTATTGCAAGCGTCCATAGGCTGCGGTAACCGCTTACCATCTTGTGGGCCGTACGCTTAGATTCCACTTCAGTTGTATAAAAAAAAAAAAAGTTTGAGAAGTTTTTTTTTTTATTAAATTAATGCATACTATCGCACCTAATATTATTAATGACAATGATATTTATTAGTCGTATTTATTCTTTAACGTCAATAAATAAATCAGTTTTTTGACGAGCGATGTGGCGCAGCGGGCGCAGGTCCGCCTGCGACGCGGAGGTTGCGGGTTCGATTCCCGCCTCGGGTCAAATGTTTGTACGATCTACAAATATTTGTTCCGGGTGTTCTGGGTATTTTCTATATATAATAAAAAAAATATCTATCTATGTATTGTATTGTATTTAGTATATATCAGTCATCTAGTACCATAACACAGCTCTGTTTAACAGTAGCTTACCTTGGGGCTAGATGATGCTGTGTGGATTGTCCAGCATTATTTATTTATTTAATTTATTTATTTATCAGTGTATTTTAAAGCGATTTTGGTTATTAGGATATTCTCAACGCGATTACGAATATGAAAATTTCAGTTCTATAACAAATTGTGCGATCCACTACCACATAGTGAAAAAGAACTATTTTTGTAGAAAAAAAGAAAAACAAAACTACACACACTGGTTATTTTAGCGAAAGCTTTAAAAAAAAAAAAAACACATAACTGGTTAACTTCAGCAGCGAGGAAAAAAAAATTGGTAATCTTCGCAGTACGTACCAGTGAGTAGCAGTTGTCACACATGAGCACTAACACATCGATAGGGCTCGTGTGATTGGCCACACAGATGCCGTTCGCGGGCTTGTTATGTTCATCGTGGTATGTGATGAGAGCTGATATGCACCGCGAGAGTAGGTTGAAGCACGCATGCGCAGTGGTCGAGTTAACCCGCTGCTTGAACGGCCCGTCGGGAAGCGTGCCCACGATCCATGTCGATACCACCAGCCACCACACCTAGCGAGCCCGGCTATTTTAAAAATGGAACATACACAAAATGGCGGCGATCGGGCGTAACAGGTATTTTGTCACGGTACCTGTTCCAGTAAATAATCGACCAAGTATAGATTTAACTCTTGTACTTAGAATTAAAATGATAATATTTTTTTATTATCGAGTCTTGTTTTAAAGTCTTTAGATGATTTGGTCGACAGTAGTTACCAGTGACAGTTATATTACAAGATACCTGTTAATAAAACACCATAAAATGAGTGTGAATCTGTAAAAATAAAATAATGAATACCCTAATGTAGACTTATATAAAATCTAAAGAGTCCCAACTCTTAGATAAAAACGTACATTCAAAATATACAAATACTGTGTTCCCAAATGTGAAAAATACCGATGGAATTTAAAAACTCAAAGAAAACTAAGATGGTGGGTTTGCGCGTATTCTATTTAGCTGTTATTTTGAAACTAGACTGCAACCAACTTATGTCAAAAACCAGTCATGACATTAGGTCATAGCTTTTGACAATTGTAAATGTTGACGTATCGTCCAGCTATCTGTTTTTGACAGCTAGACTAGACTAGATACGTTAACGATTGTCCTAAGAATTATTCCTAAGAATTATTCCACATACGGTCTCTGATCCAATAAAAAATAACAGTTACAAGTATTTAATCAATATTAAGTAGAAAGTAACAGTTCTGGATCCGTAATCCAATACATATTACTTCAGAATACGAAAACCCCACCACCCAGCTTTTCAAACGCACCAAACGCAAATGATTCCCATCTATAAGGACATTCACAAACCAAGCTTGCCAAACTTGCCAGCTACAAAATAAAAGTACCAAAGAGAAGCAAGTGTTCACGCTGAGTATACCGACGTCGATCGGACTCGTGTGGTTGGCAACACAGAAGCCGTTGTACTTCGGCATGTGTTGCGTATCGTGGAAGTATATAGTTCCCGACAAGCCGCGCATTATCGTCCGGAGGGATATCTTGTAGGACAGGGCTCCGAAGGTTCGCCGGATCCTTCCAGAAGGCAACAGGCTAACTAGGGATGTTGTTACTAACATCGTGAGGACCTTTAGTTGGATTAAGACATGTTAAAATACTTAGGGAATTAATAATGTTATTGGGAAAAATTTTGTATTTTTTGCTTGCTAAAATACTAACAGGAACAAACAATATTATTAGCAAAAAATGCGGTATTTTCAAAGTGATGTCAACCAAATTGGTAAGTACACTCCTATTTAGAAAAAAGTTTATAAGCCTTTGGTTGGGAAATAATAATGTTATAATACTAAGTTCACGAATAAACAATATTAGAGAAATGGTGAGTAAGAAAATAGTGTGATATGAAGATCATGTCAACAAAGTGAGTACTTATAAATAATTTATTAATTAGAAATAAATCACTAATTTATCATAGAAACTAATTCAATAATAAGTAATAAGAGTAGTAGAGTTCTTTGTGATAGAGCTCGTCCGGGGAAGGACTACCACCATACCTATTTCTGCCGCCAAGCAGCAATGCTCGCATTGCTGTGTTCCGGTTCGAAGGCTATGGTTTCCGGTGAAATTACAGGCACATGAGACTTCCCATCTAACGTCTAAGGGTGGTAACACGCAAGTGATATCTATGATGCTGCATGCGTACATAGGCTACGGTAACCGCTGACCATCAAGTGGGCCGTATGCTTGGTTGCCACTTCAGTGGTATAAAACAAAAAAAAAAAAAAATTAATTAATCATTTAGAAAACCATCAATATCCACTTGCTACGATCATGACACACCGTTTTTAAATAATTTACTCTCATCACATTCTTTATACTCATCGGTACACAAAAACACCTAACACTAAAAAATACTATATTTTTTTATGTTAGCAAGTGACGAGACATTCAAGGCGCCCGCCTGTTGTTAAGCACCACGCCTGACTATACAGATACAGTGACACCTAAACAAATAACAATTCAAGTGCTGTGTCTGTGCTGAAACCACTGGGAAACCCTCCACACCCTGCAGTTTGGAAATAAAGGTACCGTGCAGTCCTTCCTCTTTCGAAAAACTGTCTCTAACCCAACTTGTCTACAGTTTTTAAGAATCATCCTTACTATTATATACAGTCCATTAAAATTTGCATTTTTCGCATCAACCGCGTACCCATTGTGTGGTTATCAGCTACTGCGCTTATCACCCCGAGACATAGTTGTTAAGTCTCTTTCGCCCAGTAATTTAACTTGCTACAGTGCCCTTCAAACCTTTAAACAGTAATGCTTGCACACTGCTGCTTGGAGGTAGAATATCTGACACTGCCTACCTAATGTCATAAGCGTTTACCTTAAAACAACGACGCTACGGAATTAATGTAGTTTTCTTCAATAGATTGAGTGATTCAAGAGGAAGATTTATACGTATAGTTTAAGCACCCTAGCGAAGCCGCGGCGGATCGCTAGTCAAAATATATTTTTTAAAAAGCTCCGATACTAATACCAAAGAACTACCTAATACTAATAAATACTACCTAATACTAATAAATACTACCTAATACTAATAAATAATACCAAATACTAATAAATACTACCTAATACTAATAAATACTACCAAATACTAATAAATACTACCTAATACTAATAAATAATACCAAATACTAATAAATACTACCTAATACTAATAAATACTACCAAATACTAATAAATACTACCTAATACTAATATCGGAATAGTATTTAACGATATTGAAGTCTGGTTCGGTGGTGAAATATGTGTGATAGTGTGATGTGATTAGTGTGATAGTGTGATCATAACTTACCCCTATAAAGAACACCATGATCCTAAGAGGCAGTAACACCATATATCTGACCATAAAACCCATTGCCCATATTATTGTAAGACGCCATGTTAGAAACTCGTACTGCCTGAAATATAGAAAAAAAAAACCTATAACATCTTATCTTATAACATCCCAAAAATAATTCGCCTCAAGCGGGATTTGAACCCGCAACCATTGAAGCATTTAAACCAGCTCGAAGCGCCGATAGCTCAACGGACAACAATGCGGATTAGATGGCACATGTCTTTCGAATTAGTTCTTTGACGACCGATGTGGCGCAGCGGGCGCAGGTCCGCCTGCGACGCAGAGGTTGCGGGTTCGATTCCCGCCTCGGGACAAATGTTTGTACGATCTACAAATATTTGTTCCGGGTGCTCTGGGTATTTTCTATATATAATAAAAAAATATCTATCTATGTATTGTATTGTATTAAATATATATCAGTCATCTAGTACCCATAATACAGCTCTGTTTAACAGCAGCTTACCTTGGGCTAGATGATGCTGTGTGGATTGTCCAGCATTATTTATTTATTTATGTCGGTTTCCTCACGATGTTTTCCTTCACCGTATGAGAGCACTTGCAATGCATGCGAAGAACATACATTCTTCGAATAATAATAATAAATAGTTTATTCAATTTTAACACGGTACAATAGAAATACAATACAATAGAAAAGGTGCACGTCCGGTTTCAAACCCACGACCTTAGTGTCGGAAGGTTACTACCACTAGACCACCAGTACTTACATATTAGTTCTAGTAAGGAGGTTCCAGCTTCTCAACTCCTCGGCCTCGAAGACGGATGTGACCTGGTCCTCAATGATGGACTCCATCCCCGCCTTCACCAGGTCTAAGCAGTGGGACAGGTGGAAGTCGAGCGTTTTCTGGAGACAGAGGCCAAATACAGGGATATTGTTACAATAAAGTAAGTAAAATAAGTATGAGTCTGTGGCCAACTCTGTCACCAGAGTTGGCCACAGACTTGGAGAAGCTTTCCTTGGGGCTAGATGATGCTTTGTGGATTGTCAAGCATTATTTATTTATATTTCTGTCAATGATTAGAAATTGACACTATAACAAACTTTATTTTCTGTCAAATTGGTCAATACTGCTGAACACAATAGAAAAGTTTTTACTTTGCTTGTATATCTTACCTCCCCTTTCCCCTGATCGAGCCTGTGTCCATTCACCCGCTCCTGGCTGGAGCTCCGCTTGTAGTTCAGCTCCGGTGATGGTCCCAGGATCTCGTCCCGTTCTATCACCGTGTTCAGGGTGCCTGGAACATCATCAAAGTTATTATGACATCATACTGTGTCATCATACGTCATGCCTAACTACATGCACAGCTGTTAGCTGTTAGCGGCAATATTTTACCGCCCCGTCCTACCTACCTTTGCATTGTATTTTGAACGAGCTATTTACAAAATATGGATTCAAATTTGTTTATGTACGGCTTATTTAACTTCTTACCTACGAGTATTTGAAGTTAAACAAATTTATTAAAATACTCAGACATCCTCTACTCTAGCGGGAGATTGGGTGCTAATAGTAGCGTCTTGATTCCCAAATATAATTAACTAGCTAAGTAGATAGATTAATAGTAGAGTTCTCTGTGATAGAGCTCGTCCGGGGAAGGACTACCACCATACCTATTTCTGCCGCCAAGCAGTAATGCTCGCATTGCTGTGTTCCGGTGTGAAGGGTATGGTTTCCGGTGAAATTACTGGCACATGAGGCTTTCGATCTTAGCCTTAAGTTGGCAACCCGCGAGTGATACCTCTGGTATTGCAAGCGTCCATAGGCTGCGGTAACCGCTTACCATCTTGTGGGCCGTACGCTTGGTTGCCAATTCAGTTGTATAAAAAAAAAAAAAAAAGATTTTAGGTTTTTTGTTTCTTTTTCTTTATTTCATGTGTAATTTGGTCTTCAAACAAGCTATTAACATATTATCTCTTGTTTTCTCAACACTATTAATTTTGATTTTCTGCACTCAAAAGTTATGGTATAAACCTGATCAAAACTGTATTTTAGCTATAATTATGATTTTTGTTGATTGTATCGTGTATTGTGTGCCTAAAAAAAAAAAAAAAACTATATTTTACAATTAGAAAACTGTGAATGCTAGATTAAGAATAATAAAATAAAAATGAAAAAATGACAGCGTTATTTTCCCACTGGTGGGAAACTGGCCTACAAACGAGCGAGTGTCAGATATTCTAACTCCAAGCAGTAGTGTGCACTGCACTGTGTTTAGCTTTGAAGGGCACTGTAGCAAGTGAAATTACTGGGCGAAAGAGGCTTAACAACAATGTCTCGGGGTGATAAGCGCAGTGCACGTAAGCTTTGGGTGGCACGGCATCTGTAATAGCCAGGCGTGGTGCCATAATGACTAGCTCGAGTTGGAACATAAGACTGTCATGAGGCTGTCATGATGACTTTTTTTTTATGTCATCAAGTGACAAGACGATCAAGGCACCACGCCTGACCATAACATAGAATAGAATAACTTTATTCATTTTCTTAGTGCTAATTTAATATTAATATTTAGAGCCAAAAAAATTTAGATCGGCTCGGCTCGGCTCTGCAGAGCCTTGAACAACTGCAACACCATAGATATTTTTAATGTCAATTTAAATAAGTTTCGTCAACACTTGATCCAGAACTTACCAAACTGATTTGGCCTGTCTTTTTTGTTTACTTTGTTTACTTAATTAAACATTTGCTTGTGTTATATTATAGTTAATTTGTTATTTTGTAGTTTAGAATTTGTTACTCCGTTACATATTTTTGCATGCAGTGTCTACCTTTAATTGATTGTGCAATTAGCTATGGATAATACTTAGTGTAAGTTTAAGTATTGTATGTTGTGTATGAAATATTGTTACAATTGTTGGTAGACCAAATAAATAAAATAAAATAAAATAAATAAATAAATAGATATGCCTGAACTAGGAAAACCTGTATTTCAGGCGCAGATGCAGTGCCACCAGTGCAACCCAAAAGTTTTTAAAGTAAGTTCAGCGTGGCACTGCACAGCGCTTATCACCCCGAGACGGTATCTTTCGCCCAGTAATTTCACTTGCTACAGTGCCCTTTAAAGCTAAACACAGTGCAGCTTGCACACTACTGCTTGGAGGTAGAATATCTGGCACTGCGGTGACATGACATGATGACAGCCTTCTAATGATTCCACTACTAGGATACTGGCCTACTCTCGAGCGGAGTGATTGGGTCCACGGGGATCTAATGCGGATTGGTAGAATGCACATGTCTTTCGAATTTTCAGTTCTTGGAAATGGTTTCCTCACGGTGTTTTCCTTCACCATAGTATCTTTTACATAATATAAAATGAAATCATCTCTATGTATGTATGTACGCTTAGATCTTTTAAGCTACGCAACGGATTTAAATGCGGTTTCCAGCAATAGATAGAGTAATTCAAGAGGAAGGATTATAGTTCCCGTGAAAAGCCAGGACGAGCACGCTAGTTAAATATACTACGAAAACTGTAAACTGTGAAGAAAATACTGATATAAAATTAATATTCGTAAATAAATAAAGACTTAATTTTAATTGATCGAGTCATGAGGGGTCATTTAAAGGTTATTACGTCATTTACATAATATTATCGACACTTTATTGAAAGTTTATTTTCGTAAAAAAACTATATAAGATAAGATAAGATAAGATAAATGTTTATTTCAAAATGGTCATCATAGTACACGAATAAAACATATTTTTTCTCTCTTTCTTTCAATTACCGTTTCCCACACCATTCTCCTTGATGATAGCTGAGGGTGGCTTGTCGTCGGGTACAGGCGGATCCTCTTCCTCATCAGAACTGTCATTCCTCTGGATCTTCTTCGCGACCTCGATATGCTGTCTGCCATACTGGAATGAAGAGAAATCTTATTTGAAATTCTTATAGGTACAAAAGTATTTTTTTTTTTTTTTTTTATACAACTGAAGTGGCAACCAAGCGTACGGCCCACAAGATGGTAAGCGGTTACCGCAGCCTATGGACGCTTGCAATACCAGAGGTATCACTTGCGGGTTGCCACCTTGAGGCTAAGATCGAAAGCCTCATGTGCCAGTAATTTCACCGGAAACCATACCCTTCACACCGGAACACAGCAATGCGAGCATTACTGCTTGGCGGCAGAAATAGGTATGGCGGTAGTATATTTATAAATAAAAAAAATATATATATATATAAATATTTTATTTCAGAAAAAAAATATAAAACTAACATTATAATACAATTTTATTTATATGTAGACAAACAAAGTTCTATATGAAAAATGTTTGTTGTGTTGAGTTTCCTAAAACGGGAACACTGGAGGTCCGCCATGACAGCTATTAGCCAATGATCGTGACGCATCTTGACTTTGACAGTACCTAAAAACCCAGTTGTTCGTTAAACCCGCCATGTTGTTTTGCATTGTGTTGCACTCCTTCACAAAGATAAACTTACATAAGATTGTGAAAGAAGCTAAAATCAATTAAATAAACAGCATAAAATGGTTTCTTTATTGAATATCTAAATATCTAGACCCCTACAAAGGACCTAGACCCGGCTCCATACATTGAGAAACAACTCCTTTACAACACACATTTAAAAATAATAAAATAACTTAAAAAACAAAATATTAATAGGCACTGCGACATGCTGAGGAGAGGATAATCAATCAAGGAAATAACTTCCTTCATTGATTACCCTCTGCACGAGACACTTCCAGAGTGGAGATGTCAAGCACTCTGCCACAGTCCTCAAGATGCTGTTGCGACTGTCCCGTACTCTGCGCATCAGGGACGCTGTTTTTTTGCGTATGATAGCATGAAAGCCGTCAGTATGGTAGTACGCAAACATCCCAGACGCACTGCAGAATCGAGGCAGTCGCAACATCATCAAATAAGTACTTAGACGTAATAGTTTCTGTTGTTGAAGAGTCCTAGTAAAAGTAAGTTCGTACGAGTCAGTGGCCAATTCGTGTGACAGAGTTTTTAATCCGCCCGAAGGCCTCTGTCATGGCCTAACAACTTTGAAAAAGCCGGGACAGACAGAGCTTAACGTGCCCTCCGAATCACGAGAGCGCACAGTTGACACTGGCGGTCACCTATCCAAATGGTGACTACGCGGAACAGTGGAACGTACGAACGAACGGAGTAAGACTAGTGGGAAGGAAATTCCTAGTAGTCAGCCTGGTAAGACAACTCGGTGAGACTACTGGGAATAGCGTTTATTTTTATGAAAATTGCGATCTATCACCCTGTCAGTAACGAGAGGAGATTAACAAAGGGGATTGGCTCAGCATGTGCTGGGTGGGTTCCACCCAGCGCTGATTTTCAGCCAAAAAACCTACAGTAAATGACTTCACGGACTACGGTAATGCTAATCTTTCAGTACTCGTGTATCTAGCTATTGTTAGATTTGTGATAACGGCACCGATCACTATCGAATCTAAGACAATATTTTTTGCGATATTTTTCGACGATTATTTACCATAGCAACTCTATTACTGAATTACAGTGATAAGTCTATTTATTTCAGACTTTGATCTATATTTACTGTATCTATTTTACATTACAAAATATACAAAATACATATGAAACAGTTGAGCCATCTAAAGACCGTTACAATCGACCTATAGATAGCTCAACTGATCCAAATCACTTCCAGTAGGAAGCGTTCCCAACATGCTGGCTGCATTGCCACGTTGAATGGCAATGCTGATACGTTGAGCCAGATATGAACCAGCCTTTGGATCACGCGTCGCTTCGACCAGACGCCCGGAGAGAATTTTGAAAACGCGGTGAGCCCCGGTACCCCACGGACCCAGGGTCTCCACTCCAAAAGGCTCAAATATCTAGGCCGGCATATTTGCGCCTTTTGGTGTTCTCCGAACAATCTGCCGCCGCGCCAGCCCTGTTAATTATATTATTTACTGTTAATTGATAGATAGACCTGGTGGTAGGACTCTTCAGCAAGAGTACGTCTTGGTGGGTACCACCGCAGTGTCAGATATTCTACCTCCAAGCAGTAGTGTGCAAGCTGCACTGTTTTTAGCTTTGAAGGGCACTGTAGCAAGTGAAATTACTGCGCGAAAGTGACTTAACAACAATGTCTCGGGGTGATAAGCGCAGTGCAGTGCCTCGCAAACACTTAAAAACTTTAAGCTTTGGGTGGCACTGCATCTGTAATAGTCAGGCGTGGTGCTTAACATCAGGTGGGCGCCTTGATTGTCTTGACACTTGCTGACATAAAAAAAAAACCAGCGTTACTTTGCGGAAATTCATTACAAGATAGAAACCGACGAAAAACCTCTAGTACTATTCCGTTTAACCTTTCAACCAATGAGGTCACACAGTCAACCTCAAAAGAAAAGCATCGACACGTGTTTCATCCCTCCACGGGACATCATCAGGACCATCGACCCGTTCTCCGGCAGACGCGTTGCTCCGTCGTATATTTTATATATTTTCAACAGACTTTTAATCACCTACGAGGTTTTCAATTCGATTATTATTTCAATTTGACTTCAATTTTGATTGATTTCGATGATTTTTTTTGTTTATTTGGTAAATCATGCTTCATAGTCGCATATAACTTTTATCAGAATTGATTCAGCGCTATTTAAAAAAATCAACAAAAACAAAAAAAAAATATACCCACGCAAAGTATCGTTTTGGTTTGTGGTGAAGTATGTACATGTTTATCACTCTCGCTTGAGAGTAGGCCAGCGTCCCAGCAGTTCGTTTTAATATTATAAAATATGTATTCTTAGTTTTAAGGTATTTATTTATGGGCCGTAGAATAAGTATTTTACAACTTTTCTAATGTTGCCTGAAATAAAGTTTTTATTATTTTTATTATTACAAGGCTGCTATGATAACTATCTATGAATTGTATTTGTATTAAGTATATTCAGTTATGGTCTAGTGGTAGTAATCCCGCCTTCCGATCCTAAGGTCGTGGGTTCGAATCCGGTCGTGCACCAACGGATTTTTCGCTGTGAAAAATGTATGTGCGCGATGCCAGTGCTCTCATACGGTGAAGGAAAACATCGTGAGAAAACCGGCATGTCCAAGAACTAATAATGCGAAAGACATGTGCCATCCACCAATCCGCATTGGGTCCGCGTTGTGGATCAAGATCACTCTTGCTTGAGAGTAGGCCAGTGTCCCAGCAGTGGGAACATTAGAAGGCTGTCATGATGATATCCAGTCATCTAGTGCCCATAATACAAGCTCTGCTTAGCTTGGTGCTAGATGATGCTGTGCGGATTGTCCAGCATTATTTATTTAAATGATAATGATGTACATGTTAACAATAAATAATATATAAGTGTATAAATCAGCAGGATTATAATTCGTTTTCCTCAGATCCTAGCTTTATCGGAATCTCTATTTACGTTTTATAGCAATAATATAAATGGATTTGTAGAGTTTATCAAAGTCGACGTGTTTAGAGGTCATTTAAAGAACAGTCGATTTTCCACACGGATATGTTTACGTTTGAAAATGCCAGTGCTCATAATCGGTGAAGGAAAACATCTCAAGAAAACCATGCCCTTGAATTAAGATCTATAAATAGTAAAAATGTATGTAATAACACATTCAGAAAGATTTTCTTTCGGAATCTCTTCCGGATATATTTTTACCGTAAAAAGGAAGTAGAGTTTTTAGGCCGCCCGAAGGCCTGTCACATGATGGCGTAACAACTTTGAAAAAGCCGGGGACCTTAAAAGCTTAACGTGCCCTCCGAAGCACGGGAGCGCATATAATATCTATTATCGATTGTCTTTGGCTATCAAACGACATGGGTTCTCCCATTTTAATTATTTTTCTCGTGCTATTTCAAGTTTTATTGCGTAAATTTGGTGGCAGTTTATCCAATTTAACTTGTTTACTTAGCACAAGTGTATGTAATTGAAATGGAGGGGTAATGTTGGTTGGTAATTTAGTCAAAGACTTTCCAAGGGAATTTTGAAAGAAGAGTCACCATTTCTTTCCAAATTTCGTTTGTTTACGTTGCTAAGCGACAATCAAACTAATACACTCGACACTGGCAAAATTGTGGCAAATAAGCCACAGAGTCCATAAAAGAAGAAGAATATCTATTATGACTATTATTATGCGCTCAGTTGAAATGCGACCTGCACGCGAGAACATGACGGCATAAATAATTATTGGCCATCTCGAAACTTGGTCATTTCGCTTGCTCGGTCAATAAAATACATTTTTTTTATGATATATGACAATAATCCGTTTTCTCGTGACCATCGTGCATACAGATCACCAGATTACGCAATAGTTAGTTGCTCCTACTTTGGTTCAAGTACCCACTTAGTCTGTACACCTACTTAGCAGAGACACTTCACAACAAAACCTAGACAACTGTTAATCCGAGCGCGAGCGTTATAAGGCGGACCCTACACCTACAATAAGTTTGAACAATATTTTTATTGCGCAATTTGATTGAATCGCCCTTCTCACTCAAACGATCAATTATTATTTTGACGCAAACATTGACGACTCATAAGCGTCAATCTTTTCGCGGGACCAGGATCAAACGGAACTATTCCGTGAACAAGATGTCAGACCAAGATTTGGCTGTAGCTATAGTGTTGCTACTTGTGGATAAAAATAAAAAGAAAATACGTCGCTGGTCGAAAGACTGCTACATGAAGAGGCAAAAATAATAAAAATTTACCCACGAGCATGGTCCGACCCTCGTCAAGGCGACGCACAGACTATATATAAAATATTGCGCAATACAGATCCTACACGGTGCAATGATAAATATGGTGCAATAAAAATTAAACTCGCTCAAACTTTTGTTCAATCATTGCGCAAACTTAAATACTTCTACAATACTAACCCTAGACGACCAATTGTATTGCGCAATTCGTGATATTGCGCAATGTTACTGTAGGTGTAGGGCCCGCCTAAAGTAAATAATACACAGTTCAACCAAATTGATGCACTTTGATTGAATGGAGCAGAAATGTAAGGATATGATCTCGTTGAATGATTAACTTTATTTTTACATGGGGACCAATTCGGTTGCTTCATCTAAATTGAATGGCATAAGTGAACCTTTACGAAAGCGTTAGTAGGTACATTGTTTTAATTTCAAACATTTAAAAATAAATATTGCCGGTCATTTTTTTAAGCAGTGTCATCTCATATAGTAACAAAGATTGTTACTTTGCGAAAATCCATTACAAGATAAAAAACAGACGAAAAATCTCTAGTAGAGGTCACACAGTTAATACAGAGAAACACATCTGCCGGAGAACAAGTCGATGGTCCTGATGATGTCCCGTGGAGGGATGAAATACGTTGTAACCTAATTTCTAAGTGGAGTGCATTACTATTTTGCTTACAGAAAGGCGATGGTTTGGCGTTTTCGCATGACGCTAACGCCCGCATAGACGTTTGTCTACTAGCCTTAGTTCGCAAAATGACAGTGACGAAACTAAACACATTGCGCACGCGCAGCCCAGCGATTTGCGTTCTCCGGTTGTCGTAAACTTTGGACCGATCTATCTGCGTAGACTTTAGTTTCATCGTAAAAACTCAAAAACTAATTTGCAGTGAAATGAATGATTCCAGAAATATATCCTTGACCAAAATTTGACGACCGATGTGGCGCAGCGGGCGCAGGTCCGCCTGCGACGCGAAGGTTGCGGGTTCGATTCCCGCCTCGGGTCAAATGTTTGTACGATCTACAAATATTTGTTCCGGGTGTTCTGGGTATTTTCTATATATAATAAAAAAATATCTATCTATGTATTGTAGTAGGTATATACCAGTCATCTAGTACCCATAAACACAGCTCTGTTTAACAGCAGCTTACCTTGGGGCTAGATGATGCTGTGTGGATTGTCCGGCAATATTATATATTATTAAAAAAAAACTAGTATTTATACTAAAAAAATTCCGAAACAAAAAAGTACCTAAATTACTGTAAACTCTTTATATTAAAACCTTAATATAATAAGTACTTATAAACTATTATTTATGCAGTTATAAATAATTTTGCAGGCAATAACCAGCTAATCCATTAATCTATATAATCTAATCTGAGTTTACTCACAATAAAATATTACAAAACTGACGGGTATGCTAAAGTAAGTAAGTTCGTATGAGTCAGTGGCTAACTCTGGTGACAGAGTTTCTAGGCCGCCCGAAGGCCTCTGTCATGGCCGAACAACTTCAAAAAAGCCGGGACCGACTGCTTAACGTGCCCTCCGAAGCACGGGAGCGCACAGTTGAAATTGCCACTGGCGGTCACCCATCCAAATGATGGCTGCACGTCACGAGCGCTCCTGTTTCAAGGTAATAAATAATGAAATCATTGTTCATGATTAAACCCGTATACCTCGCTCTAATCATGGAAAATGACTTCATTTTTTATTTCAACGATTTGCGTGTCATCATGAATGACTCAGGCATTACCTAATATTTTGATACTAGTGCAATGCTCCGTGTCTTTGTTTACGCTAAGTAAGTAAGTCAGTGGCACACTTTGGTGACAGTTACTAGGCCGCCCGGAGGCCTCGGTCATGGCCAAACAACTTTAAAAAAGGCGGGACCGACTAGACTAGTACTAGACGCGACTGCTTAACGTGCCCTCCAAAGCACGGAAGCGGCCATTACAAAAGGCATGATGACCGATTTTGAAAAACTGTTCTATTGCCAGTGGGGATATGCCTAACATAGGTAACCATTAGGCTAAGGATTGGGCCAATACCCTGCAGTTATTGTAATTTGATTTTAATTTTATTATGTGCCATATTATTTTCTAAAATTGTTTAATTTCAATACTTACTTTCATTTATTAATTTCTAGTTTACTGACTTTACAAATATTTAATTGTTACCTACTTCTATGATTCAAAAAAGTTACTCGAAATAAACAGTTTTTTTTTAATTGTGTTCAGAAATATCGACTTTATGCAAAAAATAACAATTATATAGGTACCAGAAATTAATGGTTTAGTAGTAAAATATGAAGGCGATGGAAATTTGAATTTTAAAATTCACGCCAAAACGCGTCCAAGTCACGGCGTGACAGTAGTGACGTCATACCTACCTAGTTAAGTTTTCAATGTAAAATTTTAGCACTAACGTTCAAAATTCGGCCATTTTGTTTGATGCCACCAATCAGAGAACTAAGATGCTCTGATTGGTGTTGCGCTATGGCGGATTGCTGTATTTTGTAGTTTTTTTTTTTTTTTAAATATTATCAATCTCGCATCTAATAAAAGTAAAAGGAATATTCCTTCCATATTTATGGTTTTTATATTCATTGAATCCTTTTTCATATGATGAAGACGTAATTTTAGTGATTCTTGGTTGCTATCATCATGCGTATTGCTACAGTCAGTCAGTACAGTTAAGCAACGATTTTATTAATATTGGATACAAAGTCATATAGGTAGGTAGATAAAGTACCGTTCATTATTAATCTTTTTGATAAGGTAGGTATTATTAGGATAGGCTTAATTTTATTTTTACTAACTTTTACCTTATTCACTTAACATCTTATAAAACAAGTTTTTATTTTTTTTATACAACTACAGTGGCAACCAAGCATACGGCCCACATGATAGTAAGCGGTTACCGCAGCCTATGGGCGCTTGCAATACCAGAGGTATCACTCACGGGTTGCCATCTTGAGACGTAGAAAGTCTCATGTGCCTGTAATATCACCGGAAACCATGACATTCGGACCGGAACACAGCAATGCAAACACTACTGCTTGACGACAGAAATAGGTATGGTGGTAGTCCTCCCCCGGAAGAGCTCTATCACAAAGAACTCTACTACTCTTACCTGGAATTAATAGCCATCATCACCTACCTACCAGACAGGTATTGACTGAACAGATGGCCACTCCCTACCTCCCACTTACCTCACCCGGTCGCATGTTTGCCGGCACTGAAGCTAAGGCACGCGTTTATTTTGATTTTGTGCAGGTGTCAACTAAATGTATAGTTCGCACAGCGGATCTAGGCTTCCGTGAAGTTAGCCGTTTGTGATGCGCAAAGACAATTTAGTTTGAAAAAGCTCCATTGCGCATCGAAACGGCTAATTTCACGACGGCCGAGATCCCTTGTGAGAACGGATCTAGGCTTCCGTGAAGTTAGCCGTTTGTGATGCGCAAAGACAATTTAGTTTGAAAAAGCTCCATTGCGCAACGAAACGGCTAATTTCACGACGGCCGAGATCCGTTGTGAGAACTATACCTTTTTCATTTAATTTATGTAGGTACTATATACCACTCTATAACATGAATGCTACTGGTGGAGACAATCTCACGATACAGATTTTTATCTAGAGTTTATCTTAGACGACCGATGTGTCGCGGCGAGCGAAGGTCCACCTGCGACGCAGTAGGTTGCGGGCTCGATATCCGTCTTGGAACAAATGTTCGTATGATCTGCAAATATTTGCTCCGGGTGTGGGTAATTATATGTAAAATGTATAATAAAAATATCTAAGTATTATGTATATCAGTCATCTAGTACCTATCCATAACACAAGCACTGCTTAGCTTGGGGCTAGATGATGCTGTGTGGATTGTCCAGCATTAATTATTATTGTTATTTATCTAATGTACCACAGATAAACCAATCATAACTTTTAATTAGAAAATCAAATCAATAGATTAGTAATATTAATCCTTCTAAGTTTTAAACCTATATCCGTGTGATATTCGACGACGACCGATGTGGCGCAGCGGGCGCAGGTCCGCCTGCGACGCAGAGGTTGCGGGTTCGATTCCCGCCTCGGGTCAAATGTTTGTAAGATCTACAAATATTTGTTCCGGGTATTTTCTATATAAATATAATAAAAAAATATCTATCTATGTATTATATTGTATTAAATATATATCAGTCATCTAGTACCCATAATACAGCTCTGTTTAACAGCAGCTTACCTTGGGGCTAGATGATGCTGTGTGGATTGTCCAGCTTTATTTATTATTTATTTATTTTATATTAATTTCATAATCATAAATGACTTTGTTAGTAAGCTGGGTGAGTGCACCAATCCCTATTGGGTCTGGGTGGGCGTGGTGGATTAAGACCCTGTCACTCTCGCCCGAGAGTAGGCCAGTGTCCCAACATTAGAAGGCTGACATGATATTGATGTTGATATAATAAGTTGAATTATACAGGGTCATTCATTATCAACCTGACAAACTTTAGGGATAGGTTCCACACATCAAAAAAATATATGTACCAAATTTTTTTTTTTTAATGTAATTATATTTTGTCTCAAAAATCCCAAATAAACCAAAAAAAAACGATTACTTTTTTCTGCTCAATTATTATTTATCATTGTTGGGAATCGAGTAAACCGGCGTAAAAATGAAATATTCGAGTGTGCGCGCCCCGTAGCGGGTCATTGACACGCGCAGGTTATTATATAATAAAATTAGGCTGTTATGATGATGGGTGACTGCCCAATTGAGAAAAAATAGGTTGCGGGTTTCCCATTCTGGACAAAATGATGAACACAACCAAATAATTAAGTTTTAATTTGTATTGTTATTTTTATTTTATGTTTATTGTGTGGCGTTAAATAAATATTTTTCTATTATATTCTATTCTAAATTATAATGAGTTGTTGTATGGTTCGCACGGCGGATCTAGGTTTCCGTGAAATTAACCGTTTGTGATGCGCAAAGACAATTTAGTTTGAATAAGCTCCATTGCGCATCGAAATGGCTAACTTCACTACGGCCGAGATCCGCCGTGTGAACTATAATTGTAGCTCTTATTTTGAAAGTAAGGAATTACATTTCTTTTTAATTTCATTTCAAATGTTTGCATGATAATATTTTGTTTAATAAATGTTTTATTATCAACCCTAGTCAATTAACAAATAGTAGTTCTTTGTGATAGAGCTCGTCCAGAGAAGGACTACTACTGCCACCAAGCAGTAATGCTCACATTGCTGTGTTCCAGTGCAATTACAGGCACATCAGACTTTCCATCGAATGTCTCAGTGTGGTAACATGCAAGTGTTTATCTATGACATTGCAAACGTACATAAGCTATGGTAACCGCTTACAATCAAGTGCGTATTCTTGGTTGCCTATAATATTAAGGTTTCTTCCAACTGGCCAGTTGATCAATCATTCTGTTTACAGTTTCTGGGTAAATATTAATCTGTGTGCAGTTAAGAAATTTTTTTTTTTTTTTATACAACTAGAGTGGCAACCAAGCGTACGGCCCACTTGATGGTCAGCGGTTACCGTAGCCTATGTACGCATGCAACATCATAGATATCAATTGCGTGTTACTACCCTGAGACGTAAGATGGAAACTCTCATGTGCCTGTAATTTTACCGGAATCCATACCCTTCGAACCGGAACACAGCAATGCGAGCATTACTGCTTGGCGGCAGAAATAGGTATGGTGGTAGTCCTTCCCCGGACGAGCTCTATCACAAGAACCCTACTACTCTTATGATAAATTTAGTTCGCAGATTACATCAAGTTGCAATCTTCAATGATAATTTTGATAATAACAGTATATTTAGATATAACCTGCCATTATTTGTGAGCATTATTTCTTGCCATTAAAAAACAATCAACAGTATAAAACTCAAATCATTGTATAGAAACCTACATAATACATACCTCGGTTTTTTAGGTAATTAAACCCTTAAAAAAGACCTCCAAACAAAGATAATAACATTGTGTAGGTACATACATGGTTTTCTAATATAATAATGACATGTCATTGTATTCTTAGATGGTTTTTTTGTAAGGTAAATATAAAATACAGAATCAGTTTTTTTTACCTATGTACTACTTGTTTTGCTTAGTGAAACTAACTTGCCTCGATTGATAAACTTGTGTTACAAGGTAAATGCATGAGTTATAAAAACCTGCGTGTATTTTCTAACCTTCGAATACTTTTGTTTTGATTAGCTAAATGGCGCCTCATAAATACATTGTTACCAAACTACGTCAGAATACAGAATAAATAGAAATAGTACGAAATTATTAAAGTCTTTTTGTTGTTTTAATGTACGGAAAGGCGGGCGGGATATCGGCAGAGTTCAGATTTAGAACAGCACAGGATTCAGGATACATTTTTTTTTATTTACGCACGAAAAATGGCTAAGGGACTCACCTCGAAAAGTTTCAGCAATATGTTTACATACAGCTTCCGAACACCCAAAGACTTGCCGATAGAGGCAAGGAATATCACGCACAGAATTAACAGGAGGAACGGCGTGTATAATATTGATATCGCGACCGACACAAACGACATCATGAACGCCATTTTGACGACTGAATCGACTGATTGATTGATAATTTTTGATAGCTCTTTATGTCAATTGTCTGTCATAAAGACATCAAGTTAGCTTGCACTCTTTTTCATTTATGTCAGTTTACTTACAGCTACAGGGAGGCGCCACTGACGAGAAATCTCTGTTATTAGTATTCTTAGAGAATTTTGAAAGAAACAACGCCATTTCTTTCAAAATTTTGTTTGTTTAAGTTGTCATGCGACAATCAAACTGGCAAATATGCCACAGAGTCCATAAACAAAGAAGAAGAAAAACTGAACTAAAATAAGACTTGGCTTGGCTTTGGGGTAAGTAGCATTTTACTGCCTTAAGCAAGACTTAAATCTAAGCTAGGCTCAGACAAATTATTTATCTGAGAAGCTAGGCTAAGGAAAAAGCAAACGAACCAAACTCAGACAAATTAGAACTAATTGTTAACCTAATTATAGTTCTAATTTGTCTGAGTGTGGCATAAATTCTCTTAGCCACAGACCGTAAACTCACTTGCAGTGCATAATATATTCTCTCTGGTCCCCCTCACAGACTACTATAGTAGAGTAGGGTCTTCCTACTCTATTCTGTCTGTCTGTGGTTATTTATTCGCTTTCTTTGGAAATCAATTTATGAAATTGGGATTTTTATTTCAGTAGATCTTGTTCTGATTTTGGCCACCAGATAATTACATACATTAAAATGTCTAACCTTCCATACGGACCACCAGTGCGTGTATCGCCCCTAATCAGGGTAAGGAATCATAGATATTACCGATAGAACTAACCCATTATGTAACCAGTGTTTTGAACAGTATTTTATAAATGGAATTAGTTTATACCTGTCTTTGTGCGATTCATTTGTTTCCAGGCATTTGTCATGTATTTTTTAAAACATTTCAGCCAGTATTTTATCTACGTTTTATAAAAAATATCTGATTATAACCTCCTTGGTAGAACTGAAGTTCTTTCATTTTATTCTAAATTTAAAATTCCCTAACTTATGATTTTTAATTAAATGTACAGGCTTAGATATACTCTAATTTCAAGCTATACATATATATGTACTGTAATTTTCCACATCCTTCTAAATATTTCGTGTCTAAGTATGGTAAAAAATAATAATATTCAATTCAATTTATTAACCTTAGGTACAACATTACAGACATCCAATGCGTTATACAAGAACTTTTGAAAATATTTACTTTTCCATGAGTACCTACCTATATTACAATGAATAAGTATAAATTTTAACAAGAAAACAAAACAATCAATTCCAGTTTGGCCGTTGGTCACTTCTCACAGTGGGTGTGGCGTACGGAGCCTTCCATCAGAACAGGCTTTCCAAGAAGGAGACTAAGCTAAGAGAGATTGAAGCCAAGGAGAGAGTAGTCAAGGATGCTAAACTCAAGGAAGAGAAGGCTAGAGCAGCTGCTGGTAAGACCGCAACACTTTTTTTTACAACTTATTTAATGAGCTATAAAAGTGGTTGGATTACCTATGCAAGCTTTAGTTCAGCTTCAACTGTGGTTTAGTTCTTGAAGAGTTTTAGCTTTTACTCAAAAAGCTAAACTGTTAACCTGAACACTTCATCGTTGGCTTTAGCTGAAACTTTACCACAGTTGAATTTTTAGTAGTAGTGGAATAGCTTTAACCAAACTATGAACAAAACAATCACCACATGTATGTAAACAGTGCTGTTGTATGTGTGAGTGTCACGGTGGCCCCACCCAATTATAGCAAGCACAATAGCACACTTTTGCTCGTGTGATTAAAAACCAAAACTCATAGAAACTGAACTAGAGTAGAACTAATTTTTTTTTGTACCTATTATTCGTCTTTAGATAACAACTTTACTAAATGTTATCTGCCTACAAAGGATTGTCCATACATTACCAAACACATTCAAGTTCTTTTTCCCATATTGATATTGTATTTCATAAAACTTAGCCATTAGATGTCCGACGGAGGGCGCTGGAAGTCGGGATACAGTTTTACTCATCTGACAAACAAACGCACCGTTTATATAAAAAGTGTATCTATTTGCTACCTACATACCCACATGGTAATAATGTTCATTTTCTCTTCGTTATCAACCCATTTTATCACCCAAACTACCAGCTAGAACCTAAGTTAGTAACAAATAAAATGTACTATGATAGTAATTAGGTACCTATATTTTTTGCACAATAAACTATTTCTATTTTTTTCTTTTTCTATAATTATGAATAATATCTGATGTCAAAAATTGCAAAACAGGCGCCAATTGTGATCACTGGGTTGAACTGTAATTAGTCAATACAATAGGTGGGAAGTTTTTGATAATGGCGCTGTTCGGGATTGTCCAGTAATTAATTATACTCAGCATAATCAGATGCGTTCTAGCTCTATCACTACGGGTGGATACAACCAACTTTTTTAATAATTATTCTCGGGAATAAGAATTGTCAAATATAAGTAAACTGTCAGTTTACTCGCGAATAACTACGATTTATTCGGAGAATAGTGCCTATTCGAGTTTGGTCGAATCCAACTTTAGAAATCTACTAATTTTAAGAGTAGTAGAGATCTCTGTGATAGAGCTCGTCCGGGGAAGGACTACCACCATACCTATTTCTGCCGCAAAGCAGTAATGCTCGCATTGCTGTGTTCCGGTGTGAAGGGTATGGTTTCCGGTGAAATTACTGGCACATGAGGCTTTCGATCTTAGCCTCAAGGTGGCAACCCGCAAGTGATACCTCTGGTATTGCAAGCGTCCATAGGCTGCGGTAACCGCTTACCATCTTGTGGGCCGTACGCTTGGTTGCCACTTCAGTTGTATAAAAAAAATAAAAAATAATAATAGTCCTAATATCTTTTATTTCAGCTGAAATCAAATCCCTGGAAGATATGGTGGCACCCAAGAAGTGAAAAGTAAAAACATTAGTTTTAAGTTAATAGTGAAACAAATCATGTCTGCTTACCATCTGTTATTGTAATTATTTAAAGAAATATAGGCGTTTGTCGTAATTTGAAGTTTTATTTTATACATAGTAGCTGTCGCCCGCGACTTCGTTCGCGTGGGATTCGTGAACCGTGCTTTTTTCCGGGATAAAAAGTAGCGAAGGACTACCACCATACCTATTTCTGCGCAAAGCAGTAATGCTCGCATTGCTGTGTTCCGGTGTGAAGGGTATGGTTTCCGGTGAAATTACTGGCACATGAGGCTTTCGATCTTAGCCTCAAGGTGGCAACCCGCGAGTGATACCTCTAATATTGCAAGCGTCCATAGGCTGCGGTAACCGCTTACCATCTTGTGGGCCGTACGCTTGATGTCCTATTCCCTACTGAAACTGACTTCTACTACTAGACATTATGGTGACATTGATATCAGAACCCTGGGAACTGTGATGAATAAATCTGGATTGTATGCCATCTTTTAGTAATTTTATAGTTCTCGAAAATACTACTATTTCAATTTGTAGTTCTCTAGTTCAAAAGATATGAGCATTTGTTTGGGTCCTGTCAGATCTCCGTAACTAAGGATCGGAGAGAATCGCTCAAAGGCAAAAGATTTTGTAATTTGGATTTGCTCCCCAAACCACAATCCCGTAACAAATCTGATTATGGCTAAGGAGCCGATTGCAGATAAATAAAAAAAAAGAAAATGTCCTCTTCCCGTTCATTATCTATCTATATTTTAAATTAATCAAATCAGTTCAGTGAAAAAAATATATGTACCTATAATTTTTTTTTTATGTATATTTTGTCTTAAAAATCCCAAGTAAACAAAAAAAAAATCGATTACGTTTTTCCGCTCAATTATTATTTATCATTGTTGGGAATCGAGATAGGCGACTTAATAATGAAATATTCGAGTGTGCGCGACCCGTAGCGGGTCAAGGACACGCGCAGGTCAAGGAAGCGCGGGTTATTGACCCGCGGTTCATTGACGCGCGGGTCACTGACTCGTACCGAGCGCTGCCTTTTCGATTTCTAACAAGGATAACTAATTATTAAGCAGAATTACGTATTTTTTTTTAAAGATAAAAAAAAAACGTTTATGTGTGGAACCAACCCCTTAAGTTTGTCAGGTTGATAATGAATGACCTTATATCATTGACCAGATAGGTTTAACTAATCGATTTACTTGAGATTTTTAAGATAGATAGATAATTTATTCATCACAAAAAACTTTTTACAACACTGATTAATAATGCCTAAAAACCTATGTTAGGTTCTCGCTATCATACAAAACACAGACAATTCAAAGTGATCCTTACGATTGCATTGAATAGGAAGGTACATCTTACAATCAGACAAAATATATTTAACCAGAGAAAATATATTTTAAAAAAAAACAGGTAAGTACATTAGGTATTTTTTATTGATGTGTGGAACCTGTTCCTTGTATATTGCGCAATAATAATCAAAAACTCCGTATTCAAAATTAAACAACAATGTAACATGTAATAAAATATCGTTTATTTATACATAAATTACATATATAATACTATTATAATGTGCATTATATATTGTAGGTTTAAGGTTACGTTTTATGCATCTTCACAAAAAAATTGTTTAATATTTAAAATTCGTCATTTTCAAATGGATGATGCTTATGTCCGAGGGCACTGAAACAGAAAAAAAAACATTTAAAGTAATACTACTAGTGGTAATATTACTGAGCGCTCCCGTGCTCCGGAGGACACGTTAAGTAAAGTAAAAAAGTTTATTTCGAGACAGTTGATACATAGTAGGTGGTAATAATAAAAGTGTATATCTAAGCAGTTAAGCATATACGAGTACATGTAGATCATAAGTCTTCGAAAATGGCCGCCATTCAGCATTTGCTAAAGCAGCACACATACTACTTTAGCGCGCTCTTATAGGAGCGCTCGTGATGTAGCTGGCTAAGTTGTTCCTAACAGATCAACGAAACTCTTCCGCGTAGTCACCATTTGGATGGGTGACCGCCAGTGGCAGTTTCAAATAGCTAAACACAGTGCAGCTTGCACACTACTGCTTGGAGGATACTTATAATGAATACTTACGCAGTCATGGGCACGAGACGTCCATTGCAGTCGAAGCTGTCAATAAGGTTCATCTCTTCCTGCGACAGCTTGAAGTCGAGAACGTCGAAGTTAGACTCGATCCGGGATTTGGTCACGGATTTCGGGATAACAATATTCCCTCTGTCAATCTGGTATCTGCAAGAGAGATATAATTATATATAATATATATAAGGTCATTCATTATCAACCTGACGAACTTAAGGGATAGGTTCCACACATCAAAAAAAAATACTTAAACTTTTTTTTAAAACTTAATTAAAAAATTACGTAATTCTGCTTAATAATTAGTTATCCTTGTTGGAAATAAAAAAGGCAGCGCTCGGTACGTGTCAGTGACGAGCGGGTCAATAACCCGCGCGTCCTTGACCTGCGCGTGTCAATATCCCGCTACGGGGCGCGCACACTATTTCATTATAACGCCGCTTAACTCGATTCCCAACAATGATAAAAACAATAATTGAGCAGAAAAACGTAATCGATTTTTTTTGTTAACTTGGGATTTTTAAGACAAAATATACATTAAAAAAATAATCTCTAATCTAATAAAAAGTTGGTTGTATAATAGGTATTATTATAATAAAAAAAGAAGAAGAGAAAATACTGGCTAAGCTAAGCCAGTGTTGGTTTTAATGATTTTATGTAAGTTTTAGATCAATTTATAAAGTGTACTACAGTTTTCTTAGGAATACTACTATTTTATGATTTTTGTTTTATATTTATTTTATTTTATATTTTACAGCAAAACAAACAGTCGTTAAAAACAAAATATTAGTAATCTAAAGATACAACTATAGACCATTTAAAAGTTTTCGCGCTATTATGTTGTTTGTGCTACAGTTTTCAACGTACTTAAATCCAATCCTGGGGAAATGTGGAATCGTTGTCGACGAGCCACGTTTTACGCCTTGTCTGACTGTTTTTCAAAGTCAACCTATCGATAGCGAAACTATCGCTATTGAAACAGCACAGATACCGAAAACAATCTTACAAATTCACACCATGGCACGTATAGAACACGTTACTAAGATACACGTTATTGGTAAGGAATCTCTATGTCATAGCGAATAAGCCTCCTGGTAGGGAGTGCCCATTCTGTATGCTTTGATAGAGGCAGAATACATTGTTTCCATTTATTATCTTTCCCACCATCTGATCTGTACATGTATTTCTAGCAATAAATATACTTTGACTTTGACTTTGACTTTGTACGTAGTACTAATATCTGTTCTGTGCTTTAGTATAAAAAAAAACAAACCTGATCAGGACTTGTGCTACTGTTTTATCGAGCTTCTTAGCGATCGCTTTAAGCTTGGGGTCCTCCATCAGCTGGGGGTCGTCCGGCTTCGCCCAGGGCCTGTCGGGCGAGCCGAGCGGGGAGTATGCGGTCAGCTTGATGCCGCGAGCCTCGCAGTAATCCTTCAGCCGGCGCTGGTTCAGGTACGGATGGCACTCCACCTGGATTTTAACAGATTATTATGTACCTTCATTTATTGCTCCTCATAGGATATTATGCTTTATTTTTACTACATATTTTTATATTTATTAAGCTGACATTTTTATATTTTTATGTTTATTTGTAGTTTTTCCGCACACAATCATAATTTGTTTTTGGAATAAATAAATGAAATGAAAAGTTTTTCCGCACACAATCATAATTTGTTTCTGGAATAAATAAATGAAATGAAAAGTTTTTCCGCACACAATCATAATTTGTTTCTGGAATAAATAAATGAAATGAAAAGTTTTTCCGCACACAATCATAATTTGTTTCTGGAATAAATAAATGAAATGAAAAGTTTTTCCGCACACAATCATAATTTGTTTCTGGAATAAATAAATGAAATGAAAAGTTTTTCCGCACACAATCATAATTTGTTTTTGGAATATAATAAATGAAATGAAAATGAAATATTCTTCGTCGAGTGACAATACTAAGAATTACTGATACTGACTGACTTTTTGAAAAAATAATAGTGCGATCTTTCACTTTATTGCAAAAAGGGTGTTCACTTAAAGGGACAAAACTAGGTGACAGATAAGAATAATCCATGGATTCGACCAAACTCGAATGGGCACTATTCTTCGAATCATCATCATCATGACAGCCTTCTAATGTTCCGACTGCTTCCGATCCTAAGGTCGTGGGTTCAAACCCGGTCGTGCACCAATGGATTTTCCTGGTTGAAAAAATGATGTGCGCAATGCCAGTGCTCTCATACGGCGAAGAAAAACATCGTGTGGAAACCGGCATGTCCAAGAACTAAAAGTTCGAAAACATGTGCCATCCACCAATCCGCATTGGGTCCGCGTGGTGGATTAAGACCCAGTCACTCTCGCCCGAGAGTAGGCCAGTGTCCCAGCAGTGGAAACATCAGAAGGCTGTCATGATGAATAAATTACTATTGACTGTTGACACTTACTTGGTTGACGACTGGCTTGATCTTGGCCACTTCCAGGATCCTGTCAACTTGCTTCGCGTTGAAATTTGACAGGCCCAAGCTGAAATATTATAATTATATAAGTAACTAGTTTTCTTAGCACTAGTGCGACCCGCCCCGGCTTCGCATGGATCCGTGCGAAGCTTGAGCAGATCAGCTAGTATTGAATATAACTCTTTCAACTTTGACTTTGCTCCTAATAAATAAATAATAATAAATAAATAATGCTGGACAATCCACACAGCATCATCTAGCCCCAAGGTAAGCTGCTGTTAAACAGAGCTGTGCTATGGGTACTAGATGACTGATATACACTCAATACAATACAATACATAGATAGATATTTTTTATTATATATAGAAAATACCTAGAACACCCGGAACAAATATTTGTAGATCGTACAAACATTTGACCCGAGGCGGGAATCGAACACGCAACCTCCGCGTCGCAGGCGGACCTGCGCCCGCTGCGCCACATCGTCAATGATGAATGGTATACCTGCGAGTGAGACCTTCAGTGGCGAGTGGCTCCAAAGCCTTCCAGGTATCCACATAGTCTTCATCAGAGAACTGGATCTTGCCAGCTTCATCAGTGGGGAAAAGTTCTCCACCCTCCTGGAATGTAATAACAGTAGCAGAACTTTATAAAGAAATATTTTAATTATTGCATATTTGCTGAGAGAGAAGTGAGCGACCTTTGACCTTGAGCGGTTTTTTTCTTTTTTTTTATACATCTGAAGTGGCAACCAAGCTTACGGCCCACAAGATGGTATACGGTTACCGCAGCCTATGGACGCTTGCAATACCAGATGTATCACTCGCGGGTTGCCACCTTGAGGCTAAGATCGAAAGCCTCATGTGCCAGTAATTTCACCGGAAACCATACCCTTCACACCGGAACACAGCAATGCGAGCATTACTGCTTGGCGGCAGAAATAGGTATGGTGGTAGTCTTTCCCCGGACGAGCTCTATCACAGAGCACTCTACTACTCCTACTATTGTTTGATATTTAAAGGACAAATTTCATAGTGGCCTAAGTCTTTGTAACACCATAGAAAAATTGGAAAAAAATATAAGACCAACAGAAACAATTTTTTTTTTTTTTAAGTAGACAAACAAAGTTCCAAATGAAAATTGTTTATTGTGTTGAGTTTTCTAAAACGGGAACACTAGAGGTCCGCCATGACAGCTATTAGCCAATGCTCGTGACGCATCTTGACTTTGACAGTACTTAATAATCCTATTGTTCGTTAAACCCGCCATGTTGTTTTGCATTGTGTTGCACTCCTTCACATAGATAAACTTACTTTAGATTATGAAAGAAGCCAAAATAAAATAAAAAACAGTGCTAAATGGTTTCTTTAATGATAATCGAAATATCTAGACCCCTACAAAAGACTAGGGCCCGGCTCCATACTACGTGAAACAACTCCTTTATTTAGCTATTTTGAGTTATTCATGTTGACCTGCGCAATGCACACGCACTATTTTTTTTTCACTTTTTCTCTGCGTTTAAACCTTTCGGACCAACCTCCAACAAGCATTTCAAGACTAAAATTAGCTAAATCGGTCCAGACGTTATCGAGTTTTAGCGAGACTTTTTATGTCGAGACGAGTTTTATGTCCCGATAGCTCATTTTTTTAATTTTTTTATATCAACAAGACAATCAAGGCGCCCACCTGATGTTAAGCACCACGCCTGACTATTACAGATGCAGTGCCACCCAAAGCTTAAAGTTTTTAAGTGTTTGCGTGGCACTGCACTGCGCTTATCACCCCGAGACATTGTTGTTAAGTCTCTTTCGCCCAGTAATTTCACTACAGTGCCCTTCAAAGCTAAACACAGTATTGCTTGCACACTACTGCTTGGAGGTAGAATATCTGACACTGCGGTGGCACCCACCGAGACGGACTCTTGCCGAAGAGTCCTACCACCAGGTAAATTGGCACCAGCGTATTAAGCGGTGGTTGCGGGTTCAAACCCCGCTTGAGGCGAAATAATTTTCGGGATATTATAACCTTTAGTATTCCCTTAATTTCCCAGATGGTAAACACTATAGAAATAAAAAAAAATTACCTTGTAACCCTGGGGCCAATGGATGAGGTACAGATCCACGTAATCCAGATTGAGGTTCTTCAGCGACTCCAGCAGGATCCCTCGCACCAGCTCCGGGCGGTGGAACGTGTTCCACAGCTTCGATGTGATGAACAGATCCTCACTGGAAATGTGGGTTACAGTATAAAGACATTTGTCAAATTAGCAAAAATTTTTTTTTTATACTACTGAAGTGGCAACCAAGCGTACAGCCCACCAGATGGTAAGCGGTTACCGCAGCCCATGGACGCTTGCAATACCACAGGTATCACTCGCGGGTTGCCACCTTGAGGCTAAGATCGAAAGCCTAATGTGCCTGTAATTTTACTGGAACACAGCAATGCGAGCATTACTGCTTGGCGGCAGAAATAGGTATGGTGGTAGTCCTTCCCCGGACGAGCTCTATCACAGAGAACTCTACTATTACAATAAACATACCAATTTATCTATTCATATTATGTAACCATCATTATGCTAGTACCTAAATAGGTTAAAGTGATATCTGTATTTCATTCAAGATAACATTATTCACAAGGTCGGAGCTGTGGTTCCGCATTACATAACCACACAGTGCGAGGTTGCGAGGTTCCGGGTTCGAAACCCGGTTGTGAACCATAGATTTTCGGTTTGGTCCACTTTCACAACTATTTTTCACACCTGTGTATGCTAGTTGTAAAAGTAGAATTATATTTCTCCTTTCTTAACTATTTTCGGATGTCGGTTAAGACAGGCCACTTTTTATTCCATTTTAATAACCGGTTATGAAATAAGGAGTAAAAAGTGTCTTTTCTTAACTAGTTGTGAAAAATAGTTGTGAAAGTGGACCAAAGGAGATTTTCCATGCTCGTAGCTGGCTAAGTTGTCCCTAACAGATCAACGAAGTTAAGCACTGTTCCGCGTAGTCATCATTTGGATGGGTGACCGCCAGTTTGACATGGACTGAAGTGTACGAAGAGGTAGAATTTAATTGTGCCTTCAATAATTTTTATGACATGTACGTACTACTCTATGACTTATGTTTTCCTCGTACCAAAATCAGAATAAATAATAAGATGAGAAAATGTAAATGGATAACTAATGGGATTAAAAAGTCATGTGCTACAAAAAGACAGTTAAGATTCTCGTATTATAAAAAACGAAATGACCTACTAAAATCAAAATATGCAAACTACAGTAAATTGCTTAAAAAAGTTATTTCGCATTCACAGAAGTTAGTTAATTCAAATTATTTAACTAACTCTAAAAATAAGTGTAAGGCTTCATGGAATATTATAAATAAAATACAATGATAATCTGACTGTTGATCCTAGCAGTGTTGCTATGATTTTTAATCAATTCTACACTAATTTGATACCTGATAATTCTAATAATAATAATGACATTAAAATACATTCACAAGTTACATCTATATTTCTAAACCCCTGTGACAGTTTAGAAATATTAAAACTTATAAAATCTCTGAAAATGACTGAATCCGTAGGGTATGATGGTGTATGCACGAAAATAATCAAAATTTGTTCAACAGATGTGGTTGAAGTCTTAACCTATTTAATAAATCTGTCATTTCAATCAGGTGAATTCCCAGTAAAACTTAAAAAATCTATTGTTAAACCTATTTTTAAAAAAAATGACCCAACTGACATAAATAACTACCGTCCTATAACCTTAATACCAATATTCTCTAAAATTTTCGAAAGAACAATGCACACTAGGATTACAAATTACCTTAACAAACATAATGTAATAAAAAATAATCAAAACGGATTTCAGAAAGGTAAGTCGACAACTTTAGCAGCTTTTAATCTAGTTAAAGCTATACTTAATAATGTTGACCGAAACAAGTTTGTCTCAGCAGTGTTCTTTGATATGAGCAAGGCGTTTGATTATGTTTGTCATGAGAGACTTCTAGCAAAGTGTGAGCTGTGTGGTATACGTGGTGTTGCTCATGATTGGATCAAAAGCTACCTAAATAATCGGACACAATGCGTAGAAGTTAGAAAATTGAATGATAGAAATGAGCTAACTGATTTCAAGTCACCTTTTAGACATAACACACTAGGTGTGCCTCAAGGCAGTGTCCTTGGGCCTCTTTTGTTTTTATTGTACATTAATGATTTACCAGACATCACTAAAAACCATTGTACACTTTTTGCCGACGATGTCTCGATAGTTGTAACTAATGACAACGAGCTTGAACATATACATGACTTAAATAACACAGTCGGAACTTGTATTGACTGGTTAAGCAAAAATAACCTAAAAGTAAATGTAGCAAAAACTAAGTTCATCAAATTTTATAACAGAAAACCAAAAGGAAGTACATTTAAGGTGACTTATCAAAATGAAGAAATACAAGAAAGTGATAATGTGGTATTCCTCGGTCTGAAACTTGACAATGTATGCTCATGGATACCGCACATCGAACATATTAAATCAAGAGTCAACAGTTTTAATTACGCTTTATGGAATATTTCAAACATAACCGACCACAAAACTGCTCTACTAGCCTATCATGGTTATATAGCGTCTCTTCTTAGGTATAATGTTATTATATGGGGAAACGCAGTAAATGTTACTTCTTTATTTATTGCGCAAAAAAAGTGCCTGCGTGCAATATTTAACCGACCACCTTGGGAACCTTGTACACCATTATTTAAAAAATATAAGATTCTGACTTTACCGTGCATGTATATTCAAGAAATGTGTAAATTTGTAAAATCACATATGGAATTATTTGAAACTTTTGAACAGGTATACAAATTTAGCTCTAGACATAAAGATCATTTAGCAATTCCTGTAATGAAAACTAGTTTGTATAGTCGTAACTGTTATACCATGGCTATCAAAATTTACAACAAATTGCCAAGTGTTGTTAAAGAACTGAACGGTCCCTTATTCAACAGAAAATTGTTCCATTTTTTAATTGATCATTGTTTTTATTCTGTTGACGACTATCTTAATTTTAAATTTTGACATTATTAATTTAACTTTTGACATTCTCTAATAAAAGTAATCTGTGCATCTATACTTAGCAATCTAAATTAGTTGACAAATGTATGAATCAAGTGACATCAAATTTCAAATAGGTAGGTATTGTAAATGACATTTAATTCAGATTTTGGTAATTTATCTATTGTAACTTAATATTTATGTGTAATTTTTTTTTTTTTTTTTTAAATTAATTAATAACTTCAATATAATGTGTAAGTACTTAATAATTATGATGTTCACGTGCCTGTACTCGGGCGAGATATGCAGCTCTAAAATTTATATTTTCCACCTAATGTAAAAATGTACCATGTCTTTTGTGAATAAACCTACTGAATACTGAAAAAAAAGTGGAAATTTCAACTGAGTGCTCTCGTGCTTCGGAGGACACGTTCAGCTGTCGGTCCCGGCTTCAAAGTTGTTAGACCATGACAGAGGCCTTCGGGCGGCCTAAACTCTGTCACCAGAGTTGGCCACTGACTCACACGAACTTACTTACTTATAACAGATTAACGAAGATAAGCACTGTTCCACGTACTCATCGTTTGGATGGGTGACCGCCAGTCGCTTTAACTAAGCACTTCCGTTCTTTGGTCCCGGCTTTTTCAAAGTTACGAGTCAGTGTCAGTCAGGCCGCCTAGAGGCTTCTGTCATGGTGGCTTAACAACTTTGAAAAAGCCTCCTATAGCCTCCTCGCAGCCTATAGCTCCGTCACTCGAGTTGGCCACACATTCACCCCAAAGTGTTACCCCGTAGGTTAGACAAGTGTTACAGATACCGTTTCACGACTCCCTCCCGGATCTTGGCGGTGATGGCTTCCCCGACCTCAGCTTCGTTGCCGTAGACGTGGGCGCAGTCGATGTGACGGTACCCGATGTCGATCGCATCCTTGACGGCCTGTGTTACTTCACCGGGCTTCGACTGAACAAAAAATTGATTGTTGAAATAACAAAATTGTAAAATGTTGATGCCTCCTTACACTAAGCGCTGGGTAGCTATGCGACCCAGCAAATGCTGAGTTGGAGCCTTTTTGTGGCGACCGCATTTTTGTGTAGGTACCTACAGCTAAAGCACACGACCTATTATAACCTACATAGTTTTTAATTTTAGTTTTTGTTTTTTAATTACTATTAGAATTGTATGTACTATCACTCAAAGTTCCGCTTTACCACCATAAGGGTGAATTTTCTGTGAATCGACTAACTAGCTACTGACTTTTGAACACCAATGGCAGCAAAGTATTTCGGGGCTCTTGTCATAAAGTTTTTTCACAACTGACCGAGACAAGAGGTTGATTCCTGAGCCCTAAACATTGTTTTTTTTTATTGGGAATAATGAAACTTTATGAAGAAAGCTTGTCATTATGTTAAAGAGCCTTTTGTTTTTCAATGAAACAATTACCGTCGCATCCGTCATCAGCCCAAGTTGGCTCTAGTGTAGAGCTCGTAAACGCTGTAATTATCGCCTGTTCCACATATCCCTACTGCTCTATTTCTACTGGTAGGGAAGAAAGGATTTTTTTTCCACATTTAGCTACTAGGGGGGACTACTTTTCCGCTTATCTCTACTGATAAAATAATTCAGGAAAGTGGTATCTTCACAATCAAAATGTTTAAGTGCTTCTATAAGTGTTTATTGTAATCATTCAATTTCTGGCGCTTCGGCGGCCGCTGCCGCGGCACGCTCGCTACGCTCGCTCGCCTCGCGCGTAGTTTTTCACTAACATAACATAACCTAACCTACTCATTTCGATCTAAGCGGATGTCACTTATTCATTAAAAATTTTTTTTTAAGGTACATACCTTACTACCTACAATAAATGAATTTTCCATCTGATTGTCTACTCATTTCGATCTAAGCGGATGTCACTTATTCATTAAAAATTTTTTTTTAAGATACATAGGTACCTTACTACCTACAATAAATGAATTTTCCATCTGATTGTACTTTTTCTTAGTAGAAATATGTGGAAGTGAAATATCATTGTATCCCTCCTAGTAGCTAAATGTGGAAAAAAAATCCTTTCTTCCCTACCAGTAGAAATAGAGCAGTAGGGATATGTGGAACAGGCTGTAATTATTTATTTTTGCTGGTATCGTTTTTTTTTATAATAATAATAATATATCGTTCATTTCAGTTTTTATCGTATCGATAAACTGAACCGGTAATCCTTAGTAGAATACCTACTCTGTATATTGTACCTACTTCTAAGCTCGTCACAAATAAAACTATTTTCTTTCTTTCTTTCTTTCAAATATATGCGAAAGTTTGAATGTTTGTTCTTCCATAACCACTGAACCGATTCGGTTGAAATTTAAAACATAGGTAAATAATAACTGTGAATGGGACATAGGCTACTTTTCATCCCGGAAAAAGTACGGTTCCCGAGTTCAACGAACGAAGTCGCGGGCGACAGCAAGTAATCACACTAATCTATACTTCTATACTAATATTATAAAGAGAGAAGATTTGTATTTTTGTTTGATACGAATAAACTCAAAAACGACTGATCCGATTCCAAAAATGATTTTACTATTAGAATGCTACATTATCCCTGAATAACATAGGTTTTAATTAATACTAGCAACCCGCCCCGGCTTTGCTAGGGTGCGGTATCATTGTACCCGTGCGAAGCTGGGACGGACTGCTAGTAATAAAATAAAATGCGAAAATTTGTATGTTCGGATGAATGTTCGTTCCTCCATAACTCGATAACTACTAAACCGATTTGGCTGAAATTTACAACATAGATAGATAATGATCGGGAATAGGACACTTGCTACTTTTTAAATGGAAAAAGTACGATTCCCGAGTTCTTTTTGCTGATTATCATTTACCGCATCAATTTTGCGAATAGAAAAATCATATCATTTATCATCATTTATTTATTGCTACAAGTTGGTTTGTACATAGGTCTTGTAGGTACATAATACATTGGTGCACGACCGAGTTTGTTGCCAGTTTCTTCTAGGCTGGGGCGCGTGGAACTGGCGTAAATTCACCTAGCTTTAGGACGACGTTTCAAAATGATCCTTGTGATTTTATTGAAATAAATCATTTTTGACTTTGACTTTGACCGGTTTCGGACCAGTTAGGATCGGAAGGCGGAGTTACTACCACTAGGCAACCAGTGCTCAAAACGCGTGGTGGTACTACCCAGCAGAGCGACCACGTTAGAATCCGATCATTAATATCCTAAAAGAATTTCAGGTGGTCCTGCTAGGAAGCATGCTTCCCAGCAGGACCACTAGCGAAGTCGATTTTATCAGTACCTGACGAACGTACATTCTTCTAAGATAAAAATGATCGGATTCTAACGTGGTGGCTCTGCTGGGTAGTACCACCCCAAAAAACTTCCATTCAGCTAATTTAAGGTTATGTAACATATTTTGGCGATACTTCATCAAACATAGGATAACGTTATCTCAAAGTGTAGAAGTCAGATGTTATCGTTTCAACAAGTTATCAGTAAAGTACTTATTAACAAAAAACGTAATAAGTATTATAATTAACATATCCACCAGTCACTTATACCTATCACCACACTAGTACCATAGAACAGATATTAGTACTAATACTAATATTATAAAAAGGTATGATTTGTATTTTTATATTTTTGTTTGTTACAAATAAACTCAAAAACTACTGGTCCGTTTTCAAAATTCTTTCACCATTAGAATGCTACGTTAACCATGAGTAACATAGGCTATATTTATTACTAGCGACCTTCCCCGGCTTCGCACGGGTGCGGTTTCATTGCACCCACGCGAAGCTGGGACGGACTTCTAGTATACTATATAATTATATATTCGCACGGCGGATCTAGGCTTCCGTGAATTAGCCGTGTGTGATGAGCAAAGACAATTTAGTTTGAAAAAGCTCGATTGCGCATCGAAACGGCTAACTTCACGACGGCCGAGATCCGTCGTGAGAACTATACAGGTTCGATTCCCGCTTGGAACAAATGTTCGTACAATCTGCAAACATATTTGTTCCGGGTGTTCTCTATGTATATTAAAAATATCTATCTATGTATTGTTGTATTAGGTTTGGTCATCTAGTACCTATAACACAAGCTTAGCTTGGGGCTAGATGATGTTGTGTGGGTTTTCCAGTATTATTTATTTATTTATATTTTTTAGTAGAATAAGAATCGAACTTTTTTTTTATTCTTTTGTAATATGTTTTTTTTTTTTTTTTTTATCAAGAATAGACCTTCGTTTGACCACGATCTCGCCTGGTGGAAAGCGACGATGTGGCCGACGGTGGAGCACGAAGGTCTATGAGATACCTATTCACTCTAGCCTTGAAGAGGCCCGGATTGTAATTGTCAGGAAAACAGAAGATGGCAGAGTATTCCACACCTAGGCAGTTCGCATAATAAATGTTGAGCTAACGCTTGGTGCGAACGGTGGTGTTGTACTTACATACCTACATTCAAATCCTGTGTTGTAAACCTGTGGGACAAATAAACTTTCAACACACTTGCTTATAAAGTGGCTCTATGGTCATCGCAACTAAGCACAGAATGACACCCATAATCAAACTATGACTTTTTCATTGCTATAACTCACTAGTGAGTTATAGATTCATTTTTGTTAGTTTATTCACAAGTGTGTTGAAACACGTCGTATGATACACGTGTCTCTTTCTTTAAATAGCATTTGGTATCAAGTATTGAGTATTATTTTGATTTGATTCTACTAAATTAGAACGAAAAACTTGAAATTCGCCCGCAGATTACGTTATCTATGACCTTGCCCAAACTTAAGATACCTAAGTCATACAACGGAGTGGTAAGTGATATACAACAAATAATATATTGTGGTAGTTGCAATAGACAATGATTATATCGGATTTTTGACACATTTATGTACACAATCTTCAATGATTTCCTAGAAACTTATCGCACAAAAACAGTTTACTGATAAAAATTTAATACTTTGCGCTGATAAAATATTACAAGTCATACATCAGCTTAATAAGTGCGTGTGTATTAATAATTAATATCTAATAGTACTATAATATTATTATATAACATACTAACAGAACTTTCAAAGAATTTATAGAACAGAATAGAATAGAAAACTCTTTATTGTACACCGTAACACATAAGAAAATAAACAAAGTATAGGTACACAATTTAAATATAACAAAGTACAATGGGCGGTCTTATCGCTGTGAGCAATTTCTTACAGACAACCTTTGGATGGACTGGATTTTAAAATGAATGGGATGGGACGGTGTCAACAATTCTTTAACACAAAACAATAGTAGAAGCAAACAATTACATTACATAAAAATAATATAGTACGCAATATGTAAACATCATACCTATAGGTACCTATTTACAACATCTTAATAATATATTATATGTAGCAAATAAAAATATGATATAATATAATATACCTAATATAATAATAAAATATATATATTAATGCATAATACAAAGAATTTATCCATATATAGTTCGCACAGCGGATCTAGGCTTCCATGAAGTAAGCCGTTTGTGATGCGCAAAGACAATTTAGTTTGAAAAAGCTCCATTGCGCATCGAAACGGCTAATTTCACAACGGCCGAGATCCGTTGTGAGAACTATACCTCAAGTTTTTATTCATTACTAGCAGTCCTTCCCAGCTTCGCACAAGTGCAATGAAAACTTAAGCACCGGTGCGATACCGGAGCTGGTCGCTAGTAAAAAATATAGCCTATGTTACTCAAGGATAGTGTAGCTTTCTTATGGTGAAAGATTTTTTTGAGAATCGAACCCGCAACCTCCTGTATCGCGGACCTTCGCCCGCCGCGCCTTGAGTGTTAAAATGACAGATTTCACTGTTTGAACACTGATTCTTCTACACTTTTTAGAGTTTTTTGAGATATACTATAGACAAATTATTTATATTTAGTTTTTAAGTTGAATATAATATTCTGTTTTGTGTGCTAAATAAATAAAATTAACTAAACTAGATAGAATCCATGATGCTACCCTTGATGCTATCCATGAAGGTCACGAGGTCACAACCCTCTGCATAGAGGCCAACAACAAGGACATAATAACTTACTTTTTGAACTAAATAAAATTGTCTTTGAGCATTACAAGTGGCTAACTTATTAAATGAGTTCCGCAAAAAGTAGTTTTTTTGACTGCTAATAATAGTTAAGTAGTTATGTCTGTCTGTGCCTCATAATGACAGCGTTTGGGCCACTGGTCTACTCTCGAGTGAGTGATTGGATCTTAATCTACCACGCGGACCCAATGCGGATTAGTGGATGGCACAAATCTTTCGAATTCTCAGTTCTTGGACATGCTAGTTTCCTCAAGATGTTTTCCTTCACCGCATGAGAGCACTGGCATTGAGCACATGAAAGACCGAGAAAGAGGGCAAGACCTTACCTCCTGCAATACAGTTCAAACTAAAGCAGGAGGAAGTGCAACATTAAACCATTCTGTTTTATATTGTTGAATAAATATTTTTGTATTTTGTATACACTTTTCTAATAGAAAAATCCATTGGTTCATCATGACCAGGTTAACCCACGACTCTAAGATCAGAGTGCGGGGTTACTACCACTAGACCACCAGTGCTGTGATGTAGATGAATCAAGCCGTTCAGAAATAACCCGATCAAAGGATCAAGCTCGGGTTTTCGATAAGTAGAGCTGACTTGGTGGTAATTGCGTAGCCAAGGCAAGGACGATGATTCGAATACCGCCCATTCGTGACTTCCTTGGTTAGACCTATTTCTAAGGACATACCTTCCAAGTTCCAATGCCGACAATAGGACATTCATAACCATCATTAAACTTCACTTTCGGCATAACCTTAGCCATTTTTAGTAAGTTTTCACCTACTTTAGTGCTAAATCGCAAAATATTGAGCCTTTGTTTGAGTCGTTACAAACAGGATTTAGCCGATCTAAATTTCTTTTTTCATTTGCCGTTGCCGTGCCGGTAGCTAGGAGGGACGGACGGAAAGCAAAATTATACAACACAAACACACAACAGTCACACACTTTTGACAGCTTGACTCAATTGACAGTGACAGATTATATTTTTAGACAGTCCTTTTTTCGTGGGTTTTTTTTCTATTGCTGGCTGATTTCGTAGTTACCTTCACGTTCACGGACATGCGGTGCGTCTATCTAGGCAGTCGTGAAGTTAGCCGTTTCGATTTGTGCATCACAAACTCAGACAAAATCACAAACGGCTATCTTAACGGATCCAAGTCTGTGGGATCTAGGTAGGTTGTCCTAGACCAAGATAATGTAAGCACTACGTTTAGTCCTAGATCCGTCGTGCTATTGGACGCTGCGTTACATCAAATCAATCAAATACGTTAGTTAATATTCTGAGATACGCTGACAAAATGGTTAATGGTTGAAAGCAAAATTAACTTACTTTCCAAGTACCCAATCCAAGTACAGGAATGTTTTGTCCGTTGCTGAAGGTAATGACAGGAACTCGCGACATTTTTTTATATATTTTGGTATTACCACCGTTTTGCTTGACGAAGGTCCGAGGAGAAGTGAAGAGTTAGGTATTGGTTTTCAGGTTTGTAGGTTATCGATTCTTATCTTTTGCAGATTTAAAAATATTATCTGTTTTCAATGCGATCAACAGTAGGTATTTTTATTGCGAGAGTAGGTACAGTCAGCAGAGAAAGTGGTCTATCACTTTAGACAAAATATTCTGTGAAATCAAACATTATAACTAATTTTAACCTTAGGGTAGTAGACCACATTTTTTGCTGACTGTATAGTTCGCACAGCGGATCTAGGCTTCCGTGAAGTTAGCCGTTTGTGATGCGCGTAGACAATTTCGTTTGAAAGAGCTCCATTGCGCATCGAAACGGCTAATTTCACGACGGCCGAGATCCGTTGTGAGAACTATACCTACCCATCTAAAATTAAATAAGTGCATGAAAACTGTTTAGGAGCTCTTAGCCCTAAAGGGTAATTGCTAGTTATTAGCCATAAATCGATTATGTAATTTGTTTGCAATCGTCTTCACTTGGTTTCAATCTTAAAAGGTATGTATACTTATAACCTGAATGAAATAGCTTAGAGATTAATTTATATCCCGGAAAAATGTGGGTTCCAGTGTCCCATGCGAACGAGAGTCGTACGTCAACTCACACCATGAATCCTTGTCCCAGCTGGTGTGAATTGAAGAATCGTAAAAAAGCTTTATGTACCGGCTCTTCGTTCAACAACTCACACCACTTTTGCTCTGGGTGAATTATAGTACAGTCAAGTAAAAAAGTGTTAGTAAAAGAAGGTTTCTTGTCACTGCGAAACCCTGAAATGCCACATACGGCTTAATCCAATAGGTGATGGGTGTAACACCTTTCACATCTGTGATACTATTTGATAGGTCTATCTTATCTGAAGTACCTACTCAACTTGCATTGCATGCCTGCTTGCAACGCTTACGCGCATGACTCCGCCAAGGCCAATCACAGTGCACTCTATAACAGGCATGATGACTAATTTTGAGTAACAAAGTTTTTTGTGATAGAGTTTGTCCGGGGAAGGACTACCCCTATACCTATTTCTGCCACCAAGTAGTAATAGTAAGTACAAGTACTTAGTGTATGGTGTCCGGTGAAATTATAGGCACATGAGACTTTCCATCTAACGTCTCGGTAACAAGCAAGTGATATCTATGATGGATGTTGCATGCGTACATAGGCTACGGTAACCGCTGACCATCAAGTGGACCGTACGCTTCAACGCTTGGTTGCCACTTTTGTGGTAGGTAGGTACTTAAAACTGTTCTATTGTGTTCAGAAGTATCGACTTTAGGCAAAAAATATTTTATTCCACAAATTAATGGTTTAGTAGTAAAAAAATGCGATTTAAAATCGAATTTTAAAATTCACGCCAACACGCTCTGAGTCGTAAAGTGACGTTTTCAATGTAAATTTTTGGCATTAGGGTTAAAAGTTCAGATTTTTTTTTTTCCCAACAATCAGAGAACCAAAATGCTCTGATTGATGTTCAACCTTTTATGGCGGTTTGCTGTATTTTGTAGTTTTATCTTATTAAAAATATTATCAATTTCGCATCTAATGTGAAAAGAAATGGCTTTTATATTCCTAGAATCCGTTTTCATAAGGTGAAGTGAAGACGTGATTTTAGTGATTCTTGGTTACCTATTTCTGTCATCATGCCTAGAACGATAACGGACCGTTACATAAGATTGTTGCCTTGTTGCATCTGGCTGGACATCTATTTAACACCTATCTACAGTGCGACAGCGACAACCTTCCTTCCTACTAATATTATAATGCGAAAGTCTGTGTGTATGTTTGGTACCACGTATCTCCGTGACGTCTTAACCGATTGTGATGAAATTTGGAATGTAGATTCCCCAATTCTGGAATAACACATGGGCTTTTTTATAATAGCATACCTACCTAAAAACTGTAAAAATGCAGGGGAAGCCGCGCGTGTCAGCTAGTATGTAATAATAATCCCTTGGAACGGTAACTGACTCTTGAGTACGAGAAAACACTTGATAAATAGAGTGCTAGACATTTACACGGATTACGCAACAGTCACAAAATGGCGCCACGTGGCGTATTAATTATGCAAAATTGTGAAAAATTTTGTAGCCTCCTAGGGAATGTCACTGCATGTTTTACCTATTTTACTATCATCATGACAGCCGCCTCAATGTTCCCACAGCTGGGACTTTGCCTACTATCGAGCGAGAGTAATTGGGTCTTTATCCACCACGCGGTGGATTAAAAGAAGAAGAGATTATGTATTCGATGGTTTTGAGGAGAGGATTTTATGCAATACGGTCTTTTTTTTCAATTTCGCTGGGCTTCCATCAATAATTTTATTGACATCTTTTGTAAGAAAATTTTTGTAATGTCGATTGAAATCGGATTGAAATTTAATTACGTAATAGCCCAGCTGGGCAACACACGACTACATGTTGTGCCGTCGAATGTGAACTTATATTTAATTTTTTTTTTAATTTTTCATGAAAAGAAAAAAAGGAACGTAGTATTACGTATTTAATTAGTAAGTATATACAGTTGTCAAAAAGAGGCAAAAAAAAAAACTTACTAGCCATGTGCCCAATCCAAGCGCGGGAATTTTTTGTCCATTCTTGAAGGTAATGATCGGAACTCGCGACATTTTTATTTTTTCACACCACCGCTTTACTTGGCAAAGACCCGAGGAGTGAAGAACCAGCAGGCGCGTTTGATAAGTTACGTTACGATTCTTTCTTATCATTTTTCATAAACGAAAATAATTTTATTGCTGCTAATCATCATCATCGTTACTTGTATCCACCCACAGCGTAAGCACTGGTGGTCTAGTGGTAGCGACCGACCCCGCCTTTCGATCCTAAGGTCGTGGATTCAAACCCGGTCGTGCATCAATGGATTTTTCTGTTTGAAAAATTTATGTGCGCAATGCCAGTGCTTAAATACGGTGAAGAAAAACATCGTGAGGAAACCGGCATATCCAAGAACTAAAAATTCGAAAGACATGTGCCATCCACCAATCCGCATTGGGTCCGCGTGGTGGATTAAGACCCAGTCACTCTCGCCTGAGAGTAGGCCAGTGTCCCAACAGTGGGAACATTAGAAGGCTGTCATGATGAAGATCCACCCACAGCTGGGTATTGGGTAAAGTCTCCTCCATTTTATTGCACGTGATGTGAACCTGTTATAAGGGGCAATGTATCTAAGTTTTACCCACAACTTTTTCTATGTCACCAAACCACCCACCATCTCACAGACAGACAGTCTTCAAATACTTGTTTGTCCATATTATGTGTCATTTTCACGATTCGACAATTCAATTATTCTTCAAAATATTACACAGAATTGAAATTGGTTACAAAAGCCAATTTTAAAAATCCCTGCGGATCGACCATCTTGAAGTTAGTAGTTTCGATGCGCAATGGAGCATTTTTAACTAAAAAAGTTTTTCGTTTCAGTGCAGTGGCCAACACAAGATGACAGAAGTTTTAGGCCTCCCAAAAGCCGCTCATAGGGCTACTATTAGATATTATCTATTAGAGCCGTTTAGATGCGCAATGGAGCTTTTTCGAACTAAGTTCTACTGGTATTATGTTATCTGTGGCCATGGCCTAACAATTTTAAAAAAGCCGGGACCGTTAGCGCTCCGTACTAAATTAGCAGTTTGGCGATGAGCAAAGACAAAACCACAGATAACAGAATACTAGTTTTTTTTTTTATTTCAGCAAGTGACAAGACAATCAAGGCGCAGGCGCCCACTTGATGTTATGCACCACGCACGCCTGACTATTACAGATGCAGTGCCACTAAAGCTTAAAGTTTTTAAGTGTTTGCGTGGCCCTGCACTGCGCTTATCACCCCGAGACATTGTTGTTAAGTCTCTTTCGCCCAGTAATTTCACTTGCTACAGTGCCCTTCAAACCTAAACACAGAAATGCTTGCACACTTCTGCTTGGAGGTAGAATATCTGACACTGCGGTGGTACCCACCAAGACGGACTCTTAGTAAAACTTAGTTTGAAAAAGCTCCATTGCGCATTTAAGATACGCTGCTAGAACTAATACGTAAGTAGGTAAGTACCTACTTAGTACGTAAGTACCTACCTAGTTAGTACTTAGTTAGCTATATTAGGTGGGTACCTAGACATTTAACCGTCTGTGAAGGTAAGGTAAATCCCTACTAACAATCTCAAAACAATATTTAATGCCAAGCAAAACACAGATTGTATTATACTGCCAAAATTAGTGTATAACTTAGCTAGTTTCATTTAAATGTAGACGGAATTACATTTTCTATTCTGGGAACGCCTACTTACGTACGCAAATGCGTTGTACGATCACCGATTTTGTAGCCGAATGCAGGATGTTAGGGTAGAAACTAGCATCCTAGGGTTTTTGGGTCCAAGTTTTACGAACCATAAGTACCTACCTACCTAAGTACTCTTGAATCCAATGACGAGTTGACTGACACATTCATCTTTTTTTAATTTTTATATGTCAGCAAGTGACAAGATCAAGGCGCTTGCCGTTAAAGTTCTGCATGGCACTGCATTGCGCTCATCACCCCGAGACGTTGTTGATAAGTCTCTTTCACCCAGTAATTTCACTTGCTATTGCTCTTCAAACCTAAACACAGTGCAGCTTGCACACTACTGCTTGGAGGTAGATTAACAGGTACTGCGGTGGTACCCACCAAGAAGGACTCTTGCTGAAGAGTCTTACCACCAGGTACTTGAATCAGAGTATGCCTATTTCTATTTTCGTTAGGTATGTCTCGATGCTCCTACTTAGCGTTTTACAATTTCTTTCGCAGTAGGAGCATCCAGGACAAGGGTGTCCCGGTACGACCCACTCCTATCAGTGGGAGTTATTTTTTTAGTACGTTTGTACAATGATCAAAGAAAACAGTATATTAGTGTACCATGCATTTGTATAACTTCAGAGGTGTAGTTTGTTTGAGGTGGGATATTTCCAGTCTGGACACTGTCCGTAGATCGTAAGTCAATCAAACTTGTCTCATAAAACTGCGTACGCACGGATCTCAGTAAATATTGTTTTTTAAAAGGCTCTAAGCAATTTTGTTTGAAGATATTAGCAAGTTTTTGTGCCAGATGATATAATTACAAATAGCTGCAGTGGTCTTAGAGGTGGGTTCGACTTCCCCTGCGGGACAAATATTAGCATGATCTGAAAGTATCGAACATTTTGCTATTGCTATAGTCTGGAACTAGTTACAGGGTATCTGTAATGGTACCTATACCAATGCCACTATCATTTTTACATTGATTGTAAATATGCATTTTTATAAAAAGGAGACAAATAAAATAACCGTCACCTACTCAGATTATTAAATACACACACAGCTCTCGCGATTACCATGAATGGATCCAACGTGGATTCATTCATGTGTTAGAAGAGCTAAGCATCATCTAGCAGGCACTGAACCCTCAGACTCGGAGCCGCTAATACTCATTTCTAGTTTGCTTTGGATTTATGGTATAAAAGGTAAGACATTCTACCTCTTTTTTTTTCTCGTGCTATTACAAGTTTTATTGCGTAATTTAACTTGTTCTTGTCATTGAAATGGAGGGGTAATGTTGGCTGGTAATTTAGTCAAAGACTTTCCAAGAGAACTTTGAAAGAAAAGTCACTTTTTCTTTCCAAACGTTTGTTTACGTTGCTAAGCGACAATCAAAATCAAAAAAAAAAAGAAGAAGAAGTAAGTACTTTTTTTTTTTTTTTTTAATTTATTGTATAAAAAAAAGGCTTTGTCGCTGAGCGACCACACCGCCCAATCGGTAATATTTACAAAGTTGTTAATTAAACTAAAGATACTTAAACTAGGTAACAAAAGTAAGTACCTAGCTTAGCAAAAAACCAACATCAAAATAACACGAGAAATTCAGACTTCAGTTGACATTATTTCTATTTCAAAACCTTTGTTTATTTTGTCAACGGTTGCAAATTTTATCTCCGAATCGAAAGGTGTGTAAACTAAACAAAATAATCGGTAGAACAGAGAGTTGGGTGCTAGCCAAAGTTACGCTTCAATAAATCGCTTCTTCCTGAAAAAAGGCGGACGTAATTTACCTAAGCTTTTTACGTCAGACTACAATTGACAACCTTTTTTTTAAGTGCCATCAGCTCAGCTTGCTTGCTCTACTTATTATCCGTTCTGTGGCTCTAGCTTGCCAGCGTTTGCTCGCTTTTACAACTAAAGTGGCAACTAAGCGTACGGCCAACATGATGGTAAGCGGTTACCGCAGCCGAAGGGCGCTTGCAATACCAGAGGCCACTCACGGGTTGTCACCCTGAGAAAGATCGAAAGACTCATGTGTCTGTAATTTCACCGAAAACCATACCCTTCAGACCGGAACACAGCAATGCAAACATTACTGCTCAACAGCAATAGGTATGGTGGTAATCCTCCCCTGGACGAGCTCTATCACAACGAACTCTACACATTTTTTACTCATAAAACTATCGTGAACTATAACATTCATTTTAAAAACTGGTTTATCGGTGAAGAGGTATAGTTCGCACAGCGGATCTAGGCTTCCGTGAAGTTAGCCGTTTGTGATGCGCAAAGACAATTTAGTTTGAAAAAGCTCCATTGCGCATCGAAACGGCTAATTTCACGACGGCCGAGATCCATTGTGAGAACTATACCGACACTGTTTCGACTCAATTTCGAGTCTTCATCATGCACATGTGCATATCGCGACGCTGAGGAGGACGCTCGCCGTGTCACTCAACCCTGATGAAGACTCTCGATATTGAGTCGAAACAGTGTCGGTACCTCTTTACCGATATACCGGTACGTGAAAACACCCGTTTTTTTTAATAAACTCTACTACTGTGTGTACCAGCCGTTATTATACGTTTTCCGCTTTTCAAAAAGCCGTGGCTCGTCTGCCGCCAACAGCGTGGATTTGAACTTGTATCGTTTTGATTTAATTCCATGGCCAGTCGTTACATTAACAATTTAGAAATAGCTGAACAAAATTATAAATATTTTTTCATAGTTTTACGAGACTTGGTAGCTTTCCTCTAGTTATTTTGTAATTAAAAGAATCAACCAACCTGATTGACATTTGTATCTGTTCTGCGGTTCTGCGCCTGTAGTTTGCATGTAGGGTTTGCAATCCCGCAGGATTTATATGCGGGATTACTCAATTCCGCGCTGAAACACGCGGGATAACGTATTTTTGAAATGTTTGTAATAATATAAATTGTTATTTGAAACTACGGATTTTTGTGTAAAAATAAACTTCTACTAAGTACACATTTCTTATGAATTCTATGCAACAGAAATTATTTACTTTCTGTTAAATAAAATAAAATAAATAAAATTCATTTATTTCAGGCATTGTAAATACTCAGTATATACACCCATATCACAAAAAATAATGCAACCATTGCAAATATAAAATTAAAAGAAAAGAAAAGAAAACAGAAATATCCGAGTAGGTAGGTACTTAACAAAATAAAGTATTGTCAACAGACGTGTTAAGTATAAGTACTATTTACTCCTAACAAAACAACAGTTTTTATATTTTTAATTCAGTCTTATTCTATAGACTCACATGATACCATCTTTTTCTTAAAATGCTACCATTATAAAGATAACTTTTGAAAATACGCTTCTAAGAAGCAAATGACATATCTGCTTCTGATGATAGATAGATAGATAATGTGTATGTGGATGTTGTGTAGTGGATGCGTAGCGCATAATGCCACTGGCGGCCTAACGTAAGCACAGAGTATATTTTTTTTTTAATTACTCTGTGACGTAAGTTTGCTTAAACGACCTACCTTCATGCTTTCTCCGTACCTACCTATCATGATGTAAGTATAGTTCTCACAACGGATCTCAGCCGTCGTGAAATTAGCCGTTTCGATGCGCAATAGTGCTTTTTTAAACTAAATTGTCTCTGCGCATCACAAACTGGTTTATCGGTGAAGAGGTATAGTTCGCACAGCGGATCTAGGCTTCCGTGAAGTTAGCCGTTTGTGATGCGCAAAGACGTTGTGAGAACTATACCGACACTGTTTCGACTCAATTTCGTGTCTTCATCATGCACATGTGCATATCGCGACGCTGAGGAGGACGCTCGCCGTGTCTTCACGGAAGCCTAGATCCGCTGTGCGAACTATAAGCACAGAGTAATTATTTATTTTTTTAATTACTCTGTGACGTAAGTTTGCTTAAACGACCTACCTTCATGCATTCTTCGTACCTACCTATCATGATGTAAGTACCCTATTTAGGTTTTTTTATGTGTCAATGAGTGATTTTAGTGAACGCTGTCTGTATTCAATAATTGCATCATCATTATTATTAGAGGGTTGTATAAACATCTTCAGGCAATAAAAGAATAGATAAAACAGCTGATATTCTTTTATTTAGAGATAGATAATACATATATTTATGATAATGTGTAAACTGTTCAGCATTAACTATTTATTTATTTTATTATTATAAGTTATTATTATTTATAAGGTATTTTATGACTTGAATGAATACTTATTACTCAAAATAAAAAATAGGTATTAATATAACTACTGAATTAAGTAGATATTATTAAGTACCTACCTTTAACATTGTATTACTTAACCTAGTTAATATTGTACGTCCAAAATGGATAAGCTGAGCTTACCTACCAGTGCCATACCTAGTATTAAGATCCTTTTGTGCCTTCATCAGCTAAACAATAAATATTTTCTTATTCTTATTCTTATTCTTATAATGTTTTATATTGGTGTTAAATGTTAGTTGATAGATTCAGGCATTACTTTGCGGAAATCCATTATAAGATAAAAACAGCGAAAAATCTCTAGTACTATTCCGCTTAACTTTTTAACTAAGAATTAACCTCAAAAGAAAAATATCGACACGTGTCCCTTCACGGGACAATCAGATCAGATCGATTTATTCTCCGGCAGACGAGTAGCTTCGTCGAGCAATTTTTATGGAATAGAATGAGCCCGAGATACACTAAAATTAGTTTATCTCGGACTAATTCTAATCCTTCCCAGACTTTCAAAGTCAAAGTCAAAGTCAACTAATATTTGGATCCTTGTGATTTTATTGAAATAAATCATAATATTAGATTAGGTAATATTATTTATTTCAATAAAATCACAAGGATCCACGCGTTCCAGCCTAGAAGAATCTGGCAACAATTTCGTTTCCCAGTGTACCTTCACAGACTAGATGCTAATGCATGTTACCTTCTCATAGGGATGTTTGCAGACGCGCGAGTAGACTGCTGCTACACAGTAATGCGTAAGCGCTGCACATCCAAGCAGTTATGCTCGCATTGCTGTGTTCCGGTGTGAAGGGTATGGTTTCCGGTGAAATTACTGGCACATGAGGCTTTCAATCTTAGCCTCAAGGTGGCAACCCGCAAGTGATACCTCTGGTATTGCAAGCGTCCATAGGCTGTGGTAACCGCTTACCATCTTGTGGGCCGTACGCTTGGTTGCCACTTCAGTTGTATAAAAAAAAAAACATCCCTGGTGCGCAGAGTTCCGGCCAGCTCCAACAGCATTCTGAGGATGTTTGCTGCTAGGTTTAATTGTCACTATTTGAACCATTGCTGTATGGTGCATTTAGTGACGGTCAAATCTAAGTTAGCAAATTAATAAATTGTGCCTAGCCTAATATTAAGATGATCCTATAATGATTGAATAAATGAATAAATAAATTATATGGGCAAAGAATGTTTTTTTTTTATTTTATTGTTGGACTCAGCTGTGGAAATAAAGACGCCAGACTAGTGTCAGACGTTATTTACTACACTCCAGTAGTATAACTGACTGTTTTATAGCAAACATCCCACCGCGCCGTTAGATTGCCTTCTATTTTGGATGACGGGTGATGAGTTGCGTCAATGATGGTAACCTACTATTGTTTAGGCGTTTTCACACCATCATCATATCAGGCGATAGACGTCCACAGCTGGACATAGCCCCAAAGAGCGCCATGACGACCAATTTTGAGCCTTCACCCCCTTCACCATTCACCGACTTCCTGCGACTGCTTTAATGTCATTGGTCCATCAAGTCGGCTCGCCATGAAGAATAAAAATAAACTTGCAGTTCTTTAAACAGAAGACCTCGCAAGCAAAATCTTTTAGAGAGAGTATTTTTGGGGGCCTGTTTGACTGACCTGTTTGTAAAAAATAATGATACATATTTCAATAAACAAGTATAAATTTAATATCCATAGCCCACAAATAAATAATACAATATTTTACAAAAGCACATATTATACAGCTATAAAAATCTATAATCACTTACTAACAGAACTAAAAAAAAAAATAGGTATTAATATATCTACTGAATTAAGTAGATATTATTAAGTACCTACCTTTAACATTGTAGTACATAACCTAGTTAATATTGTACGTCCAAAATTCATAAGCTGAGCTTACCTACCAGTGCCATACCTATAATAAGATCTTTTTGTGCCTTCATCAGCTAAACAATAAATACTTTCTTATTCTTATTCTTATTCTTGACTCACGCTGCATGGAGAGACTGATTGGTTTCTGGTAAGTAGTTGGTGGCTGCCTATGCCTACTTATAGTTTTTTATATACTAATGATGTATTTAGTTACCTGCCTCTACCTACCTGTATTTTCATTGTTCCTTATTATTATTATTATTATTATATTATATCAGCCGTTGGTGTCCCACTGCTGGGCAAAGGCCTCCCCCCATTCCCTTCAGACGTCTCGATCCCGAGCCAATTGTTCATTATAAAATATTATTTCTTCGGTCTGTTCTTTGTACTTGTGTGTGTCAAATAAAAGCATTTCATTTCATTTAATTTAATTTCATTATTTATGAGGCACATTTTGAGGAGCTCTGCTGGGGTTGTTGCACATTTGCCACAAAGTAAATTCGTCACGAAAAAAAGTATGTGTAAATTCGCCACACTTTTATTTTATTATTTTTGGTTCATCACGCTGTACTGTAGATTTTCACTACCTCTTCATCTAATTTTTATTAGAGAGAGTAGTGTTCTCTGTGATAGAGCTTGTCCGGGGAACCTTACCTATTTCTGCCGCCAAGCAGTAATGTTTGCATTGCTGTGTTCCGGTCCGAAGGGTATGGGTTCCGGTGAAATTACAGGCACATGAGACTTTCGATCTACGTCTCAGGGTGGCAACCCGTGAGTGATACCTCTGGTATTGCAAGCGCCCATAGGCTGCGGTAACCGCTTACCATCTTGTGGGCTGTACGCTTGGTTGATACTTTAGATGTGTATAAAATATATATATACAGGGTCATTCATTATCAACCTGCCAAACTTAAGGGATAGGTTGCACACATAAAAAAATATATATTTACCTATTTTTTTTTATGTATACTTTGTCTTAAAAATCCCAAGAAAACAAAAAAAAAGATTACGTTTTTCTGCTCAATTATTATTTATCATTGTTGGGAATCGAGATAAGCGGCGTAATAATGAAATATTCGAGTGCGCGCCCCGTAGCGGGTCATTGATACGAGCAAGCAAGTACCTACATAAAGATTTCGAATAACGAAAGTACTTGATGATGATAATATGTGTCCTGTAAGCCATGTAGGAATCTACATAATGTTAAATAAATATAATAAAACTTAGTTTAGAACAAGACAGCATGCGTTAGTTTTATCTCTGTCATGCATGTCAAGGATACTAGACGAGCTTTCAGATTTTTTTGAGGAACCCTAAAAAATATGAAATCATGCTGGCTGGCGACTGGCGACTGTCGTTGAGTCATTTATTACAATAAATTTTAATAGCGCATTAAAACAAATAACCACCACAAGATTTAAAAAACAGACACCCAAAATAATTTTGTAGCGAGCGCATTTGACGCAAAACACGCTCATCTTTACTAAAAATACCATCGCGACTTGCAGTCTATCTAACCGATTCCAGTGCTCTGGAGACCGGCATTGCGTATTGACAGGCGCAATTACCCGCGCATTGTTGCGTCAATTCGAAAGTGACATTTTATTTTTTAATAAAACAGTGCATGGATTTTTTTTAAAGATGGCGTCAGTTAAAATGGGATCGAGACTCTCAGTGATGATTTTATTAGTTTTCCTGTGCATAGAAACGAGGGCGAAACTATCTGAGAACAAGACAGAAAATAATTCAGCTGAAATTAAATCAATTCCAACGCCAAAGAAGGTAGGTATTTTTTATTATTAGGCATTTTTGCATGAACTAAACATGGTGACTTACTTGCACATAAGTAAGCAATCCTTAACGTTTGAGTAATTTATAAAATTTATTTAAACACTGACTTACGTTAAAAAATCACATCAATCTATTAACAGGAAGGGAAACAATAATTAAATTTGACCCTCCAACAAACATGGAAACATGGTCAGGTCAAGCTAAATAAAACCGTTAAAAAATTAAAAACGCCTTTAACCTAGAATTTAATAAGTACACCGTTAGAGTACCATTTTATTTATCGTATCTTATTTCTATAAATAATATATAATCTTTTTTATTTAGGTATAATGTAACTTTACATATTTATTTTAATTTTATTAAATAACTAACGCGCCATGCGGTAAGTAAGACACCATGCGGTAAGTAAGAGTATAAGAGAGTTTTTCGACACAGAAACCTCTAATAAGCGTTCTATTGGTTCGAACCGATTTATTTTCAAAATGTTGGAGATATTCACAAAAATACAATGTAGGTACTTACTTAATTTTTTTAGGTGATTAATTATTATTTAGCTTTGTTATGTAGGGATTTTTTTTTTTAAAATACAATAAACTTATTTTTTTAGGTGACTAAATATTATTAAGCTTTGCTAAGTAGTATGTACTAGTTAGTTGCTAATTTTATCTATGTCTCTATGTCTATGTAGTATGTACCAAAGATTAAGTTTATGTATTAGCATTGTGTTTCGATCGTTCTGTGTTTATGTGTGTCAAATAAATGTATTTCATTTCATTTAATTTCATATAAGCTCAACTCAAAAGGAAAATAATTTTAAATGTGTACGGAACCTTGCTTGCACGCTTCGACCAACACGCTCTTGGACGGTTTTATTTATTTAAACGTTTTAAAAAATATCTATTATTGAACTTGGTAGAGTAGGTTACATGTAAGTACTTTGGTAACGTTACGCAACTACACACCAAGACTAATCTACACACCCCGTTTTGTTTGAATTTTTAAGCGTTTAATAACCATTGGCATTAAAAATCGATCAGAGCTGTGTTTTGTCACAGAGTATAGTTCGCACAGCGGATCTAGGCTTCCGTGAAGTTAGCCGTTTGTGATGCGCAAAGACAATTTAGTTTAAAAAGCTCCATTGCGCATCGTAACGGCTAATTTCACGACGGCCGAGATCCGTTGTGAGAAACTATACCTGATACGAGTACCTACCTAGTTTTGTTTTTCCGTTCTGAGTAAATAGCACTAAAAACTCATTTGACAATCGTCAATGTAAACATTCGTCCAGATGTCATTTTGGCAGTTCATAATCGCAATAAAGAGGCGATGTTAAAAATCTTATACAAATTGACAGCTGGACAATACGTTAACATTTACGATTGTCATACGACTTCGTGGTTCGATAAAGGCGCGTTTATTTATTTCATCAAACATTTCAGAAATGTTAATGCATAAATGTTTCCGAACGCACCGAGATCTGTAGTAGTATACTTCAAACAAAAGACTTTCGCATATTTTCCGCATGGATTTCATCGATTTAATTACATTCACTTATAAAGGGTGCTGAAAGATTTGGTATTTTATGGTTATAATCAAAAGATTATCTAGTTTTATCCACTACGAGGTTATAGGAAGTCGAAAATGGCCAGAGAGCTTAGCACGAAAAACTCGTTTGACAATCGTAAACTACTTCTTCTTCTTTTATTTATGGCGTCTGTGGCTGAGTTTGCCACAATTTTGCCGATCGTAAACTTTACCTAGCTTTAAAAACTCGTTTGACAATCGTAAACTTCACCTATAGACGTTTCAAAATGATCCTTGAGATTTTATTTTAAGTAAATCATTTTTGGCTTTTTTTTTTTACTTATCGTCCAGCTGACATTTTTGGAATTTGTAAGGAATTTTGGTAGTTCATATAATGCATTGAAGAGGCGCTGTTAAAAATCCTATACAAATTGACAGCTGGACGATACGATTTTAATTACGATTGTCAAACCAGTTTTTCGTGCTAAGCTCTCTGAACTGCCAGACATGCCCCCAGATAAGTATATTTGATAAATTGACAAATTGAAACAAACTTTTGGTAAAATAAATTGTGGTTATTAATTATTATTGTTAGTATTTTATAACTTTGATATTGCCGAATATATGATGCAAAAATGGAAAAATATAAATCTGTCAGGAGGACCCTTCATGTGAAATAGACTAAGGTTTTTTTTTTTTTTTTATACAACTGAAGTGGCAACCATGCGTACGGCCCACAAGATGGTAAGCGGTTACCGCAGCCTATGGACGCTTGCAATAACAGAGGTATCACTCGCGGGTTGCCACCTTGAGGCTAAGATCAAAAGCCTCATGTGCCAGTAATTTCACCGGAAACCATACCCTTCACACCGGAACACAGCATGTGAAAAATAAAATATCTACGATTTATCCGGAAAATAGTATCTATTCGAGTTTGGTCGAATCCAATCTTAGACAATATTCATCCAGCCAATAAATTGTCATCACTAGGTACACGACATTGAAGTTATTTCTATAACATTTTTTTTATTAAAATTCGCCACAAAATATCTGTATGTATTTTGGTGTTTAAGCAATTTGGGCTTTATTTATGGGCCGTTATAACTCTATTTTGTTTGAGAAAAGATATTTTATAAAAATAAATTTGTTTTCTATGGTTCCGCATAAAATTTTGATGCTGCACCCACGCAGGCGTACCTAAGTGCAGCCACCTTTGACTGTCTGTTTGTCTGTCCCAGGGTTGTATCCAATATTTTTTTATAGTAGAAAGTTACGTAGGTAAGTACATACGTGGTAATAAATTAATAATGCTGGACAATCCACACAGTATCATCTAGCCCCAAGCCCCAAGCAAAGCAGAGCTTGTGTTATGGGTACTAGATGACTGATTGTCCCAAGGCGGGAAACGAAAATGCAATCTCCTGCACTGCAGGCAGACCTTCACCCGCCGTGCCACATCGGTCGAATATGCTTGCATGTTCCGGTTCGAAGGGTATGGTTACCGGAAAAAATACTGGACAATAAGACTTGGTCTATGCGTCTCAGGATGACGACGAAATATCTCTGGTATTGCGAGCGTTTATAGGATACGGTAACATCATAAAGTAGATCGTATGCTTGCCATCATAGCCAAAAAAATATCAGTCATCTAGTACCCACACGCAACACAAGCTCTGCTTAGCTTGGGGCTAGATGATTCTGTGTGGATTGTCCAGCATTATTTATTAATTTTATATGTTATTACTGGCTTGACGGCAGAATTCTGTAATCTGGTAGTTTGTGGTATATTATCTATTATGTCTAAGGGTAAGTAGTTTTTAATGTTATGGACAAGTTTCACAAAGATATATTCAAGTTTCAACTACGTAAAGATACCTTTTTACATACAAACTTTGAGTAGGTAATTATGTGCATGCTAAATTCTAAATAAATTAGTAGTTTTAAGAGTAGTAGAGTTCTTTGTGATAGAGCTCGTCCGGGGAAGGACTACCACCATACCTATTTCTGCCGCCAAGCAGTAATGCTCGTATTGCTGTGTTCCGGTTCGAAGGGTATGGTTTCCGGTGAAATTACAGGCACATGAGACTTACCATCTAAGGTCTCAGAGTGGCAACACGCAAGTGATATCTATGATGTTGCATGCGTACATAGGCTACGGTAACCGCTGACCATCAAGTGGGCCGTACGCTTGGTTACCACTTTAGGAGTATAAAAAAAAAAAAAAAAGTAGCTCATACTGTTTGCTACAATATTCAACCATAACTGGGTCTCAAATAAATATCTTGAATCTTGAATCTCTTTGAGATCATGATTGTATCCAAAGGTCGACGACCGATGTGGCGCAGCGGGCGCAGGTCCGCCTGCGACGCGGAGGTTGCGGGTTCGATTCCCGCCTCGGGTCTAATGTTTGTACGATCTACAAAAATGTGTTCCGGGTGTTCTGGGTATATTCTATAAATAATAAAAAATATCTTTGTATTGTATTGTATGATTGTATTAAGTATATATCAGTCATCTAGTACCCATAACACAGCTCTGTTTAACAGCAGCTTACCTTGGGGCTAGATGATGCTGTGTGGATTGTCCAGCATTATTTATTTATTTATTTATTTCTACATGTTTATGAGTCAAAGACTGAACTACCAGACATTGATACAAGTCATGAAATCAATATGTTTGGCAGTGAGCCAACCCAACTGCATCGGTGAGTGTTTTCGCGAAAATATTTAACATTTTGATCGTAAATCATGACATGAGGTTAAGATACTTCAGTTCAAGTGCAGGTCTATTGACGAATCCATTAATAATACACAGTTCAATCAAATTGAATCACTTTGCTTGAGTATAGCAGAAATGTAAGGATATTACTGTCATTGAATGATTCACTTTAAAGTTTACATTGATCTTTTTGGTTGCTTTCTTTGTGCATAAGTTTAAATAAAATTATGATTATGGTCATTCTCAATGTCTTTGATTTATCCAAATTGAAAGGCAGTAAACCGTGTAATAGTAACTTTCTATGTTTTTTTTTTATACTACAGAAGTGGCAACCAAGCGTACGGCCCACAAGATGGTAAGCGGTTACCGCAGCCTATGGACGCTTGCAATACCAGAGGTATCACTTGCGGGTTGCCACCTTGAGGCTAAGATCGAAAGCCTCATGTGCCAGTAATTTCACCGGAAACCATACCCTTCACACCGGAACACAGCAATGCGAGCATTACTGCTTTGCGGCAGAAATAGGTATGGTGGTAGTCCTTCCCCGGACGAGCTCTATCACAGAGAACTCTACTACTCTTATGTGATGTGTAAGAATCCGTTACTAATCATAATATAGATTTCTCTTTAAAATGTAAACTGTACGCAAAGATATCTACAATAGCCGAAGAATGTACCTAAACGCTTTCTTTATACAAAAATCAAAATAACGTATGGCTAAGCTATTAGTGAATGCTTGTACTGTAATTTGTACTATTTGTACCTACATTATAGAAACCCGACAAATTAATAATAAATAATAAAAAAAAATTAAATAATTTTATGATAATAATTATATAAGATTAATGTAACACATAATAGACAAATATTGCATGCCATAACATGGCAAAATACATTGATTCCAAATTTATGCAAACAAAAAAAAAACTTTGTAACTACCTACATGTATTTCTCGCAATAAATGTTTACTTTACTTTACTTTACTTTACTTTACTAATAAAAAACGTTTATTTCGTTACCAACTAAAAACATTACATCAGCTAATACAAAAAATATAGATTAAGAGGCCTTTCCAAGATTTAGCGATATAATCTATAAAGTTCGCCTGAATATATCTTTATATAGTATAAGTAATAGTGCGCGCGACGAGGAACGATACGTCCTCCCTCCATAAGCGCTCAGCGCGGTTTGAGAGTCGCTGCTTCGATCCATATGATTATAAGTGCGCTAAGGTGTGATTTTAAAAAATTCGTAATAAAAAAAAGCAAATCTAATAGACTATTTTTTATGTTGTATTTATTTAATAAAAACTTAAACTTTAATTTAGTAGGTGTATTTTTATTGTCAACTTCTTACTTTAGCAGAAATAACAAACGTAAAATTGGGAAAAATACGCGTTTTTTAGACCGTCTTTTTTCAAAAATACTGAACTAACATGCTGTATTTTTCTCTGTACACTTAAATTTTAAAACTGTGATTATTATAATTGCATTTTTGGAAATATGTTAGACTTTGTTATTTCATAGAAAACATGGTCGAAAGTTGACTGGAAAAGCTCATTTTACGAAACGTGCATTACTAATTATTTTTTTAATCAGTTGTGTCTTAAGTTAATTAATATTTGTTCTGTTGGCTTACATTTTAAGGGATAAAGCTTTTATATGTTTTTATTTTCGTTAAAATATCTTTAACACACGAGCCACAATAGTGTTCGAAACTTCACGGGCTACAAGAAAATTCAAGGATTATCAAGGATAGGGCTCTTAACAAAAATGGCCACCACTCAGCATGTGCTATGACAGAACAACTCATGCCATAGCGCTGGTTTTCTGTGCGGTAAATTAGCGGTTTGCTGTTGCCAAAAGATTGATAGTGTGCCTAATTCTTTGGGTAAAATAAAAGACCAATTTTTTTTTAACACCGTCCCCCTAGTTTTTTCGTAATGCTTAAAAACCTTTAAATGACCGCACCAACGTATAATTTTTTATTATTATTTGGGATAAAATGAAACTCAAATATTTCGTTATTATATTTAGTTCGTATGAGTAAGTGGCCAACTCTGGTGACAGAGTTTCTAGGCCACCCGAAGACCTCTGTCAAGACCTAACAACTTTGAAAAAGCCGGGACCGACTGCTTAACGTGCCCTCCGAAGCACGGGAGCGCTCAGTTGAAATTGCCACTGGCGGTAACCCATCCAAATGATGAGTACGCGGAACAGTGCTTAACTTCGTTGATCTGTTAAGAACAACTAAGCCAGCTACGTCACGAGGGTCGAAGCGACACGTGATCCAAAAGCTGGTTCATATCTGGCTCAACGTATCAGCATTATCATTCAATGTGGCAATGCATCGTGATTTGGAGCAATTGAGCTATCGTATCGTTTGTAACGGTTTTTAGATTAGAGTATGTAAAGAAGGCAGGGCAGGGTCACTACCACTAGACCACCAGTGCTCTATCCTAAGGTCGTAGGTTCGAATCCAGTCGTGCACCAATATGTCGATTATTCTATTCGGAAAATGTATCTGCGCAATGCCAGTGCTCCGTCACGTTGAAGGAAAACATCGTGAGGAAACCGGCATGTCCAAGAATTAAAAATTCGAAAGACGTCGAGACGAATCCACATTAGGTCCGCGTAATCACTCTCGCTTGAGAGTAGGCCAGTGTGCCAGCAGTGGGAACATTAAAAGGCTGTCATGATGATGTTTTAATTAAAAAAACTCGCATATAATGATAATTTTAAATTGCTTGTAAAAATAAATAAGTACAGTATTAATATATAAAAGTTACGAAAACATCTGACTGCCGCCACTGCGAATAACATTGTACGCCCGGCCACAGAGTTCAAAGTGTTCACGACCTCATGCACTTGAAACGGAATCATTAACCATAACAAACTAAAAATAAAAGAATTGTTTTCCAAAATTAATTATGTTATCTTTCATCGCGTCAAGCCAAGCACAAGGCCAGCCGGGACTTGTTATAGAACTTTCTCCGGGCCCTCTCGTCCACATACCGAAGAACACTCCCCGGTAGTAGTGGGGTCCAATCGGGAAATGTAAATCCCCATGGACCTGCAACGACTGTAATGAGCCGGGGGCAGTTCCGCGTTGGTGGCGGGAGCGCTTCGGTCGACGCTTCTTTTCCACCAGGGTGAAGCCGTTCTCGTCGACTTTCTGCACTACGGGTTTTGCTAGACTCGTTCGCTGAAGCACGGCGCTGGGCACCGGGCGCGGCTGAGCGGGGAAGGACTACCACCATACCTATTTCTGCCGCCAAGCAGTAATGCTCGCATTGCTGTGTTCCGGTGTGAAGGGTATGGTTTCCGGTGAAATTACTGGCACATGAGGCTTTCGATCTTAGCCTCAAGGTGGCAATCCGCGAGTGATACCTCTGGTATTGCAAGCGTCCATAGGCTGCGGTAACCGCTTACCATCTTGTGGGCCGTACGCTTGGTTGCCACTTCAGTTGTATAAAAAAAAAAAAAAAAGAGCTATGAGCCTTTTAATCTCACAAGCAATACATAAACACGTTTTAATATATCCACGTTCTTAAATCCATTAAATGTCCCCTTTTTCACATCTACCTAATGAACAGGCAGTGGTGAATAAAACTTGAAATTAAACTTGAATATATTATCTTTCAAATAAACACGTCGAATGAAACAGGACATCACCGATACGCGGCAAAGCCTAATTTACCTGGTGGTAGGACTCTTCAGCAAGAGTCCATCTTGGTGGGTACCACCGCAGTGTCAGATATTCTACCTCCAAGCAGTAGTGTGCAAGCTACACTGTGTTTAGGTTTGAAGGGCACTGTAGCAACTGAAATTACTGGGCGAAAGAGACTTAACAACAATGTCTCGGGGTGATAAGCGCAGTACTTTTTTTCTTACTTACTTACTTTTAGCGCAGTGCAGTGCCAGCAGTGCCAAGCAAACACTTAAAAACTTAAAGCTTTGAGTGGCACTGCATCTGTAATAATCAGGCGTGGTGCCATTGCGCCTTGATTGTTCTGTCACTAGCTGACATAAAAAAAAAATTGCTCGACTTAACTCTAGTTACCTACTGGTCGAAATCGAACCCACAATCTACAGCAGACGTCAGAACTGTGAGACCAGACAGCGGGTGGATCACATAACTCTGTTAACGACCGATCTTCATTGATCTCCATCTCAAACTGTCTATTACAATACAGAATCACTTACATACGTTCGTCACCCACGCTGCCACGCACACAAATATACTTGAAAACAGACGTGAATCATTTAATCTTTTTAACGTACCTACCTACATTTAAATGAATTATTTTGGGATCTGAATTATAGCTTTTGGCTTGTTTTACTAGAATTATAGTGATCATGTGAAAGTAATACAAGGTTTATCACAATTAATTATTATTACAATGTTCCACATCGTATGTCTATGTCGTGGTTACTAAACTGCCTGAAAATCAGTGCTGCTGGCACGGTACGTAGTAGTTACCGGCACATAGACCTCTGTCTAATCTTCGTTTTTCCAAATCAAAGGGTATGGTTACCGGTAAAATTACCGGCTTGATCAAAGTCCTATGATGGCAGTACGTGATTGAAAATTTTGGTATTGCAAGCGCTTGTACTCATAGGTTACGGTAACCACTTACCATCAGGTACACTGAGGCCGTATCCGGAATAATTCTTTTGACAATCGTAAATAATGATCGTATCGTCCAGCCAGCTGACAAAATTTGTAATGCGTTTTTTTACAGCGCCTCTTTAGTGCGTAAAGTAAACTACAAATTGACGATTGTTAAAAGCTTCTTCTTCTTTTAATTTGTGGCGTCTGTGGCCGAAGCATTATTCAGAGTGTTTGTTTGACAATCGTAAATGTCAACGTAACGTCTAGCTGTCAATTTGTTTAAATTATTTTTAGACGGCTCCTCTCTAATGAGTTAAAAAAAAAACCATACAAATTGACAGCTGGACGATACGTTTACGTTTACGATTGTCAAACGAGTTTTTCGTGCTAAGCACTCAGGCTACGGTCTCAAGTTAGTCAGGAAACGTTAAAAAGAGTACCTACGTACTTAGGTCAGTTAAAAGCTACCCTGCCGAGTTTGTTGCCAGATTCTTCTAGGCTGGGTCGCGTGGAACTGCTGTAAATTCACCTTGTTAAAAGACGTTTCAAAACGATCCTTGTGATATGATTGAATAAATATATTTTTACTTTACTTTGCTTTGAGTACCTACATAGGTGCATTATTTTTTTTATTCCAATTTGTCTAAAATATTCTTAGAATGTTTCCACCTGTCTCATCGTAAATCTGAGGCATTTGTTTTAAAACTTTTGATGTTTTTACGAGGAAGCAAGCATGAGCGAAATTTTGTGGTTTATTTACGAGTTTCACAATTCCCACAGTTTCTTTTATGTTTCATTATGTTGGTGCTAATATAGCGCCTGTGACTTTGTCCGCGTTTCTAAACAAAGTCGATTCAAGATTCAAAATATTTTTGCATAAATTAGGGTGTTAACTTACATACCTACAAAAGATATCTATAGTCATAGCCTAATAATTCATATTTCAAACTTTATCTTTCCGTTGCGTCCTATAGAGTAGAGTCACAGATGTTTGTCCACGGAGGTCCACGGTCATCGAGGGTAATTTCTCGATGTTTACGTTGACAAATTAAAAGTAGTTACTTGACACTGCCAAAACCGGTCAAAACTGTCTAAAAAACTGACAGACGCCATAAACAAATGAAGATTTTTTTGAAAATTTCTGCTAGTGCCCCCTTCGATCATGACAGCCTTCTAATGTTCCCACTGCTGGGACACTGGCCTACTCTCAGGCGAGAGTGATTGGGTCTTAATTCACCACGCGGACCCAATGCGGATTGGTGGATATATAGTGCTCCCTTACACACGGGAAATTCGAGGTCCTATCTACTTGTTTACCGTCTTTTTTTGAACAGCCTAATGACTTTGAACAGACTAATGATATTATGTATTTATTTATGTTAGGTTATGTAGTTAATGGGTAGGTACCCATTTTATTTTATTTAAAGTCATGTATGTATATTGCCTACGAGGTATTTAGGTAATAGACAGCTTTTATAAAGACGTCAGAAATTAGTTTGGTTTCTTACGATGTAATAAAACGTCATTTTTATATCTCGTTCGTTTTTAAAACGATAATTTAATACGCTTACTGGTAGACATAGAGATCTGTGGTCCTAGAATAACATTGACCAATAATTCATCTGAAAGCACTACTTTATCGATGTCTGAAAGTAATAAAATTATTATTGAGGTTCTTTGCGCTACATATTTTGAGTCCCACTGCTGTCACTGAGTTTTTGTTGACGCTGCGCTGCTGTGACCCAAAAATTTTGGACAAACTGTCACTGATTTAAGTACCTAGGTTATAATTACAGATTATGGGGAGCGCTCGTGACGTAGGAACAAATCATCACGAAGATTATGTACTGTTCCGCGTAGTCACCATCACCAGTAGAATGGGTGACCGCCAGTGGCCATTTCAACTGAGCTCTCCAGTGCTTCGGAGGGCACGGTCCTGGCTTTTTCAAAGTTGTTAGGCCATGACAGAGGCCTTCGATCAGCCTAACAACTCTGTCGCCAGAGTTGCCACTGACTCATCAAACTTGCTCACTTTTTAGTAAGGCTTAGAATAACAACACAGAGAAACGAAGTACTGCGCGCACGCAAATTGTGGTCATTTTTTGTGAGACTAGTTTGTCCCACTAGGTCAAGCGGCTCGGTTTATTCCTATCTGTCACCCTGTCAGTAACGAGAGGAGATAAACTTTTTCGCCCGTCACTAACAGGGGGACATAGACCTGTTAATTCCTGCTTGTCCTTCAATTAAAATAAGCTCTGTTATGTACATTCAGTCTGTTTAGGTAGTATTACAATGGGCAAAATTACATATTGCCAAACTATCAGTCACTACTACTCGTAGAACTTATTTTGCTTGCAAAATAATTCTTCAAATTTATGGGATTTGTTATTTTGAAATTTAGGAAAAGGTGTACTTAAAACAAAAAAATTTTTTTTGATTTTTAATCACCTTTATTCAAGTATAATATAAACATGTCATGAATTGTATACCTAATACAGCTGCTGTTTCCATTTTAATAATTATTTCCATCTCTTTTCTTCTAATAAATCACAGTTCAAAATTCAATTTCAACTGTTCAACAGCGCTCCCGTGCTTTGGATGGCACGTTAAGCAGTCGGTTCCAGCTTTTTCAAAGTTATTAAGCCATATGCCAGAGTAACCAGAGTTGGCCACTGACTCATACGAATTTAATTATTTACTTTTTAGAAATAAATGTCACCGGGCTAGTAATCGTAAAATAAACTAACTTTAAGTAGGTAAGTATAATGACTTCCTAACTACCTCTACAGACTAAGATGTACTAACCGCGCTTATCAAGGACGACCAGTGAAAACTATTAGCTGTGCTTTTTTTTTATGTCATCAAGTGACAGGGCAATCAAGGCGCCCACCTGATATTAAGCACCAAGCCTGACTATTACCATGCAGTGCCACCCAAAGCTTAAAGTTTTTAAGTGTTTGCGTGGCACTGCGCTGCGCTTATCACCCCGAGACATTGTTGTTAATTCTCTTTCGCCCAGTAATTTCACTTGCTACAGTGCCCTTCAAACCTAAGCACAGTAATGCTTGCACACTACTGCTTGGAGGTAGAATATCTGACACTGCGGTGGACTCTTGCTGAAGAGTCCTACCACCAGGTAAAATATCTATCTAAGGCTATCTAGGTATTAGATCATGCATGTTTAAGAACAAAATTATGTAATCATTGATAGATTTACCTAAGTATTTATTGTTTTCATGCCTAGCTTTTTATTTAATTTGTGTGTCTTATCGTTATCTACCAACTATTATTAACTTTGTATCTGGAGTGATGATTAATTACCTCAATAATTTATTGTGTAAATTATTGTACCTATTTATAAATTAAAAAAACTCTTCCCTTCCACTGATTTTTATTTAAACTTTAGATGTAAACGGTACCCAGTGTAATAATACCAATAATAATAATAATGTAATAATAATACCTATAATTTCAAAACTGCATTATGTACATTGTTAAATATATTTTTTTAATTAGAGGAGACGCAGGAACAAACAGGTCTGTTTCTCCCTGTTAGTGACGTGTGACAGAAGTTTATCTCATCTCGTTATTGACAGGGTGACAGATCGCACTTTAAAAAAAAAAAAAGTCCAATCTGTCACCTCGAGGTGACAAAACTAGGTGACAGATGGGAATAATCCAGCGGCTCGCCATTCATCAATGTGAAGTTATCGTGCGCACGTCTCTCACAATTATAATTTAAAAATGGTGTATTGTGTGGTGAAAGGCTGCTGTTACACCACGTATATGTATAATCATTAATCACGTATAATACATAAGCCTTTCACGCAAACATCAATGGTTTTTTAATATAATTTTAGATGTAACTATCATTAACAAATAAATAAATGTGTATGTGTTGTTATTCTATGAGGTAAGGTAGCTAAATAGCTCTGTTCCGAAAAACAGCTTTTTTCGATTGGATAGGATAGGATGCATCAATCGGAAATAGTCAAAACAATTGATTATTTTTAGATCTTATTATGTGCGTAAGTGCCGATCATCTAACATCCGCTAATCAAAACTATTTTTGCTTTATCTTGAAGATTTTTGAAATAAAACCTCTTCTAAAATTTTTAAAACAAACCACAGTTAAAATAAGCGAGAGCATGGACGTAATTCTGTGACGTAATTATTACGTCCATGGGCAAGAGTGGTTCTGATTTCAAAGTGGATGTAGGGTACCTTACCTACCTATTTTTTTTAAGTAGCTATTCATAGTTACAGACAGCCTTATAATGTTCCCACCGCTGGGACAGTGTTGAGGTCAGCCCCCCTACCATGAACTCTTAGAGCGATTCAAATTAGGACCTAAACTGAATTGTCAAAAAATTTTGTACCATGACTTCAATAATTATTAATTTCATGGTACAAAATTTTTTGACAACTCAGTTTAGGTCCTAATTTGAATCGCTCTAAGAGTTCATGGCAGGGGGGCTGGTCGTGTTTGTGTGTCACAGCGTGAAAAATCAAGGACATGACTACTCGTAAATTATAAAACACTAGAATCAACACATTATGCGTGTATTCACAATACATTTTGTACATTTACAATACATTTTGTACACGTCTGTCTCTCTCGAGATATTTTAGGATTACATTAGTAATAATAGAGATTACAGAGATGTATCGTCCTGCCATTTACAGGGTGCGAACGAAAGAGAAAGAAGAAGCAGTTAACCACAAACAAGTCATTGTGATTTGTGTCACATTTGACACTGACATATTTAAGAGTACCTACATTAAGGAATAGACAATTTCTAACAGACAGTGATCTACTCTCGAGCGAGAGTGATCTTGGGTCTTACTTAATCTACCAGGCGGACCCAATGCGGATTGGTGGATGGCACCATTGGCACCATGTCTTTTGAATTTTCAGTTCTTGGACATAGGTACCGGTTTCCTCACGATATGAGAGCACTGGCAATGTGTACATAAACTTTTGGAGCTTATTATTATTGGTATTACTTTTGTTTTAATAGAGCACTGGTGGTCTAGTGGTAGCGACCCCGCCTTCCAATCCTAAGTTCGTGAGTTCGAACCCATCGTGCATCAATGGATATCTCTATTCAAAAAATTTATACGCGCAATGCAATTGCTCTTATATTATGGTGAAGGAAAACATCGGAGGAAACCAGCATGTTCAAGAATCGGAAAATTCGAAAGACGTGCCCATCACCGATAGCATTAAATAAATAAATAATTAATTAAATAATGCTGGACAATCCACACAGCATAATTTAGCCCAAAGGTAAGCTGCTGTTAAACAGAGCTGTGTTATGGGTATCTACTAGATGACTGATATTATATATTTAATACAATACAATACATAATAGGTTGGGGAAAAAGTTTATTCGCATTTTTCAAATAAATTCAAAACATTTTTTAATACTTATAGTTTATTTACATTTAACTAAAGTATGTAGGTACCATTTTGTTCGATAACTTTTTGACATGATCCCATTGCTATAGAAATTTTGGGGCTTCTGATCAAAATACCGCGACAAGTGGTTTTGGCAGTCCTCTCGTGATGTTAACCTGACACTGCCTAAAGAATTCTGAAGGTGCAAGGTCAGGACTATACGGCGGATGCATTAACACCTCCCAGCCAAACTCTCTTAATTTTGGCTGAGTGGCTAAAGATGTGTGAGGTCTAGCGTTATCATGATGAAAAACCACAACCCTTCTGTTTATTAATTCCGGCCGCTTTCTCCCAGACACACAACATCATCTTGTTGCGAGTTAACCCGGGTTTCGCCACAGTCTGTGAAGCCTGACCGGTCTTTGACCACGACCTTTTTCGCACGTTCTTGTCGTACGTGATCTACTTTTCATCACCAGTTATCAGCTTCTTTAAAAAGGCTTCGGTTTCATACGCGGTGGGCGAAGGTCCGTCTGCGACGCAGAGGTTGCGGGTTCGATTCCCGCCTTGGGACAAATGTATGTAGGATCTGCAAATATTTGTTCCGGGTGTTCTGGGTGTTTTCTATGTATAATAAAAAATACCTATCTATGTATTGTATTGTATTAAATATATATCAGTCATCTAGTACCCATAATACAGCCCTGTTTAACAGCAGCTTACCTTGGGGCTAGATGATGATGTGTGAATTGTCCAGCATTATTACGTCGTAATAAAAAAACACAAATTAGTACACGGTTCATTAGGTTTCTTTCAGTGAGCTCGTGAGGTACCCAAATATCGAGCTTTTTTGTGTACACACACACAGTTTTTTTCAAATGTGCCAAAACTGTTTTGTGGTCAATTCCCAGTTCTTCAGCTACGTCGTAACTACTGATAAGCCGATCTTACTTCACTTTTTCAAAAATGGCATCCATTTTATCCGTAATAGAGCGACCAGAGCGACGTGCATCTTTGACATCAAAATTTCCGGATTGAAAACGCTTAAACCAAATTTGTGCTACTCTCACAGACACTGCATTAGGTCCATAAACATAGCAAATTTTTTTCGCGGCTTGCGTTGCATTTTTACCTTTTTTGTAGTAAAATTTTAAAATGTATCGAATTACTTCATTAGATTCACTCATCTTGACAGTACGAAAAACAAATAAAAATCACACATTTTCCTAATTTGAATTTGTTCAATTAAAAAAATTATGTTCTTTAAAATTTAAACTTTTAATGATACCAAAACCAGCCAGATACAAATAGTATAGCCAAAGAGATTTTATAACAAGTTCATACATACTATAATTTGAAAAGACTTTTTCCCCAACCTAATAGATAGATATTTTTTTATTATATATATAAAATACCCAGAACACCGGTCATCGGTCGTCTGGCATTGAGGTTGCTTGAGAATAGGCCAGTGTTCCAGCCACATTATAGGAAGTCTATGACATTTTTTTTTTTTTATTCACAATAGGCTGCGCTTGACCACTATCTCGCCTGATGTTAAGCGATGATGTGGTCAGTATTCAGTATTCAGTATCATTTATTGCATCATAATTATGAGGGTAATACATGTCACAGGTCTTATGTAATATTAAATAATATGAGAGCAGCCAACACATAGCTATGTACCCAGTAAGGGTGTTGCACTATAAAATTGAGTAGGAGCGGACCGATTTTAGTATTAATGGATAGGTATAGTTCTCACAGCGGATCTCGGCCGTCGTGAAATTAGCCGTTTCGATACGCAATGGGGCTTTTTCAAACTAAATTGTCTTTGCGCATCACAAACGGCTAACTTCACGGAAGCCTAGATCCGCTGTGCGAACTATACCTAGTTTGTGTGGTCTACGGTGGAGCACGCTTGCCTAAGAGCAACCTATTCACTAGGTTATAATATAAGTACCGAAATAGATAGATAGATAAATCATTTATTTGTATCTTCAAAATACACGTACATTTTAAAGTGCAAAAAGGCAAACCATACAGTTACTTAACACTAACATAAATCAGGTAGGAATGTATTTGCCCTAAACATTGACCTCGTAAAAACAAGCTAGGCACCTACCTATGTATGTACTAGGTATTTAAAACTAAAAGCACGTGTGTGTTGCAGTTGACAAATAGGTTATAGCTCAGCGATAATATTGCTCAAATATGATCTACAAGATGATTTTTGAATTATTTTTTGTAATCTGACTAAGGTTGTGTAGTTCCAGGGCGATGGTGCTGCGCTGATGTTCGCTGACGAATTCAAGCAGACTCTAGAACGGTACCTCTTCGGGATCTGCCCTCAGAGCTACAAGGTATTGTAATCTATATATAAGGTCATTCATTATCAACCTGACAAACTTAAGGGGTAGGTTCCACACATAAAAAAAAAACACTTGTACTTTTTTTTTTTCTAAACGTTTTTTTTATAAAACAAAAAAAAAAAAAACGTAATTCTGCTTTATAATTAGTTATTCTTGTTAGAAATCGAAAAGGCAGCGCTCGGCACGTGTTAGTGACCCGCGCGTCAATGAACTGCGGGTCACTAACCCGCGCGTCCTTGACCTGCGCGTGTCCTTGACCCGCTACGGGGCGCGCACACTCGAATATTTCATTATTACGTCGCTTAACTTGATTCCCAACAATAATAAATAATAATTGAGCGGAAAAACGTAATCGATATATACTATATATCTATACTATCTATACTACTAATAATATATTATAATCTAATATTATAAAGAGAGAAGATTTGTATATTTGTTTGTTACGAATAAACTCAAAAACGACTGCCCCATACCATGAACTCCTAGAGCGATTCAAATTAGGACATAAACTGAATAGTCAAAAAAAATTGTACCATGAAATTAATAGTAATTGAAGTCATGGTACAAATTTTTTTGACTAACTTAAGACCTAATTTGAATCGCTCTAAGAGTTCATGGTAGGGGGGCAGGTCTGATTTTAATAATAATAGTATAAAGAGAGAATACTTGATGCTTGTATTTCTGTATTTTTTTTTTGTTACGAATAAACTCAAAAACTAATGGTTCGATTTCAAAAATTATTTTACCATTAGAATGCTACATTATTCCTGAGTAACATAGGCTATATTTATCACTAGCCACCCGCCCCAGCTTCGCACGGGTAGGTACTTTTCATTGCACCCGTGCGAAGCTGGGGCATATCGGTATTACTCTGTGATATCGGCTAGTAATACCGCACACCACCCGTATCTGGTCGACAACCCACCATGCCTAAAATTAATAAATAAATAAATGCCGAACCAAAACGCTTTTCATCTTCTTGGGATCTTGTTTTCCGGACCAATAGATACAATTTGAGTCTTTAAGGCTAGAGTGAATAGGTTCTTTCTAGGCAAGCGTGCTCCATCATCGACCACACCATCGCTTACCATCAGGTGAGGTGGTTGTCAAATGCTTGTATATAACCAATAAAAAAAAAATAAAAAAAATAGGTCGTTTATTCAAAAAATGTGGAACGCTTCACGATTTTGCGTGTCATCCTTGCGCAGGGGCCATGCTAATCTTCTCTGTATCGTTCCAATTTTAGTATATGTACTGCCGAAGCAAGTACAATTGTAACTGTACAATAGTGCTATATAAGCAAAATATACTAAAAAACTTATCTTGCGCGATCTAGAACTTATTGTAATATTAAACAAATTACTAGCTAAACTCATATTATTTTGTTTCTAAAACATGCTACAAAAATATATCAGTTCAGAATAATATTATGTATTGTTAATTATATGATATTGATTGAAATAATAGTAAAGTTTAATATTTTAGTAACAAAATTGCCAACGTAGCGCCATCTAGTAGATACACTTGTAAGTTTGTTAGTGTAGGGTTTGATTTTACCACATGGTTACCAAGCGTACGGCCCGCGACTTATCTATGTACGCTTGGAGCCTGAGATATCACTTGCTGCTACGTAGATCTAGTCTCATGTGCCGGTAATTTCACCGGAAACCATACACTTGGAACACAGCAATACGAGCATTACTGCTTGGCGGCAGAAATAGGTATGCTGGTAGTCCTTCCCAGGACAAGCTCTATCACAAAAAACTCTACTACTCTTAAAACTTATATTTTGATTTATTATTATGGTGGTTTATTGTACTTTCTTGACAGTAATAAGTAATTTTTTGCATGTTGGTCTCATTAGAATATATTATTACTTGTTATCTAGTTGTTTTATTTACAGATTTATCTATTTTTTATCATAAGTATTCATTTATGTGTAAAAATTAGTTAGTGCTTGTGATAAGCAACGTAAAATTGATTTTAGGCAGAACCTAGGCAAATGAACCGTAACTACTTGACATACGGTGCTCATACTTAGGATAAGCACTTAAAATATTTGTATTGTGCTAAACATAAAAAATATTACATGCTAGATTAATTAAAAAGTAATAACTCTATCACGACATTATACATATCATTATGTAGGGAATAATTGCGGCTACACACAAAATTAATCAAAATTAAATATTTCTTAAAACTGCGACCGTGGTCACTTTTTTAAGAAAAAAAAATGAAAAAAAAAATTTTGACGCAAATATCTCGAAACTATACTTTTGTAGTTACAGTTGTCTAAATTAGGAGGGCAGTATATTTTGTTCGTAGGATCTATTACAAAGAGCTCTAGTGTGTGGAAAAGTCTTTGGTGGCCACAGAACAAATAATATGGTGTGGCACAAAATAAATGATTTAAATATTCTGTTATATAAAATGCGTGTTGTTTGCAATAGTCTCGCTGGTCGCAGATGCCGCTGGCTGCTAAGATGAGGAACAGCACCGCATCAGCCTGTGACCTGGACACAGAGCAAGTGGATCTGGCGGGCAGGTACTGATAATTAATTCAAATAATATTTGTATTCAATAAAATCACAAGGATCATTTTCAAAGATCCTATAGCTGTTTGTCTATTTATTTTTAATTTTTTAAATTTGTTTTATTGTTTATCATTAACCTTATGGTACTTGCTAGTACTATATCGATTTAATTTTCGTGATTCTGATAAAGTAGTAGGTGAGTAAATAGTTGGTTCTTGCGGCAGTTCTCGGCCGATAATAAAGTCAGCCGTTTGTGATGCGCAAAAACAATTTAGTTTGAAAAAGCTCCATTGCGCTTTATTTCAGAACGGCTGAGATCCGCCACTAGAACTATAAAGACTAGCCTTTGGTACAGACAGAATGATGTTAACAAACAGAATGATGTTAACAACATTTTGTTAACATCATTCTGTCTGTTCCAAAGACTTATTTATTTTCTAAATTAGCACATTTGCTTATTTATCCAGGCTAGCAACACTAGCGCTGCGCGCGCATACAGCGATGAGGGTAGACTGCGCGCGGCTCGGCGCGGCGCTCGCGAACACGCTCGGCGAGCTTGCACGAACAGCGTCGAACCGACAGGCGTTTGGAAGCGGTGCGTACTAGCATAATTAAAAAATTAAAATGAAAAACTATCTAAATCAAAAGTTCACTTAGGTTGGATTCGACCAAACTCGAATAGGTGCTATTCTCTGAGTATCGTATTTATTCGCGAGTAAACTGACAGTTTCATTGTATTTGACATTTCTTATTCCGCGGAATAGTTATTCCATGTCGAATCAACTCTTACTGAAATAAAATTAAGTAAGTGACATGTTGTTGTTGGTCGCAAATGTTTGTATTGTTTTTTTATGCAGTGAAATGTATTATTGTCCACTATATTCTTTGTGAGTGTTGTCAATTTTTTTTTATAATTTGATTTTTTTTCAGCAGCAGCGTCCAAAGAAGATGCAAAGAAGCGTAAGCTGTCCAAGAGTCAGAAAGCGAAGATCCAAGCGAAGCAGCGCACCGCTCTCGCCGTCAAGAAGAAGGCGGCTGCATTGGCCGCAGCTGCTGCCGCCAAAATAGCATCTTAAACCGCATTTGTACGAGATTATCACATGCAAGAATCACTAAATATTCTCTAAAAAGATTCAGGGAAGAGGTTCTCCGAGAAGAGTTTCTTGCCAAGCGATTAGTTATCGCCTTTCGTAGTTTACTAATATCCAAAGGCTTGTTATTATTATTATTCTCTCGAGACGTGAAACTTCATTTAAACATTCGCTGAATCGAGGAGAGTGTGATATTATAGCTTTAGCACCGAATTCTGTTACAATACAATTACTTTCTTATTGGAGGCAAAAGTGCCGACGTCTGCTGAATCCCCTATTAAGTTAAGTACCTAAGCATACATCTTACCTACTACTAATTAATAAAATTATTTAACTTCGATTAATTTTAATCGAGTAGGTAGGTATGTTGCTTAGGTTATGATAGATAAATATTTAAACCAATTATTAATAAATAGATAAAACGTAATTCTAAAATAATCCAGTTAATTATGTAAGTTTTTACTTAAGTTTTACCATATCTACCAATGTTTTACATTTATTTATAAGTAACATGTAGGTACAAACAAACGATTGTAAATATTTTTTTTATTTTGGGTCTACGTCACATTCGTTAAAAGTTTTGACGAACATAGCAAACTTTGTATAAAGGTGTACATAACGAGGCGAATGACGAGCGTTCAAAGTGTTCAAACGGAAAAAGAAACACAAATTGATAATTTTTACTATTATTACATGCTCGCCGCGTTATTCGCCTTGCTACTCGCATCTAATCGCGTGTGCAAGCGTGCCGTAAAAGTTTTACCTACATAAAGTTAAATCCGTTACCAGTATTTTGTTTCTAATTACATAATAAACTATGTAAGCAATACGTATGACAATAAAATTGACTGATTATTGATTGTTCGTTTTATTTATCATCAAGTCATCTTAAAAACTAGTTCGATGACTTTTACCAGATGAAGAGTACCTACCTACCTATGATTTTCTTTTACGTACCTAACGCACGGTAGTCTGTTCGAAAAAAAACCGTCCTGAATCAATCCATTTAAATACGGTTCTGTGTAAATATATATGAACTATATCCTTCTCTAACTGATGCTGAGATTTAGAACCACGCCATCTATCTTTAGGTAACAGTGTTTAAACACGAGATCTACGACTCGTGTTTATTGTTATTACAAACGCTGTCAGATGTCACCCTTTTTGATAGTAGTCACAGAGATAAGAGTCATTCCGGCTCGGTTTCAATTTCAATTTAACCTTAAGTAGTTTCGAGTTTCAAGTTTATTTTAGAAATGTAACATTACAGAATAAATATCTAAGGCTAATAATTCATCTTAATTAATAATTACACAATGAGATTTCGATTCGAGATTTTAAAAAAAGTAGTTCCGATTGCTTTGACAGATGGCGCTAGCTGCCCTGCTTCCATACTGTGAAAGGTTATCAAAACAAGAAAAATGTAGGTAACTCCGTTTTTGTTTCGTCTCGTGTCAAGCGATTTTTTTTCTTTTCGTTTGTATTTGATTTCCACTCCAGTACGACCAAAGATAATGTATTACGTAGTATAGTTCGCACGGCGGATCTAGGCTTCCGTGAAGTTATCCGTTTGTGATGCGCAAAGACAATTTAGTTCGAATAAACTCCATTGCGCATCGAAACGGCTAACTTCACTACGGCCGAGATCCGCTGTGAGAACTATACGTACTATGACTTTGACACCAGCCAGAGGTATGACAGACAGTGACAGCAGGAGCAACCAATGTTGAATTCCCTTCACATTCACCATAGCTCGCCAAACGTAGTGCTTACATTCTCTTGGGCTCGCCAGTTGAGCTACCGCCATCTAAATAGACAGCTTTTTTTTAAAAATAATTTGAAACGAAAACATCTCATTACACACATCAAAAATAAAAATACAACATACCTACTCTCTCTCTGTGCATCGTTTCCTCAAAGCAGAGGGTCGCGACCTCTTTGCATGATTTTTTCTCTCGTGGTGTTTCTCCATTCGGTACGGTCTTCTGCGACTCGAATTGCATTGTGTAATTGGGTATCAAGAGTAGTGCGGATTTGATCAGTCCAGCGAATAGGGCTGCGTCCTCTAGGTCTTCGTTCTTCAATTTTCCCCGTGACAGTAAGTTTTTCGAGGTTGTCAGGGTTACGTCTGATTATATGTTCGAAGTATTCTAGAGTGCGACTAAGGCAGATGGTTGAAAGCCTTTTGGTGATGTTGAGTTCGCTTAGAATGAATGTATCTACATTTGTACGCTTCGCTGTCCATGGTATGCGGAGCATCTTCCTCCAGCACCACATCTCGAAAGCATCGATTCTTTTCCGGTCAGCGGATTTAAGTGTCCATGTCTCAGCTGCATAGATAAATATAGGGAAAAGTGTTAACTAATTTGGTTTTCGTCTTCTTGGTAATGTGCCTATCATTCCACACCTTTAGCAATTGAGACATGGCGTTTTTAGCCATTTCGATTCGACGGCGCACCTCGTTCTCACAGGATCCGTTGTTACTGATACTTGAGCCCAGGTATATGAAGTTGTTTACGATATCTAGATTTAAGTTTCCTGTGAGCTCAAGTTTATCCATTCGGTTCACAATCAAAACTTTGGTTTTTGACTTGTTAATAGAGAGTCCTAGTTCTTTGCTTATAGATTCTACTCTGTCTATAAGAGACGCCATTTCTGTTTCGGAAGCTGCGAATAGAGTGGTGTCATCAGCGTATCTCAAATTGGTTATCTTAACTCCTACAATAGTGATGCCACCTTTCCAGTTCTCGCATGCTTTCCTCATGATATATTCACCGTATATGTTGAAAAGGATAGGTGAGAGAATACATCCTTGTCTGACACCTTTCTCGAACTTATATGGCTTGGATAAGGTTTTGTCTATCCTTACTCTGCCGTGATTGTTTGCGTACACTCTCGTGTACGCAAACTCGCATCGCAGTTCTCAGAAGGGAGACCAGATGTTGAGGCACTCCAAATTCGACTAGTACTCTCCACAAGCATGTCCAACTGACACAGTCGAAAGCCTTGCTGTAATCTATGAAGCACATAAGTACTGGCGTATTAAACTCATATCATCTCTCCACTATTTGGCGCACGTTTAAAATTTGTTCCCGTGTACCTCTGCCCTTGACGAACCCTGCTTGTTCCTGCGGTACCTATTTGCCAGTTAAGATAGTTACGTAAGCGGACATTGAGTATATGTAGCAGGATTTTGCTTGCATGCGAGATGAGTGCGAGTGTTCTGTGGTTTTCGCATTTTTTGATAGAGCCTTTTTTATGTAATGGCAAAGTTATAGATTCCGACCAATCTTTGGGCCATACGCCTGTGTGCCAAACGAGACTACAAATATTGTGTAATGTATCTATTGCAGTATTTCCCAAGACTTTGAAGACTTCAGCAACGATTTGGTCGGGGCCGGGAGCTTTTTTAAGTTTCAGGGATTTTATGGCAGTTAGTGTCTCCGATCTTAGGATTGACGGCTCTAGTTGTGTATGGGACCAATCTGGTTGAGCAGCTGCTATCCCGTGCGGGTCTTTATATAATTTTTCGCAATATTCGCGCCATCTGTTTGCAATATGCTCCAATTCATGTATTGCGGTTCCAATTCCATCCTCAATAACCACGATTTTGGTTTAAATTGCCTAGTCAGCAGTCGGATTTTCTTGAACAGGTCTGCCGTTTGAAACTTGAGAGAGTGTTTTTCGATTTTTATGCAGATGTTTTCTATGAATAAGTTCTAGTCTCTTCGGCAGTTATGCTGAATTTGTTTGCTTAGGTCACTGTAAAGTTGACCCGCATTGATCGTCAATCGTTCCGTGACCTTGATGTTTTTTCTCTGTTTGATGAGGTCCCATGTTTCGTCTGTTATCCAACATCGTTTGGCATTATATTCAGTGTCCCGCGCTTTAGGAATTTGCGCTATTGTGGTAGTGATGTTCGTTTTGAAATGTTCCCATAGTGTATTGGCATTAATTTGCACATTCGGTGGGATGCTTTGCAGCTTTTCGTCTAGTTTCTCCTTGACACAAGATAGCTCGCTTGGACTTAAATACCTTAGCTTTGACTGCGTGTTTCTTTTAGAAACTTTAAGTCGCATGTTGAACCACGCCACCAGCAGAACATGGTCGGAGCCGCAGTCCGCCCCTGAGAAGGTCTTGACGTTACTGATAGATGATTTCCAGCGCTTACCGATTAGTATGTAGTCAATCTGGTTTCTATATCGGTCTCCAGGAGATTTCCACGTAATAATCTTCTCGGGTGATGTTGAAAGTAGGTATTCATAATTGTGGGGGATATGATCCTATCCTTTCACTGTGTCCTACGATTCAGGTTCTTCAATTTAAAAACATGTGGACTGTATTTATATTTTAATTAAAAGGTTACAAACATTTAAAACAGTAGTAGTGACTTGGCGACATTTTATCAGAATATGTCGGCTTAAATATAGCCGATATCGGTCCCGCCCTTAGTGGGTGGCCGGACGAGCGCTATCTTTATTTTCATCTCTTAAAAATAACATAAAAAACAAAAAACATTACAAATAAAGAAAACTCTAAACAAATCTAATTCGGTAAATAGTTGTCCGCTACAGTCTCCCCCCGGCGAAGACCTTCGTAGCCATTTACTACCGGGAGGACGACTAAACGACTCACAGGTCTTCTGAAGATCCCTCCCCGCGTCCGCACCTCTGCACTCCGCACCACCCCGTCCGGTCCCGCACGCACGCGCTCGACAAGGCCACGGGGCCATACGTTCCGCGGTAACAGCCCGTCCGCGATCATGACTAAATCCCCAATTTTGAGGTTCTCTCGAGTCTTCCTTGCATCGTTCCGCGGGGCCAACGTAGGTAGGTACTCCTTTATCCACCGTGCCCAAAAGGAGTTGGCCAATGCTTGTGCTGCGCGCCACGTCCGCTTGTCTGTAGCGCTGCATTCGCCTACATAAGGCAGCCCGGCAGCGGTGCCTAGCAAAAAATGATTCGGCGTGAGTGCTTCTGGTTCGTCCGGCTCTACTGCGACGTGAGTCAATGGACGCGAGTTTACCGTATGTTCTATTTCCGTCATGAGCGTACTTAGTGTTTCTTCCTTCGGGGCTCGTTCGGTTAAGGTGACGGATAACGCGTTCTTTACGGTTTTAATCATTCGCTCCCAAGCTCCCCCCTGGTTTGGAGCTCCGGGGTCAATAAACCTCCACTCGATACGTTCAGTCAAAGCGTAAGTTTTTAGAGCTGGGAGCCACTCGTTGTAAGCTTTCTTTAATTCTTCGTTTGATCCACGAAAATTCGTTCCGTTATCCGAAGCGATTAGTGCAGGCGTTCCTCTTCTTGCAGCCATTCTTCTTATGGCCATGATCGCCGAATCGGTGCTCAAGCTTGCGATTAGTTCGATGTGAATCGCTCGGATTACAAGGCACGTGAAAATCATGCCCCAGCGCTTCTCTCTCCGTCGGCCGATCGTCACCCACATAGGGCCGAAACAATCTACTCCGCAGTGCGCAAACGGTCGCGTGTGAGTAGTAAGCCGTGACAGAGGTAAATCTCCTTTTACCGGTGCCACGGGGTTCGCTCTTCTAGCGGCACACATTGCGCACTTGCGGAGTATAGTTCTTACAGTAGGTCGCAAACGCAAAATCCAATATTTTTGTCGTAGATTGTTGACCGTTTGCTCTCGGCCTATGTGTCTGTTCCTTACGTGCTCCCGACGGATAATGAGGTGAGCTATTGGATGCGCGCCGTCTAGTATGGGTGGATTTTTCAGTTCGTTCGGCACTGTCGCAGCGTTGATGCGACCGTTCAAACGGATCAGCTGGTCGCCGCCATACCTTGGATCGAGCTTATACAGTCGACTAGTGCGATCAACGTTCTTGCCCTTCGTTAGGCGTTGTAAATCGTCTGCGAAACTATCTCTCTGAGCTTCTTTAATCAGTAATCGTTCGGCTTCCTGCATGTGACGTAGTTCCATCTTGACCGTACGGTGGCGACACTTGTCTATGAAAGTTAGCACATAAGCGACTGCTCTTACGAGTCGTTCGTATGAAGAAAATCTTTCTATCTCGATGAGCGGCGTTCTATCGCTTGTAAATGTCACTAACATTTCTTCCTCAGTGCTTTCTAATTTTTCCTCCTTTGGCCAGGAGCTTTCCGGTTCGTAGAGGAAAGCTGGACCGGTGAACCATCTGTCCGTAGTTCGCAAACGTGTATTACCAGAGCGTGTGGCGTCGTCCGCAACGTTATGAGCCGTGGGAACCCAACGCCATTGGTCCGATCGTGTGAGTTCACCTATCTCGCTCAGACGATGCGCTACGTATGGAGCATATTTTGCAGAGTCTTTCCTAATCCATTGTAACACAGTTTTACTATCGCTCCATAGTGTTACTGCGGTATTCCAATTATGCCCTTTTACTATTTCTGTAGCGAGTCTAGCACCAACTAGCGCGGCTTGTAGCTCCATTCTTGGTATGCTTTGGCTTTTCAATGGTGCGACCTTGGCTTTGCCTGCCACTAGCATTATCTTTATTCCTGTTGGCGTGACGAAACGCCAGTACGCTACGGCGGCGAAAGCTTGCTCACTGGCGTCACAAAACACGTGAAGTTTTCGGTCGCTAACGTCTTCATGGCCTTGGTAGCATCTAGCGAGCCGAATATTCTTTATGTATTTTAAGTCTGACAGCCACTGTGTGTACATCTCCGCCTCCTCCAGTGGTAATGGCTCATCCCATGATACTTGTTTTTTCCAGAGTTCTTGCAGTATCATTTTTGCCGTGATTGTGTATGGACATAGGAGTCCCAACGGATCGAATAACGACATCACTGAGCTGAGAGCCTCTCTTTTGGTGGGAATTCTAATGGATTGTTTAACTTCGTTTGGTACTCTCGGCATCGTGGTATTAAAGGCGAGTTCGTCGGTTCCTGGCATCCATAGAATTCCTAAAGTTTTACCATACACGTGCGCGTTCGCCGCGAGTTCCTTAGGCGCGTGCGCTCGGTTTTCATTAGGAATATCCGTAAGCAGTCTTTCTCTATTGCTGCTCCAGCTTGCTAGCTCGAAACCCGCCTTGCTGTGTACCTCTTGTACTTCTTTTATAGCGCGTGCGGCTACCTCCTCGCTATCGAAACTCTCAACCCAGTCATCCATATAATGACTCTGCGTTATCGCCTCGTAAGCTAGAGGATGAGAGTCCTTATGATCCGTTGCGTTTTTATTCCTAACGCTATGTGCTAAAAACGGCGAACTCCGTGCCCCGAAGATCATTGAAGTCATCATGTATTTCTGAGGCGGTCCGAAACGTTCTCTGCCACGCCATAGAAAATGTTGTGCCACCCTATCTTCCGGTTTTATTTTTATCTGAAGGAACATAGCTCTAATATCCGCTGTTACCGCTATCGGTTTCTTTCTGAAGCGAAACAAGACGCCGTATAAGGACTGTAACAAGTCCGGTCCGTCTAGTAAAGCGTCGTTCAAACTCACTCCGTTTGAACATGCAGCAGCGTCAAACACCAGCCGGATTTTATTTGGTTTTTGCGGGTTCGTTACCGCGAAATGTGGTAAATACCACAGACGTGGGTTTGCATCGTGTTCCTCTTCGCATGGCACCGCATATCCATGTTCCATCAGTTTCATAATCTCCGCCGTATAGGTCTCTTCAAATATGGGTGACTTATCCATTTTCCGTTCTATGCTTTTTAATCTTCTCAGGGCCATATCGTAGCTAGGCGGTAGGTTTACCTGGTCGTCTGCCCAGGGCAAGCCCACGCTAAACTGATTGTTCACCCTTTCTACTGTTGATGCGAAGATTTTCTTTGCTCGTTCGTCCGCGGCAACCGGTTTTTTATTCAACGATACGCCTAGTGCATCGATCTTAAAGTGCGCTCGCACGAGTTCATCTAGATCATCGTTCTGGTCGTGCGTCTGGCATTTATAGACATGTAAACCGGTTTCATGCTCCTTTATAGCACTTCTGGGCGCGGTACCGTGAATGATCCATCCTAACTGGCATAGTGACGCGGCAGGCTGACTCTTAGTTCCGGTGAGCAGCTTTCTTGTTACTATCAAATGCCAGTTATCCGATCCGATGAGTACTCGCGGTCTAACCGGATCATAGCATACGTCTTCAGGACTTAATTCCCTCAGGTGATCGGCCCGTAGTAGTTCGGTTCCAACGGACTGACTTCCTAGCATTAAGTTTTTCACAGTGCGCGCTCTGATTGGCCTATAGTTCGTTTGGCCGCGCCCTCTGATTTGTATGTCTATCACTCGGCTATCTGTCTCTCTCTGGCTCGACGTAGCTCCGATGATGTGTAACGATCGCTTCGGGCCTCGTGCTCCCACCATCTCAGCGATCTCTTCGTCGACCAGCGTTATCGTAGATCCTTCGTCTAACAATGCGTGTGTAGTCACTTCGGATCCGTTAGCACTCTTTAACGTGATAGGACATACCTTTAACAAAACACGGTTCGTGTTTATTGATGAGTGCGCCGTTGCTGTTACCACTGACTCCTCGTTCTGAGCCGGCTCTGTGGTTACCGCTTCCTCCGTATGCAGTAAAGCATGATGCGGTCGACGGCACTCATTCACTCCACATAACTTTTTCTTACAGGTGAAACGTCTATGTTTGCTATTCAAGCATCGGAAACACACTTTCGTTTCTTTCGCCCATTCCCATCTCTGTGCTACGAGCATAGCCGTGAGTTTCTTACACTCCGTGGTGACGTGCTTAGCTCCGCAACAGAAGCATACGTTCTCGGCTTTCGAAGGTTCAGTCTTCGTAGGCTCGGCCTCTGTTGTTGCCAGCACAGTCTTGCGGTTCCCTCGTGTTTGCGGCTCTGTGGGTCTGGGGGTCAGGGCAGCGCTTCTAGTAGCTACCGTAGTATACGAGTGCCTCATGGCGCGATCAGCTTCTCGCATTAGGAACCGGGATAGCGTCACTATCTCAGGTTCGCTGCGGTGTCCAAAATCTTCAGCGTAATCGCACCATCTAGTTCTCACGTGAGGACTCAACTTCTCCGTTATCTGCCTAGCCATCATCGGGTTTTGAAGATAGTTGCGTTCGTCTAAGCAACTAATAACCGTCACTATGTTCTGTAGTTTGATGGCAAAAGCATTTAACTCACTCGCACCGTTACCTAAACGCGGCAGCTTCTTCATATCCTCCAGCGCATTATCAATGATCATTTCTGGTCTACCGTAGCACTGTTCTAGTGTCTTCATTATAATGGCTGGGTCGGCTGCCGTGTATAACAGTGCTGACACTGACTGCTTCGCCTCTCCTCTTAGGCACGATCTGAGCCTTTGTACGTTCTCCGCCGGCGAGAATTGATGTAAGCTCGTAGATTGTTGCATAGCTGCTTTGAACGGTAACCATTCGTTCGTGGCTCCGCTGAAGATAGGTAAGTCCTGGGTCTGCCTTGGCGGCGGTCTCTTAAGCGCTATCTTCTCTATAGCTTCGGCTAGCCTGTCGATTCCTCTCTCTCGCTGGCGTTCTTTCTCTCGTGTCGCGATCGGCGACTTGTGGCGTTGCTGGATCGGTGTCGGTTCAAAGGTCACTTTGCTACCGTACGCGTTTGGTTCCGACCGTTCTCTTGTCCATGAACGATAACGCGTTTCTTTGTCTGTATCCACTGGGTCGGTTGTCTGACGCTCCCCCCGTGACAACCAATGGGCAACTCTGTTCTCCGTTTCTTCAGCGCCTATACTCTCTCGATCCGATTCATCCTGTATCGCCGCGAGGTTCGCTGCTAATTTTTTCTGAATCAGCCTGGCTTGGATCTGAAGTTCTTCCCGTCGTACAGCCGCAAGCTGCTCTTCCGCTTCAAACTCGGCCTGTCGGATCCGTGCGGCAGCACTGGCCGTAGAGTTGTGCGAGCGGACCGATGCAGGACGGCTTCTGCGCACGGGCCCTGACGATTCGTGACGCGGTACCTCGGTGGTCGCGGGCGCATCGCACGCGGGCGGCGCGATCATGAAAGGATCGGTCATGATCGGGGCGGCCGGCCCGCTACGGTCAGCGGTGGCTGCGGTGCGCGAGGCGGTGGCTGCGGTGCGCGAGGTGGTGGCGCGCGCGCGTGTAGTGTCGGAGCGGGATGCCCCGGCGGATGGTGACGCGGGGAAGTCTTCAAAAACCACAAGGTTCCTCTCTTCGGTTTGGCTCCTTGTTACTGGCATCTTCAGCACTTGATGCCCCTACCGTGCCCTAACGTCCCTAACGTGCCCTATCGTCCCTACCGTTCCCTACCTCCCTAACACCCAACCTGGGACCGTAACCGTTTGACACCGTTAGGTTTCGGCCGTAAGTCCGTCAGGAAGGGGAATTCGGTGCGCTAATCTGGGACCGTAACCGTTTGGCACCGTTAGGTTCCGGCCATAAGTCCGACAGAGTCGCGGCTGGAGCTCTTGACACGGCGACTCGGAGCAATCTTGACACGGCGATTCGACGCACTTGACCCTGCCTACCTAACACCCAACCTGGGACCGTAACCGCTTGACACCGTTAGGTTTCGGCCATAAGTCCGTCAGGAAGGGGAATTCGGTGCGCTAATCTGGGACCGTAACCGTTTGGCACCGTTAGGTTCCGGCCATAAGTCCGACAGAGTCGCGGCTGGAGCTCTTGACGCGGCGCGGAGCACCGTTCGGTGTTCTTCCAGCCAGGCTCGGCGACTCGCAGCAGGGACTTCAGGCCACGGTGACACGTGGATCAGGTACGGGATGCAGACTTCAAGCGAGGTTGGTTCTCCGGATCAGGCAGGCTTCGACGATAATGGTTCTGGAACGGGCAGGTCTTCGACGAGTAGCGTTCTGGATCGGGCAGTCTTTGGCGAGGAGCGTTCTGGATCGATGGTCGCGTCTTCTAGAGGTTCAAGTTCATCCGGCGTCGGAGGACCATGTGGGGGATATGATCCTATCCTTTCACTGTGTCCTACGATTCAGGTTCTTCAATTTAAAAACATGTGGACTGTATTTATATTTTAATTAAAAGGTTACAAACATTTAAAACAGTAGTAGTGACTTGGCGACATTTTATCAGAATATGTCGGCTTAAATATAGCCGATATCGGTCCCGCCCTTAGTGGGTGGCCGGACGAGCGCTATCTTTATTTTCATCTCTTAAAAATAACATAAAAAACAAAAAACATTACAAATAAAGAAAACTCTAAACAAATCTAATTCGGTAAATAGTTGTCCGCTACAATAATACTGAGATTTTGTTCCACGCAGAATTCTATGAATTTCTGTCCTCGATCGTTTCTCAATCCTAACCCGTATTTGCCAATTGTATTTCTTAAATGATCATCTGCACGTGTGTCACCAACTTTTGCGTTCCAATCTCCTAGAATTATCGTAATTTCACGTGAAGGTATGGATCTAAGTACACTTTCAACTTCTTCATAGAACTTGTTTATGTCTTCCTCGGAACTAAATGATATAGGGGCGTACGTCTGAATGATGTTAAGAGCGCAGGGTTTTGCGTTGATTTTCATTGTGATAATTCGATCTGATACGGGGTTGTACCCGAGCATATATTTATTAATTTGTGCTGGGATTAGAATTGCAACTCCGTGTTTGCTGGAGTTATCTACATTAGAGAAATAAAGTGTGTTTCCTGTTGTTGTGGTGAAGTGCCCGTGTCCAGCTAAATGAGTTTCGCTGATTCCTAATTTGGATACAACACTCAGTGTTGACACAGAATATTAGTATTGACGAATGCTACTTTTTATTCCCGCTCGTACACACCATGCATTATGAGTCAGGACGTAAAAAGCAGATAGAGAGAAATGATAGAGATTTAAAAAGAGTTTTAATCGCATGACCGTTATGAGTCTATAAGTGTTCCAGCCAAAAAAGATTGCACAGCAGCAGCAATGGTCAATTGAATTTTTAAAAAGTTACTCTATCTATCGTCGTTTTCGTTAGACAGATATTATTTTATTTGCGAAGTGCCTAGCAACACTAGGACATAAAACTTGCAACCCTTTTTAAAACGTCAAACAAGTGACGCTTCATGCTGTGTATGCAATTTTACACCGTTCCACCTTGTCCTAAAGTCCTAGTTCGCTTATTTTTTTTGCGTTAGTACCTGCCATGTACCTGCATAACCAACAATTTTAAGCGCTAGTGCTGGGAAACAATGAAAACTCATGTCAAAAAACGATTTAGTGTTCTCAGATCGAGATTGTAGTTCATAAGTCGATGTTTGTTTGGTTTTGTTTCTTAGCAGTTTAGTTAGTCAGGCAGATAAAATTTTTTTGGAAAATATTTGTGTCTTCACTATCCGCTGACATCCTGGGACCGCTTTAATGTCATCGGTCCATCGAGTCGGCCGGCATCAGGAAGCCCCATCTCGTCCTAGCTACACTTCGTATTTTAAAGTTTGCGGACACCAGTATCATTTTAATAATTAGGTACCTATATAGCAATCAATCAAAGATTCTATTACCTGTAATAGTAAATAGATTTAAATAGAAAACTCAAAAGGAGGCCTTTGCCCAGCTAGGGACAGTACAGGCTGACAACAAAAACCACAACAACAATAGTGGTTGTTTCTATAATTTTGTACCTAAGGTTAATTAGATGACAATGAAAAATAGTATTGGGAGTGTAATTTCATCTTGTTAACATTAATCGATTCGCAAGAAAACCTTTTGGCTTGAATCGACAGGCACACACAGCATAGCTCAACACATCCCATCCCTAAAAAGTCAAATACTTCTTGACTCTTGTTATTATTTTATTCGTGCACCTAACCTTCTTTTCATGTTTCTTTGATAATTTGATTAAACTCTATAAAATATTCTAAAAATCTTTACAAATGTTGTAGTTTTGTGTTAATTCTACAAATATCTGTTCAGGAAATACGAAAAAAGTGAGTTCTTCATTCAGTAGTTTACATTTCAATACATAATTAGTTCAAGTTTACGTACCTACGCGTAAGTTTCTAGTAGCATGTGCAGTTATTACACGGGCCGCTTCTATTGTTTGTTTCGTCCATTTATAAATTATATCGCCATTTTGTGAATGTAAGTGCATTTTACGATATAATTTGTGTTCTTCGGATAATTGTATGTGATCCGGTAAATCTTGGCGTTTGAATTAGGATGTTTTTGTTAAATCTTGATTAACGAATCGTAAAGTATGAATTTTCTATTTAGTCAAAAGCTTTCTGTTTGCCAGACACAGTATCTGGGATCTGTAGTATTTTATCTCCAAAATTACAGGAATAGATATTTACATTACTCATTTTATGAGCTTAAAATATTGTTTTAATGGTGGTGCATTCATAAAAAAACTAATTTTACGCCTAACAAGCCAATACAAACCAAATCAAAACAACTGTCTTTCTTTCTTTAGAAATAGCATCCATTTCACAATAGTTTTATAAATTACACTTTCACCATTACATATTTTAGCCTAACACAATATTACAATCATTTTGTATGTATGATTCATACATTTTAACATGTAACCTACATACCTACTACATTTAGTGACTTTCTAAGTTTCTAGGAAATAAGTTATTGTACTTGGCTAAAATCTGTGTCTGAATTAGTGTGTACCAAACAAAGTACACAGAAAAAATGACAAAAATAAGAGATGATTTTTTTTACTGTAAAACACCTAAAAGCTTTTATTATACCACTACCTTCTGCTTAATACATGAATGCTCTACAAGTTGAGCCATTGAAGCATGTCGCTTAACTTAATGACAATACTTACAGATGTTCTGTCTCCAAGAAAAGGAGAGAGATCCATTCAATGACTCGGACCCTCTGGACACAGACTGTCAAACCGACAGCGATGAGCCAGACGAGCCGGCAGCCAAGCGGCTCAAAATCAACTCCTCACTCAACCTCCAAGTCTACCAGATACCAGCGTTCAATACTCCAAAATCCCTCAGCATATTCCCCAGTACACCGATGCTTCCGAAATTCGTGAATAATCCGTTAAACCTAGCTAATCCTTTAGCTTTGGCATCGGAGGCTAATAATATTGTAAGGAATCTACAGACTAGGTTTTCTTTGCCGGCTAAGTTGAGCATCACTCCGGTACAGCCGAAGAACCCCATTGTGACTGAAAGCGGGGAAGTTATCAGGTAATTTTTTTGAAAAACTACATCTTCTTAAATCATCATGTCAGCCTTCTAATGTTCCCACTGCTATGACTTGCCTACTCTCAAGTGAGAGTGATTGGGTCTTAATCCACCATGCGGATTGCGAATCTGCGGAATGCAGATTGGTGGATGGCACATGTCCTTTGAATTTTTAGTTCTAGGACATGATGGTTTCCTCACAATGTTTTCCTTCAATGTATGAGAGAACTGGCATTGCGCACATAAATTTTTCGAATAGAAAAAGGCATTGGTGAATTTTTGGATGCACCAATACTTTTTTCCCGATTTGAACCCACTACCTAGGATCAAAGGCGGGGTCACATACCACTAAACCTGCAGTGCTCTCTCTTAAATATAAAAATGAATGGCTGCTAATCTCGTAATACTTGAGAATGGCTAATTTTATATTTTAATACATATTATTTGTGCGAGTCCAGAATAGTTAGAGTAGTAGAGTTCTTTGTGATAGAGCTCGTCCGGGGAAGGACTACCACCATACCTATTTCTGCCGCCAAGCAGTATTGCTTGCATTGCTGTGTTCCGGTTCGAAGGGTTTCCGGTGAAATTACAGGCACATGAGACTTTATATCTACGTCTTAAGGTGGTAACATGTGATATTTCTGATGTTGCAAGTGTACATATGTTATGGTAACCGCTAACCATCAAGTGGGTTGTACGCTTGGTTGCCAGTTTAGTGATGTTAAAAAAAACGTGCATAGAGATTCTTAGCCGTTCTGGCGTAATACTCTCTACAAACATACAAACATACAAACATACAAACATTCCTCTGTATAATATTAGATTATTTTATTTTGGGATCTGGTTTCAGATATAAGAAAAATGGCGAAGTCGCTAAGAAGCGGGGTCCACCGAAAGGCTATAAGAGGAAACCCAAACTGGATCTGTCGCAGAGCTTCAGCCATGGAACCACCTTACAGGTCTGTCGGTTCAACCTGGTACTCACCAGCAAGAGTCCGTCTCGGTAGCACCGCAGTGCCAGATATTCTGAGTTCTTTGTGATAGAGCTTGTCTGGGAAGGACTACCACCATACCTATTTCTGCCGCCAAGCAGTAATGCTCGCATTGCTGTGTTTCGGTTCGAAGGGTATGGTTTCCGGTAAAATTACAGGCACATGAGACTTCTATGGTAACCGCTGACCATCAAGTGGGCCGTGCGCTTGGTTGCAACTTCAAAAGTACATAAAAACAATTTTTTTTTAGGTTGAAGTCTGTTTTTCTTTTTATTCTAAAAACTAATTATTATATCTTTCCAGACACAAAACACAATACTAACAAGTCTGCTTGCCGCTAACAACACCTCAGTGCTGGGGGTTCCCCCGCCGACGCAGGCGCACAAGCCCAAGGAGCTGCCGGTCCACACACCCCCCCCTAAAGTACCTGAAGGTATGTAATGTAGCCTAAGAGAAGGGGGTCAAGACAGAAGGGGTTGCATCAAAAAAAAGTCAATGCAAAATAAGGGGTTACAATAGAGAGGGGTTAGACAAAAGAGCGTCAGGACAGAATAGGGGGTCAAGTCAGAAGAAAGGATCAGAAGATGGGGGTCAAGGAAGAAGAGAGGGTCAAGACAAGAGAGGGGTTAAGACAAGAAACGACATTTAGTCACTAGAAAGGAGGTTAAAGAATTGGGGGGCTAGAACAAAATTAGGTTGCAACGCTAACTACTGGTCCGATTTTTAAAATTGTTTTACAATTAGAATGCTACATTATCCCTGAGTAACATAGGCTATATTTATTATTAGCGACCCGCCCCGGCTTTGCACGGCTACCCAGCCGGTGTTGTTGCCAGTTCTTTTACGGCATGGGCGCGTTGGAACTGGTGTAAATTTTTGTAGCTTGTAAGACGTTTTAAAGTGATCCTTGTGGCACATGAGGCTTTCGATCTTAGCCTCAAGGTGGCAACCCGCGAGTGATACCTCTGGTATTGCAAGCGTCCATAGGCTGCGGTAACCGCTTACCATCTTGTGGGCCGTACGCTTGGTTGCCACTTCAATTGTATAAAAAATAAAAATAAAATCTTCTAGCAAATAAATGATTGAACTTGAACTTGAACTTGATCATTTTCAAAACCCAAATATTTACACACCAGTAAAGTATTAAAAATATGTTCGTCTTTCACGTTGTATTTTAGTTTTGACACCTTTATGTACCATATTTTTATGTAAATAAATGAAATGAATGAATATCAGTCATCTAGTACCAATAACACAGCTCTGTTTAACAGCAGCTTAGCTTGGGGCTAGATGATGCTGTGTGGATTGTCCAGCGTTATTTATTTATTTTAATGAATAAAGCACATTTGATTTGATGTATTAATGTTCTTGGTACTTTTTTTTATTTTTCTGTTAAACTTCCAGGAGTAACGCTGGTAGAACTAGACCTAGACCCCGCAGACTGGTTTCCATCCGAGCCTTACAAGATGCCGTTCAGCCGGAAGAAGAACCCTAAATGGAAACTGTTCCCGTTCCGATGCGAGCACTGCTTTAAGGTAATCTATCTTTATACTTGGTATAAGGCTGTGTTTCCACCAAGATGTGGTGTGGGTGTTTAGCGAGGGATGTGTTTGTTTGAACCTATAGAATCACTTCCCTTAGCTAAGAATACATTAAAAAAAAAATGTACCTATGTTTTTTTTTCTGTATATTTTCTCTTAAAAACCTCAAGTAAATCGATTACGTGTATCTAGTTAGTTATTATTTATCGTTGTTGGAAATCGCGTAATAATAAAATATTCGAGCACGCGAGCCCCGCAGCGCTTATAGGGGGGTCCTTGACATTGACACGCGCAGATCATTGACGCGTGGGTTACTGATACGCGGTTCTAAAATAAAACGACTGTTTTTCATGAACTGACTGAAACAACTAATTTATTCATATGCAACACTGCCAGTACAGATGGCGCTATTAGTCTCTAAAGTAGATCGTATATCAGGTATTTTGTCTATTTTAAACAGGTTCATTGACGCGCTGGTCATTGACATGCGCCACGCGCTCCCCTTTCGATTTCCAACAAGGATAATTAATAATTGACCGGAAAAACGTGATCGATTTACTCGAGATTTTTTAGACAAAATGTAAAATAAAGAAAAAAGAACAACATGTATTTTTTTGTGTGTGGAACATCAAATCAATCAATCAATCAATCATGACAGCCTTCTAATGTTCCCACTGCTGGGACACTGGCCTACTCTCGAGCGAGAGTGATTAGGTCTTGATCCACCACGCGAACCCAATGCGGATTGGTGGATGGCACATGTCTTTCGATTTTTTTAATTCTTGGACATGCCGGTGGAACATATTACTTGTATATTGCACTCTAATAATCAAAGACCCTTTTTTTTATAATTGATTATTTCTTTTCTATTTTTCTCGTTTTTGTTGTAAGTGATTTTAACTTTTAGCTGTTAGACATAGACATATTTTTATTTGCTATTAACACACACACATACAGTACGTACGTTTTTTTTTTTTTTTTTTATACAACTGAAGTGTCAACCAAGCGTACGGCCCACAAGATGGTAAGCGGTTACCGCAGCCTATGGACGCTTGCAATACCAGAGGTATCACTCGCGGGTTGCCACCTTGAGGCTAAGATCGAAAGCCTCATGTGCCAGTAATTTCACCGGAAACCATACCCTTCACATCGGAACACAGCAATGCGAGCATTACTGCTTGGCGGCAGAAATAGGTATGGTGGTAGTCCTTCCCCGGACGAGCTCTATCACAGAGAACTCTACTACTCTTAAAACGTACAAAAAAAAAAAAAACTTCTTGTAATTTGTGGCGTCTGTGGCCGGGTTTGCCACAATTTTGCCAATGTCAATGTCGACAGGGTTGAAACAGTATGACAATGGAGGATATGAGACTTAAGATGGTCGGTTTAAAAGAGGGAGACCATAATTTTGTAACAAAAGAAGAAAAGCATTACTCGTAACAGCAACAATTGACGCTTTCATGTACTTGTGTGGCACAACAGCAAAGGCGTTTACTCAGCATTGTGCCTTGCCACTAGGAAGAAGCTAGGCGCTGATAACGCTATTGTCTGTAATTGGCACACATTTCATAGTAATTAAGCTGTAATGTTATTTATATAACGTTTGATATGTGTACTGTTTTTTATATTTATTTTTATATTTTGTTTATTTGAGAAACCAACGGCGATTTACAATGTATGTATTTAAATAGATTATTAATCCTAGGTAAGTTTTTGTTTTTATAGTGTTAACCATCACACTATCACACTAGGGGAATACTAAAGATTATAATATCCCAAAAATTATAAAAAATAATTATTTTATTATATCCCGCTTGAGGCAAAATAATTTTTGGGATATTATAATCTTTAATCCTAGGTAAGTTACTAAACGTAAGGCTAATAATAGGTTTCTACATTTGTCTGAAGTAAGCAAAGTTGTTGGGAACAAAATATTTGCAAGTTATTATTTATCTACATTTTTAATTACGATCAGTGAGGTACAATACAAAGATCTTGAAGTTTGCGTTGCCTAATAAATAATATAATAATATGCAGGGTTACCGCGTGGCGTCGACCCTCCTGACGCATGCGGCGGCGCGGCACGGCGCACTGCCTCGCCAGCTGGGCGTGCCCTGTCCCTGCTGCCCGCACGTCTCCACCTGCAAGAAGCACCACAAGAAGCATCTGCACGAGCACGGGGGCAAGCGACACCGCATCTTCTGCCCCTACTGTCTGCCACCCGGTATCTATACAATATTATATTACACAAGAAGCATCTAGACTCGCACGGGGGCAAGCGGCACCGCATCTTCTGCCCCTACTGTCTGTCTGTCAATCCACATTGGGTTCGCGTGGTGGATCAAGACCCAATCACTCTTGCTTGAGAGTAGGCCAGTGTCCCAGCAATGGGAACATTCAAAGGCTGTCATGATGAAGCGCAGGATAAAGCAGGGATGCATTATTCTGTCGTGAAGTGTCGTGACGCGTCACGGCGAACATTCTTCTTTTAATTTAATAAATAAATAAATAATGCTGGACAATCCACACAGCATCATCTAGCCCAAGGTAAGCTGCTGTTAAACAGAGCTGTATTATGGGTACTAGATGACTGATATATATTTAATACAATACAATACATAGATAGATATTTTTTATTATATATAGAAAATACCCAGAACACCCGGAACAAATATTTGTAGATCGTACAAACATTTGTCCCGAGGCGGGAATCGAACCCGCAACCTCTGCGTCGCAGGCGCACCTGCGCCCGCTGCGTTTTTGTGCAATTTGTGGCGTCTGTGGCCAGGTTTGCCACAATTTTGTCAATGTCAATGTCGACAGGGTTGAAACAGTAAGACAATGGAGGATCTGAGACTTAAGATGGTCGGTTTAACAGAGGGAGACCATAATTTTGTAACAAGGTGATTTGTTATTACATCCTGAATAAAATAGGACAACACAGACAACACTAATATAATACACATAAGTCTAATAAAAGTAATAAACATTCGTCCACCGCGCCACATCAGTCGCCAACCTTCAAATATTAATTTATGTTACAATTATTTCAGTGGACCAATCAACCTCGTACACAAAAGAATCAGAAAAATACCCATTCGAAAAGTTCCCCCAGTACTGGTACGCGTCAGAGGAGTCATTGCGACTTCACAAGAAGAGGAAACATCCCTACGCGGCCATGATGTACCATAACTGGCATTGTACGTGGCGGGACGTGCAGCCTAATAGCTAGAGTACGTGGCAACATTGTTGTAAGGTATAAAATAATATGTGGTAACATTTGTGTGTGACAAATGATGTCGTAACATTTTATAAATATGGTGTCGTAACATTTGATAAATATGATGTCGTAACATTTAGGAGTAGAGAATATGATATCCAACAGATTCTAAGTGATGTAACATTTCACCGTGACAAATATGTAGTAACATTAGTAGCGAGTATGATGTCCAACAGATTCTAAGTGATGTAACATTATCATGTGGTAACATTTTATAAATTTGATGTCGTAACATTTAGGAGTAGACAATATGATATCCAACAGATTCTAAGTGATGTAACATTTCACCGTGACGAATATGTAGTAACATTAGTAGCGAGTATGATGCCCAACAGATTCTAAGTGATAGAATATATTGTTGGTAACATTATTGTAGGATATGGTATGACGTGGTAACATTTAGGCGTGACAAATATTAGGCGTTACTAATATAATGGACATCTCAACAAATATCCTAAGCAATATAACTCTTAAACATTATGGTGTGATAATTATGATTATGATCTGGTAATATTATACCATGATAAATATGACGCGGTAACATTATAGTGTGACAAATATCACGCGGTTACATTATAGTGTGACAAATATGACGCGGTAACATTATAGTGTGACAAATATGACGCGGTCACATTATAGTGTGACAAATATGACGCGTTAACATGTCGGGTGTAAACGAAGTCATGTAGTGAGAAATAGAAAGTTTCTTCCTATAGTAAGTACTAACAGTCCGATCCAGCTTAGCGCGGGTGCAATGAAACCGCACCCGTGCGTAGCCGGGGCGGGTCGCTAGTAAAAAATGTAACCTATGTTACCTAGGGATAATGTAGCATGCTAATGGTGAAAGAATTTTTGAATTCTGACCAGTAGTTTTTGAGTTTATTCATAAAACATAAAAATACAAATATTTCCTCATTATAATATTAGTGTAGATTATTAACAAATATCCGTTTAAAATCATGTAACCTATTTGTGGTAACAATAAGACGCAACAAAACATAACATTCTAGCAAAGATGTAACAAAACATAATATTCTAGCAAAGATGTAACAAAACATAACATTCTAGCAAAGATGTAACAAAACATAACATTCTAGCAAAGATGTAACAAAACATAACATTCTAGCAAAGATGTAACAAAACATAACATTCTAGCAAAGATGTATAAAACATAACATTCTAGCAAAGATGTAACAAAACATAATATTCTAGCAAAGATGTAACAAAACAACATTCTAGCAAAGATGTAACAAAAAATAACATTCTAGCAAAGATGTAACAAAACATAACATTCTAGCAAAGATGTAACAAAACATAACATTCTAGCAAAGATGTAACAAAACATAACATTCTAGCAAAGATGTATAAAACATAACATTCTAGCAAAGATGTAACAAAACATAACATTCTAGCAAAGATGTAACAAAACATAACATTCTAGCAAAAATGTAACAAAACATAACATTCTAGCAAAGATGTAACAAAACATAACATTCTAGCAAAGATGTAAAAAAACATAACATTCTAGCAAAGATGTAACAAAACATAACATTCTAGCAAAGATGTAACAAAACATAACATTCTAGCAAAGATGTAACAAAACATAACATTCTAGCAAAGATGTAACAAAACATAACATTCTAGCAAAGATGTAACAAAACATAACATTCTAGCAAAGATGTAACAAAACATAATATTCTAGCAAAGATGTAACAAAACATAACATTCTAGCAAAGATGTAACAAAACATAACATTCTAGCAAAGATGTAACAAAACATAACATTCTAGCAAAGATGTAACAAAACATAACATTCTAGCAAAGATGTAACAAAACATAACATTCTAGCAAAGATGTATAAAACATAACATTCTAGCAAAGATGTAACAAAACATAACATTCTAGCAAAGATGTAACAAAACATAACATTCTAGCAAAAATGTAACAAAACATAACATTCTAGCAAAGATGTAACAAAACATAACATTCTAGCAAAGATGTAAAAAAACATAACATTCTAGCAAAGATGTAACAAAACATAACATTCTAGCAAAGATGTAACAAAACATAACATTCTAGCAAAGATGTAACAAAACATAACATTCTAGCAAAGATGTAACAAAACATAACATTCTAGCAAAGATGTAACAAAACATAACATTCTAGCAAAGATGTAACAAAACATAATATTCTAGCAAAGATGTAACAAAACATAACATTCTAGCAAAGATGTAACAAAACATAACATTCTAGCAAAGATGTAACAAAACATAACATTCTAGCAAAGATGTAACAAAACATAACATTCTAGCAAAGATGTAACAAAACATAATATTCTAGCAAAGATGTAACAAAACATAACATTCTAGCAAAGATGTAACAAAACAACAGTCTAGCAAAGATGTAACAAAACATAACATTCTAGCAAAGATGTAACAAAACATAACATTCTAGCAAAGATGTAACAAAACATAACATTCTAGCAAAGATGTAACAAAACATAACATTCTAGCAAAGATGTAACAAAACATAATATTCTAGCAAAGATGTAACAAAACATAACATTCTAGCAAAGATGTAACAAAACAACAGTCTAGCAAAGATGTAACAAAACATAACATTCTAGCAAAGATGTAACAAAACAACATTCTAGCAAAGATGTAACAAAACAACAGTCTAGCAAAGATGTAACAAAACATAACATTCTAGCAAAGATGTAACAAAAAAGCGCGGTAACAGTCATTGTAACAAAGAAGTTCCGCGTGGTCACCAATTGGATGGGTGACCGGCATACGAACATCAATGCAAGTTCATATAGTATTAAAATGGCTATAATAGTAAGTATAGTAACTTCTTATGATAATTCGTGATAGCCCTTTGCGAGCGCAATCGGGTGAAAAAAGTGTCTTATATTGTGTAGATATTCGAAACGCTCGATGGCGTAGCTGGCTGTCGTTATTATCAACGAAGCCGCGTTCCGAGTTTGTTAACTAAGGCGGTTTGCCCATCTCAGTAGCATCAAGTGACGTGACAATCGACACAGGAAAACCTACTTTAAAGCGATAGCTCTTAGCTTAATATTCATTTATCGAACACTTCGCAAGAGTGAGTGATGACTTTGCAGAAAGTATTTGATAAATAAAATAAAACCAATATTAAGCCAGTTATCTGATAAAATAGTAAAAAATATACTTTTTAAATCATACCAATAATAAACTAGCGACCTGCCCCAGCTTCGCGCGGGTGCAATAGAACAGCACCCGTGCAAAGCCGGGGCGGGTCGCTAGTAATAAATATGGCCTTACAGACGTACGGCAACGTACCACCCATATCTAGTCGACATTCCACCATGCCGAACCAAACGCTTCTCTTCTTCATTTTTTGTAAGCACAAGCAAAGAATGGAACTCGTTGCCGGCTTCTGTTTTTCCGGTACGTTACAATATGGGGGTCTTCAAGTCTAGAGTGAACAGGTTCTTTCTAGACCAGCGTGCTCCATCATCGACCACACCAACACTTCCCATCAGGTGAGGTAGTGGTCAAACGTTGGTCTATAACCAATAATAAAAAAAAAAAAAAAAAAAAATGTTACTCAGGGATAATGTAGTATTCTAATGGTGAAAGAATTTTTATTATTGGACCAGTAATTTTTGAGTTTATTCGTTACTAACAAAAATACAAATCTTTCCTCTTAATAATATTAGTAGATAAATCCGGAACAAATACTTGCAGATCGTACAAACATTTGTCCCAAGGTGGGAATCGAACCCGCAACTTCGCAGGCAGACCTTCGCCCGCCGCGCCATATCGGTCGTCAAAGAAAATATAACTAGCTTCTATAGGTTTAAAGTAGGTTTTCCTTTGTCGGTTGTGTTACTTGGTGCTACTTAGATGGGAAAACAACCTAATATCAACATCAACAGCTGATTTCGATACTGATGAGCTGATAACTCTAGTGTCCTTATAGATGGTAGAAAATTGTGATTTTAGCTGGCAATAATATGTAAGTTTTATGTATAGATGGCAACATTATTGCACCAATGAGTTTTGGGGTTAAGTTTATATTATACTTTGCAAAAACGTTTTATTTAAATTTATTTATAATAATTTCTCTATACTTAATACGAATCTTTAGAATTATTATTATAAATCTGGCAGCTTATTTTAAATTAACTTATACAACTTTAATTAATTTATACACATTTTTATTATTGTGGCATTGCATATCAAATCACAAATCTTATTTGGGAGTTTAGTGCATGAAACGAAAGAATGCATAATATTTTAGTTATAGGCAACCCGAAATGGACGGCAGATGTCGGAATTACAAAACAGATATTAGCACTACGTACAGAATGGACACTCACCCCCCCTCCCACCGACTTAACTCATCCCTATTGCGAGTTCGTGGGCACTTTCGTAGGCGCTGCTTAGGTCCATTACATACTTATTGTGCTGTGTGCACTCTCCACATGCGCCAGCGAAAGCATGCTATCTCGCTCTTGCGATAACTGATGCCAATCATGACACTCATACAACGGCACTGTTCGTACACAAACCATGCATGCGTTGGTTGCGACGCGTTTGTTTCATACATTTTATTGAATGTCCAGGGTGTCTATAGTTCGATCATCACAAATATAAAGTTATTTATTGTGAAATATTATATTGATATCAATAATACGCGGTTTCTTTGCTTCTCAATCTGATATCTGAATAGACCTTGATTTTCCACTATAAGTCGTCATCCTTATCAAGCAACTAGTGACAGACACGCCACGTCACATCACGCCACTTGGTGTTTCCTAGATGGGAGAACGGTCTAAGGTATCACAAAATTTAAATTTAATTCCCTGTCGCATTTTAATTTTTATTTAAGTTTTATTTTGTTTATGTTTGAGCAGCTATTTTTGGGTACGGAACCCGATTTTTTAACTATTAACTCACGCTTAACGTTTTGTATAATAGTCCAGTAATTATATGTAATCAATGTATGGAAAAGACAAACAAATTAATAAAGTATTGAATCTGGTGTGGCATGACACCTTTGGGTGTGGTGTTCAAAACTCATAACTCTTCCCCCCCAACCCCCCCTCCACCTGACGCTACACCCCCCCCCGTAGTGAAATGTGTCCCTTTTATCGGTTTTTTCACCTTTCCTCGAAAACGGTTACACATACGGACAAAGTGTTAAAGACAAAAATAATCTTCATCAAATGGGCAAAAAAAAAGGTTAAATATATAGGCTTTATGGTATTCGACGTATAGCTAGTTCAATTTTTTGTAAAATAGACTAAAGCCAAAAAAAATACGTTGCCTGTTCTATTCCTTCTTAAATCAGTCTATAAAATAAATAAATGAAAGCGCAGGACTTTCAATAACTGGTCTGCAAAACAAGCTGTCATTAATCTCATTCAGTACCTTATTATAATTGTTCTCGAGTCATTAAAAACTTCTAAGTATGTACCTACACCTACAGTGATGAATTTTATTATGGCGGGAACTGTATAGAATGGCTTGTAGGAAGACGCACGCGACGTTGCCAAGGCATCAATAAATATGCGTCCTATTCGCAAGATAGAGCGAGAGCGATATATGATTATTACTCTGACTACTACGTGTTGTATACAGAGCGGCCACGCTTGGTGTTGTCCTGTTCGCCGCTAGCCATCGTTGCGATTAGACGTGCGTGTTGTGGTATTCTCGTCGACACCCGACCCGAGAACGGAACGAAAAAATCCATGTTATGTAAGATTTTCAACGAAACTGACGAGCCTACATTCGGTGAAGATAAAAAATATTTTGTCTTAGATGGTGGTTCTCTTCTTCATCGAGTATCGAGTTATATGGCAATCGGAAGGCACGTTTTCAGACATTTACTCCGCTTACGTATTCGGAAGCATTACGGAGTAAATGCTACTGTGGTATTTGATGGATATGCCGATAACTCCGCAAGCACAAAGAGTAATGAAAGAATGAGACGTATTAGCAACAAAAAATGCCCTGAGATGGAGTTTAATGAAAGAACACAACTTTCCCAACCGAAACAAAGTCTGTTGAGTAATTTGAGTAATAAACAAAGACTAATTGCTCAACTGGCCAACAGATGAATAACGAACGAAGGAATACATACAGTATTGGCTAATGATGATGCAGATGTTCTCATTATTGAAACGGCAATTGAAGAGTCTGTAAGGAATAAAAATGTCGTGGTTGTTGGGCAAGATGTCGATCTTTTGGTTCTTGCACTAGCTTTGACTCCCGCTGAACAAAATATTTACCTATTGAAAGAGAGCCAAGGTACAGTTCAAAGCAGACTTTTTGGTTCAAATATGCAAAGACTCTATTCTCTTCCTTCGCGCAATGACTGGATGTGATACAACTTCTTCATTTTTTGGAAAAGGCAAAATACAAGTTGTTTAGTTATTCAACAAAAGATCTGCAGGACCTTATCGGCATCTTCAACAACAAAAACGCCACTCATGAGCAAATCGATGCTGCTGGCGAAAAGTTTATTCAAGCGTTATACGGCGCGAAGCCATCAGAAAATAGCCTTGATGAACACAGATTTATATTTTTCAATAAGCTTGTTGGACAAGCAAAAAGCGCAGTGCTACTATCAAAACTGCCGCCTACCTCATCTGCGGCACATCAGCATTCAAGGCGGGTCTATTTGCAAGTTCAAGCATGGCTGGGTAATATATCAAATTCAGAAGAATGGGGCTGGACAAAAACCGACGCTTTCTTGAATCCTATACCCACAAAACAATCACCAGCTCCGGCTTCAATACTTAAATTGATATCGTGTGCTTGTAAGCAAGGCTGCGGAAAAAGATGCGATTGCATTAAAATTGGCCTGCGCTGCACAACAATGTGTAATAGTTGCCGGGGTCTAAGCTGTTTTAATAAAAATCAAGATTGCGAAGAGCTTGAGCAAGATGAAGGGACTGTTGATTAATGATTTTATTTTCCTATTTAGACTTTTATAATATTAAAATGGTTGTAATGATTCCACCTACAGCTTCTTATTTACTTCATTCCAATAAATAATGACTGTATTGTCGTTAATCTGATGAAAAATTTTATTTTAGTTTTTTAACTAGCTACAGCTTGAAAACCGTCAAGCCTATCAAAATAAGATATGGGACATATTTTGTTTACAATTCAATGAGGATCATTTTTACTTTTGACACTTTTTTTGTATCTATTAAAGTTTTTGAGAAAATGTGATAAAACCGATAAAAGGGACACATTTCACTGCGAGGGGGTGTAGCGTCAGGTGGAGGGGGGGGGGGGGGGGAGGGAGGGAGGGGGAGAGTTGTGAGTTTTGAACACCACACCCAAAGGTATCATGCCACACAAGTTTGAAAACTTTATTTATTTGTTGGTTTGAAAAACACATAATTACCAGATTATAATTAAGTTTGTAAACAATGTACAAAGTTATAGTATTTACCAGTATTTTTGTAGGGATTTTGAACGCATTTAAGTGTAGTTTAAGTTGTATTAAGATATCCTAGTTTGTATAGCACCGCTGAACCTTAAGCTTAAGGCAGTCGTCCGCCGAAGCGACGCAACACCTAAACCACATAAACTTAATCTTAGGGTGATTGTCCACCGAAGCGAAGCGACGACAATATAATGGTGTCAAAACGTTGAGCACGAAAATGCGTCGGTTTCACGCAGTTTTCTCAAGATTCTTTTGACTTGGTTCCGCTTTGGTAGGTGATAGCCCTGATCATAATAAAATAAAGGCAACTACTTGCACATGATAAATAAATAAATAAATGGGTACATGAAAATAAGCACTACATTATGACAAGTAATTGAAAAATCTGTCAGCCATTTTATATTTTTGTTGCAATTTTTTTCGATTTCCATCCGATGGAACCCGCCCTCTGATCGTAAGGCAGTGGGTTCAAACCGTGCACTAATAGATTTGTATTAAAAAAAAGTGAAATTACATATGAAAAACTACTTTTTACAGCTTAGGCTGGATTCGATTAAAATCTGGAACATTTCGAAATAAGAAATGTCAAATACAAGTAAAATCAGTTTTTTTTTATACCACTAAAGTGGCAACCAAGCGTACACTTGGTCAGCGGTTACCGTAGCCTACGTACGCATGCAACATCATAGATATCACTTGCGTGTTACCACCAGATGGAAAGTCTCGTGTGCAAATAGCAATTACTAACCCATCAAAGTGACAATCACCTTGAAATACTATAGGGTTCCTGAAATCTAGATCAAAACACGCGCAAAACAACTATTTTTCATATAGGTTTTCTATCATTTTTTCAAAACGTATTTTCACTTGTTAGGAACCCAAGAAATTTAATATTTTCTAAACATTTGACTCGTACCAGAATTATATACTGAGTTCTACATCGGATTTTAATATTTTCTAAACATTTGACTCGTACCAGGAATATATACTGAGTTCTACATCGGATTTTAATATTTTCTAAACATTTGACTCGTACCAGGAATATATACTGAGTTCTACATCGGATTTTAATATTTTCTAAACATTTGACTCGTACCAGCAATATATACTGAGTTCTACATCGGATTTTAATATTTTCTAAACATTTGACTCGTACCAGCAATATATACTGAGTTCTACATCGGATTTTAATATTTTCTAAACATTTGACTCGTACCAGGAATATATACTGAGTTCTACATCGGTTTTTGTGACATTGCGCTATGGCGCTAAATATTCGGGCAGCTTATTTACTTGATAGCACGCGAGCGGGGCCGCGGGCGGATAGTAATATAAAAGACCAAAACATAGCAGTATTATAAATACATTTAGCTGTATAATTAACTTAGTATAATTTTTAGTTTTAAACCACATGCATGAGTTAAGCTTGGTACGGTTTTTTAATACATGGTCAACTAGGTAACCATTCTTTACTAATAAAACTATCGTTAACTATATCATTCATTTTCAAAACGGGTGTTTTCACGTACAGGTATATCGGTGAAGATGTACCTATACTGTTTCGACTCAATTAGGAGTCTTCATCAGGGTTGAGTGACACGGCGCTCTTCTTGTCACTCAACCCCGATGAAAACTCTCGAAATTGAGTCGAAACAGTGTCTATTCTTCACCCATATACCGGTACGTGAAAATACTCGTTTTTAAAATGAATGAAAAAAAAGGTAGGTAACTTTGTTAAATTTGTTGAAATAAAGTTACCACATGATAAAACTGTCATGGTCAGGCGTAGCGCTTAACATCAGAGGGCTAATTCGCGTAATAATAAAGTCAAATTCAAGTTCAGCCAAGTTCAAGTGACTTAAATAATTATTAATTTCATGGTACAAATTTTTTTGACAATTCAGTTTAGGTCCTAATTTGAATCGCTCTAAGAGTTCATGGTAGGGGGGCTGATCTTGTCTCGATCTCGTAAAATATTACAAATGGTATTCTCATAAGATTGCAAGTTAAAATAACAAATTAATCTCGATTCACACATTAAAACGGGCAACTCTCATTAGTTCTATAAAACTGTAACGTCATAGAACTTTTAAAACCTTTTTGTCCCAGTAGTTCTATTGTAGAACTATTGTAACAAAAACTGTCCTATTTGAACAAAAAAAAAAAAAAAAAAAACGGAATTTTTGAAAAAAAATTTTAGAAGAAGCAATGAGTTATAAAAATCTAAAAATCGTATTTTTTTTTTATCTTTTTAGAAGATGTAACTTATAAACTATTTTGACTAATGGTTAGATTAACTATTGAATGAAAAACCTGCTCTTAGCCCCTATATTTTGTGTCGACGATTAAAAGCGGGTAGACTATGTAGGCTTCTAGAAAATTAGAAAGAAAATTTGCAAAATTTCATTTTTATTTATTTTAAATCATTAATTATCTTATTCGTTCATTATGAAAAGTGAGTTTTGAAACATTTTCTTCACGTTTTTCATTATGAATGATATAATACCCGATACATTCATTTCTCATTTGTTTTGTAGAATGTATATTTTAAATTCATGTCCATCCAACAAAATTGTCTGTATATTAATTAAGAAATGATTAAAAATGCTTTATGCATAAGACATTAATATTAAATTATGTATAGTATTAAGTATATCAGTCATCTAGTACCCATAACACAATCTCTGCTTAGCTTGGGGCTAGATGATGCTGTGTGGATTGTCCAGCATTATTTATTTATTATTATTAATATAACGCCATCAAGAACAAATGTATTTTTATAAGCTTATAATAATATAATTAACTGTGCCTCAATATTCCTAAGACTGTAGCAAGCCTTTTATTGTAGAAACAACGTATTTATCGTGTTAGAGTAATATTTAAATAAAATTGTGAATCACTTTTTACACTTTTTGCCCTTATTCATAAAAAAACCGTGATTTTAGCAGCTTGCTAAGTATTGTATTTCCTTGTCATTCTTATGTCAATGATTAAAGACGATTTTGAAAGACACTTTAGTTAGCAGAGGTTTATAGTTTGTTTATGAATAAGGCCCTTACGCTATCTAATACATAATTTGGCAATAAATCAAGTCAACAGAGCGCTTTAAGTAATATCGTGCCGTGCCGTATGACGATACGGTTTTACCGGCACCGTTTTTACCGTCACGATTTTATACAAACACCATAATGAATGTAAATTTAATCATGTCTCATAAATTATAAGCTTATACACATTATCATTAAATTTAAAGGAATGGAGCTAATATAAGCAATGTGCAAACGTTTTACACTACCCGACACGATGTCTGTCGGCACGACCATCGAGTACATAACCCCAAGAAGCGCAATAAAATCGTAACATACCGTGTCGTCACGTCGTATACAGCATCCGTAGGGCTAAGTCTATCGCGTCTTGCCGTCTCTTTCACACGTACAGTACTTACCATAAGCGTGTAAGGGATCGACAAACTTACATCTAAGGGTGACAGGACAGCTCCATTCGAAGTGATGTGTTTGAATTGTTCATTACATTATTAGTAACGTACGCGCATCGAGCACATAACCCCAAAAAGAAAAGGTTTTAAGGCTGGAAATCTATTAAAAACTTTCCGAAATCAGTTCAATGATGCCACAGATACACTACAAACTTAGAACACACCTCTTTTGGTCATCAACAAAACTTTATTTGAATACGTTCATTCTAACGGTAGTACTGCCAGCGGATGTCGGCTGTCGTGAATTTAGCCGTGTGGCGCAAAGACCATTTAGTTCGAAAAAGCTGCATTGCGCATCGAAACGGCTAACTTCACGACAGCCGAGATCGTACTACCACGGTACCCAAAAGGCGGAAACTATTTGCAGTTGTTAAAAAAACGTGACCATCAGAAGACGTATTAAGAAAAACTCGCTCGACAATCGTAAATGGTAACGTATCGTCCAGCTGTCAATTTTTATGAGATTTTGGGAGTTAATCTCACGCACTGAAGAGGCGCTTTAAAAAATCCTATACAAATTAACAGCTGAACGATACTTTATCGTTTAGGCTGCGTTCCCACCAGAGATGTGCGAGGAAAGTGTTTTTAGGAACCAATAGAATCACTTCATTAAAGCTGTCAGAGCGAGGTTAGGTAAATGAAGTGATTCTATTGGTTCCTAAAAACACTTTCCTCGCTACACATCCTCGCACATCTCTGGTGGGAACGCAGCCTCACGATGTGAAGCGAACTTATGATTTCGAGGTTATGTGCTCGATGCGCTCGCTAGCGTAGCCGTAGGACTCAATGCCTTAGTACAGTATTCTATAACTACCCTCCTATAGTTTAGTAACAGAAGACTAAGAACAATACTCCATAGGTATAGGCGATTGTGTAAGAGAATGATTTTTGTAAAAGTTTTGTAAATAAATTGCGATTTTTGTAAGTAATATCTCGTTTTATTTTACATGCATTTTTATTTCCATAAGTATATTTTATATTTATTAAATATGGTATTAAAAAAAAATGTACTGTCAGTAAGGCGGTTAAGCAACTCAGTTGCAATCCGATTTCGATCGATTCCGAACTGTCAAAGCTATCATATTAAAAATACATCAGTTTTTTATTGAAACCAAGTGTAATTGATTGCAACCGAATTACATAATCATCCCACTTGCGAAGGCACTGGTGGTCTAGTCGTAGTGACCCCGCTTTTCGATCGTAGGTCGTGGTTTCGAATATGGACGTGCACCAATGCTTTTTTCTATTCATAAAAATGTGCGCAACGCACTGGCATGATCACGTAGTTTTCCTTCACAGAGCCAGTGCTCTCATACGGAAACATCGTGAGAAAACCGGCATGTCCAAGAACTAAAAATTCGAAAGACAATGCCATTCGCTAATCCGCATTGGGTCCGCGTGGTGGATTGAGACTCACTCGCTTGAGAGTAGGCCAGTGTCCCAGTTGCGGGAACATTAGAAGGCTGTCATGACTCGGTTGCAATGTGACGTTATTTTACGAATTGTAAGTCCGGATGACATCTTTGATCCGCGTTCGGCAAAGGGGGCAGAGACCGCGCCCTCTGCCCTTCCACTGTTCCACAGCGCAGTCGAAACACATGCACATATGCCCGCATGTATACACCACTGTGTTTACAGGCCTGTCGCAGCATATTGTGCACTCTTTACTCGCTGGCTCTCTTGTGCCTCTGTCTCGCTCCCTCTCACTTGCGTTCGTATCTGGGTCTCTCTCACGTGCGGTCTTGTCTTCTGCGTCTCGATCTTTTGCTTGATCGTCGGTGTTGAAGCTCGACTGATGGCTGCCTGGAGGGGTTTGAAGATCGGGTGAAGGCGGGAAGTCTTCGATAGACTGCCATTCTGTTAATACCAATTTAATATTCATTATTAATTGGCTTTATTCAGACAAAAATGTAACATAAAGGCACTGCACTGTGTCTCTTTCGCCCAGTAATTTCACTTGCTACAGTGCTTTTTAAAACTAAATTGCACAGGTTCCACAGCTTTGCAGGCAGACAGTATATCTGGCACCACGGCACAGAACAGATATTTATTAGTGGTACTACGTACAGAATGGCCACTCTATTCCTCCCACCGGTTTTACTTACCCCACGCCGGCGTCGGTCGCGAGTTTGCCGGCACCTTTCGCCAGCATTGAAGCTAAGGGTTTTAAAGCACGCGTTTATTTGGTTTTTGTGTAAATCCACACCTCGTGCGAAAGTGTGCTATTTCGCTCTTGCTACAATTGGGGCAAAGCATGACACGTTTGCGTACACAAACCATGCGTGCTATACATACCAAGCTATCTATACATACCTTCTTTAACATGACTATGAGCTGAGCGCGCGCAGTGTTTTTTTTTTTCGTCGTTGGCAACGGCGCTTTTTGTCTCTGTCGCTTGACGAGGACGAACTGCTTGACGAGCTGCTTGATGAGCTGCTTGATGAGCTGCTTGACGAGCTATTCGAACTAGAACTACTTTGATCACGCTTCACTACAACCTTCTTTTTCGCAAGCTTTTTACGATGTTTTTCCATTGCTAAAACTGAAAAAAATATTTACATAACATGTTAAAAGGGTGTATATTTGTGTATTTCCGTGGACCTATTTTTTTAGCCAATCGGTAGGTCCACGAGTAGTTCGTAAAATAAGGCCTGAAATCCACCTGAAGTGGAGAAGATTTAAGTAGGTAGATACAGCCTGGCAAAGTCGTACTAAACTAAACTTAGCTATAATACCAGAATAAAATAATATTTATTACTACTTAGCTGACCCGCGCGGTTTCACTCGCGTTATTTTTTCATAATTTAAACCTTCCCTGGACTCATACGAACGTTTCAAGATCAAAATTAGGTAAATTGATCGAAGACCGATTTACCATTTTTATTTAAAAGATTTCTACACGATCTCTGAATATTTAAATTACATCTAAGATTTTTTTAATTTTGTAATTATATTAACATTTAATTTATGACATATTCTATGAAACCATCTTTTTATAACGTTTTATTAGTACTTATAAGAATAAATATTTGCATGCCAAAACTGTGGTAGGACATAAATGGACTATAAAGTATTTTAAGACCTGATTGTTTCACATACATGATCTAGCAAATAAATAATATTTCTTAGTATTTCAAGAAGAAGATTTGTAAAACCAAAGACAATACCCGGAACTAATACATGCAGGTCATGTAAGTATTAGTTCACTTGTTCCATAGCGGGGATCGAACCTGCATCTCTCGCTTCTGAACCGGGCACTCGCCCACCACAATATACTTTACGTATATTTTATATTTCACAGATTAGATAATAATGATTGTAAAAACTTACGCGTTTCGAAACCCGTCGAAATAACCAATGTCCCAAGGTCAAATAATTCAGATTTTAGGTCTCTGAAATTCACTTACTGAAATTTACCCGTTGGAAATGAATTCAATCATTATTTATAAATCCAGTTACATCCAGCAACGTATTATTTATTTTAGAAGATAAAACAGACAACAAAGTGAACTGAACACACACTAGGATTGTGAATGAATCACTTGTATACATTATAAACACGGAAAGAGTCCGCAAATATAGTGTTGTCTCAGTCTTGTGACGTAATACCTATGTTCTGTGAAGTATGATGAATTAATAAATTCTGTCTACGATTAAATTAAATAGTACCTACTTTGTTTGTTTTATTAATACTCGAATCGGATCGGACTAGAATCGGAATCGCTTTTATCGGGTTTCTATAATGTAGATACGAACATCCATTAATAACACAAGTCAGTAAATTTTTGTACCTACGGAACGGAAATACCAAACAATTTTTAGGTAGTTATCAAAAAGCATTATTTTTCAAAGAACTAACTTAATTTTTCTTTTTCAATTTATAAGAAAAATATGCAGCTGTTTTTAACATTTAAAAAGCCCATAAGGGCTTGTCCTAACTGGCGGACTATTGCCTGAATTATCTGTTAGGTCTAAGCTAGGTTCTCTTGCGGGCAGTGGTTTATGTCCGCGAATGCTCTTCGAGCGAACGCGACAGTCAATTTGTAGGTATACAGAGCCTCCTAAAAGCGTAAAATTAAATAAATCTACTTAATAGTTGGTGATACTTTAATACTGAAAAAAATCCAAACATTTGCTGTACCTACCCTAAAAGTTCTTATACTAACACAACCATGTAACATATGACTGCAATAAATAAATGAATACCTACTGAATATTTTTATTGTGTAAGTAATTGCAGTAATAGGCAGTAAATAATCTTATCTTTTTGACATTACTTAGTGATTTGAAAAATTATCATTATTATATTTATCGCGTTCGTGGCGTAGCTGCTAAATCATTAGCAACGTTCCGAGAGGTGACTTATTTGGATAGGTGAACGCCAGTGGCATTTTCATACGAGTGCCTCTCTCATCATATATATGCATCATAGCACAGGCACAGAACAGATATTAGTACGCACAGGATAGCGGTAGATGGCACAAACTAAGGGAGGCTTATACCAAGCCTTAAATAGCAGTCATAGTAGTGCACACGGAATGACGTGATGATTTTATTATTTGCTGTGATTTAGAGCAAATAGCAATGCACCTGACACGATGATTTCCGATGAATACCGAACAATCTGTGAAATCATTTTGCTGTGATTTAGAGCAGTGTGTGTGTAGGTAAGGAGCAGGTGTGACGTATGAAAACTTATTTCATATGATTTTGCACTGCTATCTATGATATGTTCCATGGCTACCAAGCAGTGGGTGAAGTCAGGCTGTGGATGATGATGATGATGCCTCTGTGCTTCGTAGGGCCATGACTGTTTAACGCTGTGCTCATTGCTGCTTATTGCTGTGCTCTGTTAAAAAAAGAGGTTTCGCTGATATATTTTTTCTGATAAAAAAATTTACGAATCGTGTTTTTGCAAGCGCCAAACAAAATGTCATTGTCATTGCCTGATTATTCATTTCAAAAGTCATTGAAATGAATAATGGTTATAAAGTTCCACTTCTCAAATTAAAAGAAGAAGAAAGTTCCACTTACATGCTTAAAAAAAATTGAGATCCCTTTTTTGAGAACCCCTAAATTTCTAATTCGGCTATAAAATTTTGTCTCTTGGCGTTACGCGACCGATAATATGTGACGTATCAGCGGTCTGAGGGTCTACTCTTGCAGACAAATGCGATGAATCGTCGTGACACTTTTCGTGGTTTAGCTTATGTACGGGGAAGGACTACCACCATACCTATTTCTGCCGCCAAGCAGTAATGCTCACATTGCTGTGTTCCGGTGTGAAGGGTATGGTTTCCGGTGAAATTACTGGCACATGAGGCTTTCGATCTTAGCTTCAAGGTGGCAACCCGCTAATGATACCTCTGGTATTGCAAGCGTCCATAGGCTGTGGTTACCGCTTACCACCTTGTGGGCCGTACGCTTGGTTGCCACTTCAGTTGCATAAAAAAAAAAAAAAATGTCCGTGAATGCTTTGAACTAAGTTGTCACCGACACAAGTAGAGCTATGATATTGGCTACAATTCTCGTTTGTCGCTTTATAGAGTAGACACTCAGGTGTGGGCCGACCCTTACCCCCAGACTAAGCATTGCTATGTAAATGATAAAAAACCCTTTTTTAACAAAATAATACCTAGGTAAATGTATAAATAATATTTCATTCAAACATTTGTCCACAGCGGGAATCGAACCCGCAACCTCTCGCTTCTCAACAAAAGATATTTCTTAAGTACCTATAGTACTAGTATAGTACGGATCTCGGTCATCCTTCGTGAAGTTAGCCGATATGCGCAATCTTTGCGCATCACAAACGGCTAACTTTACGATGGACGGCAGTAGGTAGGTATAAACTTGCCGTGTAAAAGTAAAGCAAAAGATTCATGATAACCATTTTTATTCCAAAACTTAAACTATTATGATCAACATAGTCCACAAAATTACGATATCTAAATAAAATAAAAATACAAACGACTAGAGATAAATTAATGCTGTAATAGTCGTCACGTAACATCATAGTTTCAAATTATATATGAATAAGGGTGTAAAAAGACAGCTCCCGAAAATCCCAGAGACCGCATCAAGAATAATGCGTTTGACAATCGTAAATGTTATCTTAACGTCCAGCTGTCAATTTGTATGGGCTGTTAGTTCCTTACGCACTGAAGAGGCACTGTAAAAATCCCATATATTTGACAGATGTACGTTAACATTTACAACTGTCAAAAGTATTATTCCGGGGCCAGACGAGAATAAAATTGTAAATGTAATTTGCTCAATTCAGATATTCAGAATTTGAAAATTGAAAACGTCCAAATTATTTATTTTGTTTTCGATAGTGCCTAATCGTTGAAGCAGTTTGGACTTCCTTCTTTAGTTTTAGGGAGAAATCTTTGACAATCGTGAACGTAAACGTATCGTCACTGTCAATTTGTATGGTATATTAGTAGTGCATGTAACGCACTAAAGAGGCGCTGTTAACAATCCTCCACCATACCTATTTCTGCCGTAAAACAGTAATGCTCGCATTGCTGTGTTCCGGTGTGAAGGGTATGGTTTCCGGTGAAATTACTGGCACATGAGGCTTTCGATCTTAGCCTCAAGGTGGTCACATCAATAAAACTCACAAATCATGGTAAATATCCCGTTTTAGTGAAAATTATATTAACATTTTTATTTTTAACTGACTTCGAAAATTACTTACGTGTTAGCAAATAGTTAGAATATCGTATTCATAGTTTTAAGGTATTTATTTATATGGGCCACAAATTGACAGCTGGACGATACGCACGATACGATGGTCAAATGAGTTTTTCGTGCATTATGCACTCTGATACACTTACGCCAATACTGAAACGCTCATAAATAATAAAGCTTATTTGATGACGTTTTTGACGTTTCACACGATTTATATGATATTCATATTGTTTTTGACGCATGCACGCTAAGTATTTAATTTTAGGTATGTGTTTGACTGTTTTAAATCAAAATTGTGTTCCATTCAGTGTGCAAATCTTACAAAAATTAACATGCAGTAAAGCTGATCATGGCTGAACTTTTATAAAATATGTCACCTCCTGTAACCCATGTATCGTTAAATTAATGATTATGATTATTTTGATAAACAAACGACATCAAACACGATCAAACATTTTAATAGCGTTTCGAGTATTCGGGCATATTTAGACCATTGTTTTAGAACGGCAATGTTACGGAGCGAGTTTACACGAACCGAGCTCAAAAATTGTTTAAGAAGATATATAAGAAAAACCAATTATTATCACAAATTGAACATAGCCTAAATTTAAATGAAACACGTAATTACCTAAGTTATGCGGATGATGATTTCACTCGCACAATTCATAAAGTTTTGGGTAAATTGATTAACTGCTTTAATTGAATGCGATAAGCGCAGGATAATGTAGTAAAACTTTATTTACAAGTAAAAACTACTTTGTCTTTCGTGTGTTTTTAATGTATGTATGTATAAATAAATAAAATCATGTTGATTAGTACAGTTTTTTTAAAACTAATAATCTGGATCTGACGTTTGTCACTTTAATCTCAAGTCAGCGACAATCAAACTAATACACTTGACACTGGCAAAATTGTGGCACACTAGCCACAGAGGCCATAAAACAAATGAAGAAGTAAAGGGTTGCATAGCAACATCATCGTAGACAAACTGTATGTAAAGGAAATAGTTTGTTTTTTAATCTTTATTTGTCATTTTCACGTGAGTATGAGTCAACTTTAGAACCCATACAAAGTAAACGAGATGTACTAAATTTACTGGCAGTCAGTTATCAATTTCCCAAAAAATAAGAAAATGTTACCATAATATTTACATTTTAATAAACACTTATTATAAAGATTTGGCTTCAAAAGTATCAGCTTTTTATTCGTCATTTTAAATTCAAACTGGTCACACTATTTTGGTATAGAAGTGTTAAATTATAATGTCTTAATTTAAAATTAAATAATACCCGCCATTTTTGAGTGACGTCATTGATTCCAATGTCACGACTCAAATATGCCGTCCGTGTGCCTAACAATATAACTTTTAAACGTAATTATAACATAATTATTATTATACGAATAAATAAAAAATTACTTACACAAAAATACCTAAAACTGGCTGCAAAGTTTGGTACAAATAACAATAAATTAGTAATCCAAATAAGTCGAACAAGAAAGAAAGAATTACAAAAAGATATGGTTTAGGAAAATTTTCAAAAACAAAACAAATTTTCAGATAAGGATTAGAAAAAATATTGAGCAATAAAGGAATGATAGACATTTTAAAGGGTGCCACACGCTTAAGGCACACTTGCTTAAGTTATTGACACAGGCATTCACTAAAATGAAAGCATAATTTAACTGTCAACTTAATCAGCATTTTTGACCTAATCCTTTTAAATATCACCTTACACTATCTAAACATATTTTAAATGTATCTAAAACCAATAATCATTAGTAAGGCTTTTATTAACCGACTGTCAAATAAATGTCAAAATTTCCAGACGATTTACATTGGCGATCTGTAATATTTAGCGCTGGCAACACTGCGCGGTAGCTTTCTGCATCTACCTTTGTGTTCTGACTAAATATTCGATCTAAGAGAAAATCGTCGGGAAAGTTAGGAACTTTGTTCATAAGGTTACATTTCATACGGCTTTTCAAACAAATCGTACGAGCAGGAAGCAAACATAGGGGCAAACAAACAAGAAACAAACCTGCTAAAATGTTTGCTTATTTCGTTACAAAGACAACTCTAGTATAATACAAAGTTTAATTTGTATTGATGAAAAATCCATATTTTATCCACAATAAAACATTTGACCAAATATGCCAAAAAAGTACCAGCATTACAATAAAATGACAGCAAAATTCTTGATTTGAAATGCTATTGCGACATAATAAAATTGTATTGTTGATTCTTGACACTTTCGCTATACTGAAAATGTCAAATATCACTTCATTTTGTTTATGTATTACGCCCAGACCAAAGTCCTGCACCGGGAATCGAACCCGCAATTTTAGTTACTCAATCACTTGCCTGATCAAGATCATTGACACTGTCGTAAGATACAAGAACCCGAAACAAAACATTAAAATTACTGATATGGTCAAATTACATTTTAATAAATGCATTTATCTACCGCCAACTATACGCATGGACGAAATCAAATCGTTTGCAGCCTTAAGCTTGATCCAGACGAGTGTAACGTGTAATAGATTACGTGTAAATCATCACATGGTGTGGACGGCACGCGAAATCTGTTCGCGAGTACAGAAAGCGCCATTTTGTTCGCGTTCAAAGCCGACCACACCGATGGATGGATGTATTTATTTAGTTTATGAATATTTTATATATATTATAAACTATTTATACATCTATGTGTATGTATTATATATATTAAATTTATACATTAACAACACACCACTTCAACATGCCCTTCCCTTTTCTTTTCAATTTTAGTCCGCTCCGTTCATAGATTGCCTGGCAGAGATCGCTATCAGCGATAAGCGCATATTGTATTACCTTTTAAATTATATTTGTTGCATTGAATTACTTCTGTGGTGATAGATTACATTACAGCTCGTGACGTAGCTGGCTAAGTTGTTCTTAACAGATCAACGAAGTTAAGCACTGTTCCGCGGGGTCATCATCTGGATGGGTGACCGCCAGTGGCAATTTCAACTGAGCGCTCCCGTGCTTCGGAGGGCACGTTAAGCAGTCGGTCCCGGGTTTTTCAAAGTTGTTAGGCCATGACAGAGGCATTCGGGCGGCCTAGAAACTCTGTCACCAGAGTAGGCCACTGACTCATACGAACGAACGATTACATGATAGATTACATTACACGTTACACTCGTCTAGATCCGCCTTTAAGGGTGTCGCATACGATACGATAAATCACTATGAGCCGAGTGTCTGCTCTTACAGACAAAGCGATACAATTTATCAATTTTTGTGGTTCAGCTTATGTCTGTGAATGCTCTGAAATTAGTTGTCACCGACATAAGTTGAACTACGAAAGCCACGATTGCCGTTTGTCGCTTCAAGAGACAGAAACCTCGAAACCGAACGGAATACGAAGCGATCTACCATTAAGTGTCAAGTTTATTTCACTGTTAAGAGCCGTCTTTGGACTGACTTCGGAATTAACATGATTAATGGTTCGAATTACACGAAATTTCGATCAATACTTCGGAATGTTTCGTGGTGGATCACAGAACGTATGTTTTTTTTTTTTTTTTTTTTATACAACTGAAGTGGCAACCAAGCGTACGGCCTACAAGATGGTAAGCGGTTACCGCAGCCTATGGACGCTTGCAATACCAGAGGTATCACTTGCGGGTTGCCACCTTGAGGCTAAGATCGAAAGCCTCATGTGCCAGTAATTTCACCGGAAACCATACCCTTCACACCGGAACACAGCAATGGTTTATTTAAACTGTACAGTTTAATCGTAGCGATTTATCGCAGCGTGTGCAGCATCCATTAGATAGTTTCATTATAACAAACTCTTCTAAGCTAGTAGTATTGAAGAGATTCGTTATAATATTACCAATTTAAAAATAAACAGATCACAACACTGTTATGCAAAAGAGGTCGTATCCTGAATAATACTTTTGACATTCGTAAACGATAACGAATTCCAGCTGTCAGCTGTCAATTTGTACGTGATTTGTAGTTCATATTACGCACTAAAGAGGCGCTGTTAAAAGTCCCATACCAATTGACAGCTGGGCAATACGTTTAGGCTGCGTTTCCACCAGATATGTGCGAGGATATGTAGCGAGGGATGTGTTTGATAAGAACCAATAGAATCACTTCATTTACCGAGCCTCGCTCTGACAGCTACAATGAAGTGATTCTATTGGTTCCTAAGAACCCTTTTCTTGCAACACATCGGACTACTCTGGTGGAAACGCAGCCTTACGATTGTCAAAAGCATTATTACGCATACGGCCTATGACTTAAATCTATAAACCCTACTTATATTACTATATACATAGTTATTACAGTCAGACAGTTCTTAGTCATTTAATAGCCCAGTAATTTCACTTGCTAGAGTGAAACACAGTGCAGTGCGCACTACTGCTTGAGGCAGAATATCTGGCACTGCGGTGCTACCACCGAGACGGACTTCTGCAGTCCTAAGTCTCGCCCTAATCACTTCACCTAGGTTTAGTTTTAAATATTTATAGATCTAACTGCAAGGTTTAACTTAAAGCATTACTAACATTTATTAATAGCGACAGATCTTTAAATGTTTTATATTAAAAAAATTTGAAACCTGAGCCCGCCACTTTTAGCTTGATGCTCTACCAGTTGGGCCACAGAGTTATGCCTCGCCTGCTCGAAATAATCGTAGGGATCCAAAAATTTAGGATTGCATTTTTTGTCATGTCAAAATAATCTAATTGTCATGAAATAACTAATTTTTTCTTCGTTTATAGACTCTGTGGCATATTTGCCACAGAACATTTCGGTTCGTTTTACAATCTCTCAACGTCAATGTCAAAATAATCTAATTGTCATGAAAGCCGGCATTTGTTTTACATCTGTCAATGTCAATGTCAAAATAATCAAACTGTCACAAAGCCGGTAGGTATTTGTTTCACAATCTATCAATGTCAATATAATCTATCTGTCATGAAATAAATAACCTAAAAGCCTACCAACTACCATTATATTACTATAACTGTTACTATATATTATTCTCGCGTATATACAGATGGGAAGACCCCCTTTGGCATTCAGGATTTGTACGTCCGGATGACGTCTTTGATCTGCGCGCGGCAGAGGGGGCACTGACCCCCTCCTTTGCCCCTCCACTGCTGGACAGCGCACCGATAGCACATACACATATGCCCGCACATATACAATACACTATCTATTGGGTTTTCATAGCAGATGGTGCATTCCGTACCAGTTAGATTTCCCTCTCCAATAACAGAGTAGATCGGTTGGTGGCTGGGCTGCTGCTGGCGGCTGGTGGAAGCCCTTTCTGGTATCCGATTACCGGATATCAGAGCAGAATCGTGGTTGGGTATATGGACCTGTTCGTTCTGGCTGTTCTGGTTCGAGGAGCACTGGGCGTCGGTTCTGGCGCAGGGCGGGCGGGGGTACGCGGGCGGCGGGATCACGGAACAGGTCGGCTGGCTCGTGATGCTGCTGAGGCAGAGCTGAGATGACTGGATCGGCTGTGAAAGAGAACTTGGTTTAGTAACATAACATGAAGCTCGTGTTCTCATTCCTGCCCCCCCTACTACTATGAAATTAATAATTATTGAAGTTTAGGTCTAATTTGAATCGCTCTAAGAGTTCATGGTATGGGGGCTGATCAAAAAAGTTAAGTACTGTTCTGTGTAGTCACCATTTGTATGGGTAACCGCCAGTGGCAAATTCAACTGAGCGCTTCTGAGGCACGTTATGCAGTCAGTTTTGGCTTTTCATAGATTACGGGCAACATAACTCCATCATATTAGTTAAAATATTAAGAATAAGAATAAGAATAAGAATATTTTTATTGTAAAACTGTTATAAATGTAAGATGGTAAAATTAAAAATACAAAAATAGTCTCAACAGTTTGCCCTTTTCGGATGTACAATATGCATAAAGTTTGTTTACACACAATAATACAATGTAGGTACCTAGTAGCACAGACAAAAATGGTACACTTAGTACTTATATTATTATAAAAATTAAAATTAAATTTAAACACATTCATCAAAAAATTCTAACAAACTATAAAACACTTTTGAAATAAGCCACGTTTTTAATTTATTGCCAAATGCATTTTCGTTAAGTTATTATCATTATTATTAGATAGATACCTAGTATGTAACCAGGTAATGTAGGTAGACTAATAGTAATAACATCTAGGACATTTGTACCAACTGCCCTCTATTCGATATAACTTACACTTACCTCAATATAATGTGCGCTGGCGAGGGTCATCTGCTGATGGTTCACAGCATTCTGGTTGTTCTGCGGAGGCAGGCTCACCACCAGCACAGTCCCGCCAGCACCAGTCGAGATAGGAGCCGCCGATCCAGCTATAACCCTCAACTGCTGAGGGGGGGTCTGCGACAGCTGGGAACTAAGCATCCTCACTTTCTGAGTAGCTCCGTATATATCCACGAACGCCCATAGCCTTAAGGTGTGGTCCACGTGCATTACTGTGACAGGGTTGGAGCCGTTCCGACTGACCCTGACTTCACCGTCCATGGTTAAGGTCACAGCGAGCTCGTCTCCCCGTCGTAGACCATTCGCAGCATCGCGTCTCACCACCCAGTACTCTGGACGGTCTAACAACAGTTCCGCATCGTCCGGCAAGTCGCAAGGCCGCAGAGACGCGGGGTCGCAGGATGTGAGGCCGATGGCTAAGCTTCCAGCGTAAGCAGCCTCTGTCGCGAGGATCTGTACCACGATCGTCTGTCCTGGGCGCATCGGCCGCGCTGTGAAGACGTATCCTTGGCAGAATTCTGTTTCACACCTCGCTGCTACTCCTCTGTCGTTCACGAACTGCACGTTTCTTCCTTTGGTTCTGTGCAAGCTTAGCGGGACGAGAGGGTTTTGGTATCTAGGCGCTGGTAAAGGTTCGTCCACAGATAGAGACCGCATGGAGCTAACAAGTCTTTCCTCTTCGACCGGGCTGTGGTTCGCGCGTCGAACTTGGCTCGGCGCTCTTGGATCAGCGAACTGGACCGCTGTGCAGTTCCCGTACACATCTACCAGAGCCCATAGAGGGTTCCTCGTGTCCACTCCCGAGAAGAACAGCCCTTTCTCCTCTCCGTTGATCCCGAAATGGACATCGCCAGCGGAATTCACGTAGTAGTATAAAATGTTGTCTTTCTCGCAGAACCGCTCGCCCAGAGCCTTGGCCCAGTTCCCGGGTTTGTTCGTTAAGTCTGGACACGCGTACTTGGGTAGCGAGTGCGCGAGTGAAGCCGGGTCGTGGTTTGTGAAGCCAAAGCGGATGACACCGCTCCAGCTGTTGGAGATCTCAACGAAACGGATGCACACCTGGAAATAGAAAGAATATGGTTCAGAAGTGAGCATGTCATTGCAGAAGCTGATAGACTCTATCATCCAAGATGCTGGAACAGTGCTGGCGTCAACCTAAAGTCTTCCGTTATTTCAAGGGGTTGTTGGCTAGGGTCAGGGTAGCAAGGGAACAATGCACCCAAACGGGACGTCAGCATCAGTGCAATTTTATTACCCTAATTATAATTAGAATTATAAGTGAGCACGTATTGTGTCAATATAACTAACTTTTCAAACTAGTAACAAACCAGGAACGAAAGAACGAACGGAAGAAGAATGAGGGATCATCAAAAAAATCTAGCAACCCAGCCGCGTTTATTGCCAGATTCTTCTAGGCTGAGGCGCGTGGAAATGGCGTAAATTCACCTATGATTCTTGTGATTTATTTAGAATAAAAAAATTATCAAATTGAATTTGAATTTGAAAGGGTACCTATTATTATTCCTGCTAATATAACTCTAAATTCATGTCTATATTAAAATCAAGGGTCAAAGACAAGGGTAAGTAGGTTAAGAGTTCTTTGTGATAGAGCTCGTCCGGGGTAGGACTACTACCATACCTATTTCTGCCGCCAAGCAGTAAAGCTCGCATTGCTGCGTTCCGGTTCGAAGGGTATGGTTTCCGGTGAAATTACAGTCACATGAGACTTACCATCTAACGTCTCAGGGTGGTAACACACAAGTGATATCTATGATGTTGCATGCGTACATAGGCTACGGTAACCGCTGACCATCAAGTGGGCCGTACGCTTGGTTACCACTTTAGTAGGTAGGTGGAGATCTGGACATATTTGAAAGAAGAGAAACTCCGTATAAAAGTAGTGTCATTAAATTGTTATTTTTTAGTTAGTGGGTAGCTCCTATGAGCCGTGGATGCTAAGTAGTTTTAAGTTAACTCTGAAACTTCTGTTTGCTCGTTTAAACTATGAATCCTTCTTTTTTTATACTTATGTACCTCGGTATAGTTCTCACGGCGGATCTCGGCCGTCGTGAAATTAGCCGTTTCGATGCGCAATGGAGCTTTTTCAAACTAAATTGTCTTTGCGCATCACGGGAGCCTAGAACCGCTGTGCCAACTATACTCTTATATTATTTTAGCGTAACATTGTGCCTCTTTAGATCATGCCATGTAAACATGTTTCTGGGAACTGAACTAGACTCATAACTACTTAAAATAATTTAAAAATCCTGTACCATATTATTGTTCAAAAAACAGGAAAATGTTTTGTTACTGAATAAAATTAATAAAAAAAAATAAAAAATAGTAGTACCTATAAAATAAAAGGGTCAAAATCATTATAAATAAATAAATAAATAAATAATGCTGGACAATCCATACAGCATCATCTAGCCCCAAGGTAAGCTGCTGTTAAACAGAGCTGTATTATGGGTACTAGATGACTGATATATATTTAATACAATACAATACATATATAGATATTTTTTATTATATATAGAAAATACCCAGAACACCCGGAACAAATATTTGTAGATCGTACAAACATTTGTCCCGAGGCGGGAATCGAACCAGCAACCTCTGCGTCGCAGGCGGACCTGCACCCGCTGCGCCACATCGGTCGTCATTAAAAAGCTAACCTTCTCATTGACGCGCACAGGCCTCGCGCTGAACGCGACACCTTTGCAGAAGGACTCCACACGCCTGGCGGTGGACCCGTCACGGGATATCCTCACGTTCTCGCCGTGGATGCCGTGGAAGCCCAGCGGCGGCAGGTTGTTCGGAGTACCGCCTGTGCACGACGTACGAGGCGCTGTAACAACGAAAACAGTATTATAGCTAGTTGTTTAGATACCAATATTACACAACAGTCAAACAAATAGTTTTTTTTTTTATACAAATGAAGTGGCAACCAAGCGTACGGCCCACAAGATGGTAAGCGCTTACCGCAGCCTATGGACGCTTGCAATACCATAGGTACCACTCGCGGGTTGCCACCTTGAGGCTAAGATCGAAAGCCTCATGTGCCAGTAATTTCACCGGAAACCATACCCTTCACAACGGAACACAGCAATGCGAGCATTACTGCTTGGCGACAGAAATAGGTATGGTGGTAGTCCTTCCCCGAACGAGCTCTATCACAGAGAACTCTACTACTCTAAAAAATAGTACACAAGGATATGCCTGGTGGTGTGATGGTGGGACTCTTCAGCAAGAGTCCGTCTCGGTTAGTATGGCACTGCCGACGACGAACTTCACAACGGCCGATATCCGCTGCGCCCCGGCAGTACCTTTATAGCACGCTCAACGGATCTAGACAGTCGTGAAGTTAGCCGATTGTGATGCGCAAAGACAATTTAATTCGTAAAAGCTCCATTGCACATTGAAATGGCTAACTTCACGGCTTGCGACGGGCGGCCTATACCAGCCACCGCAGTGCTAGATATTCTGCCTCTAAGCGGTAGTGTGCAAGCTGCACTGTGTTTAGCTTTGAAGAGCTGCAGCAAGTTAAATTACTGGACGAAAGAGAACATACAATCAGTTTACCTGTTTACCTATTTCTGCCGCCAAGCAGTAATGCTCGCATTTCTGTGTTCCGGTTCGAAGGGTATGGTTTCCGGTGAAATTACAGGCACATGAGACTTACCATCTAACGTCTCAGGGTGGTAACACGCAAGTGATATCTATGATGTTGCATGCGTACATAGGCTACGGTAACCGCTGACCATCAAGTGGGCCGTACGCTTGGTTACCACAATAGTAGTATAAAAAAAAAAAAGTTTAGCTTGAACTTAGTTAATTACAACTAAACAGAATGTAACGGTCTTATAAACGTTATAAAAAATAACTATTATTTGCAAAACCGTTGCAATTTGATTTAAATATATCAGGAAGCAGCCGATCTTAACAATTGAGTGATCGCCGCATCGCTTCCCTGGTTTCTTTTTATCTAGTATCCAAGCGTAGGTAAAAGCATTGATTCCTTTCAACACACTGATTTTTTCGACATCAGGGCCACGGTACCTGACTTCCCGCTGTCCCCATTAATGGGGTCAAAATACAGGAATCAAGCGTCATTTTTCATTCAACAAATTACCTATAGATAATGTGTAAAAAAATATATTTATCAAAATATGTTATTAATAGCTAAAAATATATGTTATTAATAGCTTCCAGAACAAACTTCAGGACTTCAGTAGGTAACTTTATCGGCTGTAGATAAAACGACCTTTTTTGAACGCATTTTTCTAATCCACCGAACCAAGCACTGCGTACGCGCTTGCCTCGTCACGAAATACTTAATATTATACCTCGTCTCCATAAACAAAATTCTCGAAAAATACCTCATATCTGTGTAAAACCATATCTTCCATTCTCCACCCCAAGAAATATCTATTGTAATCGCCCCTATCGAAATCCAAAATGGCGGACCACGTCACCTGCGCGGCAGATGCGCGCGCAGCTTCGATGTCAAATGTTAACTTTAATTGAGTCAATTACTGTACTTCTCTTTGTCTGAAACACTAACTAGAGTTCTAGAAGGTGTAAAAAAACTGGTCTTTAAGGCAAACAGGATTCTTAGACATTAAACGCGAAAACTCCTTTGTGACAAAAGAGGTTGAGCTAACGTTACTTTCTGAAATTGATGCTTACCATCCAGACTCAAGTAAATTTTGAGTGTATTCGTAACAAACAAAAATACAAATCTTCTCTCTTTATAATATTATAATATAAAAATGAATCGCTGTGCGTTAGCTAAAACTCGACAACGGCTGGACCGACTTGGATGATTTTGGTCTTGATACATTTGTACGGGTCTAGGGAAGGTTTAAACGGTGAGAAATTATGGAAAATTTCGAAAAAAATAAAATTACGCGAAATTACGCGGATGAAACCGCGCCGGGTCTACTAGTATTAGTAAAGATTTCTACATTCGCGATAAAAAAAATAGGTAAATAGGTATCCCAATAAATTATATTAACATTGTTGAATGTAATTTTGAGTTTTGGAGTAGCTTTTATATTTATAAGCAGGCGCCCGAAGGTAGGTAGATTCAGTCGCAAATAAAAATTTACTAGTGCACACGTATCGTGGTTTTCTATTCGTAATTCCCTGCAAGCTAAACTAACCCTTAGGCACATAAACAAACATTATTTAGTTAAATACTGTTTATTTTAAAAAAAGTGTTGAATTATAAGACGCCGAACAAAGAAGTAAGAAACGTAACAAATTACTAGGAGTATAATAAAATTCTATATAAAAGGATGGAAGGTTTTTTTTAATGATAGCAAATGAAGTGACGGTCAAGTCACTTGATGTTAAGCACCACGCTGCTGCAGTGTCACCCAAAACTAGTTTAGGGTGACACTGCACTGCGCTCGTCACCCCGAGACGTAGTTATAGCAGTCTTGTTCTGTTCGCCCTGTAATTTAATTTGCAAAGTATTTCAAAGCTAAACACAGCGCCGCTTACACACTACTGCTTGGAGAATATCTGGCACTGCGATGCTACCCACCGAGACGGACTCTTGCGGATGAGTTTTATCACCAGGTATACTAGTAAGTAAGTAAGTAAGTTCGTATGAGTCAGTGGCCAACTCTGGTGACAGAGTTTCTAGGCCGCCCGAAAGCCTCTGTCATGGCCTAACAACTTTGAAAAAACCGGGACCGACTGCTTAACGTGCCCTCCGAAGCACGGGAGCGCTCAGTTGAAATTGCCACTGGCGGTCACCCATCCAAATGATGACTACGCGGAACAGTGCTTAACTTCGTTGATCTGTTAGGAGCAACTTAGCCAGCTACGTCACGACCGCTCCGGTATACTAGTGACATTGTAATAAACATGGAAAGCATTCTAATAATAATTTACAATCTTGTAAGGTATCAACAAGTACGACACGGTCGTCCCCTATTCATTCACCCTCTGCCAGCCAAGTGTGACACCCCTAAAGACCACATATGAACCCCATTGTACAAACACGTGCTAGCACTTCCTCCAAAGGGAAATAGAGGAAGTAATTCGAGAATAATGTGCTTAATAGCGTCCGCCATGTTGCGTAATTTGGCGGGTGATTTGACATTGACATGTTCTTTTTTTAAACGTATATTTACCACAGACAACGTAACCAGTGATTGTGTTTACTTTACGCACGTTTTTGCTCAGATTTATGCCAAGGTACAGAATAAGCCAAGGCAGGAAATTAATTTTCTATAGAGCGCGCGTGACGTAGCTGGCTCAGTTGTTCATAACAGATCAACGAAGTTACTGTTCCGCGTAGTCACCATTTGGATGGGTGACCGCCAGTGGCAATTTCAACTAAGCGTTCCCGTGCTTCGGAAGGCACGTAAAACAGTCTGTCCCGGCTTTTTCAAAGTTGTTAGGCCATGACAGAGGCTTTCGGGCGACCTTAAAACTCTGTCACAAGAGTCGGCCACTGACTCATACAAACTTACTTACTTTTCTATGAAATTACAAGGATCATCATATTATTATGCCGTCAGCGGCACAGAACAAATAATATACTGGCCGCGTTTCTATAAAGTATAACATCCGTTAGTGGTTTCTGTTAGTTATTTTCCGATTAGTTATTGACCGATGACATTGTAAGTGGTCGCGGAACTTTTTTTTATTAGACCACAAATCAATAGTTTTAAGGATGTTGGAAGATGAAGACGATGGGATCAAGTTGTTTGCCAAAAATAAACACCAACTGATCGTTTATATCCTTCAGTGAATCTTGAAATCAGTAAACTCAAAGGCACTCTAAGCCAGGTGTGCCAACAGAGGGTTGCCATTTTGATCTCGAGGGGATGACTTCCGGCGGAAGTAGATCGATCGAATCTTTCCAACTTTGGGGGAGGCTACGGATATATGAATGATAATTTTTAAATCGGAGTTTTTTTTTTTTTTTTTTTATTAAATTGGTGCGGCTAATATGACACTGCGGCCATGCAGGCCTATTGTGTTCGCCACTCATTTTGTCGCCCCAAGGGGGGCGTTTACAGTACACCTCCAAGCCCTGCCGATACCAAGAACTGGAGGATTTGCTTGGGGGTGATGTCTCTTAGCTCATCTGGGCTGAGGATGTGCCTACCCAGATGTATGCTACGTTTTTGCATTAGTGGTCCACACTCTCCTAGCAGATGCGCAGGCGTTTCGTCCGCCTCATTGCACAGTCTGCAGGTTTGTGTGTCACTCAGCCTTAGCTTAAACATGTGCTTTTTAAGGCGACAATGTCCAGTTAAGGCCCTGACCACAATGCGTAGGTTATTCCTATTTAGCGCTAAGATTTGGTTGGTATACCGTTTATCGAAGGCTTTTATTAGGGATTTTGAGTGATTCATGCCAGAAGAATTGTTCCAGAGTCTGGTTGATTCTTCGAAGCATGAGTTTGTGAGGGTTCTTTGTGCCAGGCTTTTTGGTATACCGCAGAAAGGCTCTGGGCCTATTTGAGTACCAGCAGCCCCAGCGCGAGCCAGCTCGTCGGCACACTCGTTACCTTCGATTCCCGCGTGCCCTGGAACCCATCTTAGAACAACTCTGTTTTTTGAACCGAGCGTATTTAGACGCGTCAGGCAGTCTTCCACCAGCCTGGACGTGATAACCTTCGAGTCCAGAGCCAGTAGTGCCGCCTGGCTGTCAGAGTTGATATAGATGTTTTGGTTGGTGTAGTGCCTCTGCAGATTGACCTCCGCGCATACAAGGATGGCAAAGATCTCTGCCTGGAAGATAGAGGCGTAGTTTCCCAAGTAAAGACTTTCACTAAACTTAGGTCGCTCTCCGTAAACTCCACAGCCTACAGCCAGTCCCATTTTGGACCCATCAGTGTACCACTTAAGGCACCCTGCCTTGTAAGGTAGCTGGTCATTCTGCCAGTCTTCCCTAGAGGGCATTTCCACAGTGTAGTGCTTCTCGAACACATGACGTGGAAGCATGACATCAGAAGTCATGCACAGTATAGAGGATTCTATGGTTGAGTCTTGTAAAGATCTCAGTTTTCGGTTTAAATCGGAGTTAGTTTTAGTCCTATGTTTTTCATAAAAATTAAAACTTTAAGGTAGAGTAACCGTTTTTTTTTGTTTTTTTTTGTCTGATTCTGTCAGCTAGATCTACAAATAAATTGTTTCGTAATTAGGTTTTCTCGATTCAGGCTTAGCCTAGTGAGAAATCCAACAGATATTATCACTTTAGTTATTAAGTTACCTGTAAAATACTGTGTAATTCTACCTATAAGCAGCTCGCTTACTTTACTTTTCTGTGTACTGTACCTGCATGTATTATTTTACAGTAAATAAATGTATTTCTTATTTTCTATTTCTATTTCTAGAAAGGTAGTACTAGATAAATGAATTTAGAATATAATATGGCCGAGTCAGGTCTAGATTCTAGACCTTACTCGGCTTATTTGATATCTAGTAAATATCTAGACATCTCGCCTAGTGGTAAATAAGGTAAACGTAGTCAAACGAGCGTCTATATTTCATGACCAAAATAAACAAAACAATATATGTGCAAAGTAGCTGCAAAACTTTTAATTTAATCAAATTGTGCACGTAATATTATTTATTTTTACTTTTTATTAATATGTAATGTCTTCTCCTTATTCTTCTTTTTCTTTTATGAACTCTGTGGCTTATTTGCCACAATTTTGCCAGTGTCAAGTGTATTAGTTTGATTGTCGCTTAGCAACGTAAACAAACGAAATTTGGAATGAAAGGGTGACTTTTCATTCAAAATTATCTTGGAAAGTCTTTGACTAAATTGCCAACCAACATTACCTCTCCATTTTAATTACTTACACTTGTGCTAAGTAAACAAGTTAAATTGGATAAACTGCCACCAAATTAACGCAATAAAACTTAAAAAAACACGAGAAAAATAATTAAGACGGGAGGACCCATGTCGTTTTGACAAGATAGCCAAAGACAATCCTCCTCTCCTTATCCTTGCTTTCTTCTAATGTGCAGTCAGGCAAGATAGTTTCGTTCAATAACTTCCCCTCGTTTGTCAGACCATAAAACAATTAGTAACGCCAACCTATTTCTGAACGAAAATTAATATTCGGCGCGTGTAATGCTATTTCGGGGTGTTATTTTGGTTTATTTTGGGCTGTTTCTTTTGGTGGCTAAATTAGATTCACAAGGTTATAGGACGAGAGAAAATAAATAAACGTTATTTAGGACCCTGTTACACTAGAAAAAAAGTTAACAAAGGTAGAATTTTCCTGTAATTTTTTTAGCAAAACTTATACAATTCTGAAATCAATTTGACAGTACACCAAGTACTGTCAAATTGATGATTGAATTTAATTATTTAAAACCTTTAGTTTAGATTTGGGTTTTTTCACAACAAAATGCAAATAATAAGATTTTGTGCTTGCTATCAATTTTTTATAATTTTATATTGAAATAAAATATGATTTAAGTGATAAAACAATATATTAATAAAAAAGCTGAAAATTAAAAAGCTGTACTAACAATTTTATCCAACAAACGAACGAAAACATTCAAAGCAAAGTACCAGGAGCACATAACAACAGAAGAGTTCATTAGCACGCCAACGGCTGGGCACGCTTCAATACATTACACAACGCATTACATCTATTCCTATCTAGATCACTTTTGACGTCAAACAAGTCTAAATCAAGACTAGGGATTGCACCAGGAAACCTGTGACGTAAACAGTGACATTTGCGCTAGCGTAGTTTTATTTTGACATATAAATTGCAAACGTCAAACCGTAGAATGTTGTAGTTAAATTAATGGCAGCCTACCAACAGTTAATGGCGACTGTCTGCGTCTGTCATACTCTGAAACTGTAACGAAAATTGATGATCAATGAAAATTGAACAAGGCATAATTATTTACCAGCTTCGTTGCAACTTTTCACATTAGAATAAAATAATATGACAATTAATGTCATACTTTGAGAGATTTTACGAGATCAAGCCAAGATTTAGAACTAAGACTATTTCTTATAACGCGAATTGCCCTACTGTATACTTAACGCAATTGGTCAAATTTCACAAAAAGCACTCAATTTTCAGTCATAATTCCCGTGACAGTTTTTTTTTTATGTCAGCAAGTGACAAGACATTCAAGGAACCTGATGTTAAGCACCACGCCTGACTATTACAGATGCAGTGCCACCCAAAGCTTGAAGTTTTTAAGTGTATGCGTGGCACTGCACTGTGCTTATCACCCCGAGACATTGTTGTTAAAACACAGTGCAGCTTGCACACTACTGCTTGGAGGTAGAATATCTGACACTGCGGTGGTACCCACCGACACGGACTCTTGCTGAAGAGTCCTACCACCAGGTGTTAACTGTAATGGCTAATTACGATGTTATCCTTTCAGTTTGAGAGCATGCAGTGCGCACATAATTTCCGCATACAATGTAATTTGTTTTCAGGCATAAATAACATAACGTGACATTGTATATTTTTTTCGAAAACAAAAATCAGTTGGTGCACGACTGGGGTCAAACCCACGACCGGAGGATCAGAAGCAGCGGTACCACTACACCACCAGTGCTTAAAACAAACGCCCTACAAATTCTATCAGCAGTATTATAATTCCTTAGCAATCTTTAGAGTAGTAGAGTTCTCTGTGATAGAGCTCGTCCGGGGAAGAACTACCACCATACCTATTTCTGCCGCAAAGCATTAATGCACGCATTGCTGTGTTACGGTGTGAAGGGTATGGTTTCCGGTGAAATTACTGGTACATGAGGCAACCCGCGAGTGATACCTCTGGTATTGCAAGCGTCCATAGGCTGCGGTAACCGCTTACCATCTTGTGGGCCGTACGCTTGGGTGCCACTTCAGTAGTATAATCTACCAGGGGAGCATAACACTACAAGAGATAGCGCTCACACAATGGGGTTTTCATTAAGATCCCCTTGAGATTTTCGCGGGTATAGCGCAGATGCACAGCATAGAATAAGTAATAGTTACAGCGGGGGGTGCTTAACAGGGGGTGAAACTAGGGCGAGGACACGATAATATTGTGACTAAGAATGTACCGTAAATAATTTAGTTATAGAAACCTAGCCTACGAGAAAATAAAACTAGCAGTCTTTCCCAGCTTCGCGCGGGTGCCATGGAACCGCACTCGTGCGAAGCCGGGGCGGGTCGCTAGTAATAAATATAGCCTATGTTACCGATGAGATGAGATTACCGGTGTTCTAAGATCACCGGTGGTCTAGTGGTAGTGACCCCGCCTTCCGATCCTCGTGGAAGGTCGTGGGTTCAAACCCGGTCGTGCACCAATGGATTTTTCTGTTCGAAAAATGTATGTGCTATGCCTGTGCTCTCATACGGTGAAGAAAAACATCGTGAGGAAACCGGCATGTGCAAGAACTAAATATTCGAAAGACATGTGCCATCCGCCAATCCGCATTGGGTCCGCATGGTGGATTAAGACCCAATCACTCTCGCTGGAGAGTAGGCCAGTGTCCCAGCAGTGGGAACATTAGAAGGCTGTCATGAAGAGTTTCATGAAGAAATTTAATAATAATAAAACTAACATAATACAGTATTAGTAAAAAGAAAAATGTCGGTTGGGATGTAACAAACGGGGCGCTGAGGAAAAAGCAAGTTGTGTTTTTCTCAGACTTCCTCTAACTACACTATATCCGCTTTGTTCGTTCGTTCGTATGAGTCAGTGGCCAACTCTGGTGACAGAGTTTCTAGGCCGCCCGAAGGCCTCTGTCATGGCCTAACAACTCTGAAAAAGCCGGGACCGACTGCTTAACGTGCCCTCCGAAGCACGGGAGCGCTCAGTTGAAATTGCCACTGGCGGTCACCCATCCAAATGATGACCCCGCGGAAGAGTGCTTAACTTCGTTGATCTGTTAAGAACAACTTAGCCAGCTACGTCACGAGCGCTCCTTTATCCACTATATTTGGTGATATTTTTTATGGTTTCCCCAAATTATTCACAGTAACGGTAGAGCAGTCCTAAAACAAATCAGTTGCCGGTACAATTACACGTTAATATCAGGTTTCCTTTTGAATAGGGCAGGATGCGTAGGCGCAGTCGAGCGCGTCTCCTTGCTTAGGGCTGCCCCCTACGATGAACTCTTAGAGCGATTCAAATTATTATCTAAACTGAATTGTCAAAAAAATTTGTATCATGAATTCATAATTATTAATTTTACGGTACAAAATTTTTGACAATTCAGTTTAGGTCCTAATTTGAAACGCTCTAAGAGTTCATGGTATGGGGGCTGTCATGTTAAGTCAATCAAAAATCAAAATCAAAAATGGATAAAAAGTAGCCTATGTCCTATTCCCGGTCATTATCTATCTATGTTTTAAATTACAGTCAAATCGGTATAGTAGTTATCGAATTATAGCCTGCGCCCGCTGCGCCACATCGGTCGTCAAAATGGTGAGTAGCTACGTGGTACAGAGGTTAACTTCGTCGATCTGTTACGAACAACATATCCAGCTACTTTTCGAACGTTTCCAATGTTAATTATATCAATGAAAAACGATAGATTTGAAAGACACATTGCTAACAGAGGTTTAAAGTACGTTATGAATAATAAATAATGCTAGCCAATCCACACAGCATCATCTAGCCCAAGGTAAGCTGCTGTTAAACAGAGCTGCATTATGGGTACTAGATGACTGATATATATTTAATACAATACAATACATAGATAGATATTTTTTATTATACATAGTAAACACCCAGAACACCCGGAACTAATATTTGCAGATCCTACAAACATTTGTCCCAAGGCGGGAATCGAACCCGCAACCTCTGCGTCGCAGGCGGACCTTCGCCCACCGCGCCACATTGGTCGTCAATACCCTTAATACTTCTCTCAGGAAGTTGACAACCCTTAAACCACACATTCACCTATCAACCAATGCACAGTTGGGTGAGTAACGAAAACAATATAAGGATGTGCACCCATCAAACCATTTCTATTGCTAAGGAGCAACAGAAAAGTAGATAAAGAAAAAAAAATGAAAAAAGAAGAAAGAAAGAAAGAAAATAACTTTATTTGCCGAGAACATACAAAATAGAAAATAATACACAAATAATTAAATAACAAAGATTTTAACATGAAAAAAGGCATGTTTATAGTGTTACAGAGCCCTCGACAAATTTGGACTCAACTCAGCATTGTGCCGAGTAGATAGGTATAGGTTTCACAACGGATCTCGGCCGTAGTGAAATTAGCCGTTTCGATGCGCAATGGAGCTTTTTCAAACTAAATTGTCTTTGCGCATCACAAACGGCTAACTTCACGGAAGCCTAGATCCGGTGTGCGAACTATAAATCGTAATAAAAAAATTATAAAAACACAATAAAACTGTGCGAAGTATGTCTGCCGTTTTGCTGCTGTAGCTAATCTGCATACATGTAGGTAGGTACTCATAAATTTTCACATAGCAGGCGTAGATTTTCATAAATCTAATTCCACACCTACCCTCATTTCCTACAAATTGCTGTCAGTAATCACGAAGCCTTACAATTTAGGCGAATCCAATATCAACCAAGGTCTGAATCGTCGCGACCTCCAAACGTACCGAAGCGAGAAATAGACGGCATTTAGAACATCTGCGTCCGTTATTAAAACCAAATCGAAATCCCCCTTGTAAAGGGAAAGGCCGAGAATGAGTCCCTAAGGCACCCCCGTCTTTAATATTGTAATAGGATTACATGAGCTCCACTAGAAAGTGATTCGTTTGGGCATTTCGTTTATAATTAACGATACACCTTATCGTGTTGTAGTAATAGTATATTGATAACCAGCGCTCGTGACGTAGCTGGCTAAGTTGTTCCTAACAGATCAACGAAGTTAAGCACTGTTCCGCGGGGTCATCATTTGGATGGGTGACCGCCAGTGGTAATTTCAACTGAGAGCTTCCGTGCTTCGGAGGGCACGTTAAGCAGTCGGTCCCGGCTTTTTCAAAGTTGTTAGGGCACGACAGAGGCCTTCGGGCGGCCTAGAAACTCTGTCACCAGAGTTGGCCACTGACTCACACGAACGAACGAACGAACGAATAACTAGCGGCCCGCCCCGGCTTCACGCGAGTACTAAACCTTTATCTTGAATCACTTCACAATCAATTGATGAAAAAAGGGAATAGTAATCAAATTAAACACCTAGACCAGGAACAAATATTTACAGATTATAAAAACTCTAGCTGTTGCCCGCGACTTCGTTCGCGTGGAACTCGGGAACCGTAATTTTTTCATACAAACATCCAAACTTTCGCATTCATAATATTAGTGTGATTAGTGTGATTTGTCCCGCAGCGGGTATCGAACCCACAACTCCTCGCTTCTCAACCGGGTCGCCCACCGCGCCACTTCGGTTGAATCATCCATCATCAATCCGGCAGTAGTGTCACAATGGAAACAAATAAATATTTACTTAGAACACAACGATATCAGAATTTGACAATAGCGTTCCAAGATGGCGTCATTGATTGTTGCCATAATACAAACAATAAAATAACGTCATCGCGTCTTGTTTGACTGTTTGCGTTCGGACAACGCACTGGTGGACTAGTGGTAATGATCCCGCCTTCCGATCGTGGTTTCAAAACCGTTTTCTACAAACAAACATTTAAATATGTGTCAAATGACAAATTGGCAACTGTTTTCCATTCCACAGAAGTTATAAACGAAAAAGAAGACAAGTAGTTTAATTGTCATACAACAACACTATTAATAAAAACCTCATAAAAAAAATCAGTTTTCTCTTATCACAGAAAACATGAACATTACAAAAATGTTTTAAAACACAAAAAAATGATGTAACTAAAAAAATTGGTAGGTAAACATAAAATAATTAATTTTTAGAAAAAAAAACAAAAATCGACCCTTAGTTTCGGCAGATTGTAATGATACGCGACGATGTAGTTGACACGTTTATTATGATTTTTTCATAAAGTACTGAACCGATTTCGATAAAATTTAAATGGGAACTATTCAGTAGTATTATCTATCAAACAAAAAAAGAATCATCAAGATCAATTCATAATTGGCGGAGAAATCGCGTAACAAACAGAATTTTTTTTTTTTTAACTCTGTTAAAAATTACTATCTACCGTTTTTACAATAGATGTTTCCTACCATTTACCTGCATAGTGACTAGTGAGTGCACGTTCAGGAAGACTGCGCGGTCAGAGACCTATACTCAAAAGCCGTGACCAGAGCTACTCTTCAGGTACGCGCGGAATACCGCGCACATGCGCGATATTTTCTCGCTTTTGGCTAGCTGCTTTTGTAACCAGTCATCATCATCATCCACAGCCTGACTTCACTCACTGCTGGGTACAGGCCTCCCTTAGTTTGTGCCATCTACCGCGATCCTGTGCTTATCTGATTCGGGGCCCGCGATTTGAAACAAATAATATAAAATTTGATACGAAACTTTATTTTTTCTCTTTCGCGCGTAACGTTGCTAGCTAAGATCATCGGAGCACTGTTCCGCGGGGTCACCATTGGATGGGTGACCAGTGGCATAATCAACTGAGCACTTCCGTGCTTTAGAAGGGATGATTGAAGTTGACTTCCCGGCTTTTTCAAAGTTGTTAAAACATAACGAATGCTTTAAAGCGACCTGAAAACTCCGTCACCAGAGTTGGCCACTCATACGAACTTCATGTCAAATCAACATTTCATTAGTTCATTCATACGGGTGTTCTGAGTATTTTCTATGTATAATAAAAAATATATCTATGTATTGTATTGTATTAAGCATATCAGTCATCTAGTACCCATAACACAAGCTCTGCTTAGCTTGGGGCTAGATGTTGCTGTGTGGATTGTCCAGCATTAATTATTAATTATAATTATTATTTCGCTCATATCTGAGCAGACGTTACGCTGACCAATATAAATGGCGTAAAAAAAGATCTCAATTCCTTAACTCCGATTTTCTGACAATTATGCAATTAGCTTCGGTGGATATTGACACCAAACTGAAGTTAGATTGATCTCGATTCAATTTGAAAAAAGAATACAGTTTGAGTTTTTTACTCTTCTTTTTGGCTTCGCACGTTTTGCGTGTCAGACTTGCTTTTGACATTGACATATTTTTTTTATTTATTTGTACTTCTTTTATTTATGCCGTCGTCAGTGGCTACTTATTTTCAAGTATGGTTTTGAAAGATTTGTCAGACTTGCTTTTGACATTGACAGCACTGTGTTTCTTGACATGACCTTTTGTCTGTCTGTACTCCTCTGCTACAATAAGCTACTAATTAATGATAATAAGTTGCAAGCGGCCTATATAATACTAGGCTTTCTTTAGATAAGGACATTAAATTGGTGGTAATAAAAAAGTCTGTGTAGTTTTAAGTAACTAAATTTTTAATCTTAAAATGTTTTTGACTCAGATTTATTATGTATCACATTCAAACAAACAAATGGTTTGTTTTTTCGACTGCTTGAAGACGAAATAAAGCAAGAATACATACAGCCAGTGACATGATTATATATATAGCTTTGAAAGGCAAAACAAAGAGAACTAAGAGACAAAGACGTACAAAGATCCAAGTGAGTCACACAAAGAGACTAATGAAATAGTTGATATACCAAAACAAATATAAAATTGTTTAAGATATATGTATCCGATCCGAATCAAGGACATAAGCGAACACAATAATGTTGTGTAACAAAGGCTTCATCCCGCCAAAATTGCTGTCAGCTGTCATTCAATCAGTCATCGATAAAAAAAAGAAGAAAGAAAAAGATTTTACATATGACAGGTTCTTCAGTTCTTGTTATAAAATTATAAGTATAAAATATACAATTCTAGTAGATAGGGATCTGCACAGGTATAAATAAATAAATAATGCAATTAGTTATTAATATTGATTTATTATTTAAACTAAACCATCTCTTCATATTTATGTTTTGCACAATAGTTTTAAACTATAGGTATGCTATGCATTTGATGTTGATTCTGTTAAAAGGGGACACGTTTGAGAGGGCTCAAAGAGCATTTGACTCGCAAGTGGATTAAAAACTTCAATGACATTGACAGGAGGGTCTTGTTTTTAACGCTTCTCTCTTTTTAATAAAAAAAAACTCCTTATCACGATACATTGTTTCTAGAGCTACAAAGCTGGCATCCATTTAATATTTCGTCTCGCATTGTTCGGATTCTAGTAACCTTTATTATCTAGTCAATGGAATATATAGCTTATGGCGATAAAAACAAGAGTAATTACTGTAATAGTGAAAATTACAGTCATGTATGATCTAAAAACCCAAGACGCGTGGCGGACCGTGACACACGCAACAGCGTGCGAGAGAGAGAGATGTAATGAGAGACAAGGAAGTACATAATCATATCTTTGGATTGTGAAACAGAAATTTATAGAATGTATGTAATGTTTTAAAAGCGAAACCAGTGCAGTTCAGAAAATGAATCTAGCAGATTTAAGGACGTTGCTAACAACAAGCGTCAAGGTGGAATTTCTAAAAAAAGACTGAAAGGCGCTCAAACGGTGAAGAACAATAGTGTTTTGTATTGGACAAGTGTATAACATTTCGTATTTGAGTGCAAACCTAGTGCCAAATTCAACCTTTTTTTAAGAGTACAAAAATTTGACAGCAGTAAATTTGAATTGGATCGAATTTAGGAAAAAGAAAGCCTAAAACAGAGACGCATCGCTCGCTCGGTCAATAACAACATACAAAATTACATTTCCACCACACGTAAGTAAAAGAAAATACAAAAATAAGTAACGCACCCAATCCCCGTGGGTCCCGCCATCTGCACGCAACATTTGTTACAGAATTAACGCATTCTCTATGGATTACTTACTCCCCCGCAATAGACAAGAGTTTATTTTTAAAGATGGCGTCACACTTTCATTATTTGGAGGGAAAGATAAAGCAGGGGGTGGCTATGAACTTGAAATTTTTAAACTTGGTATCGTGATTAAACATAAGTTAAGTTCTTGACGACTGATGTGGCGCAGCGGGCGCAGGTCCACGCGTTTGATTCCCGCCTCGGGTCAAACATTAGCTTTTATGTACATCTTAAACTATACCTTACCTACTAACAGGATACATAGGTACTTATTTCGTGCTAATAATAATGTCAAGGACACTAAAATTCTCAAAAGCTCGATCATCGATTCCCTACAGCAACATAACAAATGCATGGACTTAACTCCAAGTACAATAAGGTTGATTACGATAATTTACGATCCTGCAGCGAACTAACTTCTGAACTATATTTGAATGTAGACTTTATTCAGTTAAAAATTAGGATATTAATCGCGAGACACATTAATTTCTCACGCTCAATAACATTGTAAGTACCATAGCCGGTTCTGTGTAAATGCGGCCTACTATTTATTTATTAGCATCGATTGAAATTGGTTTTTAGCTGTGCGTGAGTGGTCTTTATAATATGTTTACTAAGCCAAGCTAAATAACAGTTAATTTACTAATTTACTGATTCATTCTTTTACTTTTAATATTCTTATGATAGTAAAAGTATGGTGCAGTAGGTGCCTAGATTTAAGTAGGTATGTTCTTATGAATAACTAGAAGTCCCTCCCAGCTTCGCGCGGGTGCAATGAAACCGCACCCGTGCGAAGCCGGGGCAGGTCGCTAGTAATAAATATAGCCTATGTTACTCAGGGTTAACGTAGCATTCTAATGGTGAAAGAATTTTTGAAATCGGACCATAGTTTTTGAGTTTATTCGTAACAATCAAAAATACAAGAATACAATTCTTCATTCCTTTTTATAATATTAGTATAGAAGTATAGATTGGCCAAACTGGCCAACTATGGTGAGTTTCAAATACAACTTTCAAAAATCAATTTAGCTAGGGAATTTCCCAACAACAAAATTTTTGAAAGAATTTAAAAAAATTGGGTTTGGGAAAAAATACGTATTTTCCTTGTTCTATGGCGGTTCTGTTTGACTTTTGACAGTTTAAGGGTGAGTTGCACCATCTAACGTTAACGTCAAATTGTTCAATCGTCGTCGAACAATTTGACGTTAACGTTAGATGGTGCAACTCACCCTAAATTTTGAGAGTTGATGGTTTTGTAAGTTATATTTAACAAAACACCTGTTTTTAAAATGAATAAAAAAACAGAGTTATAAATTTTTCAAAGTCAGGTATAATAGACAATGACGTAGTTTTCTATGATGAAGGCAAAGTGAATGATGATGTAAAAGAACCTTTAATTCCACTAAGCCGACAGAGTGTAATCAATTTGACATTAAGCTAGAACCCTACAAATCAATGCTCAATGATCAAATTTCAGATATAATGCGTCGACCCTTAAAAATAAACTTAATAGAACTTTCTTTGATCAGTTTATTTAGACCAATTTAAGTTTGTGGAATGTGAAATCATTTTATTAGACAGTATAATGTGAACATGTGGATACCGTGAATGTCAATGACAAGTAGGTTTTTTATAGTTTAGTTACTTATTGTTTTGCTAATTGTATGTCGTTGTTTTCTATTTATCAGTGGAGACCTTTAAATGGCCTCATAGTTAACTATTTAAGAGCCTAATATGTATTTTGTGCCGATGGTTTTCCTAAAGTATATAAATAAATAAATAAAACTAGTCTTACAAATGATAGACCACGGAACCCTAAAAATAGTAAACAACAGGACGGAGGTACGGGTTTTTATAACGGTACAACATCCCGCTTCCCACGTGAAATATCGCCTTTTTGCACCCATTCATGTCGCCATTTTGTTTTTACTATTTTTCAGTTCCACTTTTACAACTGGTACAGCTTTTCAAGCCTTTATGAGTAGCTACGACTACTTTGTGATTATTTTTTTATTCCTTGAGGCCAATATTCATAAACTAGTGGAACGTCCCGCGACTTTGTCTGCGTTGGTCCTCTAGGAGTTGAATTTCGGGAATTCCTTTCTTAGTGCACCCCTACACCTTATGAGCAATGTATACCTAACGTCAATTGTTTTTGCTTAGGTACCTTTGTAATATAATACTATCGACCGTAATTATTATAAGCGTATACCTAAGTACCTATTGTTTCATAAGTTCCTTTTTTGGCATAATAAATTATTCTTATTCTTATTCTATTGTACCCTCCAATTTCAGGTTTCTAGAACATATGACAGTGCGTTGATCTCTCAGTCAGTCACGGCAGCCTTTTTATTTTTCTGATAATAAAAAAGGCCGTTTGCCCTTATTTATAAATACACTGTTATTGTATTTGACTTCTTGAATGGCTTCTGAGACTAATCTAACACAATTTTGCTTGTGTTTTTTTGTGTTGTTCTTACAAACCAACTGACACAAGCAACGGAATGGACGGTAATTGATAAAAACTTCGATGACTATAATACCACACACCCAGAAACAAAGATTGGCAGAGCATGTATACATTTATATATTAGCTAGCATACCCTATACTTATCAGTATTAGCCCCAAGTCCCGTGTGACATGACCGCAGATACATGTTCTTTGCCGTGGGAAGCAATATTATGTCTAGTTTTATTGTTTTCATTTCATGGGAGACAATGTCGCTAAATTGGATGATTGCCTGCTGCTATTTTAACGGTCAGCACAGAACAGAGCAGTTTTAAATCTAACTGAAGGTTCAATATGCCAATCAGCATTGGGTCCGCGTGGTAGATTAAGATCCAATCACTCTCAGCAGTGGGTAAATTAGAAGACTGTCATAATGATATATCAATTTTTATTATTGCCACTTGGTCTATTTTTCGCACCCTTAAACCAGAAACCAAGTTTTTTTTCTACCTATTTCGAAATTACTGTTGTTCATGCATCGATAAATGATGGATTCATTGTCCGAGTTGCACGAAACTTCGGAATTACGTTTCACGGTGAACTGCCACAAAGTAATCAAAATCAAAATCAAAATCAAAAATTATTTATTCAGTAGAATCACAAGGATCACTTTGAAACGTCTTACAAGCTAGGAAAATTTACACCAGTTCCAACGCGCCCATGCCGTAAAAGAACTGGCAACAACACCGGCTGGGTTCCTATCGCTTTTTTGGCATGACCCTTGCTATTGTTATGGATTCCAAGTAGAGTAATTTCTTTTGAGTTAATAATAATAATAGTAGTAATAATAACTCCCGAACTGTCTCTAGCTCTCGTACGTGAACCTGTCGGTGAACGCTCACGCAGACATCGCTGCGCATGTAGTAACTACACACAGTTGCGCGTTCTTTGATGCTGTTTCTCTGTATTTGTCTGCAGGGCTCGTTCCAACCGCAAATGACCGCAATCCAATAAGATTATTAGAGTTCTTTGTGATCTATCACATATATGTATGCTCATTCGGGAAAGGACTACCACCATACCTATTTCTGCCGCCAAGCAGTAATGCTCGCATTGCTGTTTCGGTTCGAAGGGTATGGTTTCCGGGGATATTACAGGCACATGAGACTTTCCATCTAACGTCTTAGGGTGGTAACACGCAAGGATATCTATGATGTTGCATGCGTACATAGGCTAACCGCTTACCATCAAGTGGGCCGTACGCTTTGTTGCCACTTTAGTGGTATAAAAAAAACAAAAACAACAGGAAAGCTGTTGGTAACCTAACTTTCCCACATGAGATGGTAACCACAGGATGGGGCGCGGCGGATGGCTCTCGTATCTCGTTTATTAATAACTTGTTTTGATCGGATGTAAACAAAAGTAGGCACTTGAACGTACTGGCATAGTTATACTGTAATAATCAACGGAGCTTTTACTGGAACGCCTTTGGCCGTTTTACCAAAGAATAAGTTCGTATAAGTGAATGTGAATGACAAGTAAGTTTTTTATAGTTTAGTTACTGTTTTGGTAATTTTATGTCGTTTTCTAGTTAGCTATTATGTGTCTATCAGTGGAGACCTTTAAATGACCTCATAGTTAACTATTTAAGAGTCTCATATGTATTTTGTGCCGATGTTTTCCTAAAATATATAAATAAATAAGTAATAAGAGGTCAGCTCTGGTGACGGACGTTTTATTATAGAGTAAGTACCTAAGTTCGTATGAGTAAGTGGCCAACTCTGTTGACGGAGTTAGTATACCTTCTGCAGGCCTCCGTCATGGCTTAACGACTTTGAAAACGCCAGGATCCACAGCTTAACCTACCCTTCGAAGGACGGGAGAGCTCGGTTGAAATAATCACTGGCGTCTCTAAACTACAAGGCTGGAATTGAACTTTATGAAATCAGATGGTTGGTTGGTTAGCTATATATTGTTTAAAAGTATTAGTAGCGTTTTGATTAAATTAACACAATACGACCATCCAAAGTTTTTATCCATCTAAGAATATAGTTGATTTAGTCTGATACTTATAGCAATTTCAAAAAACTCCTGTGCGCAATGCCGTGCTCTCGGAGAAGAAAAATCTTAAAGATGCGACGCGACATCCAAAAACTAAAAGTTTGATGGATAATAAATTGTGCCATCCACTCCAATCCCCATTGGGTCCGCGTGTTGGATTATGGATAAGTTATGACCCAATCACTGTCGCTTGAGAGTAGTCTTCCAACATTGAGAACATTAAAAGGCTGTCATGTCATTATGACTTTACTACTACTATCTGTATCTAATCTACTGTTTACAAATTCAAATAAATTACAATTTAACTACCAACTTCTAAATTTTAACTATTGAAGCCGCGCACCGTTCCCACGCCTATAACCATCGACAATCATAGATTAAACAGTTCTCTTTTTAAATTTACACTTACGTCATGATGTATAATGAATCGACCACGACTTTGTATCAAGGTTTTGTAATAAACCATTACATTGCCTGTGAAGCTTATGCAGACAAAAGAGTAGTAGAGTTCTTTGTGATAGAGCTCGTCCGGGGAAGGACTACTACCATACCT